>OX422215.1:274164545-275428711 GCA_949130495.1 Sambucus nigra | reverse complement strand
TATGGAAGAATGCCTTCACTGAAAAACCTTTCTCCGACGTGTTTTTGTCCTATTATAATATCACTTCCTCATCCAAACAGCCTAGGTACTATCACCTGGGGGTGAGGAGGTCTGATAAAAAACTTCTCCACATGGCACAAACCTCCAACCACGATTGGAAGAAGAGAATTTTCTTCATTTCTGGAGAATGGGAATTTTCTGCCTAGGCTCAAACTTTGGTCGATGGGCCGAGGATTCCAAGAAGATGGTCTAACCACTCGATGAAAGGGGGTGAACTTCCAAAGTTTGAAGATTTGTTGACCCCTCGGTTCCTCAGGGAAGCTGGTCTGAGGGTCGGCCCCTTGACAGAGCTGTGTGAGTTATTATTATTTTTTGCTCAATCTTTGATTTTTTCCAAGTGTTTCATCTTTGCTTCTGCAATTTTTTGACGTGTCGTCCTCTTTTCAGGTCGTCCTTCAGGTATATCATACCATCTTTGGGAAATGACTGCCCCGAGCTTACTATCTGGTCTGGGAAAGAAAAAAGGCAAGGATCCTTACCAAGATCTGAGGAAGACAAAGACCGTTGGGCCAACGCATGTTGATCCGACCTCCAATAGGCAAAAGAGGAAAGATCCACAAGTCCCCGTTGACCCTCGACCAGATTCTAGGACGAGGGCAAGGGTGGAGGCGTCTGAGGGGACCACCTCTTCTTCTAGTATGGGGGCCTTCTAGTCCCAAAACATGGCATTTTTGAAGGCCGAGTCGTCTTCTCTGATTGCCAACCTGAGGGAGGCCAAGGCATCTATGTTTTCTGCCCCTCGGCTGCTAACTATGATTTCTTGTCCAAGATGCCTCCGGCGAAGGTGTATGACTATGGTCTGCACACACTAGCTCAGGTACTTGTTCATACTTCCACGAATTTTTCACCAACTGTTTCCTCAGCCTCTTAACAACTATTTATCATATCTCTGTGCAGTTTGTCTGTGCCTTTACCTCGGCCACAAAGTGGATGTCTGAAAATCAACAAAAATTTCATGAGGCCGAGAGGGCCATTCAGCACGAGGCTGATCTGCAGACGGAGCTGGAGACTGCAAGGGCTGAACTCGAGAGTGTCAGGTCTAAACATGCTAGGGTCATGGATGAGCTGACGAAGCAGCACGATGAAGACTTGCAGGCTAAGGATGCGCTTATAAAAGAGAAGGATGAGGCCTTGATCAACTTGGGGGTTCAGTTAAAGACCGATCTTGAGGTGGCTGTGAAGAAAGCCTAGGACGATGCTGTGGATGCCTATAAATTCTCGGATGAGTTTCAAGGCTTCGATCTTGAATACTTAGAGAGGGGTATTATGATGGCCTGTCGATGGGTCGTCCTTAAGTTTGCTGACGCAGTATCTTCTATCTGCGCCTCTATCCAAGCAGTTCAACTGGACGACCCCATAATTACTGAGGCTTTGGTACAGGTGGAGTCTCAAGTGCACGTAGAGGGTATCGTCACGTCTGAGGATCAATCTGTCATGGTCGTTGAGGAGACTTCTCTTATCGACGTTAAGGCCCTGTCCTCTGATGCTGCACAATAGGGTGGTTGTTTGTAGCCAATACCCTATTTATATACCCCATGAATGTACCTTATTTTTGTAGAACAAACAGCCTTTTGTAATATTTCATTAATAATATCATCTCTTTTGTTGTCTTCCATACTCGTCTCTTGTGTGATTTGTATTGTGAATTTTTTATATTAACAACATCACTAACCCCTCCCTCGTCTTTATTGAGGGCAAAGGTGGGGTCATCCTCACCGTTGACCCTCATTATAGCCGAGGGTTGCCTTTACCAAATTAATGGTTTTTAAGTTCTCCCTCGTCTTTCTTGAGGGAAAATGTGGGGTTGTCCCCACCATTGACCCTCATTATGGTCGAGGGTTGTTTTTTACCAAATTAATGGTTTCTAAGTTCTCCCTCGTCTTTCTTGAGGGAAAATGTGGGGTCGTCCCCACCATTGACCCTCATTATAGTCGAGGGTTGTTTTTACCAAATTAACGGTTTTTAAGTTATACCTCGTCTTTCTTGAGGGCAAAGGTGGGGTTGGCCTCACCATTGACCCTCATTGTTGATACCAAAATTGATATGCTGATGTGGACGAATCATACGAAGACACTTGTCAATCTACGAGGTACAATAACTACGAGGAAGTTCATTTCCCCGACCAACTCATATTCTCTCCGAGCAACGAGGATATACCGAGGAACTTCAACACTCCGAGGTACTCTAGCGCTCCGATGAACTCCTGATCAACAAGCAACTAAAGCGGTCCGAGCTGCATCTCAGCCGTAGTATTAATTGCCAGAATATCAACAGTTCAACTATTCATTGAATGTTTATCATCTTGACGCACACGCTGCATTAAATGTATTACCCTTTCATATGTATATCATTTAACGTATCAACCCATTCATGTACAACCTAAAGGCTATAAATACCTTGTATCACCCTCATTCAACGGGATCGGAATTTCTTGATATAACTGGTAATCGAGAATTCCCAAACACTCAGAAATAACATAACAGTGGACGTAGGCCATTCTTATAAGGCTAAACCACTTTAAAATCTTTGTCTCATTTTATTTATCTTCGATGGAATAATTAAAGCGATCTAGTTTTTTACATCAACAGATTGGCGCCGTCTATGGGAACGATTGTTTTTATCATTTCTCACCAAAAATCATTCATTATCAATGGCGGATAATCCAGAATCTAGCAATCGAAACGCTGGGAATGCTGAAAATCCTCCAAATCCCTCTGCACCTCCAGATCTGGCCGAAATTATGACGAATCTGGCTCAAGGACAAACCGCCATGCAAGACACAATGAGGCAACTGATGCAAACCCTTCATGGTGGTGCACCTGCACGTTCAAGACAACAAAGTGGTCAGAGGTAAACTTATTTACTTTCTTCACGATCTAGGTGTACTGAGTCACGTCGCAATGAGGAGTCTGATGATTTCTCTTATCAACCTGGGCGAACTTCGTCAATAAGGGCGACAGATACTGATCAACATATCACTCTCTCTCCAGAAAGACCCAGCGCTTTAGAAAGACTGAGTAGGGCATCTCCTTTCAGTCGATTAGGCCGTAGGAGGAACAGGAGTCCACCTAAGACCACATCAAGGAGTTTTCGACAACCATCAGATCTAAGGGAAGGATCAGCACAGTCACGACCAGTCGTTCATCAAGATAGATCTCAAGAAGCTACCTCAGAACGATCGATTGCTCGAACCAATAGGCCCGAGGAAGGAAATGAAGCGTGGAAAGGATCTTTCCAACGGTTGGAGGATAAATTGGGAGAAATGGCTAAAGCAAAGAACCCCCTACAACGAACTTTTGTTCGAGGAACACCTTTTGTACAGGCCATTGTGGATTTTCCTACCCCATCGAAATTTAAAGCACCCGTGATAACTCCCAAATATGATGGAAAGACAGATCCTGTTCTTCACATAGAACAGTATCAAGATGCTGCTAACATCTATGTTGTTCCCGACGAGATGAGATGCAGGGCCTTCTCAGGAACTCTTACTGGATCTGCCCAGATATGGTACAACAATCTTCCTCGGGGTAAGATTTCAACTTTCTTTCAGTTAGCGGAGTTGTTTATCGGCAATTTCTATTTTCGAGCAAAGCCAGTAAAATGAGTAGCACACTTGTTAAGTGTTAGACAAAAATCTGGTGAGAGTACTATAGATTATATAACTCGTTTCAATAACGAGAAGCTAGAAGTCATAGATTACGAAGAGAAGACAGCAATCACCGCCTTGATGAGTGGGTTGTTGCCTAATAAATTGTATTACACCCTGGCGAAAGATCCACCAAGAACTATGTCAGAATTGATGGAAAAAGCGGCCAAAATTATGAATGTCGAGGAGGCTATGGCTGCAAAGAAGAATATGGATAAAGAAACCAAGGTGGAAGACGACAAATCTAAGAAGAAAGAGCATAAAAACAATGGTGGAGATAAACATTCCAAGAATAAATGGGAAGTCATGAAGAAGTGTGATAATTATACTCCTTTGAAAATGGGTATTAATCATGCCTTGGAGGAAATCAAAAACAATGAGGAGGTCAAGTGGCCAAAGAAACTGAAGTCGGACCCTGATTCGAGGAGTAGGGATAAGTATTGCGAATTTCATAAAGATCATGGTCACATGACCAAAAATTGCATAGCTCTTCAGAACGAGATTGAAACACTGATCCAAAGATGAAAGCTAGCAAAATATGTTGATCGGGGAGGTGAAAGAAAGGATAACCACCGAGCTAGAGAAAGTTCTAGATCTCCTCGTCGGGCAGAGGAGAAGAAGAAGAAGAGAGACCATGAAGATGATCCAGAAGATGACCCCGATCTCCCCAAGAAGCCAAGACAGCCAGAATGAGAGGTATTTTCTATACGTTTTGGGTCATTTGATTGTAATGTCATTACAGGAGGAGATGCAGGAGGAAGAGACCTTGCTGCAGAAAGAAAGTCTTACCTCGGAGAGGCTCAAGCTTGTTCATATATTCAGCGAATAAACATGGCCGAGGACGATCGTCCAAGGAAGGTAAACAAAGAGAAGCTGGTTATTGGCTTTTCGAAAAACGATTTGGCAGGTGTTCTTTATCCTCACGATGATCCTCTGGTGATCAAAATGAGGATGAAGGAAGTAGTAATTTCAAGGGTGTTAGTAGACAATGGAAGTTCATCAGACATCATGTACTATTCATGCTTTGACAGCTTGAATCTGAAATTATCTCCGTTGGAACCGTATCATAGACCCCTTCTGGGTTTTGCTGGCGAAAAAGTTTTTCCACTTGGGACGATCAAGTTGGATATACTCATTGGAACTTGGCCTGCTTGTCGAACAGAAAGAATACGCTTCTTTGTGATGGATAAGAATGTGCAGTCGGCTTACAACATCATCATGGGAAGAGTTGGTTTGAAGAAATTCGAAGCAGTTCCATCTACAGTGCATCAGTGCTTAAAGTTCCCAACAAACTTTGGAGTAGGAGTTGTGAAAGGTGATCAAAAAGTAGCTCGGGAATGCTATTATTCATCTGCCGAGCAAGAAGAGCTTGAGGAATCAAGGAAAAAGACTACTACCTATCAAGTGGAAGAAGATACAGAGATTGAAACTCTCGATCCAAGAGATGAATCCCAACTTGTAAAAGGACAGGTGGTGGAATCTACAGAAAATATTATTCTGGACGAGGATCACCCTGAACGAGTAACCCAGATAGGTTCGTCGTTGGATGCTTCAATAAAACAAGAGTTGATAATGTTCTTAAGAAACAGGAAGAAAACTTTCGCATGGAGTCATGAGGACATGCCAGGAATAGATCCAAACTTCTTATGTCATGATCTCAATGTGAATAAGGAGATCAAGCCTGTGAAGCAGAGAAGAAGAGTGTTTAGTCCCGAGAAGAATCAGGCCATACAAGAGGAGGTCGAGAAGCTCCAGAAAGCCCAATTCATTGAAGATGTGAAATATCCAAAATGGTTGGCAAATGTTGTGATGGTAAAGAAGAAGAACAATAAATGGAGAATGTGTGTTGATTTCACTGATCTCAACAAGGCATACCCAACAGATCATTTTCCATTGCCCAGAATTGACCAGCTAGTGGATGCTACCTCGGGACATGAGCTTCTCAGCTTCATGGATGCATATTCTGGTTACAATCAGATCAAAATGAAACCTGAAGACAGGGAAAGTACTTCGTTTATTACCCCTAGGGGAACTTATTGCTATAATGTTATGCCTTTTGGTTTGAAAATGTAGGAGCGACATACCAGCGGCTGATGAATAAGGTTTTCACCGAACAAATCAGTTGCAACATGGAAGTCTATGTTGATGATATGCTGACAAAAAGCAAGAAAGCTGCAGATCATCTAGTTGACTTAGCTCAGACATTTGATCAACTAGATAAATACCAAATGAAGCTCAACCCGACGAAGTGGACATTTGGAGTACGAGAAGGAATGTTTCTCGGATACATTGTCAACCAACGAGGCATTGAAGCAAATCCAGATAAGATCAAAGCTCTTTTAAGGTTGCGATCTCCAACAACAAAGAAAGAAGTGCAGAGTCTTACAGGACAAGTTGCAGCGCTCAACAGATTTGTGTCCCGAGCAACTGACAAATGCCTCCCATTCTTCAAAACACTTGGAAAAACTTTTGAGTGGACTGATGAATGTGAGAAGGCCTTTCAAGATTTGAAAAAGTATTTAGGAACACCTCCATTGTTGTCCAGGCCAATAACAGGAGAGAAGTTGTATTTGTATCTAGCAGTATCAGAGAATGCAGTCAGTTCAGCATTGATTAGATTGGAGAGTGGAGTCCAGAAACCAATCTATTACACAAGTAATACTTTCCGAGGTGCCGAAATCAGGTACCCAAAGCTGGAGAAATTGGCATTGGCATTAATTGAAGCAAGTAGAAGAATGAGGCCATATTTCCAGGCCCATACCATCGTCGTTTATACCGATATGCCATTGAGACAAGCCCTTCATAAGACAGAAAAATCAGGAAGACTGATGTACTGGGCAGTAGAACTCGGTGAATATGATATTCTGTATGAGCCCAGATCATCATTGAAAGGGCAAGCTGTAGCAGATTTTATAGCAGAGTTTACATATCCTGAACCGCCGAGGAATAAAAGATGCTCGCTGACCAACCTATGGATGTTACAGGATCAACAAACATAAGTCTAGACCAACTTCGGTTGGTAAAAGGGCTTGTGGATGTAGAAGGATCATCAACTTCAAACTCGGATGAGCTCCGGTTGGATGAAGAACGAGAAGAGATGGTCAACGAGGAACGAAAAGTGTCAGGAGAAGATGAAAAGAAGCAACAAATATTTCACCGAGGAACTCTATCATATAAGAAATTTGAAGACGGGTTGCCCGTATGGAGATTATATGTAGATGGCTCATCTTGCACAGCAGGTTATGGGGCAGGAATTGTTTTGAACACCCCAGACGAGATTGACATGGAATATGCTTTGCGATTCCAATTCAAAGCCTCCAATAATGATGCTGAGTATGAAGCCATGATAGCAGGTCTTAATTTATCAAAGATCATCGAAGCGCAACAAGTAATGGTATTCAGTGATTCTCAATTGATTGTGAATCAGATGATGGGAACGTATGAAGTTAAAGGAGAATTAATGGTCAAATATCATGCCAAAGTAATGGAATTAGTGGCAGAATTTGATGCGATTCATTTGATCAGAATACCCAGAATAGGAAATGCACAAACAGATGCACTGGCCCGACTAGCATCAGCTACTCATACCGAGCTACAAAGAACAATACCGAGTGAAGTACTGGAAAGTCGGAGCATAGAGGAAGACTTGATGATGAATGTTATTGCCCTTGATTTAGGACCATCCTGGATGGATCCAATCAAGGTATATATTAAAGATGGAGAACTGCCAGAGGATAAGCTCGCTGCCAAGAAATTAAAGTATAAAGCTGCTCGGTATGTATTAACTAATGGTATTTTATATAGACGAGGAATTATGGAAGGTTTACAGAGATGTGTACATCCCTCCGAGGTGAAAGAATTGATTGAAGAAATCCATGAAGGATCTTGTGGAGCTCATGTAGCAGGCCGAACACTTTTACAAAGGGTAATAACTCAAGGATACTATTGGCCGACGATGAGGGCTGATTGTATAGCCTATGCTAAGAAATTTGATAAGTGCCAACATTTTTCCTCCATCCGACGAACTCCACAAGCATTGTTGACACCCATAACTTCCCCTTGGCCATTTGCCATGTGGGGAATTGATTTGGTTGGACCACTGCCGACCACCCGAGGAAGATTGAAGTACCTCGTCGTTGCAGTGGATTATTTTACTAAGTGGGTAGAAGCTGAGCCGCTAACTGATATGACGTACGAGAAGGTATACCAGTTTGTTTGGAAGAATATCATCTGTCGATATGGTCTCCCACATGCCTTCATCACAGATCATGGAACGCAATTTGACAACGAGGAGTTTGCTGCCTATTGTCTACAATCAAACATACTGAAGACCCATTCAGCACCAGGTCATCCTCAAAGCAATGGGCAGACTGAGGTGATGAACAGAACGCTGCTAAATGGTTTGAAGAAAAGACTAAGTGAAGCTCAAGCTAACTGGATTAATGAGCTACAATCAGTATTGTGGGCTTACCGAACAACTCCCCGAGCAGCGACTAGAGAATCACCATATATGCTGGCATTTGGAAGTGAGGCTGTGATACCTGCAGAGTTGGGCCTACCAACACACAGAGTGCTGAATTTCAATTCTCCGATCAGTGACTTGATGAGAAGACTGGATTTGGATATGCTCGAATAAGTAAGAGAAGAGGCAGCCATTAGGAATGCTGCTTATCAACAACGAACAGCTCTGTTCTACAACAAAACGGTGAAGAAATGCGATTTAAAAGAAGGAGATTATGTGCTAAAGAAGGTCATTCAGAAGCACAATAAATTGGAAGCAAATTGGCATGGACCTTACCGAGTTACAGAAGTTGTTCGACCAGGAACTTACCGAATAGCAACTCTAGAAGGAGAAGAATTCAAGAATGCTTGGAATGCAGAACACCTTCGCAAGTATTATCAATGATGTAAAATGTACAACGGGTCTATCAATATGAATAAAACGATGATGTTTTTCACAAATTTTCTCTCCTTTGTTTGAAAGTTTTTCGGGGAATACTAGTGATTGTACACTACGCTGCTTGATAGCAAGAAGAAGACGATAGTTCAGACCCACGATCAACTCCGGTTGGTAAAAGGGCGAGAACAACTAATATACTCCTTTGGTTAGGAGGCGTACACTGGCGTGATCAACTTCGGTTGGTAAAATAACTAGTGTACAAGATAGTTCGAAAGAACACGATAGTTCAGACCCACGATCAACTCCGGTTGGTAAAAGGGCGAGAACAACTGATATACTCCTTTGGTTAGGAGGCGTACACTGGCGTGATCAACTTCGGTTGGTAAAATAACTAGTGTACAAGATAGTTCGAAAGAACACGATAGTTCGGACCCATGATCAACTCCGGTTGATAAAAGGGCGAGAACAACATTCTTATAAAACCAAGTATGGTTGGTCGGGGATAAAAACCCACTAACTGTAGTTGGTCGACGAGGATAAATTATTGACCTTGGGTGGTCGGACACATTTATTGAAAATATTTGAAATTGAACCAAGTATAGCTGGTCGGAAATAAAAAACCCATCAACGGTAGTTGGTCGACAAACACTATTTAGAAACCTTGGTTGGTTGGAAACATTTTAAACAATTTATACTCATTACTTTATTAAGTGATTGAGCAATATTGATACTTGCAGCTTTTATCTTGATTTATGAACAACACAATATTATTATCTTTTTAACAAATACAT
This sequence comes from Sambucus nigra, assembly GCA_949130495.1. Lineage (NCBI taxonomy): Eukaryota > Viridiplantae > Streptophyta > Magnoliopsida > Dipsacales > Adoxaceae > Sambucus > Sambucus nigra. Next base: position 275,419,314 of record OX422215.1, on the reverse strand, counting down.
ATGCACAAATATAAAGTGTTTGACAGGAACAAAAGAATAGCAATAAAGACTTGCAAACAAAAAATGAAATTCTTTCATTAAATTCAAAATAAATTACAGATTACATGAATGTACTAACTATTACATTGAAAACCTATTCTATCGGTTTCTTTCCTTTATTTTTTGAAACAGGCTCCTCGCCAGCAGGAGGATCCTCTAGGCAAAGAGGAGAATTAATGAAATTAACATCTCTGAGCATTCTGACGTTCATCACAGAAGGTGTATCCAAGAGATGCTCAGGACGAGATAATTCAATCTGGGAATGAAGGCTATAATCACCGAGGTATTTTGAAATTAAGCTACGAGGAATGGAACGAGCTGGGATCCAGGCCGTGTCCAATTTGAAAGGTGGCACAGGCAAGTCTAATAACCTTGGAGCATGATAATCCCATAAATAATGCCCTTGCTCCAATTTTAACACACCCAATGCGTTCAACCACCCCTGCTTATAGCCTTCATTGTTGGCATGTTCAATACGAGCATCCAAATGAACAAGAGCTTCATTATATCCTGCCATCCAGAATTCCCTGGGTTGCTTATGAAATTGAAAGGTTAATCTATCCAATTGTTCGAGAAGGTTTTTGGCAAAAAATCCTTAGTATGTAGAGCAGACTTCATTGCAGTAAGTTGATCTTCCAAGGATAGATTTTTCTTGGACATTTCTGATAAAGCCCGATCTTTGACGTTTAATTGGAATGCTTGAGTTTCCAAAGTAGATTGGGTACGAGCCTCTTCGACATTACGACTAAGAACTCTTGATCGACTCCGAGCAGCGATTGGAGAACTTTGCTCCTCGGCAACATTTTGAACAACTCTTCCTCGCCCCCGAGAACCTCTTCCTCGTCCCTGAGCAGTCCCAGAAATAGCAGATCTTCTTAAGTCATCCAGTTCTTGCCTTAATTTGGCATTCTCAACTTCTAAGAACGAAAAACCTTCATCGGTAACTTGCACTAAAGCAGTGGAAGATGACGCTGCAGATTCATACTGTGCCAGCTTTTTCTGTAGATTATTGTTCTCCTGTTCTAGCAACTCAGCAATCTGCCTGCAAGCCTCAACTTCACCTTTTAAAGTTCTTTCCCTAACATCGTATCCAGCCAGGATCTTTTTATGGCCTGTGTCAGAAGAAAACTGTTGATATCTATTTTCATATTCCTTATGAAACAAAGCCATTGATTCATTATGCTGACCTTGGAGATCTTCTAAGGAATAATGAAGTTCCTCAATCAAGTCGTAGTAGGCTACATTGTTGGCCACAGCTCGGTCGAGTAAATCTTTCAAGTATCGATAAGCCTCAATTGCCTGGTCTGAGGCATCATGGCCAAGGATGTCAGCAATTTCTGATGTACTAAGGTCTGTATGACTAGCCTTATAATATTCGTGACATTGCTGCATCAGCTTGGTATCATGTGCAGATATCAATTCCATTCTAGCAACAAACTAAGGATGAGAAAAAGACAACAATCAACAAAAACAAATCATCAACAATAGAGATGAAAAAAAATGTATTTTATTAGATCATCAAAAGATTACATTGTTTGATTACAAGATGATAATAAAAGATAGGAATGATACCGAACAACTTCACACCTTTTCCTTATCTCCCAAGACTTTCTCGGGAGGCTGGGACGAGGAGCTTGGTTGCTCGGAGGTGATGGCGGCTTGAACAATAAGAGTTGAAATTTTCTCAGAAGGAGGAGGCATGGAAGAAATCTCCTCGTTGGCAGCAGGAAGAGAGACAGGGACTTGATCACCTATAGCCATAGAAGATTCATCAGAGGCAGGCTCATCTTCTTCTTCTTCCACAATTGGTGGAGGAGGACCAGGGAGGTGCAACTGGAATAGATCGGAATCATCCTTGATCTTCAATTCCTGTAGGGCAGCTACCCAGCCATCTCGGAAGTATTTTAACTTCCCATATTGAACTTGGGATGTCATCGCAGCAATCCCCTTATCCCATCCTTTTTCCCAGCCAGAGCTGAAGGATGTTTTAACTGCGAGTTTCCTTCTCAATTTCTCTGAGGAGAGCTTCGCATCCAATTCTTCCTTTTGGACCTTGATATCTCGCAGGGCGGACAAATCTTCCTCTGCCTTCTTCAACTTATCTTCAAGCTCTCCAAAGTTCTTGAGCTTGACATCATACTTCTGATGTTCGACCTCTAAATCTTTTACTTTATCCTCCAAATTCTTGGAGATCTCAGCCATCTTCACCTTCTCGGCCTCAACTGCAGACAACTTTTTCTCCCAAACAGCCTTGTCCTCACTATACTGTTGGCGAGATTCCTTCAGGGATTGGGTCAAACCCAGTAGAGCATCCTCTACACCTCACGAGGAGCTTGAAGCTTTGATAGCTTCATCTTTCTTCACGATATTATTGAAACAGTTCACCAGCTGAAAGATGAGAAAAACAGTAAAGTCAATACAAAATGCAAGCATTCAGAGAAAGAAAGGAAATTCAGAATGTGAGAAATTTACCGAAGCAAGATGACGAGTAGCTAGGGATGTCAGCATATCCCTAGAAAAATTTTCATCAATTCCTTGGACCTCGAGTATGATCCAAGTTTTTACTGAGCTCATTGCAGAGCTCAGAGGAATGATGGTTGGAATACCAACACCACCAGCAAGCAGAGAAGGGACAGTTTTAGCCAAATTGACTGAGGATGATTTCCTCAATCTTCTCAAAGGGACTTCAGCAGCTTCAACCAAGGAAGAACTCTTGGTCGGGGAGATAGTAATAACTTCCATAGGATCAACTTTTTTGCTCGAACCCACTGGGGGCTTCTCGGCAGCTTTGGAGGGTGCAGCTTCCACCTTCTTAGTCCCCTCTGGGACATCAGTTTTACTTTTCTTATCCCCAGCAGCAGAACTAATGTCATCAAATAGAGCAGGAGGAGCTCTTTTCTTGCCCATTCTATGACTTAAAGGAAGATGAGAATCTGAAGAAGAATCCTCTGGAGTTGAAGCTGGCTCAACAGGGCGAGCAGTCTAAGAGGTTGTATAGCTCCTATACTGCAGCAAATATGATGCAGACCTGATGTGCTCGTCTGCAACGTTCTTATGCAAACCCCAGATAAGTTTCAGATGCTTAATATTAACCTCTGATTCTTTTGGAGTTTTTCTTTTGCTATCAACTGCAAATAAATACATAATGAGATATCAGTCATACATTTTGTCAAACATAATGAAAGCATAATTTCATAAGTAAAATAAAATGAAAAATAAACCTATACCATTGCCATATGGGGGGCATCTGGGACCGTTGTATACTCCATCTCCAACTAAAGGGGCATATTGCTAATTTTTAATAACCAACCCATGTTCAAAATAATCTCTATTTGAGTCAGGGAGGTTAACTACAAGAGCCCTATTCAGAAACCTAGTTTTTAAGTAATAAATATTATCTAGAGTGGCCCATTTATAGCAATACATAATTTCAGGGATCCCAATACGAGTCCCATGAGTTAGATTTAATTTGTACACCTCATTAATTATTCTCCATGAATTGGGGGCTATTTTTGCAGGGACAAGATCAAATTACTGACAAAACTCAAGACACAAAGGGTTTGGTGGAAAAGAAAATCCACATTCACCAATGAATAGACTGGGGAACCAATGTCCCTCAGCCAATCGAAAATAATCTAAAGGCTCAGAAAGAACCTCCAGAGTTACCCATGAAGGAATGGAAAAATCGGAATGAAATTTCTCAACAGACTCCACAATATAAACCATATTGAATAAAAGAAATACAGAAGAAAGGAAGAAGATCTTACAGGAAGAAAGAAGGTCTGTTGACAATGAACAAAAACAAGGATGAACGCACAAGAGAGAAAGAGAGAATAGAAAGCTTGAATGCAGAAAATTGGAAAAGAGGAAGACGGTATGGTGACCTAAAGAAGTTTAAATACTTTACCTAGGGAAGTGGCAAAGGAAATGATTACGCGAAAGAAACTGTTGAACTTCCGGCGGCTAAAAGGACAAAAAGGGCACTAAGATCGAAGCGCTCTTAAAAGTTCGAAAAAAGGCGGATTCTTTGAATTTGGAAATAAATTCAAATACGATGCTCCTAAAACCCAGGAAGATCATTCAATATTGCCGAAAACCAAGAAAGAATATTCCATACTCCTCAAAGTTCGAAATATGAAACATTGGGGGCTTCTGTTGATACCAAAATTGATATGCTGATGTGGACGAATCATACGAAGACACTTGTCAATCTACGAGGTACAATAACTACAAGGAAGTTCATTTCCCCGACCAACTCATATTCTCTCCGAGCAACGAGGATATACCGAGGAACTTCAACACTCCGAGTTACTCCAGCGCTCCGATGAACTCCTGATCAACAAGCAACTAAGGCGGTCCGAGCTGCATCTCGGCCGTAGTATTAATTGCCAGAATATCAACAGTTCAACTATTCATTGAATGTTTATCATCTTGACTCACACGCTGCATTAAATGTATTACCCTTTCATATGTATATCATTTAACGTATCAACCCATTCATGTACAGCCTAAAGGCTATAAATACCTTGTATCACCCTCATTCAAGGGGATCGGAATTTCTTGATATAACTGGTAATCGAGAATTCCCAAACACTCAGAAATAACATAACAGTGGACGTAGGCCATTCTTATAAGGCTGAACCACTTTAAAATCTTTGTCTCATTTTATTTATCTGTGATTGAATAATTAGAGCGATCTAGTTTTTTACATCAACACTCATTATAGCCGAGTGTTGTTTTTTTACCAAATTAATGGTTTCTCAGTTCTCCCTCGTCTTTCTTGAAGGAAAAGGTGGGGTCGTCCCCACCATTGACCCTCATTATAGCCGAGGGTTGCTTTTACCAAATTAATGGTTTTTAAGTTCTCCCTCGTCTTTCTTGAGATCAAAGGTGGGGTCATTCCCACCATTGGCCCTCATTATAGCCGAGGGTTGTTTTTTTACCAAATTAATGGTTTTTATGTTCTCCCTCGTCTTTCTTGAGGACAAAGGTCGGGTCGTCCCCACCATTGACCCTCATTACAGCCGAGGTTTTTTTTTACCAAATTAATGGTTTTTAAGTTCTCCCTCATCGTTCTTGAGGGCAAAGGTGGGGTCGTCCCCACCATTGACCCTCATTATAGCCGAGGGTTGCTTTTACCAAATTAATGATTTTTAAGTTCTCCCTCGTCTTTCTTGAGGGCAAAGGTGGGGTCGTCCCCACCATTGAACCTCATTAACGCCGAGGGTTGTTTTTTACCAAATTAATGGTTTTTAAGTTATCCCTCGTCTTTCTTGAGGGCAAAGGTGGGGTCGTCCCCACCATTGACCCTCATTATAGCCGAGGGTTGTTTTTTACCAAATTAATGGTTTTTAAGTTCTCCCTCGTCTTTCTTGAGGGCAAAGGTGGGGTCGTCCCCACCATTGACCCTCATTATAGCCGAGGGTTATTCCATAGACTTACCAATTTGGTCTTCAAACATTTTATTTACAAGGTGCTGATATGTTGCACCTTCATTCTTCAGGCTAAAGGGCATGACCCTATAACAGTATGTCCCCTTGTCGGTAATGAAGGATATTTTCTCCGAGTCTTTAGGGTCCATGACGATCTGGTTGTACCCTGATTAGGCATCCATGAATCTCATGAGATCATGGCTTGCGGTAGAGTCTACCATCTGGTCAATGCGGGGGAGAGGCAAGCTGCCTTTGGGATAATGCTTGTTGAGGTAGGTTAAGTCCACACACATTCTCCACTTCCCGTTGGCCTTTGGGACAATGACTGCATTGGACAACCATTCAGGGTATATGACTTCTCTAATAAACTCAGCATCTTCTAATTTTTTTACCTCATCCCTTATGACCTCATACTTTTCTCTAGAGTAAATTCTCCTCTTCTTATTTACCGGCTTTGCACCCTCTACCAGGTTGAGCTTGTGGCACATAATTTCAGGGTCGATCCTTGGAATATATGCATGACTCCATGCAAAGACGCTTTGTCTTCTCCTCAACAGTTTAATGAGGTCTTCCTTGATATTTGGCTTCAGAGACATGACGACTTGGACGATTTTTTTCGGGTCACCTCATGGAGGATGATGGATTCTACCTCTTTTGCGACCTCTCCTTTCTTCAGATTTGTCTCGTCTCTGGGGTCTAGGGCATCAATATTATAAGTGGTTATCGCTTTCTTGTGTGCCTCTCTTTCTTCAGTGGAGTTGTAATAACATTCCCGTGCTGTCGTCTGGTATCCCTAAACTTCCCCCACCCCATAAGGGGTTGGAAATTTAATCATATGATGGACCATAGATGACACAGCTTCGAACACCTTGAGAGCTACCCACCCTAGTATAATATTGTAGGCCGAAAAGACATGTTCATCCATCATAAAGAAGCTGACCTTCTTGGTAAGCCATCTCAGCCACTCATCCCCCATCCTGACATCGACCTCATACACTCCGAGGGGATGAACCTTTTCCCCACTGAATCTAGTTAATGGATAATGGTACGGGATGAGTCTGGCACGGCTGAGACCAAAGGCTTTGAAGCATGGCCAAAACATCACATCTGCTGAGCTACCCCCGTTGACCAGGATCCTCGGCACCTCACACCCGTGCACCCTGGTAGTGATGTCGAGAGGGTCATCATGTGGGGCTAATAGGACTTTGAAGTCCATTCTTGAGAACCCCAAAATTAGAGAATCCATATCGACCTTCTTCCTTTTTTTTCTAACTTCTCCTCTAGAGAGGTTGAGTGTACTATCTTCGTCACTGCCTTGCCTTCAGCCATGTGGGCCTTCCTATCTGCGACCTTTGACCCTCCTCCTGCTAGGCCCCCCGAGATCATCCCCACACCGAGAGAGATCATATTAAGCCTCTTGACAGGCCCGTGGTCATCTCTCGGAAGGAGGTCAGGGTCGTCCTCATCATCAGAAGGGTCGTCCCTTCTTTTCGAAGGATCTTCTCGACATACATCACCTCTCTTCTTTTGGGGGTCGTCCCTTCGGCCCCTCTTGAAGCCACTCTTGTCAACGTACTTCCTCATCTTCCCTTCTTTTAACATTTTTTCGATCTCATCTTTCAGATCAAAGCATTTCTCTATCACGTGGTCATGGTCTTATTGAAATTTGCACCACAGGTTTTTATTCCTCATGTTGGGAGTTGCCCTAAACTTCTAAGGACACCTCAGGGACCGATCACTCTTTATCTCATTGAGAATATGTTCAGAGATGACCGTTAGAGGGGTGTAACCAGCGAACTTGTCGTCCATAGACCTCTTCTTCCCCTCTTTGTTCTTCTTAGGGTACTTACCCCCATTAGTGCCTCCTTTTTCATCTTCGTATTTTGCGACCATCGCTTCTTCGGCGTCCATCACCTTTCCTGTTATCGACAGCAATTCAGCCATCATCCTCGGAGGGTCTTCACCAAGCTTCCATAACATCTTCCCCTTTTGGAGTCCTCCAATCAGGGCTGTCATAGTATGCTATCCTCATAGTCTTCCACATTTTCTTTGTTGAATCTTGCTATGTAGTCTCTTAGACTCTCATTCTTCCCTTGCTTAACATAGAGCAGGTGGGTGTTCTTGTTCTGTGGCCTCACCCCAAACCAAAAGTTGTGGATAAATCGGTATGCCAACTGCTTAAAGCTTTTAATGGAATTTTTTGGAAGAGACATATACCAGACATGTGCAGCCCCCGTCAGAGTTCCAGAAAAGGCATGACACCTCATCTCATCTGAGATAGAGTATATGTCTGCCGTTGATTGATACATCTCGATATGATGGACAGGGTTAGTACTCCGATAATACCTTGGGGTGACCACAGGTGGCTTAAACTTTGATGGCATAGGAAAGTTGACTATCTTCGCCACAAAGGGAGAGCCTATGGAGTATCCTCTCTGAAGAGGGTCCCGGCTCTTCAGAATATCATCGATCTTGTCCTCCAGTCACTGGATTGAATCATTCCAGGGCCTCGTAGGGTCGGCTTGGCAGATGTTATCCCCCGTCGCCTCTTTGAGGTGGATGGAGGGTTCTGTAGAGGTCGGCCTACGTCGGTTATTTACTTCCCCCTGACCATCATGGGGTCGTCCATCTATTGCCTCCCTTCTGGACCTCACAGTACTCCTTGATCTAGATAACTTTTCCCGTAGGTCATTTACTCGGCCCAGCCTCTCAAAGGCCAACCCCCTGCTTAAACGGTCAAAAGCAGACCCTCTCGGACGGTCATAGGGATTTTGCCTTCCACACTTCCCTCTGCTCTCTTAGAGAGGCCGCACAGTGTTGTTGGTGACCTCATACGGCTCCCAGCACTCTATGGGGGCCTCCTCTCCCTCCAGATCATCATACCTGTCCTCAGGGCAAGGGCTTCCTTACCTCCCCAGGAATAGACGATGGGGGTTAGCAACATCCTTCCTCTGTTGAGGAGGTGGAAAGTCTTTACGTGGTGCCTAGGGTGGTCCCCTGGCCTCATGCTACCCTGGAGCCGCTGTCAGAGTAATCATCTCAGGTGAGAACCCTGGTAGTCTTAGTATGTTCTGGCTTAGAGTTTTGAACTGCTCCTGCATAATCCACTGACTTGCTTCCAGAGACTTCTAGGCTGCTGCCACATCAGCCATCTCAGACTGAGGTGGTGACTGAGTGGAACTGGGTCCTACTCCACTATCCGGTGGGGGAAGTGGTGGTGGTGGCATCTCCTGTTCCATGTGTTTGAGCTATGAAGAGATGAACTAAAGAAAAGACTGGTTAGCTTGAGAAACTTAGTGGGTCTGTTTTAATGGTGAAACATCTCCTCTAGGGGTATAATTGGTTCACCACCAGAGTGCCCAGTGAGTTCAAGCTATACAAAGGAAGAGATGTCTTCCCATTTCCACAGACGACGCCAAACTAATGGTGCTGAAATCTAGCACCACCAGATAAGTGATGATGAGCTCAAATAGTAATAACCACGACAGCCATAGATGTATATGTATGTATAAGTGTGTAAGTGTGTAGAAGGGGATGAGTATAAGAGTAATAAGATAATGATGTATAGTGGTTCAGCTAATTAGGCCTACATCCACTCTGAGTGTTTGATCCACTAAGTATGGGCACTAATGGCCATGGATACAATACACATAAACCCACTTTCTCTCTCTACTGTACGTACAAGTAGAGTTTTAGCTAGGGTTTTCAATTATCGATCCATCCCCTTGTAGGGTTGTAAGTGACAAGTATATATAGGTCTTGGGGGGTGTAGTGTACCCCCAAGTATTCATGGTGCATGTGAATGATGACTTAACCAATCTCCTGTTGACACCTATAGATGCCAAATGATGACATAATATTCCCTCACGTGAGGGGGTGGTTTTTTTATAATGGTCTTCCACGTGCCATGTGAGCCTTACGCACACTGTTCCACGGGTCTCCCAAGCCACGCGCTATGATGATGTCACCCTCGGCCTGTGACATGAGGCCGAGGGAAATGTTCCCTCCGGTAGAGAGTCTGGCCCAATTTGGGCCTCGTACTTTCATACCATCGGAGGGTCATCCGAGCCTGATGAAGGGTCGGCCCCTTGGAGGGTCATCCGAGCCTGATGAAGGGTCGATCACTTAAAGGGTCGTCTGGGCCTGATGAAGGGTCGGTCCCTCGGAGGGTCATCTGGGCCTGATTAAGGGTCGGCCCCTCGGAGCGTCATCCGAGCCTGATGAAGGGTCAGCCCCTTGGAGGGTCGTCTGGGCCTGATGAGGGGTCGGCCCCCTGGAGGCTCGTTTGGGCCTTGTCGAGTTGCAGGACGCCCTCAGCCTAGCCGAGGGTACATATGGGTATATCACCATACATAACTTTTTATAATACTACATCTAGTAAAATTAAATTACTGTATGAAAACAACTTTAAATCTCCAATGATATCCTTGGGATGATGTAACCGAAAAATTCCTTAAATGCGATACGTCAACCCCCATTAATATAGTACATCATAATCATCCAGTATGTACTCCACAACGATTCCATATCCTTTCATCTATTGGATATAAAAAGATATATCGGCATTTATTTTAACCCTATATATATATATATATATATATACAATCATTCATTCCCATAGACAAGTGTACATACCATATATGATGTACAATGGTCATGCACATAATATACCCGACAATATATATAGAGAGAGCCGATAAACTGCACCATGATATCATATTCCCAGTGCTCGAATCACGTAGGAATGCTGGGGACCACCATGATGGGACTAAACGACACCCATCTTGTGGTAACTCACACACACGACATCCCGGGAAGCTGTCATAGCTAGTAACTAGCAATGAGACGAAACAAAGCCACCATGTCTCATCCCAAAAATATAAATCACATAATAACACACGGGATGACTATGACCTTGATATATCCACACCCTGCTCCTCGAGCCAGGATGCTCACCCTTTGCGTGGAAACTTCCCAATGATAGAATGAGAGGGGTATGCTTAACCACATAATTATATATATCATTAACATGCACAATATATACACATTCATACCATGTATGTCCACAACATAATTAGTTTGTATATATATATATATATATATATATATATATATATATATATATATATATATATATATATATATATATATATATATATATACAAACTAATTCTCGTTCATGAGTATAAGATCTCCATATACACTCGGCAATAAGTATACATAATCCTCAATATACAAGCCGTCACCACAATTTCCTTTAATTTACCTCGATATGTGAATAAAATCCCTCACTTGAAACATATTCATCCATTTTCCTACGACGAATAGTCTCCCAAACAACATATGGATATATATATATATATATATATATATATATACAACATCAGGGTTATCACCCAAAGTTAAGTGTAGGAAACCATCACTACACCCTCCTCTATATGCAAAAGTACATAATTATCTTTAGTACTAGTTGAACCTTGGCATATACATGACTAATAGTCTAAAAATCCCAAATTACCCCAACCTCATTTCAATTGTTGGAATCCCAATGGTTACTTCCACTCAATTATGTACAAACTATCCTGACTAGAATTTATGCTACCGCTTATCCTAGTGATAATACAACCCAATTCGTTCCAAATTTCACTTACGATTCGATTGACAATATGAACCCCTTACTCCGGTTGGGTTTACCGATTGTTCCTTAATTTAAATGTTTCTAAGGATATGTGACCCCTCTCACTCTTCGGTCCCCAAACCTTAATCTTAATAGAGTACTATTTAATAGAAGGATTGGGCGCTACCATCGGTCTACTATTACGAGCCATGCCCTCGCAACTTTCTCTTTAAGTGTTCTTAACTTCACATCATATCTATACTTACTTTTGATTTATAAGAAGGGTTCTCAATTGCCAAGGGTTTCCCCACAATCTCTATATACAACTCCACATACATACATGGATATATTCCTCTCCAATTATTCCAAGAATCCTCACAATCATACTAAGTGAGATACCCCCTATAAGTCTTGAAAACATATCTCTTACTTCATACGAGAAAGCCCCAAATCAATAAACCCTACCAAAAAGGGTTTTAAATCACTATGGAGAAAATACCTCAAAATGCCCAGTTTACGAATCGATTCGGCCTGGCAAATCGATTAGGCCTCCAAGGAGAATCGATTTGGGTCCAAAGACCTGGGCTTATGCCACAGGCCGAATTGATTCGGCTTGGATCCGAATTGATTCGGTCAATACAGGCTTGCCAATTTCCCTAAACCGAATCTTTTCGCTTAGGGGGGCGAATCGATTCGGGCCTAGTGATTTTGAAGGGTTCTTCTTCTTCAATGAACCCACGAACTCTAAACACTAAAATTCCATTTCTAACCCTTAAACCTTCATCAAATTATGATTCTTAGCCAGTAAATCAACCCAAAGTTGATCTCAACCAATTCTACCCCATTTAGACCCATATTTAAACAATGATTTCAAGATTAAACCCAAAAATCTAGGTTTTGATATTAATACACAAAAATCATTTTCTTTAACACACAAATTATGAAATCAAATACACAAATGACTTATTTAGCAAGATTAAACACTTGCCTCAGATTGTAGAGGTTGGATCGTCCTCGATGTCGCGGTTGGGCCGGAAATCTCCAAGCTTTCTTCCTCTCTCTCTTCCTTTCTTCTACTTTCCTTTTTTCTTTTCTCCCTTCTTTCTCTCTCTCTCTCTCTCTCTCTCTCTTTCTAGGGCTATTTCTCTCTTTCTCTCAAAGAGAATGGCTTAATTCGTAAGCCTCTTAAGCCTTTAAAACATAAGTCCCAATTTTAAATGTCAATACACACCTTAAATGACTCGTTTACTCCAATTCGAGTTAAACTAACTTAAAATATTACGGAGCCGAAATAAAACCCAACGACAATCATTTTGACTATCTCGACCCTTCCAGGATTGATGGTACTCTCAAAATCATCCTCCGAAATACTTTGAAACGTTCTCTATTTTTGGACTTCAGTTCCCAAATTTTAGAATTCTCCAATTTAATTAAATTTTATTTTCCCAAAAATTTAATTTCTCCGTCTCCAAAATCAAGGGTTGTTACATACTTGCCCCCTTACAATAATTTCGCCTGTGAAATTTTAGACATGCCTAGGACCTCAATATCATCTAGTCCTAACATCAATTCTTAGGATCACTATACCGATCCCTTCCAGTTCTCACATCGAACCATATAGATTTTAAAACAACTACTACCCAAGGCGCCCATACACCCCGTACCCGAGCTTCCACTCGTAGGATTATAATCAGGCTCCATTAGCCTCAAATCGTAATATACTAACACCAATATAATCTATAACAACCTATTAACTATACAAAAGTTTGAAAATTCCCAATGGTTGAACTATCCTCAATTCCTGACACTAGCCACCTTCGTGCGAGGGAGGACTCTCAAGCGAAATCCAAACAAGGAACCCTCCCAATACACTAATGTGTAGCTAGGTCGGGGATTGAGATTAGTTGAACGAGGGTTAAGGTTTTATAAAATATTTTCATATATTAGATATTGCACGAAGGCCTGTATAATAATATAATATAATTAAATAAATTTTGCGCCTTTCGACACGCCAATAAAACACCTTATGTTTAGGACACAAGGCCTCAACAAATACAACACTCTCACCAATACCTAATTCTCAAAAATAGCACAACTATGAGCTAAATTATCCGTTGAACGTAAATCTACTAAATTCTGAACCTCTCAAGTATGAAATTCCTCTACATCACATCAACACCTTTCCATATAATAAGTTCTTCCCTCATTAGAGCACTACAATTACACTCCATAACCCATCCATAAGACGAATAACCTTATAATCACTACCCAACAAGCCTCAACATTCTGCCCTTCCAGAATTCAATATTATAACTCTCAATTATCTCCTCACGAGATGATTTATTTTCCCAAAAGATGTAATATACAGGTCGTATTTGCTCACTCCTTCTTCCAAGGATACTCTATACACCCTAGCGGTGTAGGGACTACTACTCATCATACCTTACGCATGACGTTCCCGACATCGCATAAAGCGTGACTTAAACCCAAAGAAATGTATTCTACCTCATACTTCCATAATCCAATTTCTTTACTTCATCCTTAGACCCTTATTTAAAGTCATCTACTTCTTCCAGGACAATCCTTATTCCTAAGCCTATTTCTCCACAAGAGAAATATCTTCCTCAAAATCCTTCCTAACCATTATGAAGGACAAAACGCAATTGCACTACCAAAAACTCCCTCAGTCCTACTCAACGAACCTGAGTCTCCAATTTCTTTCTCCCTCATACCAGAAGGCGATACTCCTGATATTGGGACAACTCCACCTACCTCACCTCGGCAAGAGTCACCAACATCAGGTTTCGTAATGAAGGTTCACAGGTTTCTCAATCTAAACCTCCCAAGGACTACACTACTCTCTCCTTAGACTTTCCTTACTAAGTCCAAGATTATCCATTCAAGTAAATTTCCCCTTCTTACTCAATCACTGATAAATCACCTTGAACCATTTCTAGAGATCTCCCTAATATCTCCGCTAAAATCGGGGAAAAACAAATACCCCCAATCAAAGCATACCCAAAATATGCCATGGGTATTGTCTCTCTAATCTTGTCATGTCCTAGACGACATAATCTAGGCGACATCTGAAACGAAAGCAACTGTTATCAGAACGTCGATTAAGTGAATACACTTCACAGAAAAAGACAAACGCAGTGAACACAACAATCCTAATAGTAGGCTTTATATCAAGAACGTTAACGGGAGAACGCATAAGACACGCACAGATCCTAAGGACTCTAGAACCTGATGCTCTGATACTATCTGTAACACCCCGCTCAAAATAATAACTCGTGTCCATCCCTATACTACATTAAATTAGGAGTTTCAGAGGGTCCAGTCTCAATATCAACTGTCCGTACTATATAATATAGGACTAACGACCCGATATCATAAAAGCGAGATGTTAAAATTAAATAAAATTAGCAACGAACAACTGACCAACAATATAACACTACTAATAAAAGAAAGAATGATGCATAAAAGAACTGTGATAAATGAAATTCTAGAATCAAATGAAATAAATAACTACAACTGAATATACCACAAGGAAGAAGACCCGAATAAGCTGTCGGGTCATAGCCAATACAATAACTGAAATGAAATAAATACACATCTATAGATATCCCTTGGGTATATACCCGATGTACAACATGAATCCTACGTAGATTTTCAAAGAAGTGGGAAGCGATTACATGATACATCCCGCAACAATCCGCACATGTCACGGCTCCCAAGACTCTGGATAGGAGGTCATCCCGCATCCATGCGGTAGGACATCTATAGTAATATATATATATATATATATACAGGCAGAAGAGAAAAGTAAACGGGTCAGAGTCCGAGTGTGAAAAATATTTAGCAAATGTGTTAACCGTGCATAATAAACATCGGTGCACTTATTTCATAATTAAAGTGGAATCTCACTCTCGTGAAACCCCGACTCACCCCTCTTCTAACGGCGCGCACCTATTTGCATCCTGAGATTTTAGTTAAATTTCCCCAATTATAAGGACATCCTAACTTATCGTAGGCCCAACTTATGGCCACAAGAATTGCCTTCCTATCATAACCCAAGAATCCACTCTTTCTCAACACACTTAATTATTTTTACACCTAATTATGCCATATTAGGCTTAATGGATTCCGTTTTATAATTTATTCAATTATAATTATTAACAGATTACCTGTATATATTTGGGTTTAATTATATGATTTAATTACTAGGCAGTAAGCATATAAATTATTATTGACAAAACTTCTCTCTAATCTCAACACTGCACTACGTTTCAGGTGTGGGGTGTCTCTCAAAGCGAAATCCAAACAAGGAACCACCCCGTTACACTACTCCTTGATAATGTCGATCCTAGAGATCCATTATTCCATACATACAATTTTATACTACTACATCTACTAAAATTAAATTACCGTATGAAAACAACTTAAAATCTCCAATGATATCCTTGGGATGATGTAATCGAAAAATTCCTTAAATGCTATACATCAACCCCCATCAATCTAGTACATCATAATCATCCAATATGTACTCCATAACGATTCCATATCCTTTCATCTATTGGATATAAAAATATATATCGGCATTTATTCTAACCATATATATATATACTAGGGTGTACCCGTGCCGATGGCACGGTGATAAATTTGGTCCTGAATATTTCTAATTATAGCATACTCATACACATGCCGATGGCACCACTTGTGTCTCTTCCAACTCACGTGTTTAAAACCATCAACATCAACTTTTGTCGAGAACAACACATGTTGTGGCGAATCCCAACAGCTCTAAGTTATACTAACAACTCTTCATTATGATTATAATAATGCGCGGGTGCTCATGCTATTAGCATGGTGACACATTTTCTTCCAATTAATTACATAAAAAGTTGGGAAATATAACTTTTAGCAATAAAATAAGGTGATCTAAGCATTATTTGTCATTTTTTTAATTTAGAGTTGAATTTTAATTTTAGTTTCGAAACCAAAGGCATGCAAAATGCATGTAAAATATTTACATAAATGTACAACCAATATTCACATAAAACATTCATTATAAAAATGATGAAAGATGCATTGTCATAATAAAAATTTGGTGGCGAAACCCAATATCACTAAGTTATATTAACAACTCTACATTATGATTATAATAATGTTTGGGTGCTCATGCCGTTAGCATGGTGATACATTTTCTTCCAATTAATTACATAAAAAGTTGGAAAATATAACTTTTAGCAATAAAATAAGGTGAACTAAACATTAATTGTCATTTTTTTAAATTAGAGTTGAATTTTAATTTGAGTTTCGAAACCAAAGGCATGAAAAATGCATGTAAAATATTTATATAAATGTACAACCAATATTCACATAAAACATTCATTTTCATAATAAAAATGTGGTGCGAATCCCAATAGCACTAAGTTATACTAACAACTCTACATTATGATTATAATAATGCGCGGGTGCTCATGCCATTAGCATGGTGATACATTTTCTTCCAATTAATTACATAAAAGTTGGAAAATATAATTTTTAGCAATAAAATACGGTGAACTAAACATTAATTCTCATTTTTTTTTAATTTAGAGTTGAATTTTAATTTGAGTTTCAAAACCAAAGGCATGCAAAATTCATGTAAAATATTTATACAAATGTACAACCAATATTCACATAAAACATTCATTATAAAAATGATGAAACATGCATTGTCATAATAAAAACGTGGTGGCAAATCCCAATAGCACTAAGTTATACAAACAACTCTACATTATGATTATAATAATGCGCGGGTGCTCATGCCGTTAGCATGGTGATACATTTTCTTCCAATTAATTACATAAAAAGTTGGAAAATATAACTTTTAGCAATAAAATAAGGTGAACTAAACATTAATTGTCATTTTTTTGAATTAGAGTTGATTTTTAATTTGATTTTCGAAACCAAAGGCATGAAAAATGCATGTAAAATATTTATATAAATGTACAACCAATATTCACATAAAACATTCGTTATAAAAATGATTAAACATGCATTGTCATAATAAAAGTGTGGTGCGAATCCCAATAGCACTAAGTTATACTAACAACTCTACATTATGATTATAATAATGCGCGGGTGCTCATGCCGTTAGCATGGTGATACATTTTCTTCCAATTAAATACATAAAAAATTGGAAAATATAACTTTTAGCTATAAAATAAGGTGAACTAAACATTAATTGTCATTTTTTTAATTTAGAGTTGAATTTTAATTTGAGTTTCGAAACCAAAGGCATGCAAAATGCATGTAAAATATTTATGTAAATGTACAACCAATATTCACATAAAACATTCATTATAAAAATGATGAAACATGCATTGTCATAATAAATTGAACAAATAAACTGGGAATGCCATTACTAACTATCTCTTAGGTCCTGATATGAAATTTGAATAAAAATAGTATCCATAAAATCTAAAAGAAAAACCATAATCTCAAATCCACATATACACAACATATGAATATTTTCATGTTATTGAATTATGAACAGGAAAAAATTAATCAACATAGTTCCCATTTATTGCATCCCCTTCGTCTTCATCTTAGTTTCCCTTGCAGTGGAATAGCCCTACAAAAAATAAAGAAGAAAAATGTCACTGTCCATAAGGAAGATAACAAAACACAAAATAATCATTTTAAATTTTTAAAAGGGTTCTTTTTTTATTATTCCATCACATACATTGCAGAACACTCCGCGTACATATGAAAATGACACGGCAAAAAGTTACTTTTAGACATGTTATAACATCCCTATTCCAATGAGTTGGGATTTAACTTTTTTTTAAATGACACATTCATTATATTTGATAATGTAGGACTAATTTTAATTTTCAAGTAACCGAATCAAAATTTTGTTAGGGTGACATGTGTAAAATTAAAATGAAAAAAAAAATTATTGAGGTTTGATAATATTATATGGACCACTCTTACAAAAACCCATTGGCAGATTTTTTTTTGGTTGTGTAAAATTTTAGTTAGATAAGCATGCTTTAACTCGCTCCTCCGGATTCCCACCCCGCCCCGCCCCGCCCCACCCCTAATGGGGCGGGTTAAAAACCCGTCTACTAAACGGGGTGAGTATGAGTTTTTTTTAAAAAACCCGTCTACTAAACGGGGAAGGTTCGAATTTACTATGTTTAGCATAACCCGCCCCATCCCACCCCGTTTTTTTTATAATTACTAAAATACTCATATTTAATATCTTATTTACACTACATATATATTATCTAAATTATATATGCAGTATAGGGGTTTAACATGCAGGTTGTTTACCAACTTACTCTAAACGGTGCGGGGCGGGGCGGGGCGGGGCGGGGAGGGGGGAGGGTTACCCTTAAACGGATTCGGGGAGGGTTAAAAAACCCCATAGAGGGACGGGGTGGTGTAACAACCCGCCTAAAATAATAACGGGTGGCCAGCCCAATACTATATTAAATCAGGAATTCCAGATGGTCCAGTCTCAACATCAACTAACGGTACTATATAATATAGGACTAACTACCCGAAATCATATAAGCGAGATGTTATAATAAATTAAAACTTGCAACATACAACAACCCAACACTATAAAACTACTAATGAATAGGAGAGATGCAGGAAAGAACGATAATAAATAAAATGCTAGAAATAAAATGAACCAATTAAATACAACCGAATGTACTACAAAAAGTAGACCCGAATAAGTTGTCGGATCACAGCCAATACAATAACTGAATGGAATAAAAATAAACATGTATGTAAATATCCCTTGGGTACAAACCCGATATACAACATGAATCCTACCTAGAATTTTAAAGAAGTAGGAAGCAGCTACATGAAACATCCCGCAACAGTCCGCACCTGTCACGGCTCCCAAGACTCAGGATAGAAGGTCATTCGGCATCCATGCGGTAGGATACCTGTGGTAACATATATATATACAAGGAGGAGAGAAAAATAAACGGGTCAGAGACCCGAATGTGTAAAATATTTAGCAAGTGTGTTAACCGTGCATAATAAATATCGGTGCACTTTATTTCATAATTAAAGTGAGACCGCACTCTGACAAAATTCCAACTCACCTCTCATCTAAAGGCGCACACCTATTCGCGTCCTCAAGTTTTAGTTAGATTACCCCCACATTATTAGGACAACCTAACTTATTATAAGTCTAGCTTATCCCCACGAGAATTTGCCTTCCTAACATAGCCCAAGAATCCACCCTGTTTCTAATCTTACTAGATTATGAATACAAACAATTATGCCATAATAGGCGTAATGAATTCCGATTAAAAATCTTATGAATTATAATCATCATAATTCCTAAAACATTTCCCTTATACAAATGCATATATATATATATTTATATATATATATATATATATATATATATATATATATATATATATATATATATATATATACCTATATAGGCTAAAAACATAAGAATTAATATACTTGATAACATGCACATGGAATATTGGCAAGACTTCTCTCTAATCCCAAAATTGTGCTACGTTTCGTGCGTGGGGAGTCTCGCAAAGCGAAATCCAAACAAGGAACCGCCCCGTTACACTACTCCTGACAAGGTCAAGACCAGAGATCCGAGATGCCACCTATGGAATTACTTCTCTCAAATCTCGACATGGCACTGCGTTTCGTGCGTGAGGTGTCTCGCAAAGCGAAATCCAAACAAGGAACCGCCTCGTTACACTACTCTTGGGCAATGTCGATCCTAGAGATCCATAATACTCAACATACAAGTTAATACTACCATTACTACTAACTATAACTACCAAAGAAAGAAAGAAGAAAAGAAAAAGGAGAAAACAAATAAAATGAAATAAAGGAACCTCCAATAATATCCTTGGGATGATGTAACCGAATAATACCTTATGTGCGATACATCAACCCCCATAAATCTAGTACACCATAATCATCCAAGATGTACTTCATAAAAGTCCATATCCTTTCATCAATAGGATATATATATAAATGTATATATGTATATAGGTACTTATTTCTAACCGTATATATATCATCATCAATCCAATAGCCAAGTGTACATACTACATATGATGTACAAGGCCATGCACATAATATACCCGGCTATATATATCGCCGATAAACTGCATCAATGCTATCATCTTCCCAGTGCCCGACTCACGTAGCAAAATTGGGGCCACCATGGTGGGACTAAACGACACCCATCTCGTGGTAAACTCACGCACACGACGTCCCGGGAAGCGGTCATAGCTCCAAACCGGAAATGAGACGAAACATACCCATCACGTCTCATCCCAAAATAAATATATATATCATATGGTAACACACGGGACGACTATGACCTGGGGAATATCCACACCCTGCTTTTCTAGCCAGGATGCTCACCCTCTACGCGCGCAACTTCCCAATGATAGCATGAGCGGGGTATGCTTAACCAATTAAGTATATATATATACATGCATAATATATATAATCCATATGATCCAATCATATGATCAAATAATAAACCATCGTATACGGTTTAATTATCCATACCATGTATGTCCACAACATGAAGATATCCATATATCTATATACATACAAATATATATCAACACATATTCACATATCCTTATCTATATATATAAACTAATTCTCGTTCATATGTATAAGATATATATATATATACCCGACTATAAGTATACATAATCCTCAATATACAAGCCGTCACCACAATTTCCATTTAATTTCACACAATCCCTCACTCGAAACATATTCAATCACTTTCCTATGATGAATAGTCACCCAAAACCATATGTATATATATCTATACCTATATATTCAACATTAGGGCTATCACCCAAGAGTTTGCATAGGAATTCCATCACTACACATTTCATCCATTATTCAAAAGTACCTAGTTTCCTTTAGTACCCTTTAACCATAGGCACACACATGACTTAATAGTCTAAAACCTCAATTTATTCCAACATCATTTCAAGTATTGGAATCTCAATGGTCTTATCCCCATAATACGTATAAACTGTCCTAACTAGAATTTATGCTACCGGTTATTCTAGTCGATAGTGAAATCCAATCATTTCCAAATCTTGCCTAAGGTTCAATTGTTCTTATGAACCCTTACTGCTGTCGCATTACCAATTGTTCCTTAGTCTAAACATTTCTAAGGATATTATACCCCTCACTCTCTATGAGTTCTCAACCTCACCTCATATTTATACCTTTATCTATAATTGGTATTCCTACCCTCAATGAGGTTTCCCCATAATCTCCATATGCAACTCCAGAATGCACATAGGTACATTTCTCCCAAATTATCCTAAGGAGTCCCCAAAATCCTAATATATGAGAAACTCCTTATATGTCTCCAAGAACATATCTCTTACATCATAAGAGAAGGCCCCAAATCAATGAACCCAACCAAAAAGAGTTTGAAATCACTATGGAGAAAATACCTCAAAATGCCCTGCTTCCGAATCGATTCGGCCCAGCGAATCGATTCGGTCCCCAAGGCGAATCGATTCGGGTCCAAAGACCTGGGCTTCTGCAATAGGCCGAATCGATTCGGCTTGGGTCCGAATCGATTCGGTCAATGCAGACCTGCTAATTTCACTAAACCGAATCGATTCGCTTAAGGGGGCGAATCGATTCGGACCTGCAAATTTTGAAGGTTCTTCTTCTTTATCAAAACCCACGAATTCTAAACCCTAAATTTCTCATTCTAACCCCCAAAACTTCATCAAATCATGAGTTTAAGCCCATTAACCAACCCAAAGTTGATCCAAACCATTT
The DNA here is from genome assembly GCA_949130495.1 of Sambucus nigra. Taxonomy (NCBI): domain Eukaryota; kingdom Viridiplantae; phylum Streptophyta; class Magnoliopsida; order Dipsacales; family Adoxaceae; genus Sambucus; species Sambucus nigra. The sequence continues at coordinate 275,397,396 of OX422215.1, read as the reverse complement.
CTATGCCATTAAATCTCAATTTAAACATTGATTTCAAGATTAAACCTAAAAATCTAGGTTTTGGTATTTATACCCAAAAATCCATTTCTTTACCCCACAATTTATGAAATGAAATACACAAATAGCTATTTAGAAAGATTAAACACTTGCCTCAGATTTGTAGAGGTTGGATCGTCCTCGATGTCGCGTTTGGGCCGGGAATCTCCAAGATTTCTTCCTCTCTCTCTTCTTTTCTTCTTCTTCTTCTTTCCCTTTTCTTTCTCTCTTTTCTCAAATGAGAAGGCTTCATCCGTAAGCCTCCAAATCCTTTAAAACAAAATCCCAATTTTAAATGTTAATACACACTTTAAATGACTCGTTTACTCCAATTCAAGTCAAAATAACTTAAAAACATTCCGAAGCCGAAATAAAACCCAATGACAGATCAATGGTACCCTCAAAATCATCATCCGGAATACTTTAAAAATGTCCTCTATTTTTGGACTTAAATTCCCACATTTTAGAGTTCTCCAATTTAATTAAATTTTATTCTCCCAAAATTTAATTTCTCAGTCTCAAAAGTCTTGGGGTGTTACAGGTGGGTTTTAAAAAAAAATCACGGGGCGAGCTTGGGTTATGACAAACCTTTTTTTTATAATTATTAAAATACTCATATTTAATATCTTATTTACACTACATATTTATTATATAAGTTATATATGCGGTATACGGGTTTAACATGCAGGTTTTTTACTAACTTACTCTAAACGGGGTGGGGTCGGGTGGGGCGGGGCGGGGCGGGTTTTTTTCGGGGGGGGGGGGGTGTTTACACTTAGACGGGTTCGGGGTGTGTTAAAAAACCCCGTAGTGGGACGGGGTGGGCTTGGGTTATGACAAACCCGCCCCAAACCCGATCCGTTGGTTAATATCGAATTAGAAAATGATAATAGGGTGGCTCATGCTTTTGCTTCAAATCAAGAAAGATAATGGCATCTTTTTCTTAAGCGGGGTAACATTGTTGGAGTCTGTGTAAATTGTGTTCCATATGGTTTTTTCATGTTAACAATTAAAAAGTTAATGTAGGATGTCAGTATATGGTGATAATTTTGGTGTCCCACTGTTGACAGTATTTTTCTTTGCAAGACAAATCCCAAAAAATAAATTAAAAAATAAATTAAAATATAAAAGAAAATAGAACGAACGTGTAAAGCTACATTACACTAAAGAAAAAATAAATTATTTTCAAATAAAATGTAAGTTAAAGAATAAACAAAAAATGATAACTACAAATGAAATCAAGGAAAGGAAATTGCATAGGTTCAAAGCAACTCTTAACCAAATCAATCTTGAAAGGAAGAGGCAGAGATAAGAGATAAGGGTTCAATGTGAACAAAAAACAAAATGTATCACACAAAATAATATTTAACAATAATAAAACCCTTTTAACTCACAATAAGAGAGAGAGAGAGAGAGAGAGAGAGAGAGAGAAACTCTGAACTAAACATTGCAACAAAAAATTAATTTTTAGAAACCCAAAACCTGAAATCCTTGATTGTGTTACATGTGAACTGTGACATCCCGCCTAATTAAATACCGGGCGATCACTCCTTTATTAAATTAAATCAAGGTTAACAGTTGGTTCATTCTCAGCATCACTGTCAAAAAAAAAAAGTTTTCCAATTTAACACCCTAAATAATTAAGCTAAGTGTCAAAAACATTTTTCATACAAACTTTCCAAATTTTAATTATAGAAAAGATTTATTTATTTAAACAACATTTCTACAATTAAGAATCACACCACGATGAACTAAATAATCACATACATTCGTCAATCGAATGTCAACATAATAAAACTAAAATCACAAGTCCATACTGATATAAATCCCAAAGAACAATACTGGAAATGACTGAAATATAAATGTCCCAACAACAAATGAGATGATAAAAAGGGCGACACGTGCCCAATAAATGAGAGTACTAAGAGTGGAGTCAATAACAGAAGCCGTCTACTCAAGTGACCTGCAGCTCCCACCTAAGCTGCAGCTCGTTCTTCTCAAGAGATCCTAAGCAAGACGCCCCTGTGGCTGGCCACCTGAAAATATATATATATATATACAAGAGAGAGAGAGAGAAAAAGAAATGGGTCAAATCCCGCAAGTGTGTTTGATTTTAAAATACGTTAAGCAAGTATTTAAATTGATACAGGCCAATGCAACAACATATTAGTGCGTCTCTCTCTTGAGAAATACTCACCTCTCTTCTAATGTGCACACCTATTGCACTAACCTTACCAACGGTTTGTTTTAGCATCTAACATACTAGTCTTTCTAACAGCTTTAACTTAACTTAAATTACTCGTAAGATTTATAATACACGATACCCACTTTAAAAGATGTTCCAACAAGTAGCCCAAAATTCTCTATTTTTAACTTCATAAAAATAATAAAGTTCCCGTGACATTTTATACTTTCTCAAAACAAGTATTTAATAATTTGAGTCAACAACCATGTTCTACTTATCAAATCTCAGTAGACAGTTTCACATATCATAATCTCATATATATATATTAACTACTCGTATAATATATATATAACAGCACCCCAAATAAAACTATGGTGCGTGCATACTTCCACTATCCAAAGCCCCATATCACTCATTTTAAGGGGAATACATTCGGAATCACTCTCGAATTGTATTAACATAAATACACAAACCATATTGAGGCAAAGCATAGATTCCAAGTCTCTAAGAGGGTGGCATATACCGGCGTCTCTTAGAACCGTCTGAACTATCACATCGATAGCTGTACCAAGGACATCTATCTTCTAGGGTACAAGTCAATATCCCCCATAAAGGTCCCATCGAGATAAGGCTTGTCCCAGCGCGGAAACCTCGGGGATAGCAAGTAGCGTGGGTATGATTTTCACATGCATATAATATATGTACACATAATCATATAAATATACCACTTTATCGAATTAATATAAGTTCTTCTCATCATTCGTAATTATACCCTTTATCCTTAATTACACAGTTATGGAATTACATATAAGGTTTTATTCCTAACCTTAATTCGAAGGGTTTTCCCACTTATTACCAAACACTCATGGATTACATCCTCCAAATTCTGGAATTCAGTAAGTGACTTTATTAGATTCCAACGTAACTCTCTTACGTACCTCACCCTTTAAATTCATAAATCTACCAACCTATAGTAAATATCCCATAAATACCATTTTCGTTGAAGATTAAAGGTTCTAACATTTATCCATATACCCTACTGGTCCTCAATGTCTCCCAATTCATTTTATTTAGAATGCCCAAAGATAATTTCACGATAACTTATGTTAACTAATTAAACAAGGGAAATAGGAGTCTGCCAGGAGGGGTCGATCGATCGAACCTTTGATCGATCGATGCTCTATGCTCGATCGATCGATCAAGCAGGTCTGGGCAAAAATTCTGCAGAATTGCAGTTACGGGATTCATCAAAATTCTTCATCAATTTCCATAATTTCCAACACTAATCGACCCATAAATTCTGCTACTAACATACTAACATAATTCCAGACGTTTTTAACGTTCAGCATGCGTGTATAGATCATTAATCATGGTTAAACAACCCAATATCTAATCTAAACATCAAGAACCCTACAATTTTCATAACTATGATTCAATTAAGTTTTTCTCTAGAATTTCTTCCTCATATAACATCAAAATTCGTGGGTAATACATCTATAACATCAAGAGTTTCCAGCATAAGGTTTTAATCTTCTCTACATGCAATTTCCTATCAAAATTTGGGGTTTTCTTACATGGATTACATTCCTAATTAATCCTAAACTAATATGAACATTGCACTAACGAAATACGCAAGTTAAACACTTGCCTGGGATTTTCAGAAGTCTGATTTCCTGTGGATTATGGTGTGGTTGCGTTCTCCTCCTCGCGATCTACGTGTTGGTGGTGACGGCGGTGCAAACGGAGGTGTTTTGGCCTTGAATCTCCTAGAAAGGTCTCTCCTCTCTTCTCCAATGGCCGTCCTAGGGTTCTGTATGTTCTAACCCTAAATGGATAACCTAACCAACTGATAAAGGCTGCTAAAATTCGTGGGTTTAATTACCCTATTTTGGAAAAAGACCAAAATGCCCTCCCGGGTCACTAATTAGGCCTAAAAAACACTCCGAGACCCGAACCAAACCCCCGGGTACACTTTTCTGACTATCTCAACCCTTCTGGATGCGTCGGCACACTCAAAACGATCATACGGACAACTTATAAAATATTCACTTTTTATTTAACACAATTAGTCCCGACGTGACACGGGCACGTCCCGACTTAAATTTCCGAAATAGTCATTTAATTCACTTATGACATTCAATATAACCAATATTATATATTACTATGCTCATTAGTAATATTCAACAAATTTACCATAATTACTAACTCTAGTCATGTTAATAATTATAACATAATTAATTTCTGGATTTTTATTAAATAGCAGTCACATTAAATTTAATAAATCCCCAAATTAAATATAGCATAAAAATACGGGGTATTACATGAACCTTCAGCATTAAGCCTCCATAGTAGTTCCCGGCGTTAAGCCTCCATGTAATCTCTCTCCGACTGAAAATACCTCGTCACTTCTGTGGACTGTTGTCCCCGCTGTTAAGCCTCCATGAAATCCCTAATTGTGTTACAATTGATCATTTCAAATCTAAAAAGATCATTAAATAAAAAATCTAATTACAAACTTCAGATATTTGGAAAACAGGGGCATTTAAACCCACTTCGATAACCAAAGTAATTACACAAATGTCCAGGTCGTGTAAAATTTTACACAAATCTCCATAATTGCTTGAAAACCCACTTCGTCCTCTACAATGTTTGTGTCAAATTTGACACAAATGTCCAATGTAGCTTCGTGAGCCAAAGTAAATGATGAACTGTTTTGGATGAGACAAAGATTCCAAAACATAAAATCTTAAAAAATTAAGATTCCAAATTCCAAATGAGACAAAGATCTCAAATTCCAAAATCTTAAAAAATCAGGATCTGAAAATGAAAATGATGAACTGTTTTGGATCTCAAAAATTGGAAAACACCCAAAACTTACTTTAAGACAAATCCCAGCGGAGATCAGATCTGGAAAAAAGGAAATTAGATCGGGACACGCATAAAATGTTAGATGAGTCTCAAATATATGTTAAAACAAATTAGAAACAGATAGAACTCGTTACAAATGATGCCGACAACCATACGATCATCGTGGATCAGTGGAGATCAAATCTGGAAAAAAGCAAATTAGATCGGTACAATATGTCAATTGTTATATAGAATAAATTGGGTCTCAAATATATGTTAAAACAAATTAGAAACAGTCAAAACTCGTTAGAGAAGATGTGGACAACCATACAAAAATGTTATATAGATAGATGATATAGAGCATGTTAGAGAAGATGCTATGAGAGACTAAAGGGGGACCTCGGGTGAGAAAAGAATTGAAGAAGAGCAGATGTTGGAACTTGTTCTGATAGATAGATACACGATATTTTTGTGATGGGTAGAGTTTTACAGAGCACGTGGCTCGAGGTATAAGGGAAAATAAGATGGGGAGTTGGTAAAAGAGCGCATAGCTCGAGGTCTCAACTTTGAATCTCACTACATGAGTCGTTTTGGACCCTTAGATTCCAATTTTTTTGTGTTAATCTCAGCCATCGGTTCCTGAAGATAGATACAAAAAAAAATTATATAGGTTTTGTGTATAAACTTATATGATGTGGGAAAAGTCCCTTCCCCTTTATTTTATATATATATATATACAATCATCCATTCCCATAGCCAAGTGTACATACCATATATGATGTACAATGGCCATGCACATAATATACCCGGCTATATATATATATATATGGCACCAATAAACTGCACCATGTTATCATCTTCTCAGAGCCTGGATCACGTAGAAATAATGGGGACCACCATGGTGGGACTAAACGACACCCATCTCGTGGTAACTCACACACACGATGTCCCGAAAAGTGGTCATAGCTCCTAACCGGCAATGAGACGAAACATACCAACCACGTCCCATCCTAAAAATATAAATCACATAATAACACACAGGACGACTATGACCAGGGGAATATCCACACCCTGCTCCTGGAGCCAGGATGCTCACCCTCTGCACGAAAACTTCGCAATGATAGCATGAGCGGGGTATGCTTAACAACATAAGTATATATATCATTCACATGCACAATATATACACATCCATACCATGTATGTCCACAACATAATTATATCCATATAATCATATCAATATAGATATACATATTTATATATATATACAAAATTCTCGTTCATGAGTATAAGATCTCTATATACACTCTTCTATAAGTATACATAATCCTCAATATACAAGCCGTCACCACAATTTCCTTTAATTTTACCTCGATATGTGAATACAATCCCTCACTTGAAACATATTCATCCATTTTCCTATGACGAATAGTCTCCCAAACAACATACGGATATATATATATATATATATATATATATATATCCTACATGAGGGTTATCACCCAAAGTTAAGTGTAGGAAACCATCACTACACACCTCCTCTATATTTAAAAGTAGATAACTATCTTTAGTAATAGTTGACCCTTGTCATATACATGACTAATAGTCTAAAAACCTCAAATTATCCCAACCTCATTTGAAGTGTTGGAATCCCAATGGTTAGTTACACTCAATTATGTATAAACTATCCTTACTAGAATTTATGCTACTTCTTATCCTAATGATAGTATAACCCAATTTGTTCCCAATATCACCTACGATTCGGTTGACATTATGAACTTCTTACTCCGGTTGGGTTTACCGATTGTTCATTAATTTAAACATTCCTAAGGATACGTGACCTCTCTCACTCTTTGGTCCCCAAACCTTAATCTCAATAGAGTCATATTTACTATAAGGATTGAGCGCTACCCTCGATCTACTATTATGAGCCATGCCCTCGCAACTCTCTCTTTAAGAGTTCTTAACTTCACATCATATCTATACTTATTTTTGATTTATAAGTAGGATTTTCAATTCCCAAGGGGTTTCCCCACAATCTCTATATACAACTCCACATACATACATGGATATATTCCTCTCCAATTATTCCAAGAAGCCCTCACAATCATACTAAGTGAGAGACCCCCTATAAGTCTCCAAAACATATCTCTTATGTCCCACGAGAAAGCCCCAAATCAATAAACCCAACCAAAAAGGGTTTGAAATCACTATGGAGAAAATACCTCAAAATGCCATTTTTCCGAATCGATTCATCCCTATTCCGATACCATTCGGCCTCCAAGGCGAATTGATTCGGTTCCAAAGACCTGGTCTTCTGCCACAGGCTGAATCGATTTGGCTTGGATCCGAATCATTTCAGTCAATGCAGACCTGCCAATTTCCCTAAACATAATCGATTCGCTTAGGGGGCGAATCGATTCGGGCCTGTAGATTTTGAAGGGTTCATCTTCTTCAATGAACCCACGAATTCTAAACCCTAAACTTCCATTTCTAACCCATAGACCTTCATCAAATTATGATTCTAAGCCAATAAATCAGCCCAAAGTTGATCCCAACCAATTCTACCCCATTTAAACCGATATTTAAATATTGATTTCAATATTAAACCCAAAAATCTAGGTTTTGATATTAATAAGCAAAAATCCATTTCTTTAACCCACAAATTATGAAATCAAATACAGAAATGACTTATTTAGCAAGAGTAAACACTTGCCTCAGATTGTATAGGTTGGATCGTCCTCGATGTTACGGTTGGGCAGGAAATCTCCATGCTTTCTTCCTCTCTCTCTTCCTTTCTTCTTGTTTCATTCTTGTTTTCTCTCTTCTTTCTCTCTCTCTCTCTCTCTTTCTAGGGCTATTTATCTTTTTCTCTCAAATGAGAATGGCTTAATCCGTAAGCCTCTTAAGAGTTTAAAACATAAGTCCCAATTTTAAATGTTAATACACACCTTAAATGACTCGTTTACTCCAATTCGAGTCAAACTAACTTTAAATATTCCGGAGCCGAAATAAAACCCAACGACAGTCATTTTGACTGTCACAACCCTTTCGGTATCGATGGTACCCTCAAAATCATCCTCCAGAATACTTTGAAATGTTCTCTATTTTCGGACTTCAATTCCCAAATTTTACAATTCTCCAATTTAATTAAATTTTATTTTCCCCAAAATTTAATTTCTCTGTCTCAAAAGTTAAGGGTTGTTACACGAGGCTAACAACCCTGCGTAGGCACACAATTGTAACACCCCGCTTAAAATAATAATGGGTGGCCAACCCTATACTACATTTAATCAGGAGTTTCAGATGGCTCAGTCTCAACAACAACTGTCGGTACAAATATAATATAGACTAACTACCCAATATCATATAAGCGAGATGTTAAAATTAAATAAAATATGCAACCGACAACAAACCGACACTATAAAACTACTAATAAAGGAAAGAAAAATGCATTCAAGAATTATGATAAATTAAATGCTAGAACAAAAAGAAATAAGTAACTATAATCGAATATAACACAAAGGAGTAGACTCGAATAAGTTGTCGGGTCACAGCCAATACAATAACTGAAATGAAATAAATATACACATCTATAAATATCCCTTGGGTATAAACCCGATATACAACATGAATCCTACCTAGATTTTTTTTAAAGAAGTAGGAAGCGACTACAATCTAAGTCCCACAACAGTCCGCACATGTCGCGGCTCCCAAGACTCTGGATAGAAGGTTATCTGGCATCCATGCAGTAGGACACCTGTAGTAATATATATATATATATATATATATATACAGGCAGGAGAGAAAAGTTAAAAGGTCAGAGCCCGAGTTGTGAAAAATATTTAGCAAGTGTGTTAACCGCGCATAATAAATATCGGTGCACTTATTTCATAATTAAAGTGGAATCGAACTCTTGTGAAACCCCAACTCACCTCTCAACTAACGGCGCGCAGCTATTCGCATCCTGGGATTTTAGTTAAATTACCCCAATTATAAGGACAACCTAACTTAACATATCCCAAGCCTATACCCACGAGAATTACCTTCCTATCTTAACCCAAGAATCCACTCTTTCTAAACGCACTTAATTATTTTTACACCTGATTATGCCATATCAGAATTAATGGATTCTGATTTATAATTTATTCAGTTATAATTCTTAAAACGTTACCCGTATATATTTGGGTTTAATCATATGATTTAATTACTAAGTCGCAAGCATATTAATTATTATTGACAAAACTTCTCTCTAATCTCAACATTGCACTACATTTCGTGTGTGGGGTGTCTCGCAAAGGGAAATCCAAACAAGGAACAACCGCGTTACACTACTCCTTGACAATGTCGATCCTAGAGATCCAGTATGCCATACATACAATTTTATACTACTACATCTACTAAAATTAAATTACCATATGAAAACAACTTAAAATATCCAATGATATCCTTGGGATGATGTAACCGAAAAATTCCTTAAATGCGATACATCAACCCCCATCAATCTAGTTCATCATAATCATCAAATATGTACTCCATAACGATTCCATATCCTTTCATCTATTGGATATAAAAATATATATCGGCATTTATTCTAACCATATATATATATACAATCATTCATTTCCCATAGCCTAGTGTACCTACCATATATGATGTACAATGGCCATGCACATAATATACCCGGCTATATATATAGAGAGAGCCATTAAACTGCACCATGATATCATCTTTCCAGTGCCTGGCTCACGTAGAAATACTGGGGACCACCATGGTGGGACTAAATGACACCCATCTCATGGTAACTCACACACACGATGTCCCGGGAAGCGGTCATAGCTCCTAACCGGCAATGAGACGAAACACACCCACCACGTCCCATCCTAAAATATAAATCACATAAAAACACACGGGACCACTATGACCTGGGGAATATCCACACCCTGCTCCTGGAGCCACGATACTCACCCTCTATGCGAAAACTTACCAATCATAGCATGAGATGGGTATGCTTAACCGCATAAGTATATATATCATTCACATGCACAATATATACACATCCATACCATATATGTCCACAACATAATTATATCCATATAATCATATCTATCTATCTATCTATCTATATATATATATATATATATATATATATATATATATATATATATATATATATTGTAACACCCCGTACTTTTGTGCATTTGATATTTAATTAATTCGAGATTTTAAATTACTGGTGTGTTGTAATTTTAATTGAATTAATTATGACAATATATTTATTTAAATATTTATCGGGAAGTGAATGGTTAATGTATAGGGAAATTTATTTACTAAGTGAATAGTAATAATTTAATGACGTCATTTCGGATATTAATGACGGGGTATGCACTTATTCCAGCCGGGAGTCGATATAGACTAAATTAGGTGTGAGATAAGGATTTTTATAAATTAATTCGGATGCCAATTATGAGTGCGCGGTTGAGTCCGGATGGGTCGAGATAGTCAGAAAAGAGTACCCGGGGGTAGTAATTGGGTCTCGGGATATATTTGGGCTTAGCCGGGCCCACACGGGGTGAGTTGGGACACTTTAATTAAGCCCATTAGGTGAAAAACGGGATTAAGGGTTTTTAACCTAATGGGGAGATTTGGAAATCAGCAGCCATCACAAATCTAAGCCTAGGGCTTGAGAGGGAAATTGGGGGAAAGCTTAGCAAAAGCCAAAATGAGGATTTTTGAGCCAAATCGAGGGACTACGCCAACGGAATCAAACACTACGAACACTTTCAGGCAAGTGGTTAACTGTTTTGATTCTTAAATCATGATAATCAATTCATATCATGGTGATGTGGGTGTGAAAATTCGTTTTTGGGTGTAAATGGGTACAAAATGGGGTTTTTGTTTTTGAAATACCTGAATGAGATTGAAAGTAAAATTTAGATGGGTGATTGATATCTGAATATGTATATATGATTTGAACAAGAAATCGAGAACATAAAAGAGTGGAAATCGAATCTGGAAATTGAGATTCAAAACTGATAATTGAATTTTATGGAGAAACACCCATTTCGAAAATTATGAGATAATTAGAGGTGTTGATTATCTTAATGATCTCTATGATGAATATGATGTGGATTAACCATGTGTGTATGATGGGATGATGTAATTAGAGGTAAATTATGGTTTAAAACCTTGAAATTCGTTAATGGTGGAAAAGAGGGTAAATAAGAGCTGTAACGAAGGGGTCGATCGATCGATCGGGGGCATCGATCGATCGACGATGGGAAATTTTCGGCCATGGGTGAAGTATAAGGGGGAATTGATTATAAAATAATTTTCATACAATTATTAGTGGTAAATAATTGTGAAATAAATACTCCTAGCAATTATGGGAGAAAGTAATTGGGACTATGATGAATTTATGTGGGGCATTTAACGGATGAATTTGCGATATTTTATTCTAAAATAGTGAGGTACGGATCAAGTGAGTGAATCCGGGTATATTGGTCATGCGACCCCAAGTTAGTGAATTAAGTTTAGAAATAAACCAAATTATTTTGAGTCGGGAAATATTAAGTTACGGGCCAAGTAAGTGAGTCCGGGGATAATGGTTGGGTGACACCGAGTTATTAAATTAATGGATGTGATAATTAATTTAATTAGAGTCAGATTGTAGACTCAGGTAGGATTTGTGTTGAATAATTAATGTGTAAATTAATTAAATAAGAGTCGGATTGTAGACTCGGGTATGTATTAAATTAAAATGTGTGTTAATTAATTTAATTAGAGTCGGACGATAGACTCGGGAAGGTATTAAAATAATAAGTGTGTTAATTAATTTAATTGGAGTCGGACCATAGACTCGGGGAAAGTTTTATATAAATTAAAGAGTGAGTTAAGTATATTAGAGTCAGACCATAGACTCGGGAAGACGATAAATTATTAAGTGAGGAAATTAACTACATTGAGTCGGGTGACAGACTCAGGAAATTTCAGGCAATGTACGGGACTTAGAGTACACGGTAGAGCCGGGAGTTATATTATATATATACGGTGTAGTGGTAGTATATATATATATATACGTGTGCATATTGGGTGTGATATTAAATTATAGGCAGTGTACGGAATTTTGAATACACGGTAAAGCCGGGGTTTATATTATATATATACGGTGTCGTGATAGTATATATATACGTGTATTTATTGTGCGTGATACTAAATATCAGTGATTAGATATTTATTAAATTCATATACTCTAATGCTATCAAGGGAGGTTGCGCGATGTGGGTGAATCCCCTAGCTTGAGGAGTAGGGCGAGTATATCCCCAGGTCATAGCGTCCGGTATATATGGGTGAGGGATTTATCTCACTTTCAGGGAAGGAATATGACCGCCTCCACTTCGTTTATATTTTGGTCCAAGTTCGTGAGCGATTCCAACTTGGCGAAACTAGGTTTTGTGAGCACACCTAGTGAGCTAGCATTTTAGAGGGAATCATACGGTGAGAGTATACTCGGAAGGATGGATACACGTATAATATATGTGTGGATGTTAGTAGAGGTACGTATAATATGGTAGTAAATATTATATGTAGGTGAATAATATAGTGTGTGATGTATCTACTTTATATAACTCGGGTTACAGTTATATGCAGTTAATTAATGAGAAATTAATTAAGTTAATCATTTGTGGGAATAATACAGTGTGTGATGTATTTACTTTATATAACTTGTGACACGGTTATATGCTGCTATTTAAGAGGAATTAATTAAGTTAATTGTGAAATAACTTATAATTCAAGAATTATTATACTCGGGTTAGAGTATTATGGAAAGGGAAGTTATACCAGGACTAGTTGGACGGGGTAGTACAACTAGGTGGGGTTAAGGTAACCGGTAGGTGTGCACAATAGTGGAGGGGTGAGAATGTCCACAAGGGAGTGCGACACTACTTAAATATGAAGCGCATTCATGCATTTTAAATTACTGCAGTTAATTCACTTGCTAAATATTTTCAAAATGTTTTGGGTTCTAACCCTTGCTATAAAACTATTTTCAAAACCTTTTAGGTGTCCATCCACAGGGACGCCAGGATTGATATTCTATTCCAGGGACACGGAGCTGCGGCACATGTGGATGCTAGCAGGAGTTTGGATTAGACGCATCATTCATTCATTCCTAGAGTAGGAATCTTGTAGTAGTCTCAGTTTTATTTAGGGCTTGTCGCCCAGACTTCTCGGTACAGTTTTCTGGAGTAATTCATTCAGGTGTTGAATAATTGTATTGGATTATTTATTTGGTGGCCGGTGATTTATTCAGCAAGTTTTGTATATATGATTCATTTTATTTTCATTCAGTTGTGTGAATGGTTTATATCTTTATTCCGCATGTATTGTTTTGTTTAATTAAATAGTTAAAACTGGCACCAGTTTTTGGAATACTAGGTGGTTAGTAAGTTTTCAAAAAGTTTTCGACAGTGATGCTAAGGATGATCCAACTGGGATTCCTGTTTTAATTTGGTATAGGACTGATCACCCGGTATTTTATTAGGCGGGGTGTCACACACACACACATATCTATATATATATATACATAATTCTCGTTCATGAGTATAAGATCTCTATATACACTCATCTATAAGTATACATAATCCTTAATATACTAGCCGTCACCACAATTTCCTTTAATTTTACCTCGATATGTGAATACAATCCCTCACTTGAAACATATTCATCCATTTTCCTATGACGAATAGTCTCCCAAACAACAGACGGATATATATATCCAAGATCAAGGTTATCACCCAAAGTTATGTGTAGGAAACCATCACTACACACCTCCCCTATATTTAAAAGTAGATAATTATCTTTAGTACTAGTTGACCCTTGGCATATACATGACTAATAGTCTAAAAACCTCAAATTATCCCAACCTCATTTCAAGTGTTGGAATCCCAATGGTTACTTCCACTCAATTATGTATAACCTATCCTTACTAGAATTTATGCTACCACTTAACCTAATGATAGTATAACCCAATTCGTTCCCAATTTCACCTAAGATTAGATTGACATTATGAACCCCTTACTCCGACTGGGTTTACCGATTGTTCATTAATTTAAACATTTCTAAGGATACGTGACCCCTCTCACTCTTTGGTCCCCAAACCTTAATCTCAATATAGTCCTATTTACTCTAAGGATTGGGCACTACCCTCGATCTACTATTACGAGCCATGCCCTCGCAACTCTTTCTTTAAGAGTTCTTAACTTCACATCATATCTATACTTACTTTTGATTTCTAAGTAGGATTCTAAATTCCCAAGGGGTTTCCCCACAATCTCTATATACAACTCCACATAGATACATGGATATATTCCTCTATAATTATTCCAAGAAGTCCTCACAATGATACTAAGTGAGAGACCCCCTATAAGTCTCCAAAACATATCTCTTACTTCCTACAAGAAAGCCCCAAATCAATAAACCCAATCAAAAAGGGTTTGAAATCACTATGGAGAAAATACCTCAAAATGCCCTGTTTTCGAGTCGATTCGGCCCTATTCCGAATCGATTCGGCCTCCAAGGCGAATTGATTCGGGTCCAAAGACCTGGGCTTCTGCCACAGGCCGAATCGATTTGGGTTGGATCTGAATCGTTTCGGTAAATGCAGACCTACCAATTTCCCTAAACCGAATCGATTTGCTTGGGGGGAGAATCGATTCGGGCCTGTAGATTTTGAAGGGTTCTTCTTCTTCAATGAACCCACGAATTCTAAACCCTAAACTTCCATTTCTAACCCTGAAACCTTCATCAAATTATGATTCTAAGACAATAAATCAACCCAAAGTTGATCCCAATGAATTCTACCCCATTTAAACCGATATTTCAATACTGATTTCAAGATTAAACCCAAAAATCTAGGTTTTGATATTAATACACAGAAATCCATTTCTTTAACCCACAAATTATGAAATCAAATACACAAATGACTTATTTTTTAAGATTACACCATTGCCTCAGATTGTATAGGTTGGATCGTCCTCGATGTCGCAGTTGGGCCAGAAATCTCCATGCTTTCTTCCTCTCTCTCTTCCTTTTTTCTTCTTTCATTCTTGTTTTCTCTGTTCTTTCTCTCTCTCTCTCTCTCTCTCTCTCTCTCTCTCTCTCTCTCTTTCTAGGGCTATTTCTCTCTTTCTCCCAAATGAGAATGGCTTAATCCGTAAGCCTCTTTAGCCTTTAACATTTAAGTCCCAATTTTAAATGTTAATACACACCTTAAATGACTCGTTTACTCCAATTCGAGTCAAACTAACTTAAAATATTTCGGAGCCGAAATAAAACCCAACGGCAGTCATTTTGACTGTCTCAACCCTTCTGGGATCGATGGTACCCACAAAATCATCCTCTGGAATACTTTGAAATGTTCTCTATTTTTGGACTTCAATTCCCAAATTTTAGAATTCTCCAATTTAATTAAATTTTATTTTCCAAAAAATTTAATTTCTCAGTCTCCAAAGTCAAGGGTTATTACACGACACTAAGAAACCTGCGTAGGCAGACAATTGTAACACCCCGCTTAAAATAATAACGGGTGGCCAGCCCTATACTACATTAAATCAGGAGTTTCAGATGGCTCAGTCTCAAGAACAATTGTCGGTATAAATATAATATAGACTAACTACCCGAAATCATATAAGCGAGATGTTAAAATTAAATAAAATATGCAACAGATAACAAACCAACACTATAAAACTACTAATAAAGGAAAGAAAAAAGCATACAAGAATTATGATAAATAAAATGCTAGAATAAAAAGAAATAAGTAACTACAATCGAATATACCACAAAGGAGTAGACCCGAATAAGCTGTCGGGTCACACCCAATACAATAAGAGAAATGAAATAAATATACACATCTATAAATATCCCTTGGGTATAAACCCAATATACAATATGAATCCTACCTAGATTTTTTTTTAAATAAGTAGGAAGCGACTACAATCTAAGTCACGCAACAATCTGCACATGTCGCGGCTCCCAAAACTCTGGATAGAAGGTCATCTGGCATCCATGCGGTAGGACACCTGTAGTAATATATATATATATATATATATATATACATGAAGGAGAGAAAATTAAACGGGTCAGAGCCCGAGTTGTAAAAAATATTTAGCAAGTGTGTTAACCGCGCATAATAAAAATCGGTGGACTTATTTCATAATTAAAGTGGAATCTCACTCTCGTGAAACCCCAACTCACCTCTTAACTAACGGCGCGCACCTATTCGCATCCTGAGATTTTAGTTAAATTACCCCAATTATAAGGACAACCTAACTTAACATAGCCCTATCATATACCCATGAGAACTGCCTTCCTATCTTAACCCAAGAATCCACTCTTTCTAAATGCACTTAATTATTTTTACAAACAAATATGCCATAAAAGGATTAATGGATTCCGGTTTATAATTTAATTAATTATAATTCTTAATACGTTACCCGTATACATTTGAGTTTGATCAAATGATTTAATTAATAAATAACACGCATACAATTTATTATTAACAAAACTTCTCTCCAATCTCAACACTGCACTACGTTTCGTGCATGGGTGTCTCGCAAAGAGAAATCCAAACAAGGAACCACCCCGTTACACTACTCCTTGACAATGTCGATCCTAGAGATCCATTATGCCATTCATAAAAAATTATACTGCTACAACTACAAATTTCAGGTTACAATATAAAAACAACATAAAATCTCCAATAATATCTTTAGGATGATGTAACCAAAATATTCCATAAATACGATACATCAACCCCCATCAATCTAGTACATTATAATCATCCAAGATGTACTCCACACAGATTCCATATCCTTTCATCTATAGGATATATATATATATATATATATATATATATATATATATATATATATATATATATATATATATATATATATATATATATATATATATATATATATATATATATATATATATACATATATATATATATATGTATATATATATATATATATATATGTATATATGTATATATATATATATACATATGCATTTATTCTAACCATATATATATATACAATCATCCATTCCCATAGCCAAGTGCACATACCACATATGATGTACAATGGCCGTCCACATAATATACCCGGCTATATATATCGCCGATAAAACTGCATCATGTTATCATCTTCCAGAGCATAACTCACATACCATCCTGGGGACCCCGGTCAGTATCAATATCACCTACATCGGAGCCATACTCACACACACGATGTCCTGGGAAGCAGACATAGCTCATAACCGGTCAATGAGATGAGACATACCCACCACGCCTCACCCTGAAAATACAAATCACATAATAACACACTGGATGACTATGACCTGGGGACTATCCACACCCTTCTCCTTGAGCCAATATTCTCACCCTCTGCATGAAAACTTCCCAATGATAGCATGAGCGCGGTATTCTTAACTACATAAGTATATATATCATTCACATCCACAATATATATACATCCGTATGATCCCATCATATGATCAAACTTTAAACCATCATATACGGTTTAAATGTTCATACCATGAATATCCACACCATAAATATATCCATATATTCATATCTATATAGATATATATACATATATTCACATATCCTTATATCTATATATACAAACTAATTCTCATTCATATGTATGAGATATCTCTACACTCGGCTATAAGTATACATAATCCTCAATATATAAGCCGTCACCACAAACTCATTTAATTTACATCGATATGTGAATACAATACCTCACTTAAAGCATATTCATCCATTTTCCTATGATGAATAGTCTCCCAAACAATATACGGATATATATATATATATATATAAGCAACATTAAGGTTATCACCCAAAGTGTAGTGTAGGAAACAATCACTACACATACCATCTTTATCCGAGAGCACATTGATGAATCTAGTAATAATTTCGACTACTGGTATACACATAACTAATAGTCCATTAGCCTCAATCTCGATCTTACATTCATCAAATAATCCCATTTCTTAGGGAAAATACCCGTTGTAAATCACACACCGATAAACAACATCCACCCCAACTAGATTTACACTTTACTCTAGTTGGTAATATGATCCCATCCCTCTCGATTTCGACTACGGACGAATCACTTTTATGAATCCCCTAGTCTAACATCTCTCCGATTTATCCCTTAAATTTTATCATTACTAAGGGTGTGCGACAACTCTCTTCCATTTGGCCCCACAGTGTATCTTAATAATATCCTATCCTTATAAGGATTCGATAAAAATGTCGGCCCAGAAATTTCACAACATAGACTCGCAACTCTCTCTAAGAGTAATTATCCTCCCATCACATCTATACTTACAATTGATCTATAAGTAGGATTCTCAATCCCAATGGGGTTTCCCCACAATATCAATTTACAACTCCAAAAGCATACATGGATATATTTTTCCCAAATTGTCCCAAGAAGTCCCCATAATCACAATGTGTGAGAAACCCTTAACGTGTCTCAAAAACATATCTCTTACACCATAAAAGAAGGCCCCAAATCAATAAACCCAACCAAAAAGGGTTTCAAATCACTATGGAGAAAATTACACAAAATGCCCTATTTTCGAATCGATTTGGCCCTATTCCAAATCGATTCGGCCTAGCGAATCGATTCAGCCTCCAAGGCGAATTGATTCGGGTCCAAAGACCTGGGATTCTGTCTCAGGCCGTATCGATTCGGATTGGGTCTAAATCAATTCGGTCATACAGACCTGGGACTCTGCAACATTCCGAATCGATTTGAAAGGAGGCCGAATCGATTCGGCCTGTTCAACAGGCTTTGAAATGGCGATTTTCTACAAAAATCAAATTTCCCAAAAATTTTAAATCAACAATTTCTAAGTATAAATTGTAACCTAATCATGTTACCAACATCAACAGACATCCCATAATTTCCTCCAATCAATTTATACCCTTTAAACCCATGTTTAAACATTTATTTCAAGATTAAACCCAAAAATCTAGGTTTTGATATTTATACCCAAAATCCATTTCTTAACCCCACAAATCATGAAATGAAATACAAAAATGACTTATTTAGAAAGATTAAACACTTGCCTCATATTTGTAGAGGTTGGATCGTCCTCGATGTCGCGGTTGGGTCGGAAATCTCCAAGCTTTTCTCCCTCTCTCTCTTCCTTTCTTCTTCTTTTCTTTCTTTTTCCTCTTTCTCTCTCTAGGGTTTTTTCTCTACTTCTCTCAAATGAGAATGCTTGATCCATAAGCCTCTTAAATCCCTTAAAACATAAACCCCAATCTTAAATGTTAATACACACCTTAAATGACACGTTTACTCCAATGCGAGTCAAACTGACTTAAAAATATTTCGGAGCCGAAATAAAACCCAATGAAAGTCATTTTGACTATCTCGACCCTTCCGGGATCGATGGTACCCTCAAAATCATCATCCGGAATACTTTGAAATGTCCTCTATTTTTGGACCTCAATTCCCAAATTTTGGAATTCTCCAATTTAATAAAATTTCATTTTCCCAAAATTTAATTTCTCAGTCTCCAAAGTCAACGGTTGTTACAAACTTCCCCCTTACAAAAATTTTGCCTGCGAAATTTAAGATATGCCTAGGACCTCAATCTCATCTAGTCCTTACATCAACCCTCAGGATTACTATACCAATCCTTTCTAGTTCTCCCGTCAAACCATATAGATTTTTAAAACAAATTACTACCCAGGGTGCCCATACACCCCGTACCCGAGCTTCCACTCGTAGAATTATAATGAGGCTCCATTAGCCTCAAATCATAATATACTCTCACCAATATAATCTATAATAACATATTAACTATATAAAAGTTTGAAAAATTCCCAATGGTTGAACTCTCCTCAATTCCTGACGCTAGTAACCTTCGTGCGGGGGAGGTATCGCAAGCAAAATCCAAATAAGGAACCCTCCCAATACACTACTGTGTAGCTAGGCCGGGGATTGAGATTAGTTGAACCAGGGTTAAGGTTTTATAATTTTTTTTTCATATTTTAGATATTTCCCGTAGGCCTGTATAATAATATAATATAATATAAAACAAATCCATGTCTTTCGACATGCTAAGAAAACACCTTATGTTTAGGACACAAGGTCTCAGCAAATACAACACCGTAACCACTACTTAGTTCTCAAAACTAGCACAACTATGAGCTAAATTCTCCGCTCAAAATAAATCCACTATGCTCTAAACCTCCCAACCATACTAATTCTTTTCATCACCCCAAAACATCATTTCAAGGCAAGTCCTTGAATATCAACTCATGGTACTCTACTTCTTCCACTATAATTATTAATCCTAAACCTATTTCTCCACAAGAGAAACATCTTCGTCAAAATCTTTCCTAACCATTTTTAAGGAAAAAATGCAATTGCGACCCCAGATAACTCCTTCGGTCCTACTTAACGAAACCGAGTCTCCAATTTATTTCTCCCTCATCCTAGAAGGCATTACTCCTGATATTGGGACAACTCCACCCACTTCACATCGGTAAAAGTCACCAACACCAGGTTTCCTAACGGAGGTTGATGGGTTTCTCAACCTAAACCTCCCGAGGACTACAGTACTCTCTCCTCAGACTTTCCTTACTAAGTCCAAGATCCGTCATTCAAACAAATTTTCCTTTCTTACTAAACCACCGATAAATCACCTTGAACCACTGCTAGAAATCTCCTAAATATCTCCGCCAGAATCGGGGAAAAATAAATACCCCCGATTAAAGCGTACCCAAAATATGCTATGGGTATTTTATCTCTAATCCTATCCTGTCCTAGACGACATAATCTAATCGACGTCTGAAACAAAACGAGAGCAACTGTTATCAGAACATCGAGCAAGTGAATACACTTCACAGAAGAAGATAAATGTAGGGAACACTACAATCCTAATAGTAGGGCTTTATATCAAGAACGTTAACGAAAGAACGCAGAAATATCACATAGATCCTAAGGACTCTAGAACCTGATGTTCTGATACCATCTGTAACACCCCTCTTAAAATAATAACGGGTGGTCAGCCCTATACTACATTAAATCAGGAGTTTCAGATGGCTCAGTCTCAAAACCAACTATCGGTACAAATATAATATAGACTAACTACCCGATATCATATAAGCGAGATGTTAAAATTAAATAAAATATGAAACAGACAATAAACCAACACTATAAAACTACTAATAAAGGAAATAAAAATGCATACAAGAATTATGATAAAATTAAATGCTAGAATAAAAAGAAATAAGTAACAACAACTGAATATACCACAAAGGAGTAGACCCGAATAAGCTGTAGGGTCACAGCTAATATAATAACTGAAATGAAATAAATATACACATCTATAAATATCCCTTGGGTATAAACCCGATATATAACAAGAATCCGACCTAGCTTTTTTTAAAGAAGTAGGAATCGACTACAATCTATGTCCCGCAACAGTCCGCACCTGTCGCGGCTCCCAAGACTCTGGATAAAAGGTCATCCGGCATCCATGCGGTAGGACACCTATAATAATAACATATATAGATGCAGGCAAGAGAGAAAAGTAATCGGGTCAGACCCCGAGTTTTGAAAAGTATTTAGCAAGTGTCTTAACCATGCATAATAAATATCGGTGCACTTATTTCATAATTAAAGTGGTATCGCACTGTCGTGAAACCCCAACTCACCTCTCATCTAATGGTGCGCACCTATTCGCGTCCTAAGATTTTAGTTAAATTACCCCACTTATAAGGACAACCTAACTTAACATAGGCCCAGCCTATACCCACGAGAGCTGCCATCCTATCTTAACCCGAGAATCCACTCTTTCTAAATGCACTTAATTATTTTTACAAACAAATATGCCATAAAAGGTTTAATGAATTCCGATTTATAATTTAATTAATTATAATTCTGAATATGTTACCCATAGACATTTGAGTTTAATCAAATGATTTAATTAATAAATAACATGCATACAGTTTATTACTGACAAAACTTCTCTCCAATCTCAACACTGCACTACGTTTCGTGCATAGGGTGTCTCGCAAAGCGAAATCCAAATAAGGAACCACCCCGTTACACTACTCCTTGACAATGTCGATCCTAGAGATCCATTATGCCATACATACAAGATTATACTGCTACAACTAAAAATTTTAGGTTACAATATAAAAACAACTTAAAATCTCCAATAATATCCTTGGGATGATGTAACCGAAATATTCCTTAAATACGATACATCAACCCCCATCAATCTAGTATATCATAATCATCCAAGATGTACTCCACAACGATTCCATATCCTTTCATCCATAGGATATATAAAAATATATATATATATATATATATATATATATAGGAATTTATTCTAATGATATACATATATACAATCATCCATTACCATAGCCAAGTGCACATACCACATATGATGTATAATGGCCATCCGCATAATATAGCCGGCTATATATATCGCCGATAAAACTGCGTCATGCTATCATATTCCAGGGCAATATTCACATACCATCCTGGGGATCCCGGTCGGTCTCAATATCACCTACATCGGAGCTATACTCCCGCACACGACGTCCCGAGAAGTGACCATAGCTCCTAACCGGTCAATGAGATGACACATACCCACCACGCCTCACCCCGAAAATACAAATCACATAAAAACACACTGGACGACTATGACCTGGGGACTTTTACACCCTGCTCCTTGATCCAGGATGCTCACCTTCTGCGCGAAAACTTCCCAATGATAGCATGACCGGGGTACTCTTAACCACATAAGTATATATATAATTCACATGCACAATATATATACATCCATAGGATCCCATCATATGATCAAAACATTAAACCATCATATACGATTTAAATATTCATACCATGTATATCCACAACATAAATATATCCATATATTCATATCTATATAGATATATATACATATATTCACATATACTTATATATATATATATATACAAACTAATTCTCGTTCATATGTATAAGATATCTATACACTCGGCAATAAGAATACATAATCCTCAATATACAAGCCGTCACTACAAACTCATTTAATTTACCTCGATATGTGAATACAATAACTCATTTAAAGCATATTCATCGATTTTCCTATGATGAATAGTCTCCCAAACAATATACGGAAATATATATATCTATATATACACAACATTAAGGTTATCACCCAAAGTGTAGTGTAGGAAACAATCACTACACATACCATCTTTATCCGAGAGCACATTGATGAATCTAGTAATAATTTCGACTACTGGCATACACATAACTAATACTCCATTAGCCTCAATCGCGATCTTACATTCATCAAATAATCCCATTTCTTAGGTAAAATACCCATTGTAAATCACACACCGATAAATAACATCTACCCCAACTAGATTTACACACTCTACTCTAGCTGGTAATATGATCCCATCGCTCTCGATTTCGACTACGGTCCAATCACTTTTATGAATCCCCTAGTCTAACGTCTCTCCGATTTATCCCTTAAATTTTATCATTACTAAGGGTGTGCGACCACTCTCTTCCATTTGGCCCCACAGTATATCTTAATAATATCCTATCCTTATAAGGATTCGATATAAATGTCGGCCCAAAAATTTCATGACATACACTCCCAACTCTCTCTAAGAGTTCTTAGCCTCCCATCACATCTATACATAAAATTGATCTATAAGTAGTATTCTCAATCCCATTGGGGTTTCCCCGCAATCTCTATATACATCTCCAAAAGCATACATGGATATCTTTTTCCCAAATTGTCTGAAGAAGTCCCCATACTCACAATGTTAGAAACCCTTAGTGTGTCTCCAAAACATATGTCTGACATCATAAGAGAAGGCCCCAAATCAATAAACCCAACCAAAAAGGGCTTGAAATCACTATGGAGAAAATTACACAAAATGGCCCTGTTTCTGAATCGATTCGGCCCTATTCCGAATCGATTCAGCCTAGCGAATCGATTCGGCCTCCAAGGAAAATTGATTCGGGTCCAAAGACCTGGGCTTCTATCTCAGGCCGAATCGATTCAGCTTGGGTCCGAATCGATTCGGTCACACAGACCTGGGACTCTGCAACATTCTGAATCGATTCGGAAGGAGGTCGAATCGGTTCAGCCTGTTCAGCAGGCTATGAAATGGTTATTTTTCTACAAAAACCTAATTTCCCAAATATTCCAAATCAACAATTTCTAAGTATAAATTGTAACCTAATCATGTTACCAACATCAATAGACATCCCATAATTTACTCCCATCAATTTATACCCTTTAAACCCATGTTAAAACATTGATTTCAACATTATACCCTAAAATCTAGGTTTTGATATTTATACCCAAAATCCATTTCTTATCCCCAAAAATAATGAACTGAAATACACAAATGACTTATTTATCAAGATTAAACACTTGCCTCAGATTTGTAGAGGTTGGATCATCCTCAATGTCGCGGTTGGGCCGGAAATCTCCAAGCTTTTCTCCCTCTCTCTCTCTTCTTTTCTTCTTCTTTTCTTTGTTCTTCGTCTTTCTCTTTGTAGGGCTTTTTCTCTATTTGTCTCAAATGAGAAGGCTTGATCCGTAAGCCTCTTAAATCCCTTAAAACATAAGCCCAATTTTAAATGTTAATACACACCTTAAATGACTCGTTTACTCCAATGCGAGTCAAACTGACTTTAAAATATTTCGGGGCCGAAATAAAACCCAATGACAGTCATTTTGACTATCTCGACCCTTCCGGGATCGATGGTACCCTTAAAATCATCATTCGAAATACTTTTAAATGTCCTCTATTTTTGGACCTCAATTCCCAAATTTTATAATTCTCCAATTGAATTAAATTTCATTTTCCAAAAATTTAATTTCTCAATCTCCAAAGTTAAGGGTTGTTACAACAATATCTCTCAAGTATAGGGTGATCATATGCAAGGCATCGAAGGTGTGGGTATAGGGGATGAACTGTGCCATATTATAGAAATAATCTACAACCACATATATAGAGTCAAAGCCTCGCGAAGAGCGCAGTAGGCCCACGACAAAGTCTACAGACACACCCTCCCAAGGATGATTGTGTATTGATAGGGGAGTTTAAAGATTGACATTAAAAGGCTAGGAGGTGTGGTAATGACAGATATAGGTGTTACTATCCCTCTGCATGGATGGCCAATATAACTTGATTAATACATTGTCGCGATGAAAACGAACAGAATATAACACAAAAACTAAACACAGACTTCCTATAACACAACCATTCAGATTGAACCTTGGGTGCCCGTTGGATACACTCGATGTCTTTAGGAGGGTTCAAACCTAAAGAATTCTCACATTCCCAACGAGCCACTCTTATCATTCCAAGGCAGGGCCCAATTGTGCTAATACACTTTCGTTCATTTGCTTTTGTGATCACAACTGAATTTCAATTGTGCTAATTATTGTAGTGCACTTAAAATTGAATGATACGAGTAATAAAACTGATATTTCTTCAAGTTGCGAACAAACATTGTACTTAATTGTATTACAAAGGACTATAGTACAAAATCAAAAGAAAATAATAATCAAATTATAGTACTAAAGTACATCATGTCATGTCCAGGTTATCACTCTTGTGAAAGGAAAAGTTTATATAAATATGGGAGCATTCAACCTAACCCCAATCGGCAACGGGTGGAGAGGCCCCGTTATCTTATATACTATGTTGGATGAATTATGACTTTGAATGAATTGAATATTGAATCTTGATGTCTCCTCTCTAAGTTTTTTCTCTTCTCATTTCTCTATTCTTCCTTATTCCTTTCTCCTCCCCTTTACATCTTTTCTAGTACATGACCAATTTGCTTCTTAGAATCAGGCATAGCGAGTGAAGAATTTAAAGCCTCTACCACAGAATCAATATCCTACGGGTTTACCCTAGCTAATCAATATCCCATGGTTGAATAAAGAAATGGAAGCCAATTTTGAAATTATTAGAGAGATTCAATCAGAAATCGTCAAGTGCTCCGAAATGGAGACCGAGCTGTTAGGGAATCGAAGCTCACCAAGATACTCTATCTATTACATTTTGAAATCACTGGATTCATGACACTTGCTGAACAATTGACGATGTTGTTAATTGAAAACTACTATGATGTTATCTTAGGCATATTCAATGGTATCAAAAAATTTAGATTAGAATTGTAAAAATAATAAAACTTCTCGAATGGAGAATTGTATTTCCATACCGATATGACATGGGGGTCATGATACAAAAGATACTACTTAAAACTTTTCTATTAATCTGAAAAAATGGAAACACCACATAGAAATTTTCTAAAAAGACATTGACACATAGGATAAAAAGAACCAACCATTGAAGATGACCTTAAATCTTGGGATTATTATTTACTAAACTGTAAGAGGTCACCGATGCTAAGACCCCTGCGTAGGCACACAATCTCTCTAAAGTGTAGAGTGACCATATGCAAGGCATCGAAGGTGTGGGTACAGAAGATTAAATGTGCCATATTATAAAAATAATCAACAACCACATATATAGAGTCAAAGCCTCGCGATGAGGGAAGTAGTCGCACTACGAAGTCTACAGACACATCCTCCCAAGGATGCTCGGCTATTAATAGCGGAGTGTAAAGATTGACATTAAAAGGCTTGGAGGTGTGGCAATGATAGATATAGGTGTTATTTTACCTCCTCATGGATGACCAATATAATTTGATTAATACATTGTCGCGATGATAACGAATAGAATAAAACAAAAAAACTAAATACAGACATACCATAACAAGCATTCAGATTGAACCGTGGGTTCCCATTAGATGCGCTCGATGTCTTTAGGAGGCTTCAAATATATAGAATTGGCACATTCCCAATGAGACAGTCTATTCATTCCAAGGCAGGCCCAATTGTGCTAATACACTTTCGTTCAATTTCTTTTGTGATCAGAAACAACTTTCAATTATGCTAATTATTGAAGTTCATTTGAGATTGAATGATATTGGTGATAACACTGATATTTCTTCAAGTTATGAACAAACATTGTACTTAATTTAGTTACAGAGGACTACAGTACAAAATCTGCAGAACAATCAAATTATAGTACTAAATTACATCATTTTTGTGAAATTATCACTCTTGTGAAATTAACATATTTTAATCATTCATGTGTACATGGCATTTATTAGAGTTGGTAAGATGACCTAATTATGATATCTGAACTTTGTATACCGCGTATCTTATTTAGAATATGTACTCGAACATGACAGACTACGAAAACTCACTTGTTAGTAAATAGGGTCGCAAATTAACTTATTTTTGTGAAGATCTAAAGCTCTTCTTGTTTGTTAAGCTCGATCTCAAATGACAATATTCAGCTCTTTCAAATCTCAATATCTTTTATAATTAAGGTGTTTTTGTGAGAGCTTGATCATGCAAGTCTCGGGTTCGGTTGTGTTTCCTACATCAATGGGATCAAGTGGTATGATGTGATTGTCATAGTGTGAGTAGGGGTTGGTTGGTTCATTGTTGGTTTTTGGGTGAGTGATGGCTCACGAGAATTATGTTGAGTATTACGGGAATTTGGTTTAGAATCATGCAAGTCTATTAGTTTTGAATAATTTGGAATATTTCTGAAATTTATTTCATAGGGATATGAGAGATTTATTTCAGGTATCATTTTGTTCAGGTATATCATTTCCACAATCATCAGAACCTTGGGGTTGTTCCTAGTAGTCCTAGCACTAGGGGGTGAACTTAATAGGTCACTTGTGTAGTGGATGAATGTCTTACTAGATGAACCTTTGAGCATTCTAAGCGAAAATATAGTAACGATGAGGGATGATTGTGTCCCTCATCTTTTTAATGTATGTATTGATTTATAAATACAAAATGAATGCTACCCACTTCCTTTGCCCCATGAATATATGCTAATCCATCCAAACCACGTATATATGGTGTTAATCATTAGTACACAAACCAAAGTCTTTTTGAAGTCTGTTTATCATTACCGAAGGGGCTCTGTATAGTCATCTAAAAAAATCACAGCAGAAAAGATATATACAATCACTCGGGAAGTTGCTTCATTAATTTTCCCCTTCCCTTTGGTTACGTGTGTCTCCTTGTACACCATCCTACAAGTTGGTTTGAATCCCATCACTTTAGACATCTACGATTACAACATATTAACTTTCAAAACATAATAATAAAATAATAACAATGAACTAGTAAGTACAAAATTTATACCGCATGTCTAACTTGAGCTTGAGTTTTTCTACCAGATGTGTGCGGCGTTTGCAATAATGCACGGATGGCTTAGTTCTTCGCACTTTTGGCCTAATACAATGGAAATACAGTTAATTATATTACAAATTTTGAGTAAATCCTAATATTAATCCTTTTAATAAATTAATTCATTCCATGTTGTTCTTTATATGTGAGATAAACATAGTGTGTAGATGTAATTCATGACTAGACTCAACAACTAACATATGTATATATGCTCGAGCAGAGTCCCTGTTATAGACGAGTGTTTTCCACTGACTTTCCTCGACTCGTTATGTACAATTTTTCCAAGCGTTCCTCGCTAGATCTATACTTAGTATAACCTTGGAGCTTTGCTCTGGCCTTCCATTCCTTCCATTTTCTTCCGACGGATTGCATCATAAATTTTCTCATCTCTTCCGTGGCATTCGTATTCTCCTACATTACATCAACCAGTTAGATAAATAAACTGGAAAATATATACCATATTTTCATTTTATTGGCATTATACCTTAATATGAAGCCAAATCATGTTCTTATCCTCTTTGGGTACTTGTCTCCAATCAAAGTAGGCCAATGGTGCTAGTTGACCATTGCGTGCAAGAACCCCTAATTTGAAGCAAGTCTAGATGCGGGTTCTTCAATGGGTTGGAGAAGCTCATTAACCTCAATTTCTAAAATTCCACGATCCTTACCTCACACGCTATGCATTAAAGTGGGGCCCCGAACTCGTCTCTGCTCCTCTAGCTCCTCCTCTTAGCCGGATCTAGGATCTAAATGTTAAGTAGTATTGACAAAAAAAATCATCCATGAATTAGTTAAATGTTAAGAATAATAGTTTTCATCAATTAAAGATATAAAAAAGTCAACTAAAAGACATACATGTAAATTCCTCTGGTTGTTCGTTGTTGCCTAGCAATGGAGGGATCAATGGTGTAATAGGTGGCCAATTCGATGGATGTTCAGGCATAGCAAGGTTGGCTCCTACATGCTTTTGTTGCAGGTCAAGGGTTGGAATAACTCCTCTAATGTGTTGGGTTTGAGACCTATTGATCGTCATAATACTAAATGAAACAACGTGAAAAAAAACATTAAATTATCAAAGTGATAAAATGAAATAGGAAACTTGGGATTTTATAATCAGCCACATTAAAATTAAAGACCAAGCCTAATATTGTTAATGCTATCTTTATTACTCTTAAGAAACCCTATAACAGTATTTGAAAGAGAATAGATGTGACCAAGAAATCTTAAGTAATACCTTTAGCACCCAAGTTAGCTAAGAAAGGTAAAAAATCATAACATGAAAGGTAAAAAAACAACAACAACAAGATGACAGAGTTTTTTACTCAAAACAGCTCACTTGTCCTGAATGTAATAAGATCACCACATGACTAACAAATATAGATAACCCATATCATTTAAAAATTAACATAACATAAAATGATAAAGTAGCATATCACAATGTTTCAATGTAATGTAATATTGTTTCATATCACATTGCTACAATGTAAAGTTTTATATCATATCCAAAACTAATTATCAAAGTCCCATTTCATATCATAAATCTTCATAATTATGGGATAGATGTGTGCATGAGATAGTTAGAAATATACACTAGCCTAGTTAAAGATATACTAGCCTAACATACATCAGATTCGAACATCATAAACTGATAGTAATCTAAAACAGATTCCAACATCACAAACCTAATCAAATATTGATACAGTATAATAACAGTAATAAAAGGAATTATTAGAAACCAATATTGATACTTACTCAATACTTATTCAGTACTAAAAAAAAATAAGAAAATGGAATAAGAAATACAAATCCACACAAGTTATTAATGCATATTGAAATGCCTAGCTACTCAATATTTCTATTCATCTTCATCCATCAGCTTCTTGGTTTCCTCATCAACTAATGCTCTATCCACACCTTGTCTAATCCAACTAACATCATCATCATCATCAATTCATGGCTTTTTTTCATCATTCATAGTGCTCTCGCTTGTTAATTATTTTCCAAACACATAAAAAAAGTCTTGGGGTTTTGTTTTAACAACAATATGCCAATCTTTCTCCACTAGATCTTATACATAAAATATTTGCTTGGCCTGAGATGATAGTATGATTGGTTCATCGGCTTTTTGATGCCTAGGATATAACAAATCTTTGAAGTTTACACGTGTGAATCCAAAGTCATCTTGTTCAATGAGACCTCTACCATTGTCAACCCTGTCACACCTGAACAACACGAACTTATAGTCTTTTGAATAATGCATCTCAATGATATCTGTCAAAACTCCATAAAAATTGCCATCTCCGGATATGTGATTTATATCTCTTGCACTTGCATAACTTTCAGTCATTGCATTTAACATGATTCCACTATTTTGCGTGCCTCTTCCCCTCTCGTGAGACTTAGTGTGATACCTAACACCATTAATAATATACCCGGTGAATCTTTTTGCCTTTTTTAGGGGAACCATAGATAAAATTTGAATTTCTTGTGATACATATGTGTTATTTTCCTTGACTAACGTCCTCACCTATTTTATTACAAAAAATGTCATTACAAGAAATAGTTATTTAATAATACATTTAAGTGTAAAATATTATTTTCAATTTACATTTTACTTACATGATCCTTAAACCACAAAGGAAATGTTTCGTTATGAATGCGGTACACATCATGTGGTCGTAGACGAGAATCACTCCTAATTGACGCACGATGAGTACTCATTAAAAGGAATCATTACATTATTCTTTGCATGGCTAAAAAATGAAGGAATTTTATTCAAGAAGATACCTACTCTCGAAATGGAGCAATTGCATCTGTGTTAACAAGAACATATCGATGTGCTTGTACATATGTAATGTCATCAAGCACAAATCCCTCCACTTTTCCTAATTTACGACCACAAAAGTTATCAAAAGAACTACCATCATCATTCCTTCTTGGGCGATTAGACTTCGTCTCAACACCATCACTTAGGTGCCTTGAGCAAAATGTCAAACATTCTTCTGCCCAATATCCTTGTGCAATTGAACCTTTTGGATGACTGCGGGTCTTCACATAATTCTTCAATGTGAACAAATATCCATGGTGAGGGAAATTTCAATTAGTAAGAAAAAACTACCAAGAAAAAAAATATATATATAATATGGGACAATGGTATTATGAATAGTAATTTATGCATGAAAAACAACCATTTCATTTTATATATACTATTGGATGCCCGTGCCCTAGGGCACGGCGATAAATTTTCCCCTGTGATAAAACCCAACTCATAATAAGTAGCCTTTTAAAAAAAAAAAAATTATATTTTTTTTAAAAAGGCTAGTTATTATGAGTTGGGTTTTATCACGGGGGCAAATTTATCGCCGTGCCCTCGGGCACGGGCATCCACTAGTATATATATATAGGGAGAGGTTCACAAGTGAACCTAAAAGATGAACTTTGTAACGAACCTTACCAAAATAACGCCTAACAACTCATTAATTTTAATTTCTATGTTGTAATTGGTCTACGCCAGCGGCAACAAACACATTTGTCGATCGATCCCCAACCCCCTCACCCGCCCCCGACCCCCACTCCACAACCCCAACCACCACCACCACTATGGGAGACCATATAGAATCCCTTATGACAGCAAGGCTACCATGGGGTGGGGGGAGTGCGGGGGTGGGTGGGTTGGTTGGGGATCGATCGACACACGTGTCCGTTGCCGCTGGCGCGGACTAATTACAACATAGGAATTAAAATTAATTGATTATTAAGTATTTTTTATTAAGGTTCATTAAAAAGTTCTTCTTTTAGGTTCACTTGTGAACCTCTACCTATATATATATATATATATATATATATATATATATATGTGTGTGTGGGGGGGGGTGTCGACCAATACCGCACCTCTCAATAGGATACATCGATCGGTATTGTGGTGGTCCTCCAATCTTTGCTTCTTCTGCTAAATGAATAACCAAATGTTCCATGACAGCAAAAAAGGAAGGTGGAAAGATCCTCTCAAGTCGGCATAGCGTGAGCTCAATGCGAGATTGAAAACGATCTAAATTGGTCACATTAATCACTTTTTGAGTACATATTCCTAAAGAAGTTACTTAGCTCAACTAATGGTCCAAGCACATTTTTAGGCAACACATTTCTTAAGGAAATGGGAAGTAGTTCTTGCATTAAGATATGGTTGTCATGAATCTTGAGTCGCGATATCGTACTTTGTTTAAGGTTAACACAATGCGATATGTTTGAAGCATAACCATCTAGTACTTTCACCTCCTTCAACATTTTACAAACTATGTCTTTACCCTTAGTGTCCAAGGTGAAACATGCAGTTGGAAAATAAAATTTGTTGTCTTCTCGTTTCTGAGGACGCAACGACTTACGAATATCCATATCTTCCAAGTCATGATGGGATTTTAAGTTATCCTTACCCTTTCCATCAACATTTAATAATGTCCAAAGAAAATTATCACACACATTCTTCTCAATATGTATTATATCAAGATTGTGGCGAAACAAATTATCCTTCTAATAATCTAACTCAAAAAATATTCATTTTTTCTTCCAATTATGTGTTAAGGTTTCACCTCTCTGATCAACCCTTTTCTTCTTACCTCCTACCCCTGGATCCTTCCCAAAATTATTATTGAAATTTTTTACCTCATCATATGCTTCAGCTCTAGATAATCGGGTGGGCTTTGTATCCATCTCAACAGTGCCATCGAAGGAGTTTTTATTTGTTCTAAATTTATACGCTTCAGGCAACCATCGACAATGACCCAAGTTGAAATGCTTACCTCCATTAAACAACCAACAGGATCGAGCGTACTTATGAAACAGGGACACGCCAATCTACCTTTGTGCTACACCCCGACAAATTTGCATAAGATGGAAAATCACTAATTGTCCATAACAAAGATGCATGCATTTTAAACATATGATTACTGGTTGCATCATAAGTGTTTACCCCAACTCATAATTCATTTAATTCATCAATTAAAAGGCCAAATAAACATCAATGTCATTTTCAGGGCTGCGAGGACCACCAATAATTATTGATAATATCATGTATGGTTGTTTCACACACAACCATGGAGGCAAGTTATATATTATTACAATTACGGGCCACGTGCTATACATAACATTCATGCTCTTGAATTGGTTGAACCCATCACTGGATAATCCAAGCCTAACATTCTGCGTTCCAAGTACAAAATCTAGATGAATATCATCAAATGTTTTTCAAGCAAGTGAATCAGTTGGATGCCTTACATTTTCATCACCAACATGCTCATCGGCATGTCATCTCATCTGTGATGTTGTCTTTGACGACATAAAGAGCCTTTGAAGTATTGGTATGAAAGGGAAGTATTGTACCACCTTTGCAGGAATTTTTTGATTTATAATGGCATAAGCCTCTGCTTGACTATTTACTTATTTGTACCTTGGGGTATGACACATCCGTCATTCATTCTCTCGTTCTGTCTCATTCCAAAAGATCATGAAATCGTTAGGACATGAATGTATCTTCTTGTACTCTATCCCTAAGTTTGCAATCAACATCCTCGCTTCGTAGAAAGACTTTGGCAACATTTCACCATCAGGAAATGCATGTTTTAATAATTCAAGCAACATTGTGAATTTCTTGTTACTCCACCCACCAAAGGATTTTAATGCAATAATCGAACAAGAAACGAGAGAGTTGTAGACTTCTTACAATTTGGGTACAACTCTCTTTCAAATTATTTTATCAAATTGAATAATTTATTAGTTTCTTCATCATGACCATCCATATGTTGATGCGCATCACCACCACCCATAAAGTTAAGTGGACTTGTAGGAGGAATTCCAAAAGCATCATGTATCATCTCTTGCATTTCATCACCAATAATCGAGTCAGAAGAAAGAACCGAAGATGGCGCATATTCCCTGTGATAAGTCTAACATGTGTAGCTATCTTAAAATCGATTTAGATATATATGTTCTACAACATCATCTTTCTTCACATATAGCATATTGTGGCATTTCTTACATGGACACAATATTCTTTCATCATTCGGTCTATTACCAGAGGCAAACTTAATGAATTCTTCTGCTCCTTTCTCATACAAAGGATGACCTCTATGTGTTATATTAATTGAACTCTTATCCATCAGCATGAATTGACTAACCTAATGAAATGAATAAGTAAACATAACAAAATTTTGTCAATTGCGATGTTCAAAACAAAGGTAACAAAAAGTAACATGCAATATGACTTTTGTTTCTTAACAAATATCATGGTCTAAGGTTGTCAAATATAAAAAATATACAGCAAATAAAAGATGGTCGACTTAATATTCTTAAAAAAAATATTAAAACAACATAATAAAATGAAAAAAAGAAAAGATTAGACAACTTGTCAAATGCAACAAAAATATATCAAATCTACTATTGAGATGAAATTTACAAAATTGGACTTGACTTACGATAACAAGATTCTCTACCGAAACATCACTTCGTCTCCACAATAATCATAATCCAACATTTGAAATTAGTTCAACCCCTCCGATCAAACACACTGTAATGGCCTAAAACCTTATTTTCCATTAATGTAAAAAAATCTTACACATTTTCTAACTTCCGAGTGGTTTCTATATCATTTATTCGCCTTCCAACTTACATTAATGTATTATTAGTCAATGCACATTTTAAAAATGCGTTTGATATTATGTATTCATTACTATTACATTGGATATAGTCATAGAAGCGAAAACGATACCTGAACAAGTGGTCTCTGAAGGCCGATATTAGAAAGAGCTCGAGATAACCGGTTTGATATCCATATTGGTATCCAAATCATGTTTGCTTCAACAAAGAATATGAAAATATAAGAAAAATACTTTTATTCTATCAAATTCAAAAGACCATACCCCTATCTTTGATTGTTGAAAGGTGATTGTATTATTAATTGATTCAAAAACAATTTATTTCTTGAATCAAAATTTTTTACATTCTTGAATCATAAATGTTTAACAAACTAACCCTTAAACCAATGTTAAAGAGGCTAGTTTTAATGACACTTATAAGAATAAATATACATTCAATTTCAAATTTATTATATTTTCTGAAGAACCAAACATGGCATATAATGGAATTAAACTAGAGAACAATTCACAACACATTAACTACTAGGATAAAATACCAAAAAGTTCCTCA
The DNA here is from genome assembly GCA_949130495.1 of Sambucus nigra. Lineage (NCBI taxonomy): Eukaryota > Viridiplantae > Streptophyta > Magnoliopsida > Dipsacales > Adoxaceae > Sambucus > Sambucus nigra. The sequence continues at coordinate 275,361,755 of OX422215.1, read as the reverse complement.
AATATTTTTTAATACACATTTAGTCAAAGATTTTTTAATTTATTCCAAAAAGTCTCTCAAACACCCGTTTAAGCAATATTATTTAATTTTAAAGTCCAAGCTAGCAGCATATTGAGGGACTTTTTGAAAGAAATAAAAAGACTTTGACTAAATGTGTATTAAAAAATGTTCGAGGGCCTATTTGGGATATGCCCCTGACTACTAACCACGAGTGTGTGATTATACACACATTAATCAATACATATTACCAAAAGATAAAAAATATATTTAAGAAACATATATTAAAAAATAGTTTGAAACCTAATAATTACCAAAATTCAATCATCACGTCAAGAATCAAGAAGGTTAACTATTCCCATTTTTATTCTCATTCCAAAATAGACTAGTGGCATCACTTCTTACTAATTCACGATACCATCGTCATTTACTCTCTAAATAATTCATAAACCTAATAATTAATATTCGATTATAATTCCACTATGGAATATGAAATATAGATATATATTAAATAACTGTATTAAGAAAAATGAAAGGAAGAGAAAAACCAAATAATGATAAAAAATCAAGTCTTTCGATCAAGGTCTTCGAGAAACGTTCCGAAAAAAACATGGATAATGGGTGTTCAGAGAAAAACACGTGGAAAATGGGTGTTCAGAGAAAAAAACGTGGATTGGTGTTCAGAAAAAAATGTGGATTGGCGTTCAGAAAAATGTGGATTTACCTCAAACCTCGAATTCAAAATGTAGAAGCAGCCTTGCGTCATAATAGGTGTGTCTCAAATTTGGCTTAGGCCAATTGAGAGCTGTATGTGAGAAAAAAACTGAGAGCCATATGGGAACATAAAAGTGATTTTTTTTGGAGGGAAACGAAAACTTAGAGGGAGCAGGATGTGTGGAACTAAATTATTTTAGGACCCAACGTTTTTATCCCAAAACGAGGGGAAATAACCCACGTTTTGTAATAAATGTCGCCATTTTCCGACGTTTTTAATAAAACGCCATTAATATTTCGACACATCAATAAAACGTTGATAAATATCCCACATTGTTAAATAAACGTCGGCATATACACTATATACCGACATTTTTATAAGCATTGCAAAAAAATCGTCACTAAAACCAATTTTTCTGGTAGTGAAGTTATATGAAAATAAACAGGGAAAATTATTAATTAGGTTAGTGTTGATAATAACTTAGAAATCCTAATTTTGGCATGATCAGTTAAAGTAGGGTGGTTGTAAGGGGTTTTATCAATTATCTAGTTATGGGATAAATGTCTAGGGAAATTAATTAAGGCGTTAATAGTGCACACTAGAGGAGGGGTGAGGAGGTCCTCAGGGGAGTGTGTCACTAACTAAAATATAAAGAGCATGCATACATATTTATTACTGCAAGTTCATCATTTGCTAAATTTTTACAAATATTTTGGGTACTAACCCTTGCTATAAAAACTTTTCAAAACCTTTTAGGTGTCCATCCGTAGGGACGCCGGACTTGACTCATTCCAGGGACCCGTTGCTGCAGCACATCTGGATGTTACATGAGTTTGATAGGCACTTCGTTCTTTTCATTTCTAGTGTAGATATTTCCCATCAGTTACTTGAGCATGTCGCTCACTATTTTATTCAGTACTTATGTGAGACTTGTTGAGATTTATTACTTGTCTTTACTTATGTTGGATTTGAGCCGATGGTTTATTCGGTCAGTTATTTAGATGTGAATGGTTGATTTCAGTTCATTGTGATTGTTTAAATTTTTTTTCTGAATGAATATTTCATTAAATCAATGAAAGATAAAACTTTGTACTAGTATAATTTTCTCACTTAGGTGGTTAGTAATTAAAGAGGCAAAAGTGATGCTAATAATGAACTAACTGAGAAATCTATTCTAATTTTATTTAGGACTGATCACCCGGGGTTAATTAGGCGGGGTGTCACATAAGTGTTGGTTGGATTATCAGAAGAATATCTAGTACTTGATGGTATAACAAGAGGAGGTTTTTCTTCTTCTCCTTCTTCTTTTTCTTCTTCCAGTTTTTGTCCCTCAAATATTCATCCTCTAAAGCATTTTTGTACTCAAGCTGTAATTTCTTCTTATAAAGGGAAACATAATCCTCAGAGGGTGGAGCTTATACAAAAACATGAAATGACTGAATTGAGGCTAATACAAGTACTAATAAGATTAGAAATAACAAAATCCTTACCAAAAGAACAATACTTTGAAGACTGTGGGAGTGCATGTAGTGGATTTAAGAAAATTCTGATGTAGTTGGACTACCACTAAGCAAAAACATTGGTCCCTCCTTCACTAAACACACCCCCAACTGTGGTAAATGTGTCTCTGACCTTAATACAGTCAATCATGCCTTTTAGAATAAATTCCTTTGATATTTGAGAAGACCTATCAAACATATGAGGATTGGCATGACTCCTCATGGGGACCGAAATGGACTGGTAAAAGACAAATTTTCTGGAAGTCAAGTAGAGTTTTCAATTTGGGATTTGGGGTAGCAAGAGGTGATTTTCCATAGTACGAATCCTAGTAATAAAAGAGTCTCTCTCAATAGGGATCAATCTGTTCTGCATAAGGAGAATTCCTTAAAATTGGGACTAGCCAAGGTTGTGCCTTAGTGGGTGCTGACAAGGGCTGGAAATAGATCCTTGGTCAATCGATTAGGAAACTTCTAAACATATTAATGAGAGATTATAAGCTCTTATTAGTTGGCTTAGAGAAATAATAGGCATAAAAATGGAAAATTCAGTGTTATTTTGATATAACCAATCTTTGAGAAATGCAACTGCATTTGGAGGACCCACAGAGGCCCACTTTATTTAGCATTAAATGGGTCCGTAATAAGCTCAAAGCATCTCTTATAGAGATAGATCAAAAGGTGGGGAGAAATGTCAATTTCCCTACCTTTCGTAATATTAGCATCTAAAAATTAGTATTCTAACATCACCCTCTGATATTTATCACAAATGACATGTCTTGATAGCCAAAGTAGTTAAAAGAAAAAATACTCCTTATCTGTAACACCTCGCGTGCTATTAAGATACAAAAAAACTAAATCGACAATAAGCAAGGTGTAGAGCATCTAAAACAAAGCCACAATAGAAAAGAAACCACCAATCTCAATTCTTCAAATGCAATACAACAATGTCTCTTGAAAGAATATAAATCACCCATGCTCTATATAACACAATAAAATAATACAAATCTTCCAAAAAATATTCTTCCCAAATTAATCCACGTTAAAATCATCCCAATTGGTCCATAGCACTCAAATCCACGTTAACCTACAAAATAAAAGAAAATATAAGGAAGTACACATTACGACTGGAAAGATGCTCGACAAATATATTAATGATGAATAAAGTGTAACAACCCGAGTATGAATATTCAAATTAATCTCATAAGCATTTATCAATAAACTTCTCAACAACACATTAATGGGTCACCAGGCCTAACCCCATCCGCATATGCTTTATCAAGAAATAGCCCCGGGAAGCAGGAATTTTGGCAGGTTCCGAACCTCTATGCCATATTAAAATCTCATGACAACGTGCTCAACAACAACATGAATAATACCACATGAATCAAAATAATTCCAACAATTATTTTTTTAGATTTCCAAGAATTTATCAATTCAAACATGAGTCCAATTAAATATGAAATCAATGGAATAAACTCACGAGATTTAGAGAGCATATTGTGTAAAACCCCATACCTTAAAATCATTGCATGAATCGTCACGTAAAAATCATCCTCAAAAACCATCATGTTCCTCTCGTGAAAATAATCAAATTATGATCTATCCCCAACACGAGATACTCGTAAGAACACATATTATCCTTTTTGAAATTCTAACCAATGGTGTCGATTTTCAAAATAACTCTTTTGACAGTTTTGAGCGATTCGAAGTCAGTCTTGCATCAATTTCATTTTCTCTATTGTAATCTGAATCAATTTTGGTCCAAACAATTTTCTTTCTCTAACTTCTACCCAACATGCGGGAGAACGACACCTTATACCATATAATGCTTCATATGGAGCCATTTAAATACTTTATTGATGACTTTTATTACAGGCAAACTCCACTAATGGTAAATTATCATCCCAATTCCCCTTCAAATCAAGTACACATGCCCTAATAATATCCTCTAAGGTTTGAATGGTTCTCTCAGATTGTCCAACTGTTTGAGGATGAAAAGGGGTGCTGAAATTCAATTTTGTTCCCATGGATTATTGTAGGCTTTTCCAAAAGCGAGAATCAAATCTAGGGTCACGATAAAAAATAATTGAAATTGGGGTTCCATGAATCCTAATAATTTCCCATACATACAACCTGGCTAACTTTTCTAATGAATGGGTAATCTTAATGTAAGGACACAAATTTCCAATTAAGTCCTTTGTAGTTTTGGCTCAATTCCGCACAAAAACATTTTAGGCATAGGATAGAGTTATTGACCATCCTTCAAGCCTATAACATACTAAATTTGAAGACATAGCGGTCAAGAGTATAAAGCTTCATCAAACACCGTGTGTATTGTGCCTCGTTTCTACGTCATCAACATGGTTCCATTGGTCCTAAGGTATGAATGCATTTTAATAAATATATATAGGAGCTTGGAACAATATTTTCATTGGGTGTATCTAGTTTTAAACTATTATATATTTTTATAAAGTATCATTAAAACATTAAAATAAAGTTTCTGACCTAAAAAGAGAATTTTCGGCTTTCTCGCATTTCGTTCGATATTGTCATTCGAACGAGTTTTTCATTCAAACGAGTTTGCCAACGAGTTCCCACATTGGCCACTTGAATGTCGTTCGAATGAGAATGATGTTTGAATGAGATTTTCAACGAGATTTCTAACGAGTTCACACTAGAACTACATTAGAAGGTGTAATACCCCGTATTTTTATGCTATATTAATTTGGGGATTTATTAAATTTAATGTGAGTGAATTATTTAATAAAAATCCGGAAATTAATTATGTTATAATTATTAACGTGACGAGAGTTAGTAATTATGGGAAAATTGTCAAATATTACTAATGAGCAAAGGAATATGTAATATTGGTTATATTGAATGTCACGAGTGAATAAAATGACAATTTTGGAAATTTGAGTCAGGACGCGCCCGTGTCGCGTCGGGACTAAATATTGATAAATAAAAGTGAATATTTTATAAGATGTTCGTATGGTCATTTTGAGTGCGCCAACGCGTCCAGAAGGGTCGGGATAGTCAGAAAAATGTACCCGGGGGTTTAGTTTGGGTCCCGGGACATTTTTAGGCCTAATTAGTACCCCGAGAGGGCATTTTGGACATTTCGCAATTATGAGTAATTAAACCCACGAAATTCTAAGGGTTATATCAGATGTCTAAGGTTGCCTTCTAGGGTTAGAACAACAAAAGACAAGTGACGGCCATAGGAGAGGGAAGGAGAGAGCTTCCAAGGCAATCCAAGGCTAAAAATCCACCCGTTTGCACCGCCACCACCACCAACGTGTAGATCGCGCGATGGGGAACGCAACCACAACAAAATCATCCGGAAACCAGAACGTCAAAAAACCCCAGGCAAGTGTTTATCTTGCCTATTTCGTTGATGCATCTTTCATATTAGTTATGAGTAATTAGAATGAGTTTTTATGGAAGAAACCTAAGATATGAGTTAGGAAATTGCATGCAGTGATGGATAAATTGATAATTCAGGAAACCCTTGCCATGTAGAGGAATTACCCACGAAATTATGATGTTTATAAGAAGAAATTTCTCAAAATACTTGTTAGAACCATGTTTAAGAGAATTCTAGGGTTCTTGATAATTATGATAACTTTTGGGTTGTTAATCCATGTATAATGATAGAAATCCACATGCTTAACGTTGGAAATACCTAATATGGAGATATAAGGTTAGTAGTATGAATCTTTGGACATTTGGGAATGTAAAACTTGAATTTGGATGAAGATATGTATTAGAACCCGTAACTATAAAACTGCAGAAATCGCAATACCTGCTTGATCGATCGATCGAGCCTAGAGCTTCGATCGATCGAGCCCCAGACCTCGATCGATCGACCCCTCCTGGCAGACTCCTTTTTCCCTTTCTAATTTAGTTAAGTTCAATTTATTGTGAAATAATTCTTGTGCATCCTTAATAAAATGTTTTGGGAGATAGGGAAGACCAGTAGGACATGTGAATAAATTTTGGGACCCTTAATGTCGGGCAAAGATTGTATTTTGGGATAATTACATAAGGGTCGGTGAATTTATGATTTAAACAGAGAGACACGTAAGAGAGTTACTTTGGGATGTATGTGTATACCTACTGAATTTTATAATTTGGAGAATAAAGCCATGAGAGTTGTGTGGTACGTTGGAATAATACCGAATCAAGGTTAGAAACGAACCGTTATAAGTGTTTACTAAATATGATAATAGGGATAAATGTCGTAACTATGGGATTTGAAATATACCTAATATTGATATGGTAATATTAGTATAGTTATATGATTGTGTATGCATATACTATCTATGTGTGAAAATCATACCCACGCTACTTGCTATCCCTGAGGTTACCGTGCTGGGACAGTCTTATATTAATGGGACCTTTATGGGGGATGTTGACTTGTACCCTAGAAGATAGATATCCTTGGTACAGGCTATCGAATGGATAGTTCAGACGGTCCTAAGAGACGCAGGTATGTGCCATCCTCTTAGAGACTTGGAATCTATACTTCGCCTCAATATTGTTTGTGTATGTGTTAATACAATTCGAGAGTGATTCCTAATGTATTCCCTTTAATACGAGTGATATGGGGCATTGGATAGTAGAGTATGCCCGCACCATAGTTTTTATTTGGGGTGCTGTTATAATATATATATATATATTACGAGTAGTTAATATATATATGAAATTATGAAATCTGGACTTGCCTACTGTAATTTGATAAGTAGGACATGGTTGATGACTCAAATCGTAAATACTTGTTTTGAGAAAGTATAATATGACACTGGAAAACTTTACTGATTAATAAAGTTAAAATGAGAACTTTGGTTACTAATTGAAATATTCTTTTCAAACAATTGAATCGTTAAATTTTGAATCCTGCGAATAACCTATGATAAGTTAAACCATTGGGAAAGGATAGCGTGATATATGATGAGATAGACCACTGGGATGGTTAGTGCGATAGGTGTGCACATTAGAAGAGAGGTGAGAATTTCTCAAAGTGTCGCACTAATATGTTGTTGTATTGGCCTATATCAATTTAAATACTTGCTAAACAATTTTTAAATCATATACACTATTGGGCTCTGACCCGTTTCTCTCTCTCTCTCTCTCTCTCTCTTTCTTATATATATATGTATGTACTATAGGTTCCTAGCCACAGGGGCGTCATGCTTAGGATACCTTGGAAGGAACGTGCTGCAGCTTAGGTGGGAGTTGCAGGCCACTTTTTTAGACGATTTCATTTACTTGATTCCACTTGTATCATTCTCCTCATTGGGCATGTGTCGCCCTTTCCACTATTTATCTATTTTGTTGGGACATTTGTATTTCAGTTATTCTTGTACTGTTACTTTGGGATTTATTCAGCATGTATGTTTTACATTAAGTTTTAAATGTTGGGATTTTGGATGTTGAATGATTAAAGTAATTGGATTATGTTTCATGATAATTGTTGTATGATTCTTACTTATTGAAAATGTTGTTACTAATTAAATAAATGATTTTCCTTTAAAAATAAAATTGGTCAGAAATGTTAAAAAAATGGTTTTGACACTTAGCTTAATTAAGTAGGGTGTTAATTTGGAAAAATTTATTTTTACGACAGTGATGCTAAGAATGAACCAACTGTTCACCTTGATTTTAATTTAATAAAGGAGTGATCGCTCGGTATTTAATTAGGCGGGATGCCACAGGTGGTATCAGAGCATCAGGTTCTAGTGTCCATATGATCTGTACGGCTTATTTCGCTTTCAGCTTAACGTTTTTGCTATAGAGCCCTATTTTAGGATGGTTGTATTCTTGCTTTCAAGTTTACATATTCAGTTATTTGAGATTTGTAATCACTATAGACTAATAAACTTCTTCACGTTTCAGATGCCTCTGAGACGTGTACCGAAGGATAGGCGTGCCCAGGCCAAGCAGCCAGAAGCTCCGGCACAAGGCACTATGAATGCTAATGAAGTAGCCGCCATTGTTGCTCATGCGGTGAATGCCGCGCTAGCAGTGGTTCAGCAGGTTCGACCGCAGATTCAGTCAGTGGCGCCAGTATCGGCACAACTTCCATCTGCATGGGAGAGGGTTAGGGATGCTTTTCAGAAGGCACATCTCTCTGAGTTCTCTGGTAGCTCAGATATCGTCACAGTCAGCCAATGAAAGAAAAACATCCAACGGCATCTTCGTATGTACGAGTGAACCGACGTGCAAAAACAATTGTTGGCTTCCTTTAAGCTGGTGGGGGGCGCTTTGCACTGGTGGGAGTCCACTACCACCTTGGAGGAGAGGGACACTATCCCTATTCAGTCGTTTTGGGAGCGGTTTGACCGCAAGTACTTTCCACCCGCCGTGCAGACTGAGATGAGGCGGAAATTACTGAATTTGAAACAGGAGAATTCTACCGTAGCTGAGTATGAGGAGGAGTTAATGAGACTTCTCACCATCGTTCCAGATGAGGCACCCACTGAGGGAAAAAAGATTATGTTATTTGTGGACGGGTTAGCTTGGAGGATCCGTCAGCATCTTATAGGGAATCTATCTCTGAGTACTTTTACTGATCTACTCAATGTTGCGTTACTACATTGTCAGGATCACCGCTTCCATCTGTAGGTAAGCAAGAGAGCAAGAGATTCCATCCAGCAGGGCAGGATCGGGGGTAATAGTGCTAATGGGGCACCATCTCATGGACAGACTCGTCAGCACGAGCAAAGTTCCCATCACGGGGACCCTGTTAAGCGATTCCGTTCAGGTGATTCCAGGCAGGGATTTGGGGGTTATAGGCAGGGTCAGCAGGGCTAGCCTAATCATCAGGGCCAGTAAGGCCAACACCGACAGCAGGGTCAGCAGTAGGGACAACAGGGCCAACAGCGTGTTCATCAGGGCCAACAGGGCCAGTGGCGGGGAGGTAACGGCCAGCAGGGCCGTGATCAGCAGGGTCAGAGGGGAGGCAACTTCAAAGGATGATGTTTTAGGTGTGTTAAGCACGGTCATAGGCGCCAGGATTGTCCGGAGGGAGATAGGGCCCCACAACAGCAGGCTGCCCGTAATGAGGCACTGAGACCATTTTTTCCACCTGCCCTCCCAGCTCTAGCCCAAGTGCCAGCCCTACCAGCCGTTCCAGCAGCTCCAATGCAGCAGGGGCAGTTACAGTACGGACGTGTGTATAACGTCCACCAGGTAGCAGCTCCACAGGCACTACCCGCGATTGAGGGTATATTTCGTATCCATGGTACTATGGGTCGGGTCTTGTTTGATACTGGGGTGACACATTGTTTTATAGCTATGCATTTTGCGAAGGCCATAGGGTTGTTAGCCAAAGCAGAGAGCACATTGACGTGTGTAGATTCACCACTGGGGAGTGGGTCGCTTATCTTCTTTATATGCCAAGGAGTGGGGGTAGAGATTGGTAGTTTTGTATTACCTGCAGACATGTTAGTCTTAGATATGCATGAGCATGATGTTATTGTTGGTATGGATTGGTTCGCAGCTTATATAGCCATGATTGATTGTTTCGGTGGGAGCATTGTTTTTACCATTCCGGGACAAGAGATGTTTGTAGTCGCGATGCCTCGCCTAGAGGGAGGTTTGACCTCTCATTTGTATTATATATAGGAGGATACCTCTAAGGAGGTTGTGATTCCGTTAGACTCGATTCAAGTTGTTCGTGAGTATTCCGATGTGTTTCAGGAAATACCAGGCCTACCCCCCAGTCGAGAGATCGTTATAGATTTATTGCCAGATACTAGACCTATAGCACGTGCTCCATACCATATGGTTCCGGCGGAGATGCAAGAGTTACGAGATCAGATAGAGCAGCTGTTAGGTCAAGGCTTCATTCGTCGGAGTACCTCACCTTGGAGCACTCTAGATCTATTTGTGAAGAAGAGAGATGGTTCACTGAGGTTGTGTGTGGACTACCAAGAGTTCAACAAGGTCACGATACGGAATAAGTATCCGTTGCCTCGAATCGATGATCTGTTCGACCAACTAAGGGGAGCCACTTCCTTTTCGAAGATAGATCTGAGGTCGGGGTACCATCAGCTACGTATTAGAGAGCATGATGTTTCAAAGACTGCCTTCTTGACGAGATATGGGTCTTACCAATTTAGAGTGATGCCATTTCGTCTCATAAATGCTTCAACCGTATTCATGGACTTAATGAACCGAGTATTCAGAGAGTTTTTGGATCAGTTTGTCATCGTCTTTATAGATGACATTTTGATATATTCACACTCTGAGGAGGAGCACGTCGAGCATTTGAGGCATGTTCTTCAGACTCTACGAGAGCATCAATTGTATGCTAAGTATGAGAAGTGTGGATTCTGGCTGCGAGAAGTACAGTTCTTGGGCCATGTTGTTTCTGAGTAGGGGATTGCAGTTGACCCAAGTAAAGTGTCAGCGGTGAGGGAATGGGTACAGCCCACGACACTGACGAAAGTGCGTAGTTTCTTGGGGTTAGCCGGATACTACAAGAGATTCATTCGGGGATTCTCCAAAATAGTGGGCCCATTGACGAATCTGACTCGCAAGGGGTACCATATGTTTGGGATGACGCTTGTCAGTTGGCTTTCGACGAGCTGAAAGACAAGCTTACTTCAGCACCAGTCCTTGCTTTACCAAAGTCGGGTGCGGAGTACCTGGTTTACACCGATGCCTCTTTACGGGGACTTAGGGGAGTACTTCAGTAGGAGGAGAAGGCTATAGCTTTTGCCTCCCGCAAGCTTAAGAAGCATGAGAAGAATTACCCCACCCACGACCTGGAGTTAGCAGCGGTCGTTTTTGCATTGAGGATATGGAGGCACTACTTATTGGGGGAGAAATTCCGCTTGTTCACAGACCACAAGTCACTGCAGTACCTATTCACTCAGCGAGAGCTGAATATGCGACAGCGCAGATGGTTAGAGTTTGTGAAGGACTATCAGTTTGACATACAGTATCATCCGGGGAAGGCCAACGTAGTTGCTGATGCATTGAGTCGTAGACTGGTAGACGAGGTAGAGGACGTCTGGAAGGTAAAGTGGAAGGAGTTACGCCACCAGGACGCAGTAGCCCGTTACTTCATATCTGTTATGATAGTCACACCCGAGATTGTTATAAGGGTGATACAGGCACAGACCACAGACTCATTTTGCCAGGAACAGATTGTACGACTTTTAGCCGAGGGTGCTGAGTCCTATTATGTTAGTTCTGATGGGGGTTTGAGGTTTAATGGGAGGTTAGTGGTTCCAGAAGGGGCAGAATTTCATCATGCAGTGATGACCCAGTCTCACGGGTCCCGATTTGCAGTACATCCTGGAGGAGATAAGATGTACCAGGATATGAGGAGGCAATACCGGTGGAGTGGGATGAAGAAGGACATTGCTGAGTTCGTGTCCAAGTGTTCTACCTGCCAGATGGTAAAGGTGGATCATCAAAAACCATCAGGATTGCTTCAGCCATTGGAAGTACCCGCATGGAAGTGGGAGAGTATTTCCATGGATTTTATTACAGGGTTGCCTACATCACAGCGGGGCCATGACTCTATCTGGGTGATTGTAGACCGTTTGACCAAAGTGGCTCATTTTCTGTCGATGCGGACAGACTATACCTTGGGTCAGTATGCTCAGTCGTTCATTGCTGAGATTGTCAGATTACATGGGGTGCCCCTGAATATTGTGTTAGATAGAGACAAGATTTTTGTGTCACGTTTTTGGGAAAGCTTTCAGAAGGCTATGGGTACTGAGTTGAGGTTGAGTTCATCTTACCACCCACAGACTGATGGACAGACAGAGCGTACTAATCAGATGATAGAGGATATTCTACGCATGTGTGTTCTTGATTTTAGAGGAGGTTGGGATCTACATCTTCCACTGGTAAAGTTTTCTTATAATAACTCTTATCAGTTCACGATTGGCATGGCTCCATTTGAGGCTCTGTATGGCAGACCTTGTCGTTCACCAACATGTTGGCTCGAGGTTGGGGATAACAAGTTACTTGGACCAAAGGTGATTTAGGAAACCTCCGCGAGGATTGAGATGATCAGGAGTCACATTCGAGTAGCCCAGGACAGGCAAAAGAGCTACGCTGATGCGAAACGGTTCTTTCAGGATTTTAATGTGGGGGACCAAGTGTTACTGCGTGTATCTCCTATGAAAGGAGTGATGAGGTTCGGGAAGAAGGGGAAATTGGCCCCGAGGTACGTGGGACCATTTCCCATCATCGAGAGGATGGGGCCGGTAGCATACAAACTGGGACTGCCAGAACATTTGCATCTCATTCACGATGTATTCCACATCTCGTCGTTGAGACAGTATCTTCTGGATGATATGGCCCATACTCACATCATGATAGATGAGATAGACTTACAACCTGATAGCTCTTACGAGGAGAGACCGGTGGTTATCCTAGACTATAGTGAGAGGAAATTACGGTCGAAGATAGTTCCACTTGTACGGGTCCAGTGGGAGCATCATAATATGGAGGAATCCACTTGGGAACGCGAGGCCGATATGCGCGAGAGATATCCAAATTTTTTCTTATCAGGTATGCCTTATTTTCTGAATTTCGGGATGAAATTCCGTTATTAGGGGGGAAGTATGTAATACCCCGTATTTTTATGCTATATTAATTTGGGGATTTATTAAATTTTATGTGAGTTAATTATTTAATAAAAATTCGGAAATTAATTATGTTATAATTATTAACGTGACGAGAGTTAGTAATTATGGGAAAATTGTCGAATATTACTAATGAGCAAAGTAATATGTAATATTGGTTATATTGAATGTCACGAGTGAATAAAATGACAGTTTTGGAAATTTGAGTCGGGACGCGCCCGTGTCGCGTCGGGACTAAATATTGATAAATAAAAGTGAATATTTTATAAGATGTTCGTATGGTCATTTTGAGTGCGCCAACGCATTCAGAAGGGTCGGGATAGTCAGAAAAATGTACCCGGGGGTTTAGTTTGGGTCCCGGGACATTTTTAGGCCTAATTAGTACCCCGGGAGGGCGTTTTGGACATTTCGCAATTATGAGTAATTAAAACCACGAAATTATAAGGGTTATATCAGATGTTTAAGGTTGCCTTCTAGGGTTAGAACAACCAAAGACAAGTGACGGCCATAGGAGAAGGAAGGAGAGAGCTTCCAAGGCAATCCAAGGCTAAAAATCCACCCGTTTGCACCACCACCACCACCAACGCGTAGATCGCGCGACGGGGAACGCAACCACACCAAAATCATACGCAAACCAGAACGTCGAAAAACCCCATGCAAGTGTTTATCTTGATTATTTCATTGATGCATCTTTCATATTAGTTTAGGAGTAATTTGAATGAGTTTTTATGGAAGAAACCTAAGATATGACTTAGGAAATTGCATGTAGTGATGGATAAATTGATAATTCTGGAAACCCTTGCCATGTAGAGGAATTAACCACAAAATTATGATGTTTATAAGAAGAAATTTATGTAAATACTTGTTAGAACCATGTTTAAGAGAATTCTAGGGTTCTTGATAATTATGATAACTTTTCGGCTGTTAATCCATGTATAATGATAGAAATCCACATGCTTAACGTTGGAAATACCTAATATGGAAATATAAGGTTAGTAGTATGAATCTTTGGACGTTTGGTAATGTAAAACTTGAATTTGGATGAAGATATGTGTTAGAACCCGTAACTGCAAAACTGCAAAAATCGCAATACCTGCTTGATCGATCGATCGAGCCTAGAGCTTCAATCGATCGAAGGTTCGATCGATCGAGCCCCAGACCGCGATCGATCGACCCCTCCTGCAAGAATCCTTTTTCCCTTTCTAAATTAGCTAAGTTCAATTTATTGTGAAATAATTCTTGGGCATCCTTAATAAAATGTTTTGGGAGATAGGGAAGACCAGTAGGACATGTGAATAAATTTTGGGACCCTTAATGTCGGGCAAAGATTTTATTTTGGGATAATTACATAAGGATCGGTGAATTTATGATTTAAAGAGAGAGAAACGTAACAGAGTTACTTTGGGACGAATGTGTATACCTAAGGAATTTTATAATTTGGAGAATAAAGCCATGAGAGTTGTGTGGTACGTTGGAATAATATTGAATCAAGGTTAGAAACGAACCGTTATAAGTGTTTACTAATTATGATAATAAGGATAAATGTCGTAACTATGGGATTTGAAATATACCTAATATTGATATGGTAATATTAGTATAGTTATATGATTGTGTATGCATATACTATCTATGTGTGAAAATCATACCCACGCTACTTGCTATCCCTGAGGTTACCGCGCTGGGACAGTCTTATCTTGATGGGACATTTATGGGGGATATTGACTTGTACCCTAGAAGATAGATATCCTTGGTACATGCTATCGAACGGATAGTTCAGACGGTCCTAAGAGACGCAGTTATGTGCCATCCTCTTAGAGACTTGGAATCTATACTTCGCCTCAATATTGTTTGTGTATGTGTTAATACAATTCGAGAGTGATTCCGAATGTATTCCCCTTAATACGAGTGATACGGGGCTTTGGATAGTAGAGTATGCCCGCACCATAGTTTTTATTTGGGGTGCTGTTATAATATATATATATATATATTTTACGAGTAGTTAATATATATATGAAATTCTAAAATCTGGACTTGCCTACAGTAATTTATAAGTAGGACATGGTTGATGGCTCAAATCGTAAATACTTGTTTTGAGAAAGTATAATATGACACTGGAAAACTTTATTGATTAATAAAGTTAAAATGAGAAGTTTGGTTACTAATTGAAATATTCTTTTCAAACAATTGAATCGTTAAATTTTGAATCATGCGAATAACCTAACATATGTTAAACCATTGGGAAAGGATAGCGTGATATATGATGAGATAGACCACTGGGAAGGTTAGTGCGATAGGTGTGCACATTAGAAGAGAGGTGAGAATTTCTCAAGAGAGTGTTGCACTAATATGTTGTTTCATTGGCCTGTATCAATTTAAATACTTGCTAAACAATTTTTAAATCATATACACTATCGGGCTCTGACCCGTTTCTCTCTCTCTCTCTCTCTCTCTCTCTCTCTCTCTCTCTTGTATATATATGTATGTACTATAGGTGCTCAGCCACAGGGGCTTCTTGCTTAGGATCCCATGGAAGGAACGTACTGCAACTTGGGTGGGAGTTGCAGGCCACTTGCTTAGACGATTTCATTTACTTGATTCCACTTCTGTCATTCTCCGCATTGGGCATGTGTCGCCCATTCCACTATTTATCTGTTTTGTTGGGACATTTGTATTTCACTTATTCTAGTACTGTTACTTTGGGATTTATTCAGCATGTATGTTTTACATTAAGTTTTAAATGTTGGGATTTTGGATGTTGAATGTTTAAAGTAATTGGATTATGTTTCAAGATAATTGTTGTATGATTCTTACTTATTGAAAATGTTGTTACTAATTAAATAAATGATTTTCCTTTAAAAATAAAATTGGTCAGAAATGTTAAAAAAATGGTTTTGACACTTAGCTTAATTAAGTAGGGTGTTAATTTGGAAAAAATTATTTTTACGACAGTTATGCTAAGAATGAACCAACTGTTCACCTTGATTTTAATTAATAAAGTAGTAATCGCCCGATATTTAATTAGGCGGGGTGTCACAGAAGGCTCGTTCGAGAGAGACTTCATTTGAACGGAAATCTCGTTCGAACGAGTTTGGGTGGGAACAGTAAATTTGGCATTTTTAAGCAGTTTTCCCACTTTCCCACTTCTTTTCCCACGATATTTTTCTTTTTAACTTTTTCATCAATTCCAACTCCTAAAGAGAGTTTTGAGTGTTCAACTTTCAAAGAAAAAGTTCATTGTTTAGATTGTTAATTTTTCAAGAAAAACTTTAAAACACTTCCGTTTTACACCCATAGTTTGTTTAATCCAAGTTCCTTTATATATATATATATATACATTTCTTGGAGTTTTTCACCGGTTTACTCTACCTATTGAAGAGTTTGTCTGGGTTTTCTTCTAAATCCCTCAAAGAAGAAGAAGTTTCTTTTGCTGCGGCATTCTCACATGGTGAAAGGAACCATGTGTGGTTGACAGTGTACTTATGTCTCATTGGTGAAGTCCAAGGTTCCGATGGAGCTCCGGGGTTGTCGACTAGGCGGAGGTGTTTACAAGAAGACGCGTCAAGGCTTGAAAGGGGTCGAATCGAGGAAGTAAGTCATATGTCATGTAATTGTAAAACCATACTTAGTGGACTTAAGCCTAGGGTCGCCCGAGGTTTTTTTTCCCGTTGTGGGCTTTTCCTCGCAAATCGCGGCGTAGTGATTCATTGTTTATTTTATCTTTTGAAAAACTCACCTAAAATGCATGATTAGGTAAAAAAATAAAATTTGTTTAAAATCACTACTTGTTTAATTTTGGGGCTAAATTAATTTGGGTAATGTTTATGTTAATTTAATTCAAGTCATCTCTTAATTTAATAAAATTCGTTTGGGCTAACTTGGTAATGTTGAAAACATGACTTAGGTGAATTTCTAGGGCTTCTATTGAATTAATATGGTTTAAGTGAAATTTAAATTGTGTGTCTGTTTAATCTAATTTCACTTGGTTTAATTTTAATTTAAAAAGAAATTAAGATTTGTTTTTGTTTAATTTGAACCATCTTTCGCTTCCGCATATTTAAAATGGAAATTATCTTTTTCTAGTAAATAATTTTAAAATTGGGGGCTTATTGCACTTCGAACAAGTGGTATTAGAGAAGGATCACTAAATTATTGCGTTTAAGATCCTTTAAATATTTTTGTTAAAAATGGAATTTTTCCCATTTTCAAAATTTCCTATTTCCGATGGTTCTAACTACGCGTATTGGAAAGCGCGAATGGAATCGAAAATAAAATCTATCGACAAAAGAGTTTAGTTATCTGTCGTTAACGGGTGGTCCCCACCTACACATTTTGTAGATAATGAGCGTGTATCCAAACCCGCCGATAGATGGAGTGAAAATGAATTTAAACTTTCAAATTTTAATTCCCGTGGTTTAAATGCCTTGTTTAGCACAGTCACACCGAATGAATTCCATCGCATTATGACATGTGAAACCCCTAAAGAAGCTTGGGATTTTTTACAACTCACTCATGATGATACTAGTGTTGTTAAAGCTTCAAAACTGTGACAACTCGCAATCCGAAATAAGGGGTGGCCAGCCCGATACTCCAACGTAACGTAATCATGGATGGAAATCATTCTCAACATCAACATCAAAATGAAGAGTATACGAGAAAACCACCCAATAATTCAGAAAATGGGTTGCCAAAATTTTTAATTTAGTTTGATTACTAGTAAAAGGAAACAATTTAAACAACCCAATCTGAAGAGAAAGTGGAGTTGCAAGATAACATATATAATACATCCATAACGAATATACAAGAAGAGGACCGAATATGCTGTCGGTCAACGGATACATATAATGTATTACAACAGTTTAATAGGTTACATAATACATCCATTAAACAGTTACAAAAGTTTGGGCCACATGCCCGAGTGGAAGACCCGATCATATCTAGAATACAAAAATGAGGGCGTCTAACAAAACATCCTGTAATATCCGCAAAACCTCACAGCTCCGCAAAAGCAAAAGAGTAGGAATATCAACACGGGGGCCCTTGCGGCGGAGCACCTGAGCGGATACAATAACATACACCACTTGGAAAATAAACGGGTCAGGGACCGATTTTTATATGATTCCCAGATGAATAATAAGCATAACAGTTATCAAATATTAATCATGAATGATGAGGATAAGAGTCTAACAACATAATCCCAAAGCATATATAAGCAGTTTAAATGATTAAGTCTTTTATTAAATCATGCAAGAAATTCTAATTAGACATATTAATTTAAAAGCCTCCATCATTATTAACCACTTCATTCCAATTTCCATTCCTTAGCAGGAATATAATACCATTATAGTTTCTTAAGGAATTTTACATATCTCAAGTCCCACTTGATTTAGAATAGTCATATTCTTATACATATAACGATTCTAAGACCTCCCCTCCAAGTTTCCGCACTGGGCGCGCCCCTAAATGACTATCATCTTCCAGGGACCATCAAACAAGACAACTTGGGTACCTAACGCACATCGGGAAGTGGCTATATGCCTGCGAGTGAGTCATAACCACACCCAGAATTACCTCACTAGCGCAGAATAAAACATATAACAACCCCGCATATGGCCGAGGACTATAGTCCTCCTGCATTCACTAGCCAGGAGACATAACCTCATGTGCGAGCTTCCCTTATGATATAATTTAGAGTGGTGTGTTTAAGTAAATAAACATTTACTAATTTAAATCCCATTCTCATTTCTATTAATCATATTTGTTTCATTATATCTGAAACCAAAATCATTGAATATTTTCTTTAATATTCATCACGTCTTAAGTCCCGAACTAATCTCCAAATGATCATAATAATGCTACAAGTCTCAAGGTCTCATATACCTCATTAGATCCCTTAAAGTCTCCATGTATGGTCTTATAACTCTTAACTCCTAATAATTTCAGAATTGGAAAGTAATGCCTGAACATCACTTTAAGCACCCCTTAGAATAAACCCTAGATGAACCAATTCTAATCTAGGCTGGCAACCAAACTCAACTATGGCTCTAGGACTCTAAGTTTACTTCATATATAAAGGTTCCTAAGTCCTAAACCTAAACAAAAAGGATAAACATTGAATTAAAAAAAATAACTCAAAACAGCAGGAACTGAATCGATTCACCCTGAAAGTGAATCGATTCGGGTGACAAGCCTAACTTTCTATAAATACTGAATCGATTCCGCCTTAACCCAAATCGATTTGGGTACCAGACCTGGGAAACTTCCCCTAAGAGAATCGATTCGCCCAAAGGGCCGAATCGATTCGCCCTTACGAATTTTCCAAGTTTGGCTATGGAGTATTGGACTCCAAATATTTCCCCCAACTACAACTATCCAAATTAATCTCATTTATTTCTATGAAATGATGATTAATGCATCCAACAACATTAATATACACCAATAAATATCCAAATCTCTTCCAAAGATTCAAAACCCATAAATCCAATAAAAACCCTAACTTTATCAAACCAAAACTAATACATAACTATCATACTAATTATTCATCTTAAATCACCTAATAGCAAGTAGAAAACTTGACTCAAGCTTGAAAATTCAGATTTCAGGAGGATGAATGCAAGATCAATCCACAAATCTTCAATCTCTCTATTTCTCCCAAAGTTCTCTTCTTCTCTCTCTCACTCTAGGTCACAATTTCACTCAAGGGAAATAAAATTCTTAGCAAGACTAAATAGGGACATTAGTCTAAAGTCTCCCAACTTAAGTGGTTTATACAACATTAAAATGATTCCCAATACGCAATATACCAAAACCATCAAAAGTGCCCAAAACTCCAAAGTAAAATATGTCACACATTTTGACTATCTCGCACGTCCCAGAACTAACTACACCCTCCAAATTATCATTTGAAATTTTTTTACCTCATTTTTAAGTTCCGGTTTCATTTTAAACTAAAATGTCATTTTAAATCTTATGACACAGTAAAACACCACATGGTGATATTCCCCACACACAAGGTAAATATGCAACATTTATTAAATATTAACTTTTCTTCATTAAATTAATACTTACTCCACATTCCAACATTTTATACATAATTACTTCACATAGTAAATAGATACAAAATAGGCTCTCATAAGTGAGGGTTGTTACATACTCCCCCCTTATGAGGGAATTTTGCCCCCAAAATTCAAGCGTACCTCGTATAAAGAGATGCAGATACTTTTCCCGCATATCGTCCTCACGTTCCCATGTTGATTCCTTAGCATTGTGATGACTCCATTGGACTCATACCAAGGGCCCCACTCTAGACCTCAACCTACGCTCCCCATGCTCTAAAATAGCAACAGGTTATTCTTCATATGAAATGTCGGGTTGCAAGTCAATATCCTCAAAAGGGATATGTCAAAGGGCACCATCGCACCTTTTATACATCTTCAAAGAAGAGACATGGAACACATTGTGGATTTGTTGTAAAGGTTTCGGTAGGGCAAGTTGATACACCACTAGACCCACCTTAGCAATAACGGGAAAAGTTCCAACAAAACGCGACGCCAGCTTCCCTTTTTTTCCGAAACGCTTGATACCCTTCATTGGTGACACTCACACCAAGACTTGGTCCCCAATCTCCAATTCCATGTTCCTCCTATTCGCATCAACATAACTCTTCTAACAGTCTTGAGCGATTCCGAATGAGTTCGATCTTAGAAGAAGTATCTTGGATCATTTCAGGTCCAAGGATTTAATTATCCCCCACTTCTAACCAACACGTGGGTGATCTACAAGGATGGCCATAGAGTGCTTCATAAGGCGCCATTCCAATAGTAAATTGGTACAAGTTGTTATAAGAAAACTCGACCAAAAGAAGATATTGTTCCCAATAACCTTTAAAATAAAGTATGCACATACGGAGCATATCCTCCAACATTTGGTTTACTCGTTGAGTCTGGCCATTTATTTGAGGATGATAAGAAGTTCTTAATTTCAATTCAGTTTCCATAACCTCTTGGAAACTTTGCCAAAAGCGGGAAACAAATATTTTTTCACGGTCAGAAACTATATTTAAATGCACCCCATGAAGTCTGACAATCTTCGCAATGAATAATCGGGCATAGCAAGTGGTGTCATAATCGGTACGCACGGGTAGGAAATGTGCTGACTCAGTCAAGCGGTCGATAATCACCCAAATTGAATCACAACCACTCTGTGACCTTGGCAAGCCTGTAATAAAGTCCATCAATATGCTCTCCCATTTCCATGCCGGAATCTCCAACGGTTGTAACAAACCTGTCGGTCGCTGATGATATATCTTGACCAATTGACAAGTAGTGCATTGGGATACAAACATAGAAATATCCCACTTCATACCTGGCCACCAATACAGACGGCGCATATCTTGATACATCTTGTCCCCACCAGGATGTACCGTGAATTAAGACCCGTGAAATTCTTCCATCACCGCCCGTCTCAAATCCCCCTCCTCGAGGACAATAAGTCTTCCATGTAAGCGTAGTCCACCCTCTGAACTTATTGAGTAGGATTCTTCTCCCTCGGACAGTTATCGGCACATGTGGTCCTGACAACCTTTATCCCTTCCTTGGGCTTCTACAACCCTTGCCACAATTATAGGCGTAACGGTCATCACTGACATGAACGCCCTAGAAACCGCATCCTCGTGACTGAGCTATTTCCATTTAGCTTTCCATACATCAGCTAACTCTCCTTGGGGTCTTCTACTCAAAGCATCCGCTACCACATTCGCCTGGCCAGGGTGATAGTGGATGTCAAATTGATAATATTTCACAAAATCCAACCATCGGCACTATCGCATATTTAAATCTTTCTGTGAAAAAAAATATTGCAGCGACTTATTGTCCGTGAAAAGACTAAATTTCTGCCCTAGGAGATAATGCCTCGATATCTTCAGGGAAAGACAACTGCGGCCAATTCTAAGTCATGCACCGGATAATTTCTTTCATGGGGCTTTAGCTTGTGAGAAGCATATGCAATAGCTCGTCGCTCCTGTTGGAGTACACATCCTAATCCTTGTAGAGATGCATCGGTGAAGACTAAGTATGCCAACCCCGGCTTTGGCAATGCAAGGACTAGAGCCGAAGTTAATCTATCTTTGAGCTCATCAAAAGCAGCCTGGCAAAAGTTATCCCAAACAAATCTCACCCCCTTTTCGGGTCAAATTTATCAAAGGGCTATCGATCTTAGAGAAACCCTTGATAAAACGACGGTAATAACCCGCCAAACCTAAAAAACTATGAAATTCGGTAGGTGTCATTGGTTGTCCCCACTTCCTCACCGCAACCACCTTATTCGGATCCACCGAAATGCCCTGTGAAGTCACAATATGACCCAGAAATTGCACTTCATGTAACTAAAAATCACACTTCTCGAACTTAGCATGTAATTGGTGATCCCTCAATCTTTGTAGGACAAACCTCAAATGAGTGGCATGGTTTGATGCCGTTCGATAATATACAAGGATGTCATCGATGAATACAAGAACAAATTGGTCCCGAAAGTCCTGACATACCCTATTCATGACATCCATAAATATGGCATGGGCATTGGTTAGTCCAAAGGGTATAACCAAAAATTCATAGGACCCATACCTCGTTAGAAAAGCAGTCTTGGATACATCCTACTCCCGTATCCTCAACTGATGATACACCGTCCTCAAATTGATTTTAGAGAAGTATGACTCTCCCCAAAGTTTATCAAGAAAATCATCAATAGGAGGCAAAGGGTATTTATTCCGGATCGTGACCTTATTCAATTCTCTGTAGTCAATACATATCTAGAGAGAATTGTCCTTTTTCTTTACAAAAAACACCGGAGCACCCCATGGTGACTTACTACGCCTAATGAATCCCTGCTCTAACAACTACTAAATTTGATCTCTTAACTCCCTCATATCATAGGGAGCCATACAATACGGAGATCTCGCGATCGGTCGAGTTTACGACGCTAAATCAATTGCAAACGCAATCTCCCGACTCAGAGGCAAAACCCGGTATCTCTCGAAAAACATCCTCAAAATCTCTAACAATCGGAATAGAATCCAAGGGAACAACTACATCACAATAAGTCTCTTCCACAATACAATACAAATAAGTACTATTACCTCCTTTTAAACGAGTCATAACCACCAAGAACATTTCTTGTCCTGGTATGGCAAAGACTATACTCTTCCCGTAACAATTAAATATTGCATGATACTTGACAAGCCAATCCATTCCCAAAATCACATCATACCCGACCATGTCTAGGACGAGTAAATTGGCCTCAAAGCACAAATTACAAAGAGAAATTCCTATATGTTTACAAACAAGGAAAATGAGTGAACCATCACCCATAAAGGACTCAATGCTAGTGAAAGTGATCTCTGCAGATTTTATCAACTCTGTAGACTGAGCAAAACTTCTAGAAATGAATGAATGTGTCGCACTCGTATCAAACAAAACGCGACCCATATGTCCCTGAATAAGGAACTTACCCTCAATCACTGGTGGCGCTAGCGGAGGAGGAGGATGCATAGCATCTTAGATATGATAAACTGTCTCATACTGTAGCTGACCCTGCTGCGGAGGAACAACCGGATTTGGTTCCTGTGGTGGAAACTAAACATATGGCTGCTGAGGGATTTTAAGAGGCTGACCCCCAACCAACTGAGGACACTCCTTCTTGTAATGACCCGCCTCCCCACATTGGAAGTACTTCCCTAACATATTCTCCGGAACATAGCTCCGGTTATTTCTAAACTAGTTAACACCTGTGCCCGGAAGGCCCCTACCCCTTTGACCACCCTGACCTGTTTGTTGCTGTTGCGAGGCACCCTGACCGTGCCTATTATTATTACCACCCACATTAAACCCACCAGAACATTGCCTTTTTGACACGCCCCCCTGGTGGGGATCCCTTTCCCCTTGCTTAATACTCAAAGATTGGGATGAGGAAAAAGCTCCTCCTCCATTCCCATTGCCTCTAGGCTTCCCCACTTGACCCACTACGGTAGCTCTCTTGCTACTTTGCATGTACAACTGATGTTTTGGGCAATGCAGCAATGCTGCATTCATTACCTCACCAAAAGTTTGCAAAGCTGGATTACCCAGCAAATGTTTCCGGATTCTCCAGTTCAAACCTCCCATGAACTTTTAAACCTTCCTCTCTTCCGGAGTCATCTCATCTGGTACAAAACTTTCCAACCGGGTGAACTCGTGTTCGTATTCGGCAACAGACCGCTCTCCCTGTACCACATCCTGAAGCCTCCTTCTCATCTCCCTTTGAACCGTGGGAAGAAAATACTTTTGGTCAAACAAGACCCAGAATTCGGTGATCGTCATGGTATCCCACTGTTATGGTGTAGTCATCGACTCCCACCAGTGTAATGCGGCCCCAACAAGATTGAAAGTAGCAAGGACTTGTTTCTTCTTCTCACGACATTCCACCATTCATAAATGGTGTTGCGTATATTTCTTCCATTGGTTTGATCGAATAATGTCAGAACCTCCGTCAAATTTCGGGGGATGGCCCTTTAAAAAGGACTCTGTAACTCTCTCCCACGAAGAAGCTCCCGTAAGAGCTTGTACATCCTATGCTCGTTGTTGATCTTGTGGCATTTGCTGAGCCACTACCATCATAGCAGCATTGACCACTTGAGCCACAATGTTTGCTAGATCAGCAGCATTAACAGTTACTTGTGGCGGTGGAGGACCCACATCAACTTCTACAACTCTATTACGTCTCGTTGGGCGACCTCTCTTAGGCGGCATCTGAGATGAAGAAACAATAGAGTTAGAATACTATTCAAAATAATCTATATTGCAGAAGATCGCAAATGTAAGGAACAAAGCAGTCCTAACATTAGGCTTTATATCAAATAACGCTACGGCAGAACGTGACAAGTCCACATAGATTTTAAAGACTCTAGAACCTGATGCTCTGATACCATCTGCGACAACCCGCAATCCGAAATAAGGGGTGGCTAGCCCGATACTCCAACATAATGGAATCATTGATGGACATCATTCTCAGCATCAACATCAAAATGAAGAGTATACGGGAAAACCACCCAATAATTCAGAAAACGGGTTGCCAAAAATTTTAATTTAGTTTGATTACTAGTAAAAGGATACAATTTAAACAACCCAATCTGAAGAGAAAGTGGAGTTCCAAGATAACATATATAATACATCCATAACGAATATAAAAGAATAGGACCGAATATGCTGTCAGTCAACGGATACTTATAATGTATTACAACAGTTTAATAGGTTACATAATACATCCATTAAACAGTTAAAAAAGTTTTGGCCACACGGCCGAGTGGAAGATCCGATCATACATAGAATACAAAAATGAGGCCGTCTAACAAAACATCCTGTAATATTCGCAAAACCATACAGCTCCGCAATAGCAAAAGAGTAGGAATATCAACACGGACGCCCTTGCGACAGAGAGCCTGAGCGGATACAATAACATACACCACTTGGAAAATGAACGAGTCAGGGACCGGTTTTTATATGATTCCCAGATGAATAAGAAGCATAACAGTTATCAAATATTAATCATGAATGATGAGGATAAGAGTCTAACAACATAATCCCAAACCATAAATAAGCAGTTTAAATGATTAAGTCTTTTATTAAATCATGCAAGAAATTATAATTAGACATCCTAATTTAAAAGCCTCCATCATTACTTACCACTTCATTACAATCTCCATTCCTTAGCAGGAATATAATAGCATTATATTTTCTTATGGAATTTTAGATATCTCAACTCCCACTTGATTTAGAATATTAATATTCTTATACATATAACCATTCTATGACCTCCCCTCCGAGTTTCCCCACTAGGCGCGCCCCTAAATGACTATCATCTTCCAGGGACAATCAAAAAAGACAACTTGGGTACCTAACGCACGTCGGGAAGTGTCTATATGCCTGCGAGTGAGTCATAACAACACCCGAAATTACCTCACTAGCGCGGAATAAAACATATAACAACCCCGCATATGGCCGAGGACTATAGTCTCCCTGCATTCACTCGTTAGGGGACATCACCTCATGCGCGAGGTTCCCTTATGATAACATTTAGAGAGGTGTCTTTAAGTAAATTAACGTTTACCAATTTAAATCACATTTTCATTTCCATCAATCATATTTGTTTCATTATATCTGAAACCATAATCATTGATTATTCTCATTAATATTCATCACATTTTATGTCCTGAACAAATCTCCAAATGATCACAATAATGCTACAAGTCCCAAGGTCTTGTATACCTCATTACAGCCCCTAAAGTCTCCAAGTATGGGCTTATAACTCTTAACTCCTAATAATGTGCGAAATGGAAAGCAATGCTTGAACATCACTTTAAGCACCCCCTGGAATAAACCCCAGATGAACCAATTCTAATCTAGGGTGGCAACCAAACTCAACTAATACTCTAGGACTCTAAGTTTACTTCATATAAGAAGGCTCCTAAGTCCTAAGACTAAAGAAAAAGGATAAAAATTGAATTAAAAAAAAATTAAAATAGCAGGAACCGAATCGATTTGCCCTAGGGCCGAATCGATTCTCCTTGAAAGAGAATCGATTCGGGTGCAAGCCGAACTTTCTATAAATGAAGAATCGATTCCACCTTAACCCGAATCTATTTGGGTACCAAAATTGGGAAACTTCCCCTAAGCGAATCAATTCGCCCAAGGGGCCGAATCGATTCGCCCTGCGAATTTGCCAAGTTTGGCTATGGAGTCTTGGACTCCAGAGATTTCCCCCAACTCCAACTATCCAAACTAATCTCATTTATTTCTACCAAATGATCATTAATGCATCAAAAAACATTAATCTACACCAATAAATATCCAAATCTTTTCCAAAGATTCAAAACCCATAAATCCAATAAAAACCCTAACTTTATCAAACCAAACAAAATACACAACTATCATACTAATTATTCATTTTAAATCACATAATAGCAAGTAGAAAACTTGCCTCAAGCTTGCAAATTCAGATTTGAGGATGATGAATGCAAGATCAATCCACAAATCATCAATCTCTCTCTTTCTCCCAAAGTTCTCTTCTTTTCTCTCTCTCTAGGTCACAATTTCACTTAAGGGAAATCAAATGCTTAGCAAGACTAAATCGGGACATTAGTCTAAAGTCTCCCAACTTAAGTGGTTAATACAAAATTAAAATGATTCCCAATACGCAATATACCAAAACAAGTCAAAAGTGCCCAAAACTCCAAAATATAATATGGCACACATTTTGACTATCTCGTACCTCCCGGAACTAACTACACCCTCCAAATTATCATTTGGAAATTTTATAACTCATTTTAAGTTCCAGTTTCATTTTAAACTAAAATGTCATTTTAAATCTTATGACACAATAAAACACCACATGGTGATATTCACCCACACACAAGGTAAATATGCAACATTTTATTAAATATTAACTTTTCTTCATTAAATTAATACTTACTCCACATTCCAACATTTTATATATTTTTACTTCACATAGTAAATAGATATAAAATAGGCTCTCATAAGTGAGGGTTGTTACAGAAACTACAAAACCTGACCACTCAATTTGAAACCAGCAAAATGAATGGAAAAGAAACTTTTGATGAATTTTATGCTAGACTTTTAGATATTTTTAATTCATCTTTTAACTTGGGAGAGAAAATACCCGAAAATCGAGTAGTAAAGAAAATTTTAAGTTCCCTACCCAATAGATTTATTCCAAAAGTGACCGTTTTAAATTCTTTACCAACTTTAGCCTCTACGGAATTAGAAGACCTCATATGTGTTTCACGAACCTATGAACTAGACATGTTTCCCTCTAAAACTAAAAAGAAAATAGAAAAGGGTGTTGCTTTAAAAGCCCTAAAAGAGGAAAAAGAAGTAGTAGAGAGTGAAAGTGATAGTGACTCGGAAAATATGGCTATGTTTTCTATAAAGTTTCACAAAAATCATAAATTTAACAAAGGTAAATTTAAAAATGATTTGAAGAAATTTGAAAAATCTACGCATGACAAAGTCGAGAAGATCCGTAAAACTATTAATGAAAGCTTAAATAGGGACGAATCAAATAAGTGTTTTGGTTGTGAAGGGTATGGCCATAGGGCAAAAGGGTGACCCATTAAACTAAGGAGAGAGGGTAAGCAACCAATTTCTTTTAATGCAACCCATAGTCATAGTGATTATGAAGAGGGACCCGACTCCCCCACTAACACCAACTTTGTGGCTTTTATGGCTAGTCATGTGAGCACCGATAATGAATCTTCTCATGAAGATATTCAAAGACATGTCACTTACGTGGTCAAAGTTTATGATTCCCTTATTTTTTATGGTAGTGGGAGTGAAGAAGAAAGGGAGAGTAAAAATGAAGAAGAGGTTGATGTGAGTGAACTTTAAAATGCTTTTCAAGAACTTTACGAAGAATCTATTAAATTAAAAAGAGCTAATTTGAAGTTATAAGCGAGTTTAAGACAGAGTGTCAAGGTCATTGATGATAGTGCGTTAGTGGAAGACCCTAGGACACGAGAGAGAACTCTTCGGGAGAACCATGAATATGTAGAAGGCGATAGGATAGCCTTAGAGGTTTAATGGAATCCTTGAAAAGGGAGCTTCTTGAGTTTGAAGAGAGAAATGTTTTATTAGAGTCTAATATTTTAGAATTTAAAAATAAATTAAAAGACTCTAGAAAAGTCAAATTTGATTTGGAGTCTAGGTCTGAAAAACTAGATAAAATCTTAGGCACAGTCCAAATAAAAAATGACAGTTGTGGTTTAGGCTTCGATACTTGTAATGAATCTACTCATAAAGCCAAATCCAATTTTTGAGGAGAATCACCTAGGAAAGCTTTTAGAAATCATTCATTTGGTAAGTCTTTTCTCCGAGTCTTTAAGTGCTCACATCGTGGTCGAAAAGGTCATCTTGGGAAAAAAATTATCTTAAACAAGTTCCTAGAAAATCCAAATGTTAGGCAACCGAGGTAGCCAAGATTCCTACACCCCAAGATCATCATTAATTATTAGTTTGTGTTAGGAGATCCGACTTGTTCGCTTTAGAAGATAGGGTATTTGATTCTCATTTACTTTCACATGCTTCCTCCCTTGAAAAATCTAAAGGTTGAATGTGTTAGTTTTGTTTGCATACTTTAGCCTTTGTACTACATGCTATATTGTCATGCTAAATTTATGCTCGTTTTAATCATTTTCTAGTCTATGCTCCATGTTTAATCACATGATAGAATTATGATTTCTGTTTATCTTTGGTATTATATTTATTTTGATTTACATTAAATGAAAAATAAAAAATATTTTTTTTATCATTTGTGTTTTACCTTTTAGTTATCTAGGCTTAATGAAAAATACAAATGATTTTTGTTTGTCTTTTGAGTATATATTTTTAATTTTTGTTAAAAATTGTCGAAAACTCAAAAAGATTTTTTTGTGTGTGTATTTTGGTTTGACACACTCTATGTGTCATATACTTGTGTTTGAATCCCATATTTTATGCTCCCATGTGGCTAGAACTTTTGGTTTAGATTTTCAATGCTTATTATGTTCTTTACCATGATTACATGGAGTAGTTGGATTTTGTGTTGATTTAAATGGATTATATTTTTATATGCCTCTACTCACACATCCCATGAGCTCTTTTAAAATTTTAATCGTCACTTGTTAGATTTGAGCTTTTTGAGGTGTTCTCCTACCAATCTTGTCATTTACATACTTGTGACCTAGGAGGACTAGTGCATGTCAAAATCCATTGCCCGTGAGATTTTTTAGAAATAAAAATATTAAATATAAATGTGCACGGGGAAGGGATCCGAAAGGATTTATTATATTTTGCGAATTGTAAGACACCGTTTTGTTTTGACCTAAAAGAAATACGTGGTCCTAAGGCCTAAAAATAGAATTATAGCATTAAAAAGAAAAATAATTGCGAAGTCCTATTTTTGTTTTATATATTCATTCAAATATATATATGCTTATTGAGGGATATTGGATGGTATATCAACGGTTTACACAATGTCCATTTATCCTAGTTGTACTTTCAATGTCATGACTCTATTGGTTTGTAGAATAATCAAAGTTGTAGGCTTGTATGCATTGTGTATGTTTGTTCATTAAGTTCAATTTATATTGTCACGTGAGGTTATATTCAAATGTGATGATGTTTGCAAGCAATTGAGAACTCCGTGAACATATTTTAAGTGACTGGGTCTAAATTTAATTGTTGTTAAATGACACCCCAACACTTCCATTTCCATATGACACATTTTTTCCATACGAGTATGAAAAGCTTATCTTTGTATCTGTCATTTTGGTGTTTATATCTATATATGTGTACTCGTGTCAATTTGTTATATATTATGTATACATATAATTGATATTGTTTTATTAGTCTTTGCCTTGCTTTCTACTCCATCTATGCTTTAATTCATAATTGGTATCTAGCTTGTTGCATTCTTTGTTGATATCACATTCTTAATACTTTATGTATCATATTGGTATCATTTTTTTGCATCCTAGTTGGTATCCATCATTATTTGTTGGATTAGTTAAAATTTTGTTGCCCAGGTGCTTTAATGTTCTCATCGCTATATGCACATTTGCATGTTTAGCTTGTTATCCCATTCCATTTATCCCTTTTTTAGTTTAAGGGGGTATATGCTTTTATTAGGGGAGATAAGTTACGTTTTGATTCTTTAGCCTTTGTCTATTCCTGAACAAAAAGGGGGAGAATTATAGGGGGAGAAATGGTATCTAATCATATTTTCATCGTATCTTAGTTTGGGAGATTTTACTTAGGGGGAGAGCGCTATCTTATTAGGTTGATCATAGTTGATAAAGTGGATAATTAATTTAGGGGGAGTACTTATTTTAATTGCATTTCATATTTTGATATTCCCTATGCGTTGGATAGCTTGTTTAAGTGTGCAGTAATTATATTCTCTATGGCAACTTTCACCAGCAAAGATTTTAATCCTTGGGTTGTTTGAGTCAAGCATGGTTTTTTTATTTTGGGTGGCACATGTTTATTAGTCTAGTAGAGCTTGACAGCCCTTTAGGATTTTTTGTTGGTTTTTGTCCCGGAATAGCTAAAGGGGGAGATTTGTAAGGACACAAATTTCAAATTGAGTCCTTTGTAGTTTTTGCTCAATTCTGGACAAAAATGTTTGAGTCATAGGATAAAGTTATTGACCATACTTCAAGCATATGGCATACTAAATTTGAAGACGTAGAGGCCAAGAGTATAAAGCTTCATCAAACGCCATGTGTATTTTTCCTAGTTTCTACGTCATCACCATGGTTCAATTTCTCCTAAGCTATGAATGCATTTTAATATATATATATATATATATATATATATATATATATAGGAGCTTGGAAACTATTTTCAACAAGATTTCCAACGAGTTCACACTGGAACTTCGTTAGAAGACTCATTCGAAAGAAAATCTCATTTGAATGAATTTGGGGGGGGGGGGGGGGACAGTTAATTTGGCAGTTTTGAGCAGTTTTCCCCACTTTTTTTCCCACTAACTTTTTAACTGATTAATTAAAGTGAGAAAACCAACTTTTTGTTTTTAACTTTTTCATACAATTTAAACTCCTAGAGAGAGTTTTGAGAGTTCAACTTTCCAAGAAAACGTTCATTGTTTAGAGTATTAATTTTTCATGAAAAACTTTAAAACACTTCTGTTTTACACCCATAGTTTGTTTAATCAAAGTTCCTTTATATATATATACATTTCTTGGAGTTTTGGCACCGGTTTACTCTACCTATTGAAGAGTTCGTTAGGGTTTTCTTCTAAATCCCTCAAAGAAGAAGAAGTTTGTTTTGCTGCGGCATTCTCACATGGTGAAAGGAACCATGTGTGATTGATGGTGTACCTATGTTTCATTGTTGAAGTCCAAGGTTTCGATGGAGCTCCGGGGTTGTCGACTAGGCGAAGGTGTTTACAAGAAGATGCGTCAAGGCTTGAAAGGGGTCGAGTCGAGGATTTAAGTCATCTGTCTTATAATTGTAAAACCATACCTAGTCGACTTAAGGCTAGGGGCATTCGAGTTTTTTTTCCCGTTGTGGGTGTTTCCTCGTACATCGCGGCGTAATGATTCATTATATATTTTATCTTTTCCCAAACTCACCTAGAACTCTTGCTTAGGTAAAAAGATAAAATTGGTTTAAAATCACTACTTGTTTAATTTGGGTGCTAAATTAATTTGGGTAATGTTTATGTTAAAATTGGTTTGGCCCAACATGGTAATGTTGAAGACATGACTTAGCCAAATTTCTAGGACATGAATTGAATTAATTTGATTTAAGTGAAATTTAAATTCTGTGTGCGTTTAATCTAATTTCACTTGTTTTAATTTTAATTTGAAAATAAATTAAAATTTCATATTTATTTAATTTGAACCAACTTTCGCTTTCGCATATTTAAAAAGAAAATTATCTTTTTGTACTAAAGAATTTAAAAATTGAGGGCCTCGTGTTCCAACAATTAATGGCAACAAAATGAGACGATTTAGTTAACACCCAAATAGAATCATTACCATTTGAACACCTTGGTAAACCTGTCACAAAATACATGGTAATATGTTCCTAGTTCCATTCAGGAATAGGTAGAGGTTGTAACAATCCTGATGGTTTCTAAAGTTTAACTTTTACTTGTTGAAAAACCAAACAGTGAGATACAAATTCTTCTATCTCCCTTTTCATATTGTTCCACAAAAACACTTATCGAATATCTCTATACATCTTGGAATTTCCAAGATGAAATGTAAATCTCGAGTAACGAGTTTCCTCCAAAATGTTCCTCTTTAGGTGGGCATCATGTGGAACACACAGTCTATTTGCAAACCTCAATATATCATCCCGTATCGCAAATTCAATTCACTTCCCTTCCATAACCTCTTCTCTGATCTTCTTTAGTTGTGGGTCATTTACTTGTGCAATTTTGATCCTTTCCATCAACGTGGGTTGTACTTGTAAGGATGTGATTATTCCTCCTTTGCTATAAATATGTACATCTATTTCCATACTTCTCAAATCCGCTAACAAAGGTTACTGATTTTTAATGAG
The DNA here is from genome assembly GCA_949130495.1 of Sambucus nigra. Taxonomy (NCBI): domain Eukaryota; kingdom Viridiplantae; phylum Streptophyta; class Magnoliopsida; order Dipsacales; family Adoxaceae; genus Sambucus; species Sambucus nigra. The sequence goes on along the minus strand of OX422215.1, from coordinate 275,328,817 downwards.
ACATGCTAAATCTTTTGTAGACTTCCTACTTAAAGAATCAGCTACTACATTTGCTTTTCTTGGGTGATAGTGAATATTTAAATCATATTCCTTCATCAATTATAACCACCTCCGTTGTCTCATGTTCAATTCTTTATGAGAAATATCTATTTCAAAGTCTTATGATCGATATAAATATCACAAGTCTCACCATATAAATATTGTCTCCAAATCATAAGAGCAAAAATTACAGCAGCTAATTCTAAGTCATGGGTTGGATAATTCTGTTCATGTGGTTTTAATTGTCTCGAGGTATAAGCTACTATTTTTCCATTTTGCATTAGGACAAATCCCAAACCATTTTTAAAAGCATCACTATAAATCACTAATCCTCCTATACGTGAAGGAATAGTAAAAAATAGGGCAGCTACTAATCGATTCTTAAGTTCTTGAAAACTATTCTCAACTTCCTTAAACCATTCATATTTTACCTTCTTTTCTGTTCACCTAGATAGAGGCATAGACAAATCATCGATAATAACCTGCTAATCCAAGGAAACTACGAATGTCTTTTACATTAGTTGGTCTAGGCCAATCTTGTATAGTCTCGATCTTTTGAGGTTCAACCGATACTCGCTACATGGAAATGACATGTCCTAGAAAAGAAACACTAGGCAACCAAAACTCACACTTCTTTAATTTCGCATATAATTTCTCCTTCCCAAGGATTTGTAATACTATCTCTAAATGCTTCTCGTGTTCTTCATAACTCTTGGAATAAATAAGGATGTCATCAATGAAAACAACCATACATTGATCTAAATATTTCCTGGACACTCTATTCATCATATCCATAAAAATACCTGACGCATTTGTAAGTCCAAATGGCATAACAAGAAACTCATAGTGACCATATCTAGTACAAAAAGTTGATTACAAATATCAACTTCCTTAATATTCAATTGGTGATATCCTAACCTAAGGTCAATCTTGGAAAATACTTGCGCACCTTTTAGTTGGTCAAACAAATCATCTATACGAGGTAGGGGTATTTATTCTTAACGGTTACCTTGTTCAGTTCACGATAATCTATACATAACTTCATCGTCCCATCCTTCTTTTTAACAAATAACACTGGAGCACCCCAAGGGGAGATACTTGGTCTAATAAAACCCTTGTCTAATAGATCTTATAATTGGACTTTGAATTCCCTTACTTCTAAAGGTGCCATGCGATATGGTGATTTTGAGATTGGTATATCTCCTGAAAGAAGGTCAATCGTAAACTCTGTTTCTCTACTAGGAGGTAGACTGGGTAAATCTTCCGAAAAAACATCTGGAAAATGTTTAGGTATAGGGATCTCCTCTAGGACATGATCTTTCATTTGCAAATCAATAACACTTCCAAGAAATCCTTGACATCCTTTATTAAAAAAACTTTAGGCTTGCATTGCAAAGAAAATACACATGGGAGATAGGACGCCAATTCATTCAAAGCTGAATTTTGGTTTGTTCAGAATTTGGAAAGTAACTCTCTTCTTAAAACAATCTACATTAGAATGTTATGATGCTAACCAATCCATCCCCCAAATGACTTCAAAATCTCTTACGTCTAAAACTATCAAATCGACAAATAGTTTATCACTACTGACATCTATAGGGAAAGATTTATATACTAATGTACCCATCAATAAATCACCAGAAGGAGTAGAAATGTGTATGTTATGATTCAAGGGTTCAGGAATATTAGGAAAGAGATTAACAAAACATAAAGACACAAATGAATGGGTAGAACCAGGATCTATTAAAACATGAAAAGTCTATACACATATAGAAAGTATACGTGACACTACTGCATTAGAAGCCTTTGCATTAGAAAGATTAAAAATTCTACCTTGTCTACCATGATCTTTCTTGCCATTAAAAGTCTTTGTTGACTATTTCCCTTTATTAGTGCAATATCTCATTTTATGTCCCTTTTGGCCACACCCAAAGCAATTTTCTATTTCTAGGTAACATGGTTACCCTCTATGAATATTACCACACTGTTGGCATCTATCAACATTAAAGGGTTTGTTCCCAAAAGGTCGTCCTATATTGGGTATAGTCTTAAAGGGTTTATTATTGGGGTTCATTCCTCTTTGATCCCCAAACGTCCTCTGCCTTTCTCTAATCTGATTATATTCTTCATTGTCCTTCTCAGCTATCATTTCTCTAGCCACCACGTGAGTATATGATGTCAACTTCAAGGCAAAAAATTCAACTACGAATATTCAATCTTAACCCACGTTTAAACTTCTTGTCCTTTAAAATATTGGTTATCATAACATGAGGTTCAAAATGGGATAACTCGGTAAACTTTGCCTCTTATTGACGAACCGTCATATTTCCTTAAACTAAACTCATGAAGTCGTCTGCTTTTTAGTCTTAAATCGTTTAACGAAAGTATTTCTCGTAGAATATCCCTTGGAAATCATTCCAACTTATGGGATAATTCCTTTCCTCGTATATTCTCTTAGTCATTATCCACTAATGTCTGGATTCACCTTCTAACATAGACTTTCCAAATGATACTCTTTGTTCATCAGTACACTTAAGAACATCGAGTATCTTTTATATTTTCATCACCCAATGTTCTGCTTCAGTGGGGTTAGGAGCACCTTTAAATGATGGAGGAATCAACTTCTCGAACTGTTTAATTGTACATTTACTTAGTTCGGGATTCCTTGGTACTCCATTATTTACCTTCTTCTTCACAATCTTTGCTAGACTTTCGATTGCCTTGTATGCACCTTCCAGTCCTTCAATACTCAATTCACTAGTTCCCATAGATGATCTTATCTTCGTCATTTTCTCCTCTCATGGCAAAACATAAGATCTATTATATTATATCAATATTGAAAACTAAGAGACTAGTTATAAATAATATAACACATAGGGAGGGTTATCACATAAATCGAATATTTAATACTATCTCCTAAGGATGGAAACATGAAATCTATAACATTCCAAACCCGTATTGAGTAGTCTATGTCATAACCTATCCTTTCATACCACCTCTGTCACGACCCAAACCCATTAGTAGTAGGGAATAAGTGTCTTGACATGCCACCAAGGCATTCAATATTATGGCCTTAAAATATTTCTTAATATAAATTCAACGAAAATACACTCACATGGTCATGAATCGTAAACTATTTAAAAAAATGGAATTACATCATCAGATCTTTCTAAAAGGTAACTTCGCATATATTAAAGTATGAACCAATTACAACTTATCCCAAAATTAAAAACTTATGTAATACCCCGTATTTTTATGCTATATTAATTTGGGGATTTATTAAATTTAATGAGAATGATTATTTAATAAAAATCCAGAAATTAATTATGTTATAATTATTAACGTGACGAGAGTTAGTAATTATGGAAAACTTGTTGAATATTACTAATGAGCATAGTGATATACTATATTGGTTATATTGAATGTCATACTTGAATTAAATGACTATTTCGGAAATTTAAGTTGGGACGTGCCTGTGTCATGTCGGGACTAATTTTGTTAAATAAAAAGTAAATATTTTATAAGATGTTCGTATGGTCATTTTGAGTGCACCAACGCGTCCGGAAGGGTCGAGATAGTCAGAAAAGTGTACCCGGGGGTTTAGTTTGGGTCTCGGGGCGTTTTTAGGCCTAATTAGTACCCCGGGAGGGCATTTTAGTCATTTTACATAATTGGGTAATTAAACCCACGAATTTCAGCCATCTTTATCCGCCATTAGGTCAGCCTTTTAGGGTTAGAACTTTCAGAAATCAAGTGACGGCTATTGGAGAAGAGAGGAGGGAGCTCCAAGGCAAACCAAGGCCAAAAATCCACCGGATTTCACCGCCACCACCACCACTACGTAGATCACGAGACAAGGAACGCAGCCATACCAAAATCATCCGGGAATCTGCATACCAAAATCCCAGGCAAGTATTTGACTTGCTTATTTTCGTTAATGCAATCTTTATATTAGTCTAGGATTGTTTAGAGATGGAAACCATGGAAGAAAACTCAAATTGTGTTAGGATAATGCATGTAGTTTTGATAATATGGAAATTCTGGAACCCTTGCCACGAAGAGGAATATAACCCACAAAATTTCGATGTTAAATTAGAAGGAATTTCTGGTAAAAACAGATTAGAACCTTGTTTTAGAAAAACTCTAGGGTTCTTGATGATTAGATGGGATTTTGAGTTAATTATCCATGTTTAATGATAGTTACACGCATGATTTACGTTATAAACACCTGGTATAATGTTATAATGATGATAGTAGGATTTTTGGGGCAATTAGAATGGAAACACATCGTTTTAGATGAAGAAGTTGGATGAAACCCGTAACTGGATTCTGTAGAATTTTTCCCAGACCTGCTTGATCGATCGATCGAAGGTTCGATCGATCGATCCCCAAGCTTCGATTGATCGAACCCTCCTGGCAGACTACTAATTCCCTCTTTAAATGCGTTAAATTAAAATTGTCATGATATAATTCTTGGGCACTCTTGATGAATTGATTTGCGAGACATTGAGGACCAGTAGGGTATATGAATAAATGTTGGAACCTTTAATCTTTAACGAAAATGGTAATTATGGGATATTAACTTTAGGTTAGTGGATTTATGAATTTAAAGGGTGAGGTGCGTAAGAGAGTTACGTTGGAACCTAATAAAGACACTTACTGAAATTTAGATTTGTGAGGATGTAGCCCATGATTGTTAGGTAATAAGTGAGAAAACCCTTCGAGTTAAGGTTAGGAATAAAACCTTATACGAAATTCTATAACTGTGAAATTAAGGATAAATGGTATAATTACGGGTGATGAGAAGAACCTATATTAATATGATAAAGTGGTATATTTATATGATTGTGTGTACATATATTATATACATGTGAAAATCATACCCACGCTACTTACTATCCCTGAGGTTTCCGCGCTGGGACAAGTTTTAAATCGATGGGACCTTTATGGGGAATATTGACGTGTACCCTAGGAGATAGATATCCTTGGTACAGGCTATCGATGTGATAGTTCAGACGGTCCTAAGAGACGCCGGTATGTGCCATCCTCTTAGAGACTTGGAATCTATGCTTCGCCTCAATATTGTTTGTGTATTTCTGTTAATACAATTCGAGAGTGATTCCGAATGTATTCCCCTTAATATGAGTGATATGGGGCATTGGATAGTAGAGTATGCACGCACCATAAATTTATTCGGGGTGCTGTTATATATACATATTATACGAGTAGTTAATATATATATGAGATTATGATATTTGAAACTGTCTACTGAGATTTGATAAGTAGGACATGGTTGTTGACTCAAATTATTAAATACTTGTTTTGAAAAAGTATAAGATGTCGCTGTAAAACTTTATTGATTTTATAAACATAAAATGGAGGAATTTGATAACTGTTTGGAATATTCTTTTAAAATGGAGTCGTGAATTATAAATCTTGCGAGAAATCTAAGTTAAGTTAAATCTTTTAGAATGACTAGTGCGTTAAATGATAAGAAACCGTGGGGAAGGTTAGTGCGATAGGTGTGCACATTAGAAGAGAGGTGAGTATTTTCTCAAGAGAGTGACATACTAATATGTCATTGAATTGTCCTGTATCAATTTAAATACTTGCTAAATGTATTTTAAAATCAAACACACTTTCGGGCTCTGACCCGTTTCTTTTTCTCTCTCTCTCTTGTATATATATGTATATTTTCAGGTGTCCAGCCACAGGGGCGTCTTGCTTAGGATCCCTTGAGAGGAACGTGCTACAGCTTAGGTGGGAGTTGCAGGTCACTTGTGTAAACGGCTTCTTTTATTGACTCCACTTCTAGCATTCTCATTTATTGGGCATGTGTCGCCCTTTCCATTATTTCGTTTGTTGTTGGGACATTTATATTTCAGTTATTTCCAGTATTGTTCTATGGGATTTATTCAGGATGGAATTGTGATTTTAGTTTCATATGTTGACATTCGATTGACGAATGGTTTATGTTATTTAGTTTATTGTGGTGTGATTCTTAATTGTAGAAATGTTGTTTTAATTAAATAAATCTTTTTCATTAATTAAAATTTGGAAAGCTTGTATGAAAATGTTTTTCACACTTAGCTTAATTATTTAGGGTGTTAAATTGGTTAATTTATTATTATCGACAGTGATGCTGAGAATGAACCAATTGTTTACCTTGATTCAATTTAATAATGGAGTGATCGCCCGGTATTTAATTAGGTGGGGTGTCACAGGTGGTATCAGAGCATCAGGTTCTAGTGTCCATAGGATCTGTACGGCTTATTGCGCTTTCAGCGTAACTTTATTTCTATAGAGCCCTATTTTTAGAATTGTTGTATTCTTGCTTTTACGTTCAAGTCTTCAGCTATTTAAGATATGATAATAACTATATACTAATAAACTTGTTCATGTTTTAGATGCCTCCGAGATGTGCTCCGAAAGATAGGCGTGCCCAAGCCGAGCAGCCAGTAGCTCCGGCACCAGGCACAATGAATGCGAATGAAGTAGCCGCCATTGTTGCTCAGGCGGTGAATGCCACGATAGCAGTGATTCAACAGGCTCCACCCCAGGTTCAGACAGTGGCGCCAGTACCAGCACAGCTTCCATCCGCATGGGATAGGGTTCGGGATGCTTTTTAGAAAGCGCATCCCCCTGAGTTTTCTGGTAGCTCCGATATTGTTACAGTCAGCCAATGGAAGAAAGACATTCAGCGGCACCTCCGTATGTATGAGTGCACTGACGTGCAAAAGCAGTTATTTGCTTCCTTTAAGTTGGTGGGAGCCGCATTACAGTGGTGGGAGTCCACTACTACTTTGGAGGAGAGGGACACGATCCCTATTCAGTTGTTCTGGGAGCGGTTTGACCGCAAGTATTTTCTACCCGCAGTGCAGACTGAGATGAGGCGGAAATTACTAAATCTGAAGCAAGAGAACCTTACTGTAGCTGAGTATGAGGAGGAGTTCACGAGACTTCTCACTATTGTGCTGGATGAGTCACCCACTGAGAGAAAGAAGATTTTGCTGTTTGTCGACGGGTTAGCTTGGAGGATCCGTTAGCACCTTATTGGGAATCTATCCCTGAGTACTTTCACTGACGTACTCAATGCAGCGTTACTACATTGCCAGGATCACCACTTCCATCTTCAGGGAAGCAAGAGAGCAGGAGAGTCCAGCCAGCAGGGCAGGACCGGGGGTAATAGTGCCGGTGGGGCACCAACTCATGGACACACTCGTTAGCACGAGCAAAGTTCCTATCAGGGGGACCCTGCTAAGCGATTCCATTCAGGTGATTCTAGGTAGGGATTCAGGGGTTTCAGGCAGGGCCATCAGGGCCAGCCTAATCAGTAGGGCCAACACCGACCACATGGACAACAACAGGGCCATCAAGGCCAACAGCGTGCACATCAGGGCCAACAGGGCCAGTGGCGTGGAGGTAACGGCCAGCATGGCCGTGGACAGCAGGGTCAGAGGGGCGGTAACTTCAAAAGCAGATGCTTTGGGTTCGGTAAACATGGCCATAGGCGCCAGGATTGCCCAGAGGGCGATAGGGCCCCACAGCAGCAGGGAGCCCGTAATGAGCCGCAGAGACCACTCTTTCCACCTGCCCTCGCAGCTCCAGCCCAGGTGCCAGCCCTACCAGCCATTCCAACAGCTCCAGTGCAGCAGGGGCAATTGCAGTACGGACGTGTCTATAACGTCCACCAGGCAGCAGCTCTACAGGCACCACCTGCGATTGAGGGTATGTTTCCTATCCATGGTACTATGGGTGGGGTATTATTTGATATGGGGGAAACACATTTTTTTATAGCTACGCATTTTGCGAAGGCCTTAGGGTTGTTAGCCACAGCAGAGAGCACCGTGACGTGCGTCGACTCACCCCTGGGGAGTGGGTCACTTATTTTCTTTATATGCCGGGGAGTGGGGGTAGAGATTGGTAGCTTGGTATTACCTGCAGACATGTTAGTCTTAGACATGCATGAGCATGATGTGATTATTGGTATGGACTGGCTCGCAGCTTATAGAGCCATGATTGATTGCTTCGGTGGGAGCATTGTTTTTGCCATTCCGGGGTAAGAGATGTTTGTAGTGGCGATGCCTCGCCCAGAGGGAGGTTCGACCGCTCATTTGTATTACATAGAGGAGGATACCTCTAAGGTGGTTGTGATTCCCTTAGATTTGATCCCTGTTGTCAGGGAGTATTCCGATGTGTTTCAGGAGATACCAGGCCTACTGCCCAGTCATGAGATAGACTTTGGTATAGATTTACTGCCAGATATGAGACCTATAGCACGCGCACCGTACCGTATGGCTCCGGCAGAGATGCGAGAGCTACGAGATCAGATAGAGAAGCTGTTAGGTCAGGGATTCATCCGTAGGAGTACCTCACCTTGGGGCGCTCCAGTCTTGTTTGTGAAGAAAAGAGATGGTTCACTAAGATTGTGTGTGGACTACCGTGAATTGAACAAGGTCATTATACGGAATAAGTATCCGTTGCCTCGAATCGATGATCTGTTCAACCAGTTGAGGGGAGCAACTTTCTTTTCGAATATAGATCTGAGGTCGGGGTACCATCAGTTACGTATTAGAGAGCAGGATGTTTCAAAGACTGCCTTCTTGTCGAGATATGGGTCCTATGAGTTCAGGGTGATGCCGTTCGGACTCACAAATGCCCCAGCCATTTTCATGGACTTGATGAACCGAGTATTCAGAGAGTTCTTGGATCAGTTCGTCATCGTCTTCATAGATGATATCTTGATATATTCACACTCCGAGGAGGAGCATGCCGAGCACTTGAAGCAAGTTCTTCAGACTCTACGAGAGCATCAGTTGTATGATAAGTACGAGAAGTGTGGATTCTGGTTGCGAGAGGTACAGTTCTTGGGCCATGTTGTTTCTGAACAGGGGATTGCAGTTGACCCGAGCAAAGTGTCAGCGGTGAGGGAGTGGGGACAGCCCACGACACCGACAGAAGTGCGTAGTTTCTTGGGATTAGCCGGATACTACAAGAGATTCATTCGGGGATTCTCCAAAATAGTGGGTCCATTGACGAATTTGACTCGCAAACTGGTACCATATGTTTGGGATGATGCTTGTCGGCTGGCTTTCGACGAGATGAAAGATAAGCTTACTTCAGCACCAGTCCTTGCCTTATCGAAACCGGGTGTGGAGTACCTGGTTTATACCGATGCGTCCTTATGGGGACTTGGGGGAGTACTTCAGCAGGAAGAGAAGGCTATAGCTTTTGCTTCCTGCAAGCTTAAGCCGCATGAGAAGAATTACCCCACCCACGACCTGGAGTTAACAACGATCGTCTTTGCATTGAGAATTTGGAGGCACTACTTATTGGGCGAAAAATTCCGTTTGTTCATAGAACATAAGTCACTACAGTACTTGTTCACTCAGCGAGAGCTGAATATGCGTCAGCGAAGATGGCTAGAGTTTGTGGAGGACTACCAGTTCGATATACAATATCATCCGGGGAAGGCCAACGTAGTTGCTGATGCGTTGAGCCGTAGACCGGTAGACGATGTAGCGGACATCTGGAAGGCAAAGTGGAAGAAGTTGGGTCACCAGGACGCAGTGGCACGTTCTTTCATATCCATGATGTCAGTCACACCCGAGATTGTTATGAGGGTGATACATGCACAGACTACAGACCCGTTTTGCCAGGAGCAGATTGTGCGACTTCTAGACGAGGGTGCTGAGTCCTATACTGTTAGTTATGATGGAGGTTTGCGATTTAATGGAAGATTGGTGATTCCAAAAGGCGCGAAGTTACGTCATGAAGTGATGAATCATTCTCATGGGTCCCGATTTGCAGTACATCCGCGAGGTGATAAAATGTACCAGGACATGAGGCGTTAATACTGGTGGAGTGGGATGAAGAAGGACATCGTCGAGTTTGTGTCCAAGTGTTCTACCTGCCAGCTGGTGAAGGTGGACCACCAGAAACCGTCAGGATTGCTTCAGCCGTTGGAAGTACCCTCGTGGAAGTGGGAGAGTATTTCCATGGATTTCATTACAGGGTTGTCTACATCACAGCGGGGCCACGATTCTATCTGGGTGATTGTAGACCGTTTGACCAAAGTGGCTCATTTTCTGCCCGTGCGAACAGATTATACTACGGGTCAGTATGCTCAATTGTTCATTGCTGAGATTGTCAGATTACATGGGGTGCCCCTGAATATTGTGTCAGATAGAGACAAGATTTTTGTGTCATGTTTCTGGGAAAGTTTTCAGGAGGCTATGGGTACTGAGTTGAGGTTGAGTTCAGCTTATCACCCACAGACAGATGGACAGACAGAGCGTACTAATTAGATGTTAGAGGATATGCTACGCATGTGTGTTCTCGATTTTGGAGGAGGTTGGGAGCCACATCTTCCACTGGTAGAGTTTTCTTATAATAACTCTTATCAGTTTACGATTGGTATGGACCCATTTGAGGATTTATATGGCAGGCCTTGTCGTTCTCCAACTTGTTGGCTCGAGGTGGGGGACAACAAGTTACTAGGACCAGAAGTGATTCAGGAGATCTCCGCAAGGATTGAGATAATCAGGAGTCGTATTCGGGTAGCCCAGGACAGGCAGAAGAGCTACGCCGATGCGAAACGGTTCTTCCGAGAGTTTAATGTTGGAGATAAAGTGTTATTGCGTGTATCTCCTATGAAGGGAGTGATGAGGTTCGAGAAGAAGGGGAAATTGGCCCCGAGGTATGTGGGACTATTCCCCATCATCGAGAGGATTGGGCCGGTTGCATACATGTTGGGATTGCCAGAACATTTACATCGCATCCATGATGTATTCCACATCTCGTCGTTAAGACGATATCTTCGAGATGATATGGCCTATACTCACATTGCGATAGATGAGATAGATTTACAGTCTGATAGCTCTTAGGAGGAGAGACCAGTGGCTATTCTAGACTATAGGGAGAGGAGATTGTGGTCGAAAATAGTTCCACTTGTGCGAGTCCAGTGAGAGCATCATAATGTGGAGGAATCCACTTGGGAGCGTGAGGCAGATATACGCGAGAGATATCCAGAGTTATTTTTACCAGGTATGCCTTATCTTCCGAATTTCGGGACGAAATTCCATTATTAGGGGGGAAGTATGTAATACCCCGTATTTTTATGCTATATTAATTTGGGGATTTATTAAATTTAATGAGAATGATTATTTAATAAAAATTCGGAAATTAATTATGTTATAATTATTAACGTGACGAGAGTTAGTAATTATGGGAAACTTGTTGAATATTACTAATGAGCATAGTGATATACTATATTCGGAAATTTAAGTTGGGACGTGCCTGTGTCACGTCGGGACTAATTTTGTTAAATAAAAAGTAAATATTTTATAAGTTGTTCGTATGGTCATTTTGAGTCTGCCAACGCGTCCGGAAGGGTGCAGATAGTCAGAAAAGTGTACCCGGGAATTTAGTTTGGGTCTCGGGGCATTTTTTTGGCTTAATTAGTACCCCGGGAGGGCATTTTAGTCATTTTACATAATTGGCTAATTAAACCCACGAATTTCAGCCATCTTTATCAGCCATTAGGTCAGCCTTTTAGGGTTAGAACTTTCAGAAATCAAGTGACGACTATTGGAGAAGAGAGGAGAGAGCTCCAAGGCAAACCAAGGCCCAAAAGCCACCGGATTTCACCGCCACCACCACCACCGCGTAGATCACGAGACAAGGAACGCAACCATACCAAAATCATCCGGGAATCTGCATACCAAAATCCTTGGCAAGTATTTGACTTCCGTATTTTCGTTAATGCAATCTTTCTATTAGTCTAGGCTTGTTTAGAGATGGAAACCATAGAAGAAAACTCAAATTGTGTTAGGATAATGCATGTAGTTTTGATAATATGGAAATTCTAGAACCCTTGCCATGAAGAGGAATATAAACCATGAAATTTTGATGTTAAATTAGAAGGAATTTCTGGTAAAAAAAGATTAGAACCTTGTTTTAGGAAAACTCTAGGGTTCTTGATGATTAGATGGGATTTTGAGTTAATTATCCATGTTTAATGATAGTTACACGCATGCTTTACGTTATAAACACCTGGTATAATGTTATAATGATGATAGTAGGATTTTTGGGGCCATTAGAATGGAAACACATCGTTTTAGATGAAGAAGTTGGATGAAACCCGTAACTGCATTCTGCAAAATTTTGCCCAGACCTCCTTGATCGATCGAGCCTAGAGCTTCGATCGATCGAAGGTTCGATCGATCGAGACCCAAGCTTCGATCGATCGACCCCTCCTGGCAGACTACTAATTCCCTCTTTAAATGCGTTAAATTCAAATTGTCGTGATATAATTCTTGGGCACTCTTGATGAATTGATTTGGGAGACATTAAGGACCAGTAGGGTATATGAATAAATGTTGGAACCTTTAATCTTTAACGAAAATGGTAATTATGGGATATTTACTTTAGGTTAGTGGATTTATGAATTTAAAGGGTGAGGTGCGTAAGAGAGTTACGTTGGAACCTAATAAAGACACTTACTGAAATTCAGATTTGTGAGGTTGTAGCCCATGAGTGTTAGGTAATAAGTGAGAAAACCCTTTGAGTTAAGGTTAGGAATAAAACCTTATACGAAATTCTATAACTGTGAAATTAAGGATAAATGGTATAATTACGGGTGATGAGAAGAACCTATATTAATATGATAAAGTGGTACATTTATATGATTGTGTGTAGATATATTATATGCATGTGAAAATCATACCCACGCTACTTACTATCCCTGAGGTTTCCGCGCTCGGACAAGTCTTATCTCGATGGGACCTTTATGGGGAATATTTACTTGTACCCTAGGAGATAGATATCCTTGGTACAGGCTATCGATGTGATAGTTCAGACGGTCCTAAGAGATGCTGGTATGTGCCATCCTCTTAGAGACTTGGAATCTATGCTTCGCCTCAATATTGTTTGTGTATTTCTGTTAATACAATTCGAGAGTGATTCCGAATGTATTCCCCTTAATATGAGTGATATGGGGCTTTGGATAGTAGAGTATGCACGCACTATAGTTTTATTCGGGGTGATGTTATATATATATATTATACGAGTAGTTAATATATATATGAGATTATGATATTTGAAACTGTCTACTGAGATTTGATAAGTAGGACATGGTTGTTGACTCAAATTATTAAATACTTGTTTTGAAAAAGTATAAGATGTCGCTGTAAAACTTTATTGATTTTAGAAAGTTAAAATGGAGGACTTTGATTATTGTTTGGAACATTCTTTTAAAATGGAGTCGTGAATTATAAATCTTGCGAGAAATCTATGTTAAGTTAAATCTTTTAGAAAGACTAGTGCATTAAATGATAAGAAACCGTGTGGAAGGTTAGTGCGATAGGTGTGCACATTAGAAGAGAGGTGAGTATTTTCTCAAGAGAGTGACGTACTAATATGTTATTGCATTGGCCTGTATCAATATAAATAGTTGCTAAACGTATTTTAAAATCAAACACACTTTCGGGCTCTGACCCGTTTCTTTTTCTCTCTCTCTCTTGTATATATATGTATATTTTTAGGTGTCCAGCCACAGCGCGTCTTGCTTAGGATCCCTTGAGAGGAACGTGCTACAGCTTAGGTGGGAGTTGTAGGTCACTTGAGCAGATGGCTTCTTTTATTGACTCCACTTCTAGCATTCTCATTTATTGGGCATGTGTCGCCCATTCCATTTTTCCGTTTGTTGTTGGGACATTTATATTTCAGTTATGTCCAGTATTTTTATATGGGATTTATTCAGGATGGAATTGTGATTTTAGTTTCATATGTTGACATTCGATTGACGAATGGTTTATGTTATTTTGTTTATTGTGGTGTGATTCTTAATTGTAGAAATGTTGTTTTAATTAAATAAATATTTTTCGTTAATTAAAATTTGGAAAGTTTGTATGAAAATGTTTTTGACACTTAGCTTAATTATTTAGGGTGTTAAATTGGAAAATTTATTTTTATCGACAGTGATGCTGAGAATGAACCAACTGTTTACCTTGATTTAATTTAATAAAGGAGTGATCGCCCGGTATTTTATTAGGCGGGGTGTAACAACTTTTTACTAATGAGCCAAACATGCTCTATCTCCTAAAAACAAACGTTATATTTAAAAGTATAACAAATGAGCTACTTAAGCTAGATCTTCAACATAGTCCTTCTACACTACGTCCTCCAGTCTAATTATTTCCTGAAAAATCATTATCTATACAATGTCAGCTAAAAGTTGAATGAGATTTATTCTCCATAGATTCCAAGGTTTCCATAAAATAGATACCTATTTGAGTCAAAAGAGAAGGCATATACATATATGGATAGGAACTTGCAGTAAATAGATATGTATTTTGAAATGATAGTATTTATATACCACAATTGGATAGCTCAGAATAAGAAGAATGCAACAAATCAAATGTGATATTTTTTTTTCTTTCAATCATATCATTTTAATGTCAAGTACACTTTAATACTGTGTTCTTCTACCGTATTATACCCCAGTAGTTGAGGGTCAATCGAACTTTTTCGTCACAATGCCTTATTTAGGGCACACCAGCGATAACCTAGTTTGGAAGGTCAGTTCGTAAAGAGGTTCCTCAGGACGAATCTTATTTCAAGTATTCAATATCATTTTCAATACTCATTTTAATTGGTATGTCTATATGGACAAATATAAACATATCACAATGAATCAATCATGGGAATTTCGTTCTCGAAATTAGACGAAACCCAACACTCGAAATAAAATGCTACTCCATTCTATTTAAAAAAATCAGACAGTGAAGTCCTCAAATAGATTCTAAACATCCCCACCACGAAGCCTAACACGTCCTAAAAAAATTTGTATCTCCAAAGAAAATATATCTAACCCGCATGCTAGACCCAATACCCAAGCCCCGAGGGTTGTCATATACCTAAGCTTCGATAACATTTGTCACACCACGTGCGCCCGGAGATACACGCGGCGTGCTATTGCGCTAAAACTAAACTAAATCCACAATATACAAGGTATAGAGAATCTGAAACTGTAAGGACACAAATTTCCAATTCAGTCCCTATATAGTTTTGGCTCAATTCCGGACAAAAAAATTTATTCATAGGATAGTATATAATTATAATACTCTCAAGCCTATGAAGTGTTTGTTGAATACATAGCGGCAACGAATATAATGTTTCATCAAATATGTCGGTTTGCGTGCCTCGTTTCTACGTCATCAACTATGGTTCCATGCTCCCAAGGTATGAATGCAATTATATATATAGGAGCTTGGAACAAAGTTTATTGGGTGTTAGGTTTTATTAAAACTGCGTTTTGTTTTAAGAAATAATTAATTAAACCTTTAATTAAATGTTTATAAAGTTTTCTGGGCTAAAAATGATTTTTTCAAACTTTCTGGTGGTCCGTTAGATATGTCGTTCGAACGAGTTTTTTCGTTCGAACCAGATGTCGTTCGAACGAGTTTTGCCAACGAGTTCCCACTAAGGCATACTGGTCCGTCGTTAGATATGTCGTTCGAACGAGATTGTCGTTCTAATGAGATATCCAATGAGATTCTAACGAGTTCAATCTGGAACGTCGTTTGCCAGGCGAGAACGGTTTTTGGCAGTTTTTCACCCACTTCCCCCCTTGGTTTTTAACCAACTTTTAGAGACTTTCATATATGCGGGAATGACATTTTCCAACTTAACATTTCCATAACTTTTCCAACCTAGTTTATCTCTTAGAGAGAGTTTGAGAGAAAAAATTGTTTAGGAAAATGTTCATGTTTTGAGTGAGATTTTTAGAGAAAAAAAAATTTCCATCACTCTAGTGTTTACACCCATATGAGTTTATTCCAAGTTCTTATATACTTATCAATTACTTGGAGTTTGGCACCGGTTTTCTCTACACCGAATTGAAAGAGAAGTTTTGGGTTTTGCTTCCACCACCCACAAAGAAAGAAGAAGTGTTCTTATGTTGATTTACCCGCACGGAGAAAGGCTCCATGCTCGGGTGACGGTGACCATATAAAGTCCTATCGGTGGATTCCGAGACCGCGGTGGTGTTCCAAGGTTATCTGCTAGGAAGAGGTGTCTACAAGAAGAAGCGTCGAGGCTTGAGAGGGATCGAGTCGTGCGTTGTAAGTCTATCTATCTTGTACTTGTAATTTCGTATCTAGTGGATTTGTGGCTAGGGTCGTCCGAGGTTGTTTCCCATCCTGCGTTTTTCCTCGTACATCGCGGCGTAGTGTGATTAGTTTATTTTATCTTGCATAAATGATTTAGAACGCATGTTTAGGATAATTCAAGATAAAATTCGGTTTAAATTATCACACTCATTTAATTTGGGACTAAATTAAATATTGGGTATAGTTTACTTAATTCAAGTCATTTGCTAAAATTTGGTTTCGCCTAAATTCGAAATATGGATAATTATGACTTAGGCAAATTCTAAGACTTGAATTAATCAATTGGTTTAAGTGAATATATTAATTGATTAATTTACTTGACTTGGTTGCTATTTCAATTTGTTTTAATGAATTAAAAATTGTTGATTTAATTTCTGTGAACCGTCTTACGCTTCCGCATCATCTTGAGTTTACATAAAATGGAAATTACAAGCTTTTACAAATTGGTATCAGAGCCAAAAATGATAAAATATTTTGTTAAGATCCTTTAAATTTTTGGCTAAAATGGATTTTTCCCCATTTTCTAAATTTCCTATTTTCGATGGTTCAAACTACGCGTATTGGAAAGCGCGTATGAGATCAGCACTAAAATCTATCGACGAGAGAGTTTGGATGTCTGTTGTTAACGGGTGGTCCCCACCAACTTATTTAGTTGAAAATGAACGTGTTCCCAAACCTGCCGATAGATGGACTGAAAATGAGTTTAAACTTGCTAATTTCAATTCCCGTGGTTTAAATGCTTTGTTTAGCGCTGTCACACCGGATGAATTTCGACGTATTATGACGTGTGAATCCGCTAAATAAGCTTGGGATATTTTACAATTAACTCATGAAGGAACTAGTGTCATTAAAGCTTCAAAACTCTAAAACCTCACCACTCAATTTGAAACTATCAAAACGAATGAAAAAGAAACTTTTGATGAATTTTATGCTAGACTTTCAGATATTGTCAATTCATCTTTTAACTTGGGAGAGAAAATACCTGACGACCATGTTGTAAAGAAAATTTTAAGGTCCTTACCCGATAGATTTATTCCAAAGGTGACCGTTTTAAATTCTTTACCCACTTTAGCCTCTACGAAATTAGAAGAGCTTGTACGTGATTTACAAACCTATGAACTAGATATGTTTCCCTCTAAAACTGAAAAGAAAATTGAAAAGGGTGTTTCTTTAAAAGCCCGAAAAGAGGTCAAACAAGTAGTAGAGAGCGAGAGTGATAGTGACTCGGAAGACATGGCTTTATTTGCACGTAAATTTAGAAAATTTCTTAAAATTAACAAAGATAAATTTAAAAATGATTTTAAGAAATTTGAATCTTCTAATCATGACAATGGCGAAAAGATTTCTAAAGCCGAGAAGATTCCTAAAGCTGAGAAGATCCCTAAACCTAGTAATGAAAATTTAGATAGGGACGAGTCTAATAAGTGTTTTGGTTGTGAAGGTTATGGCCATAGAGCTTATGAGTGCCCCACTAAACTAAGGAAAGAGGGTAAGTGACCCATTTCATATAATGCGACCCTTAGTGATAGTGATAAGGAAGAGAAGCCCGATTCCCCCACTAAGAAATTTTTTGTGGCTTTTATGGCTAGTCATGTGAGTGATAGTGAGAACTCATTGATTGATGAAACTTTAACACGTGACACTTCCAAGGTCATTGTTTATGATTCTCTTATTTTTGATGATACTGAGAGTGGAGAAGAAAGAGAGAGTGAAAATGAAGAAGAGGTTAATGTGAGTGAACTTCAAAATTCTTTTCAAGAACTTTATAAAGAATCTATTAAATTGAAAAGGGATAATTTGAAATTAGAAGCTAGTTTAAGAGAAAGTGTCAAGGTCGTTGATGACAATGCCTTAATAGAAGACCTTAGGACACGTGAGAGAACTCTTCATGAGAAGCTTGAATATGTAGAAGGCAAAAGAGATAGCCTTATGGGTTTAATGGAATCCTTGAAAAAGGAGCTTCTTGCTTTTGAAGAGCGAAATGTTTTATTAGAGTCTAATATTTTGGAATTGCAAGATAAATTAAAAGACTCTAGTAATGTCAAATTTGATTTGGAGTGTCGTTCGAAAAAACTAGATAAAATCTTAGGAACGGTCCAAATTAAAAATGACACTTGTGGTTTAGGCTTCAATACTTGTAATGAATTTACTAATAATGCCAAAACAACCGTTTTAGGAGAATCTACTAGGAATGCCATTAAAGATCACTCCTTAGGTAAATCTTTTCGACATGTTTTTACTTGTAACCATTGTGGTCGAAAAGTTCATCTTAGGAAATTTTGTTTTAATCTTAAACGAATTTCTAGAAAATCCCATAGTAAAGTAACCACGGTAGTTAAAGTTCCTATACCCCAAGATAGTCATTCCTCATTAATTTGGGTTAGGAAATCCGACTAGGTTGCCTTGCAAAATAGGGTTTTTGATTCTCATTTACTTTCACATGCTTCCTCCCTTGCTAAATCTAAAGGATAAATGTGTTAGTGTTTGCATACTTTAGCGTTTGTACTTCATGCTATATTCACATGCTAAATGTATGCTTGTTTAGTCATTTTCTAGTCATTGCCTCATTTCATATCACATGCTAGAAATTATGAAATGTTTATCTTTTTGTATTATATTTTGTGTTTGTATTAATTGAAAAATATAAAAAGATTTTTGTTTATCATTTGTGTTTTACTTCTTTCATGTAAGTTTAATGAACAATACAAATGATTTTTTGTTTATTCTATTCAGTATATATCTTTATTTTTGGTTAAAAATGTCAAAAACTCAAAAAGATTTTATTTTGTGTGTATTTTAGTTTGACACACTTTATGTGGCATATATTTGTGTTTGAATCCCTCCTTTAACGCTCCCACGTGGCTAGAACTTTTGGTTTAGATTTTCAATCCTTAAAATGTTCTTTACCATGTTTTATATGGAGTAGTTGGATTTTGTGTTGTTTGAATGGATTCTATTTTTATACGCCTCTTTTCACACATGCAAGAGCTCTTTTGAAATCTTAATGTCACATGTTATATTTGAGCTTTTTGAGGTGTTCTCCTACAAATCTAGTCATCTACATATCTATGACCTAGGAGGACTAGTTCATGTCAAAATCCATTGCATGTGAGATTTGTGTGATAAAATGAAAACATGATAAATAAAATGTGCACGGGGAAGGGTTCTGAATGGATGAATTAAATCCTTTGCGATAGTAAGCCACCGTTTATTGGATCTAAAATAAATACGTGATCCAAAGGTCTAAAAACAGAATATTTGGCATTAAAAATAAAACAATTGCCAAGGCCTATGTTTGTTTGATATAGTCATTCAAAAGCAAAAGTATATATATGCATATTGAGGGAGAATTGGATTGTATATCAACGGTTTGCACAATGTCCGTTAATCCTAGTTGTCTTTAATGTCATGACTCTATTTGGTTTGTAGAATCATCATCATACTAGGCTTGTATGCATTGTGTATGTTTGTTCATTGAGTTCAATCTTCATACTGTCACATGAGGTTATATTAAAATGTGATAAAATTTGCAATCAAATCAGAACTCCGTGAATGTTTATTAAGTGTTTGGGTCTAAATTTAATTGTTGCTAGTTCACACCCAAACACTTACGTTTCCATATGACACATTTTTGCCATACGAGTGTGCAAACTTATTGTATTTTGTGTCATGTGTGTGTTTATATCTATATATATATGCAAGTACTTATTGGTATATTTATAGTATATATATATATATGATATTTGTTTGTCTTTGCCTTTCTTTTATTACCCATATGCTTTCATGTCTTATCACTTTAAGCCTCACTGTGCTTACTAGTTCTATATCCTTTGCCTATTCTTGAACAAAAAAGGGGAGAATGATGACAGGGGGAGAAATAATCCATCTTAGATTGGGGGAGATTTATCTTAGGGGGAGACATTTCTAAGTAGGTCATGTGTTTGATAAAGGGAAGAATTGCATTTAATACTTTGATATTCCCTATGTATTTGATGAGTTTGCTTAAGTGTGCAGGAGTTATTCTAAGACGACATTGTTTAATGGCAAAGCGTTTGATCCTTGGGTTGAGTCAAGTTTGGGTGGGTTATGTTTTTGTGTCTAGTGAGCTTGATGGCCCTTTAGGATTTTTGTTTGGTTTTTGTC
The DNA here is from genome assembly GCA_949130495.1 of Sambucus nigra. Lineage (NCBI taxonomy): Eukaryota > Viridiplantae > Streptophyta > Magnoliopsida > Dipsacales > Adoxaceae > Sambucus > Sambucus nigra. The sequence continues at coordinate 275,308,463 of OX422215.1, read as the reverse complement.
CCGGAATAGCCAAAGGGGGAGATTTGTAAGGACACAAATTTCGAATTGAGTCCATATATAGTTTTGGCTCAATTCCGGACAAAAACACATATTCATAGGATAATATGTAATTGTAATACTCTAATGCATATGAAGTGTTTGTTGAAGACATAGAGGCAAAGAATATAAAGCTTTATCAAATATGTCGGTTTGCGTGCCTCGTTTCTACGTCATCAACTATGGTTCCATGCTCCTAAGGTATGAATGCAATTATATATATAAATAGGAGATTGGAACAAAGTTTATTGGGTGTTAGGTTTTATAAAAACTGCGTTTTGTTTTAAGAAAGAATTAATTAAACCTTTAATTAAATGTTTATAAAGTTTTTCTGGGCTAAAAATGAATTTTTCAAACTTTCTGGTGGTTCGTTAGATATGTCGTTCGAACGAGTTTTTTCGTTCGAACCAGATGTCGTTCGAACGAGTTTTGCCAATGAGTTCCCACTAAGGCATATTGGTTTGTCGTTAGATATGTCGTTCGAACGAGATTGTCGTTCTAACGATATATCCAACGAGATTCTAACGAGTTCAATCTGGAACGTCGTTAGAAGTCTCGTTCGAACGAGATTTCGTTCGAACGAAAAGTTGTTCGAACGAGATGCCAGGCGGGAACAGTTTTTGGAAGTTTTTTGCCCACTTCCCCACTTTGTTTTTAACCAACTTTTACAGACTATAATATATGCGGGAATGACATTTTCCAAATTAACATTTCCATAACTTTTCCAACCTAGTTTATCTCTTAGAGAGAGTTTGAGAGCAAAAATTGTTTACGAAAATGTTCATGTTTTGAGTGAGATTTTTAGAGAAAAAAAAATTTCCATCACTCTAGTGTTTAAACCCATATGAGTTTATTCCAAGTTCTTATATACTTATCAATTTCTTGGAGTTTGGCACCAGTTTTCTCTACACCGAATTGAAAGAGAAGTTTTGGGTTTTGCTTCCACCACCCACAAAGAAAGAAGAGGTGTTCTTATGTTGATTTACCCGCATGGAGAAAGGCTCCATGCTCGGGTGACGGTGACCATATAAAGTCCTATCGGTGGATTTCGAGACCGTGGCTGTGTTCCAAGGTTATCCGCTAGGAAGAGGTGTCTACAAGAAGAAGCGTCGAGGCTTGAGAGGGATAGAATAGTGCGTTGTAAGTCTATCTGTCTTGTACTTGCAATTCCGTATCTATTGGATTTGTGGCTAGGGCCGTTCGAGGTTGTTTCCCGTCTTGGTTTTTTCCTCGTACATCGCGGCGTAGTGTGATTGTTTTATTTTATCTTGCATAAATAATTTACAACGCATGTTTAGGATAATTCAAGATAAAATTCGGTTTAAATTATCACACTCATTTAATTTGGGACTAAATTAAATATTGGGTATAGTTTACTTAATTCAAGTCATTTGCTAAAATTTGGTTTCACCTAACTTCGGAATATGGATAATTATGACTTAGGCAAATTCTAGGACTTGGATTAATGAATTGGTTTAAGTGAATATATTAATTGAATAATTTTACTTCACTTGGTTGATATTTTAATTTGTTTTAATGAAATAAAATTTGTTGATTTAATTTTTGTGAACCATCTTACGCTTCCGCATCATCTTGAGTTTACATAAAAAGGAAATTACAAGCTTTTACAAAAACAAACCCGCACTAGAAAAGAAACCACCAATATCAATTCTTTAAATTCAATACAACAAAGTCTGTCGGAATAATATAAATCACCAATGATCTATATAACACAATAAAATAATACTAATCTTCCTAAAAATATTCTTCCCAAAATAATCAATGCTAAAATCATCCCAATTGGTCCATAGCGCTCAAATCCACGCTAACCTACCAACTAAAAGTAAATATGGGAAAAGTACACAATTCGAGAGGAAAGATACTCAACGAATATAATAACGTTGAAAAAAGTGTAACATCACGAATATGAATATTCAAATTAATCTCAAAAGCATTTATCAATAAACTTCTCAACAACACATAAATTGGTCAGCAGGCCATACCCAATCCACATATTCTTTATTAACACATAGCCCCGGGAAGTAGAAATTTTGGCGGGTGCCCAACCTCAGTGACATATTAAAATCTCATGACAACGTGCTCAACAACAACTTGAATAATACCACGGGAATCAAAATAATTCCAATAATTATTTTTCAAGATTTTCAAGAATTTATCAATTCAAACGTGAGCCCAATTAAAAATGAAATCAGCGGAATAAACTCACGAGATTTAAAGAGCATATTGTGTAAAACCCCATACCTTAAAATCATTTCATGAGTCGTCAAGTAAAAATCATCCTCAAAATCTGATCGCACCATCACGTTCCTCTCGCGAAAATAATCAAATCATGTTCTAGCCCCAACACGAGATAACCCCAAGTAGTCTTATTTTAGAAACTAAGAAAAATCATTACTAAATATTATTTGAATCGCCAATCCGACTTCATATTTGAATTCTACACAAAAAATTGAGTCAACCGTCTATTATGAGTTTGTAACAACCCGTCTTTTTGGAGACAATTAAATTCCATAATTGGGTATAAATTTGGCAATTTGGAGAATTTCTCGAAATAGCGATTTTTGAGGATTTAATGATTTTCGATGGATGGTATATTTACTTTTGGTGTTAAGTAAATGAATTGGAGTATTTTAATAATGTGTCGATGTCGGGTAAAGCGACAGAAGATAATATTTTAATGGGAATACCGCATTTATTTATTTTGGGTTGAAATAGTGATTTGCGGTCAGGTACCTCGGATGGAAATTTTGACTGCGCCGTGAGTCTCGGAATGTTCGAGATAGTCAAAATTGAGTTTCGGGGAATTTTAGAGTTAAAAAGGGCTCGAAATTGAGTAAATGAGCCATTTTTTTTGTTTTAAGGGGTATAAACCCTTTTTATTTCTTTATAAAGAGGGAGAGAGTGAGAAAAGAGAAAGAGAAGAAAGAAAAGAGAGAGAAGAGAGAGAGGAGGAGAGAAAATAGGAGAAAAAGGGAGATTCAGGCCAAACTCCGCCGGATTCGACTCGAGGTCGTCGGATTTCATCCTCCTGGCAAGAGTTTACGTGCTTTATGTACTTTTTTGCACAAATCTCATACCGTAGTTTGGTATTAACAAATCATAAAGATTTTGGGTTTGGGGATTCTTGTGTAAATGGGTTTTTGGGAGAAGTTTTCATAAGGGTTTATTGTAATAATGATAGTAGATGAATTCTAAGCTTAAATCCTTATTAATGGTGTGAACTATGGTGATGAATTGGAAGAAATGAAAGTTAGGGTTTAAATGGGTTGATACCCCAAAATAATTGATGTGTTAGTTGTAAAACATAGATTAGATGTTGATTGAGTTGTTGGATGAGGTTAGAAACAACAAAAATGGAGAAAAATGGAGTTTGGGATTTTGGGGAATATGATGAATAGTAAACCCATGGCTTGTGGGGCCATTTTGGCCAGGAAGAGTACTGATTTAGCTCTCGTCCCAAATACAAAAGTTATAGATCTTTTCGATACGGTCGTGTGAGCACCAATTGCGTATTTTTTTTATTTTTCCTCTATTTGATATGATTTTTACAAAATGGCAGTTCCGGGTTGAAATCATCAACTCGGAAATCAAATCGGGAATTGGAAAAATACAGGCTAGAATTAATCGTGTTGATGTTCGCGATGATTTTGGGTGTAGTTTAGAAACCCTGATAATGAAATTGGGTTTTTGGATGGAGGATTTGAGGAAATTAGTGTAGAGGACCTGGTGTGACGGGTCGACCGCGCCCCTAAGGCCAGTCGACCGCGTCAATGAAAAAGGGCATACTGCTTGGTTTCGTAGGCTTATTTGCAACCCGCGGTTGATCGGGGGTACAGGACCGGTTGACCAGCACCCTGTTTTCAGCCCAAGATTTTGGAGATTGTTATTACTTCTCCTCTTTGAGTTTAAAACGGGATTTCTAAATTTGAGTATTAAATAGGATTATGGTCTAAAGAGATAACATAATTATGTTTATTATGGATGAGTGAATCCGACGAGATTATTAGGATGAATTGTAGAATATACTTATTTTGGTAATGCAAATTAGAATATTTGGAGATATCCACTAAATCCTTAGATGGGATTAAGGTATTTATTACTTATTTATTAAAGTAAGAAAGTACATTGGGTTTAGTATCATGCGTATGTGAATGCATGATTACGATTCTTTGAGAGAATCCTTGGGATTATTGGTCATCGCTAGATGTGATTGGAAAATATGGTCATTTATATATATTCTAGGAGGAATATATGGTATATGTATATACTATGTCATTAAAGTATATATGTATGGTATGAAGTAAATGATTTCGAAAATGTAAAAATGAATATTTTCAAAGTGGAAAAGAAATGATTTTTCATAATTTATAAATTATGGTTACACACCTCCCTAAATCACTATCATAAGGGATGTTGTGTGCGTATGGTGATGCCCCCTGGCTAATGAATGCAGGGTGGATATAGTCCTAGGCCATATGGGCGATTATATTTTACTGCATTGGTTAGGAGATTCTGGGTGTGGTCTTGACTAACCCGCAGGCATATGGCCGCTTCCCGATGTTGTTAGGTTCCCAGGTTGTCTTGTTTGATGGGCCTTGAAAGATGATAGCCATTTAGGGGCGTGTCGAGTGGGGAAACCTAGATGGGTGGTCATAGATTTGTTAAAGCATATTATGATAATAAAATGGCTTCAAATACATTTCCTGGATGGAAAAAGGGAAACAGGATAATTATTTTGGCTTCGGATACGTTTTCGGGATGGAAGAAGGGAAATGGAAGCATATGATATGATCAAAGCATTTTTATAATAATAAAAATGGCTTTGAATACGTTTCCTAGATATAAGAAGGGAAATGTGATGTTTTAAAAAGGAAAAGAATTTTTATGATAATAAAACCGTCTTTTAAAAAGTTATATGATATGTTAAAGCAATTCATGCTAATGAGTTGGCTTTTAAATACATTTCCCCGATATAAGAAAGGAAATGGAAAGTTTTGAGATAAATATGATAAGTATTGATAAATACTTTGTATATGGATCCTTAGTCCGGTAGATTGATCCGGATGTGTATTATAAAGATGGAATTCAATTGGTAATCCTCACTCCGGGAGATATTATCCGGATGTATATTGTAAGATGTATATAAATATGTATTTATACATTTGTTTTGTGCTACGGCCCTAATGGATCTCTACCATTAACCCTGCTAGGTAGTAGTGTTTCGGGGGGTTCCTTGTTTGGATTTCGCTTCGCGAGACACCCCACGCACGAACTTAGTGCAGTGTTGAGAATCGAGGGAAGTTTAGCCCTTAGCACTTGGACTATCTAGGGTAGATGGTAGTTGGGTGATAGACTAGTTTAGCAGGGTAGCTTAACTAGGATGTTTAGAGGGATGTGTTAGGTGTGCACTAATAGAAGAGAGGTGAGGGGTATCTCATGGGAGTACGATACCAAACTTAAATATGAGGTTAAAACTTTTTCAAAATAATAAGGCCTTGCTAAATATTTTTTCAAACTCGGTCTCTGCATCGTTTATCTACTTTTCCTTTCTCTCTCTCTCTCTCTCTCTCTCTCTCTCTCTCTCTCTCTCTATATATATATATATATATATATATATATATATATATATATATATAGTTGTCCAGACACAGGGACGCCTGGATGACACTTCCTTCGATTCAGACGTCAGCTGCAACAGCTGTGGATGCGTGCAGGTTCTCGATAAATGCTTTCATTCTTGTACTCTAGATAAGAGGTACTGTAAAAATATTCGGGCCAATGGCCCAATTGCATTTATTTATTCTTTTTGCACAGGATTCGATATGGTTGTATATTTTGACCGAGTGTTCGGTTATTTTATTTCGCTTCAGTTTCATTTATGCATAAACTATGTGGATGTTTTATTTATAATTGTTTAAAAATAGTAGTTAAGTAAAAGTTTTTGATGCCAGCCTAATAGGTTATTAGTAATTAAATGGATTTTCGACAGTGATTCTGCGAATGATCCATATGAGACTCCTGTTAAAATTGGATATAGGAGTGGTCGCCCTGTATCTTATTAGGCGGGGTTTCACCGATGGTATCAGAGCATTAGGTTGTAGTGTCCTTAGGAATCTGTGCAGATGTAGTACACTTTCAGCTTTGCTCTCGATTTGATATAGAGCTCAGGATTAAGATTTTTTATTTCTTTGGAGAGATTTCATTCTCTTGCTATAGTATGAGATTATTATAAATCTTTTGCGTGCTCGTTTGAGATTCGTGTGCGAGGCTTGGAGGGCAGCAGGAGGTGGGGCTGAGCTGGAGCAGCTAGTAGAAGTCGGGAATGTGGATCGTAGTAGAGGTCATTTCCTTTGCAGTGTTTGCTAAGGATTGTCTCAACGACTACTAAAGTATAGTAGTTACGAGTACCGTAGTACCGCCATAGTAGAATGTGGTACTAAAGTTTAATTTCCCAATGAAGTAAGGATTCGAAAGGGATCTTACGGATAGTTTTAATCGTGAGTCCCCGTGATTCAGCAGGAATGAAAAGAATGTTGTTTTGGGAATTATTCACATAAGGTTCGGCCAGAGGTCGACGGTGAATAAAGAGTAATATGGAGAAGTGAATCTTGTACCGAGGTGAGGTAGGTAAAATGAAGAATGAGTCCTTTCGAGGAATGATAGGATCACTAGAGAAGTTTTGCTAACACTTATGGAAAATGTGTATGGTTGAGGAGCCCATTGGTGGACATCCACCCGGGGAATTTGTTAAAAAAAGTTGTTGTTGTGAGTTTTACCTCAATGAAGGGGATATATTTGGTGTGACTAGATTATTTCACGGTGTTTATTAGCCCTAGACTCGTGTGTGTAATTTGGTTTATGGGGGTATTGATAACATTATATAATGTATGTTTATATGTTTTTCGCGATAGCGGAATTTTACTTTCCTTCATTCGCCATAAAGGCGGGTGTTGATATATTGAATATATATATATATATAGATATATATGGTTTGGGATGCTCGTTTTATATGTCTATATGAGTATGGTAATATGGTGAGTATATAATGTTATTGGTTGTTCGGAGCGATAGCAGGCTAATGATGGAAAGACTATCGTGTCCGCAGTTCCTGGAGGGAGCAGGTTGTTGTTGTGATATATCACCTGGATACAGGTTGAGTTCGCCTTTATTGATGTGCATAGATGAAACTTCGATGAGCAGAGGTTTCATTATCGTGATTTGTATATGTGGCAACCTTATAGATATGATTTGAGGTGTGCCGGGTTAATTGTTGAGCTGTGATCTAAGCTCATTATTAATTGCGCAGAGACTGAGTGTAGTGTGGTGCGCTTAGTGGGGTGGCTCCTAGATAGATTCGGGATTTCAAACCACATTCTGTTGAGTGAGGGGATAGGGTGTCCCGGTTGCATGTTCAAAAATAACGGACCTCCATGATCGACAAAGTTAAGTAGGAGTGTGTGGAGGGGTTCCTTGTTTGGATTTCGCTTTGCGAGACGCTCCACAAATGAATGTTAACGGCATCAAGAGTGGAGAGATATTATAGGATGAAAGGATGTGGGTTTTATGGAAAAGTCCTATAGTGTGGATGAACTACTATAAGCTATGAGCCTTGTGATGATGGTATGACTATGAAAATATTGTGCTATGGGAAAGCACTAAAGTAGTCGTTTCACCACAAGTTGGTGGGTGAAGCAGGACTTAGAGAAATTTATTTGAGTTTATAGCCAGGCCTTAATGAAAAGGCAAATTTTGAAGAGGGTATGTGTTGGATATGATGTATGTAGTGCTCTTACATAGATTGGGCACTTCGATTAGTTAGGTTTCCTTTCGCATGGGCGAAAGGATAGAATAGTAAGAATACGTTCGTAGGTTAGTGAGGTAGGATTTAGGACGTCCCTCTTCTGTGCCTTAAGTCGCTATATCTCAATGACCGACAGCTCGAGGGACTAGTGTAACGGGAGGGTTCCTTGTTTGGATTTTGCTTTGCGAGATGTCCCATGCATGAAACCAAGCAAATGTCAGAAGTTGAGAGAGGCCTTGGGCAGTAGGGATATATTTAGGATTATAGTCGTCTCGCATAGGTAGGGTGACGCATAGACCGTAGCATTGTTAGGATGTAAGTTTAGTAGAGTTAGTGGCGCCGAGGTTAGGAGAATTAAATTTCGTGGGTTGGGAGGACCCATATATGAGTATTACACCAAGGAAAGGAGATTCTTATTGGGAGAGAGTGTTACGTGTCAGACGTTCACAATGGATGTACAGATGTGCACGGGTTAGAAAGGTGTATGGGTACCTTAGTAAGTTGGTTTATATACCGCTTGAAATAGAAGGGGCGTAGTATATAAAGTTGAATCTTTGCGAGATGTAAAGCGGTAGTTATAGACTCGTTTGTCTTCTTGGCAATAAGAGGAGATATCGGAGTAACACGTCATTGTTGTGCGTTAGTAGATAGGAATTTAGATGAGCTTATAGACAAGCTAGTACATTTGAGTACACCTTGAGGTGAGTGGAATATGGTAAAGGACTATCTTGTTAGCACCTTTTGATTTTGGGGGTACTAAGACGTAGTGGGATTTGGGATCCTAGATTGGTGGTGTAGGTTGTCTATGAATTTTGAGGATGAAATTACGTTGTAGGGGGGGGATTATGTAACAACCCGTCCTATATAACACAATTAAATTCCATAATTGGGTATAAATTTGGCAATTTGGAGAATTTCTCGAAATACCAATTTTTGGGATTTTTGAGGACTTAATGATTTTCGATGGATGCTATATTTACTTTTGGTGTTAAGTAAATGAATTGGAGTATTTTAATAATGTGTCGCTGCCAGGTAAAGCGACAAAAGATAATATTTTAATGGGAATACCGCATTTATTTATTTTGGGTTGAAATAGTGATTTGCGGTCAAGTACTTTGGATGGAAATTTAGACTTCACCGTGAGTCTTGTAATGTCCGAGATAGTTAAAAAAGGGTGTTCGAAAGTCAAAATTGAGTTTTGGGGAATTTTAGAGTTAAAAAGGGCTCGAAATTGAGTAAACGAGCCATTTTTGGATTTTAAGGGGTATAAACCCTTTTTTCTTTCTTTATAAAGAGGGAGATGGTGAGAAAATAGAAAGAGAAGAAAGAAAACAGAGAGAAGAGAGAGAGGAGGAGAAAAAAGAGGAGAAAAAGGGAGATTCGGGCCAAACTCTGTCGGATTCAACTCGAGGTCGTCGGATTTCATCCTCCAGGCAAGTGTTTACTTGCTTTATGTACTAGTTTGGTATTAACAAACCCGAAAGATTTTGGGTTTCAATATTCTTGTGTAAATGTGTTTTTGGGAGAAGTTTTCATAAGGATTTATTGTAATAATGATAGTAGATGAATTCTAAGCTTAAATCCTTGTTAATGGTGTGAACTATGGTGATGAATTGGAAGAAATGAAAGTTAGGGTTTAAATGGGTTGATACCCCAAAATAATTGATGTGTTAGTTGCAAAACATATATTAGATGTTGATTGAGTTGTTGGATGAGGCTAGAAATAACAAAAATGGAGAAAAATGGAGTTTGGGATTTTGGGGAATACGATGAATAGTAAACCCATGGCTTGTGGGGCCATTTTGGCCAGGAGGAGTACTGATTTAGCTCTCGTCCCAAATATAAAAGTTGTAGATGTTTTCGATACGGTCGCGTGGGCGCCAACAGCGTATTTTTATGATTTTTCCTCTATTTGATATGATTTTTACAAGATGGCAATTCTGGGTTGAAATCATCAACTCGAAAATCAAATAGGGAATTGGAAAAATAAAGGCTAGAATTAATCGTGCAGATCTTCGCGATGATTTTTGTTTTGGTTTAGAAACCCCGATAATGAAATTGGATTGTTGGATGGAGGATTTGAGGAAATTAGTGTTGAGGACCTGGTGTGACCGGTCGACCGCGTCAAGGAAAAAGGGCCAACTGCTTTGTTTCGTAGGCTTATTTGCAACCCGCGGTCTAGCGGGGGTCCAGGACCGGTCGACCGGTACCCTGTTTTCAGTCCAAGATTTTGGAGATTGTTATTACTTCTCCTCTTTGAGTGTAAAGAGGGATTTCTAAATTTGAGTATTAAAGAGGATTATGATCAAAAGAGATAACATAATTATGTTGATTATGGATGAGTGAATCCGACGAGAATATTAGGTTGAATTGTAGAATATAATTATTTAGTTAATGCAAATTGGTATATTTGGAGATATCCACTAAATCCTTAGATGGGATTAAGGTATTCATTATTTATTAAAGTAAGAAATAACTTTGGGTTTAGTATCATGCCAATATGAATGCATGATTACGATTCTTTTAAAGAATCTTTGGGATTATTGTTCATCGCTAGATGTGCTTGGCAAATATGGCCATTTATATATATTCTACGAGGAATATATGGTATATGTATATACTATGTGATTAAAGTATATATGTATGGTATAATGTAAATGATTTTGAAAATCTAAAAATGAATATTTTCAAAATGGAAAAGAAATAATTTTTCATAATTAATAAATTATAGTTACACAACTCCCTAAATCGCTATCATAAGGGAAGTTGTGTGCATATGGTGATGCCCCCTGGCTAATGAATGCAGGGTGGATATAGTCCTAGGCCATATGGGCGATTATATTTTATTGCGTTGGTCAGGAGATTCTGGGTGTGGTCTTGACTATCCCGCAGGCATATGGCCGCTTCCCGACGTTGATAGGTTCCCACGTTGTCTTGTTTGATGAGCCCTGAAAGATGATAGCCATTTAGGGACGCGTCCAGTGGGGAAACCCAGAGGGGATGTCATAGATTTGTTAAAGCATTTTATGATAATAAAATGGGTTTAAATACGTTTCCTGGATGGATGAAGGGAAATGGGATAATTGTTTTTGCTTCGGATACGTTTCCCGGATGGAAGAAGGAAAATGCAAGCATATGATATGATCAAAGCATTTTTATGATAATAAAAATGGCTTTGAATACATTTCCTGGATATAAGAAGGGAAATGGGATGTTTTAAAAAGGAAAAGCATTTTTATGATAATAAAATTGGCTTTTAAAAAGTTATATGATATGTTAAAGCAATTCATGCTAATGAGTTGACTTTTAAATACATTTCCTGGATATAAGAAAGGAAATGGAAAGTTTTGAGATAAATATGATAAGTATTGATAAATACTTTGTATATGGATCCTCAGTCCGGGAGATAGATCCGGATGTGTGTTATAATGATGAAATTGAATTGGTAATCCTCACTCCGGGAGATATTATCCGGATGTATATTGTAAGATGTATATAAATATGTATTTATACATTTGTTTTGTGCTACGAGCCTAATGAATCTCTACCATTAACCCTGCCAAGTAGTAGTGTATCGGGGGGGGGGGTCCTTGTTTGGTTTTCGCTTTGCGAGACACCCCACGCACGAACTTAGTGCAGTGTTGAGAATGGAGGAAAGTTTAACCCTTAGCACTTGGACTATCTAGGGTAGATGGTAGTTGGGTGATAGACTAGTTTAGCAGGGTAGCTTGACTAGGATGTTTAGAAGGGTACGTTAGGTGTGCACTAATATAAGAGAGGTGAGGCGTATATCATGGGAGTGTGATACCAAACTTAAATATGAGATAAAACTTTTTTCAAAATAATAAGGCATTTATGCACTGGCTAAATATTTTTCAAACTCGGGCTCTGACCCGTTTATCTACTTTTCCTTTCTTGTTATATATATATATATATATATATATATATATATATATATATATATATATATATATTATATAGGTGTCCATACACAGGGACGCCTGGATGACACTTCCTTCGAGTCAGACGTCAGCTGCAGCAGCTGTGGATGCGTGCAGGTTCTCGATAGACGCTTTCATTCTTGTACTCAAGATAGGAGGTACTGTAAGAATATTCGGGACAAAGGCCCAATTGCATTTATTTATTCTTTTAGCACAACATTCGATATGGTTGTATATTTTGACTGAGTGTTCGGTTATTTTATTTCACTTCAGTTTCATTCACGCATAAACTGTGTGGATGTTTTATTTATAATTGTTTAAAAGTAGTAGTTAAATAAAAGTTTTTGGTGCCAGCCTAATAGGTTATTAGTAATTAAATTAATTTTCGACAGTGATGCTGAGAATGATCCATATGAGACTCCTATTAAAATTGGATATAGGAGTGATCTCCCTGTATCTTATTAGGCGGGGTGTCATAGAGTTTTTCATAAATCTCATTCGAATGTACTTAAAAAGAAGTTCTAAACAATCAAAATTGGCTCTTTTCGTTCCACAAGTTCTTACCTCTTTGGATTTCATTTTTGGCCTCTCTTTTTCATCTCCCTTTCCTTATATTCCATAATATTCCTTATATAGTCTCTGTCTCAAACCCTAGCTTGGTGCCTAATCTAACCTATATTACTATATTTCCCTTTAATTCAAAATTATATGCTTTACATATTTAAACCATTAAAAATGTCCCAAAATAATTTAAATTTAAATGTTTGATTCAATTCCAAACCAAAATAAATCTTTTTAACCCTGATTAATAAAATAATAAAATTACTGAAATCTTGCATAATAGTCATAAATAACCCTCAAAATAAGGGGTATTACATACTTCCCCTCTTGAAAAGGAATTTTGTTCTCGAAGTTAGACGCAACCTAACACTCGAAATAAAATGCTACTCCATTCTATTTCCAAAAATCACACACTGAAGTCCTCAAATTAATTCTAAACATTTTCACCACGAAGTATAACACGTCCTAAAAATTTTTCTATCTCCAAGAAAATATATCTAACCCGCATGCTAGACCCAATACCCAAGACCCGAGGGTTGTCATATACCTAAGCTTCGATAACATTTGTAACACCATGTGCGTCCGGAGAGACACGCTGCGTGCTATTACGATAAAACTAAACTAAATCCACAATGAACAAGGTATAGAGCATCTAAAACAAACGCACACTAGAAAAGAAACCACCAATCTCAATTCTTTAAATTCAATACAACAAAGTCTCTCGAAATAATATAAATCACCAATGGTCTATATAACACAATAAAATAATACTAATCTTCCAAAAAATATTATTCCTAAAATATTCCACGATAAAATCATCCCAATTGGTCCATAGCGCTCAAATCCACGCTAACCTACCAACTAAAAGTAAATACGAAAAAGTACACAATACGAGAGGAAAGATTCGCAACGGATATAATAACGATGAAAAAAGTCTAACATCACGAATACGAATATTCAAATTAATCTCAACAACACGTCAATGGGTCAGCTGGCTATATCCTTTCCGCATATGCTTTATTAAGACATAGCCCCGAGAAGCAGGAATTTTGGCGGGTGCCCAACCTCTGTGACATATTAAAATCTCATGACAACATGCTCAACAACAACTTGAATAATACCATGGGAATCAAAATAATTCCAATAATTACTTTTCAAGATTTCCAAGAATTTATCAATTCAAACGCGAGTCCAATTAAAAATGAAATCAACAGAATAAACTCGCGAGATTTAAAGAGCATATTGTGTAAAACCCCGTACCTTAAAAACATTGCATGAGTCGTCATGTAAAAATCATCTTCAAAATCTGATCGCACCATCACGTTCCCCTCGCGAAAATAATCAAATCATGTTCTAGCTCCAACACGAGATAACTCCAAGTAGTCTTACTTTAAAAACTCAGAAAAATCATTACTAAAAATTATTTAAATTGCCAATCTGACTTCATATTTGAATTCTACACGAAAAATTGAGTCAAGCACGTGTTATGAGTTTTTCTCAAATCTCATTCGAATGCACTTAAAAACAAGAACTGAACATTCGAAATTGGCTCTTTTCATTCCACTAGATTTTACCTCTTTGGATTTCATTTTTGGCCTCTTTTTTTAATCTCCCTTTCCTTATAATCCATAATATTCCTTATATAGTCTATGTCTCAAACCCCAACTTGGTGTTTAAGCTAACCTATATTACTATATTGCCCTTTAATTCAAAATTATCTCTTTACATATTTAAACCATTACAAAATGTCCAAAAATAATTTAAATTTAAATGTTTGATTCGATTCCAAACCAAAATAAATTATTTTATCCCCGATTAATAAAATAATAATATTATTGATATCTTGCATAATTGTCATAAATAACCTTAAAAAAATGGGGAATTAAATACTTCCCCCTTGAAAAGGAATTTCGTTATAGGAATTAAATGAAACCTAACACTCGAAATAAAATGCTACTCGATTCTATTTCCCAAAATCACACACTAAAGTCCTCATGTTAATTCTAATCATCCTCACCACGAAGCCTAAAACGTCCTCAAAAATTTTCTATCTCCAAAGAAAATATATCTAACCCACATCCTAGACCCAATACCCAAGACCGGGGGGTTATCATATACCTAAGCTTCGATACCATTTGTAACACCTCGCGTGCCCGGAGAGACACGCGGCATGCTATTACGATAAAACTAAACTAAATCCGCAATAAACAAGATATAGAGCATCTAAAACAAACCCACACTAGAAAAGAAACCACCAATCTCAATTCTTCAAATTCAATACAACAAAGTCTCTCGAAATAATATAAATCACCAATGCTCTATATAAAACAATAAAATAATACAAATCTTTCAAAAAATATTCTTCCCAAAATAATCCACGCTAAAATCATCCCAATTGGTCCATAGCGCTCAAATCCACGCTAACCTGCCAACTAAAAGAACATATGGGGAAGTACACAATACGACATGAAAGATGCTAAACGAATATATTAATGATGAATAAAGTGTAACATCACGAGTAGAGATATTCAAATTAATCTCATAAGCATTTATCAATAAGTTTCGCAACAACACACAACAATGGGACACCAGGCCTCACCCAATTCGCATATGCTTTATTAAGACATATCCCCGGGAAGCAAGAATTTTGGCGGGTTCCCAATATCTCTGTCATATTAAAATCTCATGACAACGTGATCAACAACAACATGAATAATACCACTTGAATCAAAATAATTCCAACAATTATTTTTCATGATTTCCAAGAATTTATCAATCCAAACATAAGTCCAATAAAACATGAAATAAATGGAATAAACTCGTGAGATTTAAAGAGCATATTGTGTAAAACCCCATACCTTAAAATCATCCTCAAAATCTCATGACACCATCATGTTCCTCTCGCAAAAATAATCAAATCATGTTTTAGCCCCAACACGAGATAACCCCAAGTAGTCTTATTTTAAAAACTCAGAAAAATTAGCAGTAAAAATTATTTCAATCACCAATTCAACTTCATATTTGAATTCTAGACAAAAAATTGAGTCAGGTATGTGTTTTGAGTTTTTCTCAAATCTCATTCAAATGCACTTAAAAAGAAGATCTAAACATTCCAAATTAGCTCTTCTCATTAAACTCGTTTTTAGCTCTTTGGATTTCATTTGGCCTCTCTCTTTCATCTCCCTTTCCTTATAATCCATAATATTCCTTATATCGTCTCTATCTCAAACCCTAGCTTGGTGCCTAAGCTAGCCTATGTTACTATATTGCCCATTAATTCAAAATTATCTGCTTCACATATTTAAACCATTAAAAATGTCCAAAAACAATTTAAATTTAAATGTTTGATTCAGTTCCAAATCAAAATAAATCTTTTTAACCCTGATTAATAAAATAATAAAATTACTGAAATCTTACATAACAATCATAAATAACCCTCAAAATAACGAGGTATTACATACTTCCCCCCTTGAAAAGGAATTTCGTTCTCGAAATTAGACAAAACCTAACATTCGAAATAAAATGCTGCTCCATTCTATTTCCAAAAATCACACACTGAACTCCTCAAATAAATTCTAAACATCCTCACCACGAAGCCTGACACGTCCTAAAAAATTTTCTATCTCCAAAGAAATATATCTAACCCGCATGCTAGACCCAATACCCAAGACCCGAGGGTTTTCATTTACATAAGCTTCGATTACATTTGTAACACCACGTGCGCCCGGAGAGACACGCGACGTGCTATTACGATAAACCTAAACTAAATCTACAATAAACAAGGTTTAGAGCATCTGAAACAAACCCACACAAGAAAAGAAACCACCAATCTCAATTCTTCAAATTCAATACAACAAAGTCTCTCAAAATAATATAAATGTCTAATCCTCTATATAACACAATAAAATAATACTAATCTTCCAAAAAATATTCTTCCCAAAATAATCCACGCTAAAATCATCCCAATTGGTCCATAGCGCTTAAATCCACGCTAACCTACCAACTAAAAGTAAATATGGGAAAGTACACAATACGAGAGGAAAGATGCTCAACGGATATAATAACGATGAAAAAAGTGTAACATCATGAATACGAATATTCAAATTAATCTCATAAGCACTTATCAGTAAACTTCTCAACAACACATCAATGAGTCAGCAGGCATACCCAATCCGCATATGCTTTATTAAGACATAGCCTCGGGAATCACGAATTTCGGCGGGTGCCCAACCTACGTGACATATTAAAATCTCATGACAACGTGCTCAACAAGAACTTGAATAATACCACGGGACTCAAAATAATTCCAACAATTTTTTTTCAAGATTTCCAAGAAATTATCAATTCAAACGTGAGTCCAATTAAAAATGAAATCAACGGAATAAACTCGGGAGATTTAAAGAGCATATTTGTGTAAATCCCTATACCTTAAAATAATTGCATGAGTCATCACGTAAAAATCATCCTCAAAATCTGATCGCATCATCACGTTCCTCTCGCGAAAATAATCAAATTATGTTCTAGCCCCAAGACGAGATAACCCCAAGTAGTCTTATTTTAAAAACTCAAAAAAATCATCACTAAAAATTATTTGAATCATCAATCCGACTTCCTACTTGAATTCTACACGAAAAATTGAGTCAAGCGTGTGTTCTGAGTTTTTCTCAAATCTCATTCGAATGCACTTAAAAGAAGATCTAAACATTCCAAATCGGCTATTTTCATTCCACTAGTTTTTACCTCTTTGGATTTCGTTTTTGGCTCTCTTTTTCATCTCCCTTTCCTTATAATGCATAAATATTCTTTATATAGTCTCTGTCTCAAACCCTAGCTTGGTGCCTAACCTAACCTATATTACCATATTGCCCTTGAATTCAAAATTATCTCTTTACATATTTAAACCATTACAAAATGTCCAAAAATAATTTAAATTTAAATGTTTGATTCTGTTCCAAACCAATATAAATTATTTTATCCTCGATTAATAAAATAATAATATTTCTGATATCTTGCATAATTGTCATAAATAACCCTCAAAATAACAGGGTATTAAATACTTCCCCCTTCAAAAGGCATTTCGTTCTCAGAATTAGACGAAACCTAACACTCGGAATAAAATCCTACTCGATTCTATTACCCAAATTCATACACTAAAGTCCTCAAATTAATTCTAAACATCCTCACCACGAAGCCTAACACGTCCTTAAAAACTTTCTATCTCCAAAGAAAATATATCTAACCCGCATCCTAGACCCAATACCCAAGACCCGAGGGTTATCATATACCTAAGGTTCGATACCATTTGTAACACCTCGCGCGTCCGTAGGGACACGCGGCGTGCTATTATGATAAAACTAAACTAAATCCACAATAAACAAGGTATAGAGCATCTAAAACAAAGCCACACTAGAAACGAAACCACCAATCTCAATTCTTCAAATTCAATACAACAAAGTCTCTCGAAATAATATAAATCACCAATGCTCTATATAACACAATAAAATAATACAAATCTTCCAAAAAATATTCTTCCCTAAATAATCCACGATAAAATCATCCGAATTGGTCCACGGCGCTTAAATCCACGGTAACCTGCCAACTAAAAGAAAATATGGGGAAGTACACAATACGACAGGAAAGACACTCAACGAATATATTAATGATGAATAAAGTGTAACATCACGAGTACGAATATTAAAATTAATCTCAAAAGAATTTATCAATAAATTTCTTAACAACACATAACAATGGGTCAACAGGCCTCACCCCATCCGCATATGCTTTATTATGACATAGCCCCGGGAAGCAGGAATTTGGGCGGGTGCCCAATATCCGTGCCAATTAAAATCTCATGACAACGTTCTCAACAACAACATGAATAATAGCACATGAATCAAAATAATTCTAACAATTATTTTTCATGATTTCCAAGAATTTATCAAGTCAAACATGAGTCCAATTAAACATGAAATCAACGGAATTAAATCGAGAGATTATAAAGAGGATATAACGTAAAATCCCACACCTTAAAATCATTGCATGAGTCGCCACATAAAATACATCCTCAAAATCTGATCGCACCATCACGTTCCTCTCGCAAAAATAATCAAATCATGTTCTAGCCCCAACACGAGATAACCCCAAGTAGTCTTATTTTAAAAACGCAGAAAAATCATTGCTAAAAATTATTTTAATTGCCAATCCAACTTTATATTTGAATTCTACACGAAAAATTGAGTCAAACGTGTGTTCTGAGTTTTTCTCAAATCTCATTCGAATGCACTTAAAAAGAATATCTAAACATTCTAAATTGACTCTTCCCATTCCACTAGTTTTTACCTTTTGGGATTTCGTTTTTGGACTCTCTTTTTCATCTCCCTTTCCTTATAATCCATACTATTCCTTATATAATCTCTGTCTCAAACCCTAGCTGGGTCCCTAAGCTTACCTTTATTACTATATTGCCCTTTATTTCAAAATTATCTGTTGTACATATTTAAACGATTATAAAATGCCCAAAATTAATTTAAATTTAAATGTTTGATTCGATTCCAAACCAAAATAAATTATTTTATCCTTGATTAATAAAATAATAATATTACTTAAATCTTGCATAATAGTCATAATAACCCTCAAAATAATTGGGTATTAAATACTTCCCCCCTTGAAAATGAATTTCGTTCTCAGAATTAGATGAAACCTAAGACTAGAAATAAAATGCTACTCGATTCTATTTCTCAAAATCACACACAAATGTCCTCAAATTAATTCTAAACATCCTCACCACGAAGCCTAACACGTCCTCAAAAATTTTCTATCTCCAAAGAAAATTTATCTAACCCGCATGCTAGACCCAATACCGAAGACCCGAGGGCTATCATATACCTAAGCTTCGATACCATTTGTAACACCTTGCACGCCCGGAGAGACACGTGGCGTGCTATTACGAGAAAACTAAACTAAATCCACAATAAAAAACATATAGAGCTTCTAAAAAAAACCACACTACAAAAGAAACCACCAATCTCAATTCTTCAAAATCAATACAACAAAGTCTCTCGAAATAATATAATTCACCAATGCTCTATATAACACAATTAAATAATACAAATCTTTCAAAAAAAATTCTTCCCAAAAAATCCACGCTAATATCATCCCAATTGGTCAATAGCGCTCAAATCCACGCTAACCTGCCAACCAAAAGAAAATATGTGGAAGTACACAATACGACAGGAAAGATGCTCAAAGAATATATTAACGATGAATAAAGTATAAGATCACGAATACAAATATTAAAATTAATCTCATAAGCAATCGGTCACCAGGCCTCCACCCATCCACATATGCTTTATTAAGACATAGTCTCAGGAAGTAGGAATTATGGCGGGTGCCCAATATCCGTGCCATATTAAAATCTCATGACAACGTACTCAACAACAATATGAAGAATACCACATGAATAAAAATAATTCCAACAATTATTTTTCATGATTTCCAAGAATTTATCAATTCAAACATGAGTCCAACTAAACATGAAATCAACGGAATAAACTTGTGAGATTTAAAGAGCATACTGTGTAAAATCATAGCATGAATCGTCTCATAAAAATCATCCTCTAAATCTAATCGCACCATCACGTTCCTCTCACGAAAATAATCAAATCATGTTCTAGCCCCAACATGAGATAACCCCAAATAGTCTTATTTTAAAAACTCAGAAAAATCAGCACTAAAAATTATTTGAATTGCCAATCCGACTACATATTTGAATTCTACATGAAAAATTGAGTCAGGTATGTGTTTTGAGTTTTTCTCAAATCTCATTCGAATGCGCTTAAAAAGAAGATCTAAACATTCCAAATTGGCTCTTCTAATTCCACTTGTTTTTACCTTTTGGATATCGTTTTTGTCCTGTATTTTTCATCTCCCTTTCCTTATAATCCATAATATTCCTTATATAGTCTCTGTCTCAAACCCTAGCTTGGTGCCTAAGCTAACCTATATTACTATATTGCCCTTTAATTCAAAATTATATGCATTACATATTTAAACCATTACAAAATGTCCAAAAATAATTTATATTTAAATGTTTGATTCGATTCCAAACAAAAATAAATCTTTTTAACCCTGACTAATAAAATAATAAAATTACTGGAATCTTGCTTAAAAGTCATGAATAACCCTCAAAACAATGGGGTATTACATACTTTCCCCCTTGAAAAGGAATTTCTTTCTCGAAATTAGACGTAACCTAACACTCGAAATAAAATGCTACTCGATTCTACTTCCCAAAATCACACACTAAAGTCCTCAAATTAATTCGAAACATCCCCACCACGAAGCCTAACACGTCCTCAAAAATTATCTATCTCCAAAGAAAATATATTTAACCCGTATGCTAGACCCAATATCCAAGACCCGAGGGTTGTCGTATACCTAAGCTTCGATACCATTTGTAACACCTCGCACGCCCGGAGAAAAACGCGGCATGCTATTATGATAAAACTAAACTAGATCCACAATAAACAAGGTATAGAACATCTAAAACAAACCCACAGTAGAAAATAAACCACCAATCCCAATTCTTCAAATGCAATACAATAAAGTCTCGCGAAATAATATAAATCACCAATGCTTTATATAACACAATAAAATAATACAGATGTTTCAAAAAATATTCTTCCCAAAATAATCCATGCTAAAATTATCCCAATTTGTCCATAGCGCTGAAATCCACGCTAATATGCCAACTAGAAAAACATATGGGGTGGTACACAATACGACCGGAAAGATCCTCAATGATTATATTAATGACGAATAAAGTGTATTATCATGAGTACGAATATTCGAATTAATCTCACAAGCATTTATCAATAAACTTCTCAACAACAAACAAATGGGTCACCAAGCCTAACCCCATCCGCATATGCATTCTCAAGACATAGACCCGAGAAGTAGGTACTTTGGCCTGTGCCCAATCTCCGTGCCATATTAAAATCTCATGAAAACGTGCTCAACAACAACATGAATAATACCACATGAATCGAAATATTTCAAACAATTACTTTTCAAGATATCCAAGAATTTATCAATTCAAACATGAGTCCAATTAATCATGAAATCAACGGAATAAACTCGTGAGATTTGAAGATCATATTGTGCAAAACCCCAAACCTTAAAATCATTTCATGAATCATCACGTAAAAAACATCGTCATAATCTAATCGCACCATCACGTTCCTCTCGCGAAATTAATCAAATCATGTTCTAGCCCCAACACGATATAACCCCAAATAGTCTTCTTTTAAAAACTCAAAAAAATCAGCCCTATTATTATTTGAATCTCCAATCCGACTTCATATTTGAATTCAACATAAAAAATTGAGTCAGGTATGTGTTTTGAGTTTTTCTCAAATCTCATTCGAATGCACTTAAAAAGACGATCAGAACATTCCAAATTGGCTCTTCTTATTCCACTCCTTTTTACCTCTTGGATTACATTTTTTGCCTCTCTTTTTCATCTCCCTTTCCTTATAATCCATAATATTCCTCATATAGTCTCTGTCTAAATCCCTAGCTTGGTGCCTAAGCTAACCTATATTACTATATTGCCCTTTAATTCAACATTATCTTCTTTACATATTTAAACCATTAGAAAATGTCCAAAAATAATTTAAATTTAAATGTCTGATTCGATTCCAAACCAAAATAAATTATTTATCCCCGATTAATAAAATAATAATATTACTGAAATCTTGCATAATAGTCATAAATAACCCTCAAAATAACGGGGTATTACATACTTTCCCCCTTGAAAAGGAATTTCGTTCTCGAAATTCGATGAAACCTAACACTCGAAATAAAATGCTACTCGATTCTATTTCCCAAAATCACACACTAAAATTCTCAAATTAATTCTAAACATTCTCACCGCGAAGACTAACACATCCTCAAAAAAATTCTATCTCCAAAGAAAATATATATAACCCACATGCTAGACCCAATACCCAAGACCCGAGGGTAGTCGTATACCTAAGCTCTGATACCATTTGTAACACCTCTCGTGCCCGGAGAGACACGCGGCGTGCTATTATGATAAAAATAAACTAAATCCACGATATAGAAGGTATAGAGCTTGCAAAACAAACCCACACTTGAAAAGAATCCACTAATCTCAATTATTCAAGTTCAATACAACAATGTCTCTCGGAATAATATAAATCACCAATGCTCTATATAACACAATAAAATGTTACAAATCTTCCAAAAAAATATTCTTCCCAAAATAATTCACCCTAAAATCATCCCAATTGGTCCATAGCTCTCAAAGCCACGCTAAATTGCCAACTAAAAGAAAATATGGGGAAGTACACAGTACGACAGGAAAGTTGCTCAACGAATATATTAACGATGAATAAAGTGTAAGATCACGAGTACAAATATTCAAATTAATCTCATAAGCATTAATCAGTAAACTTCTCAACAACACATCAATGGGTCACCAGGCCTCGCCCCATCTGCATATGCTTTATGAAGACATAGCCTCGGGAAGCAGGAATTTTGGAGAGTGCCCAACCTCCGTGCCATATTAAAATCTCATGGCGACATTCTCAACAACAACATGAATAATACCATATGAATCAAAATAATTCCAACAATTATTTTTGAAGATTTCTAAGAAGTTATTAACTAAATCATGAGTCCAATTAAACAAGAAATCGACTGAATAAACTCGCGAGATCTAAAGAGCATATTGTGTAAAACCCCATACCTTAAAATCATTGCATGAACCGTCTCGTAAAAATCATCCTCAACATCTAATCGCGCCATCACGTTCCTCTCACGGAAATAATCAAATCACATTTTAACTCCAACATGAAATAACCACAAATAGTCTTATTTTAAAAACTCAAAAAAACCAGCAGTAAAAAAAATTTGAATCCACAATCCGACATCATATTTATATTCGTCACAAATAATTGAGTCAAGTATTTGTTTTGAGTTTTTCCAAATATCATTCGAATGCACTTAAAAAGAAGATCTAAACATTACAAATTGGCTCTTCTCATTCCACTCGTTTTTACCTCTTTGGATTTCGTTTTTGGCCTCCCTTTTTTATCTCCTTTTCCTAACAATCAGCCATAATATTCCTCATATAGTCTCTCTCTCAAACCCTAGATTGGCACCTAAGATAACCTATATTACTATATTCCCCTCTAATTCAAAATTATCTGCTTTACATATTTAAACCATTACAAAATGTCCAAAAATAATTTAAATTTAAATGTTTGATTCGATTCCAAACCAAAATAAATTATTTTATCCCCGATTAATAAAATAATAATATTACTGAAATCTTGAGGAATAGTCATAAATAACCCTAAAAATAATGGGGTATTACATTATCCTCCACACCTTGAGCACTCTTGATATCTCCATGCATAATAGTGAAGTATTCCAAGTGGACGTTACCACTTCTAAGCTTCACTGGAATGCGAATTGAGGACATAAGTGGGTGAATATCCTCTCGTAGTTAATTTTTTAACCTAGTCAGTTTAAAAATGTCTAACACAGTGGGACTCGGGACCTTCCATCCCAAAATAAAATTCGAATAAATTTAGTGACAAGTTACAAAAGAAAATGTAACTTGAGATAACAAATAAGTCCAGCACAATATCAATTAAACTAAGTTTAATGGCGTAAAAAAGGCTAGATTTCTCCATCTCTCTTATCCCGATTCACCCATTTCGATTTTTTTCGTTGTCCAACTTCATGGACAAAACCTAAACCTAAATAAAGATTTTTTTTGGAGGTTGTTAGTGTTTATATTTGTATATTGTGGTACCTAATCTACGGTAGAAAATGGAGATAGGAACCGACAGCTCTTCTTTGAAACATGGAGTATCATTGGAGAACTATTCCTCACATAATTATTTAATGGTGGAAATAATGCTCCTAACAACAATGGAAGTATTGTATGAGAGCCTATTTACAGTCTCAGTCAATAAAAGGTAATCATCGCTGTTTGAATAACTCGATGCCATTAATGATAAAGGGTTTGAACAGAGAGAAAATAATCGATTGAAATGAAAGCCTTCTTGGAAATATATTGTGAACAATAAAACATGAGAAGGAGCATAGAAATGAGATTAAATAGATTAGTGTAACTGTTTGAAATGCAAAACAAAACTAAGAAGACATTGACACATGCCACTAAGAATGTCCCTAAGAAAAAGTGGAATGATTGGGGAATGGAAAGACAAAAAAGGCATCTTTAGTGACCCTGTCAATAAAAAAATTGTCATGATTACATGTCTAGGTCTTTAATACCCTAAAAACCATAATTAATTATTGGTATTTCCAAAGAATCCAAATATTTTGGTTGAAGTGAACTACTGAAGTTACCCGCTTTTTAAGAATTAATTATTTCAATTGGTTGGGAAAGTTATTATTTTGACACTTCCACACATGGAATGAAATTTGGTGGAACCACTACCAATAATGAAACATGAATTCAGTATAGCCCATGATTAAAATTTCTCTTGGCCTTAAATAACAAAAAATAGTTATAAGTAAATGCAACATATCAAATTTGGTCAGAACATAGAATGTCCGTCAAATGGTTAAATAAATATTATGCCATGTTGATAAAAATTTGTTTAATTGATAATTCAACAACTAAACAAATAAGATAATTCATGGAATATCTACAACATATTGGTTTTATGTCAATCCATAAAAAAATATTCAGAACAAAACATTATATTTCCATTAACATTCATGAATTAATATTACAAAAGATGGAAAAATACAACATCACACTCTTGGAAGAGTGTAGTAGTGAGGAAAGGTATAAGTCATAAATGGTGTAAAGTATTCCATAAATAATCAAGGTGATTTTCCTCCAAATCCATATCAAGATTTATTTGGGCCAACTCGAAGAACGGTAGCTAGTGAGAATGGAAATTATGCACAGTTTCTTAAAACTTGTGTTTGAGATCTTTGGACTTAAGGAGAATGTCATCTGATAAAAGTGATTCAAATCCTAAGATGGTTGGATCCTCCGGGCCATTTAGATAGAAGTTTTAAAAACTCTTCCACTCTTCCAAAACTCTATTTGAAAGAGAGTTAAGATTAACATGACCTTAAAATTGACCCCTATAGGTCTTGAAGTTAGTAAAAAATTGACTAAGGCTTTTGAGGTAGGATAAATCATGAGGAAGTGAAATTTGGGATTTTTGTGTTTTGGGATAAGTGGGAAGATAATTAAGGACCATGCAACTCCAAGAAAAATTATTCTTGGTATTCCCTTGCTATAATACAATGCGGGGAAGGTGGGAAAAGAATTAATAACTTCTAAGGCCTTACTTGAGATTTATGTCAAAGGAAGGATACTCTAAATGAGGATGATTAGAAGGTAAACCATCATTAACATATCACTATTAATTTTGGAGGGGACCATATACTAATTTGTGGGGGGTAGGCTAACATATCATATAGAGGATCAGGAGGTAACATGACTTTAGTAACTAAGACTTCAAAGTCATCTAAGTCAAATCTAGATTCAAATAAAATAAACGTACAAACGGTTTGAAAAAAGCTGGTATAAGGGTTGGATGAAGGTATGAGAAAGGGAGATAACCATGTCTAACCTAGGGACATCATAGGTATCAAAATGCCAAGCGTCCAAATGATTCAGATACTCGTTAACATTGAGAGTATGTGGTCTCAAAACTGAGATAGATGAAACGTAACGAATTAGAATAACTTATCAAGTTATGACAAAATTTTCTGTCCCAGTTCAATAGTTGGAAAAAAACATAGAGCCTAAGTTATATGTGACACATTGTTTACCAATTAGATTCAACGAAATTTAATCTTCAATATTTAGGTGACTTAATCTAAATGTGGAAAGAGAAACATTATAGCACGACACCAAGGCGTGCGAGAAAAACCCAAAACGGGAAAAAAAACTTCGGTTTGACAGAACGACAAATGCACTGTGGTACTGTTTTACAACTAGAATAAGTAGACTTAAAACCTCACGATGCTATAACTGAATAGATATTGTATCCTGCTATATGTTCCATAAAGAGCATCAACAACTAGATTACGCTACACAACCATGACAAGTGTTGGTCCGTAACTAATATCATAAGTCCTCGTGCCACACAAAGTCTTAGTTTAAAGTTCCAAGAAAACTTCCTTATTTTTGTGTTTGAAGAAGAAATTATGTGTTCCAAAATGTACCAATGGTGAGAAGCCTCCAATGAGTGTAATCCCACTTCAAGGTGTGTGATGACCCAAGGTGAATGTCTGTCTGAAAATAATGGCTTAACTCAAAAAATATATCTTAGATATACATTGAATCTAAATATAAGACGAGAACAAATTATAAAGAGATTTGTTAAAGGGTTGAAAAATAATTTAATGCAAAAAAGTTCACTTCAAAATATTTTTTGATTTCAGAAGTACTTACAATTAAAATATCTCAAGATTATATAGAAGATAAAAACAAGAATTAAAACTTGGATGAATAAAAAAATCAAAAGGAGGTTTTTATCAAAATATTTTTCTCTCCTTAAAAGTTGATTCTTGTTGCAAGAAAGATTTTACATAAATATTTTGTCCACAAAGAAATCACAAAAGTCATACTTACACTCACTCTCCAAAATGAAGCACAAAATACTTACTTATGCACAAAAGCTGGCAAGATAAGTTTTTCTTTTGCTGGGGGGAGGGGAAGGGTAGGTAAGGAGTATGCTTACATGAGGTTATATTGTGAAAAGTAGAAAAGATATGGATAGATCTTTAGTTTGCACAAGTATCAAGAAAGATGTGTATAATCTAGTTCAGAAAGTGACTTTTTCGTTAGACTAACACATATCACCGGAGTGGCATTGCAGTGAGATTTTGCATTACTGTGAAGATCTTGAAGTGAGGATATAAATCAATCCAAAGATGAAAAACTCTGGAGCATGGCGCATCCAGTGAGACAGTGTCACCACAGAGAGAAAAAGCCTCGCTGCGGTGAAGGTCTCCTACGAGAGACCTCAATAACCTTTATGAAATATAATTTATAAGATTTTCAAATATTATTTTATTGCATTTCATAAACAAGTCTAAAGATCCATATCAACAAAACAAACACATAAAAAGTATTTTATTATAAAGAAAATATGTGTGAGTAAAATGTGTATGACTATATGTGTTTGTTTACTTTCCTAATAGTGGTATAAAAAGGATACGCATGATAGTGAGGATGTTCATTGAATGATTTTCAAAAAACTTTGCTGGAAGGACCTCAAGGACGAGGTTTAAAGTAAATTTGAGCAATGGAATAAGAAAATCTAGTTCTATTAGGGCACATGAGTAAAATTCTTACTATTAGAATCTCCCCATTTGTCTATTACATAACAAAATATTCAAAAATGAAGATTACAATTGTTGTAAGAAACTATAGCAACCTATGACAAGTATAGATAAGGCTGACCGAATGTATAGGACAAACCTATACTACAAATCTTCAAAGACAAGAGTTTCGAAGTTATCTTGTACATGTTAAGCTATCATACATTCTAAACAAAAGATATATAATAATACCAATATAATGACTAGTTTAAATAAAAAATATGTGATGAATAAGATAAAGTTATTCATCGTTCTAAGATGTGTATACAACTTCTATAGATGACAATATCAAAGTGCTATCGGCCATATTGAGACATATACTATATTTCTTGGGTATATAATCCATGTTCATTTAGTTTATCATGAAATAAATCGAGATATATTACTAAGTAGAACTCCCCCCTAATCTAATGTTTCTCACCCTTTTGTCATGGAATTGACAAAGTTAAAGAAACACTAAACTAAATAAGCATACTAGGAATGACCATATAGTGTGCTATTTTAATCAAAATTAAATAAAGAAAGCATATACAATCCAAGGACTCTAGTTCATATTACACTCATAGAGATAGACAAATAATATACACAGCTAGACCATGTAACACAAATACGAGTTAAGGTTGACCATAAAATAGACGTAATGATGCATGTGTTCAAGTCAACAAGTATAAAGCATGGGTTAGTAGTTAGTAAATCAAATGATTGAATATTAAACCTACATAAGCTATATTGTGCCAAAAAGTACAAGAGCTAAGGATTATAATATATATATATATATATATATATATATATATATATATATATATATATATATATATATATATATATATATATATATATATATATATATATATATATATATATATATGTAACAAACTGCACAATTTTTGGGGTATTTTCAAAATAAAGAGGAAAACTAAATTTTGAGATAAAATTATTTTTATGGAACAAATATGTTGGTTATGATTTTAGAAGAATAAAACTTCAAGAAGAATTGAAATCGGAGTTAAAATGGATTTTATATGAATTTTTTAATATTTTGCCTTATGGCATTTTGAAGGGAAACTCTCAGGTTTTAGACATGATCGATCGATCAATGACTTTCATAGATCGATCGATTGTCCTAGAAAATGTGAACAACAAGTATTTTTGAGGAGTTGTGGTTTGATTCGAACTCTTATATTTTTACCTTATAAAAAGGGATCGTTGGCTATTGTTTTGGAACATTCTTATGGCATAAAAATACCCAGAAAATATATTTTATTTTCCTCTCTTTTATACACAGACAGTACCCTTTAATTTATTCTTTCAACCATAGGTTTTTGAGATGTTTTTGTGGCTATTTTAAGGTTGATTAATATGTCCCAAGTGTCACCTAGGCTCAGAGACACCAACCTCGGTCGAGGACAGGGCCGCCGTTGGAAGAGCCTTGATCGATGACCAGCAGCCTCGGTCATAGAAGGGTCGGCCCAGACCGACACAATTACAAACCTCATGAAGAGGGATATGCATGTATCATAAGGGTCAGCAGCAATTCAGCTCATCTGGGAATGATAACCTCGGCCATGGGTAGGCCGAGGTAACAGGGTGGCATACCTCTACGAAGGTCGACCTCATCAGCAAATCAGTCGATGTTCCAGGAAGGATCCAACTCAATCTCGGCTTTGGTCGACCCTAATCCCTTGTCTCAGCTTAACTTAAGCCGAGACCTTCATGGCCCATCTCGGTTTGAATGAGCAACTAGACTTTATCAACCTCGGCTTCTCCTAGGCCGAGGTCATGACCAAGAACGATGGCCGAGCACCTAATGACATTTGGATAAGGACACATGGACACAAGTCAGTTATAACAAATCATTCCCCACACGTAGCGGGAATATTTCATCATCATTCTCTACATGTGACAGTGACAAATGTCTTTTTCATATTGGCTGTATCAAAACACACACATGCTCATTGCATGCATGGGGGTACATTACACCCCCCAGGTACTATATATAGAGGTCATTCTCTACCTTGCAAAGGATCTCGAAATTATCAAACCTAGATAAAATTTTGTCTAAACACACAGTAGAGAGAGAAAGCTTGAGAGATTATAACTATGGCCATTAGAGCCCTCACACAGTGATACATATCATACACTTGCACAGTGGATGTAGGACTAATTGGATGAACCACTTATATTTCGGAGTGAATACTCTTCTCCTCACATCCTTATACTATATGTGTATGTACCCTTATGCTGCCATTGTTAATATTGAATTGAGCTCACAAACACCTTGAAGGGTGGTGTTGTTTCCAGAATCATCATTTTGGGGCCATCTGTGCGAAGAGAAGCTATCTCTTCATCTTTATTTGCTCAACCTCACCGGAGACTCTGGTGGTGAACCAGGCCTCCACCCCCCCCCCCCCCTCTTTGTGCGGAGTTGTTTCACCATTGAAAGAGGTCCTGTAAGGTATTGAGTTCATCTGCTACTCAATCTCTTTATTATTAACACATGGCACCGGAGTTGCCACCGCCTCTTTCGCCGCCTGGTGGGGGAGGGCCCAGTTCCAACCAGGCACCGCTTCAGTCCAAAATGGCAGAGGTGTACGCAACTTTGAGGTCTTTGGCTGCAACGCAGCAAGCTATGCAGGAACAGTTTGGATAGCTTAGCCAAATTATGATGAGGCCACTTGGAGTCTCACCGGATATGATCACTCCGGCGGTCATCCAGCCTCATCCTGACACCAGGGGACCGTCCCAGGCACCGATGAAGGACCATCATGCACCCCAGCGGAGGAGGGATGTTGCTGACTCTAGGCGCTTACGCCTGGGGAGGCAAGAAAACCCTTGCCCAGAGGACAGGTATGAAGATCTAGAGGCGGAAGAGGTCCCGAAAGATTATTGGGAGTCATATGAGGTTTCGAATAATACAGCTCATCCTCTTCAGCAGAGCCGAGGATGTGTTGGCCGAAGGGTTGAAGAGGCCCAACAACGAGGATCAGCTTTTGATCGATTGAGCAGAGGGTCATCCTTTGAGAGGTTGGGCCCAGTGAATGACCTAAGACAGAGGTTATCCAGGTCAAGAAGTGTTGTCATCTTGCAAAGAGGGGACAGACCAGGTCATCCTGACCAAGGCCGACCCCATGAAAGAAGGCGAAAAGACTAGGAAGAGGTCAACAACCGACGTTATGCTGCGGCAGGGGAACCCTCTGTCCATCCCTTAGAGGTGGCTGGGGACAACCTCGTCCAGACCGATGGTAGGAGACCGTGGAATGACTCTATCCAATGCCTTGAGGAGAAGATAGGAGACCTCATCAAAAGTAGGGACTTGTTGCAAAGGGGTTACTGAGAGGGCTCTCCATTTGTGGCTAGGTTAGTGAGCTTCCCAACTCCTGCTAAGTTCAAGACTCCTGTGGTGTCTCCTAAGTATGATGGCAGCACCAACCCTATACATCACATCGAGATGTATCAGTCGGTAGCAAACATCTACTCAATACCTGATGAGATGAAGTGTCGGGCCTTCTCTGGTACCTTGACAGGAGCATCACACAGTTGGTTTACTTCTCTTCCAAAAAACTCAATTGAGAACTTCAAAAGCTTGGCTGAATGATTCATCCACAACTTTTACTTCGGGGTAAAACCTCAAAAGAATACCACTCACCTACTATATGTCAAGCAAGGCAAGAACGAGAGCCTTAGAGACTACATCTCCAGGTTCAACAAAGAGAAACTTTAGGTTGAAGACTACGAAGAGAATATAGCCATGACTTCCCTCATAGAAGGTCTTCAGAAAGGGAAGCTATTCTGGAAACTCGCAGAAGACCCTCCCAGGTCCATGGACGAGCTACTGGAAACTGCGGGGAAACTCATGAATGTCAAAGAGGCAATGGCCACCAAGTACGAGGATGAGAACAGTGGTAGTAATGGGAAGTCCTAAAGAAAGAAAGATGGAAAGAAGAGGTCCGCCAATGACAAGTTCACTCACTATAATTCTCTCAATGTGAGCTGTGAGCATATCCTTAACGAGATCAATAATGACAGGACTCTGAAGTGGCAAAAAAGTTGAAGGCTCCGCCACATAAGAGGAACAAAAACTTATGGTGTGAGTTCCATCGGTACCATGGCCATATCACAGATAGATGCTTCGCCTTGAAGGATGAGATTGAAAAATGCTAAAATCTAAAAAATTGAGGAAGTATGTTGATGGTAAGACACCTAAAGGGGGAAGAGATGACCCTAGAAAGAGGCAAAACGGTAGATTCCATGACGATGTCCCGGTTAGAAGAGACAATGATTCAGAAGGTGATGACGAAGATGATCCTGACCTCCCGCTGAAAGATGACAACACCCCTGTGAGGAGGGTTGGCATGATATCCTTTGGTGTTGACACCATATGCGGAGGACTTGCAGGAGGTGGCTCTGATGTGGCTGACAGGAAATCTCACGTGGTAGAGGCCAAGTCAGCGGCCAAACATAAGGTCGTCAATCTAACATCTTCCGATGCAGCGCAGAAGAGAAAGAAGGTGGACATGGACACCCTTATAGTTAGGTTCTCCCGACTCGACTTTAAAGGTATCTTAGCCCCCCATGATGACCCTTTGGTAATAACAACAAGGGTGCATGGGTGCGAGGTGCAGAGGATCCTCGTGGACGGGGGGAGCTCAGCAGATGTGATGTTTTGGCCTTGCTTCAAGAGCCTAGGTCTTAGCAGAGCTAGGCTAGTGCCCTATCATCATCCTTTGATGGGCTTAAGTGGTAAAAAGGGCGACCCATTGGGCATGTATGAGATGGACATTCGGATGGGTGATGAGTGGCCCAAGAGGTTTACCCGGGTGATAAATTTCTTCGTGACGGACGAGAACGTCTTCTCGGCCTATAACCTGATCATAGGAAGAGTGTACCTTAAGCAGTTTGAAGCTGTGCCATCGATGGTCCACTAGATGCTAAAATTCCTGACCCCCTATAGGGTAAGGGAAGTTAAGGGTGACCAAACCATAGCGCGAGAATGTTACTTCAACTCGGCCGAAGAGAGAGAGGCCTATAACAGGGCAACCACCACCTACAACATTGATACATTGGACCCGAGAGATGAAACAAAGTTGACGAAGGGAGACGCCACGAAAGAGGTAAAATCCATCGTCCTCAATGAGGACGAGCCGGAAAAAACAATCCAGGTCGGTAAAACCCTAAAGACAAAAATGAAGGAAGAGCTGGTAAACTTCCTTAGGAAGAGGCAGAGTGTCTTCGCTTGGAGTCATGCAGACATGTCCGGCATCAACCCTAAGGTTATGAGTCACAAGCTCAACGTGACCAAAGATGCCAGGCCTCTCAAAATGAGATGAAGAGTTTACTCTAGGGAGAAGTACGACGTCATCCAGGAAGAGGTCAAAAAATTGGAAGAGGCTGAGTTTCTAAGAGAAGTCATATATCCAGAGTGGTTATCGAATGCAGTCATCGTGCCCAAAGTCAATGGGAAGTGGAGGATGTGTGTTGATTTCACAGATCTGAACAGTTCTTGTCCAAACGATAGCTATCCCTTACCCCGGATAGATCAGATGGTGGATGCTACTATAGGACATGAGACCATGAGCTTCATGGACGCATATTCAGGCTATAACCAGATTTCATGGATGTGAAAGACGCAGAGAAAATAGCCTTCATTACCGATAAAGGGATGTACTATTACAAAGTGATGCCCTTCGGTCTGAAAAATACAGGAGAAACATACCAATATCTTGTGAATAAGATGTTAGAAGATCAAATAGGCAAGAAAATGGAGGTGTGTGTAGATGATATGCTAATGAAGATCTTAAAAGCTTGCACTCATGTGGAAGACCTCGAAAAGGCCTTCAATACTATGGACTTATACAGGATGAAGCTCAACCCAGCGAAGTGTGTCTTTGGGGTAGGAGCTGGGAAGTTCCTAGGATTCATTATCAATCAAAGAGGAATTGAAGAAAAGCTTGAGAAAATCAAGGCTCTTCTTGATACGAAGACACCGAGGGGTATCAAAGACGTCGAAAGACTCACGGGGAGAGTAGCTGCACTTAACATATTTGTTTCCAGGGAAACAGACAAGTGTCTTCTGTTCTTTAAAGTGCTTAGAAAGGCCTTCCATTGGGATAAAGAGTGCGAAAAGCATTCAACCAACTCAAGTCTTACCTTGGGTCTCCCTTGCTACTGTCTCGGGCCATAATATGAGAGAAATTGTATGTGTATCTGGCAGTCTCTAAATCGGCCATCAGCGCAGCCATAGTACGGGAGGACGATGGGATCCAAAGACCTGTGTATTTCAATAGTAAGGCCCTTCAAGGGTATGAACAAAATTACCCTCGTATGGAAAAGTTAGCTTACACGCTGATACATGCTTCAAGGAAGATGAAGCCCTACTTCCAAGCCCACTCCATGGTTGTCCTTATCGACTCACCACTAAGACAGGTCCTGCATAAAGTGGATAAATCTAGAAGGTTGATGACTTGGGTCATTGAGTTGGGGAGTATGTCCTTACCTACCAACCTAGGATAGACATCAAGGGGCAGGCCCTCGCGGGCTTTATTGCTGAATTCACTTAGGAAGAGGTCGAGGCCAAGAATGACCTAGAGGGTGCTGAAGGGTCAAATAGCAGTGTCTTCCTGGACCAGGAAAAGAAGACACCCAACGTCTCCTGAGATCAGGAAGAGGTTACATACAAAAAGATTAGGAACATAGTAGCGGATAACGAGGAGGATCGGTACCTCTTCAGGCAGGGAGTCATATCGGAGGGGGCTTTCTCATCGGATACAGATATTTGGAACCTCTTTGTTGATGGTTCCTCACGCGATAACGAAAGCGGTGCAGGGTTGATAATATAAGACCCAGATGGTACCAACATTGAATACGCAGTGAGGTTCAACTTCAAGGCATCTAACAACGAGTCGGAATATGAAGCTATGATAGTAGGTCTCTTGTTGGTAAAGACTATGGGTGTAAAATGACTCCTACTTCATAGCGACTCAAGGTTTGTTGTCAATCAAGTATTGGGAGTCTATGAGGCTAAAGATGAAAGGATGGCTAAGTATCTGAAGAAAGTGAGAACAATATTAGAATATTTTGAAGAAACAAAAATGAAGAGGGTACCTCAACAAAGTAATAGCCACGTAGACGCGTTGGCAAGGTTGGCCTTAGCGACAAAGACAAACGTCAGAAGGACAATTCCGATCGAGGTCTTAATTAAAGCGACCATCGAAGAAGAAGATGTATGTAACCCTTATCTCAATTTGAACGTAGGATACTCATGGATGGACCCCCTAGTCAGGTATATCAGGGAGGGAGAGCTACCCGAATCCAAGTTAGAAAGGAGGAAATTAAGATATAAGGCTGCCAAGTTCTCAATAGTAGGAGATGTCATGTACAAAAAGGGATTTCTATTATCTCTCCTCAGATGTGTGCATCCCACCGAAGTCCCTCGGGTCTTACAGGAAGTTCATGAGGGTTCTTGCTCTAGTCACATAGGAGGAAGACCCTTGGCCAAGAGAATCATTACACAAGGATACTGGTGGCTAACCTTGGCCAAAGATGCTGCAGCTTATGTAAAGAGGTGTGATAAGTGTCAGAGATTCGCCACTATTCCACATCAACCTCATCAACATATGACATCAATCACCTCTCCATGGCCATTTGCAGTATGGGGTATTGACTTAGTAGGACCTCTACCAAGAGTTTCCAACAGTTATCGGTTCCTGATAATTTCCATTGACTACTTCTCAAAGTTGGTGGAGGTAGAGCCGATGATAATGATCACAGAGCAGAAGACCTTCCAATTCATTTGGAGGAACATCATATGCATACACGGCCTCCCAAACACTCTCATCTCAGATAATAGGACCCAGTTCAAGAACGCCTCTTTAGAGAAATATTGCGTAAGAGTTGGGATAAAGCAGTTCTTCTCATCTACGAGCCGACCTCAGGCAAATGGTCAGACCGATGTCACGAACAGAATAATCCTCGATGGAATTAAGAAGAGGTTAGAAGAAGCAAAGGGAAGATGTACTGAAGAGGTCTACGCTGTGTTATGGGCCTATAGAACCACGACAAGGACACCTACAGGAGAAACCCCGTTCAAGCTTGCCCATGGCTCAGAGGCCATCATACCAACATAGGTGGGACTCCCTACTCACAGGGTTCAGACTTATGACCCTAAAAAAAATGGGGAGAAAAGGAGGCTAGACTTAGATGTAATTGAAGAAAGAATAGAAGACACAGAGGTCAGACAAGCAACTTACAAGCAAAGAGAAGCAAAATTCTATAATCTGAGGGTGAAGTCAAGGCCCATGGTC
Organism: Sambucus nigra; assembly: GCA_949130495.1. Classification (NCBI taxonomy): domain Eukaryota; kingdom Viridiplantae; phylum Streptophyta; class Magnoliopsida; order Dipsacales; family Adoxaceae; genus Sambucus; species Sambucus nigra. The sequence goes on along the minus strand of OX422215.1, from coordinate 275,272,392 downwards.
GTGGGAGACCTAGTACTGAAGAAAACCTAACAGAAAACAAACAAACTCTACCCAACCTGGCATGGTCCCTACAAAGTGACAGAAGAGGTTATGCCTGCTACCTACAGGCTAGAAAACCTATAAGGGGAACGTTTCGCTAACCCATGGAATGCTGATCACCTAAAGAAATATTACACATGATGTTGCAAAGAGTTTATGTAAATGTACCATCTTATTATGAAGATGTTATTAATGAAAGATCAGTTTCCATGATGGATCATCCTTTATTGTGCTCTAACATCATTAATTTGGTGAGATTAATTATGAGGATAACATGTTAGGTGATGACCTCAGACCCTTATAACATCACTCAATGGTGACAAGGTCTGAGGTCAGACACACTAATGAGATGACCTCAGACCCTTAACATCATTAATTCGGTGACATTAATTATGAGGATAATATCTTAGGTGATGACCTCAGACCCTTATAATATCACTTAGTGGTGACCAGGTCTGAGGTCAGACACCATAATGAGATGACCTCAGACCTTTAACATCATTAATTTGGTGAGATTAATTATGAGGATCACATCTTAGGTGATGACCTCAGACCCTTATAACATCACTTAGTGGTGACAAGGTCTGAGGTCAGATACCATAATGAGATGACCTCAGACCCTTAACATCATTAATTTGGTGAGATTAATTATGAGGATAAAATATTAGGTGATGACCTCAGACCCTTATAACATCACTCAGTGGTGACAAGGTCTGAGGTCAGACACCATAATGAGATGACCTCAGACCCTTAACATCATTAATTTGGTGAGATTAATTATGAGGATCACATCTTAGGTGATGACCTCAGACCCTTATAACATCACTCAGTGGTGACAAGGTCTGAGGACAGACACCATAATGAGATGACCTCAAACCCTTAACATCATTAATTTGGTGAGATTAATTATGAGGATCACATCTTAGGTGATGAGCTCAGACCCTTATAACATCACTCAATGGTGACAAGGTCTCAGGTCAGACACCATAATGAGATGGCCTCAGACCCTTATAACATCACTTAGTGGTGACAAGGTCTGAGGTCAGACACCATAATGAGATGACCTCAGACCCTTAACATCATTAATTTGGTGAGATTAATTATGAGGATAACATCTTAGGTGATGACCTCAGACCCTTATAATATCACTCAGTGGTGACAAGGTCTGAGGTCAGACACCATAATAAGATGACCTCAGACACTTAACATCATTAATTTGGTGAGATTAATTTTGAGGATAGCATCTTAGGTGATGACCTAAGAGCCTTATAACATCACCCAGTGGTGACAATGTCTGATGTCACACACCATAATGAGATGACCTCAGACCCTTAACATCATTAATTTGGAGAGATTAATTATGAGGATCACATCTTAGGTGATGACCTCAGACCCTTATAACATCACTCAGTGGTGACAAGGTCTGAGGTCAGATACTATAATGAGATGACCTCAGACCCTTAACATCATTAATTTGGTGAGATTAATTATGGGGATCACATTTTAGGTGATGACATCAGACCGTTATAACATCACTCAGTGGTGACAAGGTCTGAGTTCAGACACCAGAATGAGATGACCTCAGACCCTTAACATCATTAATTTGTTGAGATTAATTTTGAGGATCACATCTTAGGTGATGACCTCAGACCCTTATAACATCACTCAGTGGTGACAAGGTCTGAGGACAGACACCATAATGAGATGACCTCAAACCCTTAACATCATTAATTTGGTGAGATTAATTATGAGGATCACATCTTTGGTGATGACCTCAGACCCTTATAACATCACTCAGTGGTGACAAGGTCTCAGGTCAGACACCATAATGAGATGGCCTCAGACCCTTATAGCATCACCCAGTGGTGACAAGGTCTGAGGTCAGACACCATAACGAGATGACCTCAGATCCTTAACATCATTAATTTGGTGAGATTAATTATGAGGATAATATCTTAATTGATGACCTAAGACCCTTATAATATCACTCAGTGGTGACAAGGTCTGAGGTCAGACACCATAATAAGATAACCTCAGACCCTTAACATCATTCATTTGGTGAGATTAATTTTGAGGATAACATCTTAGGTGATGACCTAAGACCCTTATAACATAGGTCTGATGTCAGACACCATAATGAGATGACCTCAGACCTTTAACATCACTCAGTGGTGACAAGGTCTGAGGTCAGACAACATAATGAGATGAACTCAGACCCTTAACATCATTAAGTTGGTGAGATTAATTATGAGGATAGCATATTAGGTGATGAACTCAGACCCTTATAACACCATTATGGCGATAAGGTCTGAGGTCAGACTATTGATTGAGTTTAAACAAGACATCATTGCAACCAAATTTCAGAGTTAAAACATCATAAAGACAGAAGCATTCAACGAATAAATGGAGTGAAAGATCCTCCTCGGAGGTCGCAATACAGTTAAGATTCAAAAAATAAGAGTCAACCATGTTCTTCAAAAAGTACAAACATTCAGTAGTTACAAAATAAAGCTTCACACTTGAATTTAAGGGTTGGAGGGGAGAATGCTTATGTCTTCGTCCTGGTCCTGTTGGAAAACCTTGGTCACCTCGGTAGTATCCTCCCTGAGGTCAGTCCTTTCAATCTCCGTGCCGTCCAGTGTGTCAGTCTCGGCAGGTGCAATAATCTCCTCCTCAACCTCTTGAAGGGCCTAGGTAAACTGAGGGTTGGCAAAGACGAGGCCTACGAATCAGAGGCCTTCAAACTTCCAGCCTCCTTCTCCTTGACAGCCGCCCATTTGAGAGTGGATTTGATACCTCTTTCAAGGTACTCAAAGACGAAGCTCACAAATTCATCAGAGGTTTTATAGTTGGCCAATATCCCCTCAGAGGCGTCTTTGAGGGCTGCCTTCACCGCCGAGTTGACTTTATGCTAAAGGACATCATCCTTTGCCTTCAGAGGGGCAGTATGCTCCTTCTTGAGCTTGGAAATGTCCTTCTCCAACCCCTGTACCTTCTTCTCAGACTCTTTTACCTCAGACTTTAAGAGGTCTATTTCTCCGTTCAGAGAACTTTGTACCTTCTCAGCCTCTTGACCCTTCTGGATGAGGAGTAACTTCCTCAGAGTCCAGTTAGAGAGATAATGCATTGCAGCCAGACCCTGCAAAACATGTGGATGTGTGAATAAGTTTAAAATCAAATTAGAGGTTTCACGTGGAAATAACAAAGAGATATGAAGTCATACCTGAATGGACCTATGGAGGTCGAACTCAATTAGCAGGGGGGTGTCCATGGAATGGCCAAAACGTTTATCTGCCTCGGTTATGGAAGATCTGATAGCATCTGGAGCCTGCAGACTGTGGCCTATGATGCTGTTATGAATCTTTAATTTCTCTATACGAGCCGCCAATGCGTCTGCAGAGGATATGGGAATGGCAGAGTCCCCCCCCCCCTTTCTTAGTCGACCTTTGATCTTCAGGGGCATGGTCGGTATCCCTCCTCTTCTTTGAGGTCTGAGCCTTTATGGTTGAGGGAGCAGGAGGAGGGGCATTCAGTCCTGCCTTCTTCACGCGCTTTGTCAAACTCACCGCAACCATTTCCCAAAGCTCGTCTAAGATATCCTTCGGGCGCTCTGCAAAATTGAAAGGTCTGAGTTAGAGAATGAGATAGGCGCAAACTCAGAAGTTCAACTTGGAATAAAGAATGCTTACCAAGCTCGATAAGAGGACTCCCACCTAGACCAGTCTTAGAGAGATAGTGGGGGGTCATCAAGTGTTCGAATTTAACAAGCAGACCATGTATCCCCTGATCTTGAAGGGCTTTCACCTTCTATAGGTTGTACAGTCTCAGACCAGGGTCGGCCTTCACCGACATTGTTACCTTAACCCATCTTATGGGCATCCTCGGCTCTAGTAAGGAAGAGGGAACACATGGACCAAATTCCCATGGCCCTGAAGCGAAGAAGTATCGAGGCTTCCATTTATGGTTGAAAGTCTGAGTTATCTGAAGCATCTTTTTCTCAGGCTTTCGAGCTACAAAATGATAGTAGCTCAGATGATTTTTGGTAGAGGAGGGGACATAGCAACAAACAAAGACCTGGACTGGAAGGTCTAAGTGGTGGACAGCCCTCCATAAGACTATGGCCCCTATTATGACCCTCCAAGCATTAGGGGATAATTGGGAAGGGGCAAATTGATGTAGGCAAGGATGGACCTAATAATGGGATGAATGGGTAAATGAAACCACAACTTAAACATCTGCTTGTACAAAAAGATCTCACCATCTCTCCCATGGTAGGCCCTCTCTTCCCTCAGAGGTCTCCTAAACTTTATGGAGGGGCTGATGGAGTATAAATATCTGAAGCAAAGAAGGTCTACCTTAGTAACTGTACTCTCAATCTCGGCTGTCTCAGAGACGTCGACATCACTTTCAACATCGACATCATCATCATTGTCTAACTCAACGTCGTCCTGAGAAGATGTTGATGGATTACTAGGGAACCTCTGAGCGAACTCAGCCCCAGTCACGGCCAACTGGGGAATGGAGTCAAGAATGGATGGAATAGACACACTCAGCTCAACAACCTCAACCTCTAAGGAAGAGGACGAGGTGCTTGAATTATTTTGGGACAAGGCCTGGCTAGAGAACTCGGCTTGATCAGGGGCCTGATCTTGCCGAGTTCTGAAGTCCATGGCCTCCTGGAAGGAGTCCACAGACATAGGGTCTGAGGTGGACGACTCAGACTCAGACATCGTTACTGGTTCAGTAGGGACTTATTCTTGGCTAAATGGTTCCAATGGATTAGGGTATATCACCTTCAAAGGTAGTGGAAAGATGGGTCAAAGAGGGAATTCTTATGACCTACGAGCCTCCTCCTGTGCTCTTTCTATTTGCCTAATTTTTTCTAAAGTCTTCTCTCTGAGAGAAGGGAGCTCCTCAAGAAGTTGGTAGAGGGGTCTGAGCATCAGAGGCAGACACTACACTAAAGGAGCTTCTAAACTACAAACAAGACTAGCTAATGGAATGATTCACCTAAAGATCAAACTATAAAAATTCAAAGGCCTACTATCGAGAACACTAAGAACGCTTGGAGGAAGTTTTGATGACCGTTTGAGGACTTATTTTGATGGTGTTATCTGCGTTTCTGGGAAGATTTATGGTTGGTTTCTCATCGTGGTTTGAGGTATGGGGTTTTACACAATATTCTCCTTAGTCTCGCGAGTGTTTATTCCGTTGATTTCTTGTTAATTGAACACATATTTTGGATTGTTAAATTCATTGAAATCTGGAAAAATAATTATTGGAATTATTTTGATTCATGTGGTATTATTCATGTTATCATTGAGCACGTTGTCATGAGATTTTAATATGGCACAGACATTGGGCACCCGCCAAAATCCTGCTTCCCAGTACTATGAGTTGATAAATCATATGCGGATGGGGTGAGGCTTGGTGACCCGGTGAATGTGTTGTTGACAAATTTATTGATAAAATGCTATTGATATTTGGATTATTTGATTTGCATATTCGTACTCGTGTTGTTACGCTTTAATCATCGCTAACCTATATTTGTTGATCATCTTTCCTGTTGTATTGTGTACTTCCCCATATTTTCTTTCGTTGGCAGGTTAGCATGGTTTTGGAACGCTATGGACCAATTGGGATGATTTTTAGCGTGGATGATTTGGGAAGGATTTGTATACAAGAGAGAAGAATTATATTATTTTGATGTATAGAGCATTGGAGATTTGTATTTTATTTTTGATTTAGAAGTTGTATGTAATTCAAGAGACTTGGTATTTATTTGAAGAGATTGAGATTGGTAGTTATCTTTTGTTGTTGTGGGTTTTTAGATGCTCTATATCTTGTTATTTGTGGATTTGATTAGTTTTATCGATAGGAGCAATACGTTCGCTCTCCGCGGGCGGGCGATGTGTTACAAATGGTATGAGAGCTTAGTATACTAAGACCCTAGGGTCTTGGGTTTTCATTCTATTGCATTTTTATGGCACGTATTTTTGGTGACAGAGCCTTTAGATGATCGTTTCATGTTTGGCATCTAGATTAGACGTGAGGAATTTATTTTTTGTGATGAGTTTATTTTTGGAGATTGTTGGTCTGATTTTTTAGAGTTAGGTATTCGGAGAATTTCGAGGGAGAAATTCCATTGTTAGTGGGGAAGTGTAACAACACGCAAAATTTTTGGGGTATTTTCAAAATAAAGAGGAAAAATAAATTTTGAGATAAAATTATTTTTATTGCTCAAATATGTTGGTTATGATTTTAGAAGAATAAAACTTCAAGCGGAATTGAAATCGGAGTTAAAACGGATTTGATATGAATTTTTTAATATTTTATCTTACGATACTTTTAAAGAAAACTGTCAGATTTGATACATGATTGTTCGATCGATGATTTTAATAGATCGATCGATGGTCCCAGCAAACGTGAACAACAAATATTTTTTAGGAGTTGTGCTTTGATTCAAACTCTTTTATTTTTACCTTATAAAAAGGGATCGTTGGCTATTATTTTGGAATAGCCTTGTGGCACAAAAATAACGAGAAAATATATTTTCTTTTCCACTCTTTTATACACAAACAATACCCTTTAGTTTTTGCTTTCAACCTTAGGTTTTTGAGGTGTTCTTGGGGCTGTTTTGAGGTTGATCTTGGTGGAAATTTTGATGAGGTTTGAGGACTGATTTTGATGGTGTTATCTGAATTTCTGGGCAGATTTATGGTTGGTTTCTCATTGTGGTTTGAGGTATGGGGTTTTACACAATATGCTCCTTAATCTCGCGATTGTTTATTCCATTAATTTCTTGTTAATTGAACTCATATTTTGAATTACTAAATTCATTGAAATCTGGAAAAATAATTTCAGGAATTATTTTGATTCATGTGGTATTATTCATGTTGTCGTTGAGCATGTTATCATGAGATTTTAATATGGCATGGACGTTTAGCACCTGCCAAAATTCCTTCTTCCCGGGTCTATGACTTGATAAAGCATATGCGTATGGGGTGAAGCCTGGTTACCCGGTGAATCTGTTGTTGATAAATTTAGTGATAAAATGCTATTGAGATATGCATTATTTGATTTGAATATTCGTACTCATGTTGTTATGCTTTAATCATCGCTAACCTATATTTATTGAGCATCCTTCCTGTTGTATTGTGTACTTCCCCATATTTTCTTTAGTTGGAAGGTTATCATGTTTTTTGCACGCTATGGACCAATTGGGATGATTTTTAGCGTGGATGATTTGGGAAGGGTTTTTATACAAGATAGAAGACTTGTATTTATTTTGATGTATAGAGCATTGAAGATTTGTATTTTATTTTCTATTTAGATGTTGTACGTAATTCGATAGACTTGGTATTTATTTGAAGAGATTGAAATTTGTAGTTCTCTTTTGTTGTTTTGGGTTTTCAGATGCTCTATATCTTGTTGTTTGTGGATTTGATTAGTTTTATCGATAGTAGCACTCCGTTCGCTCTCCTCGGGTGGGCGGGGTGTTACAATAATATATATATATATATATATATATATATATATATATATATATATATATATATATATATATATATATATATATATATATATATATATAATAAGATACATAAATTCCATAAATAGTAACCAAAGAATCTAATAGTAGATTCATCAAAATTTGTACTCTCAGCTACTAGGTACACAACCAAAGTATCCAAAACGACATGCAAAAGTCACTCAAAATAGCAACAACCAAATAGAGTATTTGACATCAAAAGAAGTATTTACACAATAGTCATGATATCACATGACATAACAAAAAGTACCAAAAAACTACCACCTATAAGGAGTCACCATGTAGTACAACGACTTTTGATTAAATACTTGAAACAATAACTATGTGGTGTATACTGAGTAACGATGAAAAGTTTATGTAAATATCCACAAACAAGGGGTCACTTGCGTTTTACACCTTTTTTATGGCATACGTAGGGTTTCATGACGCATGCATGACATCGCATGGGAATTAATCGATACTCTTGGTGAAATGTGGTAATTATGTAAATATTAATTAATTTGAGAAGAATTAGTGTGAGACAATGAAAATATACGGGGTTATGTGTGCAAATTGATGTAAGTAGATTGTGGATTTTTTATAAAATAAATAACGACTTGTGTTTATTTGTACAAGTCATTCTAGGATGAAATGAAGTGAGGCAAATATAACACTAAACTACTAAGAAGCAAACAAATAAAATAAGAAAAAAAAGGAATTTATTGTTCTAGTGTGAGCTTAGTATGAAGGAATTCTGGGATAAATTCTTATAGAATCTAAGGATGCCAAATATCTACTCAAGTCATAGGTTGGTTCATTAGCTTCCAAGAGAAGAAGAAAACAAGTGTGTGCCCATTTTCAACAATTGTAGATGGTTTGACAGGTCTCATTGGTAACAAATGGGAAGATTTATATGAGGGCAACAAAATAGGAGATCAATACCTCCGCCACGTGGGCATGTATGTGACTCAACATTAGCAAACAAGGGGGGAAGATGAGCACGACTCGTCTTCTGAAACGTGGCCCTATAATTCCATCCCATATGTTGATTATTTTTAGTTATTATATATAAATAACACCAACAAACGTTTTTACATAGATGATATATTGGCCAAAATGATTGTGGAGATGACTCCTTCTCAAAACGTAACCCCTCCTGCAAAATAAAGAGACAAAAAAATATTTTATCCTCTAGTTCTTATTATCACGAAATCAACCTAGGCTCAAGGTACTAACACACAGCATTTATGTGAAAACTCTAAAGGTTTGTATAGGGCTAGAATGTCTAGTTTGAGTGTCAAATGGGAGGTTTCTATCAAAGACTTTTAGAGGTAGTGGGTATATATACATTTATGGTGTTTTGAAGAGGGTTTGAATGTATTTTTCATAAAGAAAAATTTGGTGGATCTAGACGACCCATATAAGGCTACCTTAGGAGGTGGGGATTGTCATATTCTTTGATGTTCCAAGACATTCATTGTTGGATCACCATTTGAGGTGGCAAAAATATACTCTTAAACTAAAACACTCTATTTTGTGAATTTATATTCTTTCCGTTGTTTTATGTAAAGAGTGAGATAATTATGAGCACGATGATGAGTTTTTAGTAAAAAATAATAATCAACATTTTCATGGAATAAAATGTAAGAAATATCATTTTGTAGAACACATATTTTAATGTTATTTGCAATAAAGAGTGGATTTTTTTAGAATGGTGTATTTTCTAGATGTTTGATGTTAAATATTTTATGGAATAAAATATTAGAAATGATGTTAAATCTTGGATTTTCTAGAAGTTTGAGGTTAATTACTTTATGGAATAAGATATTTGAAATGATGTTAATCTTACCAAAATGTTTATGAAATAAACATTCCTAAGCTTCTTCATAAAATGGAGATTTTTACTAAAAAATGGACATTGTTGACTTTAAAGAAATCATAAATGTCTTGATGACTTTAAAAACATATTTGTTGCAAATGTTATAAAGTTGTATAATGAAGTGTAGGTTTAACCCATTTAATAAGATTTTTACATTTAAAGTCTACTTTCTGTGCACATAAACTTATAGAATTTTGATAATAAATACATGAATAAGTTTAAAAAGAGTCTTGTTGGGTTTAAACACAAAATAAGGAAAGTTAGAAATTCAGTCATCAAAGTGTATGAAATTGGAAGAAAAAAGTATGTTGAACATGAGATTATAAGATTACATATGTGGGATGAAAGAAATGGTGTTTTCTAACAAAAGTAGTCTAATGTGTTAATGGATTTATTGAATAAAGAATGAAAAGAAATGTGTGGTTTAGTAAAATGTTGATAAAAATGTTCATTAAGTGTTAATGGGTAAACATGAAAAAGTTAGTATGTGTAACATGGTAATGTTCTAAGATATTTACACTTCTGAAGTTGAAAAGAACTAAAGAGGTCAAGACGTTTCCAATTAAGTAGAATAATAATCCAAGGTTAAAAAGGGTGTTAATGAGTTAAAACACTTAAGAAGTTAGTATTGATGACTTAATAATGTTTTTGAAAAATTAACACATATGGAATGGGGTAAAAGGTGATTTTGGAAACAAATGGGGTAAAAGGTAATTTTGGAAACAAATGGGTAAAATGACAATTTTGCTTAAAGTGTATCATTTTTATGAAATTAAAATGCAAGAAAAGGTGTTACATAAGTGGTCCTAAATAAATATAATTTTTGGAATAAAAATCATGGGTGAAATGTAAAGGATATGAAATGGTAAAATTTAAAAGTGTAATATGAATGTGGCTGTAAAGTCCTGGGTTTTTGCTTCGGTCGGGTAAAAGAAACGTGGAATAATGTGGACATTTTTAAAATGTGAAAACATAAAAATGAGAACACATATGAAACCAGGAAAAACTAGAAGGACCAAGAGCCCTTGGGTGAAAATCATAAAACACTGGCCAGAGCATATGGTGCACATATCTGGCAGTGTAGAGCCCGTCAAAGTATGCGATATTAGAAGAGTCCTAGAAAGATGAAGGAAATTGGGAACATTCTAAGAAATGGGTTTTGTGGTAAAATGTGTTAATACAACCCAACTTGAATGAATGTAATAAATGTTCCGGTAAATGTTAAAATGCATAAGTAAGTGTGTAATTGATAAATGTCCATAAAGTGAGTAAAAAGGTAAAGTGTGTGGGTAAATGGGTGATTAAGAAACCAAAGTGGTTAAGCCCATAATATACATAAGGATATATTGAAAAGGGTTTTCAATTGAGAAATAAGTATTTTCAAACACGATGGATGCGTGTGTTGAAATGGTGAGTTTCAATGAAAGAAATAAGGTGTATTTAAGTAAATAAAAATTATAATTTTGGTAAAGAAATGTGTTTGGATAAATCAAGTGTAGTCGTTTCAAGTGTTAAAAAGGGTTAGTTAAATAATGTAAGAAATGTTATATCTGAGTAAAGGAAGTTTTATAATACTAACGTAAATTAATCTGGATAAGAAAGGTTTTGGGAATTCAAAATGTTATCTTGCATTAAGTATGGGTATATGTATGTATGTATATATACTATGTAGTTGCATGTGAACATAGGCATAACATGTCGAGTCTCCTGTCTATTGGTCGATTCTATATTTCATTTCTATACTTCCCACTGGGCATAGGTTCACACTCTCACTTTGTTATGGAAAATTGGGAGCGGTTTGGTATTTTGAGGGCGTTATAGTTAGGCAGTTGGGTTATGATGTAATAATGTATTTCCCCTTCGTGAGAGAAATCATAATTTGAGGTGAATATCAAACATAAGTAAGGTTACATTGTTGGATGATTCAAAATTTTAGACCGAGCAGGGTGTGTAACCATAAGATTTGAGATGGTTAGGAATAATGAATCGGGTATTGATTGTGTTGCGATTTACTTTTGGGAGAATATCAATAATAAAAGAGTGTTACCTGTATGAGAACCGTTATGCTTTGAGTATTAGAAAAGGTAGTATTAGGACTTGACTAAATATAATCAATGAACAAAAGGAGAATCTGGGGCTATTAATGGAATTTGATGACCAACATGAGGGTGAACATTAGATTATTGTGACACCCGACTAATTAAATACCGGTTAGCTACTCCTTTATTAAATCAATACAAAATGCCAAGTTGGTCCTGTTAATAGCATCACTGTCGAAAACATTTTAATAATTACTAACCACCTAGTATTTAAAAAGTAAGTTGCCAAATTTTAAGTTAAGTCTGATTAACATGCAATAAAAGAGTAAGGGAAGAACAACATAATCGATTTACCATAATGAAGTAATGAATAACCAACAACATAAATATAAATCCGGAGAAAAACTCCTCACAACAATCCCACAACTGAAAAATAATACTACAAGTCTGCATCCTGAATAATTACATGCCCAAAGTCTGAATAACTGAAATACATGAAAAGTCTCTAAAAGAAATGGGCGACATGCCCTACAACTGATAACTGATAAATATCGAGTCAAGATAGATGAAGCGTCTACAAGCAAAGTCTTGTATCTTCCACAAACAGCTACAGCTCGTCACCTGAATGAGTATCCTAAGCATGGTGTCGTTGTGGCTGGGCACCTAAAATGGTTTTTACAAAAATAGATTTGAAAGAAAATGGGTCAGAGCCCGAAAGTAGAAATCATTTTAAAAACATCAAGTGTTTTAATAACATTTAAAAACATAAAATGCAAAATACATGTTAGGACGTGCACTCACATGAAATTCTCACCTCTCGTCTACATGTGCACTCCTAACGTATCGTACCCATCTAAATGATATACATAGCTAACCAAACCATAATAAGTTCTACCCTTTACTAATCGATTTCCATATTACATGCTTGCGTTATCAAATGAATAGAGAGCTTTACTTAAACTCAGATTCTCAAATTTTAATAAAATTCACTATCGGTTAACCCGTTATGTTTTCTCAAAACGTTTCCATATTTATACACACGATATCACATGAAAGTTCCCATTAATTAAGTGTATATTATTCACGTCATAAATATACAATACAAGCACCCCGAGGCCAAGCTGCGGTGCACACATACTCTGCTATCTATCCTGGTACATCACGTACATAAGGAACACGCATTCCGAATCTCTCAGGAATCGTTCTCAGATAACAATATCACAAATAATGGAGGCGAACACAGTCACATCACATGGGTCACGCACATACCTACGCTCCCACGATCAGCAGACTTATTAACATCTCAATAATTCCTTCTCTGACCTATGTTCATCGAGGTAACCAATCTAAATCCCCCCCGTAGGCAACACAAGGATTGATGGCCCTAAGCGAACGCAAACCTCCCATGATAGCAAGTATGGTAGGTATGTCATACACATAAAGTCATATATATACTAAGTATGCACACTTCTTAGTAATCACCATAATTCAGTTGGTACATATCTCATTCTCGTATCGACATATAATACTACACAATTTATATGTTCCCGGTTAATATAATAAATTAGGCCGTCAATAGTTCTCACATCGTAATAGACACTCATGTCTTACTTCATATTTACCCTTAGGTTCAAACTACACTTCTAGGTTTGATTCCTCATTATATCCCAAACATCCCAAATATATCAATTAATCATCAAGAGAAGGTTATCTCTACATATACACAAGGTTATGGGACACTCGGGACCGAAACAGGCTAAAAAGCCTAAACTGTCAACTCGTTCGAACGAGGCTGTTCCAACGAGAGTTCGTTCGAACGAACTGGCCTTCTAACGAGATATCGTTCGAACGAAAGTCTTCGAATGAACATCCCTCTCGTTAGAACCCAAACTGTCAAGTTGTTAGAAGCTCGTTCGAACGACCTGGGTAGGTCTTCTAACGAGTGACCAGATTCGAGCCCAGAAATTCCTATTTCATTTTTTCCAATTTTCTTCACTCCTAATCCCACATAATAATTGACCAAACATCATTTTAAGGTTCATAACTCGTACTAAACACTCATAGGTCATAATCAAACGTTTGTATAGGGCTAACTCATCTTAAACATCATCAAATCTTCAAATCTCTTCATTTATCCCCAAATTATATGAACATGAACCCTAACATTTATAAATCATCATTGAACCTACTAAAATCCGTTTTTGTTTCATCAAATATATTATTAACATCAGAATAATCGCCTACATATAATTATACATGCAAATCCTCATCAATATGTAAGATTCTATTTCCAATTTAATGGGTTTTCATTAACTCCCAAGAACAATTAGATTTTTATCAATTCCTACACATGGAAGAAGCATTCTCTGAAATTAATTGGAATTAAACACTTGCCTTATTGGAATCTCTGATTTTGATGTCGATTTGATGGAGTACTCTCACTCTCTCTGCAGAATCCTTCTATCTCTCCCTCTACAAGCTCTTCTCTAATGGTGGCAATGGAGGCTAGGGTTTGTCTTAGGGATTTTGGGTTTTCTTCTAATAACTCCCGTAGCCCTCTAATAAATTAATGGTTGATAATGGGTTAGTGGGTGTTTTAATTTTCCATTTAAAACTCCTAAAATTCGTTAATAAAAAATCCCATAATTCTAAAATTACCAAACTGCCCTTATACGTTGCCGGTGTGGCCTAAAAATACCCCGGGATCCAAACCAAACCCCCGGCTAGTGTTTTCTGACTATTTCGACCCTTCCGGACACGTTGGCTCACTCAAAACGACCATACGGTTTATAGAAATAAAATTCAATTTTTAATTATCGTAATTATATACCATGACGCGATTGTCACACGCGTCTCAACAAAATTCACAAATTACCGTATTTCAATCTCACGACAAATTTCATAATTCAAAATTCATATATAATCATATATGAACATTATAATCAAATACCAACTCGCATCTCGCTAGTATTTTAATCCGAATTAATTTCTAATTAATACGCACTTAATTCAATTAATCCCAAAAATAAATATCACGAAAATACGGGGTATTACATACTTCCCCCCTAATAACTGAATTTTGTCCCGAAATTCGGAACTAAAAAGTACCTGGTAAGAATAACTCTGGATAACGTTCGCGCATCTCATCCTCGCGCTCCCATGTTGACTCCTCGACATTATGATGTCGCCACTGAACACGTACTAACGGAACTATCTTTGACCGCAGTTTCCGCTCACTTCGGTCCAAAATAGCAATCGGCCCCTCCTCGTAGGAGCTATCAGGCTGGAGATCTATGTCCTCCAAAGCAATAAGAGAATGAGCCAAATCGTCTCTAAGATATTTCCTTAGCGAGGAAATATGAAACACATCGTGAATTCGATGTAAATGCTCCGGTAACCCAAGCCTATACGCAACCGGTCCAATCCGCTCAATAATAGGAAATGGTCCCACATATCTCGGTGCCAACTTCCCTTTCTTCCCGGAACGCATGATCCCCTTCATAGGAGATACTCTGAGCAAAACCTGGTCCCCCACTTGGAACTCCCAGAAGAACCTCTTCGCATCAACATAACTCTTCTGGCGATCCTGAGCTACTCGAATGTGACTCCATATGAATTCTATTATCGTCGAAGTATCCTGAATCACTTCCGGCCCAAGTAGTTTATTGTCCCCCACCTCCAACCAACATGCTGGGGAACGACAAGGTCTATCGTACAACGCCTCAAATGGAGCCATGCCAATGGTGAACTGGTAGGAGTTATTGTAAGCAAACTCCACCAGTGGAAGATACTGCTCCCATCCACCCCCAAAATCAATGATACTCATACGTAGCATGTCCTCCAACATCTGGTTTGTACGCTCCATTTTCCCATCGGTCTGCGGATGGTACGCCGTACTCAGCCGCAATTCCGTGCCCATGGCCTCCTAAAAACTCTCCCAAAACCGTGAAACAGATATCTTATCTCGGTCAGACATGATATTTAGGGGCACACCGTGAAGTCTCACTATCTCCGAAATAAAGAGCTGGGCATACTGTCCCGCAGTGTAGTCTGTCCTTACGGGTAGAAAATGAGCGACTTTGGTCAACATGTCCATAATTACCCAAATGGAGTCGTGACCTCTTTGTGATGTAGGCAACCCCGTGATAAAGTCCATGGATATGCTCTCCCACATCCACATCGGGACCTCCAATGGCTGTAAAAGTCCTGCCGGTCTCTGATGATCCACTTTTACTAGCTGGCACGTGGCGCATTTTGTAACAAACACGACAATATCTCTCTTCATCCCGCTCCACCAATACTGACGTCTCATGTCTTGGTACATTTTGTCCCCACCGGGATGTACCGCGAACCGTGAGCCGTGCGACTCGGCCATCACCTCATGCGGCAATTCCTCCCCTTTCAGAACTACCAATCTCCCATGGAAGCGCAATCCCCCGTCTAAGCTAACGGTATAGGACTCGGCTCCCTCTGCTAGTAATCGAACTATCAGATCCTGACAGAACGAGTCATCTGCTTGTGCCTTTACCACTTTCGTGACAATATACGGTGTAACAGTCATTACTGACATGAAAGATTGGTCCACTGCATCCTGGTGTCCCAACTCCTTCCATTTGGCCTTCCACACCCCTGCCACTTCATCTACTGGCCTACGGCTCAACGCGTCTGCTACCACGTTAGCCTTTCCCGAGTGGTATTGGATATCGAACTGATAATCCTTCACGACCTCAAGCCACCTCCATTGCCGCATATTCAACTCCTTCTGCGTGAATAGGTACTGTAGGGACTTGTGGTCTGTGAACAATCGAAACTTTCCCCCCAGAAGGTAATGTCTGCAAATACGAAGGGCAAATACAACTGCCGCCAACTCCAAGTCATGAGTGGGGTAATTCTTCTCATGAGGCGTAAGCTTACGGGAAGCATAAGCTATGGCCTGACTCTCCTGCTGTAATACACCTCCAAGTCCTTTTAAGGACGCATTGGTGTAAACTAGAAATTAATCGAATTAAGTGCGTATTAATTAGAAATTAATCCGGATTAAAATACTAGCGAGATGCGAGTTGGTATTTGATTATAATGTGCATATATGATTATATATGAATTTTGAATTATGAAATTTGTCGTGAGATTGAAATACGGCAATTTGTGAATTTTGTTGAGATGCGTGTGACAATCGCATCATGGTATATAATTATGATAATTAAAAAGTGAATTTTATTTCTATAAATTGTATGGCCATTTTGAGTGCGCCAACGCGTCCGAAAGGGTCGAAATAGTCAGAAAACACTAGCGGGGGTTTGGTTTGGGTCCCGGGGTATTTTTAGGCCATACCGGCAACGTATAAGGGCAGTTTGGTAATTTTAGAATTATGGGATTTTTGATTAACGAATTTTAGGAGTTTTAAATAGAAAATTAAAACACCCACTAACCCATTATCATCCATTAATTGATTAGAGGGCTACGGGGGTTATTAGAAGAAAACCCAAAATCCCCTAAGACAAACCCTAGCCTCCATTGCCACCATTAGAGAAGAGCTTGTAGAGGGAGAGATAGAAGGATTCTGCAGAGAGAGGGAGAGAGTATTCCATCAAATCGACATCAAAATCAGAGATTCCAATAAGGCAAGTGTTTAATTCCAATTAATTTCAGAGAATGCTTCTTCCATGTGTAGGAATTGATAAAAATTTAATTGTTCTTGGGAGTTAATGAAAAACCCATTAAATTGGAAATAGAATCTTACATATTGATGAGGATTTGCATGTAGAATTATATGTAGGCGATTATTCTGATGTTAATAATATCTTGGATGAAACAAAAATGGATTTTAGTAGGTTTAATGATGATTTATAAATATTAGGGTTCATGTTCATATAATTTGGGAATAAATGAAGAGATTTGAAGATTTGATGATGTTTAAGATGAGTTAGCCCTATACAAACGTTTGATTATGACCTATGAGTGTTTAGTACGAGTTATGAACCTTAAAATGATGTTGGGTCGATTATTATGTGGGATTAGGAGTGAAGAAAATTGGAAAAAAACGAAATAGGAATTTCTGGGCTCGAATCTGGTCACTCGTTAGAAGACCTACCCATGTCGTTCGAACGAGCTCGTTCGAATGGGCTTCTAATGATTTGACAGTTTGGGTTCTAACGAGAGGGATGTTCATTCGAATACTTTCGTTCGAACGAGATCTCGTTAGAAGGACAGTTCGTTCGAACGAACTCTCGTTCGAACAGCCTCTTTTGAACGAGTTGACAGTTTAGGCTTTTTAGCCTATTTCGGTCCCGAGTGTCCCATAACCTTGTGTATATGTAGAGATAACCTTCCCTTGGTGATTAATTGATATATTTGGGATGTTTGGTATATAATGAGGAATCAAACCTAGAAGTGTAGTTTGAATCTAAGGGTAAATATGAAGTAAGACGTGAGTGTCTGTTACGATGTGAGAACTATTGATGGCCTAATTTATTATATTAACCGGGAACATATAAATTGTGTAGTATTATATGTCGATACGAGAATGAGATATGTACCAACTGAATTATGGTGATTACTAAGAAGTGTGCATACTTAGTATATATATGACTTTATGTGTATGACATACCTACCATACTTGCTATCATGGGAGGTTTGCGTTCGCTTAGGTCCATCTATCCTTGTGTTGCCTACGGGGAGATTTAGATTGGTTACCTCGATGAACATAGGTCAGAGAAGGACTTATTGGGATGTTAATAAGTCTGCTGATCGTGGGAGCGTAGGTATGTGCGTGACCCATGTGATGTGACTGTGTTCGCCTCCATTATTTGTGATGTTGTTATCTAAGAATGATTCCTGAGAGATTCGGAATGCGTGATCCTTATGTACGTGATGTACTGGGATAGATAGTAGAGTATGTGTGCACCGCAGCTTGGCCTCGGGGTGCTTGTATTGTATATTTATGACGTGAATAATATACACTTAATTAATGGGAACTTTCATGTGCTATTGTTTGTATAAATATGGAAATGTTTTGAGAAAACATAACGGGTTAACTGGTAGTTAATTGTATTACAATTTGAGAATCTGAATTTAAGTAAAGCTCTCTATTAATTTGATAACGCAAGCATGTAATATGGAAATCGAGTAGTAAAGGGTAGAAATTATTATGGTTTGGCTAGCTATGTATATCATTTAGATGGGTACGATACGTTAGGAGTGCACATGTAGACGAGAGGTGAGAATTTCATGTGAGTGCACGTCCTAACATGTATTTTGCATTTAATGTTTTTAAATGTTATTAAAACACTTGATGTTTTTAAAATTATTTCTACTTTCGGGCTCTGACCCATTTGCTTTCAAATCTATTTTTGTAAAAATCATTTTAGGTGCCCAGCCACAAGGACACCATGCTTAGGATACTCATTCAGATGACGAGCTGTAGCTGTTTGTGGAAGCTATAGGACTTTGCTTGTAGACGCTTCATCTATCTTGACTCGATATTTATCAGTTATCAGTTGTAGGGCATGTCGCCCATTTCTTTTATAGACTTTTCATTTATTTCAGTTATTCAGACTTTGGGCATGTAATTATTCAGGATGCAGACTTATAGTATTATTTTTCAGTTGTGGGATTGTTGTGAGGAGTTTTCCTCCGGATTTATATTTATGTTGTTGGTTATTCATTACTTCATTATGGTGAATGGATTATGTTGTTCTTCCATTACTCTTTTATTTCATGTTAATCAGACTTAACTTAAAATTTGGCAACTGACTTTTTAAATACTAGGTGGTTAGTAATTATTAAAATGTTTTCGACAGTGATGCTATTAACTGGACCAACTTGGCATTTTGTATTGATTTAATAAAGGAGTACCTAACCGGTATTTAATTAGTCGGGGTGTCACAATTATGTGGTACAAGGAAACCTTTGGTGGTAAACTTGTGAATGAATGTACGTTGTTGTCTTAGCAATCGAAGACTTGATGACGTAGTCTTCAAGAACTTGCGTGACTTAGAGTAGAAATACGTGGAGTCATTACCTTTGAGTAGAAATTTTGGGGAAGAAATTCCCCACGGAGGGACATTTTTAATATCATTAAATAGTTGAAACGATAACTACATACTATACATGGAGTAACAATGAGAAGTTTACATAAAATACACACAAATAATGGGTCACTTGGATTTTACATATATTTATGAGGGCATGCGTAGGGTTGCAAGCACATGCATGACATCACATGGGAATTTATCGATATGCTTGTCAAAATGAGGTAGTTATGTTAATATTAATAAGTCAATTCATTTGAGAAGAACTTAGTGCGCGGCATTGAAAATTTATGAGGTTATGTGTGCATATTGATATAAGTAGATTATGGATTGTTTTTAAATTAAATAACGACTGGTGTTTGTTTGTAAAAGCCATGCTGGGATGAAATGAAGTGAGGAAAATATAACACTAAACTACTAAGATGCAAAAAAAACAAAACTAGAAAAAAAAAGGTATTTATTGTGCCGGCGTAAGCTTAGTATGAGGGAATTGTGGGACAAATTCTAATAGAAGTTAAGGATGCCAAATATCTGCTCAAGTCATAGGTTGGTTCATTAGCTTCCAAGAGAAGAAGAAAACAAGTATGAGCCCATTGGTCAACAATTGCAGGTGGTTTGGCATGTGTCATTGGTAACAAATGGGGAAATTTATATGAGGTAAACAAAATAAGAGATCAATACCTCCTCCACGTGGGCATGTATGTGACGCAACATGGGTAAACAAGGGGGAAATGAGCACGACTCATCTCTGAAATATGGCCTTATAATTCCATCCAACATGTTGGTTCTTTTTAGCTATTATATATAAATAACACCAACAAGCCTTTTTACATAGTTAATATTTTCGACAAAATGACTGTGGAGACAACTCCTTCTCAAATCGAGAAAAACCACCTGCAAAATAGAGACACAAAAAAATATTTTTCCTCTTGTTCTTATTATCACAAAATCAATCTAGGCTCAAGGCACTAACAAACAACAATTGTTTCTAAACTCTAAACCTTTGTGTAGGGATAAAATGTCTAGTTTGAGTGTTAAATGGATGTTTCAAACTAAGACTTATAGAGGTGGTGGCTATATATATATTTATGGAGTTCTGAAGAGGGTTTTAATGGAACTTTCATAGAGACGAATTTGTGAAACTATACAATCCATATAAGTCCACCTTAGGAGGTGGGGGTTGTCATCTTGATTGATCTTCCACACCTTTCATTGTTAGAGAACCATTTGAAGTGGGGAAAATCTACTCTTAGACTAAAAGACTCTATTTTTTGCATTTACAGTCTGGTTTTTATTTTATGCTAAGAGTAAGATTATTATGAACATGATGTTGGGTTTCTAGTAAAAAGATCAACATTTTTATGGAATAAAAATGTATGAAAATATCATTTTGTAGAACATATATTTAAAAGTTATTTGAAATAAAGATCGGATTTTATCATAATGGTGTATTTTCTAGAAGTTTTATGTTAAATATATTATGAAATAAAATATTGGAAATGATGTTCAATATTGGATTTTCTAGATTTTTGAGGTTAAGTATTTTATGGAATAAAATATTTAAAATGATGTTAATCTTGACAAAATGTTTACGAAATAAACACTCTTAAGCTTCTTGCTAAAATGGAGATTTTTATGAAAAAATGGACATGGTTGAGTTTAAAGAAATTAAAAATGTCTTTATGACTTGAAAAACATATTTGTTACAAATGTTATAAACTTGTCGAATGAAGTGTAGGTTTAACCGATTTAATAAGATCTTAGGATTAAAGTCTATTTTCTATGCACATAAACATGTAGTATTTTGATAATAAATACATGAACAAATTTAAAGAAAGTCTTGTTGGGTATAAATATGAAATAAGAAAAGCTAGGAATTTATTCTTCAAAGAGTTTGAAATTGGAACTAAAAGGTATGATGAACATGAGAGTATAGGACTACATGTGTTGAATAAAAGAAATGGTGTTTTCTTATATACGTTGTCTTAAGTTTAAATGGATTTTTTGAATAAAGAAACCAAAGAAATGTGCGGTTTGGGAAAATGTTGATAAAAATGTTCATTAAGTGTTAATGGGTTAACATGGAAAGTTTAGTATGTGTAACTTAGTAATGTTGTAAGATATTAACACTTATGAAGTTGAAAAGAACTAAAGAGGTAAAGGCATTTCCAGTTAAGTAGAATAATACTCCAAGTTTAAAAAGGGTGTCAATGTGTTAAAATACCTAAGAAGTTAGTGTGGATGACTTAATAGTGTTTTTGGGAAATTGAAACTTATGGAATGGGGTAAAAGGTGATTTTGAAAACAAATGGGTAAAATGGTAATTTTACTTGAAGTGGAACGTTTTTAAGAAACAAGAAGGGTGAAAAAGTTATTACACAAGTGGTCCTAAATAAATATTATTTTTGGAATAAAATTCAAGGTTGAAATGTAAAGGACATGAAAAGATAAAATTTCAAAGTGTAACACAAATGGAGCGGTAAAGTCCTGGGTTTTGGCTTCGCCCGGGTAAAAGGCAAGTGGAATAACATGGACATTTGTGAGATGTTAAAACAAAAAAAAAAATGAACTTGGAAGACACCGGTGTAATACCCCATATTTATGAGGATATAAATTTTTAATAAATTTTGTGATATAGGATTTAATTAATCGGGTGAATTAAGAATTAATTAGTTCGAGTTATTTTTAAAATTTACATGTGTCTTGATTTGAGGTTGTGGTTAGATATTTGAGTAAAGTAACTTGGATGATGATTATGAGTGCACATTTGATTCCGAATAGGTCAAGAAAGTCGAAAAAAAGTACCCGGGTGTAGTAATTGGGTCTCGAGGCATTTTTAGGCATATCGGGTCATTTGGTCTTGGCCCATAGGCTTAATTTCGGGATTTTCAATATAAAAGTTAGATTAAGGAGTTTATGGAAGACCAAACTCAATAAGAAAACCCTACTTTTGTGGAGGAGAAAAGAAGGAATACTTGGAAGAGATTTTCAGAGCCAAATTAAGAAGAGAGGTGTGTTTTTTGTCAAATCTTCATCTACATCAAAGGAAATCAGACCCTACGAATTTCTTCAGGCAAGTGATTAAAAATTATTTCACTTTAAATGCATTATTTAGATTCATATCATGGTGGGTGTGATGAATAAATTCATTTTTTTTGGAGTGGGTTGACAAATAAACTAGGTTTTATTGATTTGAGTAGTACGTATAAATTAAATTCTTAGTGAAGATGATATTTCAAGTGTTGCTGTTAGAATTAGAATGTGTGACTTGAAACCCATATATTTATCTCGTTTAAATTGATGATTAGTGAAATCAAATCCGGGAAGGACGTTTTATAAATTCCGTGTAATCCGATTTATGAATCTGGATGTGAATTTTTACAAATCGTTAATGGTTGGAGATTTTAATATGAATTCGGACTTGTGTAGTTGGTTGATGATATATTTAAGAAATTGAAACTGTTAGAATTCGTATTAGTCACTAGGGTTACCAAAGTTGGTTCTGGGTGAGGTTTTAAACCTTGGGTGAAGAAACAATGGTGGAACCATCAATGTGAGGAAGAGTGGATGAACTCAAACAGTCATTCAAGAGACATAAGGCCTCGTTCGAACGATGGTTGGTGTCATTTGAGCGACCTAGGGTTTAGTTCGAGCAACGTTGATAAATCCTTAGCAGTTCATTCCTTTTTATTGTTTGGCTTGGGATTTATTTGTGGACTTAGAGAATTTAATTAGTAAGATATTAAATGGAGGTCAATACCTAGGGTGTTTAGAGAAGGGTATTAAGGAATATTTAATTTAAAAGCGTGCCAAACTTATTTACAGAGTTGTGTGATAAATCCAAGCCGATTAAAATACAGACAAGGTTACAGAGTTCGGGCATTGTGGTTTAATGGCACCACTTACATAAAATTAATTGAGGTGAAATTAATTAAATTAAGGGTCGGGGATTTGACTCAGATATTTCTAGGCTAGTGCTATGGGAGTTAAGCACGGGGTATCCCATTTTTATCTTATAGTGGGGCTTGATGTAATAAATTCTAAAGGGTGAAGATATGGAACGAATAAGGTAGTCTCAATATTGTAGTTGAGTGATACTACATGTAATACCCCGTATTTCTGAATATTCCAAATATTCTATTTATTTTAAATTACGTAAGAGTAGTAATTCAAAGAGTTTTATTTAAAATTGTAATTATGGTATATTAATCGAGAGATAGATACCGGTATATATTGCCTCATTTTATTTACTTAGTGCGAGTGGTAAATAGTTACTTAACGCGTGTAGACCGTGTGGGGTGAGAACGAGTAATATTTTTTTAAGTGACTCAAATGATAATTTAGAGGTCACCAATGAGTCCGGAAGGGTCAAAATAGTATACCCGGGGGTACTAGTTGAGTCCCGGGATAATTTTGGACTAAACCGAGACCGTTCGGGGGCATTTTGGTCTTTTAACATAAGAGGGTATGGAGACCTACGAAATTGAGAGTTTTATATAAGCCGTATGATAGAGGAATTAGGGTTAGAACACCCATGACAACACTAATACCATTAGAGAGAAGAGAGGCACAACTTTCTAAGGCAAAAGGAAGAATTGGGAAGGATTCAAAGGGATTTTTACCATCAACTTATTGGGGAAGAAGGATTGAAGGATGAAGATCATCAATCATCAACAACAACCACGAAATCAGACCCTACTGATCATAAAGCAAGTTGTTTATTGCAAAAATTATAAAGTTATAATACCCATGTGTAGGGTTTTTGAATAGTTTTGTTTAAATCATTATTTTGATTGGAGAAAGATGATATTTATACATGTTGGGATAAGAATCGCCTGTAGAATGATTTACCTTATGTAGAGGATTAAGATTCAGATTAGACTTGATGATTCTTTCGGATTAAAATCTGGATTTTGAATGATAATATGGGAAGAACACCATAACTAGGGTTTTCAAGAAATTCTGGGTTTAATTCATTATTTCTTTAAAGGAATTGGAGTTTTGATGTATTTGATACATTAGAAACTGTCCTAGTATATGTGGAAACATGTTAGGATCATTGGGTCGAAGTTTGGTGGACAATAATGGAGTTTGGAAATTTGTTAATGGAGGAGAGGATCAACGAAGAAGACAGACTGCAGTTGTCCCTGTTCGATCGATCAATCGATATCGAACTATCGATCGATCGACTATGTCGATCGATCGAACCCAGCCGTCGATCGATCGACGCAAGCTGTTTCCCGAAAATTAGTGTTTAATCCTTCATTGAGTTCGGGAATGAATGAGTATTCTAGGATTTACATTATACTTATATAGGAGTAAGAAAAAGACTAGTAGGTATATTGTTGAGGTCCAATAAGGCCATTGGGTGTAGGGCTTGGATTACGGACCCAGGAGAATAATCCAATTTAGTAGAGTATCGGGGACTTCGCAAATTGAGTTACGGGACGAAGTAAATTCAATTTAAGTAATAGGCCAGTAGGGTAAGAAATAACTACTGAAATTATATGTAAGGGGTAACTAAGGACCCTTAGAGTTGTGTGTATACTCAAATAAATACGATTAATGAGATAAATCGTAAAGCGAATATTGTACGGTAAATATATGAGATTAAAATATTACGTACGTATATGATTAATAGGTCGGGCGTGTACCTACTGAATTATGTGATCTTTTAGGTAGAGAGATTATACCTAAATTAATTATGTTAGGGTCGATGAGACATTCCGAACTAACATAAGTTATTATATGTTTGGGGTAGATGAGAAATACCAAACCAAACTTTGAACTGGTGTCGCGATGAGAGAGTCCCGAACCAGAATATGTGTATATATATATTTTTAAAGTAGTTGGGGTCCATGGATGATTCTGAACCAACTCTCACTTGGGGTCGATGAATCATTCCGAACCAAGAGTCCTTTACGTGTATAAAAAGGACAAAATAGAAATGACTGATATTTAGTATATATTGTGTGTGAAATATATATATACTGGATGATATTCTACTTCCGTGTGTTAGTAGATTGATATATTTGATGTATTTGAAGATACATATTGAATTGGTAAGTTAAGTAGTGAAACTTAATTACGAAATGAACCTTTAGATAGAGAAAATCTATTTAGTAATTCAAGTAGCGAAACTTAATTACATAAGTGGGAAAGTTAACAATTGTGAGAATTGTAGTAATTTTAGTAGTAAAACTAAATGGGAAGTCTTGAAAAATAACATAGATGAAATGTTACCTGAGAATTAATTAACATACGCGAGATGTTAGTGATAAGGTTGTACTGTATGGGCGGTACTGGAACTTGGGTATAGATAAGTTCAGTTGACTACATTGGGTTAAGTTAGCTTGGGAAGTATGGCTAGATAAACTAAGTGTAGAACTATAGGTGTGAACAAAAGATGAGGGGTGAGTTAACTCAAGAGAGTGTACAAGAACCTAACATGTGTAATCAATAACCGCATTTTATATTGTGATAAACGCTTGCTAAATATTTTCAAAATGTTTTGAGTATTAACTCTTGCTATAAATATTTTCAAAACCTTTTAGGTGTCTAGCCACAGGGATGCCATGTATGATGATTCCATTCCAGAGACTCGGAGATGTAGCACAGTGGATGCTTACAGGATTTTGACTAGGTGATATCTCTCATTCAGATCTAGTACAGGATCTCACACTTTTCTATGTATGGACTTGTTGTCCGGTATTAGCCTCAGATACTGGATTCAGACTAGTGGTTACTCTATTGTTGTTTGGGATTTATAGCCGATGGTTTATTCGGTAATACTTTTGTTCTGTTGTACTTTTACTTTGTTGTTTGAATTATAGTACATGATTATTTGTACTTTGTTCTTCATGGTTGATTTATCTGTTTTAAGAAAGATAAAATTTGGCACCGGTGTAATTTTACTTAGGGGATTAGTAATTAAAAAGTTTTCGACAGTGATGCTAAGAATGAACCATTTGAGAAACCGGTTTTAATTTGATGAAGGCCAGATCACCCGATGTTTAATTAGGCGGGGTGTCACACTACATTAATAAATTAATTAATGTGTGATTAATTAAACTACGAGTCAGGATATAGACTTGGGTATTTTTGGGCTAGTACTATTGGTGTTTGGCACGGATTAGCCAAACTTTGTTAAATATATGTGTAGGAGGGTACTTTAGATTATATACGGAGTCGTAACCCCTATTGAGTATGGTAATGACAAGTTAGTTGGCCAAGGCTTTGGATTAATGACAGAACATATAAACATGAACCCAATGAAGATAGACTCAGCTTAGACTCACAAAGTCTCTCGTGTATAACTCAGGGAATAATAAAGAACTTTAGAAGTGGCTTAGCTAGAGGGAGAGAGAAGTAAGCATCCTAGATACACCTTGGTAGGCAGGTAAAACCACACCAAATACCCTCAAGAATCTCTGTCGGATATTGAAAGCTTTATAATAAATGACAATGGTGAGTGAGTAAATTCTCTAGTTTACAATAACTCCCTCTGGTGTGTATTCTCTTTTGCAATAACTTATGAACGCTCCAAGAGTCTCTCTAAAAGTCTCTCTCCTCCTCAAAGGTGGTTGGGGTCCTTAAATAGCCCCCCACACTACCCCCGAGGCAACTCAGTCATTAAAACTATGAAAGACATCCATCATACTTTATGTCACAGCATTAAATGCCTGATGCACTAGTTGTCTCCACGTCATAAACATTAAATTCCAAGACATGCCTTTTGCCTAATCACTGTGTGTCAGGGGACTGTTTTCGCAGAGGTGGCTCACCAACTGCCTGACAGTCCCAAATACCACGGTGGTTTACTCAAGTTCATGTCTGACATTGTTTAGCTGGCTAGTGACATCACCTATAGTAGATGTGACATTTAAGTAGAGGGCTACTTGATTCATAACTCAACGCCCAATGGAACTCCAAGCTGCTCTGCTTGAGGTTCCACGGTCAGGGTCCTTCGGTGTTTTACCAGGTGTATCTAGTATGGTCAGGACAAGCACCAACGGTGCCTTACTTCTCAAATCTCCAAACCAGTTCCCTCTAATGTTCCCACGGTGAGGTCATTCGATAGAGCATGGAAGCTCTCCCAGGCCCTGCCAAGCCTGGTCTCTCGCAAGTACCGTTTGACCTCATACAAACTCTTTTGTTATTATCGTTACGTCATTACAACCGTTAAAGCTTACAATCGTCAATAATGAAAATACAATATGACTAATACAATAAGCTAAAATATGAGTTGCTATGCCGAGCTGCCTCGCTGAGTTGCCACGCTTGAGCTACCTCGGTTGCTTAATCTCAAACACTATTGCTAATTGGGGATTTGTGCCTAGTGTCAAGATTACCTTCAATCCCCCTCTACAATATGCAAATGGTTAGTGTGATAGTGTGTGTGTGTGTATATATATATATATTGGTGTGAATGATATTTATAGAAATACATATCCCTCTAGTGCTATCATAATAGGTTGTGCGATATGGGTGAATCCCCTGGTTTGAGGAGAAGGGAGAGTATAATCCCCAGGTCATATCTCCTACTATTTTATTGCGTCATTTATTTTTTCGAGGTGAGACGCTTTGGTATGATTAGGTTTCAATTTTGGGGGGAATATGACCTCCTCCACTATGTTTGCGTTATTTGTTCCCTAGTTTGTTGTGAGCTATTCTGACTTGTGGTAGTCGGATTAAAGTGACCATACCTCGAACATGATAGCATTTTATAGAAAGTATCCAATGAGTTATTACTCAGGAATGGATGGTTATTATATACGTTATGTGTGTGAATGTTGTATTATACTAGTGCATATTTAATATGACTGTATAACTATATACAAGAATAATACATAAGTGTAAATGTATTTCTTACATAAGTAGTGTGAAAATTATATGATTTAAAAAGGGGTTTCCTATATAACTAGTGTGAACGTTATATGATTTAATATAGTTGAACCGATTAATAAGTTCATGAGTAGATAACTAAATAATAAAAGTAAGGACACTTAGGTTAGAGTAGTGTGGTAGAAAAGGGCGTGATACAGCTAGTTAGGTGGGGTAGCATAACTAGGAAGGTTATAAGGCAAGCGCGAGGTATGCACATTAAATGATGGGTGAGTTATACCTTAAGAGAGTGTGACACTATAGCTTAAATATGAAGAGTATGCATGCATATTTAATTATTGTAATTTAACTTCTTGCAAAATATTTTCAAAATGTTTTACTTGGGCTCTGACACGTGTCAAGTTCTTTTTTAAAACATTTTAGGTGTCCATCCACAAGGATGGCCATCTTGAGGATTCTGTCCAGGGATACGTAGCTGCAGCTTTTGTCGATAATGCATGACTTTAATATAGATTCTTCGTTCATTTATTCCAATTATGGGCATTTTATTTCAGTACTAATTTGGGCATGTCACCCCCAGATCTAGTATTTCAGTCATTCATTAGACCTTATGTATCAATATTTTTATTTCATTTTATTGTTGAACCGATTGTTCAATTTGGTCATCTTTATTCATATTATTCATTTGTGTTAGATTTAGTTACCAGTTTGTGTTTATGGTTTAATTGTTATTAATTTTCGCATGTTTTTTAATTATTGCAAGATAAAATTTGGCACCGTCTATTTAATCACTAGGTGGTTAGTAACTTTTAAAAAAATGTTTTATACAGTGATGCTAAGAATGAACCATATGAAACCAACATTTTATTTTGATCACGGTCTAGCCACCATGTATTTTATTAGGCGGGTTGTCGCAATCGCTATCGGAGCCCTTGGGTTAGAAGCCCTAAAACATTATCCATAGAATATAGTGCACATAGCAAGCGGTGTAGAGCCCGTTGAAGTATACGATACTGGAATAGTCCGATAAAGATAAAGGAATTTGGAACATGCCAGGTAATGGATTGTCTGGTAAAATGTTTTAATACAACCTAACTTAAATGAATGTAATAAATGTTCCATTAAATCTTAAAATGGACAAGTACATGTGTAATTGATAAATGTCCATAAAGTGAGTAGAAAGGTAAAATGTGCAGGAAAATGGGTGATTAAGAAACCTAAGTGGTTAAACCCAAAATTTACATAAGAATGTATCGAAAGGGGTTTTCAAATGACAAATAAGTATTTTCTAACATGGTGGATGCGTGCGTTGAAATGGTGATTTTCAATGAAAGTACTAAGGTGCATTTAAGTAAATAAAATGATAATTCTAGTATAAGAATGAGTTTTGATAAATCAAGTGGTTTCAAGTGTTGAAGCGGGTGTGTTAAATAAAGTAAGAAATGCTAAGTGTGAGTAAAGGAAGTGTTTACAAGATTAAGGTAAGTTAATCTCGATAAGTAATGTTTTCAAAAATAAAAACCTTATCATGCATTGAGTATGGGTATATGTATGTATCTATATATACTATGTAGTTTCATGTGAATGTAGGAATAACGTGTTGAGTCTCCTTTAGATCGTTTAGTTCTATATTCCATTTGTATACTTCCCACTACCTCCTCTTTTTTACGACATATTGTGAGCGATTTCGTATTTTGAGGGCGTTATACATGTAAGTATTTTACTTATTTCTTACGTTAGTGGACCGTCATACTTGTACTTAGAGGTGCGCTCCCAATGGTTCCCACACATAGTTTATTTTGAAACTTGAATCGCATTCTCAGTTTATTTTGAAACATGAATCGCATGCTCAACAAGTCAAACGTTTATTAAAATAACTGGACCAACAACATTATATATGTTCTTTAATTGAACTTCACACCTAACGTTCGATTAAAACCGGGATGACTATGGGTAACCCATAAATCGGGGTCGTGGCGTTACAAATCACTTATTCTTCATCCCCGTACTAACCATCCTTGAGTCCTTTTGATACCAAAAATGACCATGAACTTCATATTGAAGATCAACCACCATCTTTCTTAAAAATGTATAATACTCGTTGCCAATGTTCAACCACCCTCTTTCTTGAAAAGGTATAATCCCATTCTAAGATTATTTCTAAGACAATTACAGTTGATTGTGAATTTATAATTGATAAAGTGAAGATAAAGTTCTCAAAGTTGGCTCGATCATTTGTGGCCAATCAGGGCAAAGACGGAGGAGATAGGTTTCTTTGGGTCGAAGAACTTGCCCCGTGTGTAATCTTCTAGACATACCTAAAATATTTTCCATGAAATATAAAAAGAATGGAAGCAATCCTTAGCAAATAGGGGTCAAAACATGTAAACCGAAAGAAATTAGAAGATTGAATTCTAGCTCACGAAAAACTAAGATTATCCTAAACCCAATACCTAAAATATAAAAAATACATGCAAATATGAGTCAAATTCATGAATCCAACTCATATATAAATATTATATCTATAAAATATCTTTTAGTGTAAAATAATAACTCTAATGAGACAAAAGGTCAAAACATTCTTAAATCCATATACAATTTAATGATCATTTAAGAGATTCCAAATCTTGAGGTAAAGAGTATAATAAACTAATCGAGATATTTCGAAAGAATAATTAAATAAAGAATGTAAGAAAAAGCTTCAAAATTGTCCAAAAATGGAGGAGGGTTAGTTGTACTTTAAAAGAAATTGAAAGAGTTTTGGAGAAATGAATGAAAAAGAAAGGTCAGACACTCTTTAAAAATATTTGTCACCGCAGTGAACTTATTGTTGGTCATGACCTTTGCTGGACTGACTAATAAAGTTCCTACCACCAAACACCCTTTATTATCCACAAGTTTGGCCATAAAATTTTCAACACTCTCAAATGAGTGTTCCACATAAGGAATAACTCACAAATGATAAAAAGTCACTAGTCTCAAATGATCTACAACCTAAACAAACTTAGACTAATATAGTTTGATATATATATATTTATGAATCATCAAGTGAAGGTTTAAATGGTTATTCCATGTATTATATATATAGAATGAAAAAGATTGTGAAAGTTTCACACAATGTTTTATATAAATGAAAAGATAACATAAGAGAAAAATCATGTGAGAGAAACAAGTTATGAGACCCCGAATATTTGATATTTTGAGGTGTCCAGTCCCCACTGACAGCTTAGGTCAGGTATCAAAAATTAAATACCATTCTTAGCATGTGAGAGAAGAACGAGGCATTAAAAACTTTTTCCGCAATATATGATTTAAAAAATATGATCCAAAGAATAAAAGTATCCACATAATAAAATCTATCACCATGCTAACTCCAATAAATTAATCCCAACTCCAAAAGAAGAAATAATACTCAAATGAATAATCTACCTACAATCTTCAACTGAAAGCCAAAAACTATGGAATCGAATGACGCATGAAAAGTCCATAAATGATTATATCATAGTAGGTACAATTGGAAAGGAAACCTTAAATAAAAAAATAATAAAGTAACTCCAGTTGCAACTCCTTGAATCTCTAATCTATCCTAGGCAACTCCTCTACCAGCTAAACCTCAAATGTTAGTTAACGCAATCTGTCAAAGCCCACCGCGTGAATACCAGCTACTGATCCCAAATTGAATTAATCCAGACATAAGCATCATACGAGATAAATATCATAATAGAGTGTTTTAAATTTAAAAAGATATAAGAAGATACTAGTAAAATAAAATTGTACTAACAACCCACATAAACTAAACCACCCCACTTTCCAAGTTCAATTATGTGATTTCAAAAATTTGTAATGTCTTAACTATTAACTTAGCATAACGAATTAACCACTTATTATATTAAAGTAACATCACTATAGTTAACTAACTTTTCAATATATCCTGCACATATTCGGGCATGCCTAAAATCTCAACACATCATAACTCCCACCTATGACAATAACTAGAAGTCCCAATTTTGTTAGTCTTGATCATACTAGTGTTGTTTCACACACGACAAATCACTATAGCCAGACATCCTTATTTCAGTTGATCTTCACATATTGGTGGCACAAACACACAACCATGTCATTATAGCTAGTTAATCAAATTACAGTTAGTCCGACACATACTGGTGATGCCAAACCATTTTAATATTAGTTTATTATCTTTGGAATTAATTATTAAGTTTTATTGAAGTTATATTTATTTCAATTAGATC
Source organism: Sambucus nigra (assembly GCA_949130495.1). Lineage (NCBI taxonomy): Eukaryota > Viridiplantae > Streptophyta > Magnoliopsida > Dipsacales > Adoxaceae > Sambucus > Sambucus nigra. The sequence goes on along the minus strand of OX422215.1, from coordinate 275,239,780 downwards.
CACCCATTATTTGGGTATCATAACCTAAAACCATCCCTTGGCCAATACCTCGAGATCATCAAACCATAAGTATTACGGAGTCCCATACCCACTAGTAGTATAGCTACTCTCAAAATCCTATACCTAGCAAACAATCTATAAAATAAGGGTTAAAGTATATCTACTCCCTAAATCCTAAGATTCCAGTGGTGTCAATTTATTAACACAGACAAGCTTTACATAACTCATTTATAATTCAACATTACCATTTCTCAATTAATCCTAAGAATAAAATTCCATTCTACTTACATCAATCCAATCAAGTAATGACCAAGTTCTACAAAATAGTTACACAAGTTGTCAAATTACATAATTCCAATATGAGTGATATTTTAGTAATTCAATCCATAATTCAAATCAAATATGTGTATTAACAATGTTATACAACAATTAATTTTTTTCTACAACATACACATTAATATCGTAATTTTACAAGTCAAACCCTTATTTGAATTACTTATTTTATTTCTAACATGCAATTCTTCCTAATAATCCATGACAACATGATACAACTAATCTAAGCGTGCGATATTTCAAGTCATAAATCTTCTTATTAGATTTAATAAAAATAGCCCAAAATTAATCTCACTTTTCTTAATTAATCTTTCTAATTATTTTTAAGAAACTGTGATTAATTAATGTTTAGGAAACATTTAAAAAATATACCAGGGGAACAATAGAGTTATTCATTCCTAAAAATAATTCTTCTTGAAAATAGAAATATGCGAGTGCATTCATCTCACAAAAATTCAAAAGATACATTCTTGGAGGATCTTGAGAAAATTTCATCTTGGCCTTTAAAATTTAGGTTGAAATCTTATTTTAATAGAGGTTTAGGTTTTATCGAAGTGGGAGCGAAAATATTTGGGAAGCTATTGCTTTTGAGGTGATTTAATAGGGTTAAAGAACTCTAAATCTGACCCATTATGTAATGGGTTTAAAAAAAGAGTCCTAATCAGATATGAACACACAAAAGTTAATAGAAGCTGATTGGATTGTCGGAATTTGCAAAAAATTTGACATATTCTAGTTGAAGGTGAGCTGAAGCCGCTGTCATAAAATCACCCAGGTTGGACATCGTTAATGTCATTACATGAACATTTTGGAGATTGAACCATCAAATTTTCGAACCTCCTTAGGTTGGACCCACCCCCTAAAAATGCTTATTTAAACATTAAAGTAATTTCAATTTCAATCTTTTAAATGAGAAACAATATGAACATTTTCTTAAAAACCCAAATAATTAATTTTTTTCAATTTTAACTATAAATTTTTTTTCGATTTCCACCAAAAATACGAAGCATTATAGTCTTTCCCACTATATAGGAATTTCGTCGGCAAAATTCGGCAAAAGAGTAAATATCGTAACGTAAAGCCACACAAATCAAATAAGGATCACATGTGGCTACCCGTAGAATGACATGATTGGGCCCCTATACACCAAATGCTAAACGAATCTACCCCGTAAATACAATAACTATAACTATAACTATATATATATATATATATATATACATATATATATATATATATATATATATATATATATATATAATAATACCTATGAAAATATAAGCATATCACGCTCTCCCACGAATCACCATTTGATTCTATCTCAAAAGCCATCACAATGCTTAAAATCTTAAATCAAATCATATCACAACATTGATACTAGATATATCTATCATCGGTATAATGATCTGTAAAATTAAATCTCATCTCCAAAATCAAATCTAAGGATACTCACAATAATATTAGTACTTATAACCTCAATGCCTTCAATGATCTTTACACGAGGCTCCTTACCTCCAAGAAAAACAAGTAAGATGTATGCTAGACCTAATATCTTAGTGAGTATGTATCAACAATGGGAATCAAATATCAATACATGAAAGCTAAATGGACTCACAACCTACGAGACATAAGACCATGCTCTGATACCATATGTGACATCCTGCATTTTTTGGCATTGTAGGTAGCGAGTCCTTGCTGCTAGCCTAAGTCAGACATCAGAACCATTCTTAGCATGTGACAAAAAAATGAAACATTTAAAAAATTTTCCACAAGATGTGATTTGAAAGAAGTAATCCAATTAAAAAAAAACACCCACATAATAAAATCCATCACCATGCTAACTCCAATAAATAAATCTCAACTCCAAAAGATAAAATAACACTGAAATAAGTAATCCAACTACAATTTCCAATTTAAACCTACAAACAATTGTGGAATCGAATGACCTATGAAAAATACATAAATGAGTATCTCATAATAATTACAATTAAAAGGGAAAACTAAACTACTAAAGTAATAAAAAGTAACTCCAAATTCAATTCCACAAATCTCCAATCAATCCTAGGTAGCTACTCCAATAACTAGCCTGAAATGACGCAATGGCTCAAATCCCATTGCAACAATACCAGCTACTACTCCCAAATAGGATATGTGAATTCAGACATAAGATCATATGATATAAATATAACAATAAAGTATTTTAAATTAAAAATGATATAAGAAGATGCGAGTAAAGTAAAACAATACTAACTACATTCATAAACTGAACCACCCCACTATCCAAGTTCAATTATGTTATATCAACATTTTGTTATATTTTAACTATTAACTTATCATAATGCAATTACCTAGTTATTATATTAAAGCATAACTACTATGGCCAAACAAGCTCTCTATTCATCTTGCACATATTTGGGCATACCTCTCAACACATCTCCATCTACTAGTGATGTTCCACAAATGATACATCATTGTAGCCAAACAACCCTATTTTGATAACCTTGAAAATATTGGTGGTTCTAAACACACTTGTAACACCCCGTATTTATGAGAGTATCTAAATTACACGTGTCACATTAATTTAATTAATTTGAGAAATAATTTGAATTTAAATATTAATTAATTAACGATAAATGGATTAATATTTACATGATTTTATATTTACTTGTGTGGTAAGTAAATGAAATTATATTATTTTATATTACATCATGAGAGGGTAAAAGCGATGGATCGACAAGATCTTATTCGGGACAGAGTTTGGGGTCGTGTTAGGAATAAGGTAGTAAATTGACTTTAGGTGACTCATATGGGTATTTAGAGTGCACGAATGATCCGAGATGGGTCAAAAATATTTATAATTAGGTACCCAAGGGTTGTAATTGGGTATCGGAGGCTTTTTAAACTAGTCAGAACCCGAGTAAGGGCATATGGGTCATTTTACACTTAAGGTTTTACCTAATTAAGGGATTTGGGTTTAATATATGAGGGTTAAGGTTAGGGAGGCATCTATAAAACATTAAAAACCTAAAGGGAGTCCATTTGTGATAAAAGAGGGAGGTAGAACACCTAAGATATCTAAAGGCTTTATTTGGAGAAAGACATGGGCGAGAATTATTTCCTTCTTTAACCCGACGTATAGAGAGTCAGAATCACACGACGATTAAAGGTAAATGTCCAAACTTGTTATCTTTAATATTTGTATTGTAATAATGATATTAAAATTAGTAGATAATGATGCAATTAAGGGATGGGATTTGTCATGCAAAAATGGGGTTTTAGGGAAATGAATCTTTACAATATATTTGATGGAAGAAATCTTAAATGGTTAGAGACAGTAATCATTATATTCTAAATTGTGTGACCTAAATTTAGAATAGTATTTTACTAAATAAGAACCTAAATGTTGATGTTTGAAAAAAATATTATGACTTTTCGTATGAAGATTGAATAATTCGATGAATTAGAATGATTGAGATGTTCATCATAAATTTAGGGTTAAAATCTGGGTTGGATCCTTGTAGAGAAATGTTAGAGGATTAATTATAATGATTTGGTTTATGTGGGTATTGAATTTGATGATGGGGTAGAGGTAAATCCCATCATTATCAAACAAGATATGTGCTCCTACCTAGAATTCATGGTGAACTAATTTCGAGGGCGAATCAATTCCACTATGGACCCAAATCAATTCGGACCTTCTCAGATGTAAATCTTGGTCTTTTATTATGAATAAAGGGTATATTAAGAATTTGTGAAAATTAGTTGAAGTCACGTAAATAGTTTTAATCTTTCTGGTGATGTGATGAGTGGGGGTAATTTTAGTATACGAGAATTGACTCGAATTATATACATAGGTTATTTAGGAGATGTCATATTCGAGACGTAGTATGTGTAACATGACGTAGTGATTGACAATTATAAATTTGGGGCTAGTTATGAAAGTCCACTAGTGTTCAATGATGAGATGTAAGGCTAAATATTTAATTACACGAAGAATTAAATAAATAAGATTTGGGGTTAGACTCATATGTTTAGGCATGTGCTTCGGGTGGCATGCACATATTAGCCATGTAATGTGAATATTACATGAAAAATTTAATGAATGTGAGTGAGGGTTAGACTCGGGCAATTAGGTTAATGCCTTGGGCGATAGGCACAGATTAGTTAGATAATGTGTGTGTGTGTGTGTGTGTGTGTGTGTGTGTATGTATGCATGTATATATATATGTGTGTGTGTGTGTGTACGATATTGTATTTGAAACATACCCATCCTAGTAGATATGCAATCGATGGAAGTTGCGGGTTGTTGGAGGTCACTTTGGTGAATCTCAACAGAGGTGGTTCCATTCCACAGGGTCATAGGTTTGTGCATGCCCATGCTATGTAGGGTTGGAGTCCTGTAGAATAATGTTGTATGGTTATATCCCATGAATTTAAGGCCATAATCGCCTCTGGTACTCGTTTATATTTTCGGGTTCGGTAGTGAATTCCGACTCGATTGCCCCGAATGTGGTGGACATTCTTGGAGATTGATAGCATGCTAGTGATTTCTCATCCAGCGAGTAAAGACTCGTAGGGATAGAGGTCTACATATATATATATATATATATATATATATATATATATATATATATATATATATATATATATGGTGGGGTTATCTATGTGTGTTTACTTTTTTGTGAAATATTTACATATATAAGGATATGAATAATTATATATGGGTACAAGTTAATTTCTATGAATTAATTACTCTTATAAAGATGAGAATAATTACATACAAGTGTAGACATATACATGTGATTTTGAAAATAAATAGCTGGAGTAAGTTATATCTTAAATTATGATGATTTAAGAAGATATTAATTAAGCAGTTGTGAAAGTTAATTAATGAACCAAGGATAAATATTATACTTGAGCCAGGATAATTAATGAACCAGACTAATGATGATGATACAACTTTTAGGAATTTCGTAGCTACGGCTGATGGGGAGGGTTACCGAATTTTCAAGTTGCCGACTCTATTATTGACATTCTAGATTATGTTCTCTATCCTAGTATTGGTTGGGCATGTTTTACCTTTTCATTCAGACTTATGTATTTCATATTATTATAGTCAGATGTATTGGATTATTACCCGATGGTTTATTTGGAGACTTTATTTATTAATTTTTTCTTTACATTTTACATTGTGGGTTCACTCATATTAATTACTATCTATGAGATTATTATGGTTTGGTTAATATTGTTGTATGTTAATGAAAGATAAAACTTAGCATCGACTTATTTTAATTAATAGGTGGTTATTAATATAAATATTTTTGATAGTGATGCTAAGAATGAACAAGATAATTCCTGTATTATTTTAGTAAAGGACTGAGTACCCGTTATTGAAATAGGCAGAGCGCCACAGATGGTATCAGAGTATCAGGTTCTAGTGTCCTTAGGATCTATGTGGCTTATTATGTTTTCAAAGTTGTTTTTCTTTGATATAGAGCCTCATGCTTAAGACTGTCGATCCATAATGCGATTCATGTTCTCAATGTATTGAGTATAGTTGACACGGATAGTTTATGAATTTGATTGGGTTTCATATACTGGAAAATATAGGACAACAACAAGGTTCGTTAGGAGGACTGCAGGAGGAGAGGCTCGGTCAGAGCCATAGAGTATTCTAGAAATTATGACTGAGGTGGAAGTCATCATTATTAATGTTCAGGCCGTTAACATTGTGATAACCACTAGGGAATAGTAGCTTTACCAGTATTGCCACAATAGATGGTGGCATTAACTCAGACTCACTCAGTACGGTCAGTACAGGAGAGAGTCCAAGGTTCTTTTCAGAAGGTCCATCTACAAGAGTTTGGGAAAAGTGTGGACATGTGTTAGTTGGCCAATGGAAAGAGAACATCTAAAGGCATTTACGAATGGTGGAGTGTAGTGACACCCAAAATTTAGTTTTGGAATTTTTTTTTGCTCATATGAGTCGTGTTATAGTGATGGGAGGCAATCACCACATCTGAGGAAAGATAACACGAATACTGAGGAATTTGGGGTGCAGTTTGATTGTAAATTCTTTCATCAGATGTTTAAATAGAGATGTGAAGGAAATTTTATTACTTATTATAAGAGACCCACATAGTGGTCGATTATGATGAAAAATGCTCTTGCTTACTAGTCTTTATACCCGGTGAGGTGCATATGAAGGAGAAAAAAGGGTCCTTTAGTTGATGGATTCATGGGTAGAATATTCTATCATTACGGGGGGAAATCTGGCTTTGGACAACATACGTTGATGTCGTCAATGTTGTACTTTTACATGGTCAATATAAACCCTTTCATTTTAAATTTGCCAGGAGAATTGAAGAGTCTATCCAGAAGAGCAAGATTGGACGTATTAGAGTTAATGGGACACCATATAGGGGATAGACAGTGGAGGGAACCATTTGAAAGACTCAAATCAAAGGAATTCCAATCGAGTTAATGTAGTCTTCGACAGGGCCATCTAGGATATAATTGTGTTCCAATGGGTCCGCAAAGCTAATGTTACAATTGGGGTAGTAATTGGGCTTAAGCCTACTAGGACCAAAGAGTAAGCCAGCCTGAACATGGAAAGTGGAGCCATAGATTGGGGGTTTTCACAGGGAGATGTTTTATGTGTGGAAAGAAGTACTATAAGGGTTAATCTTGTTCGAAGTGAGATAAGGAACAAGGCCAAGGTTCCAGTATGGGAAACAATTATAACAGTTCTTGGGATAGTGCAAACATGAGTATTATATCCAGGAACCAGTTGAATAGCCAGTGCCATTGGAGATTGAAGGTACGATTTTTATCGTAGGTAAATAGGGTAAGTTATATGGTTAGCACTAGATTGGCTCATTTTAGAAAGATATGTTATGCAAGTATGATATTATCCGGGGTATGGACTGGTTAACTACGATTTCAGCGATGGTGGAATATTATAGTTAGACTTCCTATTAGATATTATTGGGTAGGATGTATTATTTTGCAAGGTATTACCTAAAAGTGGGTCGCTCCAACATATATATATATATATATATATATATATATATATTGAAAAGGATACTTTGGGAAGTTTAGATGTCTCGTTATTTTTTATCCCGATGTGTAGGGACTACACTGACGCAATTTAGGGGGATATCGGGCAACTACCGAGTGAAGAGATTTAGCTTGTTATTGATTTAGTGCTAAAAACATAGTGATAGTGAGAGCATCACGTATATGAGTCCTTGAGTGACATGGGAGTGTACGATTGGACTCATATGTCGAGGAATCAGATTTTGGGTGTCCTCGTGTCCTCGTTATATGCTTCGGGCTTACGGATCTAAGTAACTGACAATGATAGGCAATAGTTTATGGGAGGGTTCACTATTTTGATTTATCTTATAAGAGACACCACGCATGATCCTTAGTAAGTGTCATAAGGTGGGAGGCATGTAGTTGTTAGGGCATGGAATTTGTATTATAGTTATTGAACGTGAACGCGGATAGTATTTCGAGATAATAGATCCTTTAATTTACGGTCAGTGAGGTCGGGTAGTGTTGTATCGGGAGCACTAATAGTTGGGGAAACATCGAGAATATTAAGTTATGATTGATAGGCTGGCTGATTATACCTTCATTATATATCCATGTCGAGTTTGTGGGGCCAAGTTGGGAATATTATTAGTACATTTTTATAAATGTGCATATACGCGTAGGAAATAGGGTGTATGGGCACCATGGGTACCTCAATTTTCAGTACCGTTCATGAAAATATGATGGAATAATGAATATGTTTAACCGTATGCCAAAGGGGTAATTAGAAGTAGAGTTGTGAAAGTAAGATGGACTGAATTTTATTTGAGGAAGGATATAATCCGATTGTATACAGTAAGGAGAGCTCTGAAAATCGAAAAGTATTGGAACACTATGGAGATTTGAGCAGAGTCATTCTTGGGTAAGTTCCAAGGATGCCTTGCACATGGATGGGAGACGAGGAAGACCATAAAGGGGGAAATTATGGAGGAGGTGTATTTATTGCAATTTTCATTTTGGAATACCCCAGAATACGGAATTATATGTACCACATAGTAGGGGATACCGAATGCCTTAATCGGGGTGGTACGAGACATAACGAAGTTTTCCACGGTTGCACCCCTTGTTCAATGAGAAAGTGTTCGTCCGAGATGATCAACCAAAATTTTTACAATACTTTGAAATTCCAATAATGAAATGAGTAAGAAGGTTAATAGAGTCAGTGATGAGTTGCCCACATAACGAAAGGCTCAAAGTTTCCTTTCAGTTGTGGAATTGGTAGACCAAGATGGAAATTATGGAAAATTTGAGGTGAGTTATATTATCGGGCAATGTGCTCCCTGATTGATAAAAGAAAGGGAATGAGATGGCAGAAAGTGCCACACAATGTTGTTGTAAATTAAGATGAGACAATGGAGATGAAGTTTCATTTTAAGCAAGGAGTATCGCCTATATATTGATGAGTAGACAAAAAGGGTGACTAAGGTGATGGACAATGCAAGTAATGTGCTTTGTGGATTTTTAGGATTAATAAGAAGTTACTCTATACAGTAGAGAAATATCTCAACAGTTACTAAATGAAGGTTTTGAAGTCTGACATGGGTGGTGAGGAATGATTGCGGATGTCTCCCATGAAGGGAGTGGTGTGATTTGGTAAATAGGGGAGTTAACACATAAGGAAGTATGGCATTTTCCAAACTTTAGATTACAGAGCTAGAGGAGAACAGGGTAGTCTTTTTGAAGCATTGCTAGCAGATTCACAGTGGTTTTGCATTTCATTGTGTAAGTGGGACTTAAGAATAATGGCTTATATCGGTAGGAAATGGTTTGAATAGAATCATTACTAATCTTGGGACGTAATGAGTATGCCTTCAGTCAAGATGGTACGACTAGCGAGTGTATAGGGGAGGCCTCAAAATGTTATCACGAGTTGATTTTGAGTACATTGGGATGTCTTGTGAATAATTGTCTGAAGTTTTTTGTACTAGGCATATCCGAATTTTGGGGACGAAATTCATTTGCATGTGGGGGAGTATGTAACACCTCATACTTTTTAGAATATCTAAATTACACGTGTCATAGTAATTTAATTAATTTAAGAAATAAAGTGAATTTAAATATTTATAAATTAATAAGAAATTATTAAATATTCATGTTACATCATATATATTTGTGTGGTAACTAAATGAAATTGTGTTTATTTTATATTACGTCATAAGTGGATAAAAGCAATGGATCAACAAGATCTTATTTGGGACATGCGTGTGGGGTCATGTTGGCAATAAGGTAGTAAATTTATGGTAGGTGACTTATATGGGGATTTTGAGCGCATGAATGATGCAAGATTGGTCAAAATAGTTAGAATTATGTACCCAAGGTTTTAATTGCGTACCAGGGGCTTTTTAGACTAGACGGGACCCGAGTTAGGGCATATGGGTCATTTAACACATGGGATTTTACCTAATTTTGGGATTAGCGTATTAATATATGATGGTTGAGGTTAGGGAGGCATCCATAACACACCAAAAACCTAAAGGGAGGACATTTGTGAGAAAAGAGGGAGGTAGAACATCCAAGAGATCCAATGGCTTGATTTATAGAAGGGTGTGGAGGAGAATTCTTACCTTTTTGAACCCGATACGTAGAGATTTAAAATCACAGCGACAATTTAAAGAAAGTGTACCCACATGTTATCTTGAATATGTGTAGTGTAATATTCATATCAAAATTGGTAGAGAATGATACATTTTAGGGATGGGATCTATTATGCAAAAACATAGTTTTTAAGAAAAGAATCTCTACAATATATTTAATGGAATAAATGTTAAATTTTTTAATATAGAAATTGATATATTCTTAATTTTGTGACATTAATTTAGAATGGAGTTTTACAAAAGGAGGACATAAATGTTGAAATCTGAAAAAAACTGTAACTTTTCATATGAAGATTGAATGATTCGATGAATTAGAATGATTGAAATGTTATTTCGGGATTTAGGGTTGAAATATAGGTAGGATCCTTGTAGAGAAACATTAGAGGATTAATTATAATTTTTGGGTTTATGTGGATATTGAATTTGGTGATTAGGTAGAGGGAAATCTCGTCATAATCAAACAAGATCTGGGCTCCTACCCAGTGTAGTATCGATTAAGCCTTCATGGTGAATCGATTCGGAGGGAGAATCTATTTGGCTACGGACCCGAATCAATTTGTACTTTTTAGGAGGGATAGCATGGTCTCTTATTGTGAATAAAAGGGAAGTTAAGAATTTGGGCTAATTGGTTGACGTCACATAAATAATTTTAATCCTTCTTGAGATGTGATCAGTGGGGGTAATTCGAGTAGACGGGAATTGAATGGAATTATATACGTAGGGTATTTAGGAGATACGATACTTAGGACGTAGGATGTATAACGGGATGGAGTGATTGTCGATTATGAATTTAGTGCTGGTTGGGAAAGTCCGATAGATTTCAATGATGAGAAGTAGGGCTAACTATTTAATTATGTGAAGAATTACATAAATTAGAGTTGGGGTTAGACTCGGTATGTTTAGTCTAGTGCTTCGGGTGACAGTCACGGATTAGCCGAGTTATGTGATTATTACATGAAAAATTTAAGGAATGGGAGTCAGAGCTAGACTCGGGCAATAAGACTAGTGCCTCGGGCGATAGGCACAGATTAGATATATGTCTGTATTATAATATTTGGGTGTAAGATATTGTATTTAAAACTTACCCATCCTAGAGAATATTCTATCGGTAAAGGTTTCACGCCGTGGGAGGTCACTTTTGAGAATCTCAGCAGAGATGGTACTATTCCCCAGGGTCGTAGGCATGTGCACACTGTGTAATGTTTGGAGTCTCGTGGAATATTATGGTATGATTCTATCCCACGAACCTTGAAGCACACTACATATATGACTTACTTGAGTCTAATATAGAAGATCTTAACTAGTTTGGAAATTAAGAAAAAGTGGAGTCATCCTCATTTTTACTTTATGCCCCTATTCCTCTTTAAATACTTCAAGGTATATCCTCTTCAAAAGGAAGATGGTACATCAGGTAGAAACCAACACACAAGCACTCTAGGTTTATACTTTTTTTATTTTCATTTTGCATATTTGAGGTGTGTGTGTTGCATTTGGACTTACAATAATTTTCTATATTTTTTATAATGATTCAGGAATTTTCAAAACTTTAAAAAAAAATCTTAAAAGAAATTTAGGATTTAAAATTTTTTTGGGCTTAATTAGTAAATATCAAACCTTCCTAAAACTATGGCTGGGTAGAATTGGAAAGTTCTATAAAATATTATCAGTAAGACTGGAACTAATTAAACACAAAAAAATGCGTCTGAAACTTAATCCTGACCAAGCATATGTTGAGCATTTAGCGAGTGGACTTATGTTTCTTCTCCCTCACAAACCTAAGACTTAATCTAGAACGTTTATTCAGAAAAATTCATGATCTCCATGTAGTTCTCAACAATACTTGTAACACCGTTATTGACCAATTATAATGATTATAGGCATTAGATTTAGTCTTTTAACGGTAGTTTTAATCTAGATCGTTGATTTCCCATAGATTCCAGCTCCTTCCTCGCATAGTATAAATAGACCTCATCGTCCCCTTAATTATAATCTTGGGGACACTTGAGAGTTCAGCTAAAATAAAATTTGAGAGAAAATTTTTCAAACCCTAAACCAAACTCCATCCATTTTACTTAATCATATAGACTTGTGAGTTTTCAGGGTTTCAGGTTCATTCATATATAAAACCTCCTAGGTTCTAATCTCTCTTCGAACACTATCATTATACGATAACTCGTTTCTACTAAATAGAAACTTGTAGATTTGATTTACTAAGTGGTATAGTCATTTTGTAATTAGTTTGATTTCTTTTTTAATAAATTTACGTATCTCTTTTTGGATTTTGTCTTAAAACGTTTTGATCAAAATCATCCAACAAATCTCTTATCTCCGTTTTTACTAAATTGATTTAAAGTTTCAAAATTTTGGGTCTTAGTTCTTCGTTTTGAAAAACTTGTAGATATATAAAGATTCGAAGAATCTTAATTTTTATGGTTCTTTAAGAACTGAAGATCTAAAAAATAATTGTTTCTATAGAAACCAAAATTTAGTGTTGTGAAACTGTACATTCCATACATAGAAGAATTTGTAATTTGTAGGAAACTATCTGTATAAGTGTGTGTGTGTGTGTGTGTACATACATGTGTTTAGGCACTACACTCATTTATACCGTCACACTACTTCACTGAAATCGTGTGTTAGTTGAGAGCTTTAAATCGTTGAGTCGTCGTAAAGACTAAATGGAGCAAGAGGTCCAAATAGAAGAACAACAAGTACAACATCAAGCGCCTAAGAGGAGTGAGAATTATTGGGGTGAGATGGTATATTTCCTGGATTAGTATAGGTTTTGTTGTGTATACAATTCAATGACTGTTTGTAACCTAAAACTTATTTTAGTGTATTTGTTTTTTGGTTTGAGGTATAGAGATGTCTATTGATCTTTACCTTGCTTTAGGGTTTTACCACGTTAAAAATATTGTGCACTATGCATGTTTGATAATTTTCTCCTCTCTACTACTATACTGCTACTTTAACTAAATTAGTTTTGATTTTCAATACTTGTTCAGTAATATCTGATATAACTCATTCATAACTTTTTGTAAACACAACTTGTTTTATCTTGTTTGTTTTCTAAAAATAGTTTCTCTAAAAAGATAGATCGGACCCTTCTTAACATCTTTAACTTTTGCTAAACAAACTAGTAGGGCATTTTCAATTGGTATCAGAGAAAGGCTTTTGGTTTTCACAAAATCTTTTTAGGTCATATGTTATTGAAACTATTTTTCAAAACAAACATGGATAAGAAATATGAGAGATTAGGGACTCTATCCAGGCCTCCCCTATTTGATGGGACTAGCTTCCATTATTGGAAAGTATGGATGATAGCCTTCATCTAAGGGACCTTGGGAGAAGAAGCATGGGATTCTATTAAAAATGGATATGTTCATCTTACTAAACCTATAGTATAAGGTAGTAATGAAAGAGTTAAGAAACTTCTTAGTGAGTTCATAAAAGAAGAAAAATCGGCCTCTTATAATAATAATAAAGGAAAGAATGAGATTTTTATGTCGACTAATGAATACGAATTTAGGAGAATATATTTATGTTCAACCTCTAATGAAGCCTGGGACACGCTGGTCACTGCCTATGAAGGTGACACACATGTTTAGGCTACCAAGACCCAAATGCTTATACAACAGTATAACACACTCATTATGGAAAAAAACTAAGTCCTTTGATGACTTTTATATTAAATTGACTGATGTCCTTACTAACCTTCATTCAAATTGTATCATCTATGGCAGAAGAGAAATTGTCGCTAAAATACTACGATCCTTGCCGCAGAAATTTGACAATAAAAAATATGCTATTGAGGAAATGGAAGATCCAAATCTCACTACAGATACTCTTCAGTAGAAAATTAATAACCGTGTAAATGGAATTGGAGTATAAGAAACAACTTCTCAATTATCAAAAGAGACATAGCAGTCACAATATTTTCTTTCAATCTAATATTACTACTCCACAGGTTGTAGTGCCTAATATTGACCTTTACTCATATGATTTGGATAATTAAATAGTCTTAATGTTTAAACACTTTAAGAAAATAATGAGGTTTAGAAACAATGTTGCATCATAACAAGGAAAGTCTCCCTATTCAAGTTAGTCTAATAATAGACCTCATGAGAGAAAATATGACAAACACCATAATGATTACAATGGTAGACCAGACAAAGATCATAGTAAGACTGAATGCTTTAGATGTGGGAAAATAGGTCACATTGCCATTAATTGTAGGGTAAATCTAAAAAACAAATATAATAAGGCCAATTTGTGCAAAACCTAGGATGACGTAAGCGAATCAGATGATGATGAGTCTGGATCATCCAATCTTTTTTACCCCTGCATGTCATTTTTCACTAGAATCGTATATACCAATGATATACCTACTAAGTATGATGATGTTGATTTGAGAATGCCTAATAATATCATGATTAGTGATATTTTTCCTATTATTGCACTATATACTTTATGCTTAGAAAATGATAATAATGATGATACGGTTAGTGGTAGTTCAACCACGGTGTGTGTGAGTCAAATGGATTGAATGAAAGACGAACTAAACCTTTGTGTGAGTAAACTAAATAAAAGAATATTAGACACTACATATATAACACTAGATGTGTCCGGTAATTATGATCTTCCCTACATTCACACAATGTACACCAAAACTCTTAGGAAAAGTACGAAACATGAAAAAATTGTCAAAGATCTCATTGAAAAATTAGAAGCCCTAATCCTTATTGTGAAACAAAGTGCCAACGATTATAATATATAATGTCTGGAGTTTGAAAATAAATCAAAATCTTTCATTGATAAAATCAATGACTTGTCAGACTTAAATGAAATTCTAAAAAAGAAATATAGAGCCACATTGTTAGAATTGGAACAAGAACCTTCATCAGTCTTCAAAACGTTTTCAAAATTTAAAGAAAATATTAACTATTTTTGAGGATTTATTACGACAAGTACAATCAGTTCTGATGATAGAACTGGCATAAGCTTTTCTCCTAACACTAACACACAAACTATAAACATTCAAACTATGAAGTTTGTGTCTAGTTGAAAAAGAGCTGTTGAAACTTGTCCAAATTTCCAGTCTTTGAAAATTGAGTTCGATAAAAAATAGACAGGCCCAGACATTGCTTCAAGTAGTAATCTAAGAAACATTATTGATCAAAATGCTAAATATGTTCGTCCTCCTATAAGACAAAGTGAATCCTCATTTTAACCTGTTGCACCTAGACATAAGAATAAAGCCCAAATTTTGGATAAACCTATTTTCAATGGTCTTCATAATGTCGAGCAACCAACGAGTTCAATACTTATGCTATGATATCTATGGTCATTCTTTTGAAGAATTCTTTCGAAAGCATCTTTGTAAGCCTATCTTTTGTTCACCTATTTACCTGAATTTTAATTTCTCTAGAAAGAGAAAAAACAACTATGTTCTCCCTAAGCATCCTAATAGTAACTCTAACTATAGGAATAGAAAAAGAAGATCTAACTCTAAACGAAAGTACAAGAGAAAGAACCCTAAATCAAAGTCTAAACGGCTCATAAAGCTTTTAAAACTAGAGTTATTTTGGTTAGAAAAAGTGATTTAATACCCCAGATGAAGTGTAATATTGTTATTAGTGTTTTAAACGAGGAACACACTACATCTGGTTGGTATTTAAACTTAGGTTGTTCTAAACACAAGACTGAAGACGATACCAAACTTTCAGACAAAACTAACTTCTTTGGAGGAAAAGTTTTGTTTGGATATGGTCTATCAGCTTAGATCAATGGTAAAGGGATAATTCATGAAAAAAGGTTAATTGTTCTCGAAGACATTTTCTTAATGAAGGGTCTTAAAGCCAATTTCCTAAGTATATCACATTTTTTACACTCCAACCATACTGTCACATTTTCAAAAACAAATTATAAAATTTTAAATAAAAATGGTGACTCTATCATTACAGGTCTCCAAACTCCACACAACTGTTACACAGTTAATCCGGGTACTGAGGTGTGTAACATTGCCAGAATAGATGATAATGAAATCTTTCACAATAGGTTGGGTCATATAAATTATGATAATATTATTATATTGTGCTCTCAAGATGTAGTTAGAGGCCTTCCGAAAATAAAATCTATTTCTAACATTGATTGTGGGCCTTGCCAAAAAGGGAAAATAGTTAAGTCAGTTCATAAGAAGGTTAAAGATGTGTAAACACCAAAACCTCTAGAACTTATATATATGGACCTCATGGGTCCTTCTACAACTGTCATCCGAGGTGGAAACAGTTAAATATTAGTTATGGTTGATCATTTAACTTGTTATACTTGGGTATCCTTCCTCAAAAAAAAATCCGACACCTTTCAAGAATTTTTTGAAAATTCTCTTACGAACTGAAAATGAAAAGGATACTCAGGTGAATATAATCGGTAGTGATCGTTCAGGTGAATTTAAAGATTTAGGCTTTACCAAGTATTGTACCAATAATGATTATTAACATTAATTTATTTCCCCTTAGATCCCACAGAAAAATGGAATAGCTGAGCATAAGAATCGAACCATTCAAGAAATGGCACGGGTTATGATTCATGCGAAGGACTTGCTTAAATATTTTGGGTAGAAGATGTTAGAACAACATGTCACATTATCAATACAGTTTACCTTAGGAGAAAGTCCAAACAAACTTCCTATGAACTTTGGTACGGTAAAAAGCCTAACCTAAAATACTTTCGTACTCTTAAGAGTACATGCTATACCTACAAAGACATAGAGCACTTGCCTAAATTTGAAACCAGAGGCGATGAAGCTATCTTGTTGGGTTATTCCCCCAATAATCGGGCTTATTGTGTTTATAATATACGCACTAAAGTGATAATGGAATCTATAAATGTGATAGTGTGTGACACTAATGTTGAGAGTAATAAAAAAAATCAACTATAGTGGATGATTCTGAACATATTTTAAACTATAACTCTCAAGAGATAGGTGATTCTTTACCAGCTGAGATGCATGAACTGCCTAACTGGTTTTCTAAAGATAATCCTTTATATGGAATTATCGATGATCCTAATGAGCCTCTGCATATAAGATCTCATTTACGTAATGTTGATTATTTTGCATGCTTTGTGCCTCTAGAAGAACTAGAGAATGTGAATGAAGCTCTTAATGACTCATTTTGGATAGGTGATACGACACGAATATTACATATTTGTGCCATTTATCTTTATGCATTATAGCACCTTTACGATCCTTAATGCCTATTGTTGATGCAAAAAATTAGATCATATCTAATTATTCAATCACAGATAAATAAATGAGACAAAGAATTTTAAAGTGGATCAGCCTTATAAGAATGGACTACGTCCACTGTTGTGTTATTGCTGAGTTTTTAAGAATTCTCGATTATAAGTTCTATCGAGAAATTTGGGTCTCTTACAATGAGGATTGTACAATGTATTTATAGCCCTCAGGCTGTAATGTGAAAGGGTAATACATTAAATGATGTACATATGAAAGGGTAATACATTTAATGCCCCTTTAGCATGTGCGTCTGAATGATAAGCATTTAATGAACAGTCAAACTGTTGGTATCTTACTATTAATATTTTGTTCAAGGTGCAGCTCGGACCGCCTGAGTTGCTCGGATCGCCTAAGCTTCTCGGTACTTCAAGAGTTCCTCGGAGAGTTCTTGTTCCTCGGAGAGTTCTTGTTCCTCGGGGAAGTAGTGTTCCTCGTTGTAGTATGGTTCCTCGAAGCGTGTAAGTTATTACCACTTAGATTTCCATGTGTCTTCACTCAATTGAGCCATGTCAGCAGATTAAATTTGGTATAAACAGAAGCCCCCAATGTTTCATAGTTCAAAATTTGAGGAGTATGGAACATTCTTTCTCGGAATATGGTAGTTTTAAATGGTCCTCCTGATATTTAGGAGTCTTTTGTAATTATTTCTCCTTCCCAATTCGTAGAATCTTCTTTTTGAATTTTTTATAACCGCCTCGATCTCCGCATACTTTTTGTCCTTTAAGCCACCGGTAGCATAATCGTTTCTTTTTGTAATCATTAATTTTTGCTTTTCCCAAGGCAAGGTATTTAAGCGTCATAGACAATTCCATCGTCTTCTACTTTTTCAAATTTTTATCTTCGAGTTTTCCATAGTCTCTTTCTCTCCTGTGTATTCATCTCTTCCATCGTTCGTTGTCAACAGATCCACTCTTTTTCTGTAAGATCTTCTTCCTTCTTCTTCATTTCCTTTATTCATCATGGTTTATCCTGTTGAATCTCTTGATAAGTTTCGCTTTGATTTTTCTATTCCCTCTTGGGTTGTCTTGGAAGAGCTTTCTGAGCCTTCTGATTATTTCCATTTGGCTGAGGGACATTGGTTCCCTAGCCTCTTTATTGCTGAGTGTGGGTTTTCTTTCCCACTAAATCCTCTATGTCTAGAATTTTGTCAATATTTTGACATTGTTCCTGCAAGAATAGCCCCCAATACATGGAGAATAGTTAATGGGGTTCATAGGTTAAATCAAATCCATGGAACTCGCATAGGAATTCTAGAAATCATGTTTTGTTATAGATGGGCAGTTGGTGATAACACCTTTTATTTAAAAACTGGAATTTTAAATAGGGCTTTAGTGGTCAATCTCTGGGATGCCAATAGGGACTATTTTGAGCACGAGGTTGTCATAAAAAATTGGCAACATGCTCCTTTATCTGGAGATGAAGTTTATTAGGGTCCCAGATGCCCTCCCTATGGAAATGGGATAGGTTATTTTTATTTCATTTTATTTATTTTGAAATTATGCTTCATTTATGTTTGATAAAATGTGTGACTGGTGGAAATGTTTATTTATTTGCAGTTGATAGCAAAAGAAAGTGTCCAAAAGAAGAAGATGTTAATATAGGACATTTGAAACTTATCTGGAGTTTGCATCAGTCTGTTGCTGACAAGCACGTTAGATCAGCTTCATATCTACTGCAGTATAAGAGCTACACCACTTCTTTCACTGCTCGTCCGGTGATAAGTGAAGCAGAACGTGTACCAGCATCTACCAGTTCCTCGCCTGAATCACACGTCCCTTTAAGCAAAATAATGAAGAGAAGAAGACCTCCCACTCTCTTAGAGAAGCCTGCCTCTACTGTTGGAGAGGCCAAAAAGAGTAAGACTGATGTCCCAGAAAGGACAAAGAAAACTGATGTGCCTTCCTCGGCTGCTGCTGTTGTGAAGGTTATAGAGAAGCCAAAAGTGGCTCTGAGCAGGTCTGCTGCTCCTGGAGAGGTGATTGTAATATCACCGACCAAGAGTTCTTCCTTGGTCGAAACTATTCCTGTTCCCCCGAGGAGGCTGAAGAAGAGCTCCTCGATCAATTTGGCTGAAACCATCTCATAGCCCCCAACCACTGGAACTGGGGTTCCTACCTTTGTTCCCCCGAGTTCTACCATGAGCTAGGTAAAGTCTTGGATCATTCCCGAGGTCCAAGGTACTGAAGAAAACCTTACTCGAGACATGGTCACTTCGTTAGCTGCTCGTCATATTGCTTCTGTAAGTCCCATTATTTTGAAATTTTCATCTTTCCTTTGTTATATATATCTCTGACTTGCTTTTATTTTCTTTTCACAGCTGATGAGCTGTTTTAATATAATTGTGAAGAAGGATGAAGCAATTAAAGCTTCATGCTCCTCGTCTAGTGTGGAGGGAGCTCTGGAGGAAGCTATTAAGTCTCTAGAAGATTCTTGCCAGAAATATGCTACTGATAAGGTAATCTCGGAGAACAAGCTTGCCTCCACCGAGCAGGAGAAAGCTCGAGTTGTTGATGTCTCCAAGGAGTTGGAGAAAAAAGTGAATAGTCTGGAGACGAAAAATAAAGAGCTCGACAAGAAGCTCAAAACTGCTGGGGAGCTTGAGGATAAGCTTAAGGTTGCTGAAGAAAGGTTGGGCCAGCTTCTGGAAGTAAGTCGGCAGAAGGAGGAGGTTGAGAACAAACTGAAGATTGCTGAGAACCTTCTGTCCGAGAAGCTTTCCTAGGAGAAGCTGAAGAGAAAAATGACTGTGAAGAAGTCCTTCAGCGCTGGCTGGGACAAGGGGTGGAACAACGGGTTGGCTTCCATGATGTCCCAACTAGAATATGGAAGCCTCAAGTATTTCGGAGATGGATGGGTCATAGCTCTTCAAGTGATGAAGGTTGATGAATCTTCCGAGCTCTTCCAATGACACATCCCTAGTCCCCTTCCAACTCCTGAAGATGAAGAAAAGGATGAATCTGCTCTGAAGAGTCTTCAATGGTGATGGGAGATCATCCCCCAACCATCTAGCCTGCTAACGAGGAACCTTAGCAAATCGTTACTTCTTCCGAGTAACTACTGGCGCTCCCCGAGCAGCTTTTTATTCCCTTCGAGCAACTTACTTCCTCGTTCCAACCTGCCGAGAAGGTTTTCGGAGACAAGGAAAAGGTGTAGAGTTGTTCGGGTTTCTCTTTATATTTTTCTTTTTTCAAATGTAACCCATAACATATAACTCTGAACTTTATGATATAATAAAATTTGAACTTGTGTTTATTCATACTGTTGTCTCTGCTCTTCATACTCTGCTTGTACTTCTTATTGATTATTGCTTTTTCTTCCTCTTTTAGTTTCTGGCCAGGATGGAATTACTATTTGCCCATGATACAAAGCTGCTGCGACAATGTGATGAATACTTTAAGGCTGGTCACACAGACTTGAGTGCAGCACAAGTCGTCGTCAGCCTCGGCCAAGATGCTTCAGAACGGGAAGTTTAAGCATACCAATATTTGAAGTGTCTGCTTGATTGTGCAATGGACAATAATGTGGCTTATTATGACATGATCGAGGATCTCCAAGGCACCCTCGAGGATCTTCAACAATAATACAAAGAATCCACTGCCCTCTTGCATGAGGGGTATGATAAGAAGTACTAGTAAATCATTGCCGATAAGGGCTACGAGAAGCTTTTTGCTGGGTATGATGTGAGGGAGAGAACTCTGATGGGTGAGGTCGAGGAGTGCAGACAAATTGCCGAATTATTAGAGCAAGAGAACAACAACCTGCAAAGGGAGTTATCACAGTTGAGGTCTGCAGCTTCCACTTCAAAAGCCTTGATCCCAGTGACTGATGAGGGATTTTCGTTCTTGGAGGTCGAGAATGCCTACTTGAGGGAAGAGTTGGAAACCTTGAAAAGGGCTGGCCCTTCTTCTTCTTCTCGGGGATGAGCAAGAACTCCTCAGGGACGAGCAAGAGAAGCTCGGATTCTTGTCGAGGAACAAAGGACTCAGTCTGCCTTAGAGAACCAGGCCTCCCAGTTAATGGCGAAGGACCAGGCGTTGGCTGAAATGTCAAAGAAGATCAGGGACTTGGAAGAGCATCTCTCTGAGGAGAAATCTACCTTGGAGAACAAAGAGCTCTTCGTCAAAAATCTCCACGAGCAGCTGGAAAGATTGACCTATCAGTTCCACAAACAACCCAGGGAATTCTGGATGGCTGGATACAACGAGGCACTCTACCATTTGGACGATCGTATCCAGAATGCCAATAATGAGGGCTACAAGCAAGGCTGGTTGAATGCCTTAGGTGTGCTGCAACTCGAACAGGGTCATTACCTGTGGGACTACCATGATCCCGGGATGCTGGACTTACGTGTGCCACCATACAAACTGGATATGAGTTGGATCCCTGCTCGGGCCATTCCTCGGAGCTTGATTTCCAAATATCTCGGTGACTACAATCTCCATTCAAATGCCGAGATATCTCATCCCGAGCACCTCTTAGATCGACCATCCGTGATGAATGTCAGGATGTTGAAGGATCTCAACTTTATAAATTCTCCTCTGGCTTTAAATGATCCGCCTTCTGGCGAGGAACCTGTGTCAAAAGCAGAGGGGAAAAGACCAGTAGAATAGGAATATTAATGTAATAAATTTGTATACATTTCACAATCAATGTAATTTTCATTTCATTATCAATGTAATTTATTTTTGGTTTTAATTAAAGAATTTCATTTATGTTCGCAATCTTAATTCCCATTGTCTTGTAATTATAAAACACTTTACATTTGTGCATGTGTATCTGTTAAAAAGATAATAATATTGCGTTGTTTGTCGACCAACTTATTGTCGAGTAGTGTGAATTTCTTATTTACCCAAGTTTTGTTTCTCAACCAACTCAGTAATAATTAAAAAGTTACTAGTACCAAAAATGTTGTGGTAGTCATTTAGCAAACATAATGTTTTCTTTCTCGACCAACTTAGTAAAACGTTACGAGTATAAAAAAATGTTGTTTGATCACTTTCTCGTTTTCATAAAATGTTTTCGACCAACCAAGGTCAATAAATTTTTCTTGTCGACCAACTACAGTTAGTGGGTTTTTATCCCCGACCAACCATAGTTAGTATTTTTGGAATAGTTGTGTCTCCCGACCAACCTTAATTGGCATTTTCGAGAATAAATTTACTTCCTAACCGACATAAGTTGGCATTTTTAGGAATGCTTTTATTTCCCAAGGTTTATTTCCCGAGGAACATATAGTTTTACTTCCCGTATGGATACAAAGTTTTTCTTCCCGGAGCAATACAAAAATTTTCTTCCGAGAGGAATACAAAATTTTTCTTCCCGGAGGAATAAAAGTAGCTTTACTTCCCGAAGGAATACATGTATCTTTACTTCCCGGAGGAATATTGGTAGCTTTACTTCCCGGAGGAATATAGGTTTCTCGACCAACCTTAGTTGCCATTTTCGCGAAAAAATTTGAGTAGTCTTCTGAGCTTTGCCGAGTTTTTCCCCGAGTAGTGTGTTGCACTAGTATTCCCCGAAAAACTTTCAATAAAAAGAAAGAATTCCACATAATATCTTCATTTTATTCATCACTGATAATACTTGCGTAGGTGCTCTGCGTTCCACGCATTCTTAAACTCCTCCCCATCTAAAGTTGCTATTCGGTAAGTTCCTGGTCGAACAACTTCTGTAACTCGGTATGGTCCATGCCAGTTTGCCTCCAGTTTATTATGCTTTTGAATTACTTTCTTCAGCACATAGTCTCCTTCTTTGAGGTCGCACTTCTTCACCCTTTTGTTGTAAAACAAAGTTGTTCGCTACTGGTAAGAAGCATTTCGAATGGATTATTCTTCTCTAACTTGCTCAAGCATGTCTAAATCCAATCTTCTCATTAAGTCACTGACAGAGGAATTGAAATTCAGTACCCTGTATGTTGGGAGGCCCAACTCGGCAGGTATAACAGCTTCACTTCCAAACGCCAGCATATATGGTGATTCTCCTGTTACTACTCGGGGAGTAGTTCAGTAAGCCCAAAGTAATGATTATAGCTCGTTGATCCATTTCGCTTTTGCATCATCCAGTCTTTTCTTCAAGCCATTCAACAACGTTCTGTTTTTCACTTCAGTTTGTCCATTGCTTTGAGGATGGTCTGGCGCTTAGTGGACCTTCAAAATATTTGACTGATGGCAATAGGCAGCGAACTCCTTGTTATCAAATTGTGTTCCATGGTCTGTGATGAAAGCATGAGGGAGACCATATCGACAAATGATGTTCTTCCAAACAAATTGGTACACCTTGTCGTACGTCATATCGATGATAGGCTCAGCTTCTACCCACTTAGTAAAATAATCCACTGCGACGACGAGGTATTTGAACCTTCCTCTGGTCGTTAGCAGTGGCCCAAGCAAATCTATTCCCCACATGGAAAATGGATAAGGGGAAGTTATGGGTGTCAACAATGCTTGTGGAGTTCTTCAGATGGAGGAAAAACGCTGGCACTTGTCACATTTCTTGGCATAGGCTATACAATCAGCCCTCATCGTCGGCCAGTAGTATCCCTGCGTCATCACCCTTTGCAAAAGCGTTCGACCTGCTACATGAGCTCCACATGACCCTTCATGGATCTCTTCAATCAATTAATTCACCTCGGAGGGATGTACACATCTCTGCAAACCTGCCATAATTCCTCGTCTATATAAAATACCATTAGTTAATACATACCGAGCAACTTTAAACTTCAATTTCTTGGCTGCGAGCTTTTCAATTTGTAATTCTCCCTCCTCAATATATGCCCTGATAGGATCCATCCAAGATGGTCCTAAATCAAGGCTAATAATGTTCATCGTCAAATCTTCATCTATGCTCTGACCAGCTAAAACTTCAATTGGGATTGTTTGTCGTAGCTCGGTACGAGTAGATGATGCTAATCGAGCTAAGGCGTCTTCTCTTGCGTTCTCCATTCTTGGTATCCTGACTAGATGAATAGCAGCAAATTTTGATACTAACTCCATCACCTTTGCATGATATTTGATCATTAACTCTCCCTTGACTTCATATACTCCTATCATTTGTTTTACGATCAATTGAGAATCACTGAAAATAAGAACCTGTTACACCTCCATCATTTTTGCCAAATTAAGACCTGCAATCATGGACTCATACTCAGCCTCATCATTGGAAGCTTTGAATTGGAAACGTAGGGCGTATTCCATGGCAATCTCGTCCGGAGTTCTCAAAACTATCCCCGCGCCACATCATGTAGTGCAAGATGAGCCATCTACATATAGCCTCCCTATAGGTAACTCGTCTTCAAATTTCTGATCAGTCAGAGTTCTTCGGTGAAATATCTGTTGCTTCCTTTCATCCTCCCCGGTTATTTCTTGCTCTTCGTCGATCATCTTTTCTTGCCCTTTTACCAACCGGAGTTGGTCTGAGCTCGAATTTGATGATCCTGTAACATCCACTTGCCCTTTTACCAACCGGAGTTGGTATGAACTTGGGTTTTTTGATCCTGTAACATCCACAGGTTGATCAGCGAGCAACTTTTTCTCCTCGGGGGTATCAGGATAGGTGAACTCTGCTATAAAATCTGCTATAGCCTGCCCTTTTAGCGATGATCTGGGTTTATAGACTATATCATATTCATCGAGCTCTATTTCCCAGTACATCAATCTCCCTGATTTTTCTGGATTATGAAGGGCTTGCCTCAATGGCATATAAGTATATACGACCATAGTGTGAGCCTGGAAGTATGGTCTCATTCTCCTACTCGCCTCAATCAGCGCCAATGCTAATTTTTTCAGCCTTGGATATCTGATCTCTGCTCCTCGGAAGGCCTTACTTGTTTACTAGATTGGTTTTTGTACTCAATTCTCCACTCTTATCAGCGCCGCGCTAACTGCATTCTCCGATACTGCTAGATACAAATATAATTTTTCTCCCATCACCAGCCTGGACAACAGTGGAGGTGCACCGAAGTATTTCTTCAAGTCTTGAAAAGCCTTCTCACATTCATCATTCCACTCAAACGTCTTTTTGAGCGTCTTGAAGAATGGGAGACATCGATCAGTTGCTCGCGATACAAATCTGTTGAGTGTTGCTACTCGTCCTGTAAGACTTTGCACCTCTTTCTTCGTCGTTGGAGATCGCAGCCCTAATAGAGCTTTAATCTTTTCAGGATTTGCCTCAATGCCTCGTTGATTGACAATGTAGCCGAGAAACATGCCTTCTCGTACTCCAAATATGCACTTCTTCGGATTCAGCTTCATTTGATATTTATCTAGTTGATCAAAAGTCTGACTTAAGTCAACTAGATGATCGGCAGCTTTCTTGCTCTTTGTCAGCATATCGTCAACATAGACTTCCATATTGTTACTGATTTTTTCAGCAAAGACCTTATTCATTAGTCGCTGATATGTTGCACCTGCATTTTTCAAACCAAAATGCATAACATTATAACAATAAGTTCCCCAAGGGGTAATGAAAGAAGTACTCTCCCTGTCTTCAGGTTTCATTTTAATTTGATTGTATCCAGAATAAGCATCCATGAAGCTCAGCAGCTCGTGTCCCTAGGTAGCATCTACCAGTTTATCAATTCGGGGTAATGGAAAGTGATCCTTCGGGTATGCTTTGTTGAGGTCGGTGAAGTCTACACACATCCTCCACTTGTTTTTTTTCTTGTTTACCATCACCACATTGGCTAACGAGTCTGGATATTTAACATCTTCAATGAAACAAGCTTTCTGGAGCTTCTCGACTTCCTCCTGTATAGCTTGGTTCTTCTCGGGGCTGAACACTCTTCTTCTCTGCTTCACTGGCTTGATCTCCTTATTCACATTGAGCTCGTGACATAAGAAATTTGGGTCAATCCCAGGCATATCCTCATGACTCCATGCAAAAGCTTTCTTTTTGCTTCATAGGAAAGTTATCAATTCCTATTTCAATGAGACTTCCAACGACGAACCTACCTGAGTAGTTCGTTCAGGGTGCTCGTCGTCCAGAATGATGTTTTCAGTAGCTTCCACCACCTGACCCTTCACGAGTTACGACTCATCTCTAGGATCCAATGTTTCAATTTTTTCACCTTCATCCACTTGATAGATAGTAGTCTTTTTCCTTGATCCCCCCAGCACTTCTTGCTCGGCGGATGAATAATAGCATTCCCGAGCTACTTTCTCGTCACCTTTCATAACTCCTACTCCAAACTTTGTTGGAAATTTTAGGTACTGATGCACTGTAGATGGTACAACCTCGAATTTTTTTAATTTTACTCTTCCCATGATGATATTGTATGATTATTGAACATTCTTATCCATCACGAAGAAGCGTATTCTTTCTGTTCGACAAGCAGGCCACGTACCAATAAATATATCCAACTTGATCGTCCCAAGTGGAAAAACTTTCTCGCCAGCAAAATCGAGCAGGGGTCTATGATAAGGCTCCAGTTGAGATAGCTTTAGATTTAAACTGTCGAAGAACGAGTAGAATATGATGTCTACCGAGCTACCATTATCTACTAGTACTCTTGAAATCATTACCTCCTTCTTTCTCATCTTGATCACCAATGGGTCATCATGAGGATATAAAACACCTGCAAGGTCATTCTTTGAGAACCCAATGACCAACTTCTCTTTGTTCACCTTTCTCTGGCGATCATCCTCAGCTAGATTTATTCGCTGAATGTACGAGCAAGCTTCAGCCTCATCGAGGTAAGCATTTCTCTCTGCAGTAAGGTCTCCTCCTCCTGCATCTCCACCTGTTATAACATTATAGTCAACTGACCTTAAGCGTATTGAAAATACCTCTCGTTCTTGCTGTCTTGGTCTCTTGGGAAGATCGGGGTCGTCTTTTGGATCAACTTCATGGTTTCTTTTCTTGTTCTCCTCTGCCCGACGAGGAGATCTAGACATCTCTCTTGTTCGGTCGTTGTTTCTTCTTTCATTTCCCCGATCAACATACTTTGCCAGCTTTCCTCTTCTGATGAGTGCTTCAATCTCATTCTGAAGAGCTATGCAATTTTTGGTCATATGACCATGATCTTTATGAAACTCGCAATACTTTGCCTTATTCCTCAAGTCAGGGTCTGCCTTCATTTTCTCCGGTCAGTTTAGTTCCTCGTTGTTCTTGATTTCTTCTAGAACATGGTTGATGTCCTTCTTCAAAGGAGTATAATTGTCAAATTTCATCATTACATCCCATACCGACCTATTTTTTGAAGGTTTGTCATTACCATTGTTCTTATGATCTTCTTCTTAGCTTTATCACCTTCCACCTTGGTTTCTTTGGCATCCATATTCTTCTTTGTAGCCATAGCCTCCCCGGCATTCATAATCTTGGACG
Organism: Sambucus nigra; assembly: GCA_949130495.1. Classification (NCBI taxonomy): domain Eukaryota; kingdom Viridiplantae; phylum Streptophyta; class Magnoliopsida; order Dipsacales; family Adoxaceae; genus Sambucus; species Sambucus nigra. The sequence continues at coordinate 275,212,135 of OX422215.1, read as the reverse complement.
CTTTTCCCATCAGGTCTGACATGGTTCGAGGTGGATCTTTGGCCAAAGTGTAGTACAACTTGTTCGGCAGTAGTCCACTCATCAAGGCAGTAATCGCTATCTTCTCCTCATAATCAATGACTTCGAGTTTCTTGTTATTAAAACGAGTTATATAATCTTTGGTACTCTCACCAGCCTTTTGTAAAACACTTGTAACACCCCACCTAATTAAATACCGGGTGGCCATTCCCATACCCAATTAAAACAGAATATACAGTTGGCTCATTCTTAGCATCACTGTCGAAAACATTTACAACTCACCCAATACTCAATTAAGCTGGTGTTAAAAAAACTTTCCAAATTTTAATTCAACAAAACCCATTTCCAGTTTAAGAATAACACAATAAATTTTATTCTACAACACTTAACTGAATTGATAACACAAAATAATTTAAATGCAGTTGGAATAAACATTCCCAAATAGTATTAATCCATTACAGTAATCCCATCAATAACAACAGTATTAAAAAGACACGAATACAATAGTATTTGACTCCGATAGAAAATGATAACTGAATCCTTTGGGCGACTTGCCCCAACTAAGAGAATACTGAGAATCAAATGAAGATAGGCGTCTAAGCAAAACTCCATAAATCCATAGCTTCATAGCGCGTCATAATTCACTAAGGTTGGCATCCCTGGTGCTGGACACCTGATATAGAAGATACAATAGAAAAGAAAATATGCAAGGAAACGGGTCAGAGCCCGAATGTGGAAATGATTTTTAAAACAGCAAGTATTTAACAAGTGCAATAAATCTTTTATTATGTACATGTTAGACCCAACTCTCACTTGCCATTCTCACCTCTCAACTAGAGTGCACACTTAACGTTTCCTATTAACCTCCTAGTTAATGGTTCCTCTTTTCTAGTCTCCATATTATAATTCCATCCCAATATCATAATCCACGTATGTTCAATACCATACGTCACATTATTATTCATTTACATTTCTCATCGTTTCTCATTAACATGAATCATTTCTCATTAATATGAATTAAGTTTTTCAATAAACATTCATTAACTTAATTCAATTATCTTTCTCTATTCACCGTTATTTACAATTATCACCGTAGATAGATTTAACCATAATAAATATCCATTCATTAATTTAATCAATTATATATATATATATTCATATATAATACGGCACCCCGAGTCACAGCTGCGGTGCAATGCATTACTCTACTATCATGTCCCAATATCGCTGGTCGCCGAAAAGGGGACAAAAGGTTCGATGAGGATACCTCGAACCATTAACAACAACACAATCATTGGAGGCGAACATAGTTCTCATACCCATGGGTCACGCACATACCTACATACCCATAGTTAGCGGACTTATCAACTCCCCGATAAGTCTTTCATAGAACTATGTTCTCGAGCGACAAATTAAAGATCCCATGGATTCATCAGGATATAACTGCCCTCACGCGCAAACCTCCCACCGATAGCAAGTAAGCTAGGTATGTCATACACATAATCATTAATCAATCAAATAGATATTATCATACCTATAGTATACTAACAACAAGGTACTCACATTAATCTTAGATTATTCCCTTACGTAGCATTTTATCTCTTTAAATCCCACGTATTAAAATGTCATATCTTTACTTCATAATTTAATTATCCTCGCATCCTATAACATCTCTCCACTCCCGACATCGTTAAGGTTCATGCGCAGAGCGTCTCGAAAAGTGAAATCCAAACAAGGAACCCCTCCAATACACTACTACTTAACTTGTTGATCGAGGAGGTCTGTTAACTTCAAATACTCGATCGGGATAACCTCATACCCTCTTTCAACCAAATGTGTTCTAAACTCCCATCTCTATTCAGGAGCCATACCACTACGCTTTCGTATTACACTCCGTCCTTGCGAATCAATAATGAGCTTAAACTCAGTCCTTGATGTTCAAATTGTAACCCAAAGGCTACCCTCACTCAATACTCAAGATTCAAATAGGTTTTTTCCTCAACATATATTCAGTAAGAAGTCACTAATATCCTACTGGTACATAACATCATTTATCCCGAATTACTACGAGTTTAGTTCTCCTTTTAATTAAGGTTAAAACCGATAGTTTCAAATCTCTTATAATCACATCTTCTTGCACTTTGGATTAAACCCTCCTGTAAACTTAAGGATACCCAGGTGTTATATTCAATCTCCCCTACTGGTCCTATCTTAAATCCTCATACATCCCCATTTGGAATTTAACAAATGAATATAGCAACCGAAATTCCATTCAATATAATTTTCATCATTTTAATCACTTGAATCCAAATCAAATTAATTCAAATCTTATCAAGGGTTTACTGATATTTTCTAAGTCCCATAATATCCAAATAATAAGCACCAAAGATCCACAAAAGTTTTGGGATAAGAACCAACATTAAAAAGAAACAACATCATGAATTCTCATATTTTCAATACTCAGAAAAATCATATTCAAAAAATATTCTAATCATTAATCCGACTTCAGATTTGAATTCTACACGAAAAATTGAGTCAGGTATGTGTTTTGAGTTTTTCTTAAATCTCATCCATTTTCACTCAAAAAGAAGATCTAAACATTCCAAATTGGCTCTTCTCATTCCACTCATTTTTGCCTCTTTTTCCAGAAAATTATCAACATATTATCTTCAAGAGCACTAAATTATTTTCAGAATTTCTTCCACAAATTGATGAATATTTGTTGGATTACTAACTACCTACAACATGAGTTTAATTCCTATATATTTTTAGATTCCAAAAATCCATTAACAACTATATCCTTTCCTCTTCCAAGCATGAAAATCATCTCTTTTTATAACTATCCTAACGTGGACAATATACGAACATAAATTGCAAATATCAAACACTTGTCTTTCCTGAAGATCTAATCCTTTGGAGTTGAATAACATAGGTGGTGATGGTGGTGGTGACCTTTGACCTTTGGTTCTCCTCCCTTCTAAGCAATCTTTTCCCTTCCCAAGCAACTTTTCACTCTCTCTAAGAAGATGACTTCTCTATTTTGTGTAGAAGAGATGAATGAACCCACATTCAACTAATCTCCAAATACTTATAATAAGACAAAATCCGAAATCACTATTCATCCCCCTTGTAAAAATAACCAAAATGCCCTTTTGGGTTGTCTTTTCATTTCTAAATGACTCGAGACCCAATATCAACATCCAAATAGACTTTTCTGACTATCTCAACCCTTCCGGATGCAATGACGCAGTCGAAATGACTATAAGGATGATATAAAAATATGTTCCCTTTTTAATTTAACAAATTAGTCCCGACACGTCCCATACCGCGTCTGACTAAAAATCCAATTTACCGAGAAATTATATCATACCGTCATATCAATGACATCACATTCATATATTACCTAAATATCTTTAAGTAATATTCAGAATCATCCATTTTAATATCCACAATCTGGATAAAACCCAAATGAATTAATTAATAATAAAAATCCAATTAATCCATTAAGTTAAAATATAACCCATTTTAAAAGTCATAAAAATTATGGGGTATTACATACTTCCCCCCTTATAACTGAATTTCGTCCCGAAATTTAGGAATATAAATCATACCGGTAAGGTCAACTCCGATTATAAATCTTACATCGCAAGAAATCTAAGACGTACCGCCCGTACAGTACATCAACGAAAATCCCTATCGATGTTATAAGACAAACCTCACCATATAGCTCCAACTGAATCGAATATAAACTTTACCCAATCTTCCCTATACCATCCCCGTGACAAACTTTGGGAAAAATAAATGATCCTCTCGTATTGAACAAATAAATCATGAAGTCGCAACTACTTACCTTTTTCATAATTATGAAAACTACTACAATCCAATCATTCAGGGCGCCCATACACCCTATCGTACAACTTTCAATATAAAAATTTTCACAAAGGTTATTAACTCATATCCTAAAGACCTAACTTATTTCGACTCCCAACGGTTATTAGTTTCATGCGTGGGGTGTCTCGCAAGCGAAATCCAAACAAGGAACCACCCCGATACACTATTACCTAAAGTAGTCGGTCATCGAAACTCCTCAGATCCTTAGTCAATAGTATATAAAAATTTGGTTTAACAAAAAAAAATATCAGGTTTATCGTTTTAAACAAAAATTTAGGTTTTATTGATTTCAAATAAAGTCTACTCATCTACTCTCTTATAAAAGACAAGATGCTAGCTATAGTAGTTGTACATACGCTCTCCTATACCACAAGTCAATGCATGCTGATAGTCACATCATGCTCGGACATGCCCAAAGTAAGTAATCTCATGATAAAAATCAAACCCACTTGATAACATATAATTTATAGGTGTCCCACACCCCTCGGTGAGTCTTCGTAAATAACAGTGCTATAGACTAAGTTTAGCACCCCTTTTGTCCACACAATATCAATATCTACAAAAATCAATATACGCCTTATAATTCCTTTAGATTGAGAACATACCCTCATTCGTGGGTGTGGTGGTTGTTGAATCCCACTATTATAACTTTGCTCCGATAAGTCAAGAAAAATTTTACCCCAAATTTTCAGTTCTAGTTAATCACACTCCACTATATTCCCAAGACTTTGAATATATTTCCTTCGTTAGGTAACACACACAATTCCCGCATTTCAAGAACTTATACTGATGTCTCTACTCAATTTTCGATAATAGGGGTGACCTCGACTACGGTCATCATACTCGAACATACTTCATAACCTCCTAAGTACGATCTCCGCTATCCATTCAATGGACCTCATCTGCCATTCTTCTTTGTTCGATCACTCCCGAACGTAAATAAGGTTCACTGATATATACGAAATCTTACCAAAGAGATCAACAATCCTAAACATAGGGCTCTATATCAAAGAACGCTAAGCTGAAAACACAGTAAGTCGTGCAAATCCTAAAGGACACTAGAACCTGATGCTCTGATACCACCTGTAACACCCCTCCTAATTAAATACCGGGTGGCCAGTCCCATACCCAATTAAAACAGAATATACAGTTGGCTCATTCTTAGCATCACTGTCGAAAACATTTACAACTCACCCAATACTCAATTAAGCTGGTGTTAAAAAAACTTTCCAAATTTTAATTCAACAAAATCCATTTCCAGTTTAAGAATAACACAATACATTTTATTCTACAACACTTAAGTGAATAGATAACACACAAGAATTTAAATGCAGTTGTAATAAACATTCCCAAATAGTATTAATCCATTACAGTAATCCCATCAATAATAACTGTATTAAAAAGACACGAATACAATAGTATTTAACTCCAATAGAAAATGAGAACTGAATCCTTTGGGCAACATGCCCCAACTAAGAGAATACTGAGAATCAAATGAAGATAGGCGTCTAAGCAAAACTCCATAAATCCATAGCTTCATAGCTCGTCATAATTCACTAAGGTTGGCATCCCTGGTGCTGGACGCCTGATATAGAAGATACAATAGAAAAGAAAATATGCAAGGAAACGGGTCAAAGCCCGAATGTGTAAATGATTTTTAAAACAGCAAGTATTTAACAAGTGCAATAAATATTTTATTATGTACATGTTAGACCCAACACTCACTTGCCATTCTCACCTCTCAACTAGAGTGCACACTTAATGTTTCCCATTAACCTCCTAGTTAATGGTTCCTCTTTCTAGTCTCCATATTATAATTCCATCCCAATATCATAATCCATGTATGTCCCATACCATACGTCACATTATTATTCCTTTACATTTCTCATCGTTTCTCATTAACATGAATCATTTCTCATTAATATGAATTAAGTTTTCAATAAACATTCATTAACTTAATTCAATTATCTTTCTCTATTCACCGTTATCTACAATTATCACCATAGACAGATTTAACCATAATAAATATCCATTCATTAATTTAATCCATTATATATACATATTCATATATAATACGGCACCCCGAGTCACAGCTGCGGTGCAATGCATTACTCTGCTATCATGTCCAAAAATCGCTGGTCGCCGAAAAGGGGAAAAAGGTTCGGTGAGGATACCTCGAATCATTAACAACAACACAATCATTGGAGGCGAACATTGTTCTCATACCCACGGGTCACGCATATACCTACGTACCCATAGTCAACGGACTTATCAACTCCCCGATAAGTATTTCATAGACCTATGTTCTCGAGTGACAAATCAAAGATCCCACGGATTCATCAGGATATGACTGCCCTCACGCGCAAACCTCCCACCGATACCAAGTAAGATAGGTATGTCATACACATAATCATTAATCAATCAAATAGGTATTATCATACCTATAGTATACTAACAACAAGGTACTCACATTAACCTTAGATTATTCCCTAACGTAGCATTATACCTCTTTAAATCCCACGTATTAAAATGTCATATCTTTACTTCATAATTTAATTATCCTCGCATCCTATAACATCTCTCCACTCCCGACATCGTTAAGGTTCATGCGCGGAGCGTCTCGCAAAATGAAATCCAAACAAGGAACCCCTCCAATACACTACTACTTAACTTGTCGATCGAGGAGGTCCGTTAACTTCAAATACGCGATCGGGATAACCTCATACCCTCTTTCAACCAAATGTGTTCTAAAGTTCCATCTCTATCCAGGAGCCATACCACTACGCCTTCGTATTACACTCCGTCCTTGCGAATCAATAATGAGCTTAAACTCAGTCCTTGATGTTCAAATTGTAACCCTAAGGCTACCCTTACTCAATACACAAGATTCAAATAGGTTTTTTCCTCAACATATATTCAGTAAGAAGTCACTAATATCCTACTGGTCCATAACATCATTTCTCCCGAATTACTACGAGTTTAGTCCTCCTTTTAATTAAGGTTAAAACCGATAGTTTCAAATCTCTTATAATCACATCTTCTTTCACTTCGGATTAAACCCTCCTGTAAACTTAAGGATACCCAGGTGTTATATTCAATCTCCCCTACTGGTCCTATCTTAAATCCTCATACATCCCCATTTGGAATTTAACAAATGAATATAGCAATCGAAATTCCATTCAATATAATTTTCATCATTTTAATCACTTGAATCCAAATCAAATTAATTCAAATCTTATCAAGGGTTTACTGATATTTTCTAAGTCCCATAATATCCAAATAATAATCACCAAAGATCCACAAAAGTTTTCGGATAAGAACCAACATTAAAAAGAAACAACATCATGAATTCTCATATTTTCAATACTCCGAAAAATCATATTCAAAAATTATTCTAATCATCAATCCGACTTCAGATTTGAATTCTACACGAAAAATTGAGTCAGGTATGTGTTTTGAGTTTTTCTTAAATCTCATCCAAATGCACTAAAAAAGAAGATCTAAACATTCCAAATTGGCTCTTCTCATTCCACTCGTTTTTGCCTCTTTTTCCAGAAAATTATCAACATATTATCTTCAAGAACACTAAATTATTTTCAGAATTTCTTCCACAAATTGATGAATATTTATTGGATTACTAACTACCTACAAGATGAGTTTAATTCCTATATATTTTTAGATTCCAAAAATCCATTAACAACTATATCCTTTCATCTTCCAAGCATGAAAATCATCTCTTTTTATAACTATCCTAACATGGACAATATACGAACTTAAATTGCAAATATCAAACACTTTTCTTTACTGAAGATCTGATCCTTTGGAGTTGAATAACACATGTGGTGATGGTGGTGGTGACCTTTGACCTTTGGTTCTCCTCCCTTCTAAGAAATATTTTCCCTTCCCAAGCAACCTTTCACTCTCTCTAAGAAGATGACTTCTCTATTTTGTGTAGAAGAGATGAATGAACCCATATTCAACTAATCTCCAAATACATATAATAAGACAAAACCCGAAATCACTATTCATCCCCCTTGTAAAAATAACCAAAATTCCCTTTTGGATTGTCTTTTCATTTCCAAATGACCCGAGACCCAATATCAACATCCAAATAGACTTTTCTAACTATCTCAATCCTTCCGAACGCAATGACGCAGTCGAAATGACTATAAGGATGATATAAAAATAAGTTCCCTTTTTAATTTACCAAATTAGTCCCGACACGTCCCATACTGCGTCTGACTAAAAATCCAATTTATCGAGAAATTATATCATACTGTCGTATCAATGACATCACATTCATATATTACCTAAATATCTTTAAGTAATATTCAGAATCATCCATTTTAATATCCACAATCCCGATAAAACCCAAATGAATTAATTAATAATAAAAATACAATTAATCCATTCACTTAAAATATAACCCGTTTTAAAAGTCATAAAAATTACGGGGTATTACAACACTTAACAAATGTGCTACTCGTTTAACTGGCTTTGCCCCAAAATAGAAATTCCCCGTGAATAACTCGGCCAGTTGAAGAAAAGTTGAGATCTTACCCCGAGGAAGATTATTATACCATATTTGAGCAGATCCGGTAAGAGTTCCCGAGAATGCCCTGCATCTCATCTCATCTGGAACAGCATAGATATCGGTTGCAGCTTGGTATTGTTCTATATGAAGGACAGGGTCATTCTTTCCATCATATTTGGGGGTCACAACAGGTGCTTTGAACTTTGATGGTGTTGGAAAATCTACACTGGACTGGACAAAAGGTGTTCCTTGAACAAAGGTTCGTTGTAGAGGGTTCTTAGCCTTAGCCATTTCCCCTAATCTATCCTCCAGCCTATGAATAGATCCTTTCCACACATTATTTCCTTCATCGGGCCTATTGGTTCGAGTAACTGATCGCGTTGAAGTGGATACCTGGGATCTATCTTCATGAGTAACTGGTCGCGACTGGGCAGATCCTTCCCTTAAATCTGATGGTCGTCGAAAACTACTCGATACAACTTTAGGAGGACTTATACTACTTCTAGGTCCTAATCGATTGAAAGGGGATACCCTGCTTAGCCTCTCTAGCGCACTAGTCCTTTCTGGAGAGAGAGTGACACGTTGTTCTGTATCTGTGGCTCGCACTGACGAAGATCGTCCAGGTTGATAAGAAAAATCTTCAGACTCCTCATTATGATATGAATTGTTACGCCTAGTAAGCGAGGATGGTGCACGGGTGTTTCTTTGAATACTCCGCAGTCCTGAATGAGTTGGGGCACCGCCATGGAGGGTTTGGATAAGTTGTCGCATTGTTTCTTGCATGACGGTCTGGCCCTGAGCCATATTTTTTATTATTCCAGCCAGATCTGGAATATTTGGCGGAGCAGATGAATTTGGAGGGTTTCCAGCGTTTTGATTGCTAGATTCCGGAATATCATCCATTTATGATGTAGTGTTTTTGATGAAAAACGATATTACCAGTCGATTCCCACAGACGATGCCAATATGTTGATGCAAAAAATTATATCATATCTAATTATTCAATCACAGATAAATAAATGAGACAAAGAATTTTAAAGTGTTTCAGTCGTATAAGAATGACCTACGTCCACTGTTGTGTTATTGCTAAGTGTTTAAGAATTCTCAATTACAAGTTCTATCGAGAAACTCCGGTCTCTTACAATGAGGATTGTACAATGTATTTATATCCCTGAGGCTGTAATGTGAAAGGGTAATACATTAAATGATGTACATATGAAAGGGTAATACATTTAATTCCCCTTTAGCGTGTGCGTTTGAATGATAAGCATTTAATGAACAGTCAAACTGTTGGTATCCTATTATTAATATTTTGTTCGAGGTGCATCTCGGACCGCCTAAGCTTCTCGGTACTTCAAGAGTTCCTCGGAGAGTTCTTGTTCCTCGGAGCGTATGAGTTACTCGGAGAGTTCTTGTTCCTCGGAGCGTATGAGTTCCTCGGAGAGTTCTTGTTCCTCGGAGCGTATGAGTTCCTCGGAGAGTTCTTGTTCCTCGGAGCGTATGAGTTCCTCGGGGAAGTAGTGTTCCTCATTTTAGTATGGTTCCTTGGAGCGTGTAAGTTATTGCCACGTAGATTGCCATGTGTCTTCACTCAATTGAGCCATGTCAGCAGATTAAATTTGGTATCAACACCTATATTTATGCTCATTAACCAGACGACCTCGAATTTTGACACAAACACACACACACACACACACACACACACACACATATATATATATATATATATATATATATATATATATATATATATATATATATATATATTGCAGTGGTTAATTGTGCTTTTGTAGGTATTGGAAAGCTAAAGGTGAGGATTCGTTACATTTCAAAGAAGTTTCATTGCCGGACGCTACTTCAAGGGAATTTTAGTAAATTCATACTTCATCTCCGGCTCACAAAAATTCCACGAATGTGTAGTTCGTTGAGTTAGAATTATGTGGCTACAAATAGTGGGTCGTTTTGAGTTCGGATGATCGAGTTATGACTACTTCCATTATGAAACCTTTTCTCCCATGTAAAGACCAAATGACAGAAGAAAAAAGACTACTTATCGATCACGCCCCTACTATCGGTCGACTGTGCCTTGCGATGTTTCCTTATGAAGTAACAAGTGGGCTTTAACTTAGGGGACCGATCGACGACGCCCCTGATGCCTATTGATCGGTAGTAGTAGTTACCCGAAAATTTCTCTTTGATCATTTTCTTTTCTTTTTCCTTTATTTCTTTTCCATGTGACTATATTAACCAAATTTTGTTTGTTTTAATAGCTATCTTGCAATAATAGATCATTTTCCATACTTTGGGTTATAAAGGTAAGCTAGGTTTTGGAGGTTTTGGGGAGTGTGCCATTTTCTCTTTTCGAGGGTTTGCTCTTATAGAGGGGTTTGCTCATCGAGGTTACATAGAACACTATCCTCTATCTTATCTATCAATTTGAGTTTCCAATGTTTGTATTTCTTTCTTTACTGCATTTTTACCTGCTTTCTATTTTAGATTTATTACGTTTATTTACATGATTTCTAGTGTAGATTTACCACTTTATTCACCGCATTTTTATCGTGTTTTATAGGTTAAATTAGCCTGGGCTGTGTTGGATTGAACTCACCTAGGGTTGATGTGTTGCATTGCTTTGGTGATGGAGTTTACGGGTTTATTTCAAGTGGGTTGTCCTAGTTATTATGACTAGGAGATTTAACGGGGTATATCATGTATGATCCCTATTTACGACCTTGCATGTGTAATTTCTGAGGTATTTGTTGATGTAAAAATCTTATTTGACTTTTATAGGAATTTAGGGGTGTTGCAACTCTTGATTTAATTAACTATCGAAACGAGACTCACTCTTAGTCATTCATCGACCCATGTAATAATTTTATACTAAATAACTCGGGGTGAGGGATATCTGATGCAATTTATTCTCTTTTGTTAGTGTAGTTTAATTATATGCCTAGATTAAGTTTTCTTTTCTTTTAATAAACTTTTACAATTTTATTCATGAAATAATAATTCGATTACAACCTAACAAGATTCTCTATGGATTCGATACCCGGACTTGGCCGATATACTCCCTTTTGAGTGTAGTCATAAGTTTAGGTTTTTTCGTTGAATTTATGAGCCGAAAATAACACAACCAATGCGTAGGTGTCTCTCGCGCCGTGGCGAAACCCGGACCTATCAAATGGCGCCGTTTTCAGGGAGTGTTTTGTTTTAAATTATAATTGTGTTATTATTTCATATTATTTTTTCTTTTGTATTTGTATTCTTTGTGTTAAATTTTTTTGTAGGATAGAACATTTGAGCTCAAAGAAACTTGGATTCTCGGCCACACACCTTCGTTCTTGGATTCTCCATCCGAAAACAATTTGGTAACCATGTCCTATTTTATAGCTTTATCGGTAATTCTAATGTTTCATTTGGTATATGTTCTCTAATTTGACCCTACGAATGTTTCATTCGGGATTTGTTCTCGAATCTTGAACCATTACTCGTGGATTTATATGAGTTAGTATAAACCTTTTGACGATGAGGACTCTTTGCTGCTCTTATTTTCCATGATGGATTCTATCCCCACGTGTGCACCATATCCCATTCCAATTGAAAACCCTTTGGGAGATGAGTCAATTTTTCTTGGACCTCAAGTGTGTCTTTCTCCCTTGTTATCCAAATCCCCCATCGACGTCCCCAAAATTTCAAATTGGTGATGGCTCAGTTTTTACACCTCCCAAATGCCTTCCGTTGTTTGGGAGACATGTTGTAAGCATTAGGTTGTAAACAGTAGGTTGTACATAGTAGGTTGTAAAAATTTAGCTTTTTTCTTTCCTTTTTATTTAGTCTAGTGAAATTAGTTGACTTTTTGTTATTTTTTCTTGCTATTATTGGTACAAACTTGTTTTGTATATTCATTTGGACTCATGCTTATGGAGATTGCTCCAGTTTTGGGTCATATCATTCTTTTCCTCTCTTTATGATGTGTTCTTAATGGACGTATTGAGGATAATGTAACATTTAAGTTAGGGGGTCTAGGATATTCTCTCCATTTCTTTATTTTGTCCATTGAGTTTATCACATGTTAGTTACTGAGTATGACTTTCATAGAAAAATTTAAAATTTTCAAAAAGATTTTCTTTCGTTTTTGGGCATTTTGCCTGTGTTTCCGATGATAAATTTTAATAATTGCCCGATCCAATAGGCAACTCAATGATGCATGTTCTCAATTTTGGAAGTTATTAGACTTTAGTCCTCAATCAATGATATTATGAATAACTTCATGAATTAAACTTTAATCCCATGAGCACATGCGCTTTTCTTATTTTATTGATTTGGTTTAAGATTTTTATAACACGGTAATCTTTTATTGCATTGCATATACTTACACTAAGTAAGGTTTGTACCTTTCATCGTTTGTGAATGTATACACTATTCTTTCCTCTTTGAAAACATTAAATTCATTGGTAATCTCTCTATTCTTTCATTGATCGTTCATTAATTGAGTTTATATGTTCAAATGTGATACTTGAGAATGATTTTCATCTATTGTTTTGACTCGAGAATTCCATAAACCTTATAAAATAATCGTAGGCAATATTTGTTATATCACCCATATTGACCTTGACCTCACCTTATATGCTTACCCTCGTCAACCCCTTGAGCCTAAATATGGCCTTCATTTCATAACCCCAAATCCCAAAACCAACTCCAAATTGGAGTTATAAACAATACACATTACCTTATGTATCTTTGTTTGGAACGTTACTCAGGATTGAATGATGTTATTGTTGTGTGGTTGCAATTTGAGCATGAAAAGAGTGAGAAAAGAAAAGAAAGAGTAGTGAAAAAGAAAAAAAAAAGCAAAAAGCAAAAGAAAACAAAAAAAACATGAGAAAAAGAAGAAAAGAAAAAGAAAGAGAAATGTGTGCATATGTGTTACGTACAGTTCAATAAGCTTTGATTGCTCTCCATTGTCATACTTAAGGCTTGGTTATGGAACTTGTTTTCCATTTTTTTTATTGCCCGCATTATTCTCATTATTCTAAATTTTCATTCAGAACACGTTGAATCTTTATATACATATCCTTCGTTCCGTACCCTAGCCTAACCTACATTATAACCCTATAAATTCATATGTGATCCTAAGGTGAACTAAATTTAAGAGTTTAAATATTTTTTATAATCTTTGAAAATGCATTTCGACTCCTTTAATGAGTGGTATCTTTCATTGAGATTGCAATTTTTCATTTTATATATAACGTTCTTCATTTGTGACATGTGTGCAGCCTAGTTTCCATTTACATTTACTCTTTATGCCCGCATGTTTCGTGTGTTAACTCCCTCTTTCGAGTGAATTCACCTGATGAGTGTAATGCCCGTGAGGATTGAATATATTGTTGCTTTAATTTTTATTCAATTTATATAAGTTTTTGCCAATTCATACTTTGCATGTGCTCGCTCTCCTCCCACATTTTAAAGTTTCAATTCTATGAGGTGAATTCAATAATGTTAATAATACGGACTTATGTGTGAATTCATTCACTTTGATAATAATGTATATGAAATCTTTTTCACTATTATTGGGTGTGTCGCATGTGATTGGGCATATTTTGAGGTAACTAAATGATGTTTGTGGGCTTCATCCCTGAAAACCCTCACGAGACGACACTCGTCCACTAGGGTACCCTAGGGGTTGGTTTATTGCATATGCTAAATGCAATTGCGTTCTCTATGAAAGTTGCATTTCATATCGATTCATATATAGTTTATAACGCCTCCTGTGGACTAGTTTTGTTTGTTTCATCACTAGGGACTAGTAATGTCGAAGTTAGGGAGTGTGATAAGACACGAATATTCCATATTTGCGCCCTTTATCTTTATGCATTCTAGAACTTTTATGGTCCTTAATGCCTATATTTATGATCATTAACCAGACAACCACAAATTTGGACATATATATGTTTTGTAGGGGTTAATTGAGCTTTTGTAGGTATTAGAATGCCAAAAGTGAGGATTCGTTGCATTTTATAAGAAGTTTCATCTCCATACGCTAATTCAAGGGAATTTTAGTCAACTCACACTTCATTTTCGGATCATGGAAATTCCACGTATGCATAGTTTATTGAGTTAGAATCACGTTCCAGCAAAGGGCTCATCATTTTGAGTTCGGATGATCAAGTTATGGTCATTTCCGTTATGAACCTTTTCTCCCATGTGAAGACCAAATGACAGCAGAAAATTGAGTAGCGGTGGACCGCGCCCCTACTGTCGATCAATCGCGCCCCCACTGCCGGTCAACCGCTCCTGGGATTTTTCCCTACGAAGTAACTTGTGGGATTTACCTTAGGGTACCGGTTGACCACACCCCTGATGCCGATCGATCGGTAGTAACATTTACCCGATAATTTCCCTTTCTTATTTTTCTTTTCTTTTTCCTTTATTTATTTTCCAACTTACTATATAAACCGAATTTTGTGTGTTTTGGTAGATATCTTATAATAATATATTGTATAGGCGTATTGAAGGTAATTTTAAGATTAGAAATAATTCCCCATTAGCAACAGTGTTTAGGGATTAAGGCACCGAGGCAGCTCAGCAAGGTAGCTCAAGCGTGGCAGCTCATACTTTAACTTGTTGTGTTACTTATCATATTGTATTTTGGTTTATACTGATTATGAGATATAACAGTTGTAATGATGTAACGAGAATAATAATAAGTTTTAGTGTGAGGTCAAATGGTTCTCCCGAGAGACCATGGTTGGCAGGGCCTGGGAGAGCTTTTAAGCTCTATCGAATGACCTCACCATGGGAACTCTAGAGGGAATTGGTTTGGAGGATTGAGAAGTGAGGCACCGTTGGGGCTTGTCCTAGCCATCTTAGATATACCCGGTAAAACACCGAAGGACCCTTACCATGGAACCTCAGGCAGAGCGTCTCGGAGTTCCATTGGACGTGGAGTTGTTCGCCAAACAACCCTCTACTTAATGTCACATCCACTTTATCTGATGTCACTAACTAGCTAGGCAATGTCAGCCCTGCACTTGAG
Source organism: Sambucus nigra (assembly GCA_949130495.1). Lineage (NCBI taxonomy): Eukaryota > Viridiplantae > Streptophyta > Magnoliopsida > Dipsacales > Adoxaceae > Sambucus > Sambucus nigra. The sequence continues at coordinate 275,196,656 of OX422215.1, read as the reverse complement.
TAAACCACCATGGTATTTGGGGTTGTCAGACAATTGGTTATCCACCTCTGTGACAACATCCCCGAAACACACAGTGGATTGGCAAAAGGCATGTCTTGGCATTTACTGTTTATGACGTGGAGGCAATTAGTGCATCAGGTATTTTATGTTTGTGACATAAAGTATGAGGGATGTCTTTCATAGGATTTAATGGAGGAGTTTCCTTGGGGGTGGTGTGGTAGGCCATTTAAGGACCCCAACAACCTCTGAGGAGAGGATGATATTTTTTTAGAGTTCAGAAGTGATTATTAGAGAGTTGTTACAAACCAGAGAGTTTACTCACCCACCATTGTCATTTATTACGAAGCTTTTAATACTTGACAGAGATTCTTGAGGGTCGTTGGTGTGTTTTGGATGCCTGCTAAGGTGTATCTAGGGTACTTACTTCATTCTCCCTTTAGCTAAGTTACTTCTAAGTTCATTACTACGTTTTGAGTTATACACAAGAGATATGTGAGTTCAAACCGAGTCTATCTTCATTGAGTAATGATTGTATATCCTACGGTTAATCAATAGTATTGCTATTTAACTTATCATTACTGTACTCGAAAGGGGTTACACCTCCATCTTATCCAAACTACCCTCTTACATTTGGCGACTCTACTGGGGAGGCATTCTTCTAAAGTGAGGAGTATGGCACAAGATAACGTCAATCGAAGGCTAAACTTTGATGACATTCAACACAATGAAGAACAGGCGGTGAGAGAACTGGAGGCTCTAAAGGATGAGGCCCCTCGAATAAAGGTACCTCCAGTTCAGTCACTGATCGGCGTTCCAGGGGTGACACAAGATTCCACGAGTGCTGCGTTGGGACCAGCTTAAGTGGCACTCCTCATGAATAAGTTTTATGAGTCCTTGTAAACTCCAGTAGCTTCAACGGTGTTGGGAGGATTTGAAGCCAACTCCTTAGTAACACCAAGGGGAAGCCCCAATGGACCCACTAAGTGCAGGTGTAATGGGAACAGTCCAACCTTGGGATTATCAATGGATCCAATTGTGATGATTTCTCTAGATGTAACGGGAACTCAGCCCGTGGTCCCGTTGGTTATTGCCCCAGTAGCATCACCCATGGAGGAAATGAGGAAGGAGATGTAGAAAGAGATATACGAAAGTTCATACAGGCCTACTCACAATCTAGTAGTGAGGTAGCTTCGGTCTATGTTGACTTTCGAACACCTTATCCCCAGAAATATAATGATGAACCCTATCCAAAGGATTACATTCCTCCTATTTTTGAAAAATACATAGGGAAACGTGGAAACCCGAAGGAGAACATTAAGCGCTTCGTTGAACACTTAGGGGCACATTATAATAATAAGAAGCTCTGGTTGAGGGAGTTATCTAAATCCCTAATTGATAAAGAAAATACTTGGTATTCTAATTTAGCTCCCAAGAGCATTTCTATATGGGAGGAGATGCATGTTTTGTTCATCCAGAAGTTCTTTCTAGAGGAAGATGAGTTTACTTTGACCCAACTGGGGAGGGATAAGAAACGACCATGGGAAGAAGTGGTGGCATACATTCAGAGGTTTAGGGAAAGGTCCCTCGATGTGAGGGAGGAGACCAAAGAATCCAAGTTATTACAGATATGTACGGAGGGGATGCTTCCTGAGTATATCTGTCATCTCATTAATGAAACGCGTGAGGGGACATTTTTGGCATTCTTAAAAGTAGCAAGAAATATCTCCTTCATGGTGCAATAAAATCCAGTGTTGGTGCCCATGATGTTTAGGCAGTCGATAAAACCTGTGGGGGGGAGGTCTCAGGCCCCACTGGTAGGGTACACTGAGGGAATAAATAGGGGCAAGGTACCGAAGAAGGATAATAAGAGGACATTTGGAAGAGATGGGGAGGATCCACAACCACTGTCTTGTACAGTGGAGGAGGCTATCAGCTATTACAATGCAATGGTCCAAGGAAGAACAGTCTATGAACCGAAGGGCATTCCCGTTTGCGAACCCGATGCGGCAACAAGGGCGGATCCTAAATAGTAGCAGATTCATCGGAAGATCCAGCATCCAACAGAGAGCTATTTCACGCTGAGGAGAATCATCGAAATATACGTAAAGGCAAGGACATTGAAAATCCCTACACAGAACATTAAAAACAACCCACTACCAGCACATGGGGCTAATTTGGTGGTGGCCTATGATGAAGAGGCAGAGGGAGAAGAAAGAGAAATAATGTTAAAGAAGGAGGAGTTCGAAGAAGCTCTGGAAGATTTTACGAAGGTAATGGCTAATGGAGTACTGGCCTACGATGAGGCAAGCGCCAAAATTTTGAGTATGTATACAACGTTGAATGTGAGAAAGCAAATCCACTGCTAGAGTACTATGCAGTTTCAAAATCCCCAAAATTCACCTAGTTCTTCAACCAGGTGGGGATACCGAAAGAGACTACGTTGGAAATAACCCATGCGATACTTGACACTGCAAGGAAGAACGCAGTCCCTTCATTGAGATGGAAGGGACCCATGGTCAGGTTGGTTAGGAGGTTTCAATCAAAAGTAACCTTCAACGTTGCAGATAGGGATGTAATATTCCCTTATAACAAGCCATTGTATGTGACCGCTAGCGTCAACGAAGTTAGTTTCGCAAGGACTCTTATGGATGGGGGCGCTTCCATCAATATTATTCTAATCAACTCCTTCCAAGCAACCAATATTACTAAAGAAAGGTTGGTCCCTATGCCTTTGTTGATTTTAGGGTATGATAACCAATCTTCCAAATCCATTGGGTACGTTAATGTTGGGATTGTAATGGGAAATCTGAGTTCCCATATCTTGTTCCACATAATAGAGAGTGCAACCTCCTATCATGTGCTAATAGGAAGGGTGTGGATGAACAAAAAGAGCTAGTTCCTTTTACGTATCACTAATGCGCTAAGGCAAACATCAAGGGAATAAAGGTGACCATTAAGGCTACGAAGAGGCCCTTCACCACCGAGGAAACTCACTTAGTAGATGAGGAATTTTACACGTAATTAGAGGAGGATGTTTGGGTCCTAATGAGAAAAATGGAGGGAGCATGGGTTCCCTCGATCAGAGAAAGGATGGGACCTCGAACGAGTAGAATAAAGAGGTTACAAGCAGCACAAAAGTAATGGCTGAAGAAGTTCAGCAGGTGGTCCCTCAGCCCCAAAACATCTCAAAGTAGCTCGAATACATAATGAGGCCCAGATTGGATCTGATAGAACATGAGGTCCAACGACAAAGCATGTTGGGTCGATTCTTAGAAAAGAGAGTGGATGAGGATTTTAGAGAGAAGAAGAGGAAGGCAGCTACAGATACCAGCAGACAATGCAAGATGGTCGTCATTAAAGAAGAAAAGGTGATATATCGATTAGAATAGTGTGAATGGGGGACTGAATAAGCTGGCAATGAGGCTGACCCGATATATGACTCCTTTTTAGTAGATCAGCGGTGAAAATGTATTGTGATAGATAACTCCAATATATAAGAATTTGTAAAGGAAGTCACAGAGGAATTAGAATACATGGCAGATCAACCAAAACCGTACACACAAGAACTGGATCAGTTGAAGCTGGCAAAAGAAGAAGAGGACCCAAGGCCTATATTTATCGTGAAACATATCAGTAAGGAGAAATGAGAGGATCTGGTTATGCTGATTTGAGAGTTTATAGACATTTTTGAATGGAAATACACGGAGATGGAGGGACTGGGTGAGGGATTCAGCTGTCACAAATTAAACATAATTCCTTCAGCCATTCCGATGAAACAAGCAGCGAGAATGTACAAGATTGAGCTATACTTGAAGATAAAGGAAGAGGTCTAGCTCTTATTGGCTACAAGGTTCATCAAATCGATACAACACCCGCTTTGGCTATCTAGCACTGTCCCGATGTGAAAGAAAGATAAAAACTAAATAAGGATATGCATGGACTTTAGAGATTTGAAAAGATCTTGTCCCAAGAATGAGTTCCCTCTGTACTCCATTGATATCTTGATAGATGCAATGGCTAGTCATGAGATCTATAGCTTCATGGATGGGTTTGTAGGGTACAACCAGATCAAGATGGACCCCTCGGATGCTAAGAAGATGGCATTCAGGACCTATTTGGTAAATTTCATGTATAGAGTAATGCCATTTGGACTTAAGAATGTTGGGGCTACTTACTAGAGAACAATCATGGCCATTTTCCACGACTACTTCCACAAATTTATGGAATTCTATGTGGATGATTTGGTCATCAAATTGAGGAAGGAGGAGTTCCATCTGGGTGATTTGAGGAACGTTATTGCCCGATGCATGAAGTATAAATTGAGGATGAACCCACTGAAGTGTGTCTTTGGGGTAATAAGTGGAAAATTTATAGGCTTCATGGTTGATCGACAAGGGGTACATATGGAACAGGATAAGGAGGAGCGATATTGGAAATGCTAAGTCCAAGAACGACGAAGGAGCTGAAGAGTTTCCTCAGTAAAGTCTGCTATCTTATGAGATTTATGCCTGGGTTAGCTGAGATGAAACACCCGTTGATGCACCTGTTAGGAACGAACATGAAATTCAAGTCGGATGAGGTTCACCAGGATTCACTCGCTCGGCTGAAGAAGATCCTCGTTTCACCACACATCATAGATCCCCCACAGGCATGAATACCGTTACAGCTATACCTCACATCCACCACGAGGTCCTTCGGAGCTTTGTTGGCATAGGATATTGATGGGGAAGAACGACCAGTCTACTACCTCAGTAGAATCATACATGTGACGGAAGTTATATATAGTATCTTGGAAAGGCATTGTTTATCCTTAGTCTTTGTGGAACAAAAACTTAGACATTATATGCGGTCTTTTACAATTTATATTGTAACTTGATGTGATGCTATTAAGTATTTGCAAGCAAGAACTATATTGATTGGTAGGGAAACTAGGTGGTTCTTCATCCTCTCTGAGTATGATTTAAAGTGTATGGTTCCTCGCGCGATCAAATGCCAAGCGTTCGTCGATTTATTGGCAATTTTCCCCTCGGGAACGTTTTAGCCACCCAAAGAAAGTATTCCAGGAGACGATTTACAGGCCAACCACCTAGATGCAATGGATGAGTAATGGATAAGGAAGTTCGATTGATCTTCAGCAAAAAATAAAGGAGGACTAGGGGTTATTCTCTCAAAAGGAATGGAGGAGATTTGCCTTTCCTACAAATTAGATTTCCCTTATTCTAACAACGAGGCGAAATATGAAGCATTGGTGCTGGGGTTACTAAAGGCTCTTTGGAGGGGGATTTGTTCACTTTGCATCAAAGGTGATTCGAATTTGGTGGTTCAGCAAGTTAATGGAGAGTACGCATTAAAACACACGAGCCTAGCACCATACAGAACAATCATTCAGAGGCTCATCTGCCAATTCCATCAGACGATGATCAAAAGATAACCCAGAATGATGAATTGCCAGCCAGACGCCTATGACACTATTCCTTAAAAAATGGTCATGAGAAATGATACAACTACCGTCGTGATCCAATGAAGAACAACTCATTCAATAGTATTGTAAATTCTATCGATGGAAGATGATGCAGATTGGAGGGGGGAGATTAGAGGTTAATTAGAATCTGGGAAGGAGCGATGGAGCTGAGGTAATTATCCTAATACTTTACGAACTAGGGAAGCCTTTACTTTAGGAATGTAGGAGGATGGTTATCGAGGTGCATCGGTCTAGAAGAAGCAAAGCGGAGATTGAAGAGAACATATGAAGAGCACTACGAGACAACTGAGATACCCTTCTACCGAAGAATACAAAGAGAGGGGTATTTTTGGCCCATAATGAAACATGATGCGGTAAAGCTATAACCGAAATACGATAAATGTCAGTTATTCTTCGAAACAGTTGAATGTCATTTCGTGGAAACTCAACCTGATTGGAGACAGCCCTATATTGACTTTATCAGAGATGGAGTTGACCCAACATGGAAAATTGATGTGATGGGCCTCAAGCGAAAGGCCTCGAGATTCTATATTCAGGAGGGGCAACTTTATCAAAGGGGATACTTCAACATGCCGTTGTGTTGCATCATGAAGGAAGAAGCAACTGAGGTTCTCAAATAGGCGCACGTTCTAGTTCACATAGGAGGGGCCAAGTTATATTACCAATTGATGATGTTGGAGTATTATTAGCTAATAATACAGAAAGACTCTGCTGAGTTCGTTTTAAAATGCAAAGCTTGTCAACTTCATGGAAATATGATCCATGCCCCATCAGTAGACCTACACTCCCTGGTGATGCCTTATCCTTTTCACACTTGGGCGTTCGACCTGGTAGGGCCAATACATCCTTCTTCGAGGGGGGAGATATGGATACTAGTAGCAATGGAGTGCTTCACAAAGTGTGCTGAAGCGATACCACTAAGAAGGGCAACAGCGGGGGTGTTTAGCAACTTCATCGGAGAATATATTATTTGCCTTTCTGGGATCCCAAAGGTCATCCTTTTAGACAATGGAACCCCTTTCGTTAATTCAGAAGTAACGATGCCCAAAGACAAATACTCCATTATCCGTCATACTTCAACAGTGGCATATCCAAAGGGAAACGGTCAGGCCGAAGCAACCAATAAAACTTTAGTTAATATCTTAGCTAAAATAATTGAGAATTTCCTAAGAGCGTGGGGTGATAAGATACCACATGTATTGTGGGCCTATCAAACAACTAATATAAAGCACAGAGGGTATACTCTGTTCTCCCTTGTCTATGGGGCCGAGGTGATTCTCCCAGTGGAGTTAGAAGTTCCCTCTGCTAGACATGTTTTATGAAGTAGCATTCTCCCTCATAATAAACATGTGCAGTTGGAAGCATTGGATGAACACATAGATAATGCGATGCAACACTTTCAAATGTGCACGAAATAACTCTCCACGACATATGATAACTTAGTGAGACCAAGTAAGTTCGTGGAGGTAGACCTCGTATTGAAAGCAATGATGAAAAACATCAGGGGGCTTCCTCTAACCAAGTTTACAGCAAATTGGGAAGGACTTTTCATTATAAAATAAGCTCATGACTCGGGTTATTGCTTAATCTCTAGGATGGAAGAAGATAAACCATTCAAGATTACCAATAAATGGTTGAAAGTCTATCATGTGTAAGTAATTAGGTTTGAACCACTGATGTAACTAGCTATTGTTATGAATACATAAATTTTTATTGAATATGTTTTATCTTTTTATTATAGCCCAAGTGTAAATGAAAGAATTATAGAACTTCATAATGTACGAAAGAAGTTGTAACACAGAGAAACGACATGGAAAACATATATCTTTCTTCATTCGTAAACTTTTGGGCATTACAAAATTGGGAGCTATTGCCCAAGAATTACATAAGAAGAAGAAAAAAAAAATATATATATAAAGGTTCATTAGCCTATGAGGAACCACATATTTGGGGAAGAGAAAAATTCTCCAGGACGGCCCAAAGAAGATGCTAGGCAAGACTATTGGGCATTCATAGAAACCTCCAGCCTCATTTGCGCTTGCGTACGCTCAATGGGGAGCTTCTCTCGCTTTTACTTCACCAATTATAGAGATTCTTCGAGGTCCCCCACCTTTTTGTCAACGACTTCAAAAAGAGGTGCTAACTCAGCCAACTTGGCTTCCTCAGCCCGTTGATCCTCCTGATGTTTTCGGAGCAGTTCCCTTTGGCTATCCAGGCGTTGGCTCTTTAATGATTTCAAATGCATAATAAGCCAATCCGGACGAAAGACATCATGACGCAACTCTTTCATGTGACCCAGGAATTAGTTGAGGAGGGCTCTAGTAACGGATGAGGTCGAAGTACTAGCAATCTTAGCCACAACGGTAGCCATGCCCGAAAGCCTATAACTCATCACAGAGATGTTAGTACGCAGGTAATCCACGGTAAATGTTTTGGGATGGTGGTTTGCAAGTTTCTCAACTACCAAGCAATGGTTGGCAGACATCTGAAGAGAACACAGGAGCACCATCAGGCGCAAGGCATGAGGAGCCAAGTTGGGTAGAGTAAGCTCAAAACCAGATTCGATCTCAGTAGCAGCACCGGTCGTGGAACCTTGATCATTGTCACTGGAGTCATCTGAAACAACGGTTCCCGATGGGGTGAGGAGGTAGTCAAAATAACTAGTGGAGAATCCTCCTCAGCAACCTGAGAACAATTAGAGTAAATAAGGAGCTTATGAAAAATCTTAACAAGTGTTTTCGTTGTTAAGTCACCGATATAGGCGGAGTTTATGAAAAAAAACTTAACAAGGGTTTTCTTTTTGAAGTCATCGATATAGGTGGAGTTTATGAAAAATCTTAGAAAGTGTTTTCGTTGTTAAGTCACCGATATAGGGGGAGTTTATGGAAAAACCATAACAAGTGTTTTCGTTGTTAAGTCACCGATATAGGTGGAGTTTATGGAAAATCCTTAACAAGTATTTTCGTTGTTAAGTCACCGATATAGGTGGAGTTTATGAAAAAACCTTAACAAGTGTTTTCGTTGTTAATTCACCGATATAGGTGGAGTTTATGAAAAAAACTAAACAAGACTTTTCATTATTAAGTCATAAACATAGGTGAAGATTGAGAAACTGAGAAATGCAGAGAAATTAGCGAAGTACCACAACAGTAGCATCAGCGAGAATAGGAGCCACCTTGGAGGCCTCAATGGCACCCCTAACTGAAGAAGCCTCAATGGTCTACAAAGCTCCCTCACCAACAAACCGTACCAAGGCCAACGAAGGAGTTTTGTTGAAAGAACACAAGGAACCTCCAGACGATGCCCCAGCATGGGCAGGCACTGAAAAACCACCAAGCGGGGCAGGATCATCAACCTTGGCCTTGGAAAGGAAAAGGCAACTAAGAGCAAAGGGTGGGGTAAGGATTGGTGAAAGATATAAATACAAAACCAAGTGTTGTTAGACAAAAGGAGTAAGTACAGGAAAAAAGGCAGGAATACATATAACTGTTAATTACCCCCGTTATAGCACCAAAAAGTGGAATTGTAGTCAGGGGTCTCGTCAGTGCAATGGGAAGAAGAATTTTAGCTATTAGAGGTTCCACTTCCACCTAAAACACCCCAACATATCATAATGATAAACAAAGCAATGGGACCAGGAAAAGACGTGAGGCTTGATAATAAATTTACCTCAAGAGCACTCTCCTCAACCACAATGATGGGCAGAGGGACCTCTTGCTTAGATGGTAATGCAGAAGAGGCTAGAGTAGTAGCCTGTGATTAGGCAGATATTCCAATAGATTCAAAGCTGACAGCCCCCACTATAGCATCTTTATCCCCTTGGGAGGAAAATGTTGAGAGTAGATAACGCTTGTCATGGGGGAACAGGGAGCAGTAGTATCATCTTGAGAGACACCGAAATGCCCCCCATAAAATGGCTCATGGGGGAACTAGGGGAATCAGGGGGACTGGGACTTTCTTCAACTCCTTTCACCAAAGTTATCAAAGAATAAGAAAATGTAGCTTGCCTTAATAAAAGGGGAATAAGAATAAAATTACACACATACCTAAGATCTGGAGGGAGAACGAGAAGATATAACCACTGGTGAAGGTGGAAAGGAAGCAGCAACAGAAAGGGCTGGGGAAGGAGGTATCTCGACTGACCATTTCTTTTGGGCCTTAGTGCCTAGAGTTTTCTTCCTTATGCCCGTTGCATCATCACCTTGAGGTACCCTCGACCTTTTTCTCCTCTTTACCGTTGGCTCAGTGGGATCAACCATGATCGTAAGAAATGTATCCAAAGGACGAATAAAGACAGCGCGCCATTGAAACTTAGCATTTATTCTTTCAACCTCAGCTTGAACATGCCTTCTCAGCTCTTCACTTACCTCTGCAGACATAGGAGGGGGAACATAGGCAATAGGGAATGCCTCCAAATGAGTTTGTGCTTTAACTTTAGGATTAGATTTCGAGGAAACTGCACTTTTGGACTTCTTAGTCTTTTTAGTAGGTGGTTGAGAAATCCCTTACCCTGTTGTAACATTGGCTGATGGGGCAGGTGGTTTTGGGGTTGCAGCAGCCAAGGGCTTGGGCGTGGCAATGGGGATCATGGGGGAATTGTGGAGGAAGTTCAGAAGGAGGTACTTTTGGGGTCTGTCTTAGAGGGAACTCAATTCCAAGAATGGAATTACCCTTTAAGCCCAACTCCAAGGTAGAAAATGAATGAACTTAAAAATTTGGGCCAGTTGTCTCAGATAGTACTTTGTTATAAATAGAGGGGTCACGTCCCCTTAACTGGTGATGCTGGGAATGGTGACTCGCCCAGCCATTATGGAACTCACTCCCCACGCAGCAGTTGATGAGAATAGGGAACATGACTTACTAAAAGAGACCTTGGGGTTAGATGATTGAAAAATTGGGCGAGGAGCCCCTTGATCAAAATGGAACTGACGGCTGCATCAGTTGGGATTGTAGTTCTTTCTAGTGTATCCCCACTCAGTGTAAGAGGGAAGATATCCTTAAAAAAATAGAAGGACCACAACTAGTGAAGGGTCTTCAATAATGAGGTCTAGATTAGTTGCCTGGACCACTTTTGCTTCATGTTTGAAAAAAACACAAGTATAGAGAAAGATATCCTCTTCATAGGGCCTCATCATAAAATTTGAGAAATCATTGATAATAGAGGTCAACTCTTTTTAACTTTGTCTCTTGTGATAAATAAAGGTGTGTGGGGGCAGAATTATTCCCCCCCAAAGGAGGGCGGTTAGTCTTGGTTGCTACGGTAGGGAAACGCACATAGAGGAAGCCTATTAGGAGGACACAGTTGGCAAATTTAGCCAGGTTATAACTACCCAGAGACCGTTCCATGTAGAAAAGGGTTCTATCAATCCATATATAGAGGGATCCCAAGGTGATTGTAGCTAGAGGAAGCTTGATACCCCGGGCCAAATAAAGGGATATGTTGATGACGTCCCTTTGAGGTTGGTTATTGGGTTTCCCCATTAAAATAAAATGAGAAAAAATGACAAGGATGTAGGCAGGAAGTTCCAGCGATGTACCTTGATCGGGGGGAGACTCAGGTGAACTACCTTCAGAAGGATCCTTGAAGAAATAGTTGATAAGAGGAGTGAAGGTATCTTTGTCTGAAGAATCGATACACCTTAGGCATATACGGTCTAACTCCAAATGGTCAGAAGTCTCTTGGGCATCCAGGGATTCATCAGAATAAGGATCATGGCCTGTTATCTGATGGCCTGGGAGGTCAAACACGTCCTCTAACATTATTGTAAACTCTCCCCACACCTTAATGAATGTATGAGTGGTAACATTCCAGTGAGATACCAGAACGGGAAGGGCATCATTATTCTTGGATAGGGTGAACTCACAAACCATTTAGCCCAATGAAACCCAATTTTAGTGAGAGTGTCAATATGGGAACTCTGCATATGGGAGATCCAGGCAGTAAAGTGAGCAGGAGAGCCCCTAGTCCCTTCAAAGTCGATGTGGGACCATGGGAAGTCCCCTCGCTCAAGACAAAATCGGAGAGTCCCCTCTAGAGGTAGAACACCCCAGTTATTAGCATTTTCATCTTCATCACCAAGCATTAGGGAATCATACTTGGCATTAAAAATGAAAGTCTTATAAGACCCAACAAAATCATCACCCTTGCTGAATGTGGGGGACCGACGGTAGAAGCCCAACTGGTCTTGGAGAGAAGTAGTCAATGAGGCGACAACGAATGTGGTGACAACAAAGGTAGTAGGTGGAGCACTGGTGGCAGGTGTGGTAGGATTACTTGACGAGGCCATTGTAGACAATAATAAAGTATAAAAAAATTATCTCGGTAAACGAAGGGTTGGGAATGAAGGAAAAACCATAGGTGGTGGCGTAAAAGATGAGAGAAGGAAGAAACTAGGTAAGAGCTCGGTAAACAATGGAATTCGCTGAGAGTTGTCTATCTAAAGAAGACAGGATCTTGAAGAAGATGAAGGGAAGGGAAGGATTTGAAAAAAGAGACGTTTGAAACCTTTTAAGGAACTCGTGTGTTGAGTTTCCCCCCACCACACCTGCAAGGCCACCTATAATCATTTCAAATAGACATGTGGCACCTAGGGAGGTGTTTTAAAAGCTAAAAAGACAATGCTACATCATTTACGAAGCGACGCCTGGGGAATAAAAAGGGTTTCCTTCTTCAGCATGTTTGAGTTTTGGCGCCAGAATTTTTATCAGACAAATTCAATAACTCCCAACGAAAAAGATGTCCCAACGGTTAAAAAAAGCTACGATGTCCCCTCGCCACAAGTCCAAACGTTGTTTAAATGGTGACTCGTCTACATCAGGGAGAAGTTTTGACTTTTTCAAACCTAGCGAAGCGTTACAAAGTTGAATTTCACTTACCAAGAGTCAAAACGAGCATTTGAGATGGTTAGTAGGCCTTTCAGGAGAATTTTGAATAATAAATTTAGAGCGATTGAAGCTTAGATTCAGGAAAAAGTGGTGATGTCCCTTCACCAAAGAACCAACAAGACTTAGCGATTCGGTTCAGGTACTTCGGGGAGAATTTTACTTTTTCCTGGAGATATTAACACGATGGTTCTAACGAAGGAATTGATGCCAGATTTTTACTCACAGACGAGGTTCATCGAATTGAGAAGTTTTTGTGCAGACATTTCTTGTTCCAACAACAAATCTCTCCACGAAGGGGCAAATGTATAGGGGGCTTGAAGGTAATTTTGAGATTGGAGACAATTCCCCATTAGCAACAGTGTTTGGTGATTAAGGCAACTTAGTGTGGAAGCTCAAGCATGGCAGCTCATACTTTAGCTTGTTGTGTTACTTGTCATATTGTAATTTTTTTATATTGACTATGAGCTATAATGGTTGTAATTAAGTAACGGTAATAATAATGAGTTTTAGTTTGAGGTCAAATGGTACTCGTGAGAAACCAGGCTTAGTAGGGACCGAGAGAGCTTTCATGCTCTATCGAATGACCTCACCATGGGAACTCTAAAGGGACTTGGTTTGGAGGATTGCGAAGTGAGGCACCATTGGGGATTGCCCTGAACATCTTAGATTCACCTGGTAAAACACCGAAGGACCCTTATGGAGGAACCTCGGGTAGAGAAGCTTGGAGTTCCATCGTGCGTGGAGTTGTTATCCAAATAACGCTCTAATTAATATCACATCCACTTTATTCGGTGTCACTAACTAGCTAGGTAATGTCAGACATGTACATGAGTAAACCACCATGGTATTTGGGGATGTCAGATAGTTTGTCAGCCACCTCTATGACAACTTCCCCCTGACACACAATGGATAGGCAAAAGGCATGTCTTGGCATTTAATGTTTATGACATGGAGGCAACTAGTGCATCAGGTATTTAATGTTTACAACATAAAGTATGATGGATGTCTTTCACACGCATTAATGGCGGAGTTGCCTCAGTGGTGGTGTGGGAAGCCATTTAAGGACCCTAATCACCTCTGAGGGGAGGATGATCTTTTTTTAGAGTTCAGAAGCGATTACTAGAGAGTTGTTACAAACTAGAGAGTTTACTCACCCACCATTGTCATTTATTATGAAGATTTTAATACTTGACAGAGATTTTTAAGGGTGGTTGGTGTGTTTTGGCTGCCTGCTTAGGAGTATCTAGGGTGATTACTTCTCTCTCCCTCTAGCTAAGTTACTTCTAAGTTTATTACGACCTTCTGAGTTATACACGAGAGATCTGTGAGTTCAAGCTGAGTCTATCTTCATTGAGTAGTGTTTGTATGTCCTATGGTTAATCAATAGTGTTTCTATTTCACTTATCATTACTGTACTCAAAAGGGGTTACGCCTCCATCTTATCTAAACTATTCTCTTACATAGACCATTATCGATACTTAGGGTTAGAGAGGGAAGCTAAGGTTTGGAGGGATTGGGGAGTGTGCCATTTTCTCCCTTCGAGGGTTTGCTCGTATAGAGGGCTTTGCCCATCGAGGTTGTGTAGAACACTATCGTCCATCTTCTCTTTTAATCCGAGTTTCAAATGTTTGTATTTCTTTATTTACCCCATTTTTAATCGCTTTCTAGTTTAGATTTAGTTGGTTTATTTACATGCTTTCTAGTGTAGATTTACTACTTTATTTACTGCGTTTTTATCATGCTTTATAGGTTAAATTAGCCAGGGCTGTGTTGGATTGAACTCACCTAGGGTTGATGTGTTGCATTGCTTTGGTGATGGAGTTTACGGGTTTATTTCGAGTGGGTTGTCCAAGTTATTATGACTAGGATATTTAACGGGATATATCATGTATGCTCCGTATTTACGACCTTCCGTGCGTAATTTCTGAGGTATTTGTCGATGCACAAATCTTATTTGACTTTTATACGAATTTAGGGGTGTGACAACTCTTGATTGAATTAACTATCGAAATGAGACGCACTCTTAATAATTCGTCAACCCATGTAATCATTTTATACTAAATAACTCGGGGTGAGGGATATCTGATGCAGCATATAGTTTTTATTCTCCTTTGTTAGTATAGTTTAATTATATGCCTAGATTAAGTTTTCTTTTCTTTTAATCACCTTTGACACTTTTACTCGTGAAATAATAATTCGATTACAACCTATAAACATTATCTGTGGATTCTATACCCAGCTTGGCCGCTATACTCCCTTTTTTAGTGTAGTAAAAGTTTAGGTTTTTGTATAGAGTTGGTGAGACAAAAATAAAATGACCGGTGCATAGGTGAATCTCGCATTGCGGTGAAACCCGACCCTATCAATAGGTTTTATGCAAGAAGTTCTCGTACAATTTATGGGTCATGATGTATGGTTACTTGTACTTAGGCCAGAATATAAAGGGTTATTGGAACTCAATGGATTTTCAAAAATAAATCAAATGAAACTGGGATGATCCTTAGAAATTAAGCTAGATTAGTTGCCTAGGTATATTCTTAAGTTAAAGGAATAGACTTCAAGGAGACATTTGCCCCTGTCACTCGCCTTGAGTCTATTCGAATACTCTTACCTATGGCCTATCACTTATGATTGACACTTTATCAAATGGATGCCAAATCCTCTTTTTTTAATGGTATTTTTACTAAAGAAACTTATGTTTAACTTCCAAAGGGATTTGTTGAATCCCACTACCCAAACCACGTCTATAGACTTAAAAAGACTCTATATGGCTTAAAATAAAACCCCCGCCCCCAGTATGAAAGATTTTATACTTTTCTTATTAACCACGACTTTTGATGAGGTGGAAACGATCAGACTCTATTTGTTTAAAACTATAACAAAGATGTCTTAATCTCCTAAGTTTATGTAGAAGATATCATTTTTGGTTCTACCTCCCTAACTAAGGTTAAAGATTTTTCTAAAATTATGCACAGGGAGTTCCAAATGTCTTTGATAGGGGAGCTTCAATATTTCTTAGGAATTCAAGTCAAACAAAAGTCCGATGGATTATTTATCTCGCAATCGAAATACGTTTTAGGGCTAGTAAAAAAGTTTGGTCTTGAGAATGCCAAGATTCAAGAACTCCACTGAGCACTTATGTTAAACTATCTAAAGATGAACATAGGAAACCTATAGATCCTACTCTTTTATCATAGTATGATATGTAGCCTGCTATACTTTGCACCCTCATGACCTAACATAGTGTATGATGTTTGTGTGTGTTCCCTCTATCAAAGAGATCCTAAGGAGAGTAACCTATTATGTGTTAAACGAATTATTAAATATGTCAAACCTACTTTAAGCTTAGGAATATGGTACACAAATGACACTTCTACGACCATCATAGGTTATACTGACGCAAATTGGGCTGATTATTCTGATGATCACAAAAGCACATGAAGCGCTTATTATTACATTGGTAATAATTTAGTAGGCTGGAATAGTAAAAAGTAAAATTGTATTTCCCCATCCATAGCTGAATCTGAATATATAGCCGCAGGCAGTTGTTGTGCTCTGTTAATGTGGTTAAAATAAAAGTTAAGTGATTATGTCATTATCGAACATAAATTACATCTCTACCGTGATAATCAAAGTGCGGTTAATATTTCCTATAATTCGGTTCAACACTCACGTACTAAACACATAAAAAAATCAAACATCATTTTATACGAGAATTAGTAGAATCTAAGGAATTGGAAATTAATTGCTTATCCCCTGATCTTGAATTGGACAACTTATTTACGAAGCCTTTAGATAGTCTGAGATTTGAATCCTTTAGGAAATCTACAGGGATGGTTCTTCCAGAATAATTTCTATCAACTTTTGATATATCCTCCGGTTATATTCATGTTGATAATTGGTTTATGAGTATATAGTGCACGGTCGTTTAAAACATGACAAAAGACACCTCCTATATTCATTTTATGTAGGAGATCCATTATTTGAACCGTTGATTGCTGGATGTTCATAGATTTTGTTCTTACATCATATATACTTACCCTTTGTCCATTCGAGACAAAATGGGGGAGAAATATTTGAGTCCATATTGGAAAATTTGACATACACTTGACTAAACTCATTTATCTTAGATGTTATTTTTTTAGGATTCCAATTCCATGCTCTTCACAATATTTTTACGGTATTGGTCTGTAATTAGTTAAGTGATGTAATTTTTATTTATCTTGGATATGGGGTAGTTAGAAATTTGTATAGGAATAAGTTTTTCTTGTTTTATTTGTGAGCCCTACGAGTCCGAGATTACTCAAACGAGAATTTGTCTCATATTTCCAAAGGGAGAGATTAAACACATTATATATATGACTTACTTGAGACTAATATATAGGAGCTTATCTAGTTTAGAAATTCAGATAAAATTGAGTCATCCTTATCTTCACCTTAAGCCCCATTACCACTTCAAAGACTTCAAAATATGTCCTCATCAAAAGGAAGATGGTACATAAGGTAGAAACCAACACACAAGCACTCTAGGTTTACATTTTTTATTTGCAATGTGCATATTTGAGGGGTGTGTGTTGCGTTCAGACTTAAAATAATTTTTTATATTTTTTAACATGATTTTAGGAATTTTCAAAACATATAAAAACATTTTTCTAAAAAGGAAATTAGGATTTTGAAAAGTTTTGGGGTTAATTAGTAAATATCAAACTTTCCTAAAACTATGTCCGCGTTTAATCCAATAGCGCTAGATAATATTAGGGGTGAAATAGGAACTAATCAAACACAAAAAACACGAGTCTGATATTTTATTCTGACAAAGAACGTGTTCAACATTTAGAAAGTGGATTTTTGTTTCTTCACCCTCACAAACCTAAGACTTAATCTGAAATGTCGATTCAAAACAATCGATTGTATGCATGTAGTCCTTAACAATCCTTGTAACACAGTTATTGAGCAATCAGAATGATTACAGGAGCGATGCCTTGTAATCCGTAAGATTAAGTCTTCGAACGTTCGATTTAATCTGGATCGTTGATTTGACCATAGGTTCTAGATCCTTTCTCGTATAGTATAAATAGGCATCATCATCCCATCACTTACAATCTTTGGGAGACTTGAGAGTTGAGAGAAAAAATAGAGAGAAGGGAGAGCAAAGAAAATTTGAGACAAATTTTTTCAAACCCTAAACCAAAATCCGTCCATTTTACTCAAGCATATAATCTTGTGAGTTTTGTGGGGTTTTGGTTTGTTCATATTCAAAACTTTTTACGTTTTAATCTCTCTTCGAACACAATCACTATAGTAGAACTCGTTTCTACTAAAACGAAACTTGTAGATCTTATATACTGAGTGATATAGTCACATTGTAATTAGTTTGATTTCATTTTTAAGAAATGTACATCACTCTTCTTGTATTTTGGTTTAAAACATTTTTATCAAATCATCCAACAAATCTATTATCTCTATTTTTACAAAACTGATTTAAAGGTTTTAAAATTTCAGATCTTAGTTTTTCATTTTGAAAAACTTGTAGATATATAATGATTCGAAGAATCAGATTTTTAATGGTTCTTTATGAACTCAAGATCAGGAAAACATTTGTTTCAAAAGAAACATAAATTTAGTGTTGTGAACCCTCCATACCTTACTTATAAGAATTTATAATTTCTATTAAACTATTTGTGTAAGTGTGTGTGTGTGTGTGTGTGTGTGTGTATTTATTTTGGCACAACACTCACTGACACTTTCAAAACTACTTCACTAAAATTGTGTGTTGGTTGAGAGATTTAAATTTTTGAGTCATCCTAAAGACTAAAAGGAGCAAGAGTTCCGAACATAAGAATGGCACGGATAACATCAAGAGCCTGAGAGAAGTCAGAATTGTTGTAGTGCGCTGGCATATTTCTGGACTTAGTATAAGTATTTTTTTTATATAAAATTCGTTGAATATTTGTAACCTAAAACTTATTTTAGTGTATTTTTTTTTGAGATGTAGACACCTCCGTGGATGTTTCCCTTACTTTAGGGTTTTGCCATGTTAAAAATATTGTGTACTGTGCACGTTTGATAATTCTCTCACCCCTACTGCTATACTGTTACTTAAACTAAATTAGTTTTAGTTCTCAATTCTTGTTCACTAATATCTGATATAACTCGTTCATAAATTTTTGTAAACACATCTTAGGTTATCTTGATTGTTTTTCTAAAAAGAATTTCTCCAAAAATACATATTGGACCCTTCTTAACAGCTTTAACTTTTGCTAAACCAACCAACAAGGGACTTTCAGACTTAAGGCCGTGATCTCCTCCATTAGTTGTTTGTATTTTTGGTTTCGGTGGTGAGATGACATCTCGATTGCCCAGAATGTTGTGGACATTCCTATAGATTGATAGCAAGCTAGTGATTTTGCATCCAACGAGTAAAGACTTGGAGGGATAGATGTCTACATATTTAGTGACATATATATGTGTGTGTGCATTCTTGCCTTTATGTGAAATATTTACTTATATAATGATGTGAATAATTATATACATGTATAAGTTAATAGCTATGAATTAGTTAAGTACAGGAAGTTAAGAGTAATTATATACAGGTGTTGATAAATAAATGCGATTGTGAAAATAAATAATTGGGGTAAGTTATATCTTAAATTGTGATGATTTAATATGATATTAATTAAATAGTTGTGCAAGCTAATTAATTAACAAAGTGTATATATTATACTTAGGCCAAGGTAGTATAGTATTCACGTTAGTTGCAAGGATAATTAGGCGGGTAGCATAACTAGGTGGGTTTAAATTCATACGTTAGGTAAACACATTCGACGAGGGGTGAGGGGTGACTCAAGAGAGGGCACTACTGATTTATAAATAAGAAAATTGATTTGATATTTTTATTTTTTCATTTTATACACTTATTAAATATTTTCAAAGATTTTGGTCTTTGACCTATATCAAATCTATTTTTAAAACTTTTAGGTGTCTAGCTTCATGGACGACAATGATGATTAATCTTCTAAGGATTTCATACCTGCAGCTAATGCAGAGGGTTTTTCGTATTTCCGAATAGCCTATTTTATTATTGGCATTCTATATTCGGTGATCTATCCAAGTATTGGTTGGGCATGTTGTCCTTTTTCATTCAAACTTATGTATTTCAGATTATTTTACTTAGATGGATTGGATGTATTGGATTATTACCCGATGGTTTATTCGGGGACATTGTTTATTTATCTCTGATTTACACCTTGCATCGTGGTTTCACTTATATTTATTACTATGTATGGGATTATTGTGGTTTGATTAAAATTGTTTTATGTGAATGAAAGATAAAATTTGGCGCATGCCAACTTAAATGAATAGGTAGTTATTAATTAAAATGTTTTCGACAGTGATGTTAAGAATGAACCAGATGAGATATCTATTTTATTTTAGTAGAGAACTCATCACCCGGTATTGAAATTGGCGAGGTGTTACAACACCCACCTTACTATAGCCAGCCAACCCAACTATCATTAGTCCTGCACATATTGGTGATGCGAAACCATTTTAATATTCGTTTATTTATTATATTAAGCATTAATAATTAAATCATATTCAATTCATTTCAATTAGACCCACCCTTAATTCACGTATGACAACCTAAAACCATTCCCATCCCTACACCTAGAGGTCACCAAACAATAAGTATAACCTAGTCCACCGCCTAGGAAGAATACCTACCAAAAATAATCACCTAGTCTCACACCTAGACTAAAGGAATAATGTAACGTCGTACTACCAAGCCCCACCTTGGATAATACCCAACCGTACAACCACACATCAGTAGTCCTATACCTTGAAAGTAACAATAACAACAAAGTCTACCTACTAGTCCTATATCTAGAAAGAAACCTATAAAACAAAGGTTAAAGTATAACTACTCCCAAAATCCCAACATCCCCGCGATGTCAATTTATTAACACGGACAATCTCTACATAACAAATACTTATAATTCAATGGTTAAATTTCTAATTTAATCCTATGAATCCAATCCTATTATATTTACATCAATCTAATAATTTGATAACGAAGTTCTACAAAATAGTTAAATATTTATCAAATTCTATAATTTTAATACGAGTGATATTTTAACAATTCAACCCGTATCTTAATCAAATATGCCCACTAATAACATTTTAAAATAATTAATTTCATTCTGAAACAGGCATCAATATCGCAATTTTACAAGTCAAAAACATTATATGAATTGCATATTTTAATTTCTAACATGTTATTGTAACAACCCTCGATTTTAGGAGGCTCATTTTATATTAATTTACCGCATAAGGTAATTATATAAAATGTTGGTACTGGGGTAAATATTAATTTTAGAAGTTAATATTTACAGGGATGTTGTATATTTAATGTATATGCAGGTAAATGTAACAACCCTCGATTTTAGGAGGCTCATTTTATATTATTTACTGCATACGGTAATTATATAAAATGTGGGGACTGGAGTAAATATTAATTTAATGAGTTAGAAGTTAATATTTACTAGATTGATGTATATTTACTATATGTGAAAGTAAATATCGTCAGGTTGCATGTTTATAGTGTCATGTATTTTAAATGACATTATGGTTAAAATGAAATTGGAACTGGAAATAATGTATAAAATTTGTCGGATGCCAGTTTAGAGGGTGTAGTTGGTCTCAGAAGGTCCAAGACAGTCAAAATAAGTGCCATATTGTATTTTTGGGTTTCGGGCACATTTACCTGGTCTTAGCTTAAATGCGTATTGGGAGTTATTTTAATGTGGTATTAACCACTTAAGTTGGAGACTCTAGACTTAAGCCACGATTTTCAAGTCTTGCCCCTTATTTCCTTTTTTCTCATTTTTTATGTCGTAAACATAGAGAGAAAGAGAGCTTGGGAAAAAAATGGAGAAAAGAAGAGAGATTGGAAGATTGAAGAATGGGGATTGCTTCTTCCACAAAGAAATCTGAGATATCAACCCTAAGGCATGTTTTCTACTTGCTAATATATGATTTAAGATGATTAAATTATGTGATAGTTGTGTATTTGTATTTATGGATAAAATAATAGAATTTGTGGTGATTTAACCCAAATTTTGGGTTTTGATGATGAAATTGTGGATAATAGTAGTTAATAATCATGTAGGTGGATTGGGGATAGATTTATGATGTTGGTTGTGGGTAAAAATGGAGTAGAATTCGGTTTTGGGGAAAATCTAGGGTTTACAACCCATAGGCCATTCTTGGCAATTTCTCTAGACCGAATCGATTCGCCCCTTAGGGCGAATCGATTCGCTAAGGGGTAGCTTCCAGATCTGCATAACCCGAATTGATTCGGGTTAAGGCCGAATCGATTCGGTCAATTGCAGAAAGTTGGTTTTGTGGTCCGAACCGATTCGCTTTTTGGGCGAATCGATTTGCTAGGCTGAATCGATTCGGCCCTAGGGGGAATCGATTCGTTTTCCTGCTATTGTTGAGTTTTTTTTATAACTCAATTTTGACCTTTTTCTTTAGGGATAAGACCTAGGAACCTTCTTGAATGAAGTAAACATAGAGTCCTAGAGTTATAGATAAGTTTGGAAGCTACCCTAGAGTAGAATTGGTTTATATGGGATTTTTTGGGGTATTCCTATTGATGTTAGGGAACTTTTTCTTCTAGTTGATTATTATAAAACTAGGAGATGTATTATTATGTTTGGGAGACTTTAGAAGCTCAATGGAGCTCTGTTATTCTTGATGGTTTATAATACCTTCCCAACGGTTCTCGGGAGAATAAATTGAAAGTTTATTTATTCATCGAGGTTGCAATGATGATATAAATTACGTATGGCTCCAGATTTAAAAAGGATGAATTAGTCACTAAATGTAAATGGATATGGTTTCGAATAAAATGAAACATACATTTGCTAAAATGTAAATGGGATTGGAAATGGTAAATGGAAATGGAAATAATAATGGTAAATGATAATTTACTTAATCATTAATACGATAAATTATGATTTGGTTAAACACACCTCTCTAAATGACATCATAAGGGAAGTTTGTGCGCTTGGTGATGCCCCCTGGCTGGTGAATGCAGGGTGGATATAGTCCATAGGCCATATGAGCGATTATGTTATATTTTCTGCGCTGATGAGGAGATTCCGGGTGTGGTCTTGACTCGCCCGCAGGCATATGGCCGCTTCCTGACGTATTTCGTTGTAGGTGCCTAGGTTGTCTTGTATAGGTAGGCCCTGGAAGATAATGGTCATTTAGGGGCGCTCCCAGTGGGGAAACTCGAAGGGGCAGTCTTAGAATTCGTTATATGTATATAAATATAATAGTTCATAATCAAGTGGGACTTGATGTTTGTGATAGGCCATAAAGAGCATAAAGAAGTGCCACAAAGAGCACAGTACAATGCCACAAAGAGCATTTAATGTTGATTATACTCCTGCTAAGGAATGGTAATGACAGGATGGGCATGTAATTGAAATAAAATCCATAAAGAGCTTATAATTATAGTTAAAATTTCCAGATAAGGAATAAACTATGAAATGAATTGGTGTATTTGATGGAAGTTTTAATAATGTTAAATCTTTCTTTTTCTCCTACTTCTGCTTCATTGTCCTAACTTGCGTTTTAGAAATGTGTACATAGAATTTTTTTTTATGATGATATTCATAACTGTCATACTCTTTATTCATTTGGTGATTATATAGAACCGGGCCTTTACCCGTTTCTAGTTCTTGTTGTATTTGCATCTTGTATTTGCCCAGGTACTCTGTCGCAAGGATGCGTGATTTTAATTCCTATTCCGTTATTTTCAGCGAGCCGTGATGAATTACGGGTATTATGGGACATTTGTTATAGACGTTTTCAATTTTGCACTCTAGTTAAGTTTAAGTCTTTTATTCGGGCGAGAGGCCCAAGCTTTTGTAAATGTCTAATGAAGTGTATTATATAAATTATTGAATCGATTTAATACTGTTGTAGATTCTTTGGACCGACAGCATATTCGATCCATTTTATTGTACTTGTGGTCATTATATATATATAAAATCTTGGGGTTCTCACTTTTTCTTTTCAGCATCAGGTTTTTTAATTTCCTTCTTTAACTTCAAAATAAAATTTTGGCAACCCGTTTTCTGCAATATTGTGTGGTTATCCTGGATACTCTATATTTTATTTCGATGTTGAGAATAATTCCATCCAGGACTCCTGTTATATTGGATTATTGGGCTGGCCACCCCTTATTTTGGTGATCAGGTTGTCACAGATGGTATCAGAGCATCAGGTTCTAGAGTCCTTAGGAATCTGTGTGGATGCCTTAAGTTTTCAATGTTGCTTTTGATTTGACATAGAGCCTTAGGATTAAGATCATTGAATTCTCTTGTGAGATTTCGTTATTCTTCCATGAGGCATAATCAATACAATCTTTTGTGCATTCGTGTCAGAATAGTAGGTCGATTGAAGAAGGGCGTCATGGGGAGGAATTTTAAGAACTATAAATTGTGGTCGGGGATGAGGACCGCTTTGGAGGTCGCTCCCTTTTTTGTAGCACTTCCTTGTCTTGCTACTATGACTACTGATTACAGTTGATGTAGTTTCTCAAGCACCGCCAGAAGTAGAAAGTGGGACTAAGCTTGAAATTTTAAGCGATGTTAAATTGAAGTGGAGAAGTGCCCTGAAGTAACATGAAGGAAAATCCTTCACCCTTAGGTGTAGTGTGGGGATGGTGAAAATGTGGTCACCATATTCGTGGGTGCCGAAAGTTTAGCCCAAGGAAAAGCCCGGTGGACACTTGCAACAATGAGTTTCTCGGGAAAAACTGGACGGATGAGAAAGTGGATACTCATATGTTCACACAATGCTCGGTTAAAGGCCGACAGTGAATAAAGTATTGTACGATTAGGGAGACCGTGCACCATATAATGATAGGCTCCAGAATAAGTGTCTATAACACTTCTGATGGAGTAATGACTATGAAACCAGTTTGGTGGACATCCGCCTGGCGAGGTTTCATTGAAGCGAGGAAGAGGAGGCCAAGAGCGCGTCCTCTTTTATTGAGAAAGTAAGAGGGACTGCGTGGGAAATTGTTGTCGTCCAGAGTTGAAACAATGGTTAGGATGTGCAATGTAGAACCACTCATTCTGATTTTTCTTGATTGGAAAACAAGGGAAAGAGTAAAGTGCCTGGTTGGGGAGTTGATGGAAATAATGTTGGTTCGTGTAAGGCTCGAATATGGAGTCTGAGAACCATTAGTATCGACCCGGAGTGATTGTCATAAACTGTTGGTGGGAATTACACCTTATTAGTGGGTGGTGTATTCCTTAGGATGAGATAGAGTAGTATTGTGTTTACTCTAGATTCGGGTGTGCATATCGAGTTTGTAATAGTATCGACATTATTCTGGAAAGTTAATTATATGACTTTCGTGGTAGGGAAGTCTTATGATCTCTTCACTCGTTATAAAATGAGAGATGATATTTTAAAGGCATATTATCTATATGTGATAATCAGTATGAATGTTTTGCTGCTTGTTTGCATTGTATGTGGATGTTATGACTTATCTCCATGACCAACAAGGTTAAGTATTAATGCATAGGAGGGGTTTCTTGTTTGAATTCTGATTTTGCGGGATGCTCCACGCGTGAACCTTAATGACGTTGGGAGTGGAGAGATGCTACTTTTATTTTCTCTTATCTTATGTATAGTATGCAAGTAAAGATATTTGGTTGGTTTGGGGTGATAGCAAGCAAATAAAATTGTAAGGCTGTCTCACTTCTAGTTCGAAATGGAACTAGTTGTTCTATAATTTCTCTCCTGGATACAGGTTGAGATTTTATAGAGGTGGATCGAGGTAGGTAGGAGATTTTGTTATTCGTTTAAGTTATCTTGTGTGAGTGTTTGATTGTTTTTTTGCCTTGTTTGTGTTTGTTACACTTTATCTCCATAATCAACAAGTTAAGTAGGCATGCGTCGGAGGGGTTCCTTGTTTGGATTTCGCTTCGACGAGACACTCCGCCGCATGAACACTTAACGAAGTTGTGATTGAAGAGACTCTATCCTTTTCTTTCTCTTTTATTTTATTTATTTTATTATTGGAAGTGGGATTCGAAGGATTAGCCGAGAATCACGTAGAAGAGTGATTAAGGGCTATTAAAGTGCGAGATAGAAGCACTATATATAGTTCTCTCCTCTGATCGATGTGAGGGAGACTGAGATACGAAGTAGAATTGAGACTTCGGGATTGTGCCTCGATAAGAAGGCCATGTTTATATAAGGGGATATGTATTTGAAAGACTTCATGGAAAGTGAATGTCTGATCAGTTAAAATCTTTAATAAAGCTATGGTAAGACGTAGAAGTAGATTTTTTTTGAAATAATTGAAAGTTAAAATTTATCAATCCCGATTATGTGTTTTGGACCGTCACATCTTACTGACCGACGATGCGAGGTAGTAGTGTAACGGGAGGGTTCCTTGTTTGGATTTCGCTTCGGCGAGACGTCCTACGTACAAAACCGAGCGAATGTCGGAAGTTGAGATAGGTCTTGGACACTAGGGATATACTTAGTATTATATATATATACGACTTAGATAGGATATATATAGATTGACCTTAGGTTTATTAGGACGTAAGGCCGTTAGGGTAGGTGATATTGATTTGGGAAGATTATAAGGAGTTCACCACGAATAGGTCGTGGGTTAACTCTAAGGGGTATTAGATCCCTAGGAACGAGAAGTGTGGAATCTTGAGAGATTTAAAAGGTTAGGTCGATGGAGGTTAGACCTCTCCTAGTTAAAGTGTTACATTGGTAACATAACTTTTGGGGAGTTAAATGGATGAATTGACTTTCACTCACGAGTTCATGTGGTTAAGCTGGAGGGTGAATCTGATGAATAAGTCTCTGCCAGAAGCGAGAAGTAATAATACTGGAGTATGGACCCGTTGTCTATGCGTCTCACAATCTTAAACTTGTGGGAATTATTATCCCACGCTTGAAATAGAATTCGTTGCGGTGGAAGTCACCTTAAAGAAATGGAGGCACTACTTCCTAGGCAGGGAAATTTAGTCTCTCTCGCGAGCAGCAAGTGGTTGCAGTATGTCGGGGGAGAAATTGAGTTGGTGTTTGGAGTTCTTCAAGAACTATCATTTGGATATTCTCATTCGCTAAGGAAATGCGATTGGGATAGTTGATTTTTCGAGTAAGAAACCCGTCAGAGATATTTGTGTTGGTATGGAAAGCCAAATGAAACGAGTATGACTCGGAAGACTTTGTAGTGAGTGTATTTAGGTCTATGATTGACCATTTCACCTACTCATGTGAAGAAGAGTATCGATGGAATGAAGAAGGATATATTCATAGATGTTTGCATCGAATTCTCGTCACCGTTCTGGTCATGCTCCTATTTGATAACATTGTCAATCGTTTGACAAACCGTTGCTTTTTTGGTCATTGCGAGCGAACGATATGTAGAGGAGTACGCTTCACTTTTTATGGAGAAATGATAAAGCTGTAGGAGGTGCCTATATATATGGTGGTGCACCGAGATTAGATATTCGTGTCGATGGTTCGGTAAAAGTTTCCATGAAGAAATGGGAACCTTATGGAATGGAGTATATTTTACCACCCTAAAGTGGATGGAAATGGGGAAGGTTAACCCAATGCCGAAAGGAATATTTTGAATGTACGCCTTGGGATATATGGATGGACAGGAACAATGACTTGTGTGGAAGGAAATTTCACATACAAGGATTTGGACCATTTTCTAAGGTATGGTGCTGTGAGTGGCCTCGTGTAGTTAGTAGAGGAATTCACATACTCGTTGGGTGGAACTAGGGGTTAATGTATTCCTTGGGCTTGGAATAGTTCCGGAACATTTCTTCAATGAGTGGGCTTTTGATCCATATGCTTGAAAGGGATACACCTACGTGAAGAGAGGTTGACAAGTTCTGGAGTTAAGCCACTTAGAGTTGGTATGGGTACCCCGAGGTGAGATGTAACATGATTCTGGAGGTTAGGCTAAGTTGCGCCGAGTCTTGTGGGTATTTTCTTCCGTTGTAGGAAGATAGGATTGATGAACAGTGAGGAACGCTTGTGCTATGCTAGAGCACAAAGGTGGTAGACTGAGATTGATAGAGTCGACCTTAGTCTGAGTCCATTTGGGACGTAGTGATAATGATGGGTTTGTGTAGGATGGTAGAATCCTAGTTTAGAATAGTTTACCCTTTCTGCATATTGGGTACGCCCGAATTTTGGGGGCAAAATTCCCTCATAATGGGGGGGAGTATGTAACAACCCTCGATTTTAGGAGGCTCATTTTATATTATTTATCACATAAGGTAATTATATAAAATGTGGGGACTGGAGTAAATATTAATTTAATGAGTTAGAAGTTAATATTTACTAGATTGATGTATATTTCATATATGTGAAAGTAAATACCGTCAGGTTGCATGTTTATAGTGTCATGTATTTTAAATGACATTATGGTTAAAATGAAATTGGAATTGGAAATAATGTATAAAATTTGTCGGATGCCAGTTTAGAGGGTGTAGTTGGTCTCAGAAGGTTCGAGACAGTCAAAATAAATGCCATATTGTATTTTTGGGTTTCGGGCAATTTTACCTGGTCTTAGCTTAAACGCGTATTGGGAGTTATTTTAATGTGGTATTAACCACTTAAGTTGGAGACTCTAGACTTAAGTCACGATTTTCAAGTCTTTCCCCTTATTTCCTTTTTCCTCATTTCATGTCTTAAACATAAAGTGAAGAGAGATAAAGAGATCTTGGGAGAAAAATGTAGAAAAGAAGAGAGATTGGAAGATTGAAGAATGGGGATTTCTTCTTCCACAAAGAAATCTGAGATATCAACCCTAAGGCAAGTTTTCTACTTGCTAATATAAGATTTAAGATGGTTAAATTATGTGATAGTTGTGTATTTGTATTTATGAATCAAATAATAGAATTTGTGGTGATTTAACCCAAATTTTGGGTTTTGATGATGAAATTGTGGATAATAGTAGTTAATAATCATGTAGGTGGATTGGGGATAGATTTATGATGTTGGTTGTGGGTAAAAATGAAGTAGGATTTGGTTTTGGGGAAAATCTAGGGTTTACAACCCGTAGGCCATTCTTGGCAATTTCTCCAGACCGAATCGATTCGCTAAGGGGTTGCTTCTAGGTCTGCATAACCCGAATCGATTCAGGTTAAGACACAATCAATTTGGTCAATTGTCGAAAATTGGTTTTGTTGTCCAAATCGATTCGCTTTTTGGGCGAATCGATTCGCTAGGGTGAATCGGTTAGGCTCTAGGGCGAATCGATTCGTTTTCCTGCTATTTTTGAGTTGTTTTTATAACTCAATTTTGACCTTTTTCTTTAGTGATAGGACCTAGGAACCTTCTTGAATGACGTAAACTTAGAGTCCTAGAGTTATAGATAAGTTGGAAAGCTACCCTAGAGTAGAATTGGTTTATATGGGATTTTTCGGGGTATGCCTATTGATGTTAGGGCACTTTTTCTTCTAGTTGATTATTATAAAACTATGAGATGTATTATTATGTTTGGGAGACTTTAGAAGCTCGATGAAGCTCTGTTATTCTTGATGGTTTATAATACCTTCCCAAATAAATTGAAAGGTTATTTATTCATCGAGGTTGCAATGATGATATAAATTACATATGGCTCCGGAATTAAAAAGGATGAATTGGTCACTAAATTTAAAGGGATATGGTTTCGAATAAAATGAAACATACATTTACTAAAATGTAAATGGGATTGGAAATGGTAAATGGAAATGGAAATAATGATGGTAAATGATAATTTACTTAATCATTAATATGATAAATGATGATTTTGTTAAACAAACCTCTCAAAATGACATCATAAGGGAAGTTCGCGCGCTTGGTGATGCCCCCTGGCTGGTGAATGCAGGGTGGATATAGATCATAGGCCATATGAGCGATTATGTTATATTTTCTTGTGCTGGTGAGGAGATTCCGAGTGTGGTCTTGACTCTCCCGCAGGCATATGGCCGCTTCCTGACGTATTTCGTTGTAGGTGCCCAAGTTATCTTGTATAGATAAGCCCTGGAAGATGATGGTCATTTAGGGGCGCTCCTAGTGGGGAAACTCGAAGGGGCGGTCTTAGAATTCGTTATATGTATATAAATATAACAGTTCATAATCAAGTGGGACTTGATGTTTCTGATATGCCATAAAGAGCATAAAGAAGTGCCACAAAGAGCACAGTACAATGCCACAAAGAGCATTTAATGTTGATTATATTCCTGATAAGGAATGGTAATGCCAGGATGGGCATGTAATTGAAATAAAAGCCATAAATATCTTATAATTATAGTTAAAATTTCCTTATAAGGAATAAACTATGAAATTAATTGGTGTATTTGATGGAAGTTTTAATAATGCTAAATCTTTCTTTTTCTCCTCCTTCTGCTTCATTGTCCTAACTTGCGTTTTAGAACTGTGTAGATAGAATTTTTTTTTATGATGATATTCATAACCGTCATACTCTTTATTCATCTGGTGATTATATAGAACCGGGCCCTGACCCGTTTCTACTTCTTGTTGTATTTGCATATTGTATTTGCCCAGGTACTCCGCCGTAAGGATGTCTGATTTGAATTCCTATTCCGTTATTTTCAGCGAGCCGTGATGCATTGCGGGTAATACGGGACATTTGTTATAGACGTTTTCATTTTTTCACTCTAGTTAAGTTTAAGCCTTTTATTCGGGCGAGAGGCCCAAGCTTTTGTAAATGTCTAATGAAGTGTATTATATAAGTTATTGAATCGGTTTAATGCTGTTTTATATTTTGTGGACCGACAGCATATTCGGTCCATTTTATTGTACTTGTGGTCATTATATATATATATATATATAAAATCTTGGGGTTCCCACTTTTTCTTTTCAGCATCGAGTTGTTTAATTTCCTTCTTTAACTTCAAAACAAAATTTTTGGCAATCCGTTTTCTGAAATATTGGGTGGTTATCCTGGATACTCTATATTTTATTTCAATGCTGAGAATGATTCCATCCGAGACTCATGTTATATTGGAGTATTGGGCTGGCCACTCCTTATTTTGGTGAGCGGGTTGTCACAGTAAATATCCTAATGTGGTGTGATTTATAGTGTCATGTATATTAAATGGCACGATAGTTTAAATGATATTGGAACTTGAAATAATTAATAAAATTTCCGGATGCCAGTTTAGAGGGTGTAGTTAGTTTCGGAAGGTGCGAGATGGTCAAAATAAGTGCCATATTGTATTTTTGGGTTTCGGGCCCTTTTACCTAGTTTTAACTTAAATGCGTATTTGGGAGTCATTTTAATGTGGTGTTAACCACTTAAGTTGGAGACTTTAGACTTAAGACCCAATTTTTAAGTCT
This sequence comes from Sambucus nigra, assembly GCA_949130495.1. NCBI lineage: Eukaryota > Viridiplantae > Streptophyta > Magnoliopsida > Dipsacales > Adoxaceae > Sambucus > Sambucus nigra. The sequence goes on along the minus strand of OX422215.1, from coordinate 275,165,872 downwards.
TGCCCCTTATTTCATTTCTCATTTGTGTGTTACCAACAAAGGGAGTTAGAGAGAGAGAGAGAGAAGAAGATAAAAGAGGGGAATGAGAGAGATTTGATGATGGAGGATTTGGGATTGCTTCTTCTCCAAATAAATCTGAGATATCAACCCTAAGGCAAATTTTCTACTTGCTAATATGTTATTTAAGATGTATAAATTGTGTGATAGTTGGGTATTTACATTTATGGTTTAAATGTGGAAATTATGGTGTTTAAGACCTAATCATAGTTTTGGTGATAAAACTTTGGGTGGTAGTTGTTATTAATCATGTAGGATGAGTTTGGGTGGATAAATATTGATGGTTATGTGAAAAATAAAAGAGATTTCGAGTTTGGAGAAATTAGGGTTCATAACCCTTCGTAGCCATTTTTGGCAAAATCCCAGGACCGAATCGATTTGACCCTTGGGCGAATCGATTAGGTAAGGGGTAGCTTCCAGGTCTTCATAACCTGAATCGATTCAGGTCAAGGCCGAATTGATTTGGCCAATTGCAGAAAGTTGGTTTTGTGGTTCGAACCGATTTGCTTTTTGGGCGAATCGATTCGTTTTCCTGTTGTGTTTGAGTTGTTTTTATAACTCAATTTTGACCCTTTTTCTTTAGGGTTAGGACCTAGGAACCTTCTTGAATGAAGTAAACTTAGAGTCCTAGAGTTATAGATGAGTTGGGAAGCTACCCTAGAGTAGAATTGGTTTATATGGGGTTTTTCCGGTGTTATGCCTATTGATGTTAGGGCACTTTTTCTTCTAGTTGATTATTATAAAACTAGGAGATGTACTATTATGTTTGGGAGACTTTAGAAGATTAATTGAGCTATGTTAGTCTTGATGGTTTATAAAACCTATTAATGAATCTTTGGATAATAAATTGGGAGTTCATTTATCCTTCGAGGATTGTAATGATGATATAAATTACGTATGGCTCCGAATTTAAAAGGATGAATTAGTTTCTAAATGTAAATGAATATGGTTTCAAATAAAATTGAACAAGCATTTGCTAAGATGCAAACGAATAGGGTTTCGGAAAATGATATATACATTTGATAAAATGTAATTAGAATTTAGAATGAAACATACATTTGCTAAAATGTAAATGGAATTGGAAATGGAAATAATAATGGTAAATGATAATTTACTTAATCATTAATATGATAAATGATTATTTGGTTAAGCACACCTCTCTAAATGACATCATAAGGGAAGTTCGTGCGTGAGGTGAAGCCCCCTGACTAATGAATGCAGGGTGGATATAGTCCTAGGCTATATGAGCGTTTGTTAATATATATTTTCTACGATGGGTAGGAGATTCTGGGTGTGGTCTTGACTACCACGCAGGCACATGGCCGCTTCCCGACGTATTGCGTTAGGTGCCCAGGTTGTCTTGTATAGATAGGCCCTGGAAGATGATGGTCATTTAGTGGTGCGACGAGTGGGGAAACTCGGAGGGGCGGTCTTAGAATTCGTTATATGTATATAAATATAACAGTTCATAATCAAATGGGACTAGATGTTTGTGATATGCCATAAAGAGCATAAAGAAGTGCCACAAAGAGCACAGTACAATGCCACAAAGAGCATTTAATGTTGATTATATTCCTGATAAGGAATGGTAATGCCAGGATGGGAATGTAATTGAAATAAAAGCCACAAAGAGCTTAAATTGAGATAAAAGCCACAAAGAGCTTATAATTATAGTTATAATTTCCTGATAAGGAATAAACTATGAAATTAATCGGTGTATTTGATGGAAGTTTTATTATGTTAATCTTTCTTTTTCTCCTTCTTTATTAAATTACTCATGCTTTTTCTTCATTGTCTTAGTTTATGTTTTAGACCTTTGTAGATAGATTTTATTTTTCCTAGCATGATTTTATTCATAACTGTCATACTCTTTATTCATTTGGTAATCATATAGAACCGGCCCCTGACCCGTTCATATTTCTTGTTGTGCTTGCATTTTATATCCGCTCAGGTACTCCGCAACAAGGATGCCTGCTCTGATTTCCTATCTCGTTGTCTTTGGCGAGCCGTGATGCTTTGCGGGTATTACGGGACATTGTGCAATAGATGTTGTCATCCTTGCATTCTAGTCAGGATCGGGTTCTTTTACTCGGGCGAGAGGCCCAAACTTTGTAATTGATTAATGCAATGTATTATGTAAAATATTGAACTTGTTTGTCATTTTTGGATGAGTCTGTGACCGACAGCATATTCGATCCTTTTACTATTTAATTGTCGTTATTGTACTATATATTCTTGGGGTTTCCACTTTTTATTTAATGGGTTGTTAAGTTGTTTTCTTTTATTCACTTTAAATTCAAAAAAAATTGACAACCTGTTTTTCTGAAATATGGAGTGGTTATCCCGCATACTTCTTATTTTGTTGTGATGCTGAGAATGATTCCATCCATGATTTCATTGTTTTGGAGTATCGGGCTGGACACCCCTATTTTGAATTAGCGGGTTCTCACAGCTATTCATCTTAATAATCAATAATAACATTGCACAACTAATCTAGGCATAAAATATTTCAAATCTTAAATCATATTTGCATATTTAATAAAAATAGGTCCAAATTAGTCTCACTTTACCTAATTAATCTTTCTAGTTATTTTTAAGAAAACGTGATTAAATATGATTTAAGATATATGCCACTTAAGAGGAAAATTAGAGAAATTCATGTCTGAAAATAAGTCATTTTGAAAATCTGAATACGTGATTATGTTCATCTCATAAAATTAAAAAATACGTGTTGTTAGAGGATCTTGATAAATTTGATCTTGGTCATTAAAATTTGGTTTGAAATCTTATTTTAATGGACGTTTAGGTTTTATATAAGTATGAGAGGAAATATTTAGGAAACTATTATTTTGGAGGAGTAAGAGAAAGATTTTATAATTGCTCATAGCCCATATAATTTGGCGTATTCTGTTATAAATCGAACACTACATTTTCATATGCTTGCACGATCTTTGAAAACATTTTAATGACCTAGAAAGATTTCGATTCGAAGCTCAAGCTGTGGAAACAGTTACAACACAATATGGAGGTATATGGAATTTATGTTTTTGAATTAACTTTGTCATTTTATTTTGATATGTATTTTTTAACTCGAAGCGTTTATATTAAATGATTTTTCAAAATGATATTTTTTATTTATGGTTCGTTGGAATGATATGGGCGTCTCGTTAGAATGAGAATGTTGTTCTTGTTGGACCGAACATTTTAGTTCGTTAAAACGAAGTTTATTTTACGTTCGAGCATAGTTCTTTGTTCGTTAGAATCAAGTTTATTTTTTATTGGAACGAAGTTCACAGTTTGTTGAAACAAACTTCTAACAAAATTCAAATGTGGTCCTTATGTTTTATAGAGATTCCCCCTTTGGATTTTCGTTAGAAGTTGGTTCAAATGAACTTTGGCCTTCGTTAGAAGGAAATAATATTTTCGTTCAAATGAAGTGGCAATTTTGCTCAACCGAACTCTGCGGCCTCGAAAAAACTATTTTTTTATAAATAGGACCTGTTTGAACTATTTTTCACAAGGCTTTTGGGAAAAAATCAATTCCCATGCCTTATCTAAAAGTTTTCCCCTTTATGTTTCTTTATAATAACACTTTTCTGTAATAACCCTCGCTTATGAGACCGTATTTTATAGTAAATACTCAGTATAGTAATTAGAGACCAGTGTTGGGTTATGATTTCAATGTTAATTCAATGTAGAAAAGTTGATATTTATTGTGAGTTTGCATACATATCATAATTATGGGAAAATATTGATATGTCATGCTTATTAATATCATCTATATTTAAAATGATATTTGGCTTAATTATGAGACCGGAACCTAAATTGAATGTTAAAATGTCCAAATGATAATTTGGAGGTTGCAGTTGATTCCGGAATGTGCGATATAGTCAAATAATGTACCACATTGTATTTTGTAGTTTTGGGCATTTTTGACTGGTTGTGCCTTAATTATAAAGTTGCGTATTATTTTATCACACTATTAGTTAATTAAGTGGGACAATTTCCTTAAGCCACTACTTAAGCCTTTTGAGTCTTCTAATTACCCTAATTCCCTTCCAAAACCAAAGAGAGAAAGAGAAGAGTAGAGAGAAAGACTTGGAGATTGAGAGAGGATTTTCTACTACACCAATAAATCTGCAAAGTTGCTGAATCAAGGCAAGTTTTTACTTGCTATTTTTGTCTTGAGATAGATGATTTGCTATGATAATGGTGTATTGATTTTAGTTTAGCAAACTTAGGGTTTTTCTTATGTATTTATGGGTTTTGATTCATTCAAAGATGATTGGGATGATTTATGAGGTTTAAGATGGTCAATAGTATCAATGATGTTATCTTGATGTTAGTATATAAGTTTGGTTTGAAGAAATTTGAGTTGGGGTAGAAAATGGAGTCCAAGACTCCATAGCCAATTCTTGGCAAAATCGCAGGCCCGAATCGATTCGGCCCCCGGGCGAATCGATTCGGTTAAGTCCAGTGCCCAGGTCTTGTGAACCGAATCGATTCGAAATTTATCCGAATCGATTCGGCAGTTATGCAGAAACCCAAATTTTCTGGCCGATTCGGCCAAGGGGGCGAATCGATTCGGTAGCCCTGCACTTTTTCAAATTTTTCTTTTTCATTTTTAACCCCTTTTCTTTAGGATTAATGATTAGGGACCTTCTTAAATGAAGTAAACATAGGGTTTAGAGTATTAGTTGAGTTGGGACGATATCCTAGACTCGAAAGGGTTCATCTAGGGTTCATTCAAAGGGGAATTTAAAGTAATGCTTAGGCATTACTTTCGTCTCGTAGTTTTATAAAGGTCTAGAATATATTAAGGTCAATTTGGAGACAGTAGAATTCAACTCGAGTTAGATTTGACTTGATGGTTTATATTAAGGCCTAAAAGAGGCTTGGTGAATAACTTTGGAGTCCGAATTTCTTATCGAGGATGTTATGACGGTACGTAATATGTATAGTCCCGGTTTAGCTTATACATTTATTAAAATGGGAAGTTGTTAAGGTAAATGATAATTTACTAAATCATGTAATGGAAATAAATAAAATGGATGTTACACACCTCTCTAAATACCATCTTAAGGGAAGTCCGTGCGAGAGGTGAAGCCCCCTGGCTAATGAATGCAGGGTGGATATAGTCCTAGGCCATATGAGCGCTTGTTTTATTTTTCTGCGATGGGTAGGAGATTCTGGGTGTGGTCTTGACTACCCCGCAGGCATATGGCCGCTTCCCGACGATTTCGATAGGATCCCAGGTTGTCTTATGTTAGGCCCTGGAAGATGATGGTTATTTAGGGACGCACACAGTGGGGAAACCCGAACGGGCGGTCTTAGAATCGTTATATTTATAATTATGACTATTCTAACTATCGAGTTGGACTCGGTGGAATATGAATGCCGTAAAGAGCAACTTTATGGCACAAAGAGCATGCTATTGAGATTAGTGCCATAAAGAGCACATGATGATAATTATATTCCTGATAAGGAATGGAAAAGATGATTGAAATTGAAATATGATGAAAGATGTTAAAGGCTCACAAGTACTTTTAATTCTGTTTTAACATGAATCTCACTCTATATAGTCCTTTATCAGTTTTAGTTCCTTATATGATGTTACCATGCTAGACTATCATCCTATGATTATTGTGGATCATTGTCATACCTGTCATTTATCTATTGATCACATATACCCGGCCCTGACCGGTTTTCATTTCTTGTTGTATCTATATATATATATATATATATATATAATCCGTTCAGGTGTTCCGCCGCACAGTCGCCAGTAATGACCATTCCTTCCTTATGTTTTGAGGAGTCGTGACAGTGTGCGTGTTTCACGGGAGTTTTGTGTAGACGCCTCCATTTATGTTTCTAGTTATGTTCAGTTTATTCGGTCTTGTTGCCCAAACCGTTGTAATTGTATAATGGACCTATTATGTAACACTTGGTTCTAATTGTATGTTGTATGGTTGTAATTGACCGACGTTTCATTCGGTCCTTTGTATCTTTTAGGTTTCTTATTTACGCTTGTGGGGATTTCCACCCTCTATTTCTATTATGGGTTGTTGAAAATGTTTTTCTTTTTATTTCAAATCAAAGTTTTTGATAACCCGTTTTCTGGAATATATAGTGGTTATTCCTTATACCTTGCATTGTTGTGATGCTGAGAATGGTATTTATCCATGATTTCCTATTTTATCGGGGTATAGGGCTGGCCACCCTTTATTCCGGATAGCGGGTTGTCACAGATGGTATCAGAGCATCAGGTTCTAGAGTCTTTAGGATCTATGCGGACTTGTCACGCTCTACCGTAGCGTTCTTTGATATAGGACTTAATATTAGGATTGTTTTGCTGCTTATGTATGCGATCTTCTGCTAAATAGATTGTCTTATATTATGTTTTAACTCTATCTCGTCTCTATCTCAGATGCCGCCGAAGAGAGGACGTCCCGCTAGACGTAATAGGGTTGTTGAGGATGAGTTTGGTCCTCCACCGCAGCAGGGGAATATCAGTGCCGCTGAAGTGGAAAATATTGTGGCCCAAGCTGTCAACACCGTGATGACTGCAGTGGCCCAACAAATGCCACAAGCTCAAGTTAGGGGACAAGAAGCACTAGTTCCTATGGGACCTTCTCAGTGGGAACGGGTGAGGGAGTCTTTCCTTAAGGAATATCCCCCGGAATTCGAGGGAGGTTCGAATGTTATCAAGGCGAACCAGTGGAAGAGAGATATGCAGCGCCATCTTAGAATGGTGGAATGTAGTGAGGAGAAAAAGAAAATTCTCGTTACTTCAAGCTTGTTGGATCGGCCTTGGACTGGTGGGAGTCAATGACGACACCCGAACAAAGGGATACTATGTCCATCACAAATTTTTGGGCTTTGTTTGATGGAAAGTATTTCCCTCCTGCAGTTCAGAGGGAAATGCAGAGGAAGCTTCAGGATTTGGTACAAGGGGAGAGATCGGTTGCCGAGTACGAGGAGGAGTTTACCGGGTTAGCAAGCTTTATACCGGATGAAGTAACACCAGAAGCGAAGAGGATCTCCAAGTTTGTGGGAGGTTTGAATTGGCGAATAAAACAACATTTGCTTGGAAATACATCTCTAGTGACTTTTGGTGATGTGATGAATGCTGCTTTACTTCACTGTCAGGAGCATAGATTGTTTGTGCAAAACAAGAAGAAGGTTATAGTGACGGGGCAAACAGTGAGACAGGGAGGAGTTGGGAGCGGAGGGGGAACATCTTCTTCGTCCCAATCCTCGGGGAACAAGAAGGTTGAGAGGGATCCTCAGCAAGGGGATTCGTTAAAGCGTCAACGTTTCGGTGGGTTTAATGTTGGTGGAAATAATAACAGGCAGGGTCAAGGTGGTCAGCAACCACAGGAAGGCCGAGGAGGAAATGGAGGTAGGGGCCAACAGGGCCGAGGTGCGGGGCAATTCCGGAATAACCAAGGCAGGAATCAGGATAATACAACAAATAAATGTTTCCAGTGTGGGGAGATGGGTCACTATAAAAGGGCATGTCCTCAGTTGGTTGGAGGGCATCTTCCAAGGGCCCCACAGCAGCCGTATGTACAGTTTCCGCCCCAAGCGCCAAATCCGGTTGCTCCTCCTCAATAGGGGCAATTGCAGTACGGAAGGGTTTACCATATTCAGGAGGCTCTGTTTCCTCCAGCTCCTCCTGCACCAACAACGATCGAGGGTAAGTTTCTCATTCATGGGCATATGGGTCGAATCCTATTTGATACGGGTGCTACACACTCCTTTATTTCTAGAAGTTTTGCCCAGACTACAGGTTTGATAAAATCTGCTGAAAGTACCTTCACTAGTGTTGAATCCTCTATGGGCGATGGTTCATTGATTTTCTTCGTATGTAAAAACGTAGGAATTAATCTTGGTGACTTGTGTTTTGAGGCCGATTTACTCATCCTTGATATGGTCAGGTATGATGTAATTTTGGTTATGGATTGGCTAGTGAAGTACCGTGCTATAGTGAATTGTTTCGAGAAGAGTATAGTTTTTGCAGTTCCGGGACAGGAGATGTTCCTGGTAGTTATGCCTTGTATGGAATGGAGCACGAGTGCTTATCTATATTGCATTGCGGAAGACGCATCTAGAGATGTCGTGGTTCCCCTAAATTCTCTTCCAATCGTTAGAGATTTTGAAGATATTTTTCGGGAAATACCGGGATTACCTCCAAGTCGGGAAATAGAGTTTGTGATTGACTTAATGCCGGGAACTCGACCGATCGCCAAAGATCCTTATTGAATGGCTCCTGTGGAGATGAGGGAGCTGAGAGATCAGATTCAGAAGCTACAGGAGCAGGGCTTTATTAGGCGTAGTACCTCACCGTGGGGCGCTCCGGTATTGTTTGTGAAGAAGAGAGACGGGTCTCTCCGGTTATGCGTGGACTATAGGGAGTTGAATAAAGTCACCATCCGGAATAAATACCCTTTACCTCTCATCGACGACTTGTTTGATCAACTTAGGGGAGCTTCCTACTTCTCCAAGATCGATCTGAGGATGGGGTATCACCAATTGAGGATACGAGAGCAAGATGTATCCAAGACGGCCTTTTTGACCCGTTATGGATCTTATGAATTCTTGGTTATGCCCTTTGGGCTAACCAATGCCCCTGCAGTGTTTATGGACCTTATGAACAGGGTGTTTCGGGATTTCCTTGACTAGTTTGTCATTGTATTTATCGATGACATCCTAGTCTATTCTCAGACAGAGTCGGATCACGATGCTCACTTGCGGTTGGTCCTGCAGAGATTGAGAGATCATCAATTCTATGCAAAGTTTGAGAAGTGTGGCTTCTGGTTGAAGGAAGTTCAGTTTCTGGGGCATGTGGTGTCATCACAGGGCGTGTCTGTGGGTCCGGGTAAGGTGATCGCAGTAAAGGAGTGGGGTCATCCCACGACGCCCACTGAAGTTCGTAGTTTTCTGGGCTTGGCGGGTTATTACCGTCGATTCATTAAGGGCTTTTCCAAGGTTGCTAGCCCATTGACGAATTTAACCCGGAAAGGAGTAAGATTTGTATGGGACAGTTCATGTCAAGCGGCTTTTGATGAGCTCAAGGATAGATTAACTTCGGATCCAGTCCTGGCATTGCCAAAGTCGGGATTGGAATATCTCGTCTTCACTAATGCATCTCTTCTGGGATTAGGAGGTGTTCTTCAACAAGAGAGACAACCCATTGCGTACGCTTCTCGTAAGTTGAAACCTCACGAGAGGAACTATCCGGTGCATGACTTGGAATTTGCTGCCGTTGTATTTACCTTGAAGATATGGAGGCATTATCTCTTGGGGGAAAAGTTTAGTCTTTTCACCGACCACAAATCGCTGCAATACTTATTTTCCCAAAAGGATTTGAACATGCGCCAGCGTCGTTGGTTGGAGTTTGTGAAAGACTATCAATTTGATATTCATTATCACCCCGGAAAGGCGAATGTGGTAGCAGATGCCTTGAGTAGAAAGCCTGATGGAGACTTAGCTGAGGTGTGGAAAGCTAAATGGAGAGAACTCAGCCTAGAGGATGCAGGAGTGAGAGCGTTCCTTTCTGTGATGACGGTTACTCCCACGATTATAGCAAAGATTGTGGAAGCTCAGAAAAGGGATAAAGTTTGTCAAGAACATACACGCCAGCTGTTATCTGAGGGAGCGGAGTCGTACTCAATTGGTTCTGAGGGTGGACTACGCTTCCATGGAAGACTTGTGGTTCCCGACGATGGAGATTTGAGGCGTACAGTGATGGCAGAATCCCACGGGTCCAAGTTCACGGTGCATCCAGGCGGGGACAAGATGTACCAAGATATGCGTCGTTTGTATTGGTGGGCGGGTATGAAGAGGGATATCTCCGAGTTTGTGTCTCAGTGTACTACTTGTCAGTTGGTTAAAATTGACCACCAGTGACCGACAGGTTTGTTACAACCGCTCGAGATTCCCGTATGGAAATGGGAGAGCATTTCGATGGACTTTGTTACAAGCTTGCCTAGATCGCAAAAGGGTCACGACTCAATTTGGGTGATTGTCGACCGTTTGACCAAGTCGGCACACTTCTTGCCCGTGCGCACCGACTATGATACCGCTCGTTATGCCCAGTTGTTCATTGAGGAGATCGTCAGACTCCACGGGGTACCTTTAAACATTGTCTCCGACCGAGATAAAATATTTGTGTCCCACTTTTGGCAGAGTTTCCAGGGAGCTATGGGGTTTGAATTGAAGTTAAGCTCTTCCTATCATCCTCAAACAGACGGTCAGACCGAAAGGGTAAACCAGATGTTGGAGGATATGCTTCGTATGTGCATACTTGATTTTAAAGGCAGTTGGGAACAATACCTCCCGTTGGTTGAGTTTGCTTACAACAACTCATATCAATTCACTATTGTAATGGCACCCTATGAAGCTCTGTATGGCAGGCGTTGTAGATCGCCCGCTTGTTGGTTGGAAGTGGGTGATAATAAGTTTCTTGGACCTGAAATGGTCCAAGATACTTCTTCGAAGATTGAGCTTATTCGAAATCGCATACGGATAGCCCAAGATCATCAAAAGAGTTATGCCGATGCGGGTAGGAGACATATGGAATTGGAGGTTGGAGACCAAGTGTTGGTGCGAGTGTCCCCGATGAAGGGCATTAAGCGTTTTGGGAAGAAAGGAAAGCTTGCACCGCGTTTTGTTGGACCTTTCCCGGTAATTGCAAAGGTTGGTCCCATGGCATACCAACTCGCCTTGCCAGAACCTTTACAACAAATCCATGATGTATTTCATGTCTCCTCTTTGAAGAAGTACATAAGGTGTGACGGTGCCCTTTGGCACATTCCTTTCGAAGATATCGATTTGCAGCCCGATGTTTCTTATGAAGAACAACCGGTTGCAATCCTTGAGTTTGGGGAGCGAAAGTTGAGATCTCGTGTGGTGCCCCTAGTGAGAGTTCATTGGAGTCATCATCATGCAAGCGAATCAACTTGGGAACGTGAGGATGAGATGCGGGAGAAATATCCACATCTTTTCTTATGAGGTATGCCTGAATTTTGGGGGCAAAATTCCCTCATAAGGGGAGGAGTATGTAATAACCCTCGCTTATGAGACCGTATTTTATAGTAATTACTCAGTATAGTAATTAGAGACCAGTGTTGGGTTATGATTTGAATGTTAATTCAATGTAGAAAAGTTTATATTTATTGTGAGTTTGCATACATATCATAATTATGGGAAAATATTTCTATGTCATGCTTATTAATATCATCTGTATTTAAAATGATATTTGGCTTAATTATGAGACCGGAACCTAAATTGAATGTTAAAATGTCCAAATGATAATTTGGAGGTTGCAGTTGATTCCGGAATGTGCGATGTAGTCAAATAATGTACCACATTGTATTTTGTAGTTTTGGGCATTTTTGACTGGTTGTGTCTTAATTATACAGTTGCGTATTATTTTATCGCACTATTAGTTAATTAAGTGGGACAATTGCCTTAAGCCACGACTTAAGCCTGTTGAGTCTTCTAATTACCCTAATTCCCTTCCAAAACCAAAGAGAGAAATAGAAGAGTAGAGAGAAAGACTTGGAGATTGAGAGAGGATTTTCTACTACACCAATAAATCTGCAAAGTTGCTGAATCAAGGCAAGTTTTTACTTGCTATTTGTGTCTTGAGATAGATGATTTGCTATGATAATGGTGTATTGATTTTAGTTTAGCAAACTTAGGGTTTTTCTTATGTATTTATGGGTTTTGATTCATTCAAAGATGATTGGGATGATTTATGAGGTTTAAGATGGTCAATAGTATCATTGATGTTATCTTGATGTTAGTATATAAGTTTGGTTTGAAGAAATTTGAGTTGGGGTAGAAAATGGAGTCCAAGACTCCATAGCCAATTCTTGGCAAAATCGCAGGCCCGAATCGATTCGGCCCCCTGGGCGAATCGATTCGGTTAAGTCCAGTGCCCAGGTCTTGTGAACCGAATCGATTCGAAATTTCTCTGAATTGATTTGGCAGTTATGCAGAAACCCAAATTTTCTGGCCGAATCGATTCGGCCAAGGGGGCGAATCGATTCGGTAGCCCTGCACTTTTTCAAATTTTTCTTTTTCATTTTTAACCCCTTTTCTTTAGGATTAATGATTAGGGACCTTCTTAAATGAAGTAAACATAGGGTTTAGAGTATTAGTTGAGTTGGGACGACATCCTAGACTCGAAAGGGTTCATCTAGGGTTCATTCAAATGGGAATTTAAAGTAATGCTTAGGCATTACTTTCGTCTCGTAGTTTTATAAAGGTCTAGAATATATTAAGGTGAATTTGGAGACAGTAGAATTCAACTCGAGTTAGATTTGACTTGATGGTTTATATTAAGGCCTAAAAGAGGCTTGGTGAATAACTTTGGAGTCCGAATTTCTTATCGAGGATGTTATGACGGTACGTAATACGTATAGTCCCGGTTTAGCTTATACATTTATTAAAATGGAAAGTTGTTAAGGTAAATGATAATTTACTAAATCATGTAATGGAAATAAATAAAATGGATGTTACACACCTCTCTAAATACCATTTTAAGGGAAGTCCGTGCGAGAGGTGAAGCCCCCTGGCTAATGAATGCAGGGTGGATATAGTCCTAGGCCATATGAGCGCTTGTTTTATTTTCCTGCGATGGGTAGGAGATTCTGGGTGTGGTCTTGACTACCCCGCAGGCATATGGCCGCTTCCCGACGATTTCGATAGGATCTCAGGTTGTCTTATGTTAGGCCCTGGAAGATGATGGTTATTTAGGGACGCGCACAGTGGGGAAACCCGGACGGGCGGTCTTAGAATCGTTATATTTATAATTATGACTATTCTAATTATCGAGTTGGACTCGGTGGAATATGAATGCCGTAAAGAGCAACTTTATGACAGAAAGAGCATGCTATTGAGATTAGTGCCATAAAGAGCACATGATGATAAGGAATGGAAAAGATGATTGAAATTGAAATATGATGAAAGATGTTAAAGGCTCACAAGTACTTTTAATTCTGTTTTAACATGAATCTCACTCTATATAGTCCTTTATCAATTTCAGTTCCTTATATGATGTTACCATGCTAGACTATCATCCTATGATTATTGTGCATCATTGTCATACCTGTCATTTATCTATTGATCACATATACCCGGTCCTGACCAGTTTTCATTTCTTTTTGTATCTATATATATATATAATCCGTTCAGGTGTTCCGCCGCACGGTCGCCAGTAATGACCCTTCCTTCCTTATGTTTTGAGGAGCCGTGACAGTGTGTGTGTTTCACGGGAGTTTTTTGTAGACGCCTCCATTTATGTTTCTAGTTATGTTCAGTTTATTCGGGCTTGTTTCCCAAACCGTTGTAATTGTATAATGGACTTATTATGTAACACTTGGTACTAATTGTATGTTGTATGGTTGTAATTGACCGACGTTTCATTCGGTCCTTTGTATCTTTTGGGTTTCTTATTTACGCTTGTGGGAATTTCCACCCTCTATTTCTATTATGGGTTGTTGAAAATGTTTTTCTTTTTATTTCAAATCAAAGTATTTGATAACCCGTTTTCTGGAATATAGAGTGGTTATTCCTTATACCTTGCATTGTTGTGATGCTGAGAATGGTATTTATCAATGATTTCCTATTTTATCGGGGTATAGGGCTGGCCACCCTTTATTCCGGATAGCGGGTTGTCACATTTTCTTTCCAAATAATAATCCATAAAATGATTTGTTAATTTTGTCAAACACTAGCTCCATATACTACATCAAATGCTTCTAACGTGTTCTCTACTACTGTTGAAGAAGAAAAGATTCAATATCCTAAGGGTGATCGATGGATATCGATGGAATATCTTTTTCCTATGAGAGGTGTTGGAATGCATCACATTCAATTGAAGATTAATCGACCATGTTCATTATACTTGGTGGATCTCTAAGTAATATTTAAGTCATTCGAGTTTGTCAAAATCTTAAATACTCCTAAATCAAAACGTTTTCCCCATAAGGGATTTTTCCTCAAACATTCTTCTTTTGCTCGGTTTGGTTTTGATTTCACATATTTTTTCTTTGGACATTATCCAAAGAATACTTCTAGACCACTGGTCCAGTACCCACTCAGTACTTCCTTACCCACTCATCATATTTTTTTTTCATTTTTCACCATATATGGATACACATTTAAGATGATCGAATCACCACTACATTCCATCAATTCATGTGATTTTTTCATGGTGTTTTGATAATGGATTCGTTTCTTTAGTGAGTTAATAATGCATGGATAGAATTTCGTTATTAATTGATGATTACTTTCTTCATGCTAGACTTTTTACCCCCATTATTCTACACATGCATAGAATTTTAAATATTGTACTCACTTACCGTATGTCGAATATGGTGTTCTCATCTCATTAGTGTTTTATAAAGAACCAAATGTACTATAGATAAGTTGTGCTTGTAAGAACCATTGCCTACATTTCGTTTCTCGAAAAAGTTGTTTTATGTTAAGTAATAGAAAGGGGCTATAAAAGCAAAGATTCTATTTGCATTAAAAGCCACCATTTGCAAAAGATCCTGGAAGATTAATGGCACACAAAAGGAGAAGTATCGAGGACATTTTTTTTAGTTCATTGTTGCTTCGCTACACATGATCATTATGATATCTTCAAAAATTTAAGAGTAGATTCTTAAATATGCCAGATTTTCAGGGTGTTATAAAATAGAAAATAAATGGGTTTCTACAACCTACACTCTTGAAAAACATTAAATAGTTTGACTTTATTATTTTGAGAAGCATTTAAATTCGTGGCATGTTTCATAAGCCGAGTCAATTTCATTTATGTTAACCATTCTTAAACCTAAGGTTGACATTATGTTCTTTCTTCAAAAGTATCTCATTGACTTCGTGCCCCATTGTAATGAATGCTTAAGTTGAGTTGCTTATGGAAAATTTCACACAATTACATTCCTCTTTACATGGTGTGATGGATTTTGTACCCATATCTCGTTTTTAAACATATACTTTTTATGCTTTAAAAAAATTGAAAATTTTCAAAAATAGTTGGTATGCCTTTTGGAAAGTCATCGCATGTGATAAATTGATTATCTTTGTATAGTTATTTCATTTGGATTTTGGTGATAACAATTGATTCTTAGTTTCTTATACTTTGACTTTATGAACAAAAAGGGGAAGAATAAATTTAGGGAATGTTTTTTCTTTGATTTAAACTTGCCTATGCGTCATGGTATTTCATTTTGTTTCATGTGTGTGGAATTTTCTGCATTAATGATGATCTCGTGGACTACACAAGTTAAAGGATTTTAATTGAAGACAAAGTCTCGAATTTCATTCCCTTTTGGGTTCGGGAGCGCATTAGTACTGCACTGTCTTAGATATTTTAATTTGTTTCGGTTTTTAATTTTGTAATGGAATCTCCAAGGGGGGAGATTTTCCACAGAAAGATTTTAGAATTACTCGTATATTAGATAATTTGGCATATCTTATTCGGAATCAAATACTACATCTGCATATGCTTCCATGATCTTTGAAGATATGTTAGTGATCGAGAAATATTTCGATCTGAAGCTCAAGATATTGAAAATGTGATGACATAATACATAGGTATATGGCATTTAGGTTTCTAATTTAACTTAGTTAAATTAATTTTGGGATTTTTTTACTTGTGACATTTTTATAAAATGATTTTTCAAAATGATCTTATTTATTTTTGCCTCATTTGAATAAGATGGGCATCTCGTTAAAATGACACAGTTATTCTCATTAGAACAAAAATTTCAGTGCATTAGAGAAATTTTATTTTTCATTGAAATAAATTATGTAGTTCATTAGAAGGAACTTCTAACGAGATCAAAACAGGGTCTCTTAATTTGGCAAAGTTGCACCCGTTGAAAGTTCGTTGGAAGCTAATTCGAATGAACTAAGCCCTTCATTCGAACATAAGTTAACATCGTTAAATCAAGTGGCAATTTTATTCAAACTATTTTTTTGTAAATAGGATCCTTTTAAACTGTTTTTCATAAGGCTTTAGACAAAAATCAATTCCCTTACCTTCTCCAAAAAAATTCCTCTTTTGGTTTATTTGAAAGAATACTTTGTTTTTCAAATCATGCATCCATAGAATTATTTATTAAGTTTGTCAAATCCTAGTTCCATATAACACATTAAAACCTTGTAGACTGTTCTCTGCAGCTAACTTGTGGAGTTGCGACTCTACTATTGATGAAAAAAGGATTCATTATACTCAGGGTGATCGATTGATACCGAGGGAAAAGATGCTTTCTGTGGGTGGTGATGGAATGCATCACTTCCTATTAAATATTTTAACACCCTATACATTATACTTAGTATATCTCTAAGTATTTTGTAACTCATTCAAGTCTGTCGAAACCTCAATCAATGCTGAATCAAAAGATTTTGTTTGAAAGAGACTTCTTTCCTCAAACATTCTTCTTCTACTTGGTTTGGTTTTAGTTTGGAGTATTTTTTCTTTGGATATTATCTTTGCACGCACACCTATTCTAAACAAGATAAAATTTTTGTTAAATTTGAATATTTATGTGGGTAACCTAAGATACAAGTGAATCAATATAACTCGTGCATTTTCAGGAGGTGATCTGAAATTACTAAAGAAACCTATATCTTGTCTATCATATAAAGGTTTAGAAAAAGAGTCCTAATAAGCAAAAAAACACAAGTTAATAGAAGATGATTGGATCATCAAAATTTGTTCAAATTTTTATAATTTTAGCTAACGGCGAGTTGATGCAGCTGTAAAAAAATCATCTCGATCGGACATCGTTAAGGCCTTATGCATAACATTTTGGAGATCGTACTATCATAATTTCTTAAATTTTGGACACATTCGCGTTGAAGACGAGATGAAGTTGTGTATGAAAAATCAACTTGATTGGACATTGTTAATGCCATTTGCATCACATTTTTATATCGAACTGTCAGATTTATGATCCATCTTAAGCTGGATCATTCCTCTAAAAATATTCATTTCAACAATTAAATTTATTCCAATTCCAATATTTTTAAATAAAATCTTGCATGAACATTTTCATAAAAAACAAATCATTACAAATTTCCAATTTCAACTGTAAAAAAAAATATGATTCCCCCCAAATTTTTAATTATTAGTAAAAACATGAACATTTGTGTGATGAAAATCAAAACCAATATCAAAAGTGAAGTTTTAATTCGAAATTTCAAACTTTAGAAGATTTTTATTGAAAAAGTCTCATTTTTCTTGAAAAAGTGAAATCTCCAACTAACACTTTTCCCTTCCTCATTAAACTATTTTTGGTTAGAACCTTGTTTCACGTCCATGAAGATATTCATTTTTTTCGATGGATATAAATCTTTGAAACGTCGCCTTTTATAATAAATTTTTCATATGGTGGCTTTCACACATTCATTAATGTGGTGGAATAATATTTCAAACTTTCAAATGTATTATTATTCAATGAAAGTCTTAGACCTAACCACATCAGCTCTAATGATTTTAAAGTATGTAATATTTTTAACTCCAACCATGATGATGCAAGTCTCAAACATATAAAGGCAAAAAGGACACCCTTTTTCAATTCACATACATTTTGAAAATTCCATAATAGCATTACTCGAAAGTGTTTTGTTCTTTACTTCATAAGATAATGATAAAAAAATTAGTGATGCGTAAGTGAGATGAGTTACGATATTTGCTTAAGATAAATTAATCTCGAAAACCATATATCTTTAAAGCCTTTCAATTCTAAATATTGAGTTTATACTCATAAGCACAGACAAGATAAAAGCACCACGTGCTGGCAAGTTCCTTTGAGAATATAATCACAAAACGTATCTAAAAACAAACTATGCAAATACAGCATTAAACAATGTAAAATGAGTTAAGGAACCAGCTAAACGTTTTAAGAAGTCCTAGGATCATAGAGAAACATTATAACAAGTAGAAGTCGAGGGAATCAATAAATGATCAGGTCTTGTTTGCAAATCTATCAAATGTAAACGATCATTCCTAATCCATATATATATATAGCATGAGGAAAATTTGTAGTACGTTAAATATTGGGAGTATATGCAATTCTTTTTCCCCGTTTTAGATCAACAAGCCTAGGATGTTCATGTTTCTTCGTATGTTGATTTTCCAATCAAAGCTATAATTATTTCAAGTATTATGAAAGTGGGAGGTTGATTTTAGAAAATAACAAAATTATGTCAATCAGTTCCCATTATAATGATCACATTTATAAACCTTAGGATGAGGCACATGAGGAAATGTCTTGGGAGAAATCTTATTGAAATGTTTAACCCCTTTCAGCAAAAAATAAAAATACTTTTTATGACCCTTTTTGTGACAATAGATACAAATAAACTACTTTTTAGATCTTTTATGATTAGGCATATGATTTTTTTTATTAAACTCTGAGTTTACACAACCTTTTTTATTTTCAAATGACTGGAAACATTTTTCCCTCTTAAAGCACCCTTGAATTGATGCTCTCCTAGGATTGCCTAAGTCTATACTATCAAAGTATTCAACTAGTTTGGATGTTTTTTCAAAATATTTTATTGTTAGTTAGAGATCCAATCTCAAATTATATTGAAAATTGAAGACTCAAACGAACCCTGTCTGCACCACATGATTTTAGTTGGTAAGATGAAGACACGTCAATTGAGTATAGTAGACCACACACTACTTCACTCACATTTCACACACACGCATTTATATATGTTTTCCAAAATTATTTAACAATTTTTAGCCATTAAATGATTTAAATTGGTTTTATTTAGGAATTAATCAAATAAATGAATCTTATGATTAATATTTCTAAACATGTGGAAAAATATTGTTTTGGTATAATAATGGGTGAAAATAATTTTCGTGATTTTTTCAACTTAAAATTATTTTCTAAAAACTTTTAATTGATTAAATATGCATTTTTATGATTTAAAAAATCATTTTGCAAATTCCTTAAAATAATTTTAAAATATTTAAGTGTGTTTGTTGTGTGTTTCTTATTTTTAGGTGTTGAGAGATGTTTTCATCGCGGGTGGATCGACCTTATCAGTGGCTCAAACTAGTTAGTATAAGTTGACATGGGTCATTGAGTAGACTTGTTTGACCTGTTAAAGCATACCTTATAACATTTTTTATGACCATTGGATTTACACTCGATGGTAAGTGTCACGATCCCGACCCGAAAATAGTAGGGAACGAGTGTCTTGACATGCCACTAAGGCATCCAATATTCTGGCCTTAAAATTTTTGTTTTAAAATATATGTAGCGGAAGTATAATCACATAGTTATGAATCGTAAAATACAAAAAGTGAAGGAATTACATCATCGGATCTTTCAAAAGGGAACTTCATTTGTATCAAAATATCAACGAGTTACAACTTAACACAAAGAGCTAAACATGCTCTATCTAATTAAACAAACTTCTACTTAAGGTAACAAAAAGATCTTTAAAAGCTAAATCTTCAACATAGTCCTTTTTCGTTCCATCCGAGAACTGAATTATTTCCTGAGAAATGGTTGTTTATACAACGTTAGCTAAAATCCGAATGAGATTCAATATCCAGACATTCCAGGTTTTTCAGAAAATTGATACCTATTCAATTTAGAACATAAGGTATATACGTAGAGATAGGAATTTCAAGAAATATATATATAAAGTTAATGACAATATATATATTCAGAATAAACAGTTCAGAACAGAGTAGATAAAACAATTGAGCATGTGTCAATTATTCAGTTTTAGTGGCCATGTACGCTCTAATACCCAGATAGATAGTGTTACCAAATGTTTCCACCCGGTAACATCACAGACAGATAATCATGATTTTTGGAACAATGCCTTGTTTAGGGCACAACAGCGATAAACCAGCTGGGAAGGTACCACCCAAATATTTACACCCAGTAGTTAAGGCCAATATAGTAAGAGAGTTTCCATAGGCTGAATCAATAAT
Organism: Sambucus nigra; assembly: GCA_949130495.1. NCBI lineage: Eukaryota > Viridiplantae > Streptophyta > Magnoliopsida > Dipsacales > Adoxaceae > Sambucus > Sambucus nigra. The sequence goes on along the minus strand of OX422215.1, from coordinate 275,145,825 downwards.
GTCAGAATTCAAATCAAATGTTTATATGGAGAGATATAAACATATAAAAAATGACAGAATCATCGTTATCAAATGCATTTTGAGAATAAAAGGATTTCAAAAAATATACATAGTTTGCATAATATAATATAATCAAAATGCGAAAGAAATTTCATAGCATACTCACCTAAAATAGAGGTCGAAATTATAGATAATGAGTCTTCGATCGCACGTTAATCTAACAAATACGATAAAGGTTTAATTATATGTTCTAAACAAGTTCCAGTCTACATATTGTATTTTAATAGTAACTTGTTTCAGAGGATTACTAAAAACCATTTTCTTGACTTTTAAAACTTATTGATCGTAGTTAAAGAATTCAATTCATAGTTCTTCCTAATTAGTCAGTTCCCAGTAGAGATGTAGGGTCACAGGGGCACCACTTAAATACCATTTCCTCTAGATGGAACATTTCCGGATTCATTCCCAGTAGAGATGGAGGGTCACAGGGGCATCGCATAAATACTATCTCCTCTAGACAGAATTTCACCTGGCCTGACTTTGGAATTACTTAAATGGGATTCCATAATAACGATCAATTACTTTTAAAAAATCATTTTTAAAAGGATATATACAATTTCAAACAAGTTTATATGAAAATAAAATCAACTTGGATTTCTTCAAAACTTTAAGTTTTGATTAGTGAAGTCCTTAGTGTATTTTACCAGCATAACTACTAAGAAAATCTATAAAACACAAAATAAAAACTATAAAAATACATTATAACATTTAAATAAAATCATACCTACGAAATGAATTCTTTCTTCGAAATTATAGAACTCCTTCTTAAGATATTTCCCAAGCTTTCTATCACTCTTTCTTACTATAATTCTCAAGGAATTGGTGTGAGTTTCAAATGAACCCTAAGGCCCTATTTATAGGTTTCCAAGAGTATTACGGTGTTAACACGTGTCTAATGACTAGGATTTTTGGATTGGTGATTCAACACTGAGGTGTCACGATCCGGTGTGGTCTTGTAGTTTTAATATCACCAAATGATGACAAGTGTTTTAGCTTTCTCTCTAAAGATGACATGTGTAAGGTGGAAGTGACCAACACGTGGTGGAAAGGTGATAAAGGTATAAGGGTCATTTCACACATAAAGGGTATTTTGGTAATTTCACACTATATATTTTGAATATTTCTTATAGGTCCTTGAAAATATTATATTTACAAAATGGCCCATTTTTTATTTTTATTTCTGTCCTTAAATTTTCATAAAATTATATTTTCTACCCCAAAACTTATTATTTGCCTGAAGATATGCCATAAGATTTCGATTTGATCCAATTTAGAGTTGATTCTTTATAATTAAAAATGGGGTTTGTTATATTGATAGCCAATAATACCACATATCTAATAATACAAAATTTATAAGGTAACAAGTAACACAAGAGTGTAAAAACAAACTATATATAAAAGTGGGGTCATTACATCCTACCCTCCTTATCAAAAGTTTGGTCCCCAAACTTTACTTACATTAAAACGATATGGATATCTCTCCTTTATTTCATTTTCCCGCTCCCACGTTGCTTATTCAACAGAATGATTCCACCATAATACTTTAACTAGTGGAATAACCTTGGTTCGTAATATTTGATCTTTATGGTCCAAAATTTCCACTGGATGCTCAATGTACGACAAATCTTCTCTAACTTGAAAAGGCTCATAACTTAAGATATGTTTTGGATCTGGGACATATTTATTTATCATTGATACGTGAAACACATTATATACACAAGAGAGTGCCGGTGGCTAGGCTATTTTATACGCAACAGCTCCTATCCTTTCAAGGATTTCAAAAGGTCTTATGTATCTTGGGCGAAACTTCCCTGTCTTCCCAAAACGTATTACTCCCTTTGCAGGCGATACTCGCAAGAATATATAATCTCCTCTTTGGAATTCTAACTGTCGGTGTCGATTGTCAACATAACTCTTTTGACGGATTTTAGCGGTTCAAAGTCGGTCTTGTATTAATTTCACCTTCTCTGTTGTGATCTGAATTAATTCTGGTCCCAATAATTTTATTTCCCCAACTTCTACCCAACATGTAGGGGAACGACACCTTCTAACATAGAGTGCCTCATACGGACCCATTTGAATGCTTGCTTGATAGCTATTATTATATGCAAATTCCACTAACGGTAAATGATCATCCAATTCCCTTTTAAATCAAGTGCACATGCCCTAAGCATATCCTCTAAAGTTTGAATAATTCTCTCTGATTGTCCTTCCGTTTGAGGATGAAAAGCAGTGCTAAAATTCAATTTTTCCCCATCGCTTCTTGTAGGCTTTTCCAGAAGCGAGACACAAACTAGGGTCACGGTCAGAATCAATTGAAATTGGGGTTCCATGAAGCCTAATAATTTCCTTCACATACAACTAAGCTAACTTTTCTAAAGAATGGGTAATCTTAATGGCAAGAAAATGAGCATATTTAGTTAGCCTATCAATAATTACCCACATAGAATCATTACCACATAAACTCCTTGGTTAACCTGTCACAAAATCCATAGTCATATGTTCCCATTTACACTCAGGGATAGGCAGTGGTAGTAGCAATCCTGATGGTCTCTGATGCTCAGCTTTTACTTGTTGACAAACCAAACACTGAGATACAAATTTCTCTATCTCCCTTTTCATGTTATTCCACCAAAACACTTCTCGAATATCCCTATACATCTTAGTATTTCTAGGATGAAATGTGAATCTCGAGTAATGACTTTCCTCCAAAATTTGGCTCTTTAGTTGGGCATCATGTGGAACACACACTCTATTTCCAAACCTCTATATATCATCCCGTATCGCAAATTCCATTCGCTTCCCTTTAATAACCTCTTCTCTAATCTTCTTCAGTTATGGGTCATTTACTTGTGTAATTTTTATCCTTTGTATCAATATGGGTTATACTTGTAAGTTTGCAATCATTCCACCTATACTATAAATATGAACATCTATTTCCATATTTCTTAAGTCCTTCAATAGAGGCTCCCGGTTTGTAATAAGACATGATAAATTTGGTGTAGGCTTCCTACCTAAATCGTCAACTACTACATTAGCTTTCCCTGGGTGATAATGAATATTCAAATCATAATCCTTCCTCAATTCTAACCACCTCCTTTGTCTCATGTTCAATTCTTTCTGAGTAAATATATATTTCAAACTCTTATGATCGGTATAAATCTCACAAGTCTCACCATATAAATAGTGTCTCGAAATCTTAAGAGTAAAAATTACAGGTGCTAATTCTAGGTCACAGGTTGGATAATTTTGTTCATGTGGTTTTAACTATCTTGAGGCAAAAGCAACTACTTTTCCATTTTTCACTAACACACATCCTAAACCATTTTTTGAAGCATCACTATAAATCACCAACCCTTTCGTACCTGAAGAAATTGTCAAAATTGGGGCAGTCACTAATCGAGTCTTAAGTTCTTGTTAAATTTTCTCGACTTCCTCAGATCATTCATATTTTGCCTTCTTTTGTGTTAACCTAGATAGAGGTTTGGCAATGATAGAAAATCCTTCAACAAATCTTCGATAATAACCTCCTAATCCAAGGAAACTACGAATCTCACTCACATTAGTTGGTCTGGGCCAATCTAGTATAGCCTCAATCTTTTGAGGGTCAACTGACACTCCCTCTTTGGATATGACATTTCCTAGAAAAGAAACACTAGGCATCCAAAACTCACATTTCTTCAATACACTTAGAATAAATGAGAATGTCATCAATGAAAACAATAACAAATTGATCCAAATATTTCCTAAAGACTCTATTCATCATATCCATAAAGTGGCTGGTGCATTAGTTATTCCAAATGGCATTACGAGAAATTTATAGTGACCATATCTAGTACGAAAAGTTGATTTTGAAATATCATCATCCTTAATCTTCAATTGATGATAGCCTGACCTAAGGTCAATCTTAGAGAATACTTGTGCACCTTCTAATTGATCAAACAAGTCATCTGTACGAGGTAAGGGGTATTTATTCTTAATGGTTACCTTATTCTGTTCACGATAATCTATACACAGTCTCATTGTACTATCCATCTTTTTCACAAATAACATTGGAGCACCCCAAGGTGATATACTTGGTCTGGTGAAACCCTTGTCTAAAAGGTCATCTAATTTAACTTTTAACTCTCTTAATTCTAAAGGTGCCATACGATATGTTGGTTTTGAGATTAGTATAATTTCAGGAATAAGGTCAATGGTAAATACTATTTCACTATTAAGAGGTAGACCGGGTAAATTATCAGGAAAAACATCCATAAATTTCATAGCAATAGGAATATCTTCTAATCTAAGCTCTATCACCTCCAAACTAGTAACAGTTGCAAGAAATCCTTGACATCCCTTCTTAAGAAAACCATAGGCTTGCATTTCATAAATAATACACATTGGAGATATGATGCCAGCTCCTTCAAAACTAAATTTTGGTTGGGGAGGAATTTGGTAAGTAACACTCTTCTCAAAATAGTCTACCTTAGCATGATGTGATGCTAACCAATCCAAACCCAAAAGGACTTCAAAATATTAAATGTCGAAAACTATCAAATCAACAAATAGTTTATGACTATCAATTTCTATGGGGCAAACCTTGTATACTAACTTACCCATCAATAACTCACCCGAAGGAGTAGAAACGTGTATGTTATAATTCAAGGGTTTAGGAAATTTATGAAAGTGATTTAATACATATATAGATATGAACGAATGGGTAGAACCAGGATCTATCAAAGCTTTAAAAGGTTGTGCACATATAGAAAGTGTACCTGAAACTACCGCATTAAAATCTTAGGTATCAGAAAAGTGCAAAAACTCTACCATGTTTGTCTTGATCCTTCTTTGTACTTGAAGGCTTTATCGAAACCCTTGCTGGGTTTGGGCAGTCTTTTATCTGATCTCCTTTGTGTCCACATCTAAAACAAGCTCTTGAATCCTTATAACAAGGTCTGCCTCCATGCATCTTTCCACATTGCTGACATGACTGGTTATTATACTATTTGTTATCACTAGATCCACCAACATTGGATGTGTTCCTAAAGAAATTTCTATTATTCGGGTTCTTTCCTTTTTCTTCCACAAACTTTATCTTGCCATCTCTAATTCGATTGTACTCCTCACCATCCCTCTCAGCTATTGTGGCCCTAGTCATGACATCAATACATGATGTTAATTTCAGGATGGAAATTCGACTACGAATATTCAACCTTAACCCACGCTTGAACTTATTTACTCTTAAAACATCAGTTGCTACAACATGACGTGAAAAATGGTATAACTCAGTAAACATTGCTTCATATTGACTAATCGGCATATTCCCTTGCACCAGGCTCATTAAGTGAGCTGCCATTTCGTCTTTCACCGTTTTCGAAAAATATTTCTCATAAAAGATTACTAAGAAATCCTTCCAACCTATGTAAGTATTCCTTTCCCTATGTATTCTCTTAGTCATTCTCCACCAATGTTCAGCCTCCCCTTCTAACATAAATGTTGCAAATGACACCCTTTGTTCATCGGTACACTTAAGAACATTGAGTATCCTTTCCATCTTCATCACCCAACTTTCTGCATCGGTGGTGTTAGGAGTACCTTTAAAAGATGGAGGATCCAACTTCTTGAACTCTTCAATAGTACATCTACTTAGTTGAAGATTCTTTGGTACTCCATTGTTCACCTGCTACTCCACAATCTTTGCTAGACTTTCAATTGCCCTATATGCACCTTCCAGTCCTTCTATACTCGAATCACTAGTTCCCATTGATGATCTTCTCTTAGTCTTTTTCTACAGTCATGGACAAACGTAAGATCAACTATACTATATTAATATTGAAAACTAAAAGACCAATTATATATAATATAACACATAGGGAGGGCTATCACATAAATTAGATTTTTAATACTATCTCCTAAGGATGGAAACATAAAATCTATAACATTCGAAACCTATGTTCAGTAGTCTACGGGTTCATAACCTATGCTCTGATACCACCTCTGTCATGACCCCGACCCGAAAATAGTAGGGAACGAGTGTCTTGACATGCCACCAAGGCATCCAATATTCTGGCCTTAATTTTTTTTTTAAATATATGTAGCGGATGTATAATCACATGGTTATGAATCGCAATAAACTGAAAGTGAAGGAATTACATCATCGGAGCTTTCTAAAGGGAACTTCATTTGTATTAAAATATCAACGAGTTACAACTTGACACAAAGAGCTAAACATGCTCTATCTAATTAAATGAACTTCTACTTAAGGTAACGAAATGAGCTTTAAAAGCTAAATCTTCAACATAGTCCTTTCTCATTCCATCCACGAACTTAATTATTTCCTGAAAAATGGTTATTTATACAACATTAGCTAAAAGCTGAATGCGATTCAATCTCCAGACATTCTAGGGTTTTTCAGAAAATTGATACCTATTCAATTTATAACATAAGGTATATACGTAGAGATAGGAATTTCATGTAATATATATAAAGTAAATGACAATATATATATTCAGAATAAACAGTTCAGAACAGAGCAGAAAAAACAATTGAGCATGTGTCAATTATTCAGTTTTAGTGGCCATGTACGCTCTAATACCTAGACAGATAGTGTTACCAAATGTTTCCACCCGGTAATATCACACATAGATAATCATGATTTCTGGAACAACGCCTTGTTTAGGGCACACCAGCGATAAACCAACTGGGAAGGTACCAGCCAAATATTTCCACACGGTAGTCAAAGCCAATATAGTAAGAGAGTTTCCATAAGCCAAAATCAATAATTTTAGAATTCAAATCAAATGTTTATATGGAGAGATATAAACAAATTAGAAGCGACGGAATCATCAGTATCAGATGCATTTTGAGAACAAAAGCATTTCAAAAAATATACATAGTTTGCATAATATAATATAATCAAAATGCGCAAAAAATTTCATAGAGTACTCACCTAAAATAGAGGTCGAAATTAAAGATAATGAGTTTTCGATCGCACGTTAATCTAATAAATACAATAAAGGTTTAAGTATATGTTCTAAAGAAGGTCCAGTCTACATACTGTATTTTAATAGTAACTTATTTCAGAGGATTACTAAAAACCATTTTCTTAACTTTTAAAACTTATTGATCATAATGAAAGGATTCAATTCGTAGTTCTTCATAATCAGTCGGTTCCTAATAGAGATGGAGGGTCACAGGGGCACCGCTTAAATACCATCTCCTCTAGACATAATTTCACCGGTCCTGACTTTGGAATTACCTAAATGGGATTCCATAATAACGTGCAATTACTTTTAAAAAATCATTTTTAAAAGGTATATACAATTTCAAACAAGTTTACATGAAAATAAAATCAACTTGGATTTCTTCTAAACTTTAAGTTTTGATTAGTGAAGTCCTTAGTGTGTTTTACCGGCATAACTACTAAGTAAAGCTATAAAACACAAAATTAAAACTATAAAAATACATTATAACATTTAAATAATATCATACCTACGAAATTAATTCTTTCTTCGAAATCCTTCTTAAGATATTTCCTAAGATTTCTATCACTATTTCTTACTATAATTCTCAAGGAATTGGTGTGAGTTTCAAATGAACCCTAAGGCTCTATTTATAGGTTTCCAAAAGTATTACGGTGTTGACACGTGTCTAATGACTACACTTTTTGGATTGGTGATTCAACAACGAGGTGTCGCGATCTGGAGTGGTCTTGTAGTGTTAATATCAACAAATGATGACAAGTGTTTTAGCTTTCTCTCTAAAAATGACATGTGTAAGGTGGAAGTGACCATCACATGGTGGAAAGGTGATAAAGGTATAAGGGTCATTTCACACATGAAGGTTATTTTGGTAATTTCACACTATATACTTTGAATATTTCGTAAAGGCCCTTAAAAATATTTTATTTACAAAATGGCCCATTTTATATTTTTATTTTAGTCCTTAAAGATTCATAAAATTATATTTTCTACCCCAAAACTAATTATTTGCCTTAAGATATGTCATAAGACTTCGATTTGATCCAATTTACAGTTGATTCTTCATAATTAAAAATAGGGTTTGTTTTATTGATAGCCAATAATACGACATATCTAATAATACAAAATTTATAAGATAATATGTAACACAAGAGTGTAAAAAAACCTATATATAAAAGTGGGGTCATTACAGTAAGAATCCATCTTCACCATTCATTTCAATCGGTTATCTCTATTTTCAAATCCTTCTCTTACCTGATATTTAAACCCTCAAGGAGTTTAACATTAGAGTTTTTGGTCCCTTTTTAGGGTTTTATTTTTTCGAGAGAGAGAGATGAGAAAAAAATGGAGGGAATACCGAACTCAGTTTTGGTTTCTGACTCATTTCAATCTCCATGAAACTGGTTTATTAAACATATACCTAAATTTCAAGTTTGGACATAGTCTTTTTTAATAACTTTTGAATTGTTTGAAGTTTAAACTAATTTTTTAAATCAAGATAATTTTTCTCTAAACGTCTTAAAAAAGATTTTTTCAAATTTATTGAAAATTTTATATGTTTCATTTTTTAATCAGAGTACCGATTTTATAAAAGATTAAAGATCTTATTTTATAATTTGTGGAAAAAAATTCTTAAAGTTTTAGAATTGCGATTCATTTTAGTTTTGAATAAATCTGAAATATTTTAATATTATCCTTAGATCTTATTTAAAACCACTGAAATCTCACTTTATATGTAGAGAAATCTTGTAATTTGTTTAGGACTGATTTGTACATGTTAAGTTTCTGTCAGTTTCATCCTTGCATGTAAGCAAAAAGATTACACTACACATATTCCACTAAAGTTCTGTTGATATTTGGAGTTTTTTGTGTTTCCATTTGACTGCAGATATTTGCATAAATATTCAGAGGCTTTGTACTTTCCTTTGAGAGGGGATTCTCAGTTAAGTAATCTTTTTGGACATTTCTTATAATTGTTGTATTTGTAATTTATAAACATATTCTCGAATTATAGTGAAATTATTTTTTTTCTTTTCCGGTGTAGAAGCCCTCGTGGATGTTAATATGGGAGTTATTACCACATTACATATGGTGTTTTGGATGCTTATTATTTCGCGTACTTGCCTTAGTTCCTACATGTGCACGTTCAATTCAAAAGTTTTCTTAAAAATTTGACTAAATATTTTCCAATTAAAATATGTTACAATTGAGGATAAAAATATATTTTTTTATACTCTTTCTTCTGTTTTTCGTGAATAAGGTATACAAAGAAAACTTAGGGTTTATAAAAAAATGTTTAAATAACTTTGTTAATCATATTTTTTCATAAGTGTTTTTCCAAGTGGTGTTGGAGCTTCATTTTAAATGTTTTAAGATCACGGGGTTTCTAAAATATTTTAAAAAATAGATCATAAAAATATTTTGGAAAAACTTAGAAATCTTTCAAGACCCCCTGTGTTTAATGGAGGCAATTTTTAACCACCTACTACACTAGTGGATGAGGGAAGTACTGAGTGGGTAAGGAAAATAATGAGTGACTATACTTTTGAAAAAAGCTTCTATCTGAGTATGATAGCAAATTATGTAACTATATTTTCATAGTTATTAATGAACATAAACTGAAACACATTTCACACTGTACTAGTTCTAAGGAGGTTTGGGATATTACGATGCAATATCACGTATTTTTGCGTATTTAGAATTTAATTAATTTGGTAAATGATTTTATTAGTCATAAATTCTTCCCATTTATCCCCTGAATTTAGAGGCTTTTATCGCTCTGCAAAGTGTAATTCAAGTGGATTTTTATCATATCATTTCCATTGACATGTTGTTAATGAGTACGCCGAGTTTCGTGTATTCTTCATCTATTTCGCAGGTGTTCAGTGTTTTAATACGAGTTCCGTACCAAAAGCTTCAAAGAAGTACAAGAAGGGAATATTTCTACAAAAGCGGAAAAGATGGAACCGAACCTAAGTGGAAAGAAAAGGAACCGATTCCATTCTGGCAAAGTTCATGTAAAGACTGTCAAGAAAGAACATAACCAAAGGGAGGAAATAATGAACCAAACCTAAGGAAGGAAATAAAGAACCGATCCGATGCTCGAAGTATTCTATGTAAAGGTTGTCAAAGACAGAACCGAATCGAACCCCTTAACAGGTTCGGTTATGTTCTCGATTATTCGAACATATCCACTTGTAAAAATTAGAATCCGAACTATTTCAAACTATTATATTTCGTAGATGATAAATTATAACTCCTCCAAAACATTAAGAGGTGGCTTATGATACGTTAGGTAAGCATTGTAATAAATTTTAGAGAAGAAGAACAATAAACCCTAGTTTCGATTCCAGTTGCAATTCAAGTAAATTTCTTAATATTCCTTCTTTTATTATTGCAGTAATTCTTTTGTTAGTAAGTATTTTTTTATTCTCTTCATCTTCATTCAGTATTAAAAACGTTTTCATTCACTCCAAACGTGTTTTCTTCAAGTTTTCATATGTCCGTCTAGATTTTTAAGGTCGGGATGCATGAACTCAACCTGATGTTGTAGTTGAATGTGTATAAAATTAATCCTCTAAATTTAAGGATTTACTACAACCGTATTGTGTAAAAATGCGATAATTGTAGATCTTTGGATCTCATTTGCTTCAGGGTAATCGGGATGCTTCAGAATACATTTCGAGTGTCACTAGCGTAATACCGATTTACTCGTCCTCTGATTATGTATGGTGCGGGCTTGAACCTCATACATTTAATGCTTGGGAGTACTAAATTCTGGGTCTAATTAATCACTTAAATTTACTATTAGGTTTATACCATTAATACTTTAGGGTTGAGGGATTGTATTCCCGACCATTTTTCCTCATATTGTAGTTCAAGTTTTAATTCAATCATCATCAAGATTTCCAGTAATTTAGAGTAGTTACATTCAATTCATACTTTAGTTCATTAGCTAATCCTTTCCAAAATTGAACCTAGTTGTAGTTATTTCAATAATCAAATCACCTTTCCCTTTTCTTTAGAGTCAGAGTTAGGGTTCCTTCTTCTGTCGAATGTTGTTACAACTCGTTTGTCCTATTTCCCTGAGGATCGATACCCGACTTATTGGATTATTACTTGAGTGACAGGCTTGTACTTGAGCATAGAGAGTACGCATTTCTGTGACACATTCTTAGTCGCGTCAAGTTTTTGACGCCATTAGCGGGGACTGAGGTAAACTTAGGATTAGATCAAGTCAATTTAAAGCTTTGACCAAAAATTTCAAAAAAATCCAAAAACATAAAAAAATTTAAAAGCACAAAAATATTCCTCATCATCTCTCATAAGTATGTTAATGCCAAAATCTGAACTCACTCCAACTCCCCACAATACTCCAACCCATATTGACGAAAACCCGATAGTTGAGTACGACCCCGATAGCCCTCACACTCCTAATGCTCCACAATTTTGGGTTCCACCTCCCATACCTCACACTCAATTGCTAATAACACTCCGTTTTCCCTCTTAAGACACACTTCAGATGACGCTATGAGTATAGCCTGTGAGGACACAGAGTCTTTGAGTGAGAGAGATATGTCACAACACGATCGTGAAGCCGTCGGTGAGGAAGATGCCTCGTACCACCCTTTAAGAGACCTCATATATCCCAAGCGCACTGTCACTCCGAGATGCATTTACTCTTGTATAATGCAGGGCAATTTCGCTTTAGGAGTGGGGTGATCCAAATACTTACCACTTACCGTGGAATGGATTCCGAAAAGCCATATCTCCAAACCATGGAATTTGAGGAGGCATGTTAGACCCTCAGCGATCAAACTTGCACAAAAGATGTAATCTGCCTCAAACTCTTCCAATTCTCGCTAAAGGATAGGGATAAGATCTGGCTATGCCCAAACTCAATTTTATCATGGAATGAGTTACAATCTAAATTTCTCAAGAAATTTTTTCATACAAATCGAACGAACTCCATCAAGGCTCAAATTCAAACATTCTGACAATCGGAAAATGCGTCGTTCGATCGATGCTACAAACGTTTTAATGAGTTAGTTACTTCGTTCCCTCATCATGGAGTTGATAAACTGCAAATCATTTCCTTCTTCCATAATGGGCTGAATATGAATTCCAAATAACTCATTGAGACTACGTGTGATGGTGCTTTTATCGACTTAGATGCCAACGATGCTGAGCTTCACAACAGGTATGTCACCGAGACTACTCAATCCTAGGATACATCTGACCCTAGTACTCAAAATCGAACTCGTTAAGCGATCACCACTCCATCGGCATCCAACCTATTTAACGTGGAAAAGAATACTATGATGGACAACCGACTCGATCTACTTGAGAAAGGAATGCGAGAAATACTTGCGGTATGTGGAAGAGGACCACCTCCATCCATCAAAAACCCCATTGAGAAGGTGTGTGTGATTTTTGAGGCGGGTCATTGAACATAGGAATGCCCGATAATACCCGCATACAAAGTTATGCTTCAAGAACAAGTAAGTGCTGTAGGAGGATTCAAGGGTAATTTTGGTGCACCGCACGGGAATTCTTACAACCCTTTATGGAAAAACCATCCCAGTTTTAGCTATGGGAAACAACATGCCGTGATGAATCCTAATTCACATGTTACCCCTCATCCACCATCGCACTTTCAACAAGATCCACACATGCAAGGATATGTGCAAGAACCACCACCTCAACGGGCATATATCACTCCACCGTGGATAAATCTCGAGGTTATGATAAACCAATTTATCAATACCTAAAATGTGACCAATGCTAGATATGATTGCATGATCAGCGACAAAAATGCAAATATTTCAAAAATGCAATCATCATTGAGTATCCAATAGAAGGGAAAATTCACTGCCCAGGGCCAACGACTGCCCCAGGGTCAAACTAGTGTTAGCCCCACCTCGATAGAACATCAGGAGCAATGTCAAGATATGACCACTATTCGTATAGGGAGAGTCGTTGATTTATCACCTCCTCCACATGACGCAACCAAAGACAAGGATATTTCACCCTGCACGAAAGAGGCCGAAGATGTTCCCTTCAAATAGAGTGATAAAGAAGGCACTAGTGAGCTCGATATAGTATTGAAACCACCCACCGCAGAACCATTTCCTCAAAGGCTAGTTCCTTCCCACAAAGGGAACCCACGTGATGAAGTGCTAGACTTGCTAAAGCAAGTAAAGCTAAATTTACTATTCCTCGATGCAATAATTACTGCTTATGCCAAAGTCATCAAAGACTTGTTAACAATGAAGAGGAAGATGAAGGTAAAGAAAAATGTATTTTTAGCAAAAAATGAGAGCTCCATTATACTTAATGTTCTCCCACCAAAATTCAGAGATCCTGGTTCACCCACCATTTCCTGCATCATTGGAGAAAATAAAATTGAAAAAGAGTTACTTGACTTGGCAGAAAGTGTTAATATCCTTCCTTATGCCATCTATAGGAAACTAGATCTGGGCGACCTTAAGCCCACAAAGATCACTAACCAGTTAGTGGATGAACCGTAAAGATCCCACGGGGTATATTTGAGAACGTGATTATTCAAGTTGATACTTTCTACTTTTCGGTAGATTTTGTCATCTGGGACACGGAACCCTCCTTGGCCTCAAGCAATCCTGTTCCCATCATTCTTGGGAGCCCAATACTAGCTACAGCTAACACAATTATCAATATTCGGAATGGGAAGATGTAACTCACCTTTGGGAACATGAAATTAGAGACTAACATATTCCATATAGCCCAACATGCGGGGGAAGAAGATAATCTTCACGTGGTTAGCTTAATCGATGAGATTGTAGAGGAGTACTTTGAGGAAAATTATTGTGGAGATGCCCAAGGGTCCTGCTTAGTGTTGGGCCACGAGAATAAGGGGTCCCATAAGAGAGAGCCATTAGGGGTGTGCCTTATTTCATCTAGTAATAGGGGTAGTTGTGATGATGAGAGAAAAGCGAGGGAGATGTGTGTTGTGATTTCGATTGACAAAGAGAGAGAGGGGTTAGAAGAGTGAAAAATAGTAGAGTTAGAGATCGAGCAAGTAAAGGAGGACGTAGGCACTACTCGAGAGAGAGAGCTAGGGGACGTGAGCAGGGAAGATTTTGTGAAAGAGTTTGGGCAGGTGGATGAAAGCCTTACTGTTGAAGTCCAATCCCTGTTAGACTCTTTTAGTCACTTAGATGAAAGTGAATGGAAAGAAAAAATTGATGAATTCCTTCTTTGTGACCATCCACCCACACCACTTGAGGTCCCAGAACCAACTGACGAGAAAATTTGTGTTTTGTCCGATATAGAGCCCATACCATGCATCCTAAAAATTGAAAGAAACCTAGGTGTTCCCTCCGAGTCAGCGCACGCAGTCCATGCTTTGAGTCAGCATCAAGAGAATCCCTTTCCGATAAGTCACAACGAGCCTCCCGATCTTCCCTTTATCTATGGGTGAGGTCCCAACTTGTTCCGATTGTTAGTTTATAATCTTAGGATGGGATAAATAAGGAGAGAATATGATCCCGTGAGTGGGATCTATTGAGTTGGGAGCGAGAGATAGGTCGTCGCACCCCCGACACGTATGGGGTGATTTTCGTTGTATTTTTGAGTTATGTATGAGTGTCATATAGTGTCATGTTACATTTTAATAATTTTATTATTTTATTTGTCACACTTGTTCTTTTTCTTCTTTAGATTTTAGTCTTTTTGCTTGAGGGCAATGCAAAAGTGTAAGTAAGGGGGGTTAGAAGTGCGTTTTTCTAAAATTTCAGAAATTTTAAAAAATGCCCTGAAATTTCAAAAAAATCACAAAATCTTGAATAACACAAAAATATTTTTTGTTCAAGATAAATAAAACTTGGAATTCAAATTTTTCTAAAATATCATTAAAAGTCGATTTTAAGTCTCAAGTTGTAAAATTCAAAATGCACAAAGCTGAAATTGACCAAAGATAGAAATTGAGCGAACATATGCGACTTAACGAATAAATGTGGAGATTAAAAACCCCGATGAAATTCGAGCCTTTCATCTTTGTGAATTTAATAAATCAATCCGAGTTAATTGTTAACTCAAAAGTTCTTTTCAGCGTCTGATAAGTCATCGAGGATCTCAATTCTTCCACTTTGATCGGTTATGGAAAATGTGTGTGATATTGCCTTGAAAAATTTGCCAAACTAGATCTTTAAACTTAATTCATCTCGAAGCGCATATGGTAACACAATTAGTATTTTGGACAATGAAGTAGGCCCTCGCTTGTCACCCAAAAATATTGGCAAGAAAAAGTAGCGAAAAATCACCTCTTTTGTAACCCAAATTGAGCCAAATATATTTCTCCATTTTGTTTGACAACCTGAAAAACCCAAAAAATTATGTCCGAAAAGTGCAGAAAAGGGGATAATCCCATAAATTATGTCCGAAAAGTGCAGAAAAAAGGGGCAAGAAAAAAATATTTATGCTCAACAAAAATAGCAAGACAAGAAAAGCGTGAAAAATAGAAAAAGAAGACACAAATGAGTAAAAGCCCAGAAATGCACTAACGAACATCATAAGAAAACTTTCCAATTCCAAATTTCCCGCACCATTCTCATTTTATCGAATACACCTTTTGCCCGAGAAAGTCCTAAACGATTCGATTATTGTGAAATTGCTTACTGCGTGGAGAGCAAAAACACAAAAAGATAATAAAAGAGATCAAATATACTAATTAGAGGCAATGTCCCCGTTTTCTTATTTTCGTAATCCAATGATGAGATCTGGTTACCATAAAATTCCATTTTACTTATGTGCGTGAACTTGGTTCCTCTACGTTTACTCTTATAAATCATATATACATATAGACACATTCCGAGTGATTCATTTGTGAGTGAATCTATGAGAAATTGAAATCAAAATGAATTTTTAGATAAGTAACATAATGGTCAATCGGTGGAAATCCGCGGTTAAATTTCCAGATTCACACACCTGTACTATGATTTGAGACTCTTGAACATGAATTGATGATGACTATTTTCTAGAAAAGTTTGAATTATACAATTTTTGCGTATTTTGAGTTTTCTTTGAGCCAAATTTTGTGTCTATATTCTCTACAAACCCTCACGAGATAACACTCGTCCTGCTTGGGTAACCTGGGGGTTTAAAGTGTTATTGCATACGCTAAATGCAATCTCTCTCCCACGAAAGAGGCATTCTATCCAATTTCGAGTTAAACGATGTTTTGATTCTTATACATTTATTGGGACGATCAAAGTTATAAGTTAGAAGGTTTGATTTGGAATAAATTCTTCCCATTTATCCCCTTAATTTAGAGACTTTTATCGCTCTGCAAAATTTAATTCAAGTGGATTTATATCATATCATTACAATTGACAAGTCTCCAAGGAGTACGTCGAGTTTTGGGCATTCTTCATCTGTTCGTAGGTGTTCTATATTTTAATCCGAGTTCTGTACGAAAAGCTTCAAAGAAGTACTAGAAGGAAAGGTTTCTTCAAAAGATGATAAGAAGGAACCGAACCTAAGTGGAAAGAAAAAGAATCGATTCCATTCTAGGAAAGTTCCTGTAAAGACTGTCAAGAAAGAACTGAACCAAAAGGGAGGAAATAACGAACCGATCCTACACTTAGAAAACATCCTATTAACTGAACCAAGGAAGGAAATAAAGAACCGATACGGTGCTCGAAGAATTCTCGGTAAAGGTTGTCAAAGACAGAACCAAATCGAACCCATTAACAGGATCGATTTTGTTCTCGATTATCCGAACTTATGCACTTGTAAAAATTAGAATCCTACTAGGTTCGAACTCTTATATTATTGAGATGATAGATTGTAACTCCTCCAAAACATTAAGAGGAGGCTTCTGATTCCTTATGGAAGCTTTGTAATAAATTTTAGAGAAGAAGAACAATAAACCCTAGTTTTGATTCGAGTTGCTATTTAAGTAAATTTATTGCAATTCCTTCTTTTATTATTGTAGTAATTCTTTTGGTAGTAAGTATATTTTTATTCTCTTCATGTTCATTCAGTATTAAAAATGTTTTCATTCATTCCAAACGTGTTGTCTTCAAGTTTTCATATGTACGGTTAGATTTTTATGGTCGGGATGCATGAACTCAACCTGACGTGGTAGTTGCACGTGTATAAAATTATTCCTCTAAATTTAATGATTTACTATGATCGTATTGCATAGAAACGTGACAATTGTAGATCTATTTATCTCATTTGCTTCAGGGTACCCGAGATGCTTCAGAATGCAATTCGAGTGCCACTATCGCAATACCGATTTACTCGTACTTTGATTATGTATGGTGCGTGCTTGAACATCATATATTTAATGCTTGGGAGTACTAAATTATGGGTCTAATTAATAACTTAAATTTATGATTAGTTTTATACCATCAATACTCTATGGTGGAGGGATTGTGTTCCCATCCTATTTCCCTCATCATATAGTTCAAGTTTGAATTCGATCATAATCAGTATTTCAAGTAATTTAGAATATCTACATTCCATTCATACTTTACTTCATTAGTTAATCCTTTTCACAATTGCACTTAGTTGTAGTTATTTCAAAAATCAAATCACCTTTCCCTTTACTTTAACGTCACAGTTAGGATTCCTTCGTCTGTCCAACGTAATTACAACATGTTTGTCCTATTTCCCTGAGGATCGATACCAGACTTATCGAATTATTACTTGAACGACAAGCTTACACTTGAGCCTAGAGATTACGCACTTCTGAGACACATTCTTAGTTGCGTCATTATTCATTTTATTTTAAATTATGCGAGTGAAGTAATTTAATTGAATTAAATAAAAATGTTGTTATTAAATATTAATCAAAAGAAAGAGATACTGATTAATATAATGTGCTAAATTTAGTAAGTGAATAGTAAAAAATTATAGAAACTATTATGCGTCATAATGAGTGAGATTGGAATAATTTAATTTATCTCAGTCAAGAGTCGCGTGCATATTAAATTGAGGTCGAGATAGGATAATTGTTTAGAGTGACTCGGATGATGATTACAAGGTCACGGATGATTCTAATTGGATCAAAATAGTCAAAATAGTATACCCGAGGTTATTGTTCGGGTCCCTAGACAATTTTAGACGAAACCGATAGCCATGAGTCTTTTCGTAGCCTATGGTTGAGGGAGTTACGAATTTGTGAGGCTAGGATTAGATATATATATAAAACATAGAGGATCCATTAGATAAGGAAGGTAATCCATTCTTGAAGCTTAAGAGAGAGTTAATGAAGAATTGAAGCTTGTTCTTGAACCCTTATCATTCTTGGACCGTGGATCAAAAGGGAAGACAACCTCTAGCAAATCAAAAAAATAAAATCAAACCGTACTGATCAAAGTCATGTGGTTATTGATAATTCTTTTTAAGTTAAAATACCCATTTGTTAGGGTTTCAAAATAATTAATTGATTTGATGTTCTTTGAGGAAGAAACTTATTAGAATGCATATTTTGGGTAGAAATCTCAAGTACTCTGATTCAACACCTATAGAGGATAAGAAATCAAAGGGGATGTATTAACCTCCATATATTTAATCTAGGTTTTATGTATATATCAATGAAAAAAGTAGAAATATAGGGTTTTGATGGTTAGATGAGTGAACGCCTTCTTGAATTGAAATAATGATGTTTGATGCTAAACTTACGTTAAAAATCATCGTAGTACAAGTAGAAAATGTTGGGGATAACTGGTTGTAAGTTTGGTAAGATATCATGAAAGTTTATGAAGAAAAAAAATGTGAAAAATTCACTTGCGTAAGGAAGAAGATGAAACAAAAGGTTTTTAAATCTAGGCGAATTGATTCGAAAATCGAATTAATTTGACCTCTTAGCTAATTGATTAGTTTTCTAAGAAAATATGAGAATTTTCTTTTAAAGCCTAGAAACTCTTAAATTTTTATCAGGAAATTTTTTGGGACATGGTTAAAATATAATGAGGAACTTGTTATATTACAGTAGACCGATGGTAGGTTTGTGGCTTAGCCTTAGTGAAAAAATGAAGGCGAGGATTAAACGAGTTTAGATTGTGACGTAATTAATTCCAGTGAGTGCGAATCAATTACAAAAATCTCCAGTGAAATTAATATGTACATCATTGGTGTATGAAAGAGTTAACTACTGAAATGACATAGGTGCTAACTAGAACCCTTAAAGTGGATAATAATACTCAACAAAATACGATAAAGAGAATAATCGTGAATTCAAGGTGCAGTGAGTATTCCAGTGATATATCCTACGTACGAAAGATAACATTTGGGTTGTATGTATAGCCACTGAATATATATATATATATATATATATATATATATATATATATATATATATATATATATATATATATATATATATAATAAAGTAGGATGGTGTTTTCACTATTCACAAATTTGGAAGACAAGTTTGTCCTTTACATATTTGAGTTCCCCCTCTTTTTTACCCTTCATTTCCTTTCCTCCTTTTACCCAAAATTCAAATACAAGGATAAAATTGGAAATTAACACTAAGAAAGTTTTACACACTACCGAGACTACCTTCACCGTCTCTATCGAGCGCGGGTTAGAGAAATCCACCTCTCTCTCTCCATTTCGTTCTTCACCGAGTACACACTCCGCTCTCTCTCTCTCCATTTTGTTCTTCACCGCTCTCCATCCTCTCTCCATTTCGTTCTTCAGCAGGTAATGGTTTTAGGTTTTCAATGGGTGTTTGTGAAGAGGTTTTATCATTGGGGTTTATCAATAGGTTTACATTTGTGTTTTTTTATGCTCTGTTGTTCTTCACCGCTCTCCATCCTCTCTCCATTTCGTTCTTCAGCAGGTAACGGTTTTAGGTTTTTCAATGGGTGTTTGTGAAGAGGTTTTATCATTGGGGTTTATCAATAGGTTTACATTTGTGTTTTTTTATGCTCTGTTATCAATGTTATCAATGTTACAGCAACGGGTTACGGGTATCAATGTTACAGCAAACATTGATAATGATTTTATCAATATTACAGCAAACACTCTCATCAATGGGTTACGGGTATCGATTTTATATCAATAGTTTTATGGGTAATGATTTTATTGGCCGAAAGTGGTGGCTGAAATGTTTTGAAAGTGCACAAAAAAAAAATACTCTCTTACAATGGGTTATCAATGTTACAGCAAATACTCTCTTACAATGGGTTTACACTCTTTAGTATATACTGTGTTTGCAAAAACTCTGTTTCAATGGCTGCATTTTTGGAATTTTATTTGATTACTCTAATGTTCCTCTAATGTTTTGTGGGTTTATTACTCTTTGCATTTTTGGAATTTTATTTGATTACTCTAATGTTCTTCTATCCTTGCAATCTAGATAGGAGGTATTTATTGGGAAGAATGTATGACGATTCATTAGTACTTTTTATTTTTATGGGTTTATTACTCTTTGGAGTATTACTCTAATGTTCATCTAATGCTTTATGGCTTTATTACTCTTTGGAATGTTGGGAAGAATGTATGATGATTCATTAGTACTTCTTATTTTTATGGGTTTATTACTCTTTGGAGTATTACTCTAATGTTCATCTAATGTTTTATGGGTTTATTACTCTTTGGAATGTTAGTATTCATTTGTGTTGCATTCGGTACAACAAACACTATGTTTGCAAGCTCTATAAACATTTGTGTTGCATTCGGTTTTGATTTCTTATCGGTTTATGAGAGTTGCAATGGTTGCATATCTGGGAGTTTGAATGGGATTTCTTATTTGATTGAATATCTTATGTAAAAAATGTATATTGCCGATTCGTATAATGTTTCTAATGTTTTATGGGTTTATTACTCTTTGGAATGTTAGTATTCATTTGTGTTTCATTCGGTACAACAATCACTATGTTTGCAAGCTCTATAAACATTTATTGGGAAGAATGTATGACGATTCATTATTACTTTTTATTGGGAAGAATGTATGACGATTCATTAGTACTTTTTATTTTTATGGGTTTATTACTCTTTGGAGTATTACTCTAATGTTCATCTAATGTTTTATGGGTTTATTACTCTTTGGAATGTTGGGAAGAATGTATGACGATTCATTAGTACTTCTTATTTTTATGGGTTTATTACTCTTTGGAGTATTACTCTAATGTTCATCTAATGTTTTATGGGTTTATTACTCTTTGGAATGTTAGTATTCATTTGTGTTGCATTCGGTACAACAAACACTATGTTTGCAAGCTCTATAAACATTTGTGTTGCATTCGGTTTTGATTTCTTATCGGTTTATGGGAGTTGCAATGGTTGCATTTCTAGGAGTTTGAATGGGATTTCTTATTTGATTGAATATCTTATGTAAAAAATGTATATTGCCGATTCGTATAATGTTTCTAATGTTTTATGGGTTTATTACTCTTTGGAATGTTAGTATTCATTTGTGTTGCATTCGGTACAACAATCACTATGTTTGCAAGCTCTATAAACATTTATTGGGAAGAATGTATGACGATTCATTATTACTTTTTATTGGGGGGAATGTATGACGATTCATTAGTACTTTTTATTTTTATGGGTTTATTACTCTTTGGAGTATTACTCTAATGTTAATCTAATGTTTTATGGGTTTATTACTCTTTGGAATGTTAGTATTCATTTGTGTTGCATTCGGTACAACAAACATTATGTTTGCAAGCTCTATAAACATTTGTGTTGCATTCGGTTTTGATTTCTTATCGGTTTATGAGAGTTGCAATGGTTGCATTTCTGGGAGTTTTAATGGGATTTCTTATTTGATTGAATATCTTATGTAAAAAATGTATATTGCCGATTTGTATAATGTTTCTAATGTTTTATGGGTTTATTACTCTTTGGAATGTTAGTATTCATTTGTGTTGCATTCGGTATAACAATCACTATGTTTGCAAGCTCTATAAACATTTATTGGGAAGAATTTATGACGATTCATTATTACTTTTTATTGGGAAGAATGTATGACGATTCATTAGTACTTTTTATTAAGAAAGTTTTCATTTGGTTTAGTTCATGTTGTGTTTTAGTCACATTTAATAATTACTTCTCATTTATTCATTTTGTAGTTGACTTCTTTGTTCACATGGAGAACGTTATCGTGTTTGGCAACGTATGTTACTTTTAATTATACTCTCTTTCACTTAAATGAGATCAATTCCTACATCCTAATAATTTTCTTATACATTTTCATTCTTTACTTATAGGTGAATGAAGATGCAGCGATTGCTGTAACAACCGAACTCCTCTCATCAATATTTATTCTCCTCACTTATATGTTTATATATTGATTCCATCCTTTGCCTTTTTAATTACAGATTCAAAGGTTGCGTCAAAATAATATCAGCGTTGATGTCCTCGATGAATCTGATCTAAATAGTGTTCGTTCCGTGGTAAGAAAATGCACTTTTGTTTTCATATAGTACTTATAAGAAGTTTCTCCATTTGTAATCAATATCCTCTTTTCTTATCTCCGCTACAGCCTGTTAACATTTGCACACCTTCAATACGACATGGGAAGGAAAAAGGGAATTTGGCCCCCACTAAGGTTGAATTTTTTTCTATTCTCATCTATTCGAATATATATAACATATTTCTTTATCTAATTATATACACTTAACCTTTTCATATAGGATATACGAAAAGGAAAAGGGAAAAAAAGTGCCACTTTAAGTGTGGTATGTTTAACTAATTATAGGTTTACTATGATTATATCTACTATTTTCTCATTTTGTACTTAGTGTTCTTCATTTCTCTATAATCTACCTAATTTTTTTTTCAACATTTCTTTCTTTGTTCATAGAATCAAAGGCCGCATGGAAATAACATTGGTATCGTTATACGTGATGATGTTCCACCAAATGTTATGCATATTGGGGTAAATACTAGCTACTAATTGCTTTTATCGTTTCAACTTCATATTTACAACTTCTTCACTCCCCATTTATAGTATCAATCTTACAATTAACAGACTCAAACTATACTCAATAATGCAAATGAGAAAGGCAAGGGAAAGGAGAAAGAAGTTCCCACACGTAAAAGGGTAAAACACATCTCAGAAACTTTTATGATAATATTCTTTATGCCATTATGTAATATTATTGTTATATGCTTATATTTCTTTTGTAGGCGGCATGGATGGGGAAGTATAATGTTTGTCCAGAAGCGGATTGTTTTTATCATTAACCTTTTACATTATTGGTGGTGTTATTTTACCCTACAGTAATGGTGGTGTTATTAAATAATTAAGTGATTAATGTGTACCATTAGGCTTTATACAATCTCTAAAGTTTACACCAATACTGGAAACTTAATTTCACTATATTATTAAGACTATGAGCGCACCCCTTTCCATTATCACGCAATGTAGATAATTTTTTTGTTTTCTTTAGGCAATTGATCAAACGTTTGTCTCCAAAAGTTCCCTTGCACAACGATTACGACAAGAACGAGAAAGAGAAAGATGCAATCCTCCACAAGATACATCTGTCACTTCTGCCCCCCTTGCTCCACAACATAACTTCATCTCAAAACGCGCTCTTGCCCAACGACAACGACGTGATCGAGAAAGAGCATTTCAGTTACATCAACCTATTTCTGGTCACACTCCCCATGTTAACAATTCTATGGGGCCACCTGCTTTTGCTTGCACTGAAGGCTCTCCTAAGAGATCAAAGGTTTCACATTTACCTTCAGATAATGATGTGGCTCAGGTCCCGTCGTCAATAACTAAGCAATTTATAGAAGTTATTACTCCAAATCCGTCACACATTTCTATTCGAAGAATTAGTCCTTTGACGAATAGTTTACCAATCCCAGTCGCGGAGACAAATATACCCCCATCTATGTCACCTCGAAACCTTTGCCAAGATTTCGACCTAATAGATTTTGAAGAACAGTGTGTCGGATTCCTCCAAGAACACTCTCCGACATCAAATTCTCTCCAAAATGTATTGGTCCCCAATACGTTAGAAATTATACCCCACCTTGAAACAGAGAATAATCGAGATGTTCAAAATTGCCATTCATCTAATGCACATAGTCATAGGTATAATTTCTTTTTATCTATTATCTAATATTGTTTTACGTTGTGAACTATCCTTCATTTTATTTTTCACACCTTCTTATTTCATATATAGATCCACTATACAAAGCCGTGGAAATATTGCGAGCACGAGTGCACCTCAAGAACCACATGCCCATTTAGAAAGACATTTTCTTGGGCCCATGGATGTCCCTTGCCGTCATTGTTCAGCTTTACATTGGATGGGTGAAAGATTATCGACCTCATCAAAGATTCGCCCTCTATTTGGGAAGTGTTGTAGACAAGGACAAGTTCGATTACCACATCTACTTGAACCCCCACCGAAAATTAAACATATGTTCAATGGTAATGATGTTCAATGCAAGTCTTTCCAGAGTCATATTAGAGAGTATAATGCTGCTAACGCCTTTACAAGTCTTGGTGTTCAAATGGATGATAGGGTCCTCAGAGGTAGGGGTCCATCATCTTTCACCATTCATGGCGAACTACGTCATCGTACTGGATCCTTATTACCGGAACCGGGACATGAGGAAGAAGCTTCATATGCCCAGTTATACATTTATGATCCCAGTGTGGCTTTGAGTGTTAGGGAACGTAGGAATCCACAATTACGAAGTGATGTACTGCAAATAATTCAAGGCTGCTTGGAGGTCAACAATCCTTTTATCCACAAATATCGTCAGGCGTTTGCTATTTTAAATGAATCCTCTGGATCCGGCCTGAACTTGCCAGCATACTTACATTACAATTCTGCAGCAGATCGTAGAAGGTATAATTTGCCTTCGACTGATGAGATTGCGGTTAATTTACCCGGCGATGGCCATAATTCGTCTGCAATGAGAGACATTATTGTTCGCCTTCGAGGGGGGGATCAATTGATGCGAGTTAATGAATGTCACCCAGCTTACCTACCTCTGCACTACGTTCTTTTATACCCTCATGGTCAACTTGGTTGGGACCCTGAGATGAAGTTATGGGACGTGGCAAACAGTGTTGATCAGGATCATCGACTAACTCAACTGGATTATTATAGTTATCGTTTGTTTCAACATGGCACTGAGTACTCTACAATTTTGAGAGGAGGTAAACTTATGCAGGAGTTTATTGTGGATGCATGGGCTTCAATGGAACAAAATTGCTTGACTTATTTCAGACTTAATCAAAGCAAACTTCGGGTAGAATTATACAAGGATCTTAGCGATTGTATGTCTGAGGGTGTTGAACCATTGCAAATTGGTAGGCGAATGATTTTGCCATCTTCTTTTACTGGTAGTGCATGAAATATGTTTGAGATTTACCAAGATTCGATGGCCATCACTCGGTACAATCAACACCCTGATATTTTTCTCACAATGAGCGCCAATCCTAAATGGCCTGAAATTAGTAAGGAACTTTTACCGGGTCAAAATGCTCTCGACCGTCCAGATTTGGTTGCACGTGTTTTTGAACTAAAGAGAAAAGACCTAATGAAGGAGATTAAGGATAAAAATATTTTTGGCAAGAAAGTGGCCCATGTGTTTACAATCGAATTTCAAAAAAGGGGGTTGCCCCATATGCATGCTCTTCTTTTCCTCGATTGTCAAAGCAAGATTAAAACATGCGCCCAAGTAGATAATTTTGTCTCTGCTGAGTTTCCAGATCCCACTTATGATCCTACACTTTTCCAAACTATATTGAGTTGCATGGTACACGGCCCATGCGGCTCCCAGAATTCGAATTCCCCTTACATGGAGAACGGTATATGCACGAAAAAATACCCTCGAGCATTTGCAGAATCCACAACAATGGATAATAATGTATATCCAATCTATCGTCGTCGTGATGATGGTAAGGAATATACTACTGCCAGTGGAAAAAAGGTATCAAACAAAGATGTTGTCCCCTATAATCCATATTTGTCTAGACTTTTCAATTGTCACATTAATGTCGAGGTTTGTGTCGGGTTACGATGCGTTAAATATATAAATAAGTACATATATAAGGGTCATGATCGCACAACTATGGTTTTGGGAGGTGTTGATGAAATCCAACAATATTTAGATGCAAGGTACATGGGACCTCCTGAAGCAGCTTGGCGAATTTATGGTAATCACATGCATCAGGAGAAACCGCCTGTTACACGATTAGATTTACATTTACCTAGCATGCATCATGTTGTGTTTGATCCTTCACATTCATCAGCTACGATTGCTCAAAGAGCCAGCGGTCAAATGAGTTCGTTAACCGGGTTTTTTGCTTTTTGCGCATTGAATCCTTCTGCACGAGAGTATACCTACCAAGAGTTTCCCCAACATTATGTTTGGAGCTCTAAAACGAAACTATGGACTGCACGGAAATCATCCGAGTTTGCTATTGGGCGAATGTACTATGCTAGCCCGAGTTCTGGAGAATGGTTTTATTTGCGATTGCTTTTGACCGTTGTTAAAGGGCCCACATCATTCGAGTGCTTACGCACGGTGAATTGTGTATTACACGAGACTTTCAAATCGGCGTGTATAGCGAGGGGATTGCTTGAAGACGATAATGAGTGGGTTCAATGTTTACAGGAGGCATCCATCATGCGCACCGGATATCAACTTCGGCGTTTGTTTGGTGTTATACTTACACAATGTTTTCCTTTGCATCCGGAGTTATTATGGAATCAATTTTCCATTCATATATGTGATGATCTGATTCATAAGTTACGCACATTGTTTTCTATCCCAAATCCAACTGACATCCAAATTGAGGATTATGGTTTGTATCTTCTAAATGAGTTGCTTCAAGAGTCTGGTAAGAGTTTAAGTGACTTCCCTCCAATGCCTCTGCCAACTTTTAATTGGACAACTGTGGGTGGGAACAGATTACTCTCAGAACATCATCAGTTACAATCGTTAGCAATGCAAGGTGATGCACAATTAGATGTTGATCGCCTTAATGAGGGACAACGTATAGCTTACTCGGCGATAAGATCATCTGTTTTCGAGAATAAGGGGGCTACATATTATTTGAATGGAGGTGCTGGCACTGGAAAGACATTTTTGTACAATACAATTGCAACCTTCTGTCGTAGTTTGGGTCATACAGTTATTACTGTTGCTTCGTCTGGCATTGCTTCTTTGTTGTTAGTTGGTGGTCGGACTGCACATTCAACATTTTTCATACCTTTGGACATTCTTGAAAACTCAAATTGTGGATTTACAAAGCAGACGATACATGCAGAGCTATTCAAATCAGTTAAACTTATAATATGGGATGAAGTTCCTATGCAACATAGGCATTGTGTTGAGGCTGTAGATAGGACACTGCAAGATATTTGTGATGTTAAAAAGCCATTTGGAGGAATTACAGTAGTTCTTGGCGGTGATTTTCGACAAATCTTACTAGTTATCCCTAGAGGAGTTAGAGAAGAAATTGTTTCCGCTTCATTAAGGCGGTCTATGCTTTGGAGGCACATCCATGTTTTGACATTACATCTAAATATGCGACTAAACCCATTGGAGCCTGAGACAATTCATTTCTCTACGTTCTTGGATCAGGTACTGCTATTTACTCTTTTCTATTTTTTAACAATCTTCGTTCAACATGCATGCATTTGACTTTTTTTTAGTAGATTGGGTCCAATCCTCTTGAAGTTGTATCATTGCCTTCCTCAATACAAAAGTGTAATGATGTCCGTGATCTAATTGCGAAGGTGTATCCATTGTTGAATGTGGTCGGTACTGTTACACCAACCTTCCTCACCGAACGAACAATTCTTTCAGCGCGGAATGACGATGTGACTACTATAAATAATTTGGCATTGAATATCTTTCCGGGTGATACAAAAACTTATTTTGGTGCCGATAAAATGTGTGACGACGAGTCCGGTAGAGACGTACACAGTCAGTACCCAAATGAGTTTTTGAATTCTCTCAGTCCTTCTGGTTTACCCCTTTTTAAGTTGGAGTTAAAGGTGGGTTCTCCGATTATGCTTTTGAGAAACATCGCTCCGAAGGATGGTCTTTGCAATGGCACGCGATTGGTGGTTACAAAATGTGGAGAGCATGTAATTGAGGCCCAAATATTAACGGGTGATAAGTGTGGAAATTTAGTATTCATTCCCAGAGTCTCACTATCTCCTTCATCTGCGGAGATCCCTATAAAAATGACGAGACGCCAATTCCCAATTCGACTGGCATATGCAATGACCATCAACAAATCACAGGGTCAATCTGTAAAGTTTGTGGGAATTGACTTGCGCACGCCAGTTTTTAGTCATGGCCAATTATATGTAGCGTTATCTCGATGCACAAGTGCAAATCGCATTACCCTTCTTTCTGATGATTGTTCCCTTTCGACAACAAATATTGTGTATCCGGAAGTCCTCCTATAAAGTAATTAGTGTTATTTTCCCTATAAACTACACATTTGACCCCTTTATATCATCTTTTGATAATTTTTTAATTATTCTTAGGATTGGGAGCCAATGGTAAATCATCAAGAGCGGATAAATACCCGTAGGTTGCTTACATGGGGTTCCCATAACAAGGTACTTCGTCTTTAAAATGTTTTTTCTTTTCATTCATTTTTAAAAATTAGTCTTAACTATTAATATTTCTTATAGGTGGTTGTAAATTGTGCCAATCTTCATATCAAGTACATCGAGATGGATACGTGGACATTTCGTAGAGTTATTATGAGGATGTTTCCTGCGATTCCATGATTGACTATTAGAGGATAATTTTTTGGGATGTCGATCGTTTCGACTTTTTGTAAAGATTAGGCTTAGAGTTACTATACGCTATTGGATGATTGCTAAGGCTATTTTTGTATAGTCTGCTAAGGCTTTTATTACATATTCTGCTAAAGCTGTCTTTAACCTTACATCATCCATAGCTGTATCTTTGTAAGTATCTCAGATCAATAAATGAACTATTTGGGCTTTGGGTTTGAGTTTGTATGCTTTTGGTTTAAGATGATTTGCTTTTCTCAGTTGTTGGGGTTTTAGAATTGTATTGATTTTTGTTTGGCTTTTACCTTGGTGGTAATTAATGCATTTGACTTTTTGCAGGTTGGTAATTAATATATTGGTCCCTTTTGCGTGGTTTCAAAATTAATATGCAAATATATTGGTCCCTTTTGCGTGGCTTATTCTGAATTCGTCTGACTAACATTATTAGTACTATTTCACTCGATTTGGTTTCAAGACATGGTTTTGAACTCAATTGATTCAATTCAAAATCAAATAAACTTCTTAATCTAAAATGAAGGTTTGGAAAAATAATTTATTCGGATGATTTTCGTTGTGATTCAGTTATGTACTATATTCTTAACAAGTGCTCTTTAGACACTGGGTATTTTTGTTTGGATTTGAGTTATAAGTTCTCTTTAGACGCTGATTTTTTATGTTTGTATTTCAGATATGGGTTGTTTAGAAGAGGCCGTTGCAACCATATATGACCCGGATGGCAAGTATTTGATATGAGAACGATTTTCGACAAGGTGAAAGTCATTGTCTATCCCAGAGTCACGAGTCTCACAGTTTCCATCTTATATCATCAGGGATAGACCAGCTGAAAATATCAAAGCTTTCTTTGATCCGTGCTTCATGTGTGCTCTTGGGAAGTACCAGTTGTATGCACGCTGGTGTGCAACAGCTGTACAAATGGCACAATAATTCCCCAACTCCAGGCACTTTTTGACCTATCATCATTCATTAAGGAGTTATGCATCAATTCTCTATCTCAGAATTCCTCCTGGATTTCGTATTGTTCTTCGCCGGAAATATGTTGATCACCATGACATAGTGAATGATATGATGATGGATGAGAAGGTGACATATCACCCACAACTTGGTGGAAATAGGGTCCTAAAGGATACTGATATGGTGGTTGTTGTAACAATGGGATTCGCGAAGGGTGCAACATCTCTTATTGATGTTCAAGGATTCAACGTCTATCATAAAAAAATAGACTCATTAAGACATTTTGGAGAGTTTGGAATGCTGCAGGAAGTGGTGGTCGAGGAGTTATAGGTGTTTTAGTAATCATCCTGAAGTTGGTGTTAC
Organism: Sambucus nigra; assembly: GCA_949130495.1. Taxonomy (NCBI): domain Eukaryota; kingdom Viridiplantae; phylum Streptophyta; class Magnoliopsida; order Dipsacales; family Adoxaceae; genus Sambucus; species Sambucus nigra. The sequence continues at coordinate 275,115,725 of OX422215.1, read as the reverse complement.
TTCCAAATTTTGCAGGATGCATTTTTTACTGTATATACATAGACATAACACGACTATGTTATTTTTTCGTTATTTATATGCTTTCATTCATTGACTCACAAAAAAACGAGGGTACAAATCTTATTTTTTCTGTTGGTTTGATTCTTATTATTTCAAAATGTTCATCTCCACTTTCTATTTTAAGATTTTATTATGTTAAGTCTTTTTACTGAAGTTCAGGTAATCATCCTCTTCGACCATGATCATTATTATCTCCATTCTTGGTTTTTGGTTTTGGATAAACCTCCAAGGGATCTTTCTTATTTATGTTGTTTTAGGTGTTTATGGTGGTGGTTAATGACCCTAAGGTTAAATCATATTGTTGATCGAGCTCGCTTCCTCATTCCTCTTTTAGTAAGGATAAAGTTTATGTAGATGGAAGCTCACCACATATATGCCTGTGCATGTTCTTTTTACAGGTTTGGCCTTGGATTTGATCTTTTTTCTCGAGATTTCAATTATTTAATTTAAACCCCCAATGGCTATCAAGACTTTAACAAAGGTCAACAAATTTAGTGCAGCAGAATGGAGCTATGGAGTCGTGAGGAGAACCGACAAAGTTTTCTCCAGCAGCGCAGGCTAGGAGTGTCTTTGCCTGACAAAACTGCTGAGCAGATCTGCAATTGTGCAGCCGAAATGGCCAACAGCCTCGGTGTGGATGCTATTTTCGTTTACACTAAGCATGGACAGATGGCTTCACTCCTCTCGCGCAACAGCCCAAATTCTCCCATCTTTGCATTCACGAATGACGAGATCACTTGAATGGCCCTCAATTTGTAGTGGGGAGTTATATCCTTCCTCATTAGTTTATCAGATGACATGGAAGATAACGTCTCTAAAAACCATTGATCTTATAAACACAAAGGGAATGATGAAACAGGGAGATACAATTTTGGTGGTCTCGGATATTATTCCAACATGTGCAGCCTCAACTATATTCCAATCAATCCAGGTCAAAACTATAGCTTAGGCAACAATTCTCTTTATGATTTGCAGTAATAAGGTTTGCGGTAATTAGGAGCTTTGCGTTTATAGGGAGATAACATGTGTCTTTTTTCATTCTTTTGTAGTTTAGCAGAACAAAAGTCTTCATATTTAGTTTTTTTTCCCTTTTCCCCCCCGCTTATTTTTGTGGATACATGCATTTTCTTGAACTAGATTTGTATTTTATTCATCTCCCATAATGTGTAGTAGTGTGTTGTTAAAATGTACGATTTGGACTATATTTTCAACAGAGTAATGAAAAATGGTTTATTGCAGCTTCAGTTGGCGGACTTACCATGTTCTTAATTTTTGCTTCCTTGCTTTTGGTCTCATAACCTATCGGGTCTACTGAACAAATTCTATTTTTTTTGTTCTAAAGTGGGAAAAATTGGGGCAGGTGCTTTGAAATACAGGTCTCAGTGCCACAGCTCTCAGTGCAACAGCTCTTAGTGTTGTTGCTGCTCATGCTTAGTTATTGGTAGATCAAGAAGATTGGTAGATCAAGAAGATGGAGAAATATAACATTTAGTGGCAAAGATAGACTGTTCCATGATTAATAAGAAATTCAAATCAAATTTCACAAAGATAAGACTTTTCCACGACGAAGTGCTTCCCAAATTAATACAGTTTAGGCTAAAACATGTATATAGGGAAGGAAACATAAATTATTTTTCCAAACCTCCATTTTAGATTAAGAAGTTTACTTGATTTTGAATTGAATCAATTGAGTTCAAAACATAATTAATACAGTTTAGGCTTCGGAATGGGATTTTCTAAGAGAGGTCACTGATCTCATGAATTGAGTTGGGGTATTTCCAAGAGAGGTCACACATATTCAAGGTTTTGCTACTGTTTTGTAGCTATTTTGTTTGGATGTTTAATTAATTCTCTCTTTGTGATTCACATACAATTAAAATTGTGTTCCTTACTATATATGGTATGTTGATACTATGAAATTGTGTTCCTTTTAAAGATACTTGAGATTTTAATTTCAAAACACTCACAAATAAGAGGTCTCACTTCAGATTCGGTACGAAACTATCACTTATTGTAACATGTTCTATTATGGCATGTTTATAGGCCGGCTCTTCAGTTTATGCAACATATGTTAATGATCATTCTCAAGTGAGCTACCACTGTAATAGAATTGTAAGTAAGAATATTCATAGGTCTGTTCTATTATGTCATATTCATAGGTCTGCTCTTCATTTATTATATCAATTCAGTTTTTTTTAATTCTTTTTCATGGTAGCAAGTGAGCTACCACTGTAAAATTGCGAAGATAAGTGGAGGGATTTTTTCATAGTTAGCTACCACTACTCCATATGGTATTTTTGATGTCATGTTTAAAATTATCGGTAGATCTCAAGATCTGTTTTGTGTTAGTAGATGGGATTCAGCTATATTACTTTTAATCAATTTTTGAGATTGATCCTCTTTTGGTGGTTGTCTTTGAGTTGAGTTAGCTTGAGTATTTCATATATATTTCAACTCAAATTTTTATAGTTATCTGATAAATATTTTATGTTACTTAAAACTGTGTACTCTAATTTCTATATGATTGACTAGAAATTATACGTAATGAGTTTTGTTATCGCATGAATTAGTTTGTGCATGCAATCATTCTTGATCATTCTTTTTGTTTATCAATGTGAAACTATTATATAATTCTTATAATGTAATAATTTCAGCTTAATCTTTCTTATGGCAAGAGTTGGGGTTGAAGGAGGGCATGTGAATGTGGCGAAAGCGTTGAAAAGGAAGACAACAACTATGCCACAAATGGGTTGATAGATCGATTATTCATAAATAGTGTATACGCGATTTTTCATAAACAATGTATCATTGATGATTTGTTTATATGATGCTCCAAATGGACTTTTAGTGGTGTTTTTAGGTATTTTAAGTCCTTAAAATAGGTGGATTGTCCTATAAACGAATGATATTTTGCCCAATTTTTTTAAATACTGTATATTTTATTATTATTATTATAATATAAACTATTTTACAAAAAAATTCAGTTGATTCAATATGTTGGAAGTATTCGTCACACCTTCAAGAAAATTGACAATGGTTGATACTATAATATAATATATTTATGACTTGACCACGACTGATACTTTGAAAAATTGTCATCGTGCCTTCAGGCACGGGCATACCCTAGTATATATATATATATATATATATATATATATATATATATATATATATATATATATATATATATATGTATGTATTAGATGTTATATGTCATCATACCTACGCTTCTTGATATCACGGAGGTCTTATGCAGTGGACAATCCAACCTTAACGATTCCAGTGAGGTCGGGATGAGTTCCCCAGGATATAGAACTTAGGGTGGACGATTGTATATGTGAATATAATGGTATTGGCGTGTTTTTTGGCTACATTAGGTATGTGTGTAGTCCACATCTAAAAACAATTTTTGCCTCCAGTATTTCATTCATTGATTCTGAATTTGATTTAGGGTGGATCGACATTCATTGATTTTGACTTTGGTATTAGATGTCTCCACACCAATAATTATTAAAATTCGGAATTTGATTCAACCTTAAAAGGAAATTTTATCACAAATGTAGGGGAGACGGTTGATCGACTCAAGAATGTCGATCAATTGATCGACCAGTTATAGCCCAGAAGTTTCAGTGTTTTTGCCCATCGTTTTGTCACCAAAATTCATTACATGATCCCATTCTCCAAAGTAGACATACTTTATGTTATAACAACCTAAACACATGATTTCTAACGATCCAAAATCATCAAATCATCATGAAAAGTACCTACAAATTGAATTATTCATCAAGTTTTCATGTTTAAGCCCTAGGATAAATTTTCTCAATTCAAGATAGCTAAAAACTCATATTTGATCTGTGATTTATTTCATTTAGGATCTGATTCAATTTCCTAATCTTTCCGGAATTTATCTACATGAGAAATCTACCCATATTCAATATTAAATTTCCCCAATTCATGAAATTATCAATATTTCAAGTTTAGTCTTCAATTCTAAACTACCATGGGTAATATATTTGCTGAATCATAACAAGTGTAACAACCCTCACTTTTGAGAGCCTATTTATATTTATTTACTATATGAAGTAATTAATTATAAAATGATGGATGTAGAGTAAATATTAATTTAATATGAAAAAGGTTAATATTTACTGAATTGTTGTATAATTACCTTGTGAGTAGGTAAAAGTATCCATGTGGTGATTTATGGTGTCATAAGAATTAAAATGACATTTTTTGTTAATAAGAAACCGGAACTTAAAATGAGTTATAAAATATCCAAATGATAATTTGGAGGGTGTAGTTAGTCCCGGTAGGTGCGAGACAGTCAAAATAAGTGCCATCTTGTATTTTGGCATTTCGGGCACTTTTGACTGATAATAGCTTAAATAAGTTGTTGCGATTTATTATATCGTGTATTGATCACTTAAGTGGGATTTTTAGACTAAAGCCCTATTTTATTTTCCCCATCCCCATTTCTATTCTTCCATTTTACACAATTGAGCCTTAGAGAGAGTAGAGAGAGGAAGAGAACTTTGGGAGAAAAAGAGAAATTTGGAGATTCAAGCTTGTATCATTGCCTACACCAAATCAAATCTGATTTTCTTACCTCAAGGCAAGTTACCTACTTGCTATTATATCATTTAAGTGGATTAATTAGCATTGATAGTTGTGGATTGTTATGATTTAGTTTAGTCAGGGTTTTATGGATTTATGGGTATTAACCCTTGGAAATGGATTTGGATGATAAATCTTGTAAATGATGGTAATTAGACATATTTTTGGTGTATTAGTTCCATTTGATTATTTGGGTTTGGTTGGTTTTGAGGTTGGGAGAAAATTTGGAGTTCAAGACTCCATAGCCATTCTTCGCATTTTTGCAGGGGCGAATCGATTCAGCCCCTTAAGCGAATCGATTCGCATAGAAGAAGTTTCCTAGGCCTGTGTACCCAAATCGATTCGAGTTAAGGCCAAATCGATTCAGAAAATACAGAATGTTGGTTTTGTCTCCCGAACCGATTCGCTTTCAGGGAGAATCGATTCGGCAGGGCGAATCGATTCGGTTCCTATAGTTTTGAGTTATTTTCTTGTTAAAATATTGATCTTTTTATTTAGGCTTAGGACCTAGGAACCTTCTTGAAAGAAGTAAACTTAGAGTCCTAGAGTTGTGATTGAGTTTGGTCGCCACCCATGACAAGAATTGGGGCATCTGGGGTTTATTCCGGGAAGGTTTAAAGTAATGGTAAGGCATTACTTCTTTTATTGAATTTTTTAGAAGTTAGGGAGTTAATTGCCCATGCTTGGAGACTTAGGGTCTTATCGGAATCCTATGAAGTTTGGGAATTATAGGATCATAATGTCTATTTGGAGACTAAGCCGGGACTTGTAAATTGAGGAATATTAATGACGATATTCGATGAGAATAGGTTCGAATAAAATGAACCCAAATGTTTAAAGATGATAGGTTAGAATAAGATTAACCAAACTAATTAATGATGATAGGTTCGAATAAAAAAAACCAAACACATGGATAATGGAAATGGAATTTTGGTATGGTAATCGAAAATGAAAATGAGATTTAAAATGGTAAATGTTAATTTACTTAAACACACCTCTATAATTGACATCATAAGGGAAGTTCGTGCGCTTGTTGATGCCCCCTGGCTAATGAATGCAGGGTTGATATAGTCCTAGGCCATATGCGGGGTTTTTATATGTTTTCTGCGCTGGTGAGGTGATTCCGGGTGTGGTCCTGACTCTCCCGCAGGCATATGACCTCTTCCCGACATTGCGTTATGATCCCAGGTTGCCTTGTTTGATAGCCCCCTGGAAGATGATGGTCATTTAGGGGTGCGCTCAGTGGTGAAACTCGGAGGGGTGGTCTTAGAATCATTATATGTATAAGAATATAACTTTTCTGCATCAAGTGGGACTTGATGGCTATATGCCATAAAGAGCATGGATACGTGCCATAAAGAGCATGTGATTGAGATTTATGTGCCACAAAGAGCACTTGATACTAATGGTATTCCTATTAAGGAATGGAAAGATAATTAACTATGGAAGTTAATAAATGAAGGGAAATTATATCTTCTTGATTAAATCAAATAAATGATTTTATTCCTATTAAGGAATGTAAAGGGAAATGGAAATTGGATAAATGAGGAAAGGTTTTCAATTCAAGTTATTTACTTTCATTTTTTGTGTAAATGATTTAAATTCCATAAATAGTTAAATTGTTTTAAATTGTAATGTAGGCTTAACATTCTAGTTAACATGCCATATTATCATCCTTATCATTCATGCATAACTATTCATTTCTATCATGCTTTTTATTTCTTCTAGTGATCATATAGAACCCGACCCTGACCGGTTTATTTTTCTTATTGTGTATATGATTGTATCCGCTTAGGTGCTCCCCCACAAGTATGCCCGTTTTGATGTTTCCATTCCTGTTACTTTGACGGGCTGTAAGATTTTGTGGATATTACAGGACGTTGTTTAAGAAGCCTCCATTTTGGTATTCCAGATATGATCGGGTCTTTTCATCGGGTGTGTGGCCCAAACTTTTCTACTTGTTCAAATGAATGTATTAAGTAAGATATTAAATTGTTGTACTGTGTTCTATGTAGCTGTGGACCGACATCCTATTCGGTCCTTTTGTATACATTCATTTTAGTTTATTATATATATACTCTCTTGTAATTCCACTTGCTTGTCAGATTGGGTTGTTTAATTTAATTTTCTTAACTGCTTTTAAATTTTTAAATTTTTGGCAACCCGTTTTCTGATTTATTGGGTGGTTTTCCCGTATACTCAGTTTATTTTTGTTGATGCTGAGGCTGATATCCATCCATAATTCCTGTTACGTTTGAGTATCGGGCTGGCCACCCCTTATCTCGGATCGCGGGTTGTCACAACATGTTAAATCACTTGCCTAGAAATAGGAGTTCTGATCCATTAAGGAAGATGATATGGCGGGAATGTTCTCTTTTCAGTCACAAATCCGGCGATGGTGGTGGTGCAATGTGGTTGTTTGGTCCTAGGAACATTTGGAACTCCTTCCTTTCATTCCACTTATCTCTCTCAAGTTTGTAAAAAAAAATAACCCGAATGATGTTAAGGTTTGAATTATATATTAATCTTAAATTTCATCAGTCACTATTCATCAAATAGTAAAATGATTAAAATACAGTCCCATGTTGCCGGTTTGGCCTAAAACTGCCCCGGGACCCAAACTAAGCCCCCGGGTAGACTTTTATGACTATATTGATACTTCCACACACATTTCTCCTCTCTAAATGACTATAAGGGTGACATAAAAGAAAACTACTTTATAATCCATTAAGTTGGTCCCGTCACGACTGACACGCGCGTCCCAACTTAATTTCCAAAACTGTCATATTTTCTACACATGACAATTTTAATAAGTTGGTAATCGTATATTATTATACTCGCTCAGTAATATTCAACATAAATATCATAATCAAATATTAACTCTCGACTGGCAAGTATTTAAATCCAGATTAGTTATCAATTAATTTCCCATTTTTAATTCAATTAATCCTTAATTAAAACTAGTAAAAATATGAGGGATTACATACTTCCCCCTAATAAGGGAATTTCATTCTGGAATTCAAAAATAGAGGTATACTTGGTAAAAATAACTCGAAATATTTGTCGCGTATCTCATCCTCATTCTCCCAGGTAGACTCCTAGGCATTATGATGCCACCACTGAACAAGTACTAGCGGTACTACCTTGGATCTCAATTTCCTCTCGCTACGGTCGAGGATTGCAAGTGGCGACTCCTTGTAGGAAATATCGGGATGCAAGTCAATATCTTTCAAAGAAATGTGAGTATGGGGCAACTCATACCATAGATATCTCCTCACTGAATAAATATGGAAAACATCATGAATACTATGTAAGTGTTTCGGTAACGTATGTCTATAAGAAACTGTCCCAATCCGATTTATGATAGGGAATGGCACTATATATCTCTGCAGCAACTCCCTGTTCTTAAAAAAATTCCTTATCCCCTTTATAGGAGATACTCTCAGCAACACCTAGTTTGCCATAATAACCTCTCGGAAGAACCTTTTGGCATCGGTGTAGCTCTTCTGTCGATCCTGAGCAACCCGAATATGACTCCAAATCATCTCTTTCATGGATGAAGTATCCTAGATCACCTCCAATCCAAGTATCTTGTTATCCCCCACCTTTACTTAACATGCCGGAAAACGACAAGATCTACCATGTAACGCCTCAAATGGATCCATGCTAATCATAAACTAGTAGGAGCTATTATAGACAAACTCCACTAATGCGAGATACTGCTCCCATGCCCCTATAAAATCTAGGATACACATTCACAACATATCCTCTAACATCGGATTCTTTCGCTCAGTCTTCCCATCAGTCTGCGGGTGATAGGCCGAACTCAATCATAACTCCGTACCCATGGCCTCTGGAATCTCTCCCAAAAGTTGGACACAAAATTTTGTCTTGATCTGATACAATATCAATAGGCACCCCGTGAAGTCTCACTACCTCCACAATGAAGATCTGAGCGTACTGCCCCGTAGTATAATCAATATGAGCTTGCATAAAGTGAGATAATTTGGTCAAATGATCCACAATCACCCATATCGACTCGTGACCTCGCTGACATGTAGGCAACCCTGTGATGAAATCCATTAAAATGTTCTCCCATTTCCACATAGGGATCTCTAACCGCTGTAGCAGCCCTGACAGTCTATGGTGGTAAACTTTTACCATCTAACAAGTGGCACATTTAAAAAAAAAACTATGTAATATCCTTATTCACTCCATTCCACTAGTACTATCGCCTCATATCTTGGTACATCTTATCCTCACCGGCATGTACCGCAAAGTGTGAACCATGCGACTCTGTCATCACCTTGTGTCGCAAGTACTCACCCTTAGGAAAAACTAGTCTCCCATTGAAACGTAACCCTCCATCCGAACCAACTGTATAAGACTCGCCCCTCTGTGCTAGGAGCTATACTATATGATCCTGGTAAAATGGATCTGTTGCCTGAGCCTCTATCATCTTCGTAATAATCCGAGGTGTAACTCTTAAAACAAAAATAAATGATCGGTACATGGCATTTAGGTGTCCCAACTCCTTCCATTTCTCTTTTCACACCTCAGTCACCTCATCTACTGGCCTATGGCTCAACGCATCTACTAGCACATTAGCCTTCCCTGGGTGGTATTGGATATCGAACTAATAATCCTTCATAAATTCAAGCCACCTACACTGACGCATATTCAACTCCTTCTGGGTGAAGAGATATTGTAGTGACATGGGATTTGTGAATAATAGAAATTTCTCCCCCAAGATATATTGTCTCATATTCGAAGTGCAAACATGACTGCAGCTAATTCCAAGTCATGGGTGGGGTAGTTCATCTCATGAGGCTTAAACTTTCGGGAAGCATAAGCTATAGTATGTTCCTCCTTTTGATGCAAACCCTCGAGTCCCCGTAATGATGCATCAGTGTATATTAAATACTCCACTCCCGGTCTGGGCAGTGCTAGAATGGGTTCCGAAGTCAAGTTATCATTTGACTCATCAAAGGAAAACTGAAAGGCATTATACAAGATGAATGACACCCTTTTATGAGTTAGGTGTGTCCACGAACCTGCTATCTTCGAGAATCCCTGAATAAACCTCCTGTAGTATCCTGCTAAGCCCGGGAAACTACGTATCTCTATCGGTGTCATGGGCTACCCCCTCTCCATCACCGCCTACACATTTCCCGAAGTTATGGATATACCTTTGTCAGATAGAATGTGCCCAAAAAACTAGACCTCCTTCAGCCAAAACCCAATATGATCCCATAACTATCTCATCTCTATTGTAGCCATACAGTAAGGTGCATGGGCTGTCAGCTAAGAGCCTGGTGTTAAATACATAACAAATTATATCTCTCTATTAGGTGGCAATCCTGAAATATCTTGGAATACATCAGCGAACTCCTAAACAACATGAATCAAATCAAGTTGGATTAATACCTCCTTAGAGGTCTCCTCCACGATATAATACAAGTGAGTGGATAATCCTCTCTCGGTATGAGGCATCGCCACTAGGAACTTCTCCTGATCCATTATAGAAATTATAATACTCCTACTAAAGCAATCAATCATATCCCAATACGCAATGAGCCAATCCATACCGATATTCGCATCATACTCATGCCTTTCTAAGACAAGCATATCTGCCAGTAAAGTAATTCACCTAATCTCTATACCTACGCCCCGACATATAAAGACTATCAATGACCCATAACCCAACAGGGAATCTATAATAGCAACTGTGCTCTCTGTCGTGTCTAATAACCCCATGGCACATGTAAAACTAGTGGCATTAAAAGAGTGTGAAGCCCCCATGTCAAAAAAATATGACCCAAATTACCCTGGATAGAAAACATACCCTCAACCACTGGTGGAGCTTGGGGAACTATGTCCTGGTGGACATTGTAAACACGCCCATACTGTAATTTCCCCTAGTTAACTATGATCGCTAGTATAGATGTCAAAGTTGCATCTATGGTGGTGTTGGGAGGGCAACGGGACATATTGATCTTTGAGGCTCCTGTCGGGCACCATGTTCCCGCGACTGCGGGGCCTTTCCCCTCTCAGGACAATCATGACATTTGTGTCAAATCATGCCACATATGAAATAATTTACACCAAAGTTTCCCCCTCTCTATCCTTGCTTCCCTTGGCTCTATTGGTCGTCGCCACCTCTCCCTTGGTCCTGTAGGACCTACTGATACTGCTGCTAGCCCTGATGGCCCTATAGTCCCTATTGGCCCTGATGGCGATGCTGACCTTTCTGGCAATGCCTATAGCCTCCTTGACCATGTCCGAAACCTCCTGATCTCAATCACTTAGAATCCCCTACTGGGAATTCTGATCACCTTACCTTTGTTAGCCCTGTCGTGCCCTGCTAATTGGACTCCCCTACTCGTTTGCTTCCTGGCTGATAAAAGCGGTTGTCCTAGCAGTGAAGTACTGATGCATTTAGAACATTAGTATATGTCTGTAATGATAGGTTATCCAGAAGATGGTGTCAAATCATCTAGGTAAGGCTATCCATGAACATCTTTACTTTTTTCTCCTCGGTAGGTACTTCTGCTAGTACCAGATTAACTAACCAGGTAAACTCTTCCTTGTACTCAGTTATGGTCATTCCTTTCGGGTGTAGTTTATTAATTTCCATCTCATCTCAGCCTGAAGGGAGAAAGAGAAATATTTGCGGTCGAACCACACCCATGTCTCTCTCCTCAGTAGTGGTAATAGACTCCCACCACTACAGTGATGCTCCCACAAACATAAAATTAGCTATTATATGCCTTTATACATCTCATCATTCATACACCCTTAAGTGCCTCTGGATTCCCTTCTTCTATTGGCTCGCCACTACCACATCGGATCTCCCTACAAAATCTAAAGGATGTGCCTTCTGAAAGGCATCTCTGACACATTCCCAAGGAGATGGGAATGCATGATCCTGAACTGGGGCCACTACCGTGTGACACCCCGCCTAATTAAATACCGGGCAATAACTCCTTTATTAAATTAAAATCAAGGTGAATAGTTGTCTCATTCTTAGCATCACTGTCGTAAAAATAACTTTTCCAATTTAAACACCTTAATTAATTAAGCTAAGTGTCAAAACCATTTTTAGACATTACTTTCCAAATTCTATTTTTATAAACCAAGATTAAAATATTTACTGTAATTAAATATTAAAGAATCACACCAAAATTACCCTAGAACATACAATCCAAAAATTTAAACATTCAACAACTAAATCCCAACATTTAAAACTTAAAGTAAAACATCCACACAGTAATAAATCCCAAAGTGACAATAATGGAATTAAATAAATCATAATGTCCAATAAAACTGTTGGATAATGGAAATGGGCGACACATGCCCAACTAAATGAATATGATAAGAGTGGAATCAAATGAATGAAGTCGTCTAAGAAAGAGGCCTGCAACTCCCACCTAAGCTGCAGCGCGTTCCTTCCAAATGATCCTATGCAAGACGCCCCTGTGGCTTGGCACCTACAATATATACATATATATAGAAGAGAGAGAGGAAAATAGAAACGGGTCAGAGCCCGATAGTGTATATGATTTAAAATTTGTTTAGCAAGTATTTAAAATGTTTACAGGCCAATGCAACAAGATATTAGTGTCACACCCTCTTGAGAAATTATCACCTCTCTTCTAATGTGCACACCTATCGCACTAACCTTCCTAAGGGTTTATCTTATCTTATAGCGTACTAATCTTCCCAATGGTTTAACTTATCTTAGGTTACTAGTAAGATCTAAAACTGAACAATATAATTTTTTAAGACGATAATTTTACTTGATCACAAAGTTCTCATTTCAACCTTATTTTCTAATAAAGTTTACCTGTGTCCCATTATACTTTTCAAAACAAGTATTTCCAAATTGAAGTCAAAATTCATTTCTTACTTACCATAACACAGTTGGCAGTTCCAAATTTTAGAATTTCATATATATATTAAATACTCGTATAATATATATGTATTCTAACAGAACCCGACATAAAAAATTATGGTGCAGGCATACTCTACTATCCAATCCCCGTATCACTCGTACTAAGGGAAATACAAGTTCGGAATCACTCGCGAACTGTATTAACACATACACAAACAATATTGAGGCGAAGCATGGATTCCAAGTCTCTAAGAGGATAGCACACGCCTCATGTCTCTTAGGATCGCCTGAACTATCATTTCGATAGCCTGTACCAAGGATTTCTATCTTCTAGGGTACGAGTCAATATCCCCCATAAAGGTCCCATCGAGATAAGACTGTCCCAGCGCGGTAACCTCAGGGATAGCAAGTAGCGCAGGCAGGATTTTCACATGTACAGACAGTCATATAAATGTACTGCATTTATCATATCAATTTAGGTTCGTCTCATAACCCATAATCATGACATTTATCCTTATTTTCCCATTATTTGTTATCACGTATAACGGTTCGTCTCTAACTTTAATTTGAGGGATTATTCTAACTTACTACGTAACACTCATGGACTCTATCCTCCCAAGCATAAAATTAAGTAGGTAATCATCTAATTTCCAACGTAACTATCTTACGCGTCTCTCCCCTTAATACATAATTTCCTCGTCCCTTATATGTAAACATCCCAAAAGCATAACTCTCGTCTTACATTAGAGTTCCCATAATTGTTTATAAGTCCGACTGGTCTTCTTTATCTCCCAAAACATTTCAATAAGGGTGTCCAAGGATTATTTGTCATTAAGTTGAATTCAACTAATTTAAAAAGGGGAAATATCAGTCTGCTAGAAGGGGTCGATCGATCGATGGCAGGGGCTCGATTGATCGAGCCTTCGATCGATCGAATCTCTTGGCTCGATCGATCGATCAAGCAGGTATGGCGAATTCTGCAGTTAACAAGTTACGGGTTCAAAAATCCAACCTCAACCAAATCAAGATTTTTGAAACCCAAACTCCCTAAAATTCGTACTATAATCAGTATACACCCATATTATTCATCTTCTATGTAAAGCATGCAATTTTTCATCAATAACCATAGATTAATAAGCCAAAACTTCATAAAATCTCAAGAACCCTAGAATTTCTTTAACATGGTTCTAATCAGTCTTTTTCCAGATATTTCTACTCCTAATTCATCATAATTTCGTGGTTAAGCCTCTACATATGAAGGGGTTTCCAGATTTTCATTCAAATCAATTCTACATGTGATTTTCCTATCTCCAACATGGATTTTCTTCTACCAAACTCGTCCTAATCACCCTAGACTAACACGAACGATGCATTAATGAAAATAAGAAAGATAAATACTTTCCTGGGATTTTCAGAGTTCTGGTTTGATGACGAATTTGGTGTGGTTGCATTCCCTGTCGCGCGATCTACGCGTTGGTGGTGGTGACGATCCAAAGGGATGGATTTTGGGCCTTGGATTGCTTTGAAAGCTCTCCCCTTTCCTCTCCTATGGCCGTCACTTGTCTTTGGTTGTTTTAACCCTAGAAGGAAACCTCAGACATCTGATATAATCCTTGAAATTTCGTGGGTTTAATTACCCAAAATTTAAAATGTCCAAAATGCCCTCTCGGGGTGCTAAATAGGCCTAAAAATGCCTCGAGACCCAAACTAAACCCCCGGGTATACTTTTGCTGACTACCTTGACCCTTTCGGACACTTTGGCGCACTTAAAATGACCATACGAGCAACTTATAATATATTCACTTTTATTAATCAATATTTAGTCCCGACACGACACGGGCACGTCCCGACTCAAATTTCCAAAATTGTCATTCTATTCACTCGTGACATTTAATATAACCAATATTATATATTAATTTACTCATCCAGTAACATTCAACAAATAAAAAAATTCCAATAATTACTAACTCTCGTCACGCTAGTAAATATTAAAAACAACATTCCGGATTAAAATTAAATTAATTTATCTCAATTAAAATTAATAAATCCCATAATTTAAAAGCCATAAAAATACTGGGTATTACATACCGATGCCTCAGGTGGCGCCTGTTGCACTACTATTAAAGCTCCATTTACAGTCTATACTACAATAGTGGCAACTTGAGCGGCATTCATAGTACCCTGAACTAGTGCTGGTTGAGGCTGAGGTTGGGCACCCCTGGGAACATGTTGTGCATGCCGAGGAGGCATCTTAAATGAGAGAGAAGTTGTATGAGTGTACATTTATTATCACAAAATGGCTAAAGACATAAAATGCCCAATTAGAGATTACGATAATCCTAAACATAGGGCTCTATATCAAAGAACTCTACGTGGAAAGCATAACAAGACGTACAGATCCTAAATACTCTAGAACCTTATGCTCTGATACCATCTGTGACACCTCATCTAATTAAATATCGGTTAGCTACTCCTTTATTAAATTAATATAGAATATGAAGTTTGTTCAGTCTTAGAATCATTGTCGAAAAACATTTAATTACTTACTAGCTACCTAATATTTAAAAAGTAAGATGACAAATTTTATTAAGTAAATTAACTTACAACTAAGTAATGAATAACCATCCATTCACACATTCACATAAAATCTCATATGAATAATAAATATAAATAAATAACAGATTTTGGAGTAAACGCTCGAATAATAGTCTAAATGCCAAATAATCCCAATACAAGAGTCTGAATAAATAAATTAGGTGGGGTTTCACATATGATCACTACACATGAATGTTATCAACGTGTTAAAGTTCCCCAAACATAAATACTTATTCAATAGTATAATTCTACAATTATGTATGACACTGAAATCATTGATTAATTTTATCTTAAGTTGTCTGACATAGTCATTAAGCTGCATGCTAATGGTATAGATAATCATAATAAACACATGTTGATGAAAAGATTAAGATCTTTTCGCCTCATTTTGAGATAAACGGTATGCCATTGAAGAACTGGACGACCCTAATTTCACCTCTGAGTTTCTTAACAGGAAATCGAAGACCATGGGATTGAAAGTAGATTATAAAAGATTCATGACCTCAACTACTAAAAGCACAATGAGTCAAATAAGAGCTTCACTTCTAAGATGAGTAAGCCTAAGTTATACATGTATGACTTATAAAGTGACCCAGACTAAGATACAGATCTTAAAATCCTTGATACCCAAATTTCCTCGATGTACAAGAAGTTCAAAAAGATTTTAAAATATAGAAACATAGTTAGTGTTTGTAAAGTACAATATTGTCATCAATGTCTTAAAGCTTCTAGACTACATGAAATAAAGTTTCAAAGACTCATAGACTTAAATAACATAGACCTAAGACTTACCAGTTTCATATACAATGTCATAAACATAGTAAAATGGTACATTGTGCTAGTAGGTGTTACTCTAAACAAAAAAACTCACCTAGAGCCCATATTACCAAATTATAGGCTGACTCAAGTGGTTCTGATGAAGATAAGTCACATCCATCAAACATAGACAAATTTTGCATGTCTTTTTGTGCCAAAAAGATTTAATATGATGGTGGTTATTACCTTTATGATGATGATTCTATGTCTTCTTATGATATTGTTGAACCTTCGTTTAGTACCACTCATATTAACGATGTTGTTGTATCTGATTCTCATTGGTGTGTGAGTCAAAGAGATGCAAATAATAACGAATTAAAAGTGTATGTGTGAGTCCAACTAATATAACTAAACCATTAGGAGATGCAATTCACTCTTCACCTCGTAATAGTGGTGATGATAGTAATTATCAAGATTTATATGCTAAGGCTTTAAAGAAATGTTCTATGTTTGAAAAAATGGTGAAAATTGCTTGAACAAATTACGACTTTAATAGGTACTATTAGGAAGATCGCTGAAGACTACACCAGTAAAAGTATAACTCATGAGACTAACTTGAAAAAAATTCAAATCTAATGTAATTGAAGTTTCTAAGAAAAAAAAATTATTTTAGAAGAAAAATACAAGGCCACTATAGTTGAATTAGAATAATCCAATGCAATTTTTTTAAAGTTTTTAAAAGGTGGAAAGACTGTGAATCCTCAACAAAAAAAAAGAACTTGTTTTGAGTAAAATGAGAAAAGATCATAAAAAAATGGAATTAATTTTGTTGGAAAAAAAATTCTTTAAAGAATCTTGAAACCACTTTTGTCGAAGAAAGTTCTAGCAATACTATTTCAGTCTCACGAGTAATAGAAGCCTTATGTAATCCGCAACAAATTACGAAAAATAAATTAATGCATGTTTGTCCTTTTATTAAAAATAATGAAAACACGGGATTTTTAACAGTCAAACCTAGAAATAAAACTAATTCTACACCCATTTTTCAAGGTTTGGAAAATAGGGTTAAACCAGCATCAAAGAAATATTATTCCTACTATGATATCTATGGACACAATCTATATAACTATTTTTAGAAAAGAATTAATGCTATGGTTGATCAAAACTTTAACTACTCTCGCGCGAAGTACCCTAATTATGTTTTTCCTATAAAAAATATAAATTATTTTGCCAGAAAAAACAAAAATAAGTCTTGTATAAAGAAAAAACACCTCGTAGAACCCCTAAATCTTCCACTATCTCAAAAGGAAATTGTATTAAAAATAAATGCATATTTGAGTGAGAAAAGTGATCTATAACCCCATTGAGGTGAAATTTTGTCACTTATCAACTCAAATACGAGAGAACCTCAGTTGGTTGGTATTTAGATTTAGGGTGTTCTAGGCATATGACACGTGACAAAATAAAGATGAAAAAATTGACTAACTATCTTTATGGAAAATTCATGTTTGGATATGATGTTTCATATGAAATCACAAGAAAGATAACACTTTTATGAAGGTTTATCTGTTCTCAATAATGTTCTCTTAGTTAAATGGTTAAAAGACAATCTGCTTTGTATAAGTCAATGTTATGATGCAAATTACTTTGTTGACTTTTTTTAAAAATGAGTGTAGAGAGATTGAAAAAACTAGTAATTCCATCATATTTGTAAATAGAATTAAAGCGAATTGTTATATAATAGACTCAGTCACACTTATTTTAAAAACATATCAGATTGAAAAACCAAGAAATTATTTAGGGATTTCCAAAAATCAAAAAGATTCCAAATATACTTTGTGATTTTTGTCAATCGGGAAAATAAATAAGTCTCCTCACAGAAAAATTATTGATGCTTTAACTTAAAAAACCCATTGATCTCATAAACATGGGATTAATGTGTCCTTCTCGTACTATTAGCTTTTGTGGTAATAGTTCCATTCTAGCCAATGTGGATGACTTCACTTGTTCTACCTAGGTAGATTTTATGAAAAGTAAGTTAGATACATCAAAAGAGTTTTTTAAAATTCTTTTCAAAACTGAAAATGAAAAAGATACCCAAGTACTACGTACAAGAAGTGATAGTTGTGGTGAATTTAAAGAAAAAGTCATTGTTGAATAATGTTCTTGAAATGGCTATGTTCATGAGTTTAGTGCACCTAAGACCATCTAACTGAATGTAATAGTTGACTGCAAAAATAGAACTCTTTAAGAGATGTCCATAGTATTAATTCAGGCTAAGGACCTCCCCAAATGTTTTTTAGTCGAAGCTGTCCAAACGTCATCCCATACCTTTAATACGATTCGCCTCTATAAAAATACCAAAACTAATGTATATGAAATATGGTAAAATAAAAGGCCATATGTAAAATAATTTCAAATGTTGGGGAGTGCTTTCTATATATGTCGTGATATAGAAAATCTTTCAAAATTTGAATCCCAAGGTGATAAAGGCATTTTTCTTGAATATTCACGAAATGGTCATGCCTGTAGGGTTAGAATTTAATAACCAAGTCCATTATGGATTCAGTCAATGTAATTATAGATGACAATGCAAACACTCCTGTCAATAAAATAGGAGTTCCTAAGAATGAGTCTAAGACTTTTGAAAACAATACACTACTATAGAGACTACTACTTTATCGATTAAAACCTCTATTATTCTTAATTAGGTTTCTAAATATAATCATCCCTCTAAGGTTGTTGGTAAAGTATTAGAGCCGGTTAGAACGAGATAAAAAATTTAAAATTTTTAAAACTTTTCCTCTTTTATTTCCCTTGTGAAACCTAAAAATGTTAATGATGCTTTAAAAGACTCTTTTAGGATAGATTATATGCAAGAAGAGCTAACATAATTTAAAATTCACGATGCTTGGTATCTTGTTCCTAGGCCTACTAATACTAAAGTAATTGGTACCAAATAGATTTCTAAAAATAAAATCGATGAAACATGGATGATAATTAAAAATAAAGACAAGCTAGTAATTCATGGTTAGAATTAGATAGAAAGGATATATGTCGCTCAAATATTCGCTATGATTACATAGATGGAGTATGTCCATATTCTCTAGGTTTTTTCTTTTCATTTAAAATTTAAAATTTCTCAAACTGATGTAAATTCTTCTTTCTTAAATCAAATTTTGACAGAAGAAGTTTAAGTAGAGATGCCAAAAGCTTGTATTGACCCTAATAACCTTGATCACGTCTTTAGACTCAAAAGAATGTTGTCTGGATTGAAACAAACCCCATGTGCTGGGTACGACTGCCTTTCAACCTTTTTACACAATAAATGTTTTGAACGTAATTGTAGTGAGCATATATTGTTTCCATGAAAACTGAAGTTTTAATATCATAAGTTTACATAGATGATATAATATTTGGTTCTACTTCGCCTACAAACATTCAAACATTTTGAAATTTTATGAGTGGGAAATATCAAACATCACTTATGGGGGAGTTGTAATATTTCTTGGACTTACTTTTAGTGAAATAATTTGACGTCTTATTTATCTGTCATTATAAATATGCCAATGATCTACTAAAGAAGTTTGAGTTGAATGATGCTAGAATAGAATGTACACTCATGATCAAAACCATGAAACTAACAAAAGTTGAAACTGGAAAAAGTATTGATCCCACATTATATCGGAGCAATATAGGTATTTTACTGTATTTTACTACTTCTCGACCTAATATCATGTTTTCAATTGGTGTTTGTGCCCGTCCCGTTATCAGTAAACTCTTAAAGAAAGTAAAGTTAAAAGAATTAAATGTATCATTAAATATGTAAAAAGTGATTTAGACTTGGGTTTATGGTACACGTAACACAAAACTAGTACTATAATGGGTCATATTGATACTGATGGGTCAATTTTCTCTAACAATAGTAAAAGTATCTCGTGTTCATATTACTACATTAGTAACAGCTTAGTTGATTGGTGCTAGAATAAAAAAAATTGTATTTCTCTACCAACTGCTGAGGCAGAATATATCACAGGTCAGAATTTTTATTCCAAATTAATGTAGATAAAAAATTCTTAGTGATTACAAAATTATATAATCTCTAGAGATTTTGTTATGTGACAGTGAAAGGGAAATTAATATAACCCAAAATCCTATTCAGCACTCTGAGGCCAAACATATAAAAATATGTCATCATTTTATTAGAGATTTAGTGGAGTCTAAAGATTCTTAATTAAATATCTTAACACTGAAAATCATCTTGGAGATTTTCTATCTAAACCTTTGGATAATATTCGTTTTGAGTGTTTATGAAGAACAATAGGGATGACTATGCTTTAATGATATATCTTTTTTACATTAACCTACACTCCTGTCTTTGTCATGGCTATGATATGCTATCTATGGTTATGGGGAATGGATGTTTTATAACCATAAAAGGCACCTCCCATATCTTTTCAATGTGGTATTAGCACTTGACAAGACCCATATGTCGGTTCATTACTTTTCACCCTTGTCTATTTTAGCAAACACGGAGGATAATAGTACATCCATATATTGTATATTCTCTTCCTTTCTTGATATCACTCACTTGATCTGAAGGTATATTTTTTCACATTCTTCCAAAGGTTTGTATTTAAGTGTAAGATCAAATTTTATCAAACTAGTTTGGATAGAGACTATCATAGGTTTTCAGTCAATACTATGAAGGTGATCAACTAGTTTGGATAGTCCGTGTAAAATATTTTAGTTTTAATTAGATATCCTCTCTCTAATTACATTCAAGAATGAAGACCTAAGTGTAACAACCCGCCTAATGGGATACCGGGCGATCACTCCTATATCAAATTATAATAGGAGTTACATATGGATCATTCTTCGCATCACTGTCAAAAATCCATTTGGTTACTAATATCCTATTAGGTGAGCGTTAAAAACTTTAACTAAACTACTCTTTTTAACGATTAAAATAAAACATCCACAATTAAATGCGTAATTGAACTGAAATGAAAATGAAATAAATTAAAATAACCGAACACTCGATTCAAATTATACAACCATATCGAATATCGTGCAAAGAATAAATAAAATCAGTTGGACCATTGGCCCGAATGTTTGTCAAATACCTCTTATCTAGAGTACAAGGAAATAAGCGTCTATCGAGAACCCGCAAGCATCCACAGCTGCTGCAGCAGACGTCTGACTCAAAAGAAGTTTCCATCCAGGCGTCCCTCTGTCTGGACACCTATATATATATAATATAAACAACAAGAGAGGAAAAGTAGATATGCGGTTCAGAGCCCGAATTTTAAAAATATTTTGCAAGTGCATAAATGCTTTATTTTTAGAAAAATAGTTTTATCTCATAATTAAATTGGTATCGCACTCCCATGAGATACCCCTCACCT
Organism: Sambucus nigra; assembly: GCA_949130495.1. Lineage (NCBI taxonomy): Eukaryota > Viridiplantae > Streptophyta > Magnoliopsida > Dipsacales > Adoxaceae > Sambucus > Sambucus nigra. The sequence goes on along the minus strand of OX422215.1, from coordinate 275,094,398 downwards.
TTCCTCTAGTAGTGCACACCTAACGCATCCTAACAACACTTCCTAGTCAATCTACCCCGCCTAACTAGTCTAATAACCTATCCACTATCTACCCTAGATAGTCCAAGTGCTACGGGCTAAACTTCCCTCCATTCTCAACACTGCACTAAGTTCGTGCGTGGGGTGTCTCGCAAGGCGAAATCCAAACAAGGAACCCCCCCGATACACTACTACTTGGCAGGGTTAATGGTAGAGATCCACTGGGCCCGTAGCACGCACAAATGTATAATTGCATATATATATATACATCTACAATTACATCCGGATAATATCTCCCGGACTGAGGTTTACTTATCATCATCTTAATAATACTCATCCAGATCTACCTCCCGGACTGAGGTGTATTCTATACACAAAGTATTTATCATTTTTCTTTCAAAACTTTCCATTTCCCTTCTCATATCCAGGAAATGTATTTAAAAGTGAATTCATTAGCATGAATTGCTTTATCATAACATATACTTTTTAAAAGCCAGTTTTATTATCATAAAAATGCTTTTCTGTTTCAAAATATCCCATTTCCTTTTTTATATTCAGGAAATGTATTTAAAAGCCATTTTTATTATCATAAAAATACTTTTACCATATCATATGCTTCCACATCCCTTCTTCCATCCGGGAGTGTTACCGAAGCTAAACATATAACCCATTTCCCTTCCTATATCCAGGAAATGTAATTAAAGCCAATCCATTATCATGAATTGTTTTAATATAAACGCGTTCTAAGACCGCCCGTCCGGATTTCTCCACGGTGCGCGCCCCTAAATGGATATCATCTTCCAGGGCCTATCATCAAGACAAACTGGGATCCTACATCGCAAGACGTCGGGAAGAGGCCATGTGCCTGCGGGATAGTCAAGACCACTCCCGGAATCTCCTAACCAGCGCAGAAAAATATATATCAACAAACGCTCACATGGCCTATAGGACTATATCCACCCTGCATTCATTAGCCAGGGGGCTTCACCATACGTACGCAACTTCCCTTATGATAGAGATTTAGAGAGGTGTGTAATCCATATTTTATTAATTATGAAAACCATTTCTCTTTCCATTTTGAAAATATTCATTTTTATATTTTCAAAATCATTTCCATCATAACATATATATATATATATATATATATATATATATATATATATATATATATATATATATATATATATATATATATATATATATATATATATATATATATATATATATATATATACCTAAATCACACAGTATATACATATCCTATATATTCCTCCTAGAATATATATATAATAACGACCATAGTGGCCTATAGCATCTAGCGATAACCAATAATACCAAAGATTCCCTCCAGGAATCATAATCATGCATTCATATAAGCATGATACTAAACCCAAAGTATTTCTTACTTTAATAATCACTATATATCTCAATCCTATCTAAGGATTTATGGGATATCTCCAATTATATCATTTCTCATTTAGCGAATATATAACTATACTCCCCAAATTTATTCTAATCCACTCATAGGATTCACTCAACCAAGATCAATATGATTATGTTATCTCTTTAGATCATAATCATCTTTAATACTCAAATTTTAGAAAGCCCGCTTTAAACTCAAAGAGGATAAGTAATAACAATCTCCAAATCTTGGGCTGAAAACAGAGTACCGATCGACCGTTCCTAGACCCCCGGTCGACCGCGGGTTGCAATTAAGCCTACGAAACAAAGCAGTAGGCCATTTCTTCTTGACGCGGTCGACCGGCCTTAGAGGCGCGGTCGACCGGTCACACCATGTCCATAATACTAATATCCTCAAATACTCCATCCAACAACCCGATTTCATTATCGGGGTTTCTAAACTACCCCAAAAATCATCCAAAACATCTACACGATTTGATTTTCGAGTTGATGATTTCAACCCGGAGCTGCCATCTTGTAAAAATTATATCAAATCGAGGAAAAATCAGAAAAATACGCGGTCAGCGCCCACGCGACCATATCGAAAAGATATAGAACTTTCTTGTTTTGACCGAAAGCTAAATCTATTCTTTTCCTTTCCAAAATGGCCCCCTAAGGTGACAGGTTACTATTTATCATCTTCTCCGAGACGATTTCGGCCATTAAAGCTTCTCCCAAGCTTTTGTCGCCTCACCCAACGTCCTGCAAGCCCAACCAACTACAAATACACTTATAATATGGGTTCTAAACATCCTAGAACCCGGAATCACCAATTAATTTCAAGTAAAACCTAAGTTTCTCCAATTTACCATTTTTAGGGGTTTATTCGTTTTAACTTCCAAAAACCCGTTTTATCCACGAATACCCAACCCAAAATCATTAGGGTTTGTTATACCAACAATGATTTGAGATATTTATGCTTAAAAATAAATAAAGAAAGTAAACACTTGCCTTATGGATAAAATCCGACGACCTCGAGTCGAATCCGGCGGAGTTTGGCCCGAATCTCCATTTTCTCCTCCTATTTTCTCCTTCCTCTCTCTCTTCCCTCTTTTCTTCCCTCTTTTCTTTCTCTTTTCTTTCTCTTTTCTCCATATCTCCCTCTTTATAAAGAAATAAAAAGGGTTTATACCCTTAAAACCCAACAACGACTCGTTTACCCAATTACGAGTTACTTTTACCTCTAAAATTACCCGAAACTTAATTTCGACAATCGGACACTCTTTTTCGACTATCTCGGACATTCCGAGACTCATGGCAAAGTAGAAATTTCCATCCGAGGTACTTGACCGTAAATCACTATTCAAACCCAAAATAAATAAATGCGGGTTTTCTACTCAAAATCTTACCTCTTTTGTCGATATACTCCACGACGACATATAATTAAATTACTTCGACCTATATAGTCCCAAAATAATTTATAACACCCTTCGAAAATCATTAAATCCTCGAAAATCCCAAAAATTACTATTTCGAGAAATTCTCCAAATTCCAAATTATACTTAATTATGGAATTTAATTGCCTCCAAAAGGGCAGGTTATTACATACTCCCCCCATTACAACAGAATTTCATCCTCGAAATTCAGATATATCTAGGATCACTAAAAATCCTAAACCTCAAGGGGAACGACACTAACCCAACGATTCCCAACCAAGTACTACGCGACTACCGCGATCATAAAGTGACTCTAATACATCACTTAGTACCCATCCTCTAAAATGCCTCTTGGCATGAATTTTAACCTTATATAGTACTCATATCTTAACTAGGCGGTATACCAAACCACCTTACCAAGGCGCCCATACACCTTCCTAACTTGTGCACATCTGCACATCCGTAGTGAACGTCTGACACGTAACACTCTCTCCCAATAAGGGTCTCCTTTCCTCGGTGTAATACTCACCTATGGGTCCTTCCAACCCGCGAAATTTCAATCCTCCTAACCTCGGCGCCGCTAACTCTATCGAGCCTACATCCTACAATGCTACTATCTATGCGTTACCCTACCTAAGCGAAATGAGTATCCTAATTATATCCCTAGTGCCCAAGGCCTCTCTCAACTCCCGATATTTGCTTAGTTTCGTGCGTGGGACATCTCGTCAAGGCGAAATCCAAACAAGGAATCCTCCCGTTACACTACTCCCTCGCGTTGGCGGTCATCGAGATGTAACGGCCTAAGGCACACCAGCGGGACGTCCTAAATCCTGCCTACCCTAACCTACGAACGCATTTCTATAATCCTATCCTTCTGCCCATACGAAAGGAAACCTAGCAAATCGAAGTGCCTACTCTCTGTAGGAACACTACTTACATCACACCGATCACAGATTTCCTCCAAATTTTGCCCTCTTATTAAGGCCTGGCTATCATCCTCAAATCAATTTCTCTAAGTCCTACTCCAACCCAACTACTTGTGGTGAGAGGACCACTTTAGTGCTTTTCCATAGCACAATATTTACGTAAGAATACCATCATCACAGGGCTCATAGTCTATAGTGGTTCATCCACACTATAAGACTAACCCCCATCATTGCATCCCATAACATCTCTCCATGCCCGGCGTCGTTAAGAGTCATGTGTGGAGCATCTCGCAAAGAGAAATCTAAACAAGGAACCCCTCCACACATTGACACTTGACTTCGTCGGTCACGGAGTCCCGTTATTTCAAACATGCAACCGGGATAGTCCTATCCCTTATCAATAAAAGTTAGTCTGAACTCCTATATCTAACTAAGAGTCACACCACCCAGCGCTCGCAATATTTCTAAGTCCTTGCGCAAACCAGTACTGAGCTAAATCTTACAGCACAACAATGATCCTGTGGGCCTTAAATTATATCTATAAGGTTGCCACATATACAAACCAAAATAAGGAAGCCTCTGCTCATCGAGGTTCCATAAATCCATAATAACAAAGGTGTACTCAACCTGTATCCAAGTGAGACACCGCAACCTCAATCTGTTCCCTCCAAGAACTATGGACACGATAGTCTTGCCATCATTAGCCTCCTATCTCTCCGATCAACCAAATACATTATACGTATATATACAAAATATAAACACTCACCTCTATGGCGAGTGAAAGAAAACAAAATTCCGCTATCGCGGAAAACACACAAGCCTACATTACTATGTTATCGTGACCAAATACAAAGCTCAAATTACACACACGAGTCTAGGGCTATCGGACGCCACAACTTCATCTAGCCACACCTCTTACTAGAATTTCATAACTCTAGGCCCCATCTGGGCACCCTAACCTTATCCTTCATTCCTACCAGGAAAGGACTAACTGTTGTGGCTCCGCACTCCACCTTACTATTTTTATCACTGGCCTTCCTGACCATGATAAAGTTGTCAACACCATCTGACTCTATAGCCCCACTCCTTACAATCACCTTACGCATCCTCTTAACTTCTTAATTAAAAGGAAACTCCACCACCCGTTCCAACAATCCTATTTCAACAAATCTCCCCATGTCGATGTCCACTCATGGGAACCTGAACACACCTACATTCTCCCTGCAAGTGAGAATCTTCTTAAATTTTCACATCTGGGTATTTCCATACCCTGCTCTAAGACAAAGCCCCCGAGCCTTCTACGTCCAATAGGTAGTGCCATGCTCACTTTGCACAACCCCAACTTGAATATATGGTCCTTATCAAAGACCCTTTTGTTTTTTCGAACCCTTATCTCCACGGGGGTAGTTCAATTTAAGTACCACTTTCTACCATAGCAGTACGTAGATGCTCCGAGCTACTATACTTTAGTAGTCGTTGCAACAATCCTTAATAATTGCCATAAGGGGAGTGACCTCTATGGCGCTCCTCGTCCCCAACTTCTACCAGCTTCCCCAGTTAAGCTCCACCTCATGCTGCCCTCCGAGCTCCGCACACGATTCTCAACGAGCGCATAAAAGATTTCTATAATCTTCTAACATGGCATGAGAATGAAATCTCACAAGAGAAATCAACAATCCTAATCCTGGGGCTCTATAACAAATCGAGAGCAACGCTGAAAGCGTAGTACGTCCACACAGATTCCTAAGGACACTAGAACCTGATGCTCTGATACCATCTGTAACAACCCGCCTAATGGGATACCAGGCGATCACTCCTATATCAAATTATAACAGGAGTTACATATGGATCATTCTTAGCATCACTATCGAAAATCCATTTAGTTACTAATATCCTATTAGGCGAGCGTTAAAAACTTTAACTTAACTACTCTTTTTAATGATTAAAATAAAACATCCACAATTAAATGCGTAATTGAACTGAAATGAAAATAAAATAAATTAAAATAACCGAACACTCGGTTCAAATTATACAACCATATCGAATATCGTGCAAAGAATAAATAAAATTAGCTGGACCATTGGCCCGAATGTTTGTACAATACCTCCTAAATAGAGTACAAGGAAAGAAGAGTTTACCGAGAACCCGCAAGCATCCATAGCTGCTGCAGGAGACGTCTGACTCAAAAGAAGTTTCCATCCAGGCGTCCCTGTGTCTGAACACACATATATATATATATATATATATATATATATATATATATATATATATATATATATATATATATATATATATATATAATATATACAACAAGAGAGGAAAAGTAGATATGCGGGTCAGAGCCCGAATTTTGAAAATATTTTGCAAGTGCATAAATGCTTTATTTTTAGAAAAATAGTTTTATCTCATATTTAAATTGGTATCGCACTCCCATGACATACCCCTCACCTCTCCTCTAGTAGTGCACACCTAACGCATCCTAACAACACTTCCTAGTCAAGCTACCCCGCCTAACTAGTCTAATAACCTATCCACTATCTACCCAAGATAGTCCAAGTGCTAAGGGCTAAACTTCCCTCCATTTTGAACACTGCACTAAGTTCGTGAGTGGGGTGTCTCGCAAGGCGCAATCCAAACAAGGAACCCCCCCGATACACTACTACTTGGCAGGGTTAATGGTAGAGATCCATTGGGCCCGTAGCACGCACAAATGTATAATTGCATATATATATATATACATCTACAATTACATCCGGATAATATCTCTCGGACTGAGGTTTACTTATCATCATCTTAATAATACTCATCCGGATCTACCTCCCGGACTGAGGTGCCTTCTATACACAAAGTATTTATCATTTTTCTTTCAAAACTTTCCATTTCCCTTCTCATATCCATAAAATGTATTTAAAAGTCAATTCATTAGTATGAATTGCTTTATCATAACATATACTTTTTATAAGCCAGTTTTATTATCATAAAAATGCTTTTCTGTTTCAAAATATCCCATTTCCCTTTTTATATTCAGGAAATGTATTTAAAAGCCATTTTTATTATCATAAAAATACTTTTACCATATCATATGCTTCCACTTCCCTTCTTCCATCCGGGAGTGTTACCGAAGCTAAACATATAACCCATTTCCCTTCCTATATCCAGGAAATGTAATTAAAGCCAATCCATTGTCATGAATTGCTTTAATATAAACGCGTTCTAAGATCGCCCGTCCGGATTTCTCCACTGTGCGCGCCCCTAAATGGCTATCATCTTCCAGGGCCTATCATCAAGACAACCTAGGATCCTACATCGCAAGACATCGGGAAGCGGCCATGTGCCTGCGGGATAGTCAAGACCACACCCGGAATCTCCTAACCAGCGCAGAAAAATATATATCAACAAACGCTCACATAGCCTATAGGACTATATCCACCCTGCATTCATTAGCCAGGAGGCTTCACCATACATACGCAACTTCCCTTATGATAACGATTTAGAGAGGTGTGTAATCCATAATTTATTAATTATGAAAAACATTTCTCTTTCCATTTTGAAAATATTCATTTTTATAATTTCAAAATCATTTCCATCATAATATATATATATATATATATACCTAAATCACACAGTATATACATATCCTATATATTCCTCCTAGAATATATATATAATAACGACCACAGTGGCCTATAACATCTAGCGATAACCTATAATCCCAAAGATTCCCTCCAGGAATCATAATCATGCAATCATATAAGCATGATACTAAACCCAAAGTATTTCTTACTTTAATAATCACTATATATCTCAATCCTATCTAAGGATTTATTGGATATCTCCAATTATATAATTTCTCCTTTAGCGAATATATAACTATACTCCCCAAATTTATTCTAATCCACTCATAGGATTCAATCAACCAAGATCAATATGATTATGTTATCTCTTTAGATCATAATCATCTTTAATACTCAAATTTTAGAAATCCCACTTTAAATTCAAAGAGGAGAAGTAATAAAAATCTCTAAAATCTTGGGCTGAAAACAGAGTACCGGTCGACCGGTCCTGGACCCCCGGTCGACCGCGGGTTGCAATTAAGCCTGCGAAACAAAGCAGTAGGCCATTTCTTCTTGACGCGGTCGACCGGCCTTAGGGGTGCGGTCGACTGGTCACACCAGGTCCATAACACTAATCTCCTCAAACCCTCCATCCAACAACCCGATTTCATTATCGGGGTTTCTAAACTACCCAAAAAATCATCCAAAACATCTACACGATTAATCCTAGCCTATATTTTTCCAATTCCTGATTTGATTTCCGAGTTGATGATTAATCCTAGCCTACATTTATTTATGCTTAAGGTAAGTTTCTTAATTTCTAATATATGATTTAGGTTGAATAAATGTGTGTGATGGTTGTATATTGGAAATGATTTAACAACTTTAGGGTTTTTAGTGAATTGTAGTGTTTGAACCCTTTAAATTTGATTTAGATGGTTATTGTGTGGATCAAATTAGTGAGGATGTATTTATGATGGTTTTGGGTTGAATTAATGATGTTGGTTTGAAAGAAAAGAGGTTGGGAGAAATTGGGGTATTAAAACTCCATAGCCAAAATTTGGATTTTTGGGCCAGGCGAATCAATTCTCCCCTAGCGAATCGATTCTCTAAAGGGGTAGGATACAGGTCTGTGATGACCAAATCGATTCCACCTATCCGAATCGATTCGAAAGTATGCAGAATGTTGGGTTCTCTTGATCGAATCGATTTGGACCACCCAAATCGATTCGCTTCAAGACCAAATCGATTCGGGCAGGGCGAATCGATTCGGAATTCCTGTTCTTTTAAGTTATTTTCCTAACTCAATTGTAACCCATTTCCTTTAGGCTTATGACTTAGAAACCTTCTCTTATGAAGTAAACTTAGTGTCCTAGAGTCTTATATTATTTAGGTAACTACCTTATGCTAGTAAGGGAAAATTTGGGGCTTATTTTGGGGATCAGTAAATAGATGATTAGGTATTTCCTTTCCTTAACAAGTTAGTTTGATATTAAGAGACGTAGAATGAAATAATTTGGGAACTTTCGAGACGTGATTGGGATATGCTAGACTTGGTGGTTTATAGTAACACCATAACTTCTCGGACACTAAGTTAGGGGTTTATTAATCATTGAGGTTTTTAATGATGATATTAATTACGCATGGATCCGGATAAAATGTGAGGTATATCTTAAAATGAGATTAAAATTGTGAATGATAAATTGGTATATACACACCTCTAAAAATGGTATCATAGGGGAAGTACACGCATGAGGTTAGGTCCCTTGGCTAATGAATGTAGGGAGAATATATTCCTTGGGCATAGGACCGATTATTATATATTATGTGATTATTGTTAGAAGTGAGGTAATTCTAGGTGTGGTTATAACTCACTGTCGAAGGTATATGGGCACTTCCTGACGTGCATTGTAGGATGCCCAGGTTGTCTTGTGGGATAGGCCCTGGAAGATGATAGTCATTTAGGGGCGCATCCAGTGGGGAAACTTGGAAGGATGATCTTAGAATCATTATATATTATGTAATATAACTATTCTTATTAAAGCGAGATTTAATTTATGATAGAGAGCTCTACGAATTAAATTGCTTTGAATATGTTTCCTAATGAGATATGGAACGGTGAAATGAAATTTTGGAAAAAGAAAAGGATATTGAACTTTAGTTAATAATGACATTTTATTCATACTCTCTTGAAAAATTGAATTGGGATTATGATCATTATATATGCTTTTGGTTATACTTTTAGATTCAGTAGTTAGATTTATTTATCATTGTTCACGATGATTTAATTGTCCACAACTGTCATACTCTTTATTCATCTGGTGGTTATATAAAATCGGGCCCTGACCCGTTCATATTTCTGTTGTGCATGAATCTCATGTTTGCTCAGGTGCTCCGCCGCAAGGACACCCGTATTGACCTTCCTATTCCAATGTCTTGGAGATGTAACACCTTGCGAATGTTACAGGATATGTTGATGTAGACGCTTCCATTTTCTTTTGTAATCTAGTTATGATTGGTCACTCATTCGGGCGTGTTGCCCAAGTTTTGTAATTGTACTATAGATGTGATGTTTGATTCGTCACTTTTATTGTATTTTATACCCCGTTAATTTTTATATTCTAGCATTCTCGTGCATGTATTTCTCGGTTCTTATATGCATTTATTGATTAACCCATGAATTCATCATATATACTTTGTATGTGTCTTTCTTGAGCTTTTATAGGTCTCGAGAATGCATATTGGGAAGTTTGGTTTTGATCCGGACAAGTTCCGTAGACATTTGCACAGTCGGGGGCATTTTGGTTATCTCAGCACTCAGGTTTTGATCCCGATTTCTTCATGGAAGTTGTAGACCTTCTTCTTATCTTCGCATGGCCTCAGACGGTGCTTGAATCCGATCATGAACGAAGAAGTTACGGAAGTTTCAGTGAAACATGAGAGAAATAATGCCAAAGTAGTTCAACCTTCCATTTTGAGCAGGCAATAATCGATTCAGGATTCAGCCGAATTGATTCGGATTTGGACAAGGCAACATCTATACACTTTCGAATCGATTCGGATTTTGCACCAAATCGATTCGGCCCTGCATCTCCAGGTTCCTTCTTATTATTAGTTTGCCATTTTGGTTTGATTTTAGGGATATATCCCTTATTTTTCCTCCTTTGAATATAGATTACTTTTGTTAGACATTTGGATATATAGAAAACACTCTCTTCTCTCTTCTAGGTCAAGTTCATTTATTGTTTTTACCCACTTGTAAAGCTTTGATTACTAGTTGAATTATGGTTATTAATGCAAGAAAGGTTCATTTACTTCTTCTCTACTTGTTCTACTAGCTTTAATTTTCATTTAATTCCATATCTTGTTTTGTTTTCTGTTTAAACTAGATAACTAGCTCAATTATGTTGTTAACTAGCATGTGTAGTTTTGTTTCAATTATTAGTAGCTAGACTTATGATTGGGGATCATAATCCCACCTTGGATGGTTGAACTTCATATTTAGGGTTTGGTTTATAATTGTTCTAATGGAACTTCATGTGTTGGTATTGGAGTATCATAGTTTCATAACTTCTCTTGTCATGCAAGGGTTAGTGTTTGAAGCTTTACTACAAACCCAACCCATCTATCAATGAGTAACTAACCCCTAATCCTCCATTGATGAGTTTAGTCTCTACATGGTTGATGTTCGGACTTAATTAGTTATGCTTGATTATAATTAATTTTAACCAAGCCCTATAATCCCCTTCGTTGTGAATCCGAGGTGGGAGAATGATCATCGATCCCTTTAATATCTTAAACTCAAGCTTATCTTAGTTCCTTTCATAGTTCCTTAATTATTAATTAATTAATTGTTCATCAATCGCATGTTAGTTTAGAGATTACCCTCAATCACCTTTCCAAAAAATTAAATCAACTTTTACACTTTAACTTTTGTGACGTTTAGAGAATCCCTTTAACCTAATCCTGTTCTCTTAGGAGTGTTCAATCCCTGTGGATCACGATTCCGTACTTACCGAACATTACTTGTTGCGATAGATTTGCACTTGAATCATAAGCTTTATTAAGAGCGCACCATGTTTTTGGCGCCGTTTCTGAGGATTGGCAACAATTTTAGCGTTAAGAAATTTTCTTTACACTATCGTTCCCTGTGGTCACCGTGACATCATGGTTTCCAAAAATAAATCCAAAATTCTGTAAATGTAAGACGTGAGTAGTAGCAATTTAATTCTTATTCGTGAACCCTCGTCATCTAGTGAACCCTCAGATTATTAGAGGCCTTTACCATCTATTTCTCGTTCTAGTTCAATCTCGTCTTCTTCTTATACCTTGGACCACTCCGATCCCACGACCATGGCCAACAATGTTAGTGAGCACGGTAGTTAGGTGGTTGCACCCGAACCTTTGTATAGTCCGATGCGAGATTACTTGCAACCCGAAAGGACCACCTCTCCATCTTGTATCCTCTTTCCATATAATGCCGCGCAATTCCATTTTCGTTATGGAATAATTCAATTACTACATACTTTCAATGGCATGGACAGTGAACCACCATACCTTCATATTAGAGAGTTTGAGGAGGTTTGCGCTACTTTTAGTGATCAGAACTGTCCTCTAGATGTCACATGACTCAAACTCTTCCCATTTTCCTTGAAGGACAAAGCCAAAACTGGGCTTTGGTCCTTGGCTCCTAATTCCATCGAGAGTTGGCATGAAATGCTAGCACTTTTTGAAGATATTTTTCCCAACTCATCGCACCAACTCTTTAAAGGGGAAAATCCAAACATTCGTTCAAACCGAAGGTGAATCATTCAAGCAGTTTTGGGAGAGATTTACTGAGATACTTCATAAATACCCACATCACGGTTCCAAAAAGTGGAGATTAATCTCATTTTTCCACAATGGGCTTACACTTAATGCGAAATAAATGGTAGAGACAATGTGCTCCGGTGAGTTCTTTGGTTTATATCCCGATGATGCGTGGGCACATTTCCAATATTGTGCCTAGACCACCCAAGCTTAGGAAACCTCATATCCGAACAAAAAAAATTTGCGACCTTCGATTTCGTCCTCTTCTAACCCTAGTATGTATAACCTCACTGACGAGGATGAGATGAAAATGAGATTAAATCAATTATCTAAAAAAGTTGTGGAGTTCGGCTCGAAGGGTTGAGATCCCGTTGTTCAAATTCAATCCGTAATTGGGGAGTTGTGTGCCATTTGCGACACTAATGCTCATTCAACCCAAGAGTGTCCCACTATTCCATCTTGCAAAGCGATCCTCCATGACCAAGCGAACGCTATGGGAGTTTTTAGAAGATCCCAAAATGTTCCCAACCAAGGGTTTAATCCATCTTGGGTTAACCAACTCGGTTACCAATATCCACAATCTCGTCCTCCTCCGCCTCAGAATTACCAACAACCGTACATTCAACATCATAATCCTCAAGTTGTAATGCAAGGTCCCCCTCCGGGACCACCTCCACCAGTTATACATGCCTACGCGCACCCGAACAAGAGAAGTCTGGAAGAAGTTTTTCAATCTTTTGTGACTTCTCAACAAGCCACAAATCCAATGCTTGAAAAAGAAATTTCCAAGTTGATCGCTCCTTTGAGTGTGCAAGAAAAAGGAAAATTCCTGTCACAACCTCAAGGGCCCATTGGGAAAAATAGTGTGAATTTCGATGTTTCTACTCCCTATTCCGCTCAATGTAGATCTATGGAACAAGATAATTCCATAACCACTCTTAGAAGTGGGAAGGAGATTTAAAATCCAATTCCACCTTCCTCGAAATAATCCGACGATATCACAATAACTCCCCGAGAGAGTGAAGTGACTCCTAAAAAGAGAAAAGATAAGTCGGCGACCAAGGAGCCAAAAATTTCCGTCTCTTTTCCATTTCCCACACCCTACCCTCAATGGCTTATTCCCATAGTTAAACCCAAAACAGATAAAGAGATCATGGAGACGTTCAAACAACTAAAAATCAATCTCCCCCTCCTTGACGCGATTAAGAAAATCCATTCCTATGGCAAGTTTTTGAAAGATTTGTGCACCTTTAAGAGAAACCATGTTTCTCGAAAAAAGGTGGAGTTGACTGAAAAGGTTAGTTCCATTTTCCAACACTACATGATTCCAAAATTTAAGGACCGAGGTTGTCCAACTATTTCATGTGTGATTGGAAACTTCGCCATTAATCGCGCTCTTCTTGAACTAGGAGCTAGTGTGAACCTTTTGTCGTATTCTCTTTATCTTCAATTGGGCTTAGGAGAACTTAGTCCAACTAAAACTAGAATCAAATCGGCCGATGGCTCTAACAAAATTCCACAGGTGTCTTGGAAGATACTCTCATCCAGATAGACGCCTTTGTGCTCCCGGTTGACTTTATTGTTCTTGATACCCATCCAGTTTTAAGCCCCAACAATCAACCTCCCGTCATCTTAGGGCTACTATTACTCGTGACCTTGAATGCTTTGAAAAATTATAGGAATGGTGAGATGAACTTGTCTTTTGAAAATATGACATTAGATGTCAATATTGTCAATGTGTCGCACCTCTCGAGTGACGAGGATGAGTGTGTTAAGGAAGTGAGCTTTGTTGAAGTGGTATGTGTGGAAGACGATCAAATTGCGAGAGATGAAATCGAATGGGGTGTGTTAGATGTGTGTTTTGACATGCTAGGAGAGGTTGGCATAGGAGAAAACCATGAAATCGGGGATAAATACGACAATTTTGATTTCACTCCGATTGACGACTCTATCATATGCGAAATTGACATTTACATAGAGTCATCAATATCATGTAGGGAGAGTTGCTCGGAGGAAAACAAGGTAGATGATGTTTATATCGAATTGTGCACCGAGCCACCTATTCGTCTCTTTAATAACCAATGGCCCCCTTTTTCAAATATTAATCCGGTTTCCAAAACCAAACACGGGTCAAACGGTCAGGGTTGTCCATTTTTTATAGGTATCATATCTTCCTATCTAGAACCTGATATAATTGTTAAGTGTGTGAACTTTAGTTGGAACGAATTTGGAAGAATGGGAAGAATAGGTGTTCATATAGTAAATTACGTCCTAACAATATCTGCGGATTTACAACCGGACATCGTACGCAGCAGCCCGTTAGCAGGGTTGATTAGGTTCAGTAAATTCTCAATTTTGGTGTCGAACAACCCCCGGCACTTTTGGGGTTGCATTTTTTTGCTTCCAGACCAGTTAAGTACATTAGATATATCATATTGGCCCAAGAAATCCAGTTGAAAGTAGCCCAATAATTAAACTTCATGAGATTTAGGAAATCAGCAAAGCAGAAACATCCCCAGCCATTTCCGAATCAATTCAGGTTAATGCCAAATCCATTCGGCAAACCAAAAATGTCAGGTCTCTCCATCTGAATTGATTCGGCCATGCCGAATTGGTTCTTCCTTAGGTAGTGTGGAATTCGAGAGTAGCTAATCAATTTGGTTACCTACCGAATTGATTCGATTCACCAGGTCACTTAAAATTCCTTCATCTGTTTTAATTCCACTTCTCATTTTCTCTTCTCCCTTAACCGTCGAACTCCACCTCTCCCATATCATTTCCCTTCTTCCATTCATTTTCATCCTCATGGCATCCTCATCCAAGGCATTCTCATCCAAGGTATCTATTTTAACCCTCTTAAATTGAGTTCAAATCATATTTAGTGTTCTTGGTATGAAAGTAGGGCTAAATGGATTCTTTTTAAAAAACCCACATTTTCTTCATGAAACTTCACATTTTCTCAATGTTTATGATGTGAATCCAACAAATACAACTTGTTTATGTTGCTTTGATGATTAATTTGTATTTGCTGGGGTTGTTTCATATTGAAAATGGCATTTTCACCCTACTTTCTATACATTCCACACTATGTGTTCGATAAAATGCCCCTGTGGGGATTTTGTGCGCTAAAATTGTATCTTCTCACCTTTTATCGCACATACCTGTGGAATTGTCCTTGTTTGAGTATGGTGTGTGTTGGTTACCTTTACTCGGCACCCTCCAAATCTAGTTTCCCCATATTTCACGATTACTTTAATTTTATGCATCGCACTTATGGTGTGTGTATTGAATTAATGTTTTGTAGGTTCCTAATGTAACCAAGCCATCATCCAATGTTGTTACTGGATGGGGAGGGGCAGGTTTTGAGACTTTTCATTCCAAGGATGAGAGAGAGTGGTATCAGGTCATATTCAAAACCAGTATCCCGATTGCAATTGAGAAGGAGGTGATTTTAGATGAGATATCGGCCTCTGTGAGACGTTATTTAGCCAAATTCAATTGGGAGGCCCATCTGTCCATGAGAGGGGAGCTTAACGAGGACCACGTGCACCATTTTTATGCTTCTCTCGTATCTATGCGCAGCGGCACGTATGAAGCGTATGTGAGAGGGAGGCGGATTACTATTTCTAAACCCATCTTGGTTGAGCACCTTACCGTGGCTTCTAACCCCGAGCTATATCATTACTCGGTCCTTGCAGATGCACCTAAACTTTCACAAGAGTTACTCATTGCGCGTCTTGCACCTGGCAAGATTTGGGAGGGGGAGACTTTCCCCACTTCAAGCATGCCCAATGTACATCGTATCCTCCATCTCATCGTTGTCAATTCCGTCATTCCAACTCAGACCAAATTTTTCCTCTATTACAATCACGCCCTTTTCTTATATAGTATTTTAGGGGATGACATGGTCATTAGTCTTCCCGCCCTCATGTTGCATCAAATAGTGAACGTTGCCTTTAGCGAGAAGGGAACCACAACTCTTCCTTATGCGCGATTGATTTCCCAGATTTGTAAGGATGCCAGGTGTGAGGTGTTGGATAGCGACAAGATGCCTAGGTTTCCCAAGGTGATTAATGACAAGGCAATTGCTAAAAGCTTGGGGCAGGATTATTCGGAGAGAAGGAAGAATCGTATATTGGATGCTCCAGATGCCCCTGACGCCCCTATGCTGGATATTTTGGAAGTGCCTCATCCAGTCCCACCTCCTGTGCCACCTACTGTTGACCCCATTACATATCTCGGGGTGCGGATGGATGAGTTGCAGGCTGATTTTACTGAGTTTCGGGGCACCTATATGACGAACTTCCCATCGTTCTAGGCTGACTATCAACGCAATACTTCCATGATTGCCCAGGCACAGATGGATTTTTTTGCTCATATTCGTGGGGGCGAGGCTGTTGTGCCTCCGTAACTTTATGATCCCTACGTCCCTAATGACCCCACAACGCCCAAGCACTTGAGCCACCATCCGGACCATATGTAGGGGCTGCCATCCCGTTTTCTCTACTGTTGTTTCTTGTGGTTCTAAATTTGAAAAGATGTTTTAGAAACAGTGATTCACGTCTTCTTATTTTGATTTTTAGTTTGTAACATTTTAGTTGTGTATTGGTGTGGCAAGAGAGAGGACATTTAGTGTACTTTCTAATTTTGATTTTTGTGCCCCATATACACAACTTGGGGTTATTAATGAAATTATTTTTTTTCATTTTCATATTTATTCTTGTATATATCTCTTAGGTATATATTGATGTTTTTGGTACTATCATGTAACAGACATGCCGTTGTTCATTTCTCGAGTTACTCCTTACGGGGTGACTATTTTCTAACCCATTTTCCCTTTTTATCCCTACTAACATTGGAGACGATGTTTCATTCAAGTTAGGGGGTATGGATTACATTTTTGATACCGGTTATCATGTTATTATTTATTTATTTAATAATAATAAAAAAATATTTTTCTCTCTCATGTCTACTATGATTACTTATACGATCGACATACCCTATTGTATAACTATGAAGCATGCTTCAAGTTATTGATTTATTAGCCTTCAGCCCGTTAATGTTTTCATTGTGAATAGCCTCATAAAATTAAACTGTGAATCTTTGAGCATTTACACAAATAATTATTTATGATTTGGTTTAAAGCGTTTCAAATTCGATATTTTAAGGTGCATGTTATACCCTTACAAAACTGAAAATTGAGACTTATCGTCATTTGTGAGCATATACATCCACTCTATCTCTTTCTTGTCAATGAACTCGTTGTCAATCTCATTTTCTTTTCATTTGATTGCATATTATTTGATTTATCACTTGAGCATGATTTTCAATGGTGTTGAGTCCCGCGAATCACATGAAACTTTAGGAAAGGATTATAGGCCCTCGTTGTTGTTTAACCCATATGACCTTGACCTTAGCCTTAAATGTTTTCCCTAGTCAACCCCTTGAGCCTTATTATTCCTTTCGTTTCGTCCCCAAATCCCTTGTCCAACTCCACATTGGAGTCCTAAACCCTTATTTACTCTTCTCGTACCTTGAATAGGGATTATTCCCGGGATTGAATGATATTGTTTATATGGATTGCAATCAAGATATGAGTGGTCCAAAGAAAAAAAAAAGAAAAAAAGAAATGAAAAAGTTAAAAAAAGAAAGAAAGAAATGAAATATAGAATAAAATGGGTCCTAGTTGATTCCCATTTCACCATGTGCATGAAAATTAAAGTCTGACTCTCATGAATACCTTGCTTTTGGAATTTGATTTTGATTCCTAAATTGCCCATTAAATACATTATCCCGCGTGTTATTCCCGAATCGCCTTTGATCCTACACACATTCCTTTCTTTTCCTAACCCTAACCTAGCCTAAATTCTATACCCTAAAATTCCTATTTGATCCTAGGGTGGTGTGATTTAAAAGTTCGAACATAAGCGATAATCTGTTTAAATGCTTTTCTCTTGATTAATATGCAATATCCTTTCATGAGATTGCATTTTTAACTTTTATATTGCGTTCTTCATTGATGACATGTGCGTGGCCTAGTTTCCATTTACAATTACTCTTTATGCCGGCATGTCCCGAGTGTGTTACATCCCATTTCTGAGTGTTTCATTTGTTGAGTGTAACAACTGGAGACAACATGAGTATGCATGCCTTAGAATTTAAATGGATTTTGAAATTTTTACCAAATATAAATTACCACATGTGTCCACTTATTTCACATTTCCATGGTTTTGATTTTTATTGAAGTTATTTGTTTAATGTCAATAATTGTCATCTTTTGTGTGAGCTTTGTTCACTTTGTTGATAAATTGTGCTTCTTAGATATTTGTTAGGTTACGCATTGGTTTTTGTTGTATCATAGTATGAGTTGATTTGATGTTTGTGGGTGTCATCCCTGGAAACCTACACAAGACCTCACTCGTCCCCTAGGGCCACCTAGGGGTTTAACGGCTTATTGCATACGCTAAATGCAACCGTTCACCCGCGAAAGTGGCATTTTCCATCTATGTACATATTTCTTCTATTTTGGTTTTCTTGATGGCCCTTATTTCTTCATACTTCATTGCTCGGGACTTGCAATGTATAAATTAGGGGGTGTGAGTCGTCACTTTTATTGTATTTTATACCCCGTTAATTTGTACGTTCTAGCATTCTCGTGCATGTATTTCCCGGTTCTTATACTCATTTATTGACTAACCCCTGAATTCATCATATATACTTTGTATGAGTATTTATTGATCTTTTATAGGTCTCGGGAATGCATATTGGGAAGTTTGGTTTTGATCCGAAGAAGTTTCATAGACACTTGCACAATCGGGGGCATTTTGGTAATTTCAGCACTCGGGTTTTGATCCCAATTTCTTCACGGAAGTCGTAGGCCTTCTTTTTATCTTCGCGTGGCCTCTGACGGTGCTTGAATCCGATCTTAAAAGAAGAAGTTACGGAAGTTTCGATGAAACATGGGAGAAATAATGACAAAGTAGTGCAACCTTCCTTTTTGAGGAGGCCCGAATCGATTCGGGATTCAGCCGAATCGATTCGGATTCAGACAGGGGAACATCTCTACACTTCAGAATCAATTCGGATTTGTCACCGAATCGATTCGGTCCTGCATTTCCAGCTTTCTTCTTATTACTAGTTTGCCATTTTGGTTTGATTTTGGGGATATATCCCTTGTTTTTCCTCCTTTGTATATAGATTACTTTTGTTAGATATTTGGATATATAGAAAAGACTCTCTTCCCTCTCCTAGGTAAAGTTCATTTATGGTTTTTACCCACTTGTAAAGCTTTGATTACTAGTTGAATTGTGGTTATTAATGCAAGAAAGGTTCATTTACTTCTTCTCTACTTGTTCTACTAGCTTTAATCAGCATTTAATTCCATCTTTTGTATTGGTTTGTGTTTAAACTAGATAGCTAGCTTAATTATGTTGTGAACTAGCATGTGTGGTTTAGTTTCAATTATGAGTAACTAGACTTATGATTGCGGATCATAATCCCACCTTGGATGCTTGAACTTCATATTTAGGGTTTGGTTTATAATTGTTCTAATGGAACTTCATGTGTTGGTATTGGAGTATCATAGTTTCTTAACTTCTCTTGTCATGCAAGGGTTAGTGTTTGAAGCTTTACTACAAACCCAACCCATCTAGCAATAACTAACTAACCCCTAATCCTCCATTGATGAGTTTAGTCTCTATATGGTTGATGTTCGGACTTAATTAGTTATGCTCGATTATAATTAATTTTAACCAAGCCCTATAATCCCCTTCTTTGTGAATCCGAGGTGGGAGAATGATCCTCGATCTCTTTAATATCTTAAACTCAAGCTTATCTTAGTTCCTTTCATAGTTCCGTAATTATCAATTAATTAATTGTTCATCAATAGCATGTTAGTTTAGAGATTACCCTCAATCACCTTTTCAAACAATTAAATCATCTTTTACACTTTAACTTTTGTGACGTTTAGAGAATCCCTTTAACCTAATCATGTTCTCTTAGGAGTGATCATTCCTTATGGATCACAATTCCGTACTTACCAGATATTAATTATTGCGATTGAATCATAAGCTTTATTAAGAGCGCAACAAGTTTTTGGCACCGTTGCTGGAGATTGGCAACAATTCTAGGGTTAAAAAATTCTCTTTACACTGTTGTTCCCTGTGGTCACCGTGACATCACGGTTTCCAAAAATCAATTCAAAATTCTGTAAATGCAAGATGCGAGTAGTAGCAATTTAAATCCTATTCTTGAACTCTCGTCGTCTAATGAACCCTCGGATTATTGGAAGCCTTTACCATCTATTTCTCATTCTAGTAAAATCTCGTCTTCTTCTTATACCTTGTCCCACTCCAATCCCACGACCATGGCCGACAATGTTAGTGAGCACGGTAGTAAGGGGGTTGCACCCGAACCCTTGTATAGGCTGGTGCGAGATTACTTCTAACCCGAGAGGACCACCTCTCCATCTTGTACAATATTTCCATATATTGCCGCGTAATTCCATTTTCATAATGGAATGATTCAATTACTTCCTACTTTCCACAACATGGATAGTGAACAATCGTACCTTCATGTTAGAGAGTTTGAGAAGGTGTGCGCAACTTCTAGCGATCAGAACTGTCCTCTGGATGTCACACGACTCAAACTCATCCCATTTTCCTTGAACTACAAAGCCAAAACTTGGTTTTGTTCCTTGGCTCCTAATTCCATCGGGAGTTAGCGCGAAATGCAAGCGCGGTTTTTGAAGAAATTTTTTCCAACTCATCGCACCAACTATTCAAATGGTCAAGTTTTTATCATCCTTCAAGCCTATGACATACTAAATTTGAAGACGTAGCGGCCAAGTTTAAAGATTCATCAAAATGCTGAGTTTAACATGCCTTGTTTCTACGTCAAAAACTTGGTTCCATTGCTCCTAAGGTATGAATGCATTATATATTTATATAGGAGCTTGGAACAATATTTATATGAGTGTACCTTGTTTTAAAACTGTTGTTTATTTTCAGAAAATTTCATTAAAACTTTAAAATAAAGTTTCTGGGCTAAAATCAAATGTTTATACTTTCTCGAAGTTCGTTCGATATTGTCATTCGAACGAGGTTTGCCAACGACCTTCCACTGGAACTTCATTCGAACGAAAATCTCGTTCGAATGAGATTTGGCGGGAACAGTTTATTTGACAGTTTTGAGCAATTTTTCCATGTTTCCCACTTCTTTACCCCACTAACTTTTGATAGAACTTAACTAGTGCGGGAACCAAGTTTTTTAGTTGAACTTTTTCATATCTTTCCATCTCCAAGAGAGAGTTTGAGAGAAAAATTCCAAAAAGAAAAAGTTCAAGTTTGAGTGTTCATTTTTTAAAGAAAAATTCTAAAAACACTTATGTTTTACACCCATAGTTTGTTTATTCCAAGCATATATATATATATATATATATATATAATTGCTTGGAGTGTTTAGCACCAGGTTTTATCTACCGCATTGAAGAGATTGTTTGGGTTTACTTCTAAATCCCTCAAAGAAGAAGAAGTTTGTTTTGCTGTCGTATTCTCACATGGTGAATGGCACAATGTGTGGTTGACGGTGTACCTATGTCTCATTGGTGAATACCAAGATTTCGATGGAGCTCCGAGGTGGTCGACTAGGCGGAGGTGTTTACAAGAAGACTCATTAAGTCTTGAAAGGGGTCGAGTCGAGGAAGTAAGTCATATGTCTTGTAATTGTAAAACCATACTTAGTGGACTTAAGGCTAGGGTCGTCCGAGGGTTTTTTCCCGTTGTGGGATTTTCCTCGTACATCACGGTGCAGTGGTTTATTTGTTTCTTTTATCTTTTGCATAATTCACCTAGAACGCATGCTTACGTAAAAAGATAAAATTGGTTTAAATCACTACTCATGTTTAATTTCTTGCTAAAATTTATTTGGGTAATGTTTAATTAATTTAGTTCAAGTCATTTACTTTAATTTGATAAAATTGGTTTGGCCTATTTTGGAAATGTTGAAAATGTGACATAAGCAAATTTCTAGGACTTGGATTGAATTTGTTTAAGTTTTTTAATTTTAATTTGAAAATAAATTAAAATTTGCTAATTTGTTTAATTGAACCATCTCCACTTCCGCATCTTTATAAAAGGAAATTGTGTTTTGTAATAAGATTTCAAAAATTTGGGGGCCTCGTGTTCCAACAATTCTATTCAACTGCCATAACCCGATTTCACCCCTCTTCAACCCGTAACCCAAGAACCTTCTGGAACCATCATATTTCTAGCAACAACATAAACCTACCTCAAAATCTTCGATTCGACTAGTCAACCTCCGACGAAATTTCATGATATTTATGACTTAGGTTATTATTTATTTACAATGGTTTACTTAAGCTCAAATAAGAGTTGTATATTGATGGAGTATTTTGTTTTAATTTTATATCAACATTTATGTCAGTTTTGAAAAAAATCGCATAACATTGCTAAAACTGAGATAAATGTGATCTTATTTATGTCAGTTTTCTCATGAAAATGTGATTAAAAGCTTGTTCAAACCCGTAACTTTTATGTCTGTTGAGATAAATATGATTTTATTTATTTCAGTTTTACGAACATATATGTCAGGGCTCTATATGTTAGTTTTGAAAAATTCTAAACCTGACATAAATGGTCATTTATGCAATTTTTTATTAACATAAATGACTGTTTTTCTTGTAGTGAAACCCAACCTCCACGTTGACAAAATTGACAACTCTGACCATTCCCATTTTATCCAGCATAAACAAATCTAGTTTAGAGTTCAAAACCGATGAGAACCCAACATCCTCCATACTCAAAGCCCATAACAACCTATAATACCCACTACCCATCTCCTACCAATTAAGGCCCATTTCATCCCATTCAAACCTCAGACCAAAATTGATTCTACCTGTTAAAGAACCCACATGTGTAAATGCCCACTTTTCCTTAAATAGCCCTAACAATGTCCACACAAATTACCTCACTTCCAACATGCACATGTGTGTATTTTATAAAATTTCCCTCACTGGATACCAAATACCCATTTTCGCCTCTTCATATGTCCACCCAATTCCATTATACCCCTAGCCTCATTTCACTAGTAAATTGAAGACTTTGTGGGATTAAAAGGGGATCTCCATTTTAGTTTTAAACTTGAGATAATAACTCTGCATCAATCTATAGAGAGCATTTGAATTTTTAGTAAATATCTTAATGTAGATCTTTTCGATACGGTCGTGTGGACGCCAACCCATATTTTTATGATTTTTCTTCGAATTGTTATGATTTCTACAAGATGGCAGTTCTGGGGTGAAATCACCAACTCGGAAATGCACTCGGAAATTGAAAAAAAAAAAGGCAAGAATTCTTTAGAGATAAATATTTGGGATTCCTAAAAATAGTGTGGGGACTTCTAAATATTTTTTTAGTAAGATGTGTATCTTGGGTTAGATAAAAGTAAACCCCAAGATTTACCCAAATAGGGGTGTTTGGGAGGCGTAACACTCGGAGTAATGTTTCGATGGGCAAAATTTTATATACGTAATTGTGCGCGTAGAAAACACATTTATATGCCGATTTAGGTTCAGTAAAATCCTATGAGGTGACTAGGATGAAATTTAGGATACGGGCTAAAGAGAATTAAGCAGGCATCCGATACGTCTATTTATGACAATTATTATACGTGAGAGGAATGCCTATCGTTATTTATGGGACGAATAAATATATCGGTGCTGTTGGTATTGTCATCGTGCAGTGAGAAAAACTCAGAAATAATATATTGAGGACTAGTCAAAATTGATAAATGCGTAGAATATTCGAGAGATAAATATACTACGTAGGAAATTTAATATACGGATTGTGCGTATGCCCGAATGTAACACCCGTCCTCCCGGGAAGAGTGAACGGAGCGCCACTCATTGATAAAATTAAACTAATCCACAATCACAAGGTATAGAGCATCTAAATCCCACAACAACAAGAGAGGAAACCACTAATCTCAAATCTCTTCAAATAAATACAATAAATCTCTCGAATAAAAATAAAACATCTAACTCGAAAATAAAATAAATCTCTAATGCTCTATACATCAAAATAAATACAAGTCTTCTCAAACGTATTAAAAATTCTTCCCAAAATATCCAAGATAAAATCAATCTCCAATAATCCATAGCGCCCAAATCCACGCTAACCTGCCACTAAAAGAAAATATGGGGAAGTACACAATACGACAGGAAAGATGCTCAACAAATATATGTTAGCGATGAATAAAGCGTAACTACACGAGTACGAATATTCAAATCAAATGCAAATCTCAATAGCATTTTATCAATATAATTTCTCAACAACACATTACCAGGTCACCAGGTCTCACCCCATCCGCATATGATTTATCAAGACATAGCC
This sequence comes from Sambucus nigra, assembly GCA_949130495.1. Taxonomy (NCBI): domain Eukaryota; kingdom Viridiplantae; phylum Streptophyta; class Magnoliopsida; order Dipsacales; family Adoxaceae; genus Sambucus; species Sambucus nigra. The sequence goes on along the minus strand of OX422215.1, from coordinate 275,069,844 downwards.
CGGGAAGCAGGAATTTTGGCGGGTGCCAACCTCCGTGCCATATTAAAATCTCATGACAACGTTCTCAACAATAATATGAATAATACCAAATGATTCAAAATAATTCAACAATTATTTTTCCAGATTTCAATGAATTTAACAATTCAAATATGAGTTCACTAATTGCAAGAATTCAAAGGGAATAACACTCGCGAGATTAAGGAGCATATTGTGTAAAACTCCATACCTCAAAATCATGGCATGAATCATCACATAAATTCAGCTTCAAAATCTTATCGAACCATCACGTTCCTCTCACGAAAATAATCAAATTATGTCCTAGCCCTAACAAGAGATAACCCCAAATAGTACTATTTTAAAAACTAAGAAAAATCAGATCCAAAAATTACTTGGATCACCAATCTGACTTCAGATTTGGATTCTACACGAAAAATTGAGTCAGGTATGTGTTTTGAGTTTTTCTCAAATCTCATTCGAATTCACTCAAAAAGAAGATCTAAACATTCCAAATTGGCTCTTCTCGTTCCACTCGTTTTTGCCTCTTTAGATTTCGTTTTTGGACATTCTTTTTTATCTCCCTTACCTTATAATCACCCATTATATTCCTTATATAGTAATATGTGTTATCTTAGGCTTACGTACGAAGGCATTTTGCACCAAGAATTTCAGGTCATAAAAAAAATTGCGCACTTATAACGCCACTACGGTTTAGAGTTGAAGAGTATTACTTTTCTCAAGAAAACCTTAAGGATCCCCAGTGGATACTTTAGCTTGTGACATTCGTGCCTTTCACCATTTTAGAGTGTTTTACGCAATCATCGAGTCACAACTTGATTCAAATTCTTTTGGGTTCGCACTTAATTGTTGTATAATCTCATTATTCTTCATTAAAGTTTTGGCTTGATCATTGAGAACGACATCACTTTTGATTTGCAAGAAACATGTGTCTTAAAGTTTGTTCCGATCACTAGAGTTTCATCCACACACTAACCAAATTTCATTTTATCATACATCCATATCATCACTATATACCATCCCTATTTTCATACCATCCATTTTCCACCCTCCATTTTGAAATAGAAAAAAGTGTTGATAGTATCAAACCGAAAAGCTATCATAGGGAGTGTTTGCATTTTTAATAAATACCTCTCTATGTTGGGGTTATTTGTAAATTTTAGCGTATTTATCTCAGACATTGATGAGTATTTAGAAAGAAAAAAAAAAGAAAGAAAGGAAAAGAAAAGAAAAAGAAGAAAAAGAAAAAGAAAAGGAGAAAGAAAAAAAGAAAAGAAAAAAAGAAAGTACACATTTAAGTTCTTAGGAAATAAAGACATTTGTTCCTCAAGTGTAAAACACTCTTCTCAAACATCCATCATATCACCATCTTACTTTATCTCATCCACTACAAGAAAAATACCTTATTATGACACTTGTAAAAATTATTTTATGAAAGTTTTAAAAAAAAGTCATTAAAAGTATAATACTATTACTTAAATGACATATTATTTATAAACTGTCATTATATATATGTTAGTTATATGTATTATGACCCTTTGCAATAAAAATCTAAATTGATATGTAATTAGTATAGCATTCATGATGTGTTTTTATTCCAAATTTTAGACGTGCATCATGGCGGACTATTTCCCCCCATCTGAAATGAAACATTTTCTCCTAAGCTAGCATCCACAATCCAAAATCGACATCTACACTTTTCACCCAAAATCACTCCAAAGACTCCTCATTTTCACAACACAAAATTATCCTTCGATTCCGGCATCCTCCAGTTTTGATTGTGGCCAGGTACTCTCTCTCTCTCTCCCCCCCACACCCACACACTTGATCGAGGTCTCAAAAAATCAATTTAGGAATTATTTGGGTTAATCAATTTCGGATTCTTACTGATTTGGAAATGCAGATTGAGGTATTCAATTTCAAAATGAAGATTTGGTCTTTATAAGTAATCCATGTATGAGTTTTTATTGGTCTGTAATTAATTATTAATCATATTTGACAAATTTTGATTATGTTTTGTGGGTTTTATGGTCATTATGGGTTGTGAACAAAGATTCCAAGAGTTCCAATTTTGTTTAGGTTGGTGGGTCTTTTCATAGCTTATAGTTGATTTTCACTTTGATAGTGTTGTATAAATTAAATCAAATAGTAAAAAGGCGATGATTTATATTTTTTTTGTACATATAATTTTGATAAAATGTTGTATGGATTAATTCAAATTTTTACTGTACATTTATAGACTAATTACACTTATATTTATCATTAAGGTATACTCTTTTTTTTTTAATTTATTATAATACCCAATAGACGTGGATTTTAATCTTCTACTATTTTTGTATTACAAATATTTTGTGTATAAAAGAAATGTATTATGTAAATATTTTTGTATTGTAAACATTTTGTTTAGTTTGTTCTGTAGTACAAATACTTTTATAATGCCCACTTACAGATTTAAATAATGATTGATGCCTACTTTTATGTTACCTCTTTAAGGAATATTTGTTTGTTGTATATATTTCTTATTGAGTTTGTTGTTTGGAGGGTCGCTGCTTGGTTGGTTATTATGCCATGGGATGATCATTAATACAAATTAGTTTGTTCTGTAGTACAAATACTTTCTTTGTCCTTATAAAGATCTCTTGTATTAATGTGAACCACTATTTTCTAATGCTACTGAACAAAAAAGACTTTATGTTGTAGTTATTGGTGATTGGGCCCGTGGTTGAGTCATTTTGGTCACACCATCTGATTATTGTGAAATTCTGCAATTTATTGTGCAATCTTTCATTAACTTTGTTGAATTTGTTTGTTACTACTACAATTTAGTAATGCAAATATGGTTGTTATTTGTTTGTGTAGCATTCAATTACGTTTGTTGTCTCACGAAACGTGGAATTGTGTTTAGTGCTAATTTCTATTATTATATTTTTTAATAAATGTATTTTATTTCTCAATTTCGTTTACAGGCATCCCATGGGGCACAAAAGTAGCTTGTGGGAAGTGACTGTGTTCTCACTGGACTCCTGATTGTGATTTGAACAAATATGATGGCTTATTTGATTCGGGATTAATCCGGAATTCACAATTATATGCATGTGCAAGGTTATCCTATGTCCTAATTTATACATATTTATGGTTTCTTTACAAAATGAGATGGAATCGATTCTTCTATGTCAAAGGGTAAATATTTATTTTCATACCTTTTCCATGTGTTCAAATCAAGACATATATAAATAAAATCCACCTTCGTCATGGTGTTAGCCTATATGCAATATTATGATAGTTTAAATAACACATTAATGAACAATATCCTAGACTTATTTTTATGAATGTACTTAATAAAACAATCATGAAAGGTTAATTTATACTAACAAATATGACTCTTTTATTCTAACAATCACACACACACACACACACATATATATATCTTCAAACCTTGATAAACCAAAACATAAAACTAAGTTAAAATTCATGACCAGTTTTAACATTACCCTCTGCACGTCTTAGATGAAGGGAGGTAAATATAGAAATCCCCAAATTTTGGGGTTCCTTTCTCAATGGTTCTCATACTTGAGGCTAAAACCCTTTGCATCGCTCTCACTCTTTTTTATAATTTATTTTAATACCTACTTGATATGGATTTAAATCTTCCATTTTTTAATATTGCAAATATTTTGTGTATAAATGAAACGAATTACGTTAATATTTCTGTATTGCAAAGTTTTTGTTTCTTTTGTATACAATTTGTTGGTGTATGCTTAGACTAAGAACCTAATAAGAAATTGTACCTACTTGCAATTTATTTGTGTCGATTGATCACTATTTGAAATTAGTAATGTGTAGTACTTACTCTTACTTGGGCATCACACAGATTACTGCTAGGGTAGTTCATTTTAAAGTAAAACGGCAGTCGGATCGTCCCTGTGGATTGTTCTCCTTATTGGACATGATTTTATAATGCCCACTTGGAAATTTAAATAATGACCAGTGCCTACTTTTATGCTGCCTCTTTGATGAATATTTGTTTGCTACATATATGTTTTGTTGAGTTTGTTGTCCGGAGGTTCAATGCTTGGTAAATTATTATGCTGTGGGATGATAATTTCATACAAATTGGTTTATTTTATAGAAGAATTAATTCATTTGGCTTTATGAAGATATTTTGGGTTTATTTCAAGTATTATTTTCTAACTAGGAGGTGGTATATGAAGAATTTATGCTCTCAATGCAATATTATTCATTTTCTTATAGTGACATGTTGTTGTTTTAGTCTCAATGTGAATTCATCATTGATGTTAAAGTTGTGATAATGAAGCAAAGAGTTTTTATGTTGTAGTTATTGGTGATATGGTGGGTAGTGGAGTCATTTGGGTCACACCTATTGTGAATATCACAATTTTTTACGATTGCAATCTTTCATTGACTTTGTTGAGTTTGTACCTTACTAAAATAGTTCTATTTAATGCTAAAATGGTTGAATGTTGGTGTAGTGCTCAATTATGCTCGACGTCTCATGAAGAGTGGAGTTACATTTAGTTCTATTATTGTTGATTGCGGTGATTCTTTGAAGTTTGGGTGGTTTTCTATTTGGTGAGGTTTTTGGTGATCATTTGTCTCAATTTACTACTGCCAAGAAGAGTTCTTCTTTTGGAAGTTTGAGAGTTTTCATTTGGTCTGCTCGTAAGTAATTTATTCGATGAGCTAACTCACTCTCTTTTTTCTGTCATTAATGCATTCTCTTTTCCCCTCAATTATGTAACGTTGAAACTAATTTTCTAGAGTTGTTTCTTAGAAGATTTATGTATTCTTGATAGTACTTGGAAGAAATAAATTTAACTTTCTAGATTTCTTTTGAATTTTAAAGTAATTAATGAGTTTCTTATATGCGAAAATACACTATAATTCTTAAATCCAGCGACTAAGTGGCATGGAGAGAGGCACGAATACCTCACGGGGATAAAAAAGTAACCAGTGGAAAGTGAACCCATTCTCGCGGGGTTCCCAGTTGCAAAAATGAACTAGGGTAGGCTTATTTTGCTGTTAAAAGTGAGCGTTAATGGGCTGGGGAATTTAAAACAAAGGCCAAGTGGCAAAGAAACCCCATAGGGCATGAATATAACATGTGTGCGAAGTGAGTGCGTCCTCTCTAGGCTCCCGGTTGCTAAAATTAACTAGTATAGGGTCGTTTTGTGATTAAAAGTGGGCATTAATGGGCAGAAACTAAAAACAACGACTTAGTGGCCGGAGATGGGCATGGACATCCCATGGGGCACAAAAGTAACCCGTGTGAAGTTATCATGTTTTCACTAGGCACCTGATTTCCGAAATTAACTAATATAGTCTCGTTTTGCAATTAAAATTGGCATTAAGTGGCACATATACACCATGGGTTATAAAATTAACCCGTGGGATCCTCTCCCGGCTGCACTTGTCCAAATTAACCAATTTAAGCACGTTTTGGGGTTAAAAGTGTGTGTTAAGAGAATGAAACTCAAAGTACTTGGGAATATTTGAATTAGTTGGGCACTCTGACTGTTTATTTAGCCGTGAAGTTATATTGTACTCTCACATAATAATTTTGTGATGCAAGTGTCTCAGACTATTTCCCAAATTGTCTTATATTGTTGTCTATTTTGCGGATTGGCATAGAGTGTATGAGTAATAATTTTAATTATTTGTGTCATGATAATAATTTTATTTAATCGAATTCAAGATTCAGAGTAGATTGGAAACATAAAAGGTAAGCAAAGTACCTAGTTCAGTGGTTATCAAGTACCTCTCAAGTTCGTGAGGTTGTGGCATTGAAATTCTTTTGGGCAGTATAGTTCATGTTCCTTTCTAATAACAATATAGCTCTAACTTGTCTAGAGTTTTTAATTTAAAGAAAATGGTTATTGTTGTAGGCTGCAAATGGACTGAACTTGTGTATATCCTAATCAAGTTTTTTTAATCCAATGAATTGAGATTGAGTCTCACAGATAAGAATTCATGATAGAACTTGCATATCTGTGTGTTTTGAATTCTTGGGTATTCATATCCTTACAAACAGTTAATAAATAGGATAAAAAATGTTCTACAGAGTGGGAACTCAATCATGAATAAATTTGATAATCCACTTATAGGAACATTAAATATGACAATAGCACTTTCATTGACAACATACATGAACATATATTCTCTTGTGTTTTAGATTATTACATCAAATAAAAAAGTTTACTGGATGAATAAATGTTTATGTCAACAAGAAAATTTTAACCTAGGCTATTGAATGGGATGTGTATCCTATTCATAGAGGGTGTGGATAGAATGGAATGCTCAATCTAGTTATATTTTATGAGAACATTGAATGAAATTATGAATATCTGATATACGACAACACTAGTATACAACTATCCTCCTCCGATCATTTGGTTATGCTCTACGAAAGACATAATTGCATTTATCGAGTTCTTATTTAAATTTCTAGCCATGGTCAACAAAGAAGTTTTGTTGAGATATGTTCAATATACATCAAGAGATAAATATTTACTCGTCAATAAAGATCGTAAATGTGTTCCATGTTTTCCCCACAACCTACTTGACATTATTCTAACGTTATTTCTGTTTGTTCAAGAAAGAATTAGGATGCACTTAATGATAATGGATTTTAGTGTTAAATCTGAAATGGGATAATTTTAAAGGTTCATATGATTAATTGAACCATATTATGGATTGAGAATTATAAATGCCGATCGATGTGAGTTGAGAGACGATTCATATAAATAGAAGTGAGGTGTGAACTTCAAGCAGGAAATCGTATAGTGTATATAAGTGGGGAAGTTATGGGAGTTATTGACGAATAGTAAATCGAGAGTAAAATATACTAATAACGATATTATTTCATTTACGCCTAAGAGCATAATAAGAGCATGCAAAATACTCTGATATATATACCTTGTGTGATGGTATACGTTTATATGATGGGATGATGTATGTATATCTTATGCGTACAATATATGTATAAGTGAAGCATACCCCCTCCTTGCTATCATGGGAAGTTGCGCGATGAGGGTGAGCGCACTGGCTTGAGGAGTAGGGTGTGGATATTCCCCAGGTCATAGCGTCCATTTATTATTGTGTCATTTTTTTATTAAGGTGAGATGTGCTGGGTATGTTTCGTCTCATTTCTGGGGAGGAACTATGACCGCTTCCTGTATGTTATGTTATGGTTGTTTTGCCAAGACGGTGTGAGATTCCGACCGTTAGTACCTAGGATGATATGTGAGTGATTCCCTGGTAGATGATAGCATTGAGAATCTACATCCTCGAGTTATAGCTCGCTGGGATGGTTATTATTATACTTGTGTGAATACTATATTATTTTTATATGATTATGTGATATCATATTTGTCTCTAGAGTAAGGAGACATAAGAAGACTGCTTGAATATCATTCCGGGAGATTTTATTTGGACATAAAATTTGATGAATCAATTAGGAGAAAAGGAAGAGTAGTAATTATATGAGTACATATAGTACTTTGGGTATCGAGGGCATAATAAACCTCAACGACCAACATTTCCAAGAAGTAGTGTATAGGGGGGTTCCTTGTTTGGATTTTGCTTGCGAGACATCCCACGCACGAAACGCAGTGCAATGTTGGGAGTGAGGAGAAGTTAGTCCTTAGTGCTCATATTTATATATTAGTATGTATCTCGACGATCGACAGTGCCAAGGAGTAGTGTATCGAGGGGTTCCTTATTTGGATTTCGCTTGCGAGATGTCCCACGAACAAAACGCTGTGCACTATTGAGAATAATTAATAAATCATTTATAGTATAAGAGAATTTGGGTTATATGTGTTATGCATTGAGGTCATAATGAATCTTGATAATCAATACTGCCAGGAGTAGTGTATCAGGGGGTTCCTTGTGTGGATTTCGCTTGCGAGATGTCCCACGTACGAACCGCAGTGTAGTATTGAGAATTGGGAGAAGTTTAGTCCTTAGCACTATAACTCATATATATATATGGGACAATGGTCTTATGAATAGTGCCATCTTATCTCATCTTATCTACGTAATCAAATGCTCTATATTTTGCCACGTGTAGAATTCAAGGGCTAAGATTAAAAATGCTCCATTCTCGCAAGCAAAACCCTCGGTGGGTATCCCGTTCCCAAATCAAACTCTTATTTCTCTTTCCACACATAAGAAACAAAAACCCTAGCACACGATGTTCGAAACCTGCTCCATGGCTGCGAACCTCCACTCAGATCTCCATCGCCGCTCCCTCACGCATCCCTCATCTCCGCCTCCTCTCATCTCTACGTTGCCCTTCCCCACTACAAAACTACACCACGCCCTCACCCTCTGAGCTCCTCTCTCCCTCCTCAACCCCGTGTTGCCTCCCTCACCACCAGCCTCATTTGAAAGGTAGTCTTTGTTTATTAGATCTATTTTGATTTTGTTCATTTGGTTTAAATCTATTTACATGTATGTTTATTTTTTGGGTTGTAATTGTTTATTGTGTTTTGTTATTTACTTTTTCTTTTCTAGGTGACATGATTATACTTGAACACCCTACACAAGTATACTCCATTTCATTTTTATTGTTCTAAAGATTTTTATTGTTTGTATTTTTATTGTGTCTAAATATTTAGGGTTTTAGCAGATTTAGTTATTTGGCCCTAAATTAAGTGGAAAGTGTTATTGAAAATGATCCACTGATATTCAATTAGGCCACGAGCTACCTTTTTTTCATCGCAATTTGGCCTCATTTTTTAATCGGGTTGTTGTAGTTCTTATATATGGGTTTTTTTATATACGTATTTAAGTTCATTTATTGAGATGCTTTATGGAATTTTTTCTGTCATTTTCCACTCTCTAGATCTACTTTGTTGTGGTAATGCTATTTACTTGGTATACTAAATCAAGATGATTTGTTCTTTTTCTTTAGTTTTTGCAACGAGTTAACAAATTTGATGTAGCCCATGTTGGATGTTATGAATCTCAAGTTGCTAAGTTTTGATGTTGTAATCAAGTTATGTTATCATTTCAATATTTGAGTTGTTAATTTGATGTAGCCATATAAATGTATGCTAATTTTTTGCTTTGCAGTTTGTGTTGTTTCAAAACAAGTGAACATATTGTATTCTCAAGAGGAGGCAAACTTCTTTCTGGAATTTTAGTTTTTAATTGTCATTAATAAGTTTTAGTTCCTACTCAAAACGGTTCTAATTTATTTCTTCTTTGTTTCAGAAGTTTTGGTACCATACTGTGTGAGATATTCATAAGGTCATATTAGCGAGAACTTCATATTTTAATTATTTTTCATTACAATTTCTTTGTTGTTGTGTTAAAAATAGCATTTTTGTCGATTCATAGAATAAGACGTAGATTAATAAGGGAAATGGTTGTTGATAAATCATAGGAATTCTCTGGTATATATCCTCCTAAATCACAATCATTTCAAGTTTTTCCATAAGCTTTGGGATAGAAATTATCTAATTTGAATTTATCTTTAATTTTATGGGAGAAGGGTGTTTGAATAGTAACAACGGTTGTGGTGCGATCCAAGGGCACGATCCGAGGGTGCCATGTCATATGGAAGACGTATGTCATGGAAAAATTGGGTAAAAACACACTTGAAACCAAAACAAAACCATACCTCACCCGTGTCCCTCTTACTCATCTTCTTAGACACTCTTTTACCCTTGCACCCTCCCCCGCTGCCCCCTCCCACGCTCCTACAATTACACCCTCTCCCCTCCTACTCTCACACCCTTTTCCCCCTCCCACACTATTACTTTATTCAACCAAAGTTGGTATTTTAGATTTATCATTCTCTTTTTTGTTTCGATTTTTGGGGTTTTACATAACACTGATTTCTTGCTGCTTATTTGTTGTTTATGTTTTATTTTTCAGGCCAATTAAAGAGTGCATATCATCGATTTGTGTTATGTTCTTTTTTTCAGGTTAGTTTGAGGCGCATAACACTGATTTGCATACCCAAACCTAATTTAAGTTTATATATCTTATTTCTCACATTTTGTGCAGGGCAACCCTAATTCACATCATGGAATCTCCTATCTCCCACCTTTTATGGTATACCTTTTATTCATAACCTAACCTTATTGAAGTTTATATATCTCCATGTTGAAGATAGAATATGATTTGTGAGTCTTTGATTTCAGAGTTTGTGCTACTGTTATCATGTGAGTGCATAGTTAAGATAGAATATTGTATAGGTCATAATGAACAAAAAATAGTGCAACTCTCTGGGGAAAAAATCTCTGATTTGTTCTCACCTAGGGCCTGTCTCGCTGAACATTAAAATACTTGCTTATATATTTTAAGCATGACACTGAAATTAAAATGGTTGTTCATTTATTGGTGTACATTGTCGTGAGCATGGGACATGTCCCAGTGTCGACACATGGGACATGCTCTTGGTGTTGATCATATGCCGACCCAAAGGTCCTAGAACCAAAGGTGTTTGGTGATCTCTCAGAGGTAGACATCATGCGTATTTTTTTACAAATCTTTTATTTGTATTGTTTTTAATTCAAATACTGAGTTGATCTATGTTTAACATTACAATGTTGGCATCCTTAACGTTACCATAAGGCAGCCACTCCACACTATATTGTCTATCAGCCTCTTTTTTTCTTCACTTCACCTAATGTGTAACATTAATGACTCTCCATTATCTATTTTCCTGGAAGTTGTTTTTCCCCTCTTACATATCTATTTTGATAGCGTGTCAGGTAATGTTCAGACCCATGGGTTGGTTTCATGGGTTAAATTGAATTTAGCTTCAAGTTATAGGCAATTTCTAAAATTTTAAAGCTTTATCATTATGCTTAAACTGGAAACCTTCAACTTTGTCAGGGCATTATTTTAGCATTACCAGTTTTATATCCAAAGAAAGATATGAGAATACTATAGTAATTTAGATTTTGTTGGTTCATTAACTATTAGGGCATTATTTTAGTTTTAATAATACTTTAGTAACATTGTTGTTTGATTATTCTTTTCATTTTAATTTAGATTCTGGATTGTGTGCTGGAAATTTCATTTGTAAATAGATATTTTCAATATGTGAAATTCAACTTTGTTTAGATCCAAAGTTGGTAATATTTTTTTAACTCTACATTCCAATTTATTGATTCTTTTGCCTATTGTGTGATATTGCAATTTTGTTTGATGAAAATTTATTTTTTCCCTATACAAGAGGCGTGTAAGGAATGGATGTATTTTTTTCCCTATATGTGCCAATAGGTATCCCTCTATCACCTATGGAATGAGAAGTGTGAACAAGAAGTCGCTGCGCTTTCTAAGGGTGGGTACTCTGCTATTTCAATTGTACATTAGTACAAGGACTGAACAATTGGGAGAGCTTTATGGGTCACTCTCAGCTGCTAAAACTTGCCCGCAATCTAGAATGCCTTCAGTTGCAGAATTATAGGTCCATGATAGATTATAAAGTATTGATTGCAGAATTAAACTTATTTTCCCACAAACAAGGTTGATTCAAACTGATGATGTGTAATTAACTTCTTACATCAATAAGGGATTTTTTTTAACTTTAGATCATTCAAAATATATGTTCTGTTTTTTCTTCTTTTATTTCTTCTATTTCTTTTTTTTAAGTTAGAAGATTTATGGACTATATATGTGCAAATATATGTTCTGTTATTTGTATGTTCTATTTCATTTTGTTCAAGTTAGAAGTTTTTTCCATTTTTTTCATTCTTCTATGTGCAAATATATGTGCAAATATAAAGTATGTTCTGTTTTTTTCTTTTAGATCATTTCAAAATATATGTGCAAATATATGCTCTCTTTTTATTCTTTTATTTGTTATGTCCCACAACAACAGGGGATTTTAAAATGTGCATTTCAATGCATTTTTTTGTTGTTTTTTTATTAACATTTGTACAAATTTAGGACTGTGTACATGTGTACATAGTTTCTTTACATTCGTACTGTGTATTTCTTTGCATTCTTTACAGATTTAGGACTGTGTACATAGTTTCTTTACATTCGTACACATTTTTTTTAAACAGTACAAATTCGTTTCTTTATTATTTTGAGTAATCTATGTATCGCTGAGTTTTTTGGTATCCAGCAAGTAGATGACTGAAAGCTTTGAAGATTTTGGTTCCCACATGAGCTGGTGAAGTGTGCTTTGAATCACCAATTTTACTGTTTCAAAAACTCTTGACCTGTTCAATTTACCAGAATAAGCCAAAGGCTTCAAGTCAGTCGTACTTTTAAAAATTCTTAACCTCTTCAATTTACCTAATGGCACAAATAGTGTTTCAAACTGAAAAAGAGTACAAACTTCTTGAGAATCTTAATGGATGTGATTTGTCTACGAATATTGAATTTTTGTTGGTTTACAAGGTTTGTTTTTAGTTAGTATCTAATGACAATGCAAGATATTTATTTTTTTCAACTTGCTTTACAGTTATTGTGACAATTACTAACATAATGACCGAGTGTTCTGGCCAAAAATAGTTTCAGCATATTGTATAACACAAAGATTGGGTGGTAATTTTTCCCCATGCCTCTGATCCATTGATAAATAAAACAGTTTACAAGTAAAAAAATTCAAGCGGCATGATTCACATGTGTTCTTTCTAGCTCGATGCTTGATGTCCTATAGAAATTGCACATTGCACACCGAATTGCACACCGAGATATGTTTTATTATGTTAACAGTGCTAAAAGTCTCGCTAATGTCATGTATTTGTTTTGGGTTATAGGCTTTAATATCTTAAGTTAGGACATTGCATTAGAGGTTTGCATTACTATGATTGGTCTGAATTTTTAACACGATATTTGTTTGAGCACCGAGTTGAATAAGAGTTGACAACTAACTCCTGTTTGAGAACTTTTGTTATGTACAATACTTCTCTTGATTTCTCTTTTCAAGCTCCACACAAGTGGAAATACTTTTACTAGGTAGCTCTTTTTTTACTGTTTTTACTCATTTGAAGTTTTTGCTAGCAGGTGGAATACTTTGCACTGAAAATGGTATTGCGTAGGAGTCGATGAATTTAGTCCTTACATTTTATTTGTGCACCTTTCGACTTAAAAAGGTCGTGGATCCCCCAAAGTTTTGAGGAAAGGTAAATTATGATTCAGCTGCCTTAGAGCAGTAGAGGTGAGGGAGTTTCCATTCATTTACTTGATATTTCTGTCATTATATTTAGGGTGTGATTATGCATGATTCTTTGTAGAACACCCATAGTAGATGCAATTTCTTACATAGTTTCGTCCCCATGCATATTCAGTTTACATATCTACTGTGACATGGAACTCTTCCAATTTTTTATTCATCCTTTTTATTATGTGTATTTCAGTTTCATGTTAAAAGGTGGTAACTAAAGTATGCACCTTTAAAGTATGATAACTATATTTTTATTGTTGTGGTTCTCTTTGTATGACACATGTATTATTCTTAATTGTCTCTGTATCGCGAGAACAGAGTATTTCAGATGATCTATTCTCTACTTTATAAACTAGAAAAACTAAAAAGAAAGAGGACAATTGGCCTTGGCTTAGGCTTTTGTTCATAAGCACAGAAGTTTTGTTTGTAAGTCAGTGTAGTCACATCCATAAGAAAAAGTTATGCAACTGTCTTCTTTTGGTGTAGGTTTTGAAACATGCAGTTGTCTTCTTAAACTTCATTAGCACTGCAATCTGGTAATGCCTCTGGAGGTTTGAGTGATTTATGATGAACTAATACATGTCATTTGTTTGCGATCTTAGTGCAACCCTATGTTCACAATGGTCTCTCGATTTATATTTTTTTTGTTGTCATGTTTGAGTTAATTAAGACATTTTCATAAGATAAATCACATGCCACACTCAGGGCTTCTACAATGTATTCACTGTTAAGGAATTTATATATGCCACACACAGAATTTGTCTACGTTGTATTCACTGTTATGGATTTTTTCTAGAATGTCTTCATTGTTAATGTCGCCATGTGTTTATAGTGGTCTCTTGATTGAAATTTCATGTTTGATAGATTATATATTATATAGAGAAACTATAAAGTGGTCTTAGTTGATTAATGGTCTATGTAGTTGTTACTGAAGGTTGACTGCGAGTTCTCAGCTAAAAGTGGTATCAAATTTACATTTTGGACTAGAGAATGCATAGTTTATATAATATTTAATATGTACATAACTTCACATAAATTATTGTGAATTTGGACTGGAGAATGATGAGTTTTGTTTCAATTGCAACTGAATTTTGACCTAGACATTATAATAATTTATATAAAAAATGTCTACAGGCAACATGACATTAGAATGTCTAGGTCAAAATTCATTTGCAATTAAAACAAAACTCATCATTCTCCAGTCCATATAATAGAACTCTTATTTGCAATTACACGACTTTTGGAAATAATAGAACTTTTATAATAAGCTTTGTATGGTCAAAATTCAATTGCAATTATATGACTTATTGATAGGCAATAATAGAACTATTATTGGTACATATCTATAATAAAATTCTTTAGATCATACAAAGATTACACTGATTATGCGTTGGATATGAGGATAATCAAGAAGTTTTATTATCAACGTCTTAACAAGATGCTTCCATTTTGTGAAACAACAATAAAGCTTTGTGGCTCAGACAGGACAATCTCTTGCTTCGTTCAGATTTGTGCACCGTCGTTTGATAATTTTGTCATCTGTGCGGGATCTCAACCATTTTTTCCATCTGTGCAGGTTTGTTGCTCGATAATTTTACATGTCTTGCACCTGGAGTGGGTCCCAGGTGTGTTATGCCTGCAGGTTCAGTCTATTTGACTGAGTAGCTAGGGTGAGTACTTTTTTAGCCTTTAATAGGTGCTTAGGTTTTCATATTAAGTGATTGTAGTTCTTCTTATTTATTTTTTTAGTAGACTCACGAGGGGATAAAAGCACTACTATCAGTTTTATAATGCTGGAATTAAATTTTTATAATTTATCTAATGAACTTTACGGCTTCAAAAATCTTTCTTACTTCTAAGCGGCGTACTCCAGACTGCTAATGTCTATTCTAATCAGCTTGATTTGATTAATTTTGTAGCGCATGTCGTATTTACACCACACTCATTATGGTATGAAAATAGAAGTTCGACTCTACGGATCAATTTGAGTGGCCCTTCCTGACGATCACCTATAGTCGTGGCATCATTCTAAGCAATTGGTACCACAAGAGTTCATTATGGTATGACCGTATGATACAATTACAATTATGTTCCAATGCAATATATTTGGGCTCTATTGGTTTTATATTTATGGATTGGGATAATTTAAAATTTGAGATAAATAACGTATTTATTACATAGTATTCTGTATTCGTATATTTGACATGACATTTCTTGCGAGTCAAATATAATACTTTCTATTTGGTTGCACCCAATCTTCTCGCTAAATAATATGTTTCCACTTTCCTGATTGTACATGGTGTTTTCTGCCATCCTTAATAGCTCCACAAAAGAAATAGAGCCACCGCAACTGTTGGGTTCCTATCAGTTCTTCTTTTGAACTGCTACATGGTCCTGTTCTTTCATAGTTTTGTTGTAGTCATGGGCTTGAAACTTATTAAGTAGATCGCAAACTTTTTCTTTCGGATAACAATATCAACCGACTTAGTTTTTTCTACAGTGTGTGCTATCATCATCAACCCAAAGTGAAGGCCTCCGGAATGGACCTTAATTTTGTATGTAGTGTGCACTTATTTTAATTTTGAGTGTTTGTAAATAAACACTCCGCATTTTGTATTTATGTTAAAAAATCATCGTGTTGTTTAAAATTCTCATTTTGCAAACAATATTTACAAACGTATAGGTATTTTGAGAGCATAATGATGTTAGAGTTTAGCATAATGCCACTCACTTTGTATAAATAGTAGTTTGTTGGGGTTGGTTTTTATATAGATTTTGTTAATCTAGTAAGCTACTTCTATGGCAAGTTGATTTGCATAGTATATTGATTTAATATTAGAATTATCATCGACATTAGAACCGTTGAAAATGCAGGCATTGAACTCATAAAGACCACGTGAGGAATCAAGGAAACAATGACCAAATTTAAATTTACTTGGTATGATTTGTCTCCTTATAACACTCTTAACTGTACTTTATTGTAAATTTATGCATCTTTCTCTTTCGTTTTGTAAATTGTATTCTATTGTAGTTGTAAACTTCAAATCTTCTCAAAACACAACTTTCAACACTAATTCTGTTTTTAATGTTGTAAATGTAGCTATATGAAGTAAGGGTGCAATGAGGTGAAGATAGGAGTGAAGAGAATCAATGTTTAGCTTAAGTTGATTATGTGTAATATTTTTGCAGTGGAAACATGAGTCAACGCTAACTCGGTTATTTTGTTCTTTAATTCGTATAAGTGAATGCCATTGACTATCTTGAAAACTATATCTTTTACAAAGGAATCTAGATCTCTTTTTTTAGCAGCACATG
Source organism: Sambucus nigra (assembly GCA_949130495.1). Lineage (NCBI taxonomy): Eukaryota > Viridiplantae > Streptophyta > Magnoliopsida > Dipsacales > Adoxaceae > Sambucus > Sambucus nigra. The sequence goes on along the minus strand of OX422215.1, from coordinate 275,053,358 downwards.
TGTATACAATTTCTAGCATTCCGTTGTTATGTGTGAGAACTCACTAGCCATTGAATGTTAGTCTGATTCTTGATCATGTATCTGCTGGATCATTACGATTAGCGGACCAAATCAGTGTTTTTTTCCTCGATTCTATCAAACCAAATTCCAGCAAGGTAGAGACCGATAGAGAAGGGGGTAAAAACCAAAGGCGATATTTCCAGATGGGGATAGCCAATTTGAATCATTTCCATGAGTAATGAAGGATGTCAGATTTATTTATTCTTTCCAAATTGACGCAATGTTATTAGTTTTTTATATTTTTTTTACAGAGAAAACAAGAACATACCGAGTTACCAAATCAAAGTCAGATATACTACTTATCCCCAACATTTATAGTCTTGAGTGTAGAGAAACAAAGAAGGGGGGTACCGATATGAATTCTGCTACCAACAATGAGTGTTGTTAACATTCACGAGGTTTGTTCGACTCTTTCTCTTATTTTATTGTTATGTTTTCTTTATTGTTCATCTTTGTTTGAGTCGTTCATGAATTTTTGTTTTTCTACAGATACTTGATTGTCATCAGCCTAATAGTTCAGTGTTTATTTACATGTTGTGGTGAAAGGGTGGAGAAAATCGAAGTGGCGGCCAGAAGATCATCCGGACAGCATCCCACCCCCCACACACAGCTTCACTATTGCCCCCAACGACTCATACCTGGATTGAGCGGTGGGCTCAGGGGCAGCAATGGGACTCAGCAAGGGACCAGTACCCTAAGGGGGAAAATAACATCCAGAGGAGGACCCCAGGACCTGAGGCATGAAGCCTCACATCGTCGCGAGACGTCGGCGAGGAAGGAGGGCCTCAGTGGGGGTTGGTTTGACCAGCGGCGAGGATCCCAGGAGGGATCGGGAGACAGAGGCGAGGGGACAAGGTCGACGGAGGGCTGGACAGTAGTGATGGGGATGACATTTTTAAGGCTCATATCGTGACCCACTTCTCTGTAGATAGCAACTGGCATGATTTTTTCGAGGAAGATTCTTCTTTACCTGATATTTTTGAAAGTAGCTGCAATTACAACAAGGATGGGTTTGAAGATAAATGGAATGAATCAGCTAGCAGTTCCAATAATTTATGGTCAGTCAAGGGTGAAATTTTAAGTGGTCGAAGAGAATGAAGAGCCGTTGATTATAGAAAATTATATGATGAAATCAGCGAAGATGAAGATTGGGGGGGTCCTACTATTTAGTTCAAATTCATTTACGTCCTATTTAGTTCATTAATTTTTCTTTAATACAAATAGATTGATGTTTGTGTTATTATAAGTTTCTATTTCTATTTGCAGATCACGAAGAACGTTACATTCAAAGGCTATATGCTAATATTGTAAATCATCAGTTGAATAGATTGGAGCTGGAGCTGAAGCTGAAGTGGAGAGGGTGAGGCAGAGGATTGCTGCTGAGCGTGATTTTTGGTTATGTTTATAATTCTGATTTTTGGTACTTGGACATTTTCAAGTTATGTTGAAACTTGCAACTAACAATCGGTGCACAGATGCAGATGGGATCGATTACACGCTGAATTTTTTGTTCATTAGTTTTTCTTTAGTACATTAATACATTAATGTTTCTTAAATACATTGAATTTCACGTTCATTATTTTTTCTTCTCCATTTTCTTTTGTTTTAATACATTAATACATTAAGATTTCTTTTAGCACAAAATACATAGACCAAACATGTATGTTTTTATATTCTTTATTTAGGAAATTATGTGTTTTCAGCATGTCATGATAGTAGTGGATTCGTTTCTCGAAAGTTATTTGTCGTTTACGGTTTTTCTTTCAGTGATCTTATGAACACGTCATTTCTTTTACTTCTTTGTTCTGATTATAATTAGTTTTATTTTTCTTATTGCTCAACTTTATGTTTGTTTGATGGATTTATATTATTTGTTGGATCGATGTATATTATTTTGTTGGGGAGCAGAATTTGTTCTGTTTTGCAATTACTTTGAAAATTTTCTGTTGTTTTGCGACGATCCAAGAATTGGAGTCATGACGCCCAAGACATTTGAGTTGGAGTCATGACGCCCAAAACTTTTGAAATTATGATAAATGTTTTTAAAATGATACTTGGTTTTGTTGGGGAACGAAATTTTTGTCGTTCCGTGATTATGCACTTCGAAAATTTTCGTTGTGCCTTCAGGCACGGGCATACACTAGTATATATATATGTCAATATCTAGAATATGAGAAATATTAGTAACGGAGAATATTTATGTATATTGTATATGTTAAGTAAGAGAACGAATAATTGAGATTGATAATAGTAGAAGTTTAGGGTTATGATTAAGATGGATTTTTAGATGAGTATAATTTTAGGGGTAGCTTAGGTTAATTTGTGCAATTATTTGGAGAACATATGCATACGTTTAGTGGCGTGCTTTAGTTGAGAGGTGAGTTGGATTTTATAGAGAGTGAGACTCCACTTTAATCATGTTATAATGCATTTATAATTATTATGCATTTTAATGCACTTGCTATAAAATGTTTTCACACCTCGGTCTCTGACCCGTTTATATTTTCTCTTGGTGTGTATATATATATTGTATTATTTTAGGTGTTCCTCCGCAATGACGCCATTGATGACATCCATCCAGTGTATTCGTGGATCTATGGCAGTAGTGGACTGTTGATATATTTTGATATAGTCGATCCCTATCCTTGTGTATCTAGATTAGGATTCAGTTTGTACATCGGGATTTTACCCAAGTGTTGTAGTGTAGCACTTTTATATTTTCTCTCTCAGATTTATGTATTGTCTATGAACGGAAAAGATATTCGGGTGTTTTATTTGTACATTTTTTTGTACTCCTTTATTAGCGTCTTATATATCATTTGAGTATGTGTGTTTCTCTCATCATGTTTAGAAATTATGTTGTTGGTTAGTTGTTGCATGGTTTTGTTTTAGTGATAAATAAATGTTTTTAAAAAATTTGATACCCTATTTCCGTAGTAATGGGTAGTTAGCCGTGTTTATTTTGGACTCGTCAGTAGATGCTGATAATGATCCACTTGAGATTCCTGATTATTTTAGTATAAGGCTGGACACCCATTACTATTCTAAGCGGGGTGTCACATTAACACACTTGTACAAATTAACGTGCTCAAAACTCATCTCCGCTTATGCTTTATCAAATATTATAGGATTGATGTTTGGTTCTTAATTCTAAATTCTGGTATTTTTGCAGATATCGAAAATTTTTTGGCATCGCTAGAGATTTTATTACCTTTATCACCTGGGTCGATGGACCACTTTCCGATGGTATGCTTAACTTAACCTGCGTTCCCTTCCTTCCTTTTCCAATCAGACTTTACCTATCGACTAGTCGATCCATTTTCAAAATGCTCCTCAAAGATGATTTTAGAAACAAAGAGATTAATGAGAAACAATAGCTTGATTGTATTATTTTATCCATCCATTCAAATACACTCATACTCTTCATTATCGTCTTTATGATTCTATTATTTTAACTTCTGCTACTAGACTTAATCTTTGAACAGAAATAGGTTTCAAGTAAAGTCTAAAATATTTTCGTGGGAACAAGAGATAAATGTTTGGGATGCAAGAACACTGTCTATCCAACTGAAAAGGTAACAACCTAGAAACTCTTCTACATGAGATGATATATACACAATTCATATGCTCACACATTACACAAGATAGTACTTTCTATATTTTCGTTTTAGATAGATTATTTTTTATATGACTCTAGGGAGCCATAACAAAAAGATTGATAGCAATAGAAGAAATGGCAGGAATTGACTCCTTGATCATTGTACATAGTAAATCCTCAGATTATTGAGAATGTAATGCCAAGAAGGGAATCTTATGCTTTTAAGTATTGACATGGGGGTGCCCTCTTTTAAAGTATTGATTGGTGGTGTTATTATATTGATTATGAATTCTATGTTATTGTGAAAAACAACTCTAATGGAAGTGTTTTTTTTTCTAAAAAGAAAAATATTATAACGAGTAGGAAATAAATCAAAAGAATTCTTGCTTAAAAAAAATTAATTCAATCAACTTCTTGAGTTTAAATTATCTTTCTTTCACGGGTTTTCAAGGTTTTATATGAAAATACATCAAATAGTGAATGTGTCGGTGCTCATCTTTCTATTCTTGCTACCGTTCATGATGTTAGTAACCTTGTTGTGAAGGAGCTGACTAGTTGGGTATGCTCTGCGTGACTCATTCCTACCTGTATCCTATGAAGAATATGGCAGTTTAATAAATCCTCACATTCCATCAATTTTGGAACACACTAATCCCTCCAAGGTTTTGGAAATTTAAGATGAATTCCTCCATAATTCTTCAAAATTTAGGAAGAATCATCATAGTTTTAGAAAACCATCAAACAAATTTACGAATTTTGGAAAATGTTCTTCTGACTTCAACATTTTCCCCAGTTCTTGTATCACTTTAAATGTGCTAAGTGCGTAATTTCTTTAGCAGGTGATTTACTTCGATGAGGACCATAAGTTCAACAATGATATCATAATTGGCCTTATTCGCAGTAAATTGCTTAACCTTGTAGAGTATAATGTACATGTGGCAATGTTTCTCGACGCGGGAAGGAATAGTGTGTATAAAAACATAGTTTTTATGTAGATAATCTTAGAGAAATTGACACAACTAACTATTTTTCTGTAACGTGTAGAAGTTGCTACTGAATTTTCTATTTCCCTTATTCAAGCGTTGGTGATTAACGATACAATTGTCATATCCTAACTTAACAATCTCATTGATGCTCTAGCTAAGGTTTGTTTTCAATCATTTTAAGGGAAATTCCCCCCCCCCCCCCCCCCCCTCCCACCCCTAATATTTTTTTATCTTACGAACTAGTTGCAAATACCTCACGAAACTATTAATTGCAATTATCTCGTCTTTTTCACTAGAAAAGATTTTAGCGACACACAAGGGATATTTAACTTTTTCATAGTTTAGTGGGTTATTTGCAATGATTATTTTAGGGGGGTGTATGTACATCTACCACTCGTTTTCTATTAAACAGTGCATTCATTCTATTGTATTAGATTCAATTTTTATGGACCAAAGATGATGATCCTACTATGAAACGCGATTGATCACGTTAAACTTTGACAATAAGGTTTGCTTTGATCTCATACAATTTTTATGATTTTGATTTAATTATATTGTTCAGATTTGATGCAGATTTTCCGTATTATTGTTTCATATAATTGTCACTACTAACACTCGGGTCCGTGCTATGTTTCTTCTTGGTCACATCCTTATCCTACTCTTCTTCACTCATTGTTTTTAAAAAGATCTTCATTGATAGAGTCTGATCCTTTGACTCATCTTTGACAGATTTTTTCCTTGAAGGAAACCTCGCTGAACGTCCAATTATTCCCCATATTGCCATCATCTATCTTGCATCCATCTATCATCAAGTTTGTGAAAATAAATTTGGTTACGGGAATCAATCCCGAGGGCGCAATCTAGAGATATATTGGAGGAACTTGTTACAGGTATAAAATCGTTCATGCTCTCGACGCAGCTTGCCACTATAAATGGAGATCTATTGACTATGTGTATTTAGTGAGCCTACTCATTTTTGTTTGGTTTTCATATTTTCATGTTTCACATGGGTATTATTGATGTCTATTCTTTCATTACTTTTTCATTAGAATATAATGTAAATGACAATCAAGAACATGTTCAAACAGTAGGTCCAAATGAAATAATAGCTCGTGGGTTTCTTTTTTCACTTTGGATTAACGAGTTAAAGTATTTCCTCTGTTTGTTAATAAATGTTCTCTGTCCAATTTGCTTGCTAGTAATGGATAAGTCCTAACTCCCAATGTCATGATATTTCAGGCGTACTTTTGCACCAATTTCATTCATTGCAGAAACATCTATATTCCTTCATGTGGGTAAGGCCACATTGGACATTGACAAATGGAAAGAAATCAGTACAAGGTAATTTAACTATTATTTTTCCTTTTAATACCTAAATCTAGTAGTTTGAATGAAGACTAATTGAATGTTCTTGTAGTTGTATTCAATATAAAATACAACACTAACCAAAATAAAACAATGAAAATTTTAAATTCCACTAAGAATAACGCAGTCATCACGTATGTTGGTGATGATGCTACACACTCTGAAACAATGGCATGCATCATGTTTATGAAAGCCGGGCATTCTTGTTCTAATTCTTTGGATAGTTCAATTGGACAGGTTTGACTTTTCTTTACCAATCTTTGAATGATTGGTAAAGACATTTCTAGTTCGAGTTTTGTCAACAAATCAATGTCATGTAAACAAGGGGGACAAACTAATGTCTGATACACCTCATGTCTCATTTTATCATGTTCTAGCCCCATCTAAAAGTCTTGTTAAATACACATACATCAATTTCTTGTGCTTTCTCACTGATGTTAACCCACAGAAGTGCTCCTTAACGTGATGGTTTATAAACAAAATAGTGAAGTGTTACCAGAGAGAAAGGGAATTGTTGGCGCAAGCGAGTATGGTTTGCGGGTTGTTCATCGAGCAAGGAGGTTTGGTCGAATATCTGGAAGAAGATTATTGTTTTAGGACTTTTCATTTGCTATGCTTTTATCACTATGTTTAGCAGTTTTCGGCTTAAAAGTGCCCTTTAAGGGTGAGATTAATAATCAACAAGCCTCACATGTTCAAAATTCTTGAAATTTACTTGGATATTTGTACATTACCATTTTAGTTTTCTTTAAGAGATTAACAAGTTTAATTTCTATGACTAAGACCACAACATCAAGACAACCTTTTTTTTGTAGAAACCAACTTGTTCTTATATTACTTGTTGTCTTCAGGCATTTTATCCATGGTCGTTTCTTATTAAACTATTATTAAACTTGAGTTTCCCAATAGCATTTACTGATCTTATAACTGAGAATACTAGGTTGTTCGCTATTACAAATGTGGGCAAGGTAAACTAAAACTGATGTAAACCCAGTGACAATACACAGGAATAAAATAAATAGGGTTTCTTTCAATACATTATGATTTCGTTTATAATACAATTGAAGTGAGTACCAAGGGGAGTCCGAAGGCCTTAATTATGAAAACCTCTAGTACTGGAGAGCAAGACACCTATTTGAATAAGGAAACCAAGTAATAAAAGTAAAAGATAATTGCCATCTAGAAGATCTCCTAAATATTGGTAATCCCTACATCTAACGAATAAAAAATACCTCCTCCCCCCAAACCATTTATTCAGCCAACACTAGAGAGTCCCCCTCCCTTCGTGCTAAACAGACTTATTCAAGCATTATTAGCAGTGAAAATGATGAGATAATGGCCTTGATAATGGTTATTTATACCATATATATAGTCACATTATGCTTTCTTTAAATATACTTTCTCATTTGGTTTAAAATTGAATTTAACATTAGTAATACTATTATCCTTCATCTAGTGATGTGTGAAAGTTTGCAAATCTAGACATATCAAGCTTTGTCAATTGAGACTTGAAAAGTATCACGACACATGTCAATCTATTTCACTTTATCAATTTAGGATTTTTAATGGTGTAATTATCATTTTATTTTGTTGCCATGCATTTTTTATAAGGTTTTTTCAGGTGAGATAGAAGGCGGTGTTTCATCATGGAGAGGCGTGAAAAAAGAAATACCAGAATTAGCAGCCTCAGAACAACCAAAAAGAAAGCCCTGTAGTCCATGTAAGAGTTGTTTTCTTATATAGTGTACTACTATTTTAGTGGTAGACAACATCTCATAATTGTTAGTAAATTCTCTTTGAAGCCAAACTCCACAAGCATCTATCTTTTCACGGGATCCACCTAGTATATCTGAAATGAAAAACCTAATCGATACAATAAGTTGGTGCAAATATCTTTCCTTTTTTTAACCAATGGTTTAAGAAAATAATTATGCTAATCCATGGTATCAACAAAGTGCTTAGGAAATCTTATAACATGGATCCAAACTTAATGCCAAGTTTAACACTAATTAATAAAGATTCCCGTCCATGTTATGACAAATAAATTTCAAAATCCAGGTCTGCATAAAGCATACTTTGTATATATATAGACTTATAGGAGTACAAGTATGGTTTATTTCACTTATTGAATGTAGATACACACAACATATTATATCATAGTAAGTGTATATGGAGCAATCTGATATTGGAACGTGGCAATAGGGGAGGTAGCATGATTAGAGTAACTTGCACAAACAACTCTTGTAGTTATGAGACTCATGGATTCAGATGTAGTTCTAAATTTCAAATTTCCAAGTATAAAACATTAGAGTTGGGGTTATACATTGGAAACGAATAGCAGGTACCACACACATCAACTTGATAGTCTACATATATATCCCTTATTACTTGTGAACTACAAATTTTATGGTAGAGGTCATATATATAACAGTTGTAACTGCAAGTATGTGTAAAATTTTACAACCCCTGTCAGGTTATCCCCCTTTGGTTTTCATGTTCTTTTTTGGATTTCACATAGTGTCTTCATATGATATCTCACAATAAAAAACTCGAATCAAGAATAGACTAGAAATATACAATCAATATAGAGCCAAATGATTTTATAGTTTTAAATCAGCGCAATACATATCCAAGAGAAACAAATCTCCCAGATATTAAAACCCTATCTCTTCACAATAATCTCTCTAAGTCAGAATCTAAAGTGGAAATCCATAAGAAGAATCCTAAAATTTATATTTCAAATTACATTTAGGCACATTATAATGTTTGGTTGCTGTAGAAATAGTAGAAACTAATCAAAACTTATATTTCAAATTACATTAAAATGTTTTGATTTTAAGTATGTTGATCTACTTGCCATAGTTATGTCTATCTTATATTAAGAATGATTTTCAAGTGTGAGAAACAATTATATCGAAAGAATTAAAGTTGGATGTATAGTTATGGTAATCAACACATTGTTTTTCATTTTAGTCTATTTCATTTATTTTTCTTGCATGTTTTTCATTTTTCTATTTCATTTATTTTACTTGCACTGCAGTTATGTTTCTGTTTCATGTATTGTAGAAACGAGCTTGATATGAAAGATTTGAGGATTCAAATCAGATGCATAAGGCTCATCCTTCTTATTCAAATAGTCTTATCTTTGTAAGTTTAATTTTCATACAAATTTGACAATGTCACTCTTGTTTTCACACATTCTTAGTTCTTTCTTGACAAAATGCATGTGAAACTTTGAAATGGACCACTTTCAAAAGTTGGGTTGCCGTACATGTGCATCCTTACCTTTTATATATACGCTTTCACTACTCAATAAGTTTAAATTGGTTCTTACAATACTTGCTTCTTTGTTTTTTCATACGAGAAGCAAATATTATTAAATTACTAACTATAGAGAAATGCATATTCCGCATAACTCATAATTTTGACCGCTAACAAGATAAATTAACAGGTCCGTTGACTCTCGCCATCTAACAACAGAGGGATGGAAGAAACAATGGGAAGTCTTATTATGGTTGTCTAAAACCAAGGATGGAAGAAATTATTTTAAAGGTAGAGCATCAATTACCTAAAGGTGAGTATAGTCTTATTTGACTCTTTTTAATATGAAACGGAGCGGAAATATCAATGTGTCAATGGTTTATTTTCCCTATTAGTGAATGAAATAATATATGAATTTGTTTGAGAAATTGGGTCTTTTTGAATATTGTTGAAGTTTTTTTATTTATTTCTTAAATAGGGTGGATAGTCCTATAAACAAAGGAAATTATTCTCAATTATTTTTTAATTGTTTACAATTATTTGTGTTATATAAAAATCTTTTTGACTTACATTATGCACGACGTAATTGTGACAGCCCGACTAATTAAATATCGGGTAGCTACTCCTTTATTAAATTAATTCAAAATGTCAAGTTGATCCAGTTAATAGCATCACTGTCGAAACATTTTAATGATTACTAACCACCTAGTATTTAAAAAGTAAGTTGTCAAATTTTAATTTAAGTCTGATTAACATGCAACAAGTGTAATGAAGAATAATAACACCATTCACCATACCGAAGTAAAAAGAATAACCATCACATAATGTAATTAAAGTCTGGAGGAAAACTCCTCACTACAAAACCACAACTGAAATAACTAAATTGAATACTGAATACTAAATCAATACATGACAACGTCTGAAAACTGAAATGGAAAGATGTTTCTAATAGAAATGGTCAACATGCCCTACAACTGATAGATAATAACTCTGGAATCCAAATGATAGAAGCGTCTACAAGCAAATCCCTGTAACTTTCACTAACAGCTACAGCTCGTCACCTGAATGAGTATCCTATGCATGGTGTCCTTATGGCTGGGTACCTAAAATGGTTTTACAAGAAAAAGTAGATTTGAAAGCAAACGGGTCAGAGCCCGAATGTGGAGATATTTTAAAAACCTGCAAGTGCTTTAAAAACATTTAAAACATTAAATGCAAAGTACATGTTAGGACGTGCACTCACATGATAATCTCACCTCTCATCTAACTGTGCACTCCTAACGTAAGTACCCATCTATAACGACACAAACCACTAGCTAAGTGACATCGTAACTAGCTAGACTGTCATAGGTCCTACCCTTATTACTCGGTTCTATTAACATTATAACGCTCGTAATTAAATAGGGGTTTAACGTAAACTTAGATGTTCAATATGCAATATATTTCACTATCAGCTAACCCGTTATGTTTTTCTCGAAACAATACCGTAATTACATTCACAACATTAACATGAAGGTTCCCATTAATTAAGTGTATATTATTCACATCATAAATATACAATACAAGCACCCCGAGAACTAAGCTGCGGTGCACACATACTCTGCTATCCATCCCGGTACATCACGTACATAAGGATCACATATTCCGAATCTCTCAGGAATAGTTCACAGATAACAACATCACAAATAATGGAGGCGAACACAGTCACATCACATGGGTCACGCACATACCTACGCTCCCACGATCAACGGACTTATTAATATCCCAATAAGTCTTTCTATGACCTATGTTCATCCAGGTAACCAGTCTAAATCCGGGCAACACAAGGATTAGAGGGCCCTAAGCGAACGCAAACCTCCCGTGATAGCAAGTATGGTAGGTATGTCATACACACAATTCATATATCAATACTAAGTAAACACACGTCTTAGTAATCCCGTAGTTTAATCGTAGTACTATTCTCATTCTCGTACCAATCTATAATTTACACACTTTATACGATTCCGGTTTATAATCATACACGCCATAATCTATTCTCACGTCGTAGTAGACACTCACGTCTCAACCCAAATGGTTCATTAATTTAAATCACTCACTCGTATACAATTTACTCCTCATAATAACCCAAAAGTCCCAAATCTATCAATACATCATCAAAGGAATGTTAACTCTACCCTCGAACAAGTTTACGGGACTCCAAAAATCAAAACAGGCCAAAAAGGTCCAAACTGCCAGCTCGTTAGAAGTCTCGTTCGAACGAGGCTGTTCGAACGAGATCAAACTGTCAGCTCGTTAGAAGTCTCGTTCGAACAAGGCTGTTCGAACGAGATCCAGTTCGTTCGAACGAACTTTACCTTCTAACGAGATCTCATTCAAACGAAGTTCCCTTTCATTAGAAGCGACTGGTCAATTCGTTAGAAGCTCGTTCGAACGAGTTCGTTCGAACGACCTGGGGAGGGGCTTCTAACGACCTACCAGTTTCGTCCCAGATTTGTCTTAATCTCGTTTTTCACCATTTTTACTCCTCAAATCTCCTCCAAACTTAGTCCCAACCATTGTTTTAAGGTCTCTAATCAATCTTAAACATATTATAGTCACCTCCTAACATGTTTTAAAGGATTAAATCACCCTAACATAAATCAATATACAAATCTCTACAATTTTCCCCAATTATTAAAGAACATAAACCCTAGAATTTGTAATCATCAATTAGTCCATTCTAGATCCGTTTTTGTTACATCCTACGTATACTAACACCAGAACAATCATCTCTATATGGTTCTACATGCCATTTGTACTCAATATTCAATTTCTAAATCCAATTAACATGGGTTTTCATTCATCTTTCAAGAACAATTGGAATTCTTCAATTTTCTAACATGGGAAGAACATTCTGTGAATTTAAATGTAAGTAAATCACTTGCCTTTATTGTCTCTGAATTTGGTGTTGATTTCTGTAAAGATTTCTGCAGAATTCCTTCTCTTCCTCTCCCTCTCCAAGGTATCTTCTCCAAAGGTGGCTATGGTGGCTAGTGTTTTCTTTGGGAAAGTTGGAAACCTAAATGATAACCTCCGTAGCTTAATGGGTTAATATGGGTTGGTTAGTGGGTTTAGTGGGTCTATTCCCAATCAGATTTACTCCTCTAATTTTCGTCATTTTTAATTCCTAAAAATGCAAAATTACCAAAATACCCTTTATATTGCCAGTATGACCTAAAAATACCCCGAAACCCAAACTACATCCCCCGGCTAGTGTTTTCTGACTATCTCGACCCTTCCGGACGCGTTGGTGCACTCAAAATGACCATACGCTTTATAGAATTAAAATTCACTTTTATAATTAAAATAATACACCATGACGCGGCGGTCACACGCGTCTTAACAAAATTCCCAAAAATGCCGTATATCAATCTCACGACAAATTTTCATAATTCAATATTCATATAAAAACATGTATGCACATAATCAAATACCAACTCGCATATCGTTAGTATTTTTAACCCGGATTAAATTTTCAAATAATTCACATTTAATTAATAAATCCCAAAAATAAATATAGCCAAAAGTACGGGGTATTACAGTAATACTTTGGAAAACTGGAATTTATATGTCGTGTTTTACGTTGCACTAGAGATTTATATATTTTGTTTTGAACTGATACATGACATTTAATTAGAGGCATGTGAAAGTCATATCATTGTTAGATTAGAGGCATGTGATTGAATTCTTGTATTATTTATAGAGTACACAACCATAATCAATTCATTGTGGGAATTTTGTGTTGTGTGCTTAATTTCTTATATTTTATATTTTAATTTGGACAAAAAGATACATGGATATGCATTTGATGAGGATGATAGGTATCTAATGTGGATAAGTGCCCGAAAATCGAGAAATATAGAATATTAAGACAATGCTAGAAAGGAAGTTGGTGAAAAATTTGTGAGTTTCTTTCAAAAGTTATGAAAGCATAACTTTTTATACAACACTTTTAAATTTGGACATACTACATAAGAGGATTTAAAAGAATATGATTTAACAACACTCTTGAAAATTTTCTTTATTGTTGGACACTTTGAAGAAACAAGTCCATGATGGGAGCTTATTCGGGCTTATATTATATGATTTGGAACTTTTGAAGTGTCCCCAGAATTTGACAAAAGCCAAAGACCGACGCATTTATGAGTGATTTTTGGATGTAAATTTTTTTGGAGACATTTTTTTAATGATGTACATAGTGGATATATCTAATTATGATACATGTATTGGGTCATAATTTTTTGTGTGGATAATAAATTTAGATGGTGGGTATATCTATTTGTGTTGCATAATTTTTTTATATGGACAAATGGCTTAGTTTGGTGCATTATAGGTGGACTTGACTTAATATAGAAAAAAATTCAAGATTGTCTTTATGTTATTGTAAATTTTGATTTGTGTTTATATTTATTTGTCAACTATGACATTAGTATTGGTTAATAATTTTTTTATTATATGTTCAATTTATGACCATTTATATTAAACCCTAATGTGATGAAATTTTTCATAACCTTTTTGAAATTTTAAAAACTATTTATCATGATACTTTTTAAATCAAATATGACATCTTGTAAAGTATAGTATGACCTTTTTTTTAGCAGACATGATAGTTTTAAAAAAAAGGTCATATATAACCGTTACCTAATATGACACTTTTTATGGGTATCAATTATGATACCCAAACTCATGACGCTTTTTATTAAAAAATAAAGCGTCATAAAATGCTTTTTATGACACTTAAAAATGTCATAAAAGGCTTTTTTCTTATAGTGATCATATAATTCTCATTTTATTTTGCCCCCACCCATCAACATCCATATTTTCCCTAGGTGTTTGGGCAAATGAAGGTCAACATGGTGAATAACTCGATGTTTTCACAATAGTGATTAACATTTTTTCATGAGATCATTTTTATGTCTAAAATGTCTATGCTTTCGTATATGTGTGCGAGATGTTTGTCCCTGCTTACATTTACTCATATCCTCACACACAATTGTGATACACTTGCCCAAATCTCGTGAGTTCGTTTAAGAGATCTAACTCCATGAGATTTTGAAGTTAAAGGATTGATTCCAAAAAGGGGATCTAGGAATTAATCTTACGATACTCAACCCATTTTGACTAATTCACACCATGCGCATTGAAATCTAGGAAGGATGTGCCTTAAGTATTCACTTAGCTAAACTTTTTATACACTTCTTGTTTGTATTCCTTAAAATAATTATCTTGGGATGGTTGTGGGATTGTTCTACGTCTAATAAAAGATTGAATGTCGTTTGCTTATAAAGAATTTTGTGGATATATTCCCTATAAACCCTCACGAGACAAACTTCGTCCTATCGGGAAACTTATAGGTTTAATATATTTTTGCACATGCTTAATGCAATCGCAATGACTGCAAAAGTGGCACACTTTTGCTTTCTTATCTTTCTTTATCTCTATTTTTGCTCGAGGACTAGAAATGTTCTATTTGGGGATGGTGTGATAAGCACCCAAAATTGTGTATTTTATATCCTATATAGTCTCTTTTTATTGCTAGTTCTCAATAAAATTATACTTATATTGGTATTTATTTGTTTTGTAGGCATTTATGCATTAGCAGTTTCAAAAGCTTTATTTCATGACGATTGCAGAAAATGAAGCACTTATTCAAGGTTAAAACAATTTCCAAATCTAAACACATCCAATTACCTAAGGCGGAACTCGAATCTAGACCACCCCGAACCTCTAGTGTGTGTGTGTGTGTTGTATTATTTTTATTTTCTTAAAGTCAATTTTTATTATTTTATTTTATTATTTTATGAAAATATTATATACTACGTGTGTTTCGTTATGTTCGTGCTTGTATATATTAGGTGTGTGAATTTGCTAGATTTTAGTTATTTTTATTTCAATTGTTTTTAGTTTTTAGTTTTTATTCTATTAATTTAGTTTTATTATTAATTTTATTTTATTTGAAGTTTTTGTTAATAGGTTAAGAATGTAATCTTTAGCTTTTGATTTTAATGGATTTTGTTAGTTTTATTAATCTTATATTTTTAACTAAGTCTTAAATGTTTAGATAGATTTATTTTTAATTTTTTTAGGAGCAAATACTCACACATACACACCTATACACCCTAACATACCCATCACCTACTATTCATCATCTCTTGCACGCCATCTTCTCTCTCCTCTATCTTCCTCCATTAGAAAAACATAACCTACACCAATACAAACAATAAAATTGAAGAACCCATCCTCATACCCTTTTACAACATTAACCCATGTAAATTCCCATTCCAACCCTCCGGTTAGCCCCTGATAATCCGCGACCAAACCTCCGACGACCTTTATCTTAAATTCGATGACCCATACCTATTCAAAACCTCCTTATATTCAACCGATATAACCCGGTTTCACCCTTCTTCAACCCGCCACCCAAGAACTCGCTTGAACTATACCATTTTCGGCAACACTATAAACCGACCTCCAAATCTCCAATCCGACCAGATGACCTCCAGCGAAACCCAACCTCCACGCCGACAAAAACCATAACTCTGGCAATTCCGACTTTCTTTAACAGACCCGAATCCAGTTTGGAGTTCAAACCCGATGAGAATCCAACATCCTTCATATCCTAAAACCATACTAATCCATAATATTCCCTACATATATCCTACCCAACCAAACCCCATTTCATACCATTTAAAATCCAAGACCAAAATCAATTCTACCTACCAAATAAGCCACAAGTGTAAATTCCCACTTTTCCTAAAATACCCTCAACAATCTCGTGACTCATTACCACACTTCCCACATGCACATGTGTTTATTTTACATTATTTCCCTCACTCAATACCAAATACCGTTTTTTGCCTCTTTACATGTCCATCCAATTCCAAATATACCCCTAGCCTCAATTCACCAATAAGTTGAAGACTTGGTGGCATTATAAAGGAATCTTTATTTTAGTTTAAAACTTGTGAAAATTCTTCGCCATCCCTCTATAGAGAGTATTTTCATTTTTAACAAATATCTCAATATAGAGTGATGTATTAGAACTTATCTCTTGAGATTAATTCTTCTCGACCCCTATATAAAGCATTTTTACATTTTGAACAAATATCTCAATATAGAGTGATGTGGTTGAATTCATTTCTTTTGGAAATAAATTCTTCTTCATCCCTTTATGGAGAGTATTTGCATTTTTAGAAAATATCTCAATATAAAGTGATGGTGTAGAATTTATTTCTTTGGATGAATTCTAATGTTGAATTTTAAAATGAGAGTATTTGTAATTATTAGAAAATCTCTCTCATTATTTAAGATTCCATTAATAATTCATCAATGGTTTATATTGTAAATAGTTTTTTTCATTTTTTTTATTATTTTTATTTTGTAGTCTTTTTTAAATGTATTAGTTGGTGATTAAAATTGTGAGAATTTTGGATTGTAATTGAAGAGTTCACTCCAATTCAATGATAAAATAGGCTTGATCTAGTCCTCTTTAATTACTCTTATTTTGATCCTTGCATTCTTCCATTTGTTTATTCTATATCTTGGATGACGATTATAGAGGGCTAATCTCCCATTCAAGTGATGAATTGAAGCCCTCATGAGTCAAACTTAGTTTGTTTACTTGTTAGCACAATTTTGTGAATTTTTCTTATCTCAGATTTCTCTTATTAGATTTTACATTTTAGTTAGTACTTTAAAAATTAGCATAGTTAGTTCATTAATAATACCTTGAAAAAAAATAATAATATGAAAATGACCCTACACTTGTCTTCATATATTTTGTTCTTGACATATGAAAGGTGGATTATTACCCTTGCTTACCCAATGCATATTTTTAGTGTATTTGTAGGTTGAAGGTATTTTGATTGGAAAAAGCTTTGGAACAATGATCACACGTAGAAGCATAACATATTTTATCCATCACATATATCTACCGTTTATCATAATATATATGGAGTGTTTGAACCGAGATTCAATCAAAGTTTCCTTGCCCATTTAGCATGGATCAAATTTTTCTCGAGGGAGTGTCCGCACTTGAGGTGCCCAAGGTGGGTAGAGCTTCGTTTAGTCAAGAAAAGATTCATTTAGAAGTGCTAACTTTTATGAAATGTGTGCGGATGTTTGCCTCTATTTTTCTCGAAGGCGACTTTTTGGAAGTACGAACCTTGTTCATTACTGTGGAGGAAGCGAATTTTTAGAAGTACGAACTTCTCTCGGGATAAGTGATTTCTCTAAACTATGAACTTCTTTTGGGACTTTTCATAATGAGCTGTCGTATCTCAAGTACTCGGTATTAAGAAATCTAGAAAACAAAATCAGTGTTGGATTTTGTGGTACATTGAAAGGTTAGTGGGGACCTCCTTTTATAGTGGTTTCGACAGGCCCGTTGACCGTAGGATCAAAGGGGTCCTTTAACCGCACGGTTAAAAGTATTAACACCCGAGGATGGGTATGGGTGGAGAGGACACGCGTATGGTTGAAAAATATCTTCTAGAATCTGGTAATGAAGACATTGTAAGGGAATGACCTCACGATCAAAACCCTTAAACTACGTGGTTATAGGGAATGGGGTCTTTAATCGCGTAGTTAAATCACCCCTAGAGGTTACTTAGCTTTTTTTCATTCTTTCTCTTATTTTCCATTTTGGTTCCCAAGGTTTTATTCCCGGGGGTTTGGGGGTTATATTTAAATATGAGGTAAACAAAATCCACACACCCATTGCAAATTAGCTATCCAGAGAGGTAGTCGACTAAGAGGGTGCACGTGCAGACACTATTCATCAAAGATGAAAGAGTTAAAAATAGGTTTGTCTTTTTTTGTGTGTGTGGGGTGGGGGGATGTATGGTGGTAAATAGGTATAAAGGGTAGGGAAATGTTTTTTAAATGGTTAGATGGTTAACTACACGCCTAATCACGCGTTTGACTCTGCGACTATCCACGGAGGGACGGTTGACTTAGCGGTCATTCCACTCGGCAGTCATAAGATATTTAATGCAGATTCTCTTTCCCTTTTTGACTAGTCTTGACTCACACTTTTAGCGACACTATATTCTTAAGTCAATGTCTTTATTTCTATGACATACATTACACTTGTCATTCTCGTGACTTCAATCCTATTTCATTATCATGGATCACGGGAGTGGCAAAAGTTTGGGGATCCTGACATGCCATTTTTTGTCACTATTGGGTATCCTCTCGATGGGTATTAGAGTTTATTCCATCATGTCCATTGTCCTGGTGATTACAAAAAATGATACCTCACTTCCTCTAGGCTTTGTCACTCCGTCTCTATCGATGACTTAATTTAACTATTGTACTCTTTTGGTGTTACCGTCAGTGTTCACAGTGGTCCTTTATGGGAAGGACAAATTCATGCACATTCGCCAACGCAGTTTAACATTTTGTATGTTGGCTCAAAGTATGGACTTTTCCCTCTTTATAAACGACGTGCGTTTTAAAATTTTCTTTTTTGTACACCTTGGCTAGTTTTTCGTCTTTCAATTTGACTGAATTTATGTTTTATAAAACTTTAAGCAGATATTGGTCGATACTATCCACCTACAGGAGTTACTGATGCACCATTCTTCGATGAATTTGACCTTACACTAATTGACTAATGAATTTGTGGTGGCAACTGTTATTGATTACTTGAGGTTGTTGATGGGTCTCATCCAATGGTCAGGTGGTCCGATATATTTAGCTAGTGTGTCCGCATCCAAGGTAAGGTCCAAGGTGCTGAGTTTGGGGTCTCTGATGAGAGTTATGAAATTGTTTGTCCGAGTAAGAGTCCCCATGTATGATGGTCTGGTGGGATGATATTTTTAGTGGGCCTTTTGGGTGGGATTTGATGTAACCTCCCCAAAAGGCTTTTTTGTTGTTTCGTTTTTGGTCAAGGCAAGGCCCCGTTATATTTATGCAATATGTTCCTTTAGAAGAAACATGAAGAATGTTCAAAATATTTTTTATCATGTCTGGGGGTTCTCATTACACATCATGTATGTAAGTAATATCTCTTTTATTTTTAATGATGAATGGTATGGAATTTGTATTTCGCTTTTCTTTAATTTTTAGTATATTATGCATTTGAGTAATGGACATTATGTATATGGACATAATGTGCCTAGGCTATTTTTATTAAAATAGTGGTAATACATATGTACACATATATAAAAATAATAAAATAAAAGGCTTACATATGCATATGGAAACAAAGTTCCCATCTTCTTGAGATTTTTCTTGTGCATAACAATGAATTTTATTTGCTTGATAGTTAGCCACTTGTATGTCCTTACATTGGGATGGTGAGGGAAGGACATTCCCGTTTATTTTCTTGGTGACTGGTAGAGAACCTTTTGATATAACCTTGGAATTAGAGTGCCATTACTTTTCCAAGATAAGGTAACATTTTATAGGGAGTCCTTAGCGGGTATGTTTGTTGAATATTCATCTAGGGATGTGTGGTGATTTGAAAAGGGAATGTCTCTTCGAAGAAGGGTGTGGCGTATTGTATTCTTCCATTTAATATTATTCTGACTATGTCTTTCATGGCATTTAGCATTTGTGTGTTGTTTCTTAAATAAGGATAACCCCGTAGAGTTTAAAAAAGCCTTAGAGAACTGTTTTATTACTTAAAATTTAGGATACTTAGACCGGCCTGACTCTTTTGGAGGGAGTAAATAAAGATCATAAGTAGTTTTTTTTTCATTAAGTGGGTTTTTTGGTTTTTGTTAGATCGGGCCCAAAGTCATAAATCGATTTGCCTTCGTATCTCCGATTCAAAGAAAGTGAGGTGTCTATTTTTAAATTTCTATGATAATAATATGGCAAATAATCATGTCTCCGTAGTTCTCTTTAATTTAGATGTTGGGGAATCAAAGTATTTTAGCTAAATTGGGCGAAAGGTTAGTGTCACATGTGAGATGTTTAGTGTAGAGTTGGAATGTGCTTGGGTTTGCATTGTTTTCCCTTCCCATTACAACTGATAAATTTTGTATTTAAATTTGCCTTTTAATTTTCACTACTGGAACGTCTAGGGAAAGTATTTATTCAATCAATTTAGATTTAAAGGTTGAGAAAATGTGACTCCACCATGGTCATCTAAGGTAGCCACCCCACCGAAGTTTATTTTGGTGATGAGGTAGGGTTCTCCCTCGTTGGGTTCAAAATTACCTCTGGGAGTTTGGGTAGGTTTGAGATTCTCTTTTAGGACAAAGTTTCCCTCTTATATGTTTGTATTTTAGACCATTTTATGAATGCTCGATTGGTATGATACTAGTATCCTTGATTATGATAAGTGATCTGTATTCTCCTATCATCAAAGAGAGATAATTCGTTATATCGGGCTTGGACCTAGTCTTTTTTGGCCACTTGGCTTTCAATCTTAACCCGTAAGGATGATATCCCAAATTCTATAGGTAAGACTACCTACATGCCATAAACTAAATATTAGGGGTTGCCCAATTTCACTTTGTAGTGAGGTATCCCCAGAGGGCATATGGAGGGTTGTCGAACTTTTCGTTGTAACTCTCGATGATATTGACGATGTCATTTTTGATGTTTTGTTAGAAACTTCGACTTCTCCATTGATTATCTTTCTTTATAGAGATGGGTTTTGATTAGTAATCCCGTATTTATGTAGTTGGTTTGAAACTTCTTTATTGAAGGGAAACCCATTGTCTAATACCATCACGTGGTGTACGCAAAAGCGACAAATGCTGTTTTATGTATGAATTTGGCCACTTTCTTATAATTTAGCACCACTTAATGTTCAAACTCAACCCATTAAGTTAAATAGTCGATGGCAACTAGGATATATTTTTTCCTGATAGATGCCTTAGGGGCTACATTTCTTATCATGGTTATCCCCCAAGTGGATAAAATCCATGATGAGATGATGCGGTAGAGTTCTTAAGGAGATAGATGTTGCATAGGGCGTAGAGTTAACATTTGAGTCACTCGTGATGTAATCCATGCATTCATTTTACATGTTAGTCCTGTAGTAAGACTGTATGAGGATTTTCCTAGAGAGGGTGTGCCCACTCAAGTGTGGACCCCATTCACCACTATGGATTTTTTCAATGATTTATAGGGTCTCGACTTATGTGACAAATTGTTAGTGTACTCCGTCGAAGCCTCTTTTGTAGATTTGGTGTCCAAAAATAATGAATTGGGAGTTTAATTATCTTAAGGTGAGTCAGCCAATTAGAAAGGCTTTAGGCGGGTAGTGGTTATTGTGTATCAAGTTCCATATGTCATAGTACCATATTATGGTTCCTACTATCATTTTCTTGGCGGAATCGATCTCAAAGAAATAAGACAGGGTGCTCCGGCTAGTAACGGTAAATATGATTTTCACAATTCACTTTGGCATGTCCATCCAAGAGGCTAGGTTGGAAAGTGCATCTACAAAATTATTTTTTCTCCCTTGGGAGGAAGTCAAATTTGAGATGTGCGAATTGTGAAACTACCTCCTCTAAGTAGGCATAATGTGGTTGTTTCTTAGCGTTCCAAATCTTCCATTTTCATAATATCTAATTGGTAACTAGGATTTAATCTCCATATGAGTTCAGGTTAGTGATTCCCATTTCCAAGGATATTTCAAGACCAATGATTCAAGACTTATACTCGATTGTTGTCGATAAACTCGTGGTGAGTTTGATAAAAGTGGGGAGTCTCCATGTGTCAAAAAAGATAAAGAGCATTCCTATGTTGACTCTCCTATTATTGGAGGCCCCATCAGAGTAGATTTACCTAGATTCTCTACCATTTAAGGTGAAGAGATATTCATTGGGGTTCGACCTCATTATGGTCTTCTTGATCTGTTAGGGTTATGATGCAAGAATTCTAGATATAGATATTCCTTTGGTGGATTTTTATATGACATATGTGATCTTTAATTTAAATAGCATCAGTAGACATTTGGCCATTTGGATAGAGTGCGTAGGTTTCTCATAGAGGTATTTTAGGGAATCCATCTTGGAGATGAGTTATATGCTGAAGGACATCATGTAGTGATGTATCTTATGAATGATCCATATGAGAGATACATAAGATTTCTCCCAGATGGTGTATTTGATCTCATATTAGACTAGCATTTTGGTGACATAGTATAGGGAACATTCCTTTGAAGGAATATCTACTTATTGGGCCAACATGGCTCCAAACCTGTTTCAGTTATGGTCATTTAGAGCAGGTGGGGCTGTCCCTATTGGGGAGGTACTAACACTGGTGGGCGAGTGAGGCATTCCTATATTTTATCGAATGCTTCTTGGCATTGAGCATTCTAATCTTTGGGGGTCTTTCTTCAGTCTTTTGAAGATGGATTCACAAATGATGGTAAGTTGTTGATGAACCGGCTCATGAACTATATATAGTCTATGAACCCTCTGACCTATTTCTTTATGTTGGGTGGTGGAATTTTTTATATGGATTTAACTTTTGCGGGGTATGCCTCAATTCCGTCCTTGTTGAGAATGAATTCGAGCACTTTCCCTTTAGTGATGTCGAAGACATAATTCTAAGGATTTAACCTCACTTTGAAGAGGCAAAACTGTTGGAATAATTTTTTAAGTGATATAACATGTCCTTCTTTATCTTTAGATTTGATGATCATGTCAAATGTGTAGACACATTTTTTTGGTTCTTTCTCCTATTTTGCATTTGGTTACCAAGGATTTGTTCCTAGGGGTTTGAAGGTTTTATTTTAAGGCTATCTTTATAGATGGTGTAAAAAAAATCCACACCCCCATTGCAAATCGGGTTGTCAAGACAGGTAGTCGACTAAGAGGGTGCAAGTGCAAACACGCTTCATCAAAGCTAAAAGTGTTAAAAATAAGTTTTTCTTTTTTTTTTTTGGGGGGGAGGGGGGGATATTGAGGTAGAGTGATAAATAGGTAGAAAGGTGAGGGAAATTGTTTTTTTAAATGCCTAGATGGCTTACCGCACTACTAAACATGTGTTTGACTATGCGACTATCCAAAAAGTGACGGTTGACCAAGCGGTCATCGCACTCGGTGGTCACAAGCTATTTAATGCAGATTCTCATTCCTTTTTTGTCTACTCTTCACTCACCCTTTTAGCGATGCTTGTTTCTTAAGCCGACGCTTTCATTTCATTAACATATATTACACTTGTCATTCTCGTGACCTCAATTCTATAACTTTATCATGGATCGCGGGAGTGGCCTAAGTTTTGGGATCCCGACATCCCATTTTTGTTATCATTCTCGGGTATTCTCCCGGTGGGTATAAGAGCTTATTCTTACGTGCCCACTGTCCGAGTGATTGCAGAAAATGCTACCTCACTTTCTCTGGGCTTTGTCACTCCATCTCTACCGATGACTTGGGTTAACTATTGTATTCTTTTTGTGTTACCTTTAGTGTTTTTGGTGGTCCTTTATGGGGAGGACGAAGTCAAGCACATTCGCCAACGCAGTTCAACATTTAGTATGCTGGCTCAATTTCTGGACCACATCCTTTTTATAAATTATGTCAAATTTAACAATTTCTTCTATGTACACCTTGGTTGATTTCGTCTTTAAATTTGTCTAATTTTATGTTTATAAAACATTAAGCAGATATTGTTCGATACTATCCATATGCACGAGGTAGTGATGCACTATTCATTGATGTATTTGACCTTACACCAATTGACTAATGAATTTGCGGTGGACACCATTATTGATTACTTAAGCTTGTTGATGGGTCTCATCCAATGGTCATGTGGTCGGATATATTTGGATGGTGTGTCCTCATCCAAGTTAAGGGCTAGGGTACCAAGTTTGGGGTCTTTAACGAGAGTTGTGCATGTGGATGTGTGGGAAGAGGTCCCATGTATGATGGTCTCATGGGATAATATTTCTAGTGGGCTTTTTGGGCTAAATTTCATGTAACCTACCAAAAAGGAATTTTGTGTGGTTTCTTTTTCGATCAAGGAAAGGCCCCGTTGTATTTATTCAACATGTTCCTTTAGAAGGAAAGTGAAGAATCTTCAAAATATTTGTTGTCATGTATGGGGATTCTCGTTGGACATCATGTCTGTAAGTAATAAAACTTTTATTTTTTATGATGAATGATTTGTAATTTGTATTTCACCTTTCTTTAATTTTCAGTATTTCATGCACTTGAGTAATGCACATTGTGTATATGGACATAATGAGCATAAGCTATTTTTATTAAAATGGGGATAATACATATGTATACAGAAATAAACATAATAAAATAAAATAAAAGGGTTACATATACATATGGAACCAAATTTCCCGTCTTTTTTAGATTTTTCTTCTGCATAAGGATGAATTTTATTTTCTTGATGGTGATGTAACAACCCAAGACTTTCGGAACAGTAATTATTTTATTTTGGGATAAATAAATAATATTTTATTGGAGAATAATTAAAATTAGCAATTGAGGTCAAAAGTTGGAGTCGTTAAAAAGTATGTCTAATGGAAATTCTGAGGGTACCATTGTGTCCGGAAGGGTCGAGAAAGTCGAAATGACTGTACTTGGGGTCTATTTAGGTTCCGAAATAATTTAGGACCGTTTGACTCGAATTAAAGTTACCGAGTCATTTAAAGTGTGTATTATCATTTAAAGATGTGTACCTTGGGAAATTAGGGTTAAAAGCCACGTTATAATCATTCTCACTTAAGAGAGAAAGAGAAAAAGAAAAGAAGGAAAGAGAGAAGAAGAAGAAGAAGAAGAAAAGGAAGGAGAAGAGAGAGAGAAAGAGGATTTTCCCGCGGATTCAGACCCTACGAACCAGAGGCAAGTGATTAAACTTGCTGAATAATTGTTGTGTACCATATATTGCATGATTTGTGGATTGATTTTTGGGATTTAGGTTTAGTTTTACAAAACCTAACTTTTGGGTATAATCTTAGATTTAATAGGTAGATCTTTGATTTGAGGATAGAAACTAGTTTATATGTATTCTAGGATGATTATTGATGTTATATTTGTGATTGGGTTGAAGAGAAATGGAGAGAAAACTATGAATATGGATTTTGGGTATTTTGGCTTAATTAAAAAGTAGCCATTTTCGAGCCTCCAGGTAGGCCGAATCGATTCGGCCCCTTAGCCGAATCGATTCGGAAATATGCAGGTGCCCAGGTGTGAGTGAACGAATCAATTCGGACTCCAGCCGAATTGAGTCGGCCTGAGATAGAATCCCAGGTCTGATGACCCGAATCGATTCGTCTTCCTAGCCGAATCAATTCGCTGGGCCGAATCGATTCGGAATAAGACTGAATCGATTCGAAAATAGGGCTTTTGGAGGGTTTATTTTTCTAAAGAGAAATTCATCCCGTTTTGTTTCAAGTTATTGATTGGGGATCTCTATAGGAGATATTTGGAGCAGGTTTTGGAGACTTTTAGCAAGTTTCCCCTAAAAGAAATTTTGGAGTCATGTTGACTAAATTTGAGGAATACAGATTAGGGACTTTGGTATTTTTCTAAGTGGGGAAGCCAACTTTTATTTGAGGTTTGTTTGGTGATGATAACAACTAAACGATTTGAAAATGAGGTTGATTTAGAGATGCCGAATCTTAGGATCCAATCCCAAATTGGGATAACTTTAAAGGTTCACAAAATAAATTGAACCCTATAATGGATGGAGAATTATGAATGCTATTTGATGTGCATATGGATATAGAAATATCCTTATAAATGATTGATTTGGGAGATATCTCATACAACGAGAAATGCTAATTGAGGTGCATTAGGATATAGAATATCCTTAACTTAAAAGAATTGAAAGACAATTCATACTAGAAGCGACATGAGATCTTCAAGCGAGAATCAGTATAGCATATACTAAGCGGGATTAATGTGTGAGGTTGGGTGTTTGTATATCTTGAGATAAATATACTAAACAAATGATGTTAATCAAATTTCGCCTAAGGGCGTATTATAAACATGAATATGATGTTTCAGGTATACCTTATATAATGGTATATCTTTATTATGTGGGATGTATGTATACCTTATATGATGGTGTATATACATGTTAAGCATACCCCCTCCTTGCTATCATTGGGAAGTTTCGTGCGTAGAGGGTGAGCATTCTGACTAGAAAAGCAGGATGTGGATATTCCCCAGGTCATGGTCATCATTTGTGGTCAACAAATGACATTTATGATATATATTTATTTATTTTGGGGGTGAGAGGGCGGGGGTATGTGTCGCTCTCACTTGACGGTTAGGAACCATGACCGCTTCCCGGGACGTCGTGTGCGTGAGTTGATCACGAGGTGGGTGTCGTTGAACCCCACCAGGTGGCCCCAGTTTGCTACGTATATGGGCTGATGGAAGATGATAGCATGTGAGCTTGCGTCCTTCGAGTTATAGCTCGGTTGGATGGTTATTATTGCTTGTGCTTGTACTTTGGGTGTCAAGGGCATAATGGACCTCAACGACCTACATTGCCAGGATTAGTGTATAGGGGGGGTTCCTTGTTTGGATTTCGCTTCGGCGAGACGTCCCACGCACGAACCGCAGTGTAATGTTGGAACTTGGGGATAAGTTTAGTCCTTAATTCTCATAATTATATATACATATATATCACCTATCCCGATAATCGACAGTGTCAGGAGTAGTGTAACGGGGTGGTTCCTTGTTTGGATTTCGCTTCGGCGAGACGTCTCACGCATGAAATGCGTGTACTGTTGAGAATTGGGAATATTAATTAATTAAAATTGGACAATGATAATTTGGGTTACATGCATCTTGCATTGAGGGCATAATGAGCCCCGAGGATCGATACGGTCAGGAGTAGTGTAACGGGGGGGTTCCTTGTTTGGATATCGCGTTGGCGAGACATCCCATGCATGAAACGCAGTACCATGTTGAGAATCGGGAGAAGTTTAGTCCTTAACTCTTGATGCTAATAACTCATCTATAATAATTATATATATAGTTTCATGCCTTATATGGGCATCACTAGAATATAAATTCTAGTAAATGAGATTGTTGATATATTGTGATGATATGGACATGATTGGATCATGTAACTTTATTTGTTCAACCAATGAACATTATAAAGATAACTATAACAATTTCATTAAAGATAATCTATATATCTTAAAGTTTCGAAATAAATGTAGAATTGGGACATAGGTTAGACGGTTCCACTTAAATACTTCTTTTGGGTTTAAGTTAGAATCCTCTTACCTAATTAGAATCGAACATCCATTTGGAGATACGTGCATACGCTTAGTGCGCGCTTTAGATGAGAGGTGAGTTGAATTTTTATGGAGTGTTCGATTCCAACTAAATCATGTAATAATGCATTTATAATTATTATGCATTTTAATACACTTGCTATAAACTGTTTTTCAAAACTCGGGTTCTGACCCATTTATATTTTCCTCCTCCATGTATATATATTGTATTACTTCAGGTGTTCCTCCGCAAGGACGCCTTTGATGTTCATCCTTTCAGGAGTTATGGAGCTACGGTAGTAGCAGACTGTTGCGGCACTTTGCTTTGGTCGATTCCTATCTTTGTATATCTAGATTAGGATTCAGTTGTATTGAGTTAGTATTCAAGTGTTGTAGATTAACACTTTCCTATTTTATTCTTCAAATTTTTGTATTCTCTGTTACCCGACAACATATTCGGGTATTTCATTGTTGAGATTTTGTTGTACAATGTATTGTACTTTTTCATATCATTGTAGCATGCACATTTCACATCATAGTTAGATGTATATTGTTGGTTGAGTGCATTATTGGTTTTGTTATTGTTGTTAAAAATAAAAGTTTTAAATTTTTGGCAATTCACACTTAATGATTTCGGGTAGTTAGCCTTATATTATAGTTTTTAGTTGTTGATGTTGAGACTGTACCATCTAAGATACCTGATTCATGTAGTATAGGGCTGGCCACCCGTTATTATTTGGAGCGGGTTGTCACAGGTGAGCCACTTTTTCTGTGCTTAGATTGTCATGGCGAGGGAAGGACATTACCCTTTATTTTCTTGGTGATCGGGTGAGAGATTTTTGATATAACCCTGGAATTTTGGTTCCATTCATTGTCCAAGATAAGGTACTATTTAGCAAGGAGTCCATAGTGAGTATGCCCGCTGATTATTTGTCCCGGGATGTGGGGTGATTTGAAAAGGGCATTTATCTAGTAAGAAGGGTGTGTGGGTATTGTATTTTTTCATTTAAGCTTCTTCTTACTATTTCTTTCATAGGATTTAGACTTAATGTGTTGTTTCTTAAATAAGGATGACCCTAAAGAGTCTCAAAATTCCTTAGATCACTATTTTATTACTTGATATTTAGTTTACTTAGATCATCCTGACTATTTTGGAGGGAGGGAATAATGATAATAAGTACGTTTTTCCCATAAAGTGGCATTATTGGTGATTGTTTAAATCGGGTCCGAACTGATATATCGGGTTTCCTACGTATCTCCGATTCAAAGACAATGAGGTGTTTATTTTTTAATGTCTATGATAAAAGTATGGTGAATACTCATTTTTCAACAGTTCTCTCAAATTTAAACATTGGGGGATCAAAGTATTTTAGCTAACTCGAGTGAAAGGTTGGTTGTACATGTGATGTTTTTAGTGTATGGTTGGTAATGTTCTTGGGTATGCATAGTCTTCTCTTCCCGTTATGTTCGATTAATTTTGTATTTAAATTGGCCTTTTAATTTTCACTACTTGCACGTTTAAGGAAAGTATTTATTCAATCGGATTAGATTGAAGGTTTGGGAAAACATGACTCCGTCCCGATCATCTAAGGAACCCACCCCACCGGAGTTTATTTTGGTGACAAGGTAGGGTCCTCCCTAGTTGGGTTCAAATTTACCTCTGGGTGTTTAGGTAGGTTTAAGATTCTATTTTAGGACTAAATTTAACTCTTATATGTTTCTATGTTAGACCATTTTATGAATGCTTGATTGATATGTTGGTATCCTTCATTGTGACAAGCGACCTTTATTCTCCTTTCATCAATGAGAGATAATTCAGCATATTGGGCTTGGACCTAGTCTTTTCCAGCCACTTGGATTTCGATCATAACTCGTAACGATGGTATATGAAGTTCTATAGGTAAGACTACCTACATGCCATAAAATAAAGATTAGGGGTTGCCTAATTTCACTCCACAATGAGGTATCCCAAGAAGGCAAATGGCAGTTTGTTAGATTAGTCGTTGTAAATCTATGTCATATTGACCATGATGCTTTCAAATTTTTATTAGAAGCTTCGACTTCTCCATTGCTTATCTTTGTTTACAGAGATGCCTTATGATTTGTAATCCCATATTTATGTAGCAGGTTTGAAACTTCTTTATCGAAGGGAGACCCATTATTTGATACCAACTTGTGGTGTACGCTAAAGCGACAAATAATGTTTTAATGTACGTATCTGGCCAATTTCATAGCCTTTATCACTAGTTAAGGTTCAACCTCGACCCATTTGGTTAAATAATCAATAACGACTAGGATAAATCTGTGCCCTATAGACGCCTTAGGAGTTACCATTCCTATAATGTGCATCCCCCAGGTGGATAAAAGCAACGATTAGGTCATGCAATAGAGTTCTAGAGGAGGTAAATGTTGTAGTAGGGAATACAATTGATATATGAGTCACCTTTTGACGTAATCCATGCAATAATGTTGCATGGTAGTCCAGTAGTTAGACTCTATGAGGATTTTACTGGAGAGGAAGTTCCCACTCATGTGTGGGCCACATTCGCTACTATTGATTTTGTCCATGATTTACAGAGTCTTATCTTTTACGACGCATCGTTAGTGTACTCCGTCGAACCCTTTTTTGTAGATTTTGCCTCCATTGATAATGAGTTGGAATGCTTATTATTTTAGGCCGAATTAGCCAGTTGGAAAGGCTTTGGGTGGGTAGTGGTTGTTGTGTATCAATTTCCATATGTTGTGGTACCATATTATGGTTCCTACTGTCGTTTTATTAATTGAATCAATCTCAAAGAAGTCACGGTAAATATTATTTTCATATTTCCATGTGGCATATCTATCATACAGGCTAGGGTGGCAAGTGCATCTACAAAATTGTGTTTTGCCCTTGGGAGGAAGTCTAATTTGAGATGTTTGAATCGCAAAACTACCTCCTCTAAGTTAGCACCGTGTGGTTAAATATTTTTTTTCCAAATCTTCAATTTGTGTAATATCAAATCGGTTACATGGTTTGAATCTAAATAGGATTTCGGGTTAGTGTTTCCCATTTCCATGGATATTTCAAAACCCATGATTAAAGGCTCATACTCAATAGCTGTCAGTAAACTCGTAGGTGAGTTTGATAAAAGTGGGGAGTTGTCATGAGTCAAAAGAGATAAGTATCATTCCTGTGTTGAACCCCCTTTTATTGGAGGCCCCATCAAAGTAGATTCCCAAGTTTCCTACCATTTAAAGCGAACAGATCTTCATTAGGGAATTCTACCTCATTACGATCTTTTTCATCTGTTAAGGGTTATCCTACAAGAACTCCAAATATGGCTCTTCCTTTGTTGGATTTTTATAAAACGTATGTCATCTTGAACTAAAATAGACTCAGTATACATTTGGCAAATTGGCTAGAGTGAGTACATTTCTCAAAGAGGTATTTCAGGGGATCCATCCTAGAGATGAGTTGTATGCTGATGGATATTACGAATGATCCATACGATAGATACATAATCCTTCTACAAGATGGTCTATTTGACCTCATAGTAGACTATCATTTTAGTGACATATTAGAGGGATCATTACCTTAATGGACTTTTTACTTATTTGTACAACATGGCTCCAACACATGTCTCTATTATGGTCTTTTAGAGTAGGTGGGGTTGTCCCGATTGGGGAGGTACAAACACTGATGGGAAAGTGAGGCATTCTTATATTTTCTCGAATGCTTTCTTCATATAGAATTCCAATATTGTGTGACCACCCGCCTTCCGAAATAAGGGGTGGCCAGCTCGATACCTCGACATAACGGAATCATGGATGGATATCATCCTCAGCATCATAACAATAAAATAGGTATACGGGAAAACCACTCAATAAATCAAAAAGCAGGTTGTCAAAAACATTTGGTTTGATAAAGAGTTAAGAAGTAAATTAAACAACCCAAATCTGATGAAAGTGGAATTTCAAAGGAGCATATAAATAAATTCCCAAAACAACAAACATTAAAAGGACCGAATAATCTGTTGATCCACAGTTACATTCAAAGCGTTTCAACAATTCAATATTTTACATAATACATTCATTAACAAGTACAAAAGATGGGCCACTAGACCGAATGAAAGACCCAATCATATCTAAAGTCCAAAAATGAAGGCGTCTAACAAACATCCTGTAATAATCCGCAACCTCATACAGCTCATCAAAAGCATAAGAGTGAGAAAAATCATAACGGGCGCCCTTGCGGAGGAGTACCTAAGCGGATAAAACAACATGCACAACATGGAAAATGAATGAGTCAGGGCCCGATTTATATGATTCCCTGAAGAGTAAGAAACATGATAGATATGGATAATTAATCTTGAATAATGTGAATGAAAATCTAACAACCTAATCATCAAATGTGATAATGCATTTATATAGGTTTCTAACAGTTATTAAATTAAGCAAGGGAAATAAAATTAAATCTCGTTTCTTCTCTTATCTTATCATTTTCCATTCATTAGCAGGAATATAATTACCATCTCATGACTTACGGCAATTTACATACCTCAAGTCCCACTTGAGTTAGAAAGGTTATATTCTTATACATATAACGTTTCTAAGACCGCCCCTTCGAGTTTCCCCACTGGGCGCGTCCCTAAATGACTATCATCTTCCACGACCTATCTATACAAGACAACATGGGCACCTAACGCACGTCGAGAAATGGCCATATTCCTGCGAGTGAGTCATAACCACACCCGGAATTACCTCACTAGCGTAGGAAAACATATACAAACCCCTCATATGGCCCATGACTATAGTCAGCCTGCATTCAATAGTCAGGGGACATCACCTCATGCGCGAGCTTCCCTTATGATAACATTTATAGAGGTGTGTTTAAGTAATTTAACAATTACCAATTTACATCTCATTTTCATTACCATTAATCACATGTGTTTAATTTTACTTGAAACATTTACCTTTGAATTTTTCTAATTCCATATCATCATATATTTAGGCCCCGAAGCATTTTCTAAACAATTTCCCAAAATCTTATAGGTTTTAAGGTTTTATATACCTCAAAAAGGCCTCTAAAATCTCCCCATATGGGCTTAGAATTCTATTTTTGAATTTATCTGCCAATTGAGAAGTGATGCCTAAACATCACTTTAAATACCCCTGAATTAACCCCAAGTGATCCCATTCAAATATAGGGTAACGACCAAACTCGACTAAAACTCTAGGATCCTATGTTTAATTCATTCAAGAAGGTTCATAGGTTCTAATCCTAAGGGAAAGGGTCAAAATTTGAAAAGAAAAACAAAAGGAAAAATGCAGGATTTATGAATCGATTCGAAATAGGGAGAATCGATTCGGCCAGACAAGCGAATCGATTTGGACTAGCCAAATCAATTCGGTCAGGAAAAACAACATTCTGCATAACAGCCGAATCGATTCGGGGATAACCGAATCGATTCGGTCCTGCAAATTTTGACAATTTTGGCTATGGAGTCTTGGACTCCTAATCTCCTCCAAACTAAACTAACCCAAACCCTTATCATTTATTGCTACTAATTGGGCGTAAATACATCCAACAACCATAATTTCACCATCAATAAACATTCAAATCAATCTCGAACATTCCAATCCCATAAATCAATTAAAAGCCCTAAGTTTCTTAAACCATACCTAAACACAACTATCAGTGCTAATTAATCTACTTAAATCATAAAGTAGCAAGTAGATAACTTGCCTCAAGCTTGCAAGTTCAGCTTTTGATGAAGTTGTATGCAAGAACAATCACCCAAGCTTTAATCTCTCCCTTTCTCCCAAGGTTTCTTCTTCTCTTTTTTTCTCTAGGTTTTACCAATTCAATTCAGGGAACAATGACTTAGTTCAAGACATAAATCGTGGCTTATGTCCAAATTTCCAGCTTTAAGTGATTAATACGCTGTAAAATAATACGTAAATACTCATATATGCAAAAACCAGTCAAAAGTGCCCGGAACCTCGAAATTCAATATGATACATAATTTGACTATCTCGAACCTCCCGGAACTATCTGCACCCTCCAAATTATCATTTGGAAATTTTATAATTCATTTTAAGTTCCGGTTTCATTTTAAGCCAAATGTCATTTTTAAATCATATGACATTACAAAACATAACATAGAAAAATTCACCTATACTTACGGTAAATGTGCAACATCATAGTAGATATTAACTTTTCTTTCTCAAATTAATACCTACTCCACAATTCAACATATTTATATCTAACAGCTATATATAGCAAATTAAATATAAAGTAGGACCTCAAAAGCGAGGGTTGTTACATACTGGGGGGTCTTAAGAATTTGGAAGATGGGTTCACAAATGGTGGTAAGCGGGTTAAAGAATCAACTTATGAACTGTATATATCCTATGACGCTTTTGACCTCTTCATTTATTTTATATGGTGGAATTTCTTATATGGCTTTAACCTCAGGGGGGTTAAAGACATATGATAATATTTGCCTTAAGTTGTAATGAAGTTATTTTTTTTCAGGGATCCGGGAGCATTTTTATCTAGTTGTAACATGCAAACCCATATATAAAGGGCTTTACCATGTTGTTGGCCATGCTATCTAATAATATGCCAATACGGGGTAGAGGGAAATCATATTTAGGGAATGCTCGATTGAGATTTTTACACTCTAGGCATATTCAGACATTCCCATTAGTTTGAGGTACAGGTGTGATGTTGGCTACCCAATTGGCATATTCTATTACTCAAATTAAGTCGATGTTGAGATATTTTTATACTTCTTCTATTACTCAACTGACGACCTTGAGGTATGGGATGCTATTATTTTTTAGGACCAGTTGGTCCTACCTAGACCCACCATATCTCAGGGTGGTAACCTCTGGGCCTAAATCTCTTATCCCTATTATCCTACCAAAAATCTTATTCCTGCTACTTTTATGACCCATTGGCATTGTTCCCATCCACCTTCCGAGTCTAACTCGTCTCACTTACTCGTTATGGACACATTCAATATAGATTTCCCTTCTCTCAACATATAGGACACCTTTTTGTTCCATTCCCATGTTTCTGGCTCCACTGACCATGTCGGAGTGTCCTTATCTCGAACTTATTAGTCTTATCTCCAATTGTTACTCCCCTTCTCCCTTTAGCTTCTCTAGCCCTATGGAACTCGTTGCTAGACTTGATGGCCCCAACTGAATCCACCATCACTTGGTAGGAATTCAACTAATTTGAATCATATAAATGGGTCCTCTATCGTGTGTACCCTCATATTGTACTTCACTAGCACCATTTATTCCAATCCTCCTCTTCGGCTAGATTGCATCCCTTATCCTGGAAGAAATGATATAAAATTGTAAACAAACGACCTTGACGATGTCGTAACTAGTCACCCTAGTCGATTTTCCCATTCACACTTGTGTATTCAACCCATGAGTCCATTATCAACTTACGAACACTTTCATATTCTATGTATCCCCTTTATTGGGTATGAAGTATGCTAAACACGAGAATTCCTCTCTCACAATCGGTATTTAACTTACCCACTATTGATAAATTCCAAAACTCCATTCTCACCTATATTCGAACAACAAATGGAAGATTTGACTATTAAATCGCACCCAAAATTCTTATTTAATTCCATATATACTTCTTTATATGTGGTGACTGACTTTTGTCACTTTATGCTTCTCTTACGAACTAAAACTTTAACTCAAAATTTTTATCCTAGGTGTCGTTGCACTCCACCCTACACAATTGCCATTGGATGAACTCCTCAATTGTACTATCACACTTCCTCTATTCATTTAATCCTTATAGATACTCTTCAAAAGTGTCCCTCCGAGTTCCCCTCTTATCAACTACGTTGCGTGAGTTTAAAATTTCCTCATCATTATCTACAAGAGTGCTTAGGGAAGCTACTACTTCTGAGTAATTATCCTATTATCATCCATCTGAATAATAATCATAGTGACTTCTAACGCGGTCAGCATTCGGAGAATACACTGTGGCTTATGTCGAGCCTCTACTCTTGCAGTCCTACTAACGACCCTTACTAGTCATTCTATATTGTTCGGTGTATGAAAACCGATCGAACTCGTATATGAATCACATCGCTATACTTAGTAGTAGGAGAACGTAAGTCTCATATGTATAGGAATACAATAATTCTATAATAAGGCTATATATCAAAGAACGCTAAGATGAAACGTGAAAAGATGAACAGATCACGAGGACACTATAACCTGATGCCCTGGTACCATCTGTAACACCCCGCCCATTTAAATACCGGGTGATCAATCCTTTATAAAAATAAAATAGTAATCTCATCTAGTTCATTCTCAGCATCACTGTCAAAAACATTTAAACGTTTACTAACCACCTAGTATTCGAAAAGACGGTGCCAAAATTTATCTTTTTATTAAAAAATAACAACATGCAGAAATAAATACAATAACCAAGCCATTCACATAGTAATACAAATTTTAACGAATCACAAGGTAAATAATTGAATAAAAATAATACCAAATACACCATTGGTTCTAATACAAAAGTCCAACTAAACATCTATTGAAATAATTTTTGCCAACATATACAAATTCTGATAAACTTAATAGAATGAAATAACTAAAGGGGCGACATACCCAAATGGAATAATTGAACTCCATCCTACCCTAGGAATGAAGAGACTGAAGCATCTAATCCAAATCCTACAACGATCCACAAGTATTGCATCTATGCATCCCTGGAACAGATCATCAAGTTGGGCGTCCCTGTGGTTGTACACCTTAAAGGTTTTGAAAATATTTTGCAAACGGGTCATGGCCCAAAGTCTTTTGAAAACATTTACCAAGTATCTATACCAATTTAAAAGTAGTTATTGATTACACATGTTAGTTTAATGCACACTCCCTTGAGTTCCTCACCTCTTAAATAATGTGCACGCCTAACGTCATATACCTGTCTATGCTGCCCAACCCCACTAGGTCTTATCAATAACTATCTAATCACTAATAGGTTTGGCTCCTCTGTACTACCCATACAGTATGCTATAATGTTCTAATCTTTCCTCATTCTTCCTCAGTTAAATATCTATTTAAATTCCCCCGTACTGCCTATATAGTATGCTATAGTAACACTCATAATTAAAATTTCCTCATATGTTATTATCAACCCATAATTAACACTTCACATAAGTTTCTAATAAGCCAATTCATTAAATTTCTATACTTAAATCGTCTTTAGATATACATTATCTAACTTTACTACTATGACCCACTAACTAGGTTATCTCATAATTACATCACTTTTAGATATACACTAACTATTCTTCCTACATTACACATAAGTAGGATAAATACACATGCATGTATATATATGTCACATTATTTATAAATACATCTCCAGCATCCTCGGGATAAGAACCCCGATGCGAGTGTGCATACTCTGCTATGGACTCCTGATACATCAGGTACTAAATCAAATAATATCGATTCAAATACCACCCTTGAACCATAAACCAACTCAACACATATTGAAAGAGAAGATAGTTCTAAGTCTTTAGGCTATGCACATGCCTAACGCACCCAAATAACCGGTCACACTATCATACACACAACTAGTGATAGATCCCTAAGTTCTATGTTCTGAGGTACAAGTCTAAAATCTCCACCAATGGGTCATCAAGATGAGACTATCCTCTGCGCGGAAACCTCCGTGATAAAAGGCAGCATAGGTATGTTCAAAAACTTAAGAAAGCACATACTAGGCATTCACATAACCTATCCATATGTTGAATATAGGCATAATCACAACCCATAAATATAATCCGTATAAGTATATTCACAATCTATAAATATAATTCGTGTAAGTATACACTAAACCTATAAGTATAACCCGTATGTGTACACACTCCATCTATATTATAGCTCGTATAGGTATGGACTCAACTATATATATATAATCTGTATTGGTATACACACAACCGATAAATATGACCCCTCGCATGTAGTATGTATCTCTCGAATACTCACAATACTATTTAACTACGATTATAGCTCCCTATTGTATTATCCCAAGTATTATTCTCTATCTGAAGGATCCTAGTTACCCCTAATTTATTTCAGTAGTTAATACACTCATTCTCTATTGGTCTAAGTCATATGTACAGTCATCTCTCTATGATCTATTCTCATTCTCCCAAATTCACTCGCATTAAAAATTATGCCCGATTAACCTTAGCCTTCATTATCTCATTCATGAATAAGTTACTATCTTAACAAGGCCTTCTAGCACTCATAACATGTCCCATTATGTTTTAAGAATGTCTCATAATGGTTCCCATTAGGTATACTAAAGATTAAGGTTTAAATAAGGAAAATCGTAGAATTATGAGCAAACTGAATTGATTCGTCCTTGGGCCGAATCGATTCGAAAAGTTGCAGTTCATCTTCGTTTAGTTCTTTCATTTTTCACCATTTTTATTCAACACAAGAATCATGTTTCTTCACCAAACTTACTAATAACATCCTCGAACATCATATACATGTACTAAGATGATTTCTAATGTGAATATAACAACAAAACATCACCTAATTCTATTTAATAATGGATCGAACCTTTTATTCATTAAAATCCTAGGGTTTGTCTTCTTCATTCATACTTAACATAAATCCCAAATTTTTTCCATCTAAATCATCACATATTATCTAGTATCGTATCCTCTACATACATGGATCAATTTACATGCAATCCTACCTAAGATAACGTGTTTAACTCATCAATTTTCTAAGATATTCATTTAAAATCATAAAATATAAAACCCTACACTACATTGGTGTTATAACCTTTTAGAAACAAGAAAGATAAACACTTGTTGGAAATTATAGGTGTGATTATCTGCAAAAAGTTGTTGGTATTGACATCCTCTCCTCCCGATCTAAATTTCGTGGGGGTTGTGACACAAAAAGGGTGTGGGAAGCCTTGGAGATATTCTCTTCCTCATCTAATGGACTCTATGTATATTTGGTAAATTCTAACCTAACTCCCGTAACATAACTGATGAAATAAAAATCTAAAATTCGTAGGTCTTTTTTCACCAAAAATCCAAAAGATCAAAATACCCCTCCGGGGTGCCAGTTTGGCCTAAAAATGCCTCGGGGCCCAATCCAAACCCTTGAATACAGTTTTTTTACTATTTCAACCCTTCTAAGCAAACTTGAACACTCGAAATAACCATTTGGGTTAACCGTAATTAAATCATATGATATTTCATAAATTTGAGTCCTGACAAGACTCACACATGCGTCTCGACTAACTTACCGTAACTTCTGCACTTCTCACTCACGACAATCGTAATGCATTCTTACTAATTTATTACTCATTCACTAAGTAATACTCAATATTCTTCATAAAAATAAATATAAAATATTACCATGTTAATTAATATTTATTTTTATCCTCATTAATTCCCTATTAATTTTCCATATCCCAATACAAAAATCATTCAAAAAATAGGGTGTTACACATAAGTATTATGAGAAATGAGATTCAGTAGTCAAGATGAGATAAGAACCATAATATACGATGATATTGTTACAACTAGAAATATTAGGGCTAAAATTAATTAATGGCTATAAATGGTTTTAAAACAAATAACTTTTAATTATTCATTTAGAGGATTTACGAAAACAGTCATACATTCAACAAATGAATCTAAATTATTGGAAATAATCAATAAAGATTACTATAGACAAAGTAAGCATGTTAAGTGTAGCAACCCGCCCTTTTGGAGACGATTAAATTCCATAATTAATTATAAATTGGAATTTGGGGAATTTCCTAAAATAGTAATTTTTGGGATTTTCGAGGATTAAATGATTTTCGAAGGATATTGTGATTATTTTTGGGACTATATAGGTCGAAATATTTTAATTATATTTCCTCGTTGAGTAAAGAGACACCAGGTAAGATTTTTAATTGGAAAACCCGCATTTAATTATTTTGGGTTAGAATAGTGATTTGCGGTAAAGTACCTCGGATGGAAATTTTGACTGCACCATGAGTCTTGAAATGTCCGAGATAGTCGAAAAAGATTGTCCAATTGTCGAAATTGAGTCCCGGATAATTTTGGCGTTAAATATGCTCGTAATTGGTAAACGAGTCGTTTTTGGGTTTTTAAGGGGTTAAACATTTTTTCTCCTTATAAAAGGAGGGAGGGGGGGAGAAAAGAGATGAGAAAAGAGAAAGAAGAGAGAGAGAGGAAAGAAAAGAGGAAAAAGGGGGAGATTTTGGCCAGCCTCCGCGGGATTCGGCTCGAGGTCGTCGAATTTTATCCACGAGGCAAGTGTTTACTTGCTTTATATATTTTTGAGCATAAATATCTCATATCATTGTTGTAATAACAAACCCTAATGATTTTGGGTTGGGTATTCGTGGATAAAACGGGTTTTCGGGAGATAAAACGAATAAACCCCTAAAATTTGTAAATTGGAGAAATTTAGAAATTAACCAAAAATATTGGGTGATTCCGGGTTCTAGGATGTTTAGGACCCGTATTATAGGTGTATTTGTTGTTGGTAGAAGTGGCAGGCCGTTGGGTGAAGAGATGGAAGCTTGGGGGAAGCTTCCATGGCCGAGCAGCTTCTCGGAGAAGAAGATGCCCGACATGATCGATCGATCGATCATGGGGGCTAGATCGATCGAGCCATCGATCGATCGACGGCCATGGGTCGATCGATCGACCCCTGCTGAAAGTGGATAATTTTCTTAGGGTGATTTGGATGGGATAGATTCCATTTCATCTTGCTTTGAGGTTAATTAGGTGATAACCTAAAGGACCTTTTAGGACTTTATGGTCCATAAATTAAGGCAATTTAGGAGGGTAAAGTAAGGGTTTTAAGTATTTAGGAGGGTAAAGTAAGGGTAAAGTAAGGGTAAATTAACCCTTAATCTATATTTTCGAGGAAAATAGAGTATTTGCTGAAATTGGTGGATTAGGGTTCCTAAATTAAATTGGGAACTTCTAAATGATTAATTGGACTAGGTGTAGTCTTGGGGGTTCAAGGAAATGGAATCCTTAACTCCTTGAATTTAAGGTTGTTCGGGTGAGATAAATCCCGAGGATATTTCTCGTAGGCATAGAGGCCCATATAATTATGCTTATAGAAAGCATAATTATATCGATTATCGTTAAGTGTATCCTAGGAGATAATTTAGGATAATTTGGGAATATAGATATTTGTTGATTTCACTTAGAGTGAAGGGTATCATTGGAGATATCCAATAAATCCTTAGATAGGATTGAGTTATACAGTGATTATTAAAGTAAGAAATACTTTGGATTTAGAATCATGCTAATATTAATGCATGATTATGATTCCTGGAGGGAATCTCTGGGATTATGGTCATCGTTAGATGATATAGGCCACTATGGCCGTTTATATATATTCTAGGAAGAATATATAGGAAATGTATATACTGTGTGAATTAGGTATATATATATATATATTGTATGATGGAAATGATTTTGAAAATATAAAAATGAATATTTTCAAAATGGAAAGAGAAATGTTTCTCATAATTAATAAAATATGGATTACACACCTCTCTAAATCGCTATCATAAGGGAAGTTGCACGCGTTGTGGTGAAGCCTTCCTTGCTATTGAGAAGGTTGGATATAGTCCCTAGGCCATAAGGTCATTTGTATTACTGCACTGGTTAGGGGATTCCGGATGTGGTCCTGACTTTCTCGCAGGCAATATGGTTGCTTCCCGACGTTGGTAGGTTCCCAGGTTGTCTTGTATAGATAGGCCCTGGAAGATGATATCCATTTAGGGGCGCGTCCAGTGGGGAAACCCGGAGGGGCGGTCTTAGATTTATTAAAGCAATTCATGATAATGGATTGGCTTTAATTTACATTTCCTGAGTATAAAAAGGGAAATGGGGTAAAGGTTTGGCTTCGGTAACACTCCCGGATGGAAGAAGGGATGTGGAAGCATGATTTGATCAAAGCATTTTCATGATAATGGAAATGGCTTTGGGGTACATTTCCTGAGTATAAAAAGGGAAATGGGATGACATATAAGGGAAAAGAACTTTTATGATAATAAAATTGGCTTTTAAAAAGGTATATGATTTGTTAAAGCAATTCATGATAATGAATTGGCTTTTAAATACATTTCCTGGATATGAGAAGGGAAATGAAAAGTTTTGAGATAAAAATGATAAGTATTGATAAATACTTGATATATGAATCCTCAATCCGGGAGATAGATCCGGATGGTTATGGTAAAGTATGTATATGTATATATAAATGGATAAATCGAGTGCCAAGGTTCTAATGGATCCCGACGATCGACCTTGCCGCATAGTAGTGTATCGGGGGGGTTCCTTGTTTGGATTTCGCTTTGCGAGACACCCCACGCACGAATATGGCAATGTGTTGAGACTGGGGAGAAGTTTAATCCTTATTGCTCTAATATTATAAATGTTTATGGTATATAAGATTATATAGATCTTTCTGTACTGAGGGACTGGAGGATCTCGACGATCGACCGTGCCGCGTAGTAGTGTATCGGGGGGGTTCCTTGTTTGGATTTCACTTTGCGAGACACCCCATGCACGAACATGGCATAGCGTTGAGACTGGGGTGAAGTTTAGCCCTTAGTACATTGCTTGGATTATCTAGGATTGATAGTGGGTTTGGTATAGACTACTTTAGCAGAATATCTTGACTAGGATGTCTAGAGGGATGCGCTAGGAGTGCACTGTTAGTGGAGAGGTGAGGGGTATCTCATGGGAGTGCGATACCAATTTAAATATGAGATAAAACTATTTTTCTAAAAATAAAGCATTTATGCTCTTGCAAAATATTTTCAAAATTCGGGCTCTGACCCGTTTATCTACTCTCCTTTATTTCTATATATTATATATATATATAGGTGTCCAGACACAGGGATGCCTGGATGTAAATTCTTTCGAGTCAGACGTCAGCTGCAGCAGCTGTGGATGCGTGCAGGTTTTTTATAGCCGCTTCCATCGTTGTACTCTAGATAGGAGGTACTGTATAAACATTCGAGCCAATGGCTCAATTGCATTTATTTATTCTTTCAGTACATCATTCGATATGGTTGTATAATTTTGACCGAGTGTTCGGTTATTTTATTTCATACAGTTTCATTTCCGCAAAACTGTGTGGATGTTTTATTTACTTTTGTTAAAAAGAGTAGTAAAGTTAAAATTTTGACACCGGCCTAATAGGTTATTAGTAATAAAGTGGATTGTCGACAGTGATGCTAATAATGATCCATATGAGACTCCTGTTTTAATTTAATATTGGAGTGATTGCCCGGTATCTTATTAGGCGGGGTGTCACAGATGGTATCAGAGCATCAGGTTCTAGTGTCCTTAGCAATCTGTGCGGACGTACTACGCTTTCAGCGTTGCTCTCGATTGTTATAGAGCCTCAGGATTAGGATTGTTGATTTCTCTTGTGAGATTTCATTATCCTGCCATGTTAGAATATTATTGAAATCTTTTGCGCGCTCGTTTGAGAATCGTGTGCGGAGCTTGGGTGGTAGCAGGAGGTGAGGCTTAGCTGGGGCAGCTGGTGGAAGTTTGAGACGAGGGCCTTAGTAGAGATCACTCTCCTTATAGTGATTGTTAAGGATTTTGGCGGCAACTACTAAAGAATGTTAGTTAGGAGTACCACAGTACCGCTGAAGTTGACAGTGGTACTAAAGTTGAATTCCTTCTTGAAATTGAGGGTTCAAGAGGGATCTTACGGAGAGTCTTAACTGGGTGTCCCCACAATTTAGTCGGTATGAGAAGAATGTTGTTATGAGTTTTACCTCACAAGGAAGAGGTATTTTTGGCGTGGCTAGATGAAGTTGTGGTGTCCGATAGCCCTAGACTCGTGTGTGTATTCTGAGTTTTGTGGCGGTCACGATAACATAGTAATGTAGGCTTGTGTGTTTTTCGTGATAGCGGAATTTTGTTTTCTTTCACTCGCCATAGAGGTAGGTGATTATATTTTGTATATATAAGTATAATGTATTGGTTGATCGGAGCGATAGCAGGCTAATAATGGCAAGTCTATCGCGTCCATAGTTCCTGGAGGGAACAGATTGTGGTTGTGGTGTCTCACCTTGATAAAGGTTGAGTTCACCTTTATTGTTAGGGATTGATGGAACCTCGATGAGCAGAGGCTTCCTTATTTTGTTTGGTATGTGTGGCAACCTTATAGATAAAATTTAAGGCCCACATGATCATTGTTGAGCTATAAGATTTAGCTCAGTAATTGTTTGCGCAAGGACTTAGAAACAGTGCGAGCACTGGGTGGTGTGACTCTTAGTTAGAGATAGGAGTTCAGACCACCTTTTGTTGTTAAGGGATAGGATTGTCCCGGTTGCATGTCTGAAATAACGGGACTCCGTGACCGATGAAGTCAAGTGTTAATGTGTGGAGGGGTTCCTTGTTTGGATTTTGCTTTGCGAGACACTCCACACATGACTCTTAATGACGCCGGGCGTGGAGAGCTGTTATGGGATGCAAGGATGGGGGTTAGTATTATAGTGTGGATGAACCACTATAGACTATGAGCCTTGTTAGGATGGTACGCTTATGGAAATATTGTGCTATGGAAAAGCACTAAAGTGGTCCCCTCGCCATAAGTGGGTGGGTGAGGTTGGACTTGAAGAAATTGGGTTGAGGTATATAACCAGCCTTAATGAAAAGGCAAATTTTGAGGAGATACAATTTGGGTATTA
Source organism: Sambucus nigra (assembly GCA_949130495.1). NCBI lineage: Eukaryota > Viridiplantae > Streptophyta > Magnoliopsida > Dipsacales > Adoxaceae > Sambucus > Sambucus nigra. The sequence goes on along the minus strand of OX422215.1, from coordinate 275,009,127 downwards.
TGTTCGTGACACTTTCTACAGAAAGTGGGCACTTCGATGGAATAGGTTTCCTTCTGTATGGGCGAAAGGATAAGATAGTAGGAATGCGTTCATAGGCTAGCCTTGTAGGATTTAGGAAGTCCCACTTATGTGCCTTGGGTCGCTATATCTCGATGACCGACTACGCGAGGGAGTAGTGTAACGGGAGGATTCCTTGTTTGGATTTCGCCTTGGCAAGACGTCCCACGCATGAAACCAAGCAATTGTCGGGAGTTGAGAGAGGCCTTGGGCACAAGGGACATACTTAGGATTATAGAAGTTTCGCGTATGTAGGATATCGCATAGACTTTAGTATTATTTAGGACGTAAGTTCATCAGTGTTAGTGGGCCGAGGTTAGGAGGATTGAAAATTCGCAGGTTGGAAGAACCCATAGGTGAGTATTACACTGAGGAAAGGAGATCCTTATTGGGAGAGAGTGCTACGTGTCAGACGTTCACTACGGATGTGCGGATATGCACAAGTTTGAAAGGTGTATGGGCACCTTGGTAAGATGGTTTTATATACCGCCTGAAATAGAATGGGTGTAGTATATAAGGTTGAAATTCATGCCGATAGGCATTATAGATTATGGGTATTATGTGACATATTAGAGTCACTTTACGATCGTGGTAGTCGTGTCGCATATGATTGGGAACTATTGGGTTAGTATATTTCCCTTGAGGTTTTAGGATTTGTAGTGATCCTAGTTATATGGTGTAGGTTATATCCGAATTTCGAGGATGAAATTCCGTTGTAAGGGGGGGAGTATGTAACAACCCGCCCTTTTGGAGACGATTAAATTCCATAATTAATTATAAATTGGAATTTGGGGAATTTCCTAAAATAGTAATTTTTGGGATTTTCGAGGATTAAATGATTTTCGAAGGATATTGTGATTATTTTTGGGACTATATAGGTCGAAATATTTTAATTATATTTCGCCGTTGAGTAAAGCGACACGAGGTAAGATTTTTAATTGAAAAACCCGCATTTAATTATTTTGGGTTAGAATAGTGATTTGCAGTCAAGTACCTCGGATCGAAATTTCGACTGCGCCATGAGTCTCGGAATGTCCGAGATAGTCGGAAAAGAGTGTCCGATTGTCGAAATTGAGTCCTGGATAATTTTGGAGTTAAATAGGCTCGTAATTGGGTAAACGAGTCACTTTTGGGTTTTAAAGGGGTTAAACCTTTTTCTCCTTATAAAAGGAGGGAGAGGGGGAGAAAAGAGAAGAGAAAAGAGAAAGAAGAGAGGGAAGAAAAGAGGAAAAAGGGGGAGATTCTGGCCAGCCTCCGCGGGATTCGACTCGAGGTCGTCGGATTTTATCCACGAGGTAAGTGTTTACTTGCTTTATTTATTTTTGAGCATAAATATCTCATATCATTGTTGGTATAACAAACCCTAATGATTTTGGGTTGGGAATTTGTGGATAAAACGGGTTTTCGGGACATAAAATGAATAAATCCCTAAAATTTGTAAATTGGAGAAATTTAGAAATTAACCAAAAATATTGGGTGATTACGGGTTCTAGGATATTTAGGACCCGTATTATAGGTGTATTTGTTGTTGGTAGAAGTTGCAGGCCGTTGGGTGAAGAGATGGAAGCTTGGGGTAAGCTTCCATGGCCGAACAGCTTTTCGGAGAAGAAGCTGCCGGACATGATCGATCGATCGATCATGGGGGCTCGATCAATCGAGCCATCGATCGATCGACGGCCATGGGTCGATCGATCGACCCCTGTTGAAAGTGGAGAATTATCTTAGGGTGATTTGGATGGGATAGATTCCATTTCATCTTGATTTGAGGTTAATTAGGTGATAACCTAAAGGACCTTTTAGGACTTTATGGTCCATAAATTAAGGCAATTTAGGAGGGTAAAGTAAGGGTTTTAAGTATATAACCCTTAATCTATATTTTCGAGGAAAATAGAGTATTTGCTGAAATTGATGGATTAGGGTTCCTAAATTAAATTGGGAACTTCTAAATGATTAATTGGACTAGGTGTAGTCTTGGGGGTTCAAGGAAATGAAATCCTTAACTCCTTGAATTTAAGGTTGTTCGGGTGAGATAAATCGCGAGGATATTTCTTGTAGGCATAGAGGCCCATATAATTATGCTTATAGAAAGTATAATTATATCGATTATTGTTAAGTGTATCCTAGGAGATAATTTAGGATAATTTGGGAATATAGATATTTGTTGATTTCACTTAGAGTGAAGGGTATCATTGGAGATATCCAATAAATCCTTAGATAGGATTGAGTTATATAGTGATTATTAAAGTAAGAAATACTTTGGATTTAGAATCATGCTAATATGAATGCATGGTTATGATTCCTGGAGGTAATCTTTGCGATTATGGTCATCGTTAGATGATATAGGCCACTATGGCCATTTATATATATTCTAGGAAGAATATATAGGATATGTATATACTGTGTGATTTAGGTATATATATATATATGGTATGATGGAAATGATTTTGAAAATATAAAAATGAATATTTTCAAAATGGAAAGAGAAATGTTTTTCATAATTAATAAAATATGGATTACACACCTCTATAAATCGCTATCATAAGGGAAGTTGCGCGCATTGTGGTGAAGCCTTCCTGGCTATTGAGCAGGTTGGATATAGTCCCTAGGCCATATGGGCATTTGTATTACTGCGCTGGTTAAGGGATTTCGGGTGTGGTCCTGACTTTCCCTCAGGCAATATGGCCGCTTCCCGAGGTTGGTAGGTTCCCAGGTTGTCTTGTATAGATAGGCCCTGGAAGGTGATAGCCATTTAGGGGCGCGTCCAGTGGGGAAACCCGGAGGGGCAATCTTAGATTTATTAAAGCAATTCATGATAATGGATTTAATTTACATTTCCTGAGTATAAAAAGGGAAATGGGATAAAGGTTTGGCTTCGGTAACACTCCCGGATGGAAGAAGGGATGTGGAAGCATGATTTGATCAAAGCATTTTCATGATATTGGAAATGGCTTTGGGGTACATTTCCTGAGTATAAAAAGGGAAATGGGATGACATATAAGGGAAAAGCACTTTTATGATAATAAAATTGGCTTTTAAAAAGGTATATGATTTGTTAAAGCAATTCATGATAATGAATTGGCTTTTAAATACATTTCCTGGATATGAGAAGGGAAATGAAAGGTTTTGAGATAAAAATGATAAGTATTGATAAATACTTGATATATGAATCCTCAGTCCGGGAGATAGATCCGGATGGTTATGGGAAAGTATGTATATGTATATATAAGTGGATAAATCGAGTGCCGAGGGTCTAATGGATCCCGACGATCTACTTTGCAGCATAGTAGTGTATCGGGGGGGTTCCTTGTTTGTATTTCTCTTTGCGAGACACCCCACGCACGAATATGGCAATGTGTTGAGACTGGGGAGAAGTTTAATCCTTAGTGCTCTAATATTATAAATGTTTATGGTATATATAATTATATATATCTTTCTGTACTGAGGGACTGGCGGATCTCGACGATCGACCGTGCCGCGTAGTAGTGTATCGGGGGGGTCCTTGTTTGGATTTTGCTTTGCGAGACACCCCACGGACGAACATGGCATAGCGTTGAGACTGGGGTGAAGTTTAGCCCTTAGTACATTGCTTGGATTATCTAGGATTGATAGTTGGTTTGGGATAGACTAGTTTAGCAGAATAGCTTGACTAGGATGTCTAGAGGGATGCGCTAGGAGTGCACTGTTAGTGGAGAGGTGAGGGGTATCTCATGGGAGTGTGATACCAATTTAAATATGAGATAAAACTATTTTTCTAAAAATAAAGCATTTATGCACTTGCAAAATATTTTCAAAATTCGGGCTCTGACCCGTTTATCTACTCTCCTTTCTTTCTATATAGTATATATATATATATATATATATATATATATATATATATATATATATATATATATATATATAGGTGTCCAGACACAGGGACGCCTGGATGGAAATTCTTTCGAGTCAGACGTCAGCTGCAGCAGCTGTGGATGCGTGCTGGTTTTTGATAGCCGCTTCCATCGTTGTACTCTAGATAGGAGGTACTGTATAAACATTCGATCCAATGGCTCAACTGCATTTATTTATTCTTTCTGTACATCATTCGATATGGTTGTATAATATTGACCGAGTGTTCGGTTATTTTATTTCATACAGTTTCATTTCCGTAAAACTGTATGGATGTTTTATTTACTGTTGTTAAAAAGAGTAGTAAAGTTAAAATTTTGACACCGGCCTAATAGGTTATTAGTAATATAATGGATTTTCGACAGTGATGCTAAGAATGATCCATATGAGACTTCTGTTTTAATTTAATATTAGAGTGATCACCCGGTATCTTATTAGGCGGGGTGTCACATTAAGTCAATTATAGAATTCCATATGGTAGCAATAGCTAGGCCTTCAATCATCGAAGTCCTACATGCCAAATAATATAATCGAGAGAATAATGATATATTATTTCCTAGTCATAATGTATGCTATACTAGAATAGGTTCAAAATAAATCATATTAAATAATATCATTTCATTGGTATCAACAAAGTTTTTTAAAATCAAATCAATTGTATGTAAATGTTTGAACTACTCAAATGTGTTTATCCACGAGAATTAGATAAACTGGGACTATCACATAGTGATATGAAAAATAGGAGTAATCAAAAGAATTGCATGAAAATAATACTGAATAAGAGATCACCTACTTCTGTGTAGGGGTTTTCAAAATAAGTTTGTTTGTTTTTATTTAAGGATCTAATTCATAGTATATAAGGAGAAGTTTAACTTCGAAATTTTAACTACTTGAGTATAAAAACTTGATTTGGAGATCTGCAGGTGTATTATTATCATATAAAACATTATGGTTGAGTTCATTGAGGTCTACGAACAATTATACCCACCTTGAAATTGTTTCAAGGTCAGTGATGCAAAATTCACTATTAAAGCCCATGTTTTTATTGTGTTTTCAAAAAATTGACCCTTAATTATGTATTTAAATGTTAACTATTTCATGTAAAAACATGAATTGATTCCAAACTACTACAAAAACAAAGTTTAATTGATAAAACTAAGCTCTATGCATAAGATATGAGGATACTCAAAATGCCAAATTTTTAAGTTGGTTATTACTCTACTAAATTAATGTCTTTCTCTATGTTTGGCTACACATTTTATAGGTTAATTTGAGGAGAGTGGATTGGTAAAAAAAAGAAGGGAGCTTTAGATAGCATTGGAGAGGTTTATTGTGGAGGTAGTTGGTGATACATGTGAAAGCATGTGCTAACTTGTGGCTATTGGATCTAATGTCATCTTGTATGTCATTCTCATCAGCTTAGCTGATGAGAATTTCGTTGTGATGTTAAGTTTTGGTCCTTGAAAATTTTTGGTTTAGTTTTTAGTTCATTTTCTATACTTTTTTAAAATTTAGGGGCTTTTGTATAATTTTGAAAACTGAGTAAAGCGTTTTTTAGGTCTGGTTTGTAAATTAGAATAGTTTCAAATTCAATTATAAAAATAATTAGGGTTTATAATTCATTCAGAATGTTCAAAAGCTAAATAAAAACTATAGGGGCTATTTTGTGATTTTTAAAACTTTAGGGTAATTCCTTAATATAAGTTTTTCTAAAGTTCATTTAGTTAGTATTCAAAGTTTTTAATTTCAACAATATTATACTTGCTTAAGGACATATAAATATATATATATATATATATATATATAGGGTTTAAGCTATGTATCGTTTTTCAAATCTTACAATTCTCCCTAACAAAAAAAATGTGTCCTCCAAATTAGCTTCAAAGAGTTTAGGATGCTTTTATTTCATGACATCCCTAAGTTCCTTGGTAGCTGCTTCCACTCCACGGTGTTGCTAAAGAACTTTAACTAGGGGGTGGGTTTGATAAAAAGAATTCGATCTTAAGAATATAAAATTTGAAGAGGTTTTTCTTCAAAGTTGTGATTAGATTGTATCGAAAGTCCTTCCCATGAGATGATATGAGTTGGATAAAAAACGTATCTCCACAATTGAGAGACATGAAATACATTGTGAATTTAAGATAAATTTGAGGGTGGAGTCAATCGATAGGCTACTATTCCAACATGGTTGATAATGGAAAAAGGTCCCATGTATCGTGGTGCAAGTTTCCCTTTTCTTTTAAATCTTAAAATTCCCTTTATGGGTGATAGTTTTAAGAAAAAATGACCCCCTTCTTTGATTTCTAAAGGTTGCGTACAATGATTCGCATAAATTTTATGTCGACTCTAAGCTTCTTGTAGCTTCTTCCTGATTAAACGTATATTTTTTATAGTCTCTACTATTATCTTGGGGCCAAAAATATAAATTTCCCATAATTCATTCCAACAAAGTGGAGAATGGAATGCTCTTTCATAAATTTCTTCATATGGAGGGGCTTGGATACAAGCTTGCTAATTATTATTATAGGAAAATTCTACCAAGGCTAAATGGTCGCTCCTTCTTCCTGCCAGATCCAAGGAGCATGCACGGAACATATCCTCGAGTGTATGAATTAATCGTTCATATTTTCCATCCATTTAGGGATGAAAAGCAGTGCTAAGTTGTAACTTGTTACCCATGGTTATTTGTAAAGCTTTACAGGAATGTCCTACAAATCGAGGGTCACAGTCTGATATGATGGATAAAGGTGCTCCATGGAATCTGACAACTTTTTGAATATATAAAGTACCAAGGTTTTGGAAGGAATCAGTTGTGCGTACTTTAAGAAAATTTTCCAATTTAGTCATTCAGTATATGATTACCCAAATTGAATATAAACCTTAGGCAATAGGGGGTAGTCCACTAACAAAATCCATTGTAAAATGATCACAATTCCAAGAGAGAATTCGGAAGAGGTTGTAATAATCCACCTAGGTGTTGGTGCTTAATTTTGACTTGCTGATAGGTGAGATATTGGGCAATATAAATTCTGATGTCCCGTTTCATTTCTTCCCACCAATAATGTCTTTTGAGGTCATGATACATTTTGTTGTTTCTAGGATCTATAATAAATTTGGAGTGATGGCCTTGTTGTAAAAGTTTGTCTTTTAACGTAGCGTTAGAGGGTACACATATTCTCTTCCTAAATTATATTTTGTTTTCAGGATGATATGTCCAATCTTTAATTGTTTTCAATTCTTCGATTTTTCGATGATGGTTATGAAGAAAATAATTGTGGATTATTATTCAACTACTCGCTTTTGAAGTGTAGGGTAAGTTATAATGTTATCAAGAATATGGGGGGGGGGGTCACTTTACAACTTGTAGTCATTAGAAATAGTTATGATATCATAAGCTATGATTCAAGCTAATCTTTTTCTAGTTTTATGAATTAAGCCGTTTTCTTCAACGTTGCTTTTGCCTGGATGTTATTGCAATTGAAATTTATAATCTTCTAAAAATTCGATCCATCATCATTGGCGTAAATTTAGATCATTTTGTATAAATATATATTTGAAACTATTATGATTTGAAAATATTAGAAATTATGCACCGCATAAATAACATTGCGAATTCATTAATGCAATTACTATTGCAGGTTTTTCTAGGTCATGCACAGGATAATTTTGCTCATGAATTTTTAATTATCTAGTTGCATATTCTAATACTTTCCCTGACTTCATGAGTACATAATTTAATCCTTGTGAAGAAGCATCAGTGTATACGTCATAACTAGCATCACTTAAAGGTATAGTGAATACAAGGGCAGTAGTTAGGTGTTCTTTCAAAACATGAAATGCTTTGGTACATTCCCAGTTCAATTCAAAACGTATATCCTTTTGAGTTAGCTTCATTAAAGGTAATGCAATGGTGGATAATCCTTCCACAAATCTTCGGTAATATCCTGTCAATTCGAGAAAACTATGAGCTTTTGTTACTGTGTCCATTAAATAATAGCTTTAGTTTTCACTAGATCCACCAAGATTCCAAGTTCAGTGATGACATGTACTAAAAAATTTACCCTTTTCATAATAAATTCGCATTTAATTTTCTTAGCATATAATTGATGACATCAAAGTGTTTCTAGTACTATCTATAAACGAGTTTTGTGATCCTGCTCATTTTTGGACTATATTAGGATATCATCTATTAATAAAATTACAAAATGATCCAGGAATGGTTGAAATACTCGAAGCATTAAGTCCATAAATGTTGTTAGTGCATTAGTCAGTCCAAAAAACATTACAAAGAAAATCAGAATGTCTATAACGAGTCTTAATGTCATCTTTTGTATGTCTTATTCTCTTACTCATAATTGGCGATATCATGATCATAAATCAATCTATCAAAAAAAAAATTATCTGCATACTTATTCAAATAAGTCTCCTATTTTGGGTAATGGATATTCGTCTTTTATAGTAACTTGGTTCAGGCTATGGTAGTCGATACATAATCAAAATGACATGTCACTCTTCTTTACAAATAAAACTAGGGATCCCCATGCGGATGTAGTGGTTCGAATGAATTCTTTATCTAGGAATTCATCTAATCGAGTTCTATGTTCTCATTATTTTAAAGGGACCATGTGATAAGGTGATATGGCAAGAGGAAAAGTATTGGGAAACAAGTTAATTACAAACTTGACTTCCCTTAGCGAAGGAATTTCGAGTTAGTCTTTGGGAAATACATCTTTATAGTCATCAGGAATTGAAAGAGGGTAAGAAGATATGTGGTATGTATTTTTGGAATGCTGTCTTTGAATTTCACACTTCCTTGTTTCAGAATTTATAAAGGTCACCTTCCTTGAGTTATAGTGGATATATGCATTATTTACTGCTAACATATCTATCCCAATGATGTTGTCAAATCCTACTGTGTCCAATACTAATAAATCAATGATAATTATTCCTACATCAAGTTTTATTTCACAGTTTTTACAAACTTCGTGTATTTTTACTGTACCGGTAGCCATACTTATTGTCGAGGGATAAGCTAAGGCAGAAGAAGTAAGATTTAATAAAATCATATATTTAGAAATAATAAATGAATGCAAAGATCCTAAATCGATCAATATATAATTCTTAAGATTAGTAAAATAAATATTAGCTTCAATACTATCGTGATCATTGGATTGTGTTTTGAGAGAAAAAGATTGACCTTGTGTTTGGTTACCTCCTACCGGTCCATTATAATTTCCCAGATGTTGGTTATATAAAGCTTTTCCTTAGGAAACTATTGCTTTTCTTTGAGGTCATTGGGGTTCAATGGTCCTTCCTATATTCGAGGATGGTCTTCGATTAATGATGGGTTTATGAAGTTTGGGGCATTAGTGTTTAATGTGTCTAAGAGCATTACATTCATGGCAACAAATTGTAGTGAGATTATTTTAATGATGAATTTGACAGTATGATCGACATTCCTTAGGTTTGAAATGGGGACTATTTTTTATTAGAACATTTATGGAATGAGTATTGAAATTATTCCTAGAAATTGGAACGATGTTTCGATAACTTCCACCTGGGGTCGGGTTTATTTCAAAGATATTACTTACTTCGATCATTTTTCGAATTAGAGAATTGGTAAGGGAATAAGAGAGGTCTTAATATTATCTTTTAGTCCGCGCTAAAAGTGTTTGCACTTTTGAATGTCCATGTCTATATACTCCTGAGCGTAACAAGATGATTCGATAAATCGAGCCTCGTATTTTTCTATTGTCAGTTTCTGTTGTTACAATCCCACAAATTCTACAGTTAAGTAGTCATTTAAAGCTTAGGAAAAATAAACCTTAAAAAATGTGTCCTCAAACTGTGCCCATTCAAATTTTCTTCATTCTGGATATGTTTTACTGATTGCTAATAATGGTCTACCTCGCTTTCGAACATATATGTTACTAAGTCCACTCTCGGTTCGGGTACTATTCCTACACCCTTTAATACTTTTAGGGTCTTCCTAATTCATCATTCTACTTCTGAAGCTCCATGTTTTTTGTGAAATTTCGGTGGTCGTTAATGAATAAATTCTTTAAACGCATTCATTCTCTGAGTTTCAACTAACATTTTTATCCCTGAAGTAGGTAATGTATTTTGACATGCTTGGTTTATCATCGTGAGTTCTTGAAGACACTATGATATATTGTCCATAGTTTTGGGTGGATTCGTTCGAATTTATTCTCATCGCGGTGATGTTTGTACGGAGATATTGGCGGTGATGTTCTTACCATCCTATAGGAATCAATAAAAATTAAAGAATATATAACAAGAGTTTTTTATAGTAATATTATTTATATTAATAGACTTTTTAATTATTACCAATTGTCCTTAAATGATATCCCAGATTATTTTATAAAGCCTATTGTATCCTTCATCCCGAATGTTCTGGCCAAAATGAGCTATGATTAGTACCCTCTGGGTTTAGATAGATAAGATCCCAACTGTATATAGCTTAAAGAAAAGTTTTTACTATTAACATAATATAAATAAGTAATGAAATTAAAATAACTACTAATTAATTCCCATATAGGAGGAATAAACCTGGCGCTCACTCTGATATTATGTTGTCAAACACCGAGTTTTTAGGGTGACTAAGAAATTGACAGATAAGAAAAAATTGAAATACACGCATAAATAAGATAATAAAATTTATATTACATTACATCGGCTAAGTATTGCGATTGGGCATTTTATTCATTATATCATATATGTATACTAGGTAAAATACTATTCCCACATTACATGAAAAAAAAGAAATAAACGAAATTAAAAATATAAGAAAAGTACAATGAAATTATGACATGGTTATCGGAAATGATACTGAATTTCCATGAGTATATAATGGATAGAGATACACAAGACGATACATTAAATTTGGCGAGGTAAGGGGGAATGTTTCCCTCCTTACAATATGGGTCCATTCGGAATATTTAAAGAAATAAAAAAATTACCTAGTAGATAATTTTCATTCTGTATAGTTTGTAAAATAAAATAAGGATTTAGTAATATCATAAGTATCAGGAGAAATGAGATTCAATAGTTACAGTGAGATAAGCATCAAAATATATGATGAGACTGCTATAACTAGAAATATCGGTGCTAGAACATGTTAATGGCTATGGATGGTTTTAAACAAATAACCGATAATTATCCCTTTAAAGGCTTTAGGTTAATAGTCATACAGAATACAAATTAATCCAATTTATTATAGATAATAAATATAGAAAACTGGAGATAAAGTAATTGTTCTGAGTCAATCATATACATTCCATATGGTAGCAATAACTAGGTCCTTAATTATCTAAGTCTTATAGGGCAAATAATGCAATTTTGGGTATAACGATATATTATTCACTGGTCATATTGTACGTCATAATAGAACATGTTCAAAATTAATCATGTCATTCCATAAGTATTAACAAAGGTTTTTAAAATCAAATCAATTTTATGTAAATGTTTGAACTACTCAAATGAGTTAATCACTGAGAATCAGAAAAACTGGAACTATCACATAGTGATATCAATAATAGGTCTAATCAAAGGCATCAAGTGAAAATAATACTGAATAAGAAATCTCCTACATGTGTCTAGGGATTTTAAAAAATAAGTCCTTTTGATTTGGTTTAACGTGGGGGTTCGAGAAAGTCTGAAAAGTGAAAAGTATCTAAGTAAGGTCGGGTTTTAAAAGTTTAAGGTGTGTGTACTTGAAATTGTGTATAACATTAACTTTAAGGTTTTAATATGCAAAGAAAATTTTGTATTTGTTCCTTATAGCCCCTTAGGTTTTCAACTTTAATTGTAATATAACTTTTTGTTCATAATGGTGTCAAAAATCTGTAGGTAAAGTTTGGGGTGAAAATTCAGTTGTTAAAAAACTTCAGGGGTTTATATGCAAAAAAAGTTTAATGTTTTCAAATCAAATGTTGGGTGATACTTCGAATTTTCATTTTGGTTGACCAAACAAGATGTTATAATATACCATTTTGACCAAAAAATTAAATAAAAAATTTGGAAAAAATTTGAAAAACCTCTAATTGGGCACGCGTCTTCACGTGCTTAGTGAAATTTACCATGTAGTGAGTTTGACCTCAATTATTCGTGTGTTGACTACTTCATCTTCAACCTTTCATAATTTTGACTTTTGACCATCAATTAAATCCAGTAATATTACAATTTGAGATGATTCAAAATTCATTCTTTCTAATTTTTCATACAAAAATATAACTTTTATGGGTTAAGGTGGACTATAGCCTCATCTTCATGGATATTAAAATTGAAAAAATTTCAATTACATATTCGTGGAGTTATAGTTAAATTCGAGTTATTGAAGTAATAATTTTTGGTTTTGATATGAATTTAGAATGAAATGGTTTTGGTTTGAGGTTCTAATTCATAGTATAAAAGGAGAATTTTAAATTTGAAATTATAAGTACCAAATTGTAAAAACTTGTTTATGACATATTCAGGTATACTATAATAAAATTAATTTATGGTTGCTTTTGTGATTGTCTAAGGACAATTATTCCCATACGCAATTCTCCATTAAAGCTCCAGCTTTCACACGTTTTCTACAGATTAGCCATTAGATGTGTATTTCTACACTAACTAATTCATGTAAAAGCTTGGATTGATTCTAAACTACTGGAGAAGCTAAGTTGAATTGATAAAATTAAGTTCTATGCATAAATTGTGAGGATACTTGAAAATGCAAAAATTTTAAATTGGATTTTACTCTGTTGAACTAATGTTTTTCTCTATATTTGTTTGTGCTTTTTATACGGTAAGTTAAGGAGATTTAATTAATCAAAAAAGAGGTGAGTTGGTATTAGAAAGGTTTTTTGTGCAAGTAATTAGTGATACATGTGAAGGCATGCGCTACCTTGTTTCCATTGGCTCTACTAACATCTTGTGTTGCATTCTCATCAGTTTGGCTGATGAGGATTAGGTTTGGATATTATGTTTGGGTCATTAGAAAATTATATTTTAGTGAAGTTTTTAGTTCATTTTCTATACTTTTTTAAACTTAAAGGGGTTTTGTGTAATTTCTAAACTGATGTAAAGTATTTTTACGGGTTGGTTTATAAATTAGAATAGTTTTAAAATCAAGTACGAAAAACATTTGGGATTTATAACTCATTTAGGAAGTTTAAAAGCTAAATAAAAACATTAGGGGATATTTTGTATTATTTAAAACTTTAGGGTAATTCCTTAATTTATGTTTTTCTAAGATTCATGTAGTTAGTATTCAAAGTTTTTAATTTCATATTCTTTAACAATTAAAAGTTAAGGATGGATTCGTTATATATGTGTTAGAAAGTAGGGATAATTTCAGTGCCTCAACTTCGGGTATTTAACCTCGACATTGCATATTTCGCACCACATTGGACTACTTATGTTACAAATTTTATTATTTCACAATGTGCATGAGATATAATACCATCCATGTTCCATCTAAATGGATTTTATTGTCACCATGCATGTAGCTATTCTGACCTAATCATATTAATAAATTGTTCATTAAATATAATGGTGTGTTTATTTAAACATGGCAATGATAGTTATTTATTGATATCTGAAATGTCTACCTCATCGCTTCTAACGTCCTGACCCGGATTTATGGGTTACCCGTGAGTCCACCCGATCGAAATCAAATCGTTAAGTGTTAGTTCTAATGGAATAACCTATATAAGGTTGCTAATCCAGTTTTATTTTAATTCTGTTTCGCTTGTTAGGATGAGATTCCAGTTTCAAGCAAGACTACGTGAGGGACTGATGGGGAGCACCCCGAAGTCCAAGTAAACAGAGATACTAACGTAAACATAAATAAAATATACTAACCTGTAAAATGCCCTCAAATTTAGGAACCGCTCCCAACCTGCCGTAACAAAGTGGGGACGCAAGCTTATGCCCAGTGGGATTTATACAAATAGTATAGAAACGAACGGTAGAAAAAAATACACACATGACATAAACACATGCATGTGAAAATATGTATATATCTACATATGTATAATTTTGAAAATACACATTCCAATGTATGAACTATTTTATTTCCAAAAACCTTACTTATCCAGATTAATTTACCTTAATCTAGTAATGACTTCCTTTATTCATACTTAGCATTTCACCTTATTTAAAACACCTGGTTCAACACTTGAGACTATTACACTTTATTTACCCCAATTAATTACCTTATCGAAATTTAACCTCTTTCATTTATTACTACACACCTTAGTATTTCATTAAAATCACATTTCAACACACACATTCATCGTGCTAGAAAATACTTATTTGATTTTTGAAAATCCTTTTTTACAACACATTATTGTGTTAAATACGGATTTAACCATTTAGGTTGCTTAACCAACCATTTATCCACTTTCTTTAACCCTTTTTTCATTCCTTTATGGACATTATTATATTTATGCATTTACTTATCCAATTTTCATTAACCGGGACATTTATTACATTCATTCAAGTTATGTTGTTTTAACACATTTACTAAAAACCCATTTCATTATATTTTCCTCATTTCACTTAACATTTCTCAGAATCTTCTTATACCGCATACTTACACGGGCTCTACACCAACGGTTATGTGAACAATATGCTCTGGACAATGATTTAGGGCTTTTCCCCCAAGGGCTTCGGAACCCTCTTTCTTTATCCCGGTGTCATCTGACACTATTTCCTTTCCCTTTTTACCGGCTAAAGCCAAAACCCGGGACTGTACCCCCCCTAAAAAAAAATTGTTGTTACATGTGACAACCCGCAATCCGAGATAAGGGGTGGCCAGCCCGATACTCAAACGTAACAGGAATCATGGATGGATATCATTCTCAGCATCACAAATATAAACTGAGTATATGGGAAAACCACTCAATAAATCAGAAGACGGGTTATCAAAAGTGTAAAATTTTAAAAATGCGGTTATGAAAATTTAAACTACAACCCAATCTGACAAGCAAGTGGAATTCCAAAAGATAACATATAATATAACCAAAACGAATGTACACAAATGGACCGAATAAGCTGTCGGTCCACAGCTACACAAGACAACGTACAACAATATAAAATATCTTACATAGTAAAATCATTAATCAAATACAAACGTTTGGGCCACACGCCCAAGGGACAAGACCCGATCATATCTAGAATAACAAGAATGAAAGCGTCTAAAACAACATCCTGTAATAACCCGCAAAAATCTTACAGCTCGTCGAAAGTGCAGGGAACTTGGGAAAGTCAAATCTGGCGTCCTTGCGGTGGAGCACCTGAGCGGATACAATAATATATACAACAAAGAAGTAAACCGGTCAGGACCGGGTTCTATATGATTTCTAGAAGAATAAAAAGCATGATAGGTATGAATAGTTACACATGAATGATGAGGATGATAAAATGACATGCTATCTACAATTACAAGCAGGAATTGAAGGTAAAGCAATTTAATTTAAAACCCTTCCTTATTAATACAATTTCCATTTCCTTCAGACATTCCTTATTAGGAATAAAACCATTTATTCGGTTAAGTCAAGAAGTTATAATTTCTATTCATTTATTAAAACTTCCCATTTTATCTTTCCATTCCTTATTAGGAATATCATGTACATCAAGTGCTCTTTATGGCACATATCTATGCTCTTTATGGCATTCATCATACGCTCTTTGTGGCGTTTAACAACCATCAAGTCCAACTTGATGAAAATATAGTTATATTCATATACATATAACGATATCTAAGACCGCCCGTCCGGGTTTCCCCACTGTGCGCGCCCCTAAATGACCATCATCTTCCAGGGCCTAACATAAGACAACCTGGGCACCTATCGGAACACGTCGGGAAGCGGCCATGAGCCTGCGGGGTAGTCAAGACCACACCCGGAATCTCCTACCCATCGCAGAAAAATATAACAATAAGCGCTCCCATGGCCTAGGACTATATCCACCCTGCATTCATTAGCCAGGGGGCTTCACCTCACGAGCGAACTTCCCTTATGATGTCATTTAGAGAGGTGTGTAATAATAAATTAACATTTACATTTTTATCATCATTTTCATTAAAAAAATCCATTTCCATTAATCATGAGATTGGTTCTTTTTATTAAACCTAACATCATTAAATAACGGGGTTCGTTCTAGTTGAACCTATTATCATTAAACACCTAGGGGTTCATTTTACGCGAACCTAATTCTCATCGAATATTATCATTTATTCCTCAAATTACAAATCCCGATTAAATCTCCAAATGATCATTATGATCCTACATATCTCCAAGGTCTATGTAACTTGACAAGCCCTTCTAGTCTCCAAGTTAGGGTATTTAACTTCCAAACTTCTAAGAGTTTGAATAAAAGAAGTAATGCCTTAACATTACTTTAGACCTCCCCGAAATAAACCCCAGATGAACCCATTTCTAGTCCAGGGTAACGACCAAACTCCATAGCTACTCTAGGACTCTAAGTTTACTTCTTTAAAGAAGTTTCCTAGGTCCTAATCCTAAAGAATAAGGGAGAAAATTTAAAAGAAAAAGACCCCCAAATTTGATGGAACCGAATCGATTCGCCCTAAGGACCGAATCGATTCACCACAGCGAATCGATTCTCTCGGAAAGCGAATCGGTTCGGATAATAAAATTTGGTTTCTGCAAATGCCGAATTGATTCGGTCTGAATCCGAATCGATTCGGACAGCAAGACCTGGGACTCTGCATCTATGCGAATCGATTCGCCCAAGGGGCCGAATCGATTCGCCCCTGCGGAATAGCCAAGTTTGGCTATGGAGTTCTAAACTCCAAAATTTCCTTAAACCCAAAACCAATTCAAACCAAGATTATCTATCATCACCAATACACAATATGAGCCTCTAGCTACCATTATGTACAAGATTATCATCCAAATCAATCTCTAAGGGTTAAATACCCAAAATTCCACCAAAACCCTAACATTTCTAAATCATAAATATCAATGCAATTTATTCTACTTAAATCATAAATTTGCAAGTAGATTACTTGCCTCAAGGTAAGAATCTGATTTAGGGAAGAAGGAAGCAACAATCCAAGCTCCAATCTCTCTTTTCTCCCAAGTTCTCTTCCTCCCTCTACTCTCTCTAGGGCTCAATTGAGTAAAATGGAAGAATGGGAATAGGGGTGGGAAATAAAATGGGGTTTAAGTCCCATAAGCCCACTTAAGTGACTAATACGCGATAAAAATATACGCGACTACACTATTTAAGCCAAAACCAGTCAAAAGTGCCCAAAATGCCAAAATACAATATGGCACATATTTTGACTGTCACACACCTACTGGAACTAACTACACTATCCAAATCATCATTTGAGAATTTTATAACTCATCTTACTTCCGATTTCATAATAAAGCAAAAATGTCATTCTAAATCCTTATGACATTATAAATCACCACATGAGCATTTATCTACTCACGAGGTAACTATACAACATTTTAGTAAATATTGACCTTGTCTTAACAAATTAATATTTACTCAACATCTACCATTTGATAATTAATTACTACACAGTGTAAATAAATATGAAATGGGCTATCAGAAGAGAGGGTTATTACATACTCCCTCCCTTAAGAGGGAATTTTGCCCCCAAAATTCGAATATACGTCGCAAGAAGAAGTGCGGATGCTATTCCCGCAAGTCATCCTCGCGCCCCTATGTCGATTTCTCGAGACTCTGCTGAATATATATATCTCATCCCCCAAGGTACTACCGGCGATCCCAAACGTAACTCTACGCTCTAAGATAGCAACTGTCTACTTCTAATAAGAACCGTCAAGTTGCACCTACTTCGAAAGGAATGTGCCTAAAGGCACCGTCGTATCTCTCGTACTCCCTAGCATGAGAGACAAGGAACAAATTATGAACTTGCCGCAAAATGTTTTGATAAAGCGAGCTAATAGTTTGCCGGACCCACCGCGACATTTCTAGGAGAGGTACAACATCATGAGGTGCAAGTTTTCCTTTCTCCTCGAAACACAATAATTCCCTTCACAGGCGATACTTACCACAACATTTGGTCTAATGACCTCAAACTCCATATACCTTCTTCTCGCATCGACTGAGCTCTTTCGTCGGTCTTGGTTATACGAGAGACTCATACTCTCGCACTTCTAACCAACAAGTGGGGGGTTCAACAAGGCCTACCATACAAGGCTTCTTCTACAGTGTCGTCCTAATAGTGAATCGACACAAATTTTTATAGGCGAGTCCAACGAGTTGAAAGCATTGTTCCCAACTACTCTTAAAGTTAGGCACGCATATAGGGAGTATATGCCTCAGCATATGGTTTATTCTATTGGTCTGGCCATCTAGAAAAATGACAAGAAGTGATTAACCATAATTCGATTCCCATAACTTCTTGGAAACTTGCCAAGAATGAGAAACGGAAGTTTTATTCTAGTCAGGACTATAATCAAGGGAACCCCATGCAATACAACAACCTTTCTATGCCCAGCCAAAAATACTAGCGACGTACAACTTGGCACGATTCGTCATTACCTTGATGCACCGAAATGTTAGAACCGCGTGATTTCTCCATATCTGCTTTACTGAAGTCCCTTTCGTTCGGGACAAAATTTCTCTTAAGGGAACGCACCCCACCCTAAATGTCAAAAGAGCAGAGTTCTGTTTCCTAGATCAGCAGCTTATTTATGCTTTTAACCGCCCTTGTTTCCTCCTGCGACATCTTGCAATGAAATGTTGTTCGCACGAAAGACTAAATTCTGCCCAGGAAGTAGCATCTCTCTTCCTATACAACGATCACCCTCAAGATGGACTTCAACTTAAATAGGGGATAACACTCCTTACAAGTTTAATCTTGTGAGGCGCATTAACAATAGATCGATACTCCAGTATTATCACTCCCCATCATGGCAGAGACTCGCTAATGGAATCTACCTTCGAGCTTAACCACGTGGCTCAGGGGTACGAGCCAATTCACCCTTTCGTTACCTCCGTAACACTCCACTACGTGAGGCCTCGTCTCCTTCGGCCTTAACCACCAACTTCTCGAAATCCTCCCACTTCACATAACATGGAACCAATCCCTTTCCAGAGGTTACGCATGACTTAGTCATGGTCAACTCCTAACGACCCTCCTAAACTTACGTCCCATACTAAAAGGCCCTACGTCTAAACAATCCTAAAGTCTATCTACCTATACCCTATCTAAGTCGGACACACCTAATGCTAAGTATGTCCCTAGTGCCCAAGACCTTCCTCGACTTCCGACATTTGCTCAGTTTCGTGCGTGGGACGTCTCGCCGAAGCGAAATCCAAACAAGGAACCCTCCCGTTACACTACTACCTCGCGTTATCAGTCATCGAAGGGTACTGGTATAAGACACATGTTCGGGACCGAAAAGATTCTACAGCTACACACTAATAATTAAATAACTAAAAAATATAACAACCCAACGGTCACCCTTCGTGAAACCCTAGGGTTATATTCCCTAAAACATATATACACTCATTAAGTAGCCTTCTATAAAGGCATAACCCGAAGTCTCAATTCGACTTCGTACCTCGGTCTCCCTCATATCCATCAGAGGAGAGAACTATATGCAGTGCTCCTATATCGCACTTTAATAGCCATCAATCACCCTTGTACGTGATTCTCGGCTAAACTTCCCAATCCCACTTCCGACAATAATGTAATAAAACAAAATATAATAAAAGGGAAGAATAGCATATCTTCACTCACAACATCGTTAAGTGTTCATGCGGTGGAGTGTCTCGCAAAGCGAAATCCAAACAAGGAACCCCTCCGTCACATGCCTACTTAACTAGTTGATCATGGAGATAGAGCGTAATACACATAAGATAAAAGAAAGGAAAGGTGGTATATACCCACTCCCAACGTCGTTAAGGTTCGCGCGTGGAGCGTCCCGCAGAAGCGGAATCCAGACAAGGAACCCCTCCTATACGCTACCACTCAACTTGTTGGTTGTGGAGATAAGGCATAGCAACCACATACCAATATCACATCATACTCGACCATGTTAAGGACGAGTAAATCGGCCTCAAGCAAAATTTAATAAGAGAAATTTCTACATACCTACAAACAAAAGGAATGAGCGAACCATTACCCATAGAACTCGATACTAATGAAGATACTCTCAGCAGATATTATGAAATCTGTGATCTAAGAAAAGCTCGTAAAACAAATGAGCGCGTAACACCCGCATTGAATAACATATAACTCACGTATCTCTGAGTAAACTTACCCTCAATAGCGGGCGGTGCCGGCAGAGCTGGAGGAAGCATAGCCTCCTGATCATGACAAACACGCCCATACTGTAGTTGTCCCTGATGCGGAGGAACAACCATAATTGGTACCGGAGGTGGATACTGAACATCGGGCTGCTGCGGAGCCCTAGGAAACTGACCCCCAATCATCTGAGGACATTCCTTATTGTAATGACCTGCCTCCCCACAATGGAAGCACCGTCCCTTCATGTCCTCCCAACCTCGACCTCCGATACTCCTAAACTGGGAAAAGCCTCGGCCCGGATGACCTCTACCTCCAGGGCCACCCCGATCTGCCTGATGTAAAGCATCTTGTCCGTGCCTATTATTGCCTCTCGCAGTAAACCCACCAGGCTTCCCTACTCGCCTCATCTCAGTAGCTTTCTTGCTACCCTGCATATATACTCGATGCTCCTGGCAACGGAGTAAGGCTGCATTTATAACCTCGCCAAAAGTCTGGAAAGCTGGGTTACCCAATAAGTGTTTTCGGATTCTCCAGTTTATACCTCCCATAAACTTCGAGATCTTCCTCTCTTCCGGAGTCACCTCATTTAGTACAAAATTTACTAAACAGGTGAACTCCTCTTCATACTCCGCTACAGACCTCTCCCCTTGCTCTACATCTTGCAACTTCCTCTTCATCTCCCTCTGAACAGCGGGAGGAAAAATACTGAAGATCAAACAAAGTCCAAAACTCAGTGATTGACATGGTATCTCTTTGCTCTGGGGTGGTCATCGTCTCCCCCCAGTGTAATGCATATCCGACAAGCTTAAAGGTGGTGAGGACTTGTTTCTTATCCTCACTGCATTCTATCATTCGAAGGTGGCGTTGTATGTCTTTCTCCCATTGATTGGCTTTAATAACATCCGCACCTCCCTCGAATTCCGGGGGATTGCCCTTTAGAAAGGACTCCCTAACCCTTTCCCACGGAGTAAGTCCCGTAGGAGCTTGAACACCTGGAGCCCATGGCAATTGTTGGATCACAACGGTCATGGCGGCATTAACCGCTCCAACCACTATGCTTGTTACATCCGCAACATTAACAGTCCCTTGTAGTGGCGGTGGAGGACCTACTTCCTTCTCTACGACCTTAACACGTATCGCTGGGCGACCTCTCTTAGACGGCATCGGAGATGGAAGAACAATAGTATTAGAATGCTAGTTAAAACAATTTATCTTGCAGAAGACCGCAAACATAAGCAACAAGGAGTCCTAGCATTAGGCCCTACATCAAAGAACGCTACGGTAGAACGAGACAAGTCCACACAGATCCTAGTACTCTAGAACCTGATGCTCTGATACCATCTGTGACAACCCGCAATCCGAGATAAGGGGTGGCCAGCCCGATACTCAAACGTAACAGGAATCATGGATGGATATCATTCTCAGCATCACAAATATAAACTGAGTTTACGGGAAAACCACCCAATAAATCAGAAGACGGGTTGTCAAAAGTGTAAAATTTTAAAAATGCGGTTATGAAAATTTAAACTACAACCCAATCTGACAAGCAAGTGGAATTCCAAAAGATAACATATAATATAACCAAAACGAATGTACACAAATGGACCGAATAAGCTGTCGGTCCACAGCTACACAAGACAACGTACAACAATATAAAATATCTTACATAGTACAATCATTAATCAAATACAAACGTTTGGGCCACAAGCCCGAGGGACAAGACCCGATCATATCTAGAATAACAAGAATGAAAGCGTCTAAAACAACATCCTGTAATAACCCGCAAAAATCTTACAGCTCGTCGAAAGTGCAGGGAACTTGGGAAAGTCAAATCGGGTGTCCTTGCGGTGGAGCACCTGAGCGGATACAATAATATATACAACAAAGAAGTAAACCGGTCAGGGCCGGGTTCTATATGATTTCTAGAAGAATAAAAAGCATGATAGTTATGAATAGTTACACATGAATGATGAGGATGATAAAATGACATGCTATCTACAATTACAAGCAGGAATTGAAGGTAAAGCAATTTAATTTAAAACCCTTCCTTATTAATACAATTTCCATTTCCTTCAGACATTCCTTATTAGGAATAAAACCATTTATTCGGTTAAGTCAAGAAGTTATAATTTCTATTCATTTATTAAAACTTCTCATTTTATCTTTCCATTCCTTATTAGGAATATCATGTACATCAAGTGCTCTTTATGACACATATCTATGCTCTTTATGGCATTCATCATACGCTCTTTGTGGCGTTTAACAACCATCAAGTCCAACTTGATGAAAATATAGTTATATTCATATACATATAACGATATCTAAGACCGCCCGTCCGGGTTTCCCCACTGTGCGCGCCCCTAAATGACCATCATCTTCCAGGGCCTAACATAAGACAACCTGGGCACCTATCGAAACACGTCGGGAAGCGGCCATGAGCCTGCGGGGTAGTCAAGACCACACCCGGAATCTCCTACCCATCGCAGAAAAATATAACAATAAGCGCTCCCATGGCCTAGGACTATATCCACCCTGCATTCATTAGCCAGGGGGCTTAACCTCATGAGCGAACTTCCCTTATGATGTCATTTAGAGAGGTGTGTAATAGTAAATTAACATTTGCATTTTTATCATCCTTTTCATTAACAAAATCCATTTCCATTAATCATGAGATTGGTTCTTTTTATTAAACCTAACATCATTCAATAACGGGGTTCGTTCTAGTTGAACCTATTATCATTAAACACCTAGGGGTTCATTTTACGCGAACCTAATTCTCATCGAATATTATCATTTATTCCTCAAATTACAAATTCCGATTAAATCTCCAAATGATCATTATGATCCTACAAATCTCCAAGGTCTATGTAACTTGACAAGCCCTTCTAGTCTCCAAGTTAGGGTACTTAACTTCCAAACTTCTAAGAGTTTGAATAAAAGAAGTAATGCCTTAACATTACTTTAGACCTCCCCGAAATAAACCCCAGATGAACCCATTTCTAGTCCAGGGTAACGACCAAACTCCATAGCTACTCTAGGACTCTAAGTTTACTTCTTTAAAGAAGTTTCCTAGGTCCTAATCCTAAAGAATAAGGGGGAAAATTTAAAAGAAAAAGACCCCCAAATTTGCTGGAACCGAATCGATTCGCCCTAAGGGCCGAATCGATTCGCCACAGCGAATCGATTCTCTCTGAAAGAGAATCGGTTCGGACAATAAAATTTGGTTTCTGCAAATGCCGAATCGATTCGGTCTGAATCCGAATCGATTCGGACAGTAAGACCTGGGACTCTGCATCTATGCTAATCGATTCGCCCAAGGAGCCGAATCGATTCGCCCCTGCGGAATAGCCAAGTTTGGATATGGAGTTCTAAACTCCAAAATTTCCTTGAACCCAAAACCAATTCAAACCAAGATTATCTATCATCACCAATACACAATATGGGCCTCTAGCTACCACTATGTACAAGATTATCATCCAAATCAATCTCTAAGGGTTAAATACCCAAAATTCCACCAAAACCCTAACATTTCTAAATCATAAATATCAATGCAATTTATTATACTTAAATCATAAATTTGCAAGTAGATTACTTGCCTCAAGGTAAGAATCTGATTTGGGGAAGAAGGAAGCAACAATCCAAGCTCCAATCTCTCTTTTCTCCCAAGTTCTCTTCCTCCCTCTACTCTCTCTAGGGCTCAATTGAGTAAAATGGAAGAATGGGAATAGGGGTGGGAAATAAAACGGGGCTTAAGTCCCATAAGCCCACTTAAGTGACTAATACGCGATAAAAATATACGCGACTACACTATTTAAGCCAAAACCAGTCAAAAGTGCCCAAAATGCCAAAATACAATATGGCACATATTTTGACTGTCACACACCTATTGGAACTAACTACACTATCCAAATCATCATTTGAGAATTTTATAACTCATCTTACGTCCGGTTTCATAATAAACCAAAAATGTCATTCTAAATCCTTATGACATTATAAATCACCACATGAACATTTATCTACTCACGAGGTAACTATACAACATTTTAGTAAATATTGACCTTGTCATAACAAATTAATATTTACTCAACATCTACCATTTGATAATTAATTACTACACAGTGTAAATAAATATGAAATGGCCTATCAGAAGAGAGGGTTATTACATTACACTTGAAAATTTATCATTTTGTGTCCTTTACACCTTAACCTTGTTTTTTATTCCAAAAATCATATTCATTTAGGACCAATTTGTGTAACACCCTTCCCAACATTTTTCTTTCATAAAAATGTCCCACTTTAAGTAGAATTTCCATTTTATCCATTTGTTTCCATATCAAACTTTTACTCCTTTTTCACAAGTGTTAATTTCACCAAAACACCATTAAGTTATACACACCAACTTATTTAGTGTTTTTATCTTTTAACACCTTTTTACACTTGGAGTTCATTCATCTTAATTGGAAATACTTTTACAACTTATTGGAAATATATTTACACCTTTAACATTCATCGACCCATCGAAAACTCATAAAACCTACAATCACGGTGACTCCCAACTCGTACCTCTCTCTCTCTCTCTCTCTCTCTCTCTCTCTCTCTCTTTCTGATGCTAACTTAATAGTTCAAACTCTTATAATTCGTGTGTAACCAACTAGAAAAAGGTTTTATATCTGTTGCAAATAGCGTGAGCTGACATAGAGTTTTTGGGACCGCAAATGAAATCTCGACAACAAAACTGCCATCCGACATGATTGGCATCTTTCGATTCCCCTTGCGCGTCATTTGAACGATGAGGGAGATAAGGTTTTGTTCCTATTATCCACAGTTCATTCTTTCGGTATCTAATATCCCTTTTGCTAATGCTATATATATATAGCCCTTTTTATAATTTGGGAGGAAGTAATTTCAATGATATATTGGGGTTTCAGACCTTAAAAATCCACCTTCTTCTAACAGTTTACAACTTTAATTAAAAGTATATATATTAATTAATTAATAACAAATAATTCTATAACATATACAATAATCCACTAATTATCTTTATTTAATTCAATTCATTACCCGTAAATCCCTAAAAGTACAATTTGTTCCTCCTTATATAAATACCCATTCATGATTAATTAATTTAACGAGGCAGGGTATTAGAAACTTCCCTCCTTGGGGAATTTCGTCACCAAAATTATCATTCCATTAATCCCCCACTCATGGGGTCCACCAAATTCCATACTAGTTCCATGAAATCCTCCAAGACAGAATCATCGATGTCCTCAATATTAGTATCACCAAACATCTAGCATTCCACATGCTCTAATGATCACAACTTTGACAATTTTGGCACTACACACTCGATCTCAGGTTCCCATTCACCCTATGCTTAAATGTTAATTTATTCCTAGAACTACCTATGCTAGTAACTAAGGCCTACCGCAGCCTCCATGAGCAAACCATTATTAGTAACCAATGCTCAGGCAAAACAAATCATGTTACAACAGATCGTCATATCTACCATGTCATTATCTCACTGTAAGTAGGAATAATTTAACTAAATCATTATTGCATGCTCGGTTTACACTTTTCGTTGTGCACTCTAAATTAACCAAAACCTACCTTAGGTGACTTATCCTCGAGTACTTACTCATGTCTAACTTCAGTCCACTCACTATGGCAAAGCGATATCACATGCTAAGTTTTCCCTTGATTTTTAAACGCTATATTATATCCTCAAACCATTACCCTGCTCTTCACAACCCGAGCCATTGCATGCCGAGACGGCTAGTCGAGAGTCTACTAGTTCAAAGGGATATCGATACTATAAATAAAACAAGTGGCCTAAATGTAGCCACTCGCATGTAAAATTTTATGCAATAGTAGGAATATCTTAGATGAGCGCACCTTGTTACCGAGATGCATTAGCCAAAACAGGTCAACTGTGCTCTCCCAGGTGCAACTTTATTATATCATGACATTGCACCAAAGTGATTCACCAAAAAGGTGAGAATACCGATTCCCGATTATCAAAATTGAAAATAAGACACTTGAGTAAGAGGGACAGGTGACTGCCCCAAGGAATTTGGCCCATAGGCAATCGATCCTGACTTATGAAAGCGAACCTACGCCATATAATTGGTCATGCCACTCATTCTTGAAACTCTCACCGAGCATTACATATGGCTATATACCCTATCCTGAGTAATTATTCGTGATGAATTGAATCCCAACCATTCACTCTCATAACACGAAATAAATAATAATTCACAAATCAGTACTCCTTAGGGAAGTCAATTCATGACTTCCCTCCTTGGGATCAAGGACCTACCTTTAATACTTTTGGTTCTGACAAGACATCCTGACTAGCGGATGCTTCATGCCTTATCTATATCGACCTAATCTAAAAACTAGTGATGACATTACCTACTCATCACATATAGGTCATTGTCTGCTTCAACATATCATGATAAAATTCCAAATTCTGTAAACATTTCTTGGTTTCACCAAAGCACTCACCTAACTCTGTCCTTTGACCACAATAGATTTCCACCAATTCACATTTGATTTCTCACCCTTATGGTATTCACACAATGACCACGCCCTCCATCATTGGCACCCTAAGGGTGACTGACATCACACCGGAAGACGTCTCTAACCCGTACCCACTTATCAAGATATGCCAATAACTCATCCTCAATAATTCCACACATAAATTCTTCTTATTTTCACCTCCACGTGCCTATGAACTATCCGCACACTCAGATTTCCTCACACCTAGCCCTTACCTTGATGGCCAAAACGAGTTTCAACACATAGATACGAATCTCACCTGCTCTTGAACGGTTTCGACTAAATGTCATGTGTAAAATATAATTATCGCCACTACCACTAATGGCATGAAAGTTGATGTTGACCGCAACTTATGAACTTTAAGGACTGCCTTATCTTAATCCTTTATTATTGTTCAACTATGGCAATTAAATTTCCTTTCTATGTGAATATCACACTATGTGCCAATTCGAAAGATAACCAAAATATGTTGATCTTGGTAGGATGTGGATGTCGGGTATTGCCTATAACCACCAAGGCCCTAAGCACGGACTCCGTAAGTGATCCTATTCCTTAATATGACACTAAAATCACCAAATTACAATCTAATACCCTGTAAGGTTTTGGTAGGATAAGGGACATCGGGTATTTCCCGAGAGGAGTCCCACCCTAACAATGCCTCAATAACTCCTATTCTAAAACATCACCATTTAATTACTTCATACCAAGCCACCACAATTTTCTAGGTTAACTCATAGAATACCTCAAACATCAGGATTATCTAAACCCACATTATAGTGAAGGTACATAAATCT
Source organism: Sambucus nigra (assembly GCA_949130495.1). Lineage (NCBI taxonomy): Eukaryota > Viridiplantae > Streptophyta > Magnoliopsida > Dipsacales > Adoxaceae > Sambucus > Sambucus nigra. The sequence goes on along the minus strand of OX422215.1, from coordinate 274,981,566 downwards.
AGATGCATTAAACCCAAGTTACCCAATTAATTGACCTAGCACTTCCTCACCTAGAACTAACACTTGTAATTACATTCGTCGACCAACAATCCACTAAGGTGTTCACACATAGGGACAACATTTTATCTGTTGAGACCAACTTATCCTCTAGCGTTAAGCTACATCAAGTTAGAAACTTATTGACCTTATCATCAATCGCAGTATTACCTCAAGGATTGAAATTGCCTAATTACCACATCGGTATTGACCTCTCACATACGTCACACCCAAGGATACATATAATTTAAATCGTGATTTACCATTAAATAATTATGGCATTCTAACTATCAATATCTACCATTAATTGTACACAATTTCGTTCCACTTTCCCAATGAGAGGAATTTCATTCTATCAACATCTCACATGATTTTAAGTCATTAAATTGGTAACGAAAGCACCTCATACTAACAAATACGGTGTCACAACTATAGGTTTGCATGAACACCCATAAATTACTACAATTCTAATTAGGAACACAAAAGAGATTAAACATCATCAATTTAATCATATGCCACTATGTGTTAATCTAACTTGTCGTGCTAACCTCTAATACTTTATCGTCGAGGACACGAACTAAATCGTCATCAAACTAATATGATTGGCCCGAACCACACCGAAGTCGAAGGATGCAATACCGACCTCACCACAGCACACTTGAAAGGAACCTAGAACCTAGATCTCTAATACCATTTTAAATGCCCCGACCCGAATTTATAATTTACTAGTGAGTCAACTCGATTAGAATCAAGTCGTTAAATGTAAGGTGCAATGGAAACACCTATATAATGTTGCTAATCCAATTTTATTTTAATTACATTTCACATGTTAGCATGGTATTACAGTTTAAAGATAAACTACTTGAGGAACTCATAGAAATCACTATGAAGTCCAAATAAACAGGGCTACTAATGTAAACATACATAAAATATACTTAGTTGTAAAATGCCCACAAATTTTAAAACCACTCCCGACCTGTCATAACAAAGTGGGGACGGGAGCTTATACCTAGTGGGATTTATACAAACCATATAGAAACGAATGGCAAAAAGCAAGACTCACATGCTACAAACAAATGCATGTGAAAATATGTATAGATCTACATATGTATACCTTTGAATATACACATGCTAGTGTATTAATCGTTTTACATTTGAAAACCTTACTTATCCAGATTAATTTACCCTAATCTAGTAAAGACATCCTTTATTCATACTTAGCATTTCATCTTATTTAACACACTTGGTTCAACACTTTAGACTATTACACTTTATTTACCCCAACCCATTCCCTTAACGGATTTTAACCCCTTTCATTCATTACTCTACACTTTAGTATTTTCATTGAAAATCACAGTTTCAACACACGCATTCACCATGTTAGAAAATGCTTATTTAATCTTTGAAAATACTTTTTACAACACATTATTGTGTTTAATATGGATTTAACCATTTAGGTTGCTTAACTTCCCATTTATCCACTTTCTTTAACCATTTTTCATTCCTTTATGTACATTATTAGAATTACGCATTTACTTGTCCATTTCTCATTTATCGGAACATTTATTACATTCATTCAAGTTAGGTTGTTTTAACACATTTACTACACAACCCATTTATTGATATGTTCCATATTTCACTTAACGTTACTCGGAATCTTCCTATAACGTATACTTACACGAGCTCTAAATCGACAGCTATGTGCACCATATACTTTGGCTACTAATTTAGGACTTTTCACCCAAGGGCTTTGGGTCCTTCTTGCGTTAATTCACTTAGGACCACTTTGTGTAACACATTTTCTAATATTTTTATTTCATAAAAATGTTTCACTTTAAGTAAAATTACCATTTTATCCATTTGTTTCCGTATCACACTTTTACTCATTTTTAACAAGTGTTAATTTCACCAAAACACCATTAAGTTATACACACCATCTAATTTAGAGTTTTTTTCCTTTAAAACCTTTTTACACTTGGAGTTCATTCATCGTAATTGGAAATACTTTTACATATTTAATCCTTATATAATCCCATAAGTGTTAATGCTTAACATTATTACTAAGTTACACTCACTAGCCATTCCATGTTTGTCCATTAACACATAACTAATACTTTTTACCAGCATTCATATTTCTTTACTTCTTTATTCAAGAAACACATTTATGATTAAGACCAATTTTATAAGAAAATTCCATTTCTTTAATGATCATGTAGTCTTTTAAGTTCATACCCACTATGTCTTTTAGTCCTATATACACATACCATGAAGACAAAAATTTCAACTTTTATTATTTCTTGTTTAAACCCAAAAAAATCATCCTTAAACTTGTTTATACATTCTATGTGAAAATACTACAAGTTTATATGCAAGAGAAGATGGATTTTAAACCCAAAAATCCTACTACTTGTGTTAAACATCTTTTTTTAACAAATAAAGGTTTACTTCCAAATATTTTATTCCATAAAATGTTTAACACCATCATTCCTAAAATCTCCATTTTACCAAAATATATTATCTTTCAATAATCCAAAACCTTGGAATATTTAACTATTATTTATTTCTCAACAAAATAACATTTTCCTCACAAAATCACATTATTTTCGAACATTTTATTCTATAAGATGCTTTTCGTCAAAATTACTAGAAAATACATCGTTTTCATGAACACATCAACTTTCATTATTTCAAAGCCCTTGAAATAATTATTCACTCTTTATTTTTGGCACATCATATTTTTCAACATTTATATTCCATAAAAATGTTTATTATTTATTTTTCACTCAAAATATGACAAAATGACATTTCTTGTATTTTTTATTCCATAAAATGTTTATTTTCAAATTAATAGAAAATACTCAATAACAACATTTCCTACCATTTTTGTTTAATAAAAATTTCTACTTTCATATCACTTGGAAACACATTAAAATATTATTTTCTAACAATTTTATTTCCATAAAAATGTTGAATTTCATATTTATTAGAAAATACATAACAATATAATTTCTAGCATTTTTATTCCATAAAAATGCCTAATATCTTATTAATAAAGATACATCATTTTTCTTATATCCCTACTCTTGATCTTGCACAACAATAATACTACACATTTATCAAATATAGTCTCAAATTCAATAAGAGTGGGTTACCTACCTCAAATGACTCCAAAAATGGCGGTGGTGATGAAGATGTGTGAATCCCGCACCTACAAAGGTGTCCCTAAGGGAGTCATAAGAATTCCCCCATGAAGCTCCAAAAAGTACCTCAACAAATCCCCCTTCAAAGCCTCTAGGAACAAACCATTCGAACCCTCTACAAAACATTTTGAAATATATATATCTCCTTCCAAAACATATCCCATCCATATACCCATCTTCTACCTCCTCCTAATCTGTCTCGGTCTTTTGTATTTTGGTAAAGGATGGTTTAAGCTCCCGTAATGGGGTGTGTAGGTGATGTATGATGGTGGGAGATGTGGTGAAGTTTGGATGCAGAAAGGGTTTTTCCCCAGGGAACTAATGATAGAGAGAAGGAGGAGTTATGTCTTACAACAAATGCAATCCATCTGGTCACACACGGTTCTCATTTCCTTTATAATCCAACAGATGATATATTGACCAAATAGTAAAACCTTATCTCCAAATCCTTCCCATATTAGGTAAGGATTCATCTACCCATCGATAAATCATAAAATTTATAGCCATAGCGACTCTAAGCTCGTCCCTCTCTCTCTATATCTGATGCTAACTTAGCAGTTCGAACTCTTATAATTCGTGTCTACCAAAATAAAAAAGGGACCATAAGCTAACACAGACTTTTTGGGACACAAATGAAATCTTCATAGTAAAACTGGCGTCCGACATGATTGGCATCGTTCGAGCGACAAGACTCATCATTCGATTCACCTTGTGCGTCGTTTGAATGATGACAGAAATAAGGTTTTGTTCCTATCATCCACAGTTTGGTCATCCAGTATCTAATATCCCTTCTGCTAATATATATTCCCCTTTTTTTAATTTGGGAGGAAGTGATCTCAACGAGATATTTGGAATAAGACCTTATTCTCCTTTCCTCGTTTCGCACCTTGTTCTAACGGTTTATAACTTATATAAAAATTATATATATTAATTAATTAATTAATAACATATATAACCCATACAATATTCAACTAATTCTCTTTACTTTATTCACTTCATTACTCGTAAATCCCTATAAGTACAATTTTTCCCTCCTAATATAAAAATCCATACATGATTTAATTCATTTAAGGGGGTGAGGTATTACATTTCTTGAGTTGCAATGCAAGTTTAGTATCTCAGCGATGGATGTGATATTTTTTTACAAACATTTCTTCCTTTGTGATAAGAGCGTTTATTATTAAAAAGTAGGAGATGTATTTAAATTTGTCCGACATCCTAAAAAAATTCATGTATTAGGCAACGTTCATGTATATGTATCATATAATCATTTGCATTGGTTAAGGATAGATACTACTTTGACCGAAAGTGTGCCATTTGTAGAATGTCCAGGTTTACATATATCTTCGATGAACTTGTTATAGACAGAAAATTCTAGGGGTGGAAATTTTAGAAATGACACAAAAAATGACACGGAGCGACACGAAATTGACCCGAAATTGACACGATATGTCGTATTTGTGTCGTGTTGTTTTACACGAAGTCATGTCATGTCCTGGTATCATGTTTGTTAGGCTTGAAATTTAAGAAATTCTTGTATTCGTGTTGTGTTGTTTTTTATTTGAGTCGTGTTCATGTTAACTAAAAAATACAAATTCGTGTCGTGTCATGTTATGTCTTATAAACATTGTCGTGTCATGTTGTGTCGGCCCGAAATACGACCCGTTGACCCGAATTGCCACCCCTAGAGAATGCCGACCTATTTTGTGAAATGCATATTATAACTGTATTGTAAATTTTATAAATGGTATTAGTAATAGTTAGCATCCAAATATATTAAATTTAGTCATTTCAATTGAAGGAACAAAATTTACCATTAAAAGTTCAAACTGCTGTTGAAGTGACAATTACAATTAATGGCTTTCTTGAATTCTCGAATATATATTCATTGAGGACCGATGCTCGATCAACCCAAAGAGTGATGATGATCTTTTCCCCTTTTTATAGACAATGTATACGCAATGTAGGAGATGCTTCCTAAAATTTTGGCAAATAAATAAATGGATCCAAATTATGTTGTCTTCTGTGTTACATGTTGTTTTCCAGATGTATGACTCTTCTATCAGCCATTCTTCCTTTGGAAAGTTGATCATTCAAAGGTTTGATGATTTTAATGTTTCCCAGAACATCTGGAAATATAAATTCCATTTTAATTCATTATAATATGGTTGAGACTCCTTGGATAAATATTTATATCAAATATATGCCGGTTAGATGAGTGTCATTGTCTAGGTGGTCACGCAAATCATTATATTCCATGAACAATAAGTGATGTATAGGAATTACCAAGTTGTGTTCCCGTAATTACTTAATTCTAGTGGATGGTAGGAATGGAAGCTTGAGTTCCTAAGGTACAGGCATATAACTTAGTTTGTTCTCTCAAACCTTGATGTTTTTTACAGTGAAAACTTTCCCCTGTCAAATGTTCTTTGAAAACTTCCGAAATAAATAATTTCTCACATATGCATGTACGACATCACCTTATTAGAAAGAAAAAAGTAGTTATATTTATTTCGGAAGTTTTATTTCGGAAGTTTGTGAGAAATTATTTATTTCGGAAGTTTTAAATCAAAGAATTACATACTCCGTAATAGTTATTTAATTAGATATGGATAAAATAAATTTTTAGTAGAAGAAATAAATATACTACATTTTCATCAATCCACAACATGCGTCCGAAATTTTTTCATCATTGTTTTTTAAATTTCTTGACTCACATGTGCAAATCATACATACTTTTAGCATCCAATCATCCTTTCCCTTCTACAACTCTCGAATCATATTGTAGTCCTTTATTTCATCCATTTTTTGGCTGAAGAAATATCAAAGAAAATGGGTATTGGAATAACATACTATGTTTGATATGTATATATATAGACACACACACACACACACACATGAAACATTTGCTACATGAACCATTTAATTGTAATGGGTAAAGGTTACCAGTTGATAAGAAGTTGAGTACTTCATTGTAGATAATATTTTGGATGTAATTGTAATGATTTGGGTTGTTCTTTTTAATAAAAAAACTTCAATCCATCCCTAGATTTAACTCGTGAAATAGCCACATAGAGATGGACGTGGATGAAAACTTGTTTTGGGAGATCAATTCAAACCTGGTTAAGTGTTTGGCCTTGGTTTTTGTTGATAGTCATTAAGAACGACATCCGAATAGGAAATTTTATGTGCCTTATAATGAAAGGCCATTTTGAATCGGATGCAAACATTATTATTCTAGGGATGAAGACTTTGGTTCCTATATGAGATCCTGTTATGATTGAGCATTCAATCACCAATGTTTCTAACTAAGTGACAATTAATTGAGTTCCATTATAAAGACCAACTATTTCATTTACGTTTTGAAGAATAATAATTGGGAATCCTATCTTTAAGTAAAACTAATGGTTTGGTATTCAAATGAATTTTAGAGTATTTAGAAACTCAGTAGGATATATGGTATTTTAATCTAGAATGCTTCCTTTAAGTTTACACACATAATCATAACTCGGATATGTTTTATATGTGACACCCCGCCTAATTAATTACCGGGTGATCAGTCCTTAATTAATTAATTTCAGAATATCAAGTTGGTACAGATAATGCATCACTGTCGAAAACTCAAATTTTAATTTAATAAAAACTAACCACCTGGTATTTAAAAAGGGTGATGTCCAAATTTGTATCTTGTTACTAACCGATATCAAAAGAATACCAACAAATAGCATGCATCACAGTAATATAAATAAAGTGTAACTGAAGTAAAATAAATGGCTGGAGTAAAACACATCTAGATACATTCCCATACAATAAATCCAATAAAAGGAAATCAAATCTAAGAGAGAATTTAAAACAACTAAATCTCTGAATGTAAACAGAAGAAAGAACTATATGTCCAACAGAATAGATAACTGAAAAAAAGGAGAATAGGCTAAGTCATCTACTAGTAGTTATCTTGTAGCTTCCACAGCAGCTGCAACAGAGCAACTAAATAGAGTCTCCTAAGGCTGGTGTCCCTGTGGCTAGGCACCTAAAATAATGGAACAATAGAAAGATATACAGAAAAATGTGTCAGAGCCCGAGTTGAAAACAGTTGAAAATAGCAAGTGCTTAAACTGATTCAATTATCACAATTATTATTCAAGTTAACTTAGCGTACTAACTCGAGATACTTACCCCTCGATTTAGTGTGCACACCTAACGAGCCTAGCTACTCATACTAGTCATGATACCCTGACTGTCTACTAAATACATACTATTATACTAGAAAGACTCCCTACATAACTCAAAGTCGGCGTACTTAAGATTTCGATATAGGTTTAGAATTACTTTAGTTTATTCCCATATTCTTCTAAATGCGCAGCTGATAATACCATAAGTAGACATTTAAAAATAAAGTTATCAACATAAGACAACGAATAGGATTTCGGTATACACACATTATTATCTTTATGTGTACATATCAATATATATATGTAGCAATGTGGCACCCTTGGTTGAGAAACCCTTAATGCTACCCATGCTCGGCTATCTAGGCCCATTGCAACGCTCACGCATAGGGGATAATAGGTTCAATCTCTCGAGAATCAATAAAAACACAAACACCTATTGGAGTCGAACATAGTCCAAAGACGATAGGCTACGCATATACCTACGCACCCATACGACCGTCATTGTTATCATTCTCACAGATAGCCCGTACCTAGGTTCCATTCTCTAGTGGTACGACTCTAAATTTCACGAAGGCACACAAGATCCGGTCATCCACAAAGCATTAACCTCCGTTTGATAGCCAGTAGCTAGGTATGTCAAACATATAATATTTTGAGTAATAAGCATATACACAACTTATATAAATTCATTGGCTTTCCCGCAGCCTAGTATTCGCAGTACGCATCATATATCCCCTATTATACCCAATACCTTATTCGTATGTATTCTCCCTTGTATTTTCGCACCTCTCTAATTCTATGAATTTTCATATGTTTTGAGGGTCGACATATTCTCCTCTCACTAATAATTACAAATTTTAAGTCAATCTACATTCATACAGGTCTAACACTCATTTTAATAAGCCTACGGGTAGTTTGAAATAAAATTTGGGCCTTAAATGTCATTCTGGAATCTCGTTAGAAGACCCAAGAAATCTCGTTCGAACGAGATCGTTCAAAGGAAGGTCCACCCCACTTCGGTCGAACTAACAAACTCGTTACAAGGGCCACTGGAATATCATTAGAAGTCTCATTTGAACGAGATCATTCGAACGACCAGGGCTGAACTTCTAACAAAATTTCCACAGTTGCTCAGTTCTTATTCAAAGTTTTTTTTTCCAGATTTTCTCCTCTAAAATCTAAACCTAAACCCATTCCAAGCCAAGTACAAGGTTTCCAAACTACTCTAAGTCACCCTAGAACACTTCTTAGCACAGTTTAGGGGTCAAATCTTTCTAATCATCAAGTAAAATTCAACAAATTCCTAAATTTTCCCATGAGTCATGTTAACATAAACCCAAAAGTATTAATATATGAAAACCCATTTTTATTTCATGATTAACATCTAATTCACCAAATTTCACATTCCTATTAAGGGGAAAAATCCTCTACATGCAAAACCCCCTCAAATTTGTAAGATTCCTACACAATCTCATCATAGGTAAACTAAATTTGGTATTAATAGTTCTAAAACCTCAACATATGTTAACAAGAATAACAAATGCTAAGAGAAAGAGCAAGATAATCACTTTCCTTAAAATTAACTTTTGATTTCAGAGTTGAAATTGGTATGGGAACGACCCTCTTGATACGATCTACACACTGGTGTACTTTTTGGTGTGAAAGCTTGAGTTCTTGGCTTAGGGCTCTAATGGAGTCTTCTTCTTCTTCCTTGGTTCTCTCTCTCTTTTCCTCTCTTTCTCATGTAGGTTGAAACTAACAGGACATTAACCCTAAATTATTTTAATTAAACTCAATTTTCGTCAATTTAATAACCCAAAAATTCCAAAAGACCAAAATACGCCTCCGGGGTGTCGTTTTGGGCTAAAATGTCCCAGACTCCAATTTAAATACCCGAGTAGTGTTTTCAGAGTATTTCGACCCTTTCGTACACTGTGGAGCGCTCAAAATAGTCATCTGAGTTATACAAAAATAATTTACCTTTTAAATCCCCAAATACATACTAGTGACGTGACTCATACACGTCCCAAATACTTATAACATAACTACCGTGTATCTCATTCTCGGCCATAATATTATTTTAATAACTACTAACTCTCATCATTATCATAAATTTGGATTAATTATAATTTATATTTTCTCCCTTTAACTTAAATAATCCCTATTTTCCATAATTTCAAAAAAAAAAAATATGTGGGTATTACATACTTCCCCCCAATAATAGAATTTCGTCCCAAAATTTGAAAAGGAATATATATAGATAACTGGAAATAATAACTCTGGATAACGTTCACGCATGTGATCCTAGCGCTCCCAGGTTGATTCCTCAACATTATGGTGTATCCACTGAACACGTACTAGTGGTACTATTTTCGATCCCAACTTCCTCTTGCTACGGTCTAGAATAGAAATTGTCCCATCCTCATAGGAGCTATCAGGTTTTAAGTCTATCTCCTCTAACGCAATGTGGTTGTCATCCAAATCATCTCAAAGAAATCTCTTCAGCGAAGAGATATGGAACACGTCATGGACTCTATGCAAGTGCTCCGGTAACCCAAGTCTATAAGCAACTGGCCCAATCCTCTCGATAATAGAGAATGTCCCTACATACCTAGATGCCATCTTTCCCTTCTTCCCAAAATTCATAACTCCCTTCATAGGAGACACTCGAAGTAACACCTGATCTCTAATGTTGAACTCACAAAAATATCATTTGGGATCAGTGTAGCTCTTCTGTAGATCTTGAGCAACCTGAATATAGCCCGTATTAACTCCATCCTCGCCAAAGTATCCTGAATCAATTTTGGACCAAGTAACTTTTTGTCCCCCACTTCTAGCCAACATGCTGGGGAACGACATGGTCTGCCATATAATTCCTCGAATGGAGCCATACTGATAGTAAACTAGTAGGAGTTATTGTAGACAAACTCCACCAGTGGAAGGTATTGCTCCCAGCCTCTGCCAAATTCAATTATGCACATACATAGCATGTCCTTCAACATTTGAGTCATCCGGTCGGTCTTACCATCCCATCTGTGAGTTATAGGTTGTGCTCAGTCGTAACTCCGTACCCAATGCCTCCTGAAAACTCTCCTAAAATTGAGTCACAAACACTTTATCTCTGTGAGACATGATATTGCGAGGTACTCTGTGGAGTCTCACTATCTCTACTATGAATATATGGGTGTATTGTCCCGTGGTGTAGTCTATCCTAGTTGGCAGAAAGTGGGCTACCTTGGTTATCTGATCCACTATCACCCATATCGAATCGTGACCCCTCTGTGATGTAGGTAATCCCATGATGAAGTCCATGGAAATTCTCTCTTATTTCCACATAGAATCCTATAATGGGTGTAGAAGTCCTTCCGATCTCTGATGGTCCACATTTACCAACAAATATGTGACACATTTTAAAACGAACTGTACAATATCCTTCTTCATCCCGCTCCACCAGTACTGTCTATGCATATCCCGGTGAATCTTATCCATGCCGAGATATACCACAAATCGAGAACTGTGAGAATCTGTAATCACCTTGTGTCGCAAATCTTCACCCTATGGAACAACCAATCTCCCATTGAAATGTAGACTCCCGTCTGAACCCACGGTGTAAGACTCATCCCCCTCGGCTAGAAGCTTCACTATCTGACTTTTGTAGAATGGATCATCTGCCTCAGCCTGTACTACTCCCGTAATAATCTAAGGCATAATCGTCATCACAAACATAAACGATCAAGCCACTGCATCATAGTTCCCTAACTCCTTCAATTTCACATTCCACACCTCAGCTACCTCACCGACTGGCCTACGGCTCAACGCGTATGCTACCACGTTAGCCTTCCCCAAGTTGTATTGGATATCAAATTGATAATCCTTCACAAACTCAAACCACCGACGTTGATGCATATTTAACTCCTTCTGCGTGAAGAGGTACTGTAATGAATTGTGGTCCGTGAATAAATGAAATTTATCCCCTAGGAGGTAATGTATCCAAATACGGAGTGTAAACGCCACCGCCTCCAACTCTAAATCGGGGGTGGGTAGTTCCTCTCGTGAGGCTTAAGCTTACGGGAATCATAAGCTATAGTCTGATCCTCCTGCTGTAGTACACCTCCAAGTCCTAACAAGGATGCATCAGTGTAGACTAGATACTCCACTCCTGGCTTGGGTAATGCTATCACTGGTGCTGAGTTTAACTTATCTTTCGGTTCATTAAAGGCTAACTGACAGGCGTCACTCTAGATATATGGAACCCCTTTGTGAGTCAGGTGTGTCAACGGACACACTATCTTTAAAAACCCTCGAATGAACCTCCTATATTACCCGACTAAACCCAAGAAATTGTGTATTTTGGTAGGTGTCATGGGCTATCCCCACTCCCTCACCACTAACACCTTCCCCGGATCCACGAATATCCCTCTATCGGAGATAATATGCCCCAAAAACTGTACCTCCTTCAGCCAAAACCCATATTTCTCATATTTTTCATACAACTCATACTGGCGCAGTGGCTGTAAAACTTGCCTCAAGTGATCAACATGATCCTCCTCGGTCTATGAGTAAACCAGAACGTAATCTATGAATACGATGATGAACTGGTCCAGCAACTCTCTGAACACCATGTTCATCAAGTCCATGAACTCGACTGGGTTGTTGGTTAGCCCAAAAGGAATAACCCTGAATTTATAGGAATTATATCTCATTAAGAAGGCAGTATTCAACACGTCCTGCTCCCTGATACATAACTGATGGTATCCCAATCTCAAATCAATCTTCGAGAAGATAGCCTCTCCTCTCAATTGGTCAAATAAGTCATCGATTTGAGGCAAAAGATATTTGTTCCCTATCGTGACTTTATTCATCTCCCGATAGTCAACACATAACCTCAACGATCCATCCCTCTTCTTAATGAATAGCATGGGAGCACCCCACGGTGACGTACTCCAAAGAATAAACCCCTTCCCCAATAATTGTTCAATCTGGTCACGTAACTCCGTCATTTCTACTAAAGCCATACAATAAGGTGCGCGAGCTATTGGTCGAGTATCTGACGCTAGATCAATAACGAAGTCTATATCTCTACTTGTTGGTAACCTCTATATCTCATGAGACACATAGGCAAACTCTCGAACTACAGGAAGTGAATCAAGCGGTACAACAACCTCCGTAGAAGTCTCCTCCTCTATATAGTATAAATCAGTGGACGATCCTCCTTCTGAGCCAGGCATTGCCACCAGAAACATCTCCTTCCTGGGTATGGCAAAAACTATACTCTTACTATAACAATCAATTATGGCCCTATACCTGACAAGTCAATCCATACCCACAATCGCGTCATACTCAGACATGTCTAACACGAGCATGTCAATGGGTAAGATAAACCTCTCAATCTCTATACCCACTCCTCGACAAATAAAAGAAATAACGGAACCCCTACTCAATGGAAAATCCACACAAGTAACCATACTCTCTGCTATATTAAATAATCCCGTAGTACGTGAAAATCCCATGGCAATAAAACAGTGTGTGGCTCCTTTGTCAAATATAATGCGCCCCAAAGTCCCCTAGATAGAAAACATACCCTCAATCGCTGGAGGTTCCTGTGGGACTGTGGTCTGGTGAAGATTATAGACTCGTCCATACTGAAGTTGCCCTTGCTAAACTGGTGAGGCTAGTATGGGTGGCAGTGCTGCCATCTGTGGAGGTGCTGGGAGAGCTGCGGTAAATAATGGTCTCTAGGGTTCCTAACGAACACCCTGCTGCTGTTGCTGGCCTCTACCCTTTTGAGGGCAGTCCTGGCATTTGTGGCCTGTGTTTCCACACGTGAAACATACCCTTGGGAAGGTTCCTCCCCTCTGTCCCTACTATCCCCGAACTTGATGGTCGTTACCACCCCTCCCTTGGCCTTTATGTCCCTGTTGAACCTGCTGATGGCCCTGATGGCCATGTCGAAAGCCTTCATGCCAATTTCTAAAACCTCATGACCTGAACCTCTTAGGATACCCTTACTGGGAACCCTGATCATTGTGCTTATGCTGACCCTAAACTACCTGTGCCCTACCGGCACCATTCCCTCCTTCCCTGCCCTGCTGGCTGCATTTTCCCACTTTCTTAACCTTGAACAAATGGAAGTCGTCATCCTGGCAGTGGATTAGTGAATCGTTGACCACATCTAAATAGGTGGACAAGGAGAGATTCCCTATTAAATGCTGGCAGATCCTCCATGTTAACCCATCCATGAAGCGCTGAATCTTTTTCTCTTCTGTCGGGATCTCACTCGATACAATGTTAAGAAGATTAGTAAACTATGACTCGTACTTTGCCACGGTCCTTCCCTCCTGCTTCGAATTTGATAAATTTTGACTTATCTCTATTTGCACAGCTGAAGGGAAGTACTTGTGATCGAACCGCACCCAAAATTCTCGGATATTAAGTGTGTCTCTCTCCTCAGCGGTGGTGATGGACTCCCATTACTGCAGTGCTTCCCCCACCAGTTTGAACATGGACAAAATCTGACTCTATACCTCCGTGCACTCGTTCATCCTCAAATTCCTTTGGATGTCCTTTTTCCATTGGCTCGTTACGACTACATAGGAGCTCCCTAAAAACTCTAGAGGATGCGCCTTCTGTAAGGCATCACTAACACGCTCCCAAGAAGATGGGAAATCCTAGGCCTGAATTGGAGCCACCACTGGTGCCTGATGTGGTGCCAGTTTCACTACTGCCAAAGCAGCATTTACTGGCTGAGCTATAATGGTGGCCACTTCAGCAGCATTCATCATACCCTGAGCAGGTGCATGCTAAGGATCTAGGCTGGGCATCCCTGGGAACTCTTTGTTCACGTTTAGGAGGCATCTGAAAAGAGAGAAAAGTTTCATAAGTCCACAGTTATATTCTTAAATTAGTAGAAGGACGTAAAGCATCTGAAGAGTACAACAATCCTAAAATATAGGGATCTATATCAAAGACCGCTACGCGAAAAAATAATAAGTCGTACAGATCCTAATGACTCTAGAACTTGATGCTCTGATACCACATGTGACACCCCGCCTAATTAATTACTCGGTGATCATTCCTTAATTAATTAATTAATTTCAGAATATACAGTTGTCATAGATAATGCATCACTGTCGAAAACTCAAATTTTAATTTAATAAAAACTTACCACCTTGTATTTAAAAAGGGTGATGTCCAAATTTTTATCTTGTTACTAACCAATATCAAAAGAATACAAAAATTTACCATGCATCACAGTAATATAAATAATGTCTAACGGAAGTAAAATGAATGACTGGAGTAAAACACATCCAGATACATTCCTAAACAATAAATCCAATAAAAGGAAATCAAATCTAAAAGATAATTTAAAACAACTAAATCTCTGAATGTAAACAGAAGAAAGGAAGCTATTTCCAACATAATAGATAACTGAAATAAGGAGAATAGGATGAGTCGTCTACTAGCAATTATCCTGGAGCTTCGACAACATCTACATCACGACAATTGAATAGAGTCTCCTAAGGCTGGTGTCCCTATGGCTGTGCATCTAAAATAATGGAACAATAGAAAGACATATAGAAAAAAGGGTCAGAGCCCAAGTTGAAAACAGTTTAAAATAGCAAGTGCTTAAATTCATTTAATTAGCACAATTATTATTCAAGTTAACTTAGC
The DNA here is from genome assembly GCA_949130495.1 of Sambucus nigra. NCBI lineage: Eukaryota > Viridiplantae > Streptophyta > Magnoliopsida > Dipsacales > Adoxaceae > Sambucus > Sambucus nigra. The sequence continues at coordinate 274,966,487 of OX422215.1, read as the reverse complement.
AAACTCACTTGAGATACTTACCCCAAGATCTAGTGTGCACGCCTAACGAGCCTAGCTACCAATACTAGTCATGATACCCTGACTGGCTACTAAATATATACTATTATGCTAGAAAGACTCCCTAAATAACTCAAAGCCAGCATACTTAAGATTTCGATATAGGTTTGGAATTACTTTAGTTTATTCCCATATTCTTCTAAATGCGTAGCTGATAATACCATAAGTACACATTTAAAAATAGAGTCGTCAACATAAGACAACAAACAGGATTTCGGTATACACACATTATTCCCTTTATGTATACATAAATATATATATATATATATATATAGCAATATTTCACCCCTGGTTGAGAAACCCTTAGTGCTATGCATACTCGGTTATCTAGTCCCATTGCAACGCTCATGCATAGGGGATAACATGTTCAATCTATCAAGATCCAATAAAAACACAAACACCTATTGGAGGCAAACATAGTCCCAAGCAGATGGGCTACGCACATACCTACGGACCCATAGGACCATCATCACTATCATTATCATGGATAGCCCGTGCCTAAGTTCCATGCTCTAGTGGTACGACTTTAAATCCCCCAAAGGTACACAAGATCCGATCATCCATAACGCGTTAACCTCCATTCGATAGCCAATAGCTATGTATGTCATACACATAATATTTTGAGTAATAATCATACACATTACTTATATAAATTCATTGGCTTTTTCGCAGCCTAGTATTCGCAGTACGTATAATATATCCCCTATTATACCCCGTACCTTATTTTTACGTATTCTCCCTTGTATTTTTGCATCTCTTTAATTATATAAATTTTCATACCTTCTGAGGGTCGACATATTCTCCTCTCACTAATAATTATAAATTTTAAGACACTCAACATTCATACAGGTCTAACACTCATTGAAATAAGCCTACACGAGGTTTGAAATAAAAATCGGGCCTTAAATGTCATTCTGGAATCCCATTAGAAGACCTAGGAAATCTCATTCGAATGAGGTCGTTCGAACGAATGTCCCCCCCACTTCGGACGAACTACCAAACTCTTTAGAAGGGCCACTGGAATCTCGTTAGAAGTCTCATTTAAACGAGATCATTCGAGCGACCTGGGCTGGCCTTCTAACAAAATTTCCGCAGTTGCCCAGTTCTTCTTCAAAGTTCATTTTTCCAGATTTTCTCCTCTACAATCTCAACCTAAACCATTTCCAGCCCAAGTACAAGGTTTCCAAACTACTCTAAGTCACCCTAGAACATTTCTTAGCACAATTTAGGGGACAAATCCTTTTTATCATCAAGTAAAATTCAACAAATTCCTAAATTTTCCCATGAGTCATATTAACATAAACCCAGAAGTATTAATCTATAAAACCCCATTTTTATTTCGTGAATAACATCTAATTCACCAAATTTCACATTACTATTAACGGGGAAAATCCTCAACATGCAAACCCCCATCAAATTTCTAAGATTCCAACAAAATTTCATCATTGATAAACCAAATTTGGTATTAATAGTTCGAAAACCTCAACATATGTTAACAAGAATAATAAATGCTAAGAGAAAGAGAAAGATAATCACTTTCCTTAAAACAAACATCGATTCACGTGTTGAAATCGGTATGGGAACAATCCTCTTGACACGATCTTGTACTTTTTGGTGTGAAAGCTTGAGTTCTTGGCTTAGGGCTCTAATGGAGTCTTCTTCTTCATCCTTGGTTCTATCTTTCTTTTTAAAGAGTTGCGCGTGCATTAAAATAGGGATATTATATAATTAAACTCAGTTTTATCAATTAAGTCCTTTCATGCAACTAGGTGTGATTGAATAAAATGTAAAACATGCTAGAATGATCAAACACACATAATTGAGGAAAAATCCGCCAAAGAGGCAAAACCATTTATTTTCATTATAATATTGTAACATATAATTTATCAGATTACAATGAAAAATACAATGACACAGAATTACCCGCAGGCATCAGATCTGTAGTCGACGGCTGGAAGTTTCCCTTTCTAGGAAGGCAGCAATGAAGAAGAAGGTCGGTCTTCTCAACAAGGGTATGAACAAACAAAAGTGTGTTCTTGGGTTGCTAAGTGATTCACACAGATATGGCAGGGTTGTGTGAATTAAACATGAGTATGTGAACTCATGAAGATGAAGACTTAGAGTATTGGGACTCTGAGAATCGTCTCTGTAAGTCTTAGAAAACAAATCCCCGAAGTCAGTTTATAAAAGAAAACCTGGACCGAAAATAACTTAACATGATCTGCACAATTTTATCCCAGGTGGACCGATTTGGTAAGGATGCAAATCGGTCCGAGGTTGGACCGGTTCATTTTTGAAAGTGGTCTTTTAGGTTCGCATTCGATCCGGGGTCTACTGGTTCAAGAGCAAGGCGGATCGATTCGGGTAGAGGGAGGATCGGTCCGGGGGCGGACCAGTTCATTTTCCAAACCAGCGGACCGGTCCGACTGTCCAAAATTTTGATTCCTTCCTTAAATTCTTTGATATTCGGATCCGTTGATGATGATGAGATCTTGAATTTCTTCAACAATGTAGCGTCTTATGACATATACATAAATACTGGACAAAATGTCCTTACAAATCTCCTCCTATGTCTATGCCGGTACAAATGTAAAAACAAGCATCCGATATATCAAGTATAAAATTTCCTATACAAATCTACCCTTCCATGAACCCAAAACTGAAAAGGTACAAATGAATAAGACTTCATCGATTGTTCTTCAACACTTTTGATATCTCAATGCTTTTCTCATTAGGGTGTGCAATTTAAAGATCATCAAAGAAGTACCTACACACATGAGACAAAGCAAAATACCAAGTGACATATCGAGTTTGAAATGAGATACACATTGATAACAAATTATGATGAACTCTATCAAATCTCAAAAACTCAAATCAAAACTCCCCCATAATGATAATTCTTTCTCCCCCTTTTTATGATGTCCCCAAATAGACAAATGAGAAGATTAAATCAAACAAACAAAATCGGGGTGTCACAAGGAATAAACTACTATTTTTGAAACTTGTACATATCAAACAAAAATCACACCATGAATAAACACAAAACAACCAAGTCGATGATAGCGTAAATGAATGGGTGTGATCAAATTCGATAGGAAAATCAATGCATACAAACATGACATATGTGAAAGATGAATATCGGATACTCCTAACGAATGAACTCAAGATGAATATCAAAGATAAAAGTGATTTCCACACCAATAACGTCCAAAATGATTTCATGCTTTTTCAGGATTGTCAAGGAAGTGCATACCCGTTTAAATTCTCCAAACAAACTCCCTCAGATTTATATTTTGAATAGAGGTAATCTAAATTCTCAAACTTTGGAGAATTGATGGTGAAACCCTAATGGCCCATAATTTGTCATGAATTTCTTTTTATTGCCTTTAAATATTTTTGAGCTCTTTTAACCTCTTTGGACCTCGGATAATAAAATTCCTCCATTTTTCTGTCCTTTTGAACGGTGGATTTTGCGCAAAGAACAGATAATTACCTTTCGCATCCCCTCCCCGTTGCTAATTAAACACATTGTCTCACCAAAATGATTTTTACATGCATTCCAGTCTTGTCATGTTTTATCGAATATTGTACGTTATATAGACATAATTGAGCTGAAAACCCTTAAGGCAATATGAGATAGACAAGTACAATAATCTAATATATTCCTACATGTGTGCAATAAAGGAGATAGGAGTCAAACATGTAGAAAGATATCACTAATCACATCTCAAAGACTCCAAACAATGTAAAGCACACAGATTAAATGATGTAACATCTCAAATTCTATCAAACAGTCACATTGATAAATGGAATGAAATTGTGACTTGGATATCTTAAATGCTCATCCATAAATGGTGCAAATAAAAAAAATGTTTTTTTATTTTTATTTTTTTTTTATTTTATTAAAAAAAATCTTTTTGGGCTTTTCTAAAATTTTAGAAAAAGAAAATCTCTTTGGATTTTTCAAAGAAAATAAAAAGCAAAACAGGATAAAACAAAAACATATGATACAATCTAGCAATAGGCATTAGATGATCTCAAAAAGACAATGCAACCTATGCTAGACATGGCCCAACCCCTCAGTCAACTGTGCAAATCCCCAAAGACTTCCTAGGACTCTCAAATCTAAGGGAATCTAAAGGTATCGTGAAAATATCGGATAACTGACGGTTGGTGGGTACGAAGCTCAGGGATACAATTTTCTCTTCAACTAACTGACGTATAAAGTGCTCGCGTATCCTTATGTGCTTTGTGCTCGAATGCTGGACTGGATTGCGGGATATGTGTACCGCACTCTTGTTATCACAGGAAATGGTCACGGTGTCCAGTGAAATCCCATAATCCTCTAGCATCTGCTTCATCCACAAGAGTTGCGTGCAACATCTACCGGCGGCGATGTACTAGTGACACCCCACCTAATAAAATACCGGGTGATCAGTCCTATACCAAATTAAAACAAGAATCTCAGTTGGATCATCCTTAGCATCACTGTCGCAAACTTTTTTTTTGACTTACTAACCACCTAGTATTCCAAAAACTGGTGTCAATTTTAACTTTTTAATTAAACAAAACAGTACATGCGGAAATAAATATAAACCATTCACACATTTGAATAAAACTCAACTGAAATAATTAATTACACAACTTGCCGAATAAACCATCGGCCACCAAAGTGAAATAATCCAATACAATATTCAACATAGGAATAAAACAAATCTGAAAAATGACTTAAAATTCTGGGCGCCATGCCCTAAATAAAACTGGAACTGATGAGTGATTCCTACTCTAGGAATGAATGAATGATGCGTCTAATACGAACTCCTGCTAGCATCCACATATGTCGCAGCTGTGTGTCCCTGGAATAGAATATCAATCCTGGCGTCCCTGTGGCTGGACACCTAAAAGGTTTTGAAAATAATTTTATAGAAAGGGTTAGAACCCAAAACATTTTGAAAATATTTAGCAAGTGAATTAACTGGAGTAATTTAAAATGCATGAATGCGCTTCATATTTAAGTTAGTGTCGCACTCCCTTGTGGACATTCTCACCCCTCCACTATTGTGCACACCTACCGGTTACCTTAACCCCACCTAGTTGTGATACCCCATCCAACTAGTCCTGGTATAACCTTCCCTTTCCATACTACTCTAACCGGAGTATAATGATTCCTGAATTATAAGTTATTTCATAATTAACTTAATTAATTCCTCTTAAATAGTAGCATATAACCATATCACAAGTTATATAAAGTAAATACATCACACACTATATTATTACCCGTATATAATATTTACTACCATTATATACGTACCTTTGCCATAAAATCCACACATATAACATATGTATATCCATCCCTTCGAGTATACCCTCGCCGGATGACTCCCTCTAAAATCCTATCTCACTAGGTGTGCTCACAAAACCTAGTTCCCCAAGTTGGAGTCGCTCACCAACTTGGCCCAAAATATAAACATAGTGGAGGCGGTCATATTCCTTCCCTGAAAGTGAGATAAATCCATCACCCATATATACCGGACGCTATGACCTGGGGATATACTCGCCCTACTCCTCAAGCTAGGGGATTCACCCACATCGCGCAACCTCCCTTGATAGCACTAGAGTATATAAATTGAATAAATATCTAGTCACGGATATTTAATATCACACACCATATATACACGTATATATATACTATCACTACATTGTATATATATAATATGAACCCCGGCTTTATCGTGTACTCAAAATCCCATACACTAGCCTGTAATTTCCTGAGTTTGTGGCCCGACTCAACATAATTAATTTTCTCAGTTAATAATTTATCATCTTCCCGAGTCTATGCTCCGACGCTAATATAATTAGTTCACACCTCAATTAATTTAATACTTTCCCCGAGTCTATCGTCCGACTCTAATTAAATTAATTAACACACCTATTAATTTAATACCTCCCCGAGTTGGTGCGCCCAAAATATGGCTTGCGATTTAAGTGTAAATCTATCGCAACAAGTAATATCCGGTAAGTACGGAATCGTGATCCACAGGGATTGAAACACTCCTAAGAGAACTGGATTAGGTTAAAGGGATTCTCTAAACGTCACAAAAGTTAAAGTGTAAAAGATGATTTAATAGTTTGTAAAAGTGATTGAGAGTAATCTCTAAACTAACATACTATTGATGGTAAGTTAATTAATTAATAATTACGGAACTATGAAAAGAACTAAGATAATCTTGAGTTCAAGAAATTAAAGGGATCGAGGATCATTCTCCCACCTCGGATTCACAAGGAAGGGGATTATAGGGCTTGGTTGAAATTAATTCTAATCGAGCATAACTAATTAAGTCCGAACATCAACCATGTAGAAACTAAACTCAACAATGGAGGATTAGGGGTTAATTAATTATTGCTAGATGGGTTGGGTTTGTAGTAAAGCTTCAAACACTAGCCCTTGCATGATAAGAGAAGTTAAGAAACTATGATACTCCAAAACCAACACATGAACTTCCATTAAAACAATTATAAACCAAACCCTAAATATGAACTTCAAGCATCCAAGGTGGGATTATGATCCCCAATCATAAGTCTAGCTACTAATAATAGAAACTAAACTACACATGCTAGTTAACAACATAGTTAAGTTAGTTATCTAGTTTAAACACAAACCAATGCAAGAGATGGAATTAAATGCAAATTAAAGCTAGTTGAGCAAGTAGAGAACAAGTAAATGAACCTTTCTTGCATTAATAACAACAATTCAACTAGTAATCAAAGCTTCACAAGTTGATAAAAACCATAAATGAACTTTGACCTAGGAGAGAGAAGAGAGTGTTTTTCTATATCCAAATATCTAACAAAAGTAATCTATATCTACAAAAGAGGAAAAACAAGGGATATATCCCCAAACTCCAACCAAAATGGCAAACTAGTAATAAGAAGAAAGCTTGAAATGCAGGTCCGAATCGATTCGGTGCCAAATCCGAATCGATTCGGAAGTGTAGAGAATTGCTCCTGTATGAAACCGAATCGATTCGGCAGAGTCAGCGAATCGATTCGGGCCTGCTGTGAGAAGGAGAGATGCCTATATTGGCATTAGTTGTCCCATGTTTCACTGAAACTTCCGTAACTTCTTCGTTCGAGGTCGGATTCAAGCACCGTCGGAAGCCACGCGAAGATAAGAAGAAGGTCTACAACTTCCGTGAAGAAATCGGGATCAAAACCCGAGTGCTGAAATTATCAAAATGCCCCCGACTGTGCAAGTGTCAACGAAACTTTCCGGATCAAAACCAAACTTCCCAAAATGCATTCCCGAGACCTATAAAAGCTCAATAAAGACACATACAAAGTATATATGATGAATTCAAGGGTTAGTAAATAAATGAGTATAAGAACCGGGGAATACATGCACGAGAAAGCTAGAATGTACAAATTAACGGGGTATAAAATACAATAAATGTGACGAATCACACCCCGCAACTTATACATTGCTAGTCCCGAGCAATGAAGTATGAAGAAACAAGGGCCAACAACGCAACCAAATAGAGGAAATATGTACAACAACGGGAAAAAAATGCCACTTTCGTAGGCGAACGATTGCATTTAGCATATGCAATAAGCCGTTTTTAAACCCCTAGGTGGCCCTAGGGGACGAGTGAGGTCTCATGAGGGTTTCCAGGGATGACACTCACAAACATCAAATCAACTCAAACTATGATACGGAAAAATCCAATGCGTAGCTCAACAAATATCCAAGAAGCACAATTTATCAACAAAGTGAACGAAGCTCACACAAAAGACGACAATTATCGGCATTAACAAACAACTTCAATGAAAATCGAAACCATGGAAATGCGAAATAAGCGGACACATGTGGTAATTTAGATTTGGAAAAACTTTCAAAATCCATATAAAAGCCAAGGCATGCATACTCAAGTTCTCTCCGATTGTTACATTCAACAAATGAAACACTTAGAAATGGGATGTAACACACACGGGACATGCGGGCATTAAGAGTAATTGTAAAGGGAAACTAGGCCACACACATGTCATCAATGAAGAACGTAATATAAAAGTGAAAAATACAATCTCATGAAAGGATATCACATATTAACCAAGAGAAAAGCATTTAAATAGATTATCGCTAATGTTCGAATTTTGAATCTCATCACCCTAGGATCAAATAGGACTTTTGGGGTATAGAATTTAGGCTAGGTTAGGGTACGAAATGAAAGGAATGTATGAACGGATTCAAAGTGTTCAGAGTGAAAAATCGGGATAACGGGATAAAGCGGGCAATATCAAAATTGGAAAACAAGTTCCAAACCAAGCATTAAATGTATGAATTGGAGAGTGATCAAAGCTTATTGAACTATATACACAACATATACAACTTTCTCTTCTCTTTTTCTTTTCTTTTCTCATGTTTTCTTTTGTTTTCTATTTCTTTTTGCTTTCTCTTTTTCTTCACTTTTTTTCACTACTTTCTTTTCTTTGCTTATCAAACTCTCATATGCCTAAAATTGCAATCGCAATACAACAACAACATTCAATCCCAAGTAACATTCCAAACAAAGGTATGTAAGGTGTATGTATGGTCTAAAACTCCAATTTGGAGTTGGTTATTGGATTTGGGTTATGAAACGAAAGGCGAATATTTAGGCTCAAAGGAGTTAACGAGGGTAAACATATAAGGGTGAGGTCAAGGCTAATATGGGTGATATGACAAAGAGGGCCTATGATCATTTCATAAAGTTTCATGATATTCGCGGGACTAAACACCATTGAAAATCATGCTCAAGTGTTCAATCAATTAATATGCAATCAAATGAAAAGAAAATGAGATCGACAACGAGTTCATTGACAAGAAAGAGATATAGTGGGGGTATACGCTCACAAATGATGATAAGTCTCAATTTTCACTTTTGTAAGGGTATAGCATGCGCCTTAGAATAACAAATTTGAAACACTTTAAACCAAATCATAAATAATTATTTGTGTATATGCTCAAAGCTTCACAGTTTAATTTTATGATGCTATTCACAATGCAAACAATAACGGGCTAAAGGGAAATAAATCAATGACTCAAAGCATGCTTCATAGCTATACAATAGGATATGTCGATCATATAATTAATCATAGTAGATAAGAGAGAGAGAAAGAAAAAATTTTATATATATATATTTTTTTTATAAATAAATAAATAACTACTAACATGATAACCGGCATCACAATTGAAATCCATACCTCCTAACTTGAATGAAACATTGTCCCCAATGTTAGTAGGGATAAAAAGGGAAAAGGGGTTAGAAAATAGTCACCCCGTAAGGAGTAACTCGAGAAACGCGCAACGGCATGCCTGTTACAAGTTAGTACCATAAACAATAATATATACAAGAGGAAATATGAAACTGAAAATGAGTAATTTCATTAATAATTAAGAGTTGTGTACATGGGGCACAAAAACTAAAATTAGAAAATACAATCGATGTACTCTCTCCTCCCCACATTAAAACACAACTACAAAAGTAGAAACCCAAAAATCAAAATGAAGAACCACAAAAATTAGTAGCAGAGAAAGTAGGATGACCGCGGCCTACATATCGTCCGGATGGTGGCGCGGGGACTCGGGCGCGGGCGGGTCACGAGGGGCGTAAGGATCATAAAGGTACGGAGGCACAGCAGCCTCGCCCCCTCAGAGATGTGAAAATAGGTCCATCTGTGCCCGAGTAATCATGGAAATGTCGCGCTCGTAAGCGCCCCGATAAGCAGTAAAATCGGCCTGGAACGATGCAAAGTTCGACATGTACGTGCTCCGAAACTCGAAAAAATCTGCCTGCAGCTCATCCATCCGCACCCCGAGATACGCGATGGGGTCAACAGAAGATGAGGCAGGAGGTGGGACAGGATGAGGCACATCCGGAATATCCGGCATAGGAGCATCAGAGGCACGCGCAGCATCGGGAGCATCAGCAGGAGCATCCAACATTCGCTTCTTCTTCCTCTCCCAATAATCCTTTCCAAGACTCTTCTCAATGGCCTTCTCGCCAAGAAACTTGGGAAGGCGAGGAATGTTGTCCGTACTCGCCACCTCGCAATGCACATCTCTACAAATACGGGAAACCAACCGCGCGTACGGGAGGGTAGTGGTGCCCTTCTCACAGCAACCGGCCTTTAGCATCCGCTGAAGTACCAATGGGGGAAGGTTAACAATAGAGTTAGCGCCCAAGAGATGGTAAAGGAATTGGGCCTGGGCGGAGCAAAGAACAGCCTTGGTCTGGGTCGACGTGATGGAATTTACGACAACAAGGTGGATGATGCGGTGGTTGTCGGGCATAAGAGATGTGGGGAAAGTCTCCCCAGCCCAAACATTCCCTGGCGCCAGACGCGCAATCAGGGTCTCATTAGTGAGCCTCTCCTCATCGGAGCAAGGGTAATCAAAATCCTCAGTGTTATCGGCCCCAGTGAGATGCAACGCCAAGAGAGGCTTAGAAATAGGAATTCACTTACCCCGCACGTAAGCCTCGAAAGTTCTATCCCCAGTTGGGACGAGAGATGCATAGAACCTACGAACGTGCTCATCATTGACATCACCCGCCCGGGCAAGGTGATATTCCCAATTGAACTTCTGAAAGTACCGACGGACAGAGGCAGGGAAATCCTCAAGGTGCACAGGACTCTCAATAGCAATTGGGCAACCCGAAGGAAATTTAACATGGAACCAGTCCCTTTCCTGCTTGGAGCGAAAGGATTCAAAACCTCCTCGACCCAAAATTATATTGGATGTGGGATTGGAGATCGAAGAAACCTACAAGAAAAATCAATTTGATACATACACAATTAGTGTAATGCATAAAATCAATTTAGCGTGAAACAGGATCGAAAAGGAATCGGTGGTGCATGTCGGAAGAAAATGATCGGATAAGCGTATCCTACATACATCACCCTCAAGCAAGGTAGAACCTATGTCAATGTTCGATAAGAGGCACAAATTGGAACAATTTGGGGATCAACTCCTCATTTAGGCCTTTTATCGAACATGAGGTGTGCAGCTTGCTCAAAATAGGGAGAAAAAAATGCATTTGATTCTTGAAAGCCCCCAACAAATACAACACAGCAAAATAATCATCAATCAAAAGGTTCCATTTGTTGAATAGTGATTGAAATCAGTAATGAAAAATGGACAATTCATGAATCAAATACACCTTATGCTAAGATGGAAATACACACATAGCTCCCCTAGTTGAATATAATGAACACCCATTTCATATTGAAATTAACATAGAAAGATTGGAGTTGTTACCTTGGATGAGGATGCCATGGAGTGGAAAAAGAATGGAGGACTGGAAATTATAAGGGAGAGGCAGTTTTCGCAGGCAAAGGGAATAGAGAGAATGAGAAGAGGATTAAAACAAAATGTGGGATTTTTAAGTGGCAGGTGCTCCGAATCGATTCGGTAGATAAGCCGAATCGATTCTCTAATCTTGAATTGAACACTAGAAGGGGCCGAATCGATTCGATATTAATCCGAATCGATTCGGGAGAAGGGACCTGACACTTAGGACTAACCGAATCGATTCGGCAGAGTAGCGAATCGATTCGCTGACTTAAAATTTTGCTATTGGGAAAGGTCGAATCAATTCGGTATTAATCCGAATCGATTCGGTAGCAGGGATATGACTTTCTGCTAAGCTGATTTTATAATTCTCATGAGGGTTAAGTTTTGGGGCCACCTCAACTGGATTTCATGGACCAAAATGATGTACCATAAGTATGTAACTGGTCCGGAACCAAAAAAATTGCAACCCCACACATGCCGGGGGTTGCTCGGTACGAAAATTGAGGATTTAACGAACCGAATCACCCCTGCTAACGGGGCAGCTGCGTATGATGTCCGATTGTAAATCCGAAGATATTATTAGGACGTACTTCACTATGTGAACACATATCCTTCCCCTCGGTCTGACATTGCTCCAACTAAGGCTCATACACTTAACAATTTTATCGGGTTCAAGATCGGAGGATATGACACCTATCCAAAACGGACTACCCCAACCGCTGGACCCGCATTTGGTTTTGAAAACCGGATTAAGATTTGAAAGAGGGGGCCATGGGTTCTTAAAGTGACGGACCGGAGGGTTGGTGCACAAATCGATAGAGACATTTTCTACCCTATTTTTCTCCGAGCAACTCCCCTTACACGGGATTGATGACTCTATGTAAATGTCAGTTTCGGAAATGATAGAGTCATCAATCGGAGTGGAATCAAAATTCCCTAATTCATCCCCAATTTCATGATTTTCTCCTACGCCAACCTCGCCTAGCATGTCAAAACGTACATCTAACACACTCCATTCAATTTCCTCCCTCGCAATATGATCGTCATCCACATAAATCATTCTAAGGAAATTCACCTCCTTCACACAATCATCCTCGTCACTCGAGAGGTGCGACACATTGAAAATATTGACATCTAATGTCATATTCCCAAAAGACAAGTTCATTTCACCATTCCTACAATTTATCGAAGCATTCGCGGTCGCGAGGAATGGTCGTCCTAAGATGACGGGAGGTTGATTGTTCGGGCTTAAAACAGGTTGGGTATCAAGAACGATAAAGTCGACCAGGAACACAAAGGTGTCTATCTGGACGAGGATATCTTCCAAGACGCCCCGTGGAATTTTGGTGTAGCCGTCGGCCAATTGAATTTTAGTTTTGGTAGGACTAAGTTCTCCCAAGTCCAATTGAAGATAAACCGAATACGGCAAGAGGTTCACACTAGCTCCTAGATCAAGAAGAGCGCGATTAATGGCAAAGTTTCTGATCATACACGAAATAGTTGGACACCCTGGGTCCTTAAATTTTGGAATCGTGTTGTGTTGGAAAATGGAACTAACATGTTCAGTCAACTCCACCTTTTTGTGAGAAACATGATTTCTCTTAAAGGTGCACAAATCTTTCAAAAACTTTCCATAAGAAGGGATTTGCCTAATCGCGTCAAGAAGAGGGAGATTGATTTTTACTTGTTTGAATGTCTCCATGATTTCTTGATCTTTGTTGGGTTTAACAATGGGAAGGAGCCTTTGAGGGTAGGGTGGGGGAAACGGACAAGGGACTGAAGTTTTCGGCCCCTTGGTCGGCGACTTATCTCTTTTCTTTTTGGGAGTCACTTCACTCTCTCGGGGAGTTATCGTGACCTCGTCGGATACTTTCGTGGAAGGGGGGGTGGTTTTTCAATTACCTTCCCACTCCTAAGAGTGGTAATGGAATTTTCATGTTCCATAGACCTACATTGATCGGAAGAAGGAGTAGAAACATCGGAATTCATGCTATTTTGCCCAATGGGCCCATGAGGTTATGACGGGAATTTTCCTTTTTCATGCACACTCAAAGAAGCGGTCAACTTGGAAATTTCTTTTTCGAGCCTAGCATTTGTTGCTTGTTGAGAGGTCACAAAAGATTGAAAAATTTCTTCTAGACTTCTCTTGTTCGGGTGCGCGTAGGCAAGTATAACTGGTGGATGTGGTCTCGGAGGGGGACCTTTCATTATTTGGGAAGGGGGATGTTGGTTGTACGGTTGTTGGTAATTCTGAGGCGGGGGAAGACGAGATTGTGGATATTGGTAACCGAGTTGGTTACCCCAAGATGGGTTAAACCCTTGGTCGGGAACGTTTTGGGATCTTCTAAAATCTCCCATAGCGTTCGCTTGGTCATCGAGGATCACTTTGTAAGCCAGAATAGTGGGACAATCTTGGGTCTAATGAGCATTAGTGTCGCAAATGGCACACAACTCCTCAACTACGGAATGAGTTTGAACAACGGGATCTCGAATCTTCGAGCCGAACTCCTCAACTTTCTTAGATAATTTATCTAATCTCATTTTCATCTCATCCTCGTCAGTGAAGTGATACATACTAGGGTTAGACGAGGACGGAACCGAAGGTCGTGAACTGGTTTTGTTCGGATCCGAGGTATCCCATGCTTGGGTGGTCTCGGCACAATACTTGAAATGTGCCCACGCATCATCGGGATCTAAACCAAAGAACTCACCAGAGAACATTGTCTCCACCATTTGTTTCGCATTAAGTGTAAGACCATTGTGGAAAAATGAGATTAATCTCCACTTTTCGAAACCGTGGTGTGGGCATTTGTGAAGAACCTCATTAAATCTCTCCCAACATCGCTCGAATGATTCACCTTCGGTTTGAACGAATGTTTGGATTTGACTCTTTAAAGAGTTAGTGCGATGAGTTGGAAAGAATGTTTTCAAAAACTGCGCTTGCATTTCGCGCCAACTCCCTATGGAATTAGGAGCTAAAGACCAAAGCCAAGTTTTGGCCTTGTCTTTTAAGGAAAATGGGAAGAGTTTGAGTCGTGTGACATCTAGAGGACAGTTTTGATCGCTAAAGGTAGCGCACACCTCCTCAAACTCTCTAACATGAAGGTAAGGTTGTTCACTGTCCATGCCGTGGAAAGTAGGAAGTAATTGAATCATTCCATTCCGAAAATGGAATTGCGCGGCATTCTAAGGAAAAATGATACAAGACGGAGAGGTGGTCCTCTCCGGTTGCAAATAATCACGCATGGTCCTATACGGGGGGTCGGGTGCAACCCCTTGACTATCGTGCTGACTAACATTGTCGGCCATGGTTGTAGGATCGGAGTGAGCCCAGGTATATGAAGAAGACGAGACCGAACTAGAACGAGAAATTTTCGGCAAAGGTCTCCAATAATCCGAGGGTTCACTAGACGATGGTTCACGAACAGGATTTAAATTGCTACTACTCGCGTCATGCATTTACATAATTTTGGATTGATTTTTGGAAACCGTGATGTCACGGTGACCACAGGGAACGATAGTGTAAAGAGAATTTCTAAAACCTAAGATGGTTGCCAATCCCCAGCAACGGCGCCAAAAACTTGGTGCGCCCAAAATATGGCTTGCGATTCAAGTGCAAATCTATCGCAACAAGTAATATTCGGTAAGTACGGAATCGTGATCCACAGGGATTGAAACACTCCTAAGAGAACTGGATTAGGTTAAAGGGATTCTCTAAACGTCACAAAAGTTAAAGTGTAAAAGATGATTTAATAGTTTGGAAAAGTGATTGAGAGTAATCTCTAAACTAACATACTATTGATGATAAGTTAATTAATTAATAATTACGGAACTATGAAAAGAACTAAGATAAGCTTGAGTTCAAGAAATTAAAGGGATCGAGGATAGTTCTCCCACCTCGGATTCACAAGGAAGGGGATTATAGGGCTTGGTTGAAATTAATTCTAATCGAGCATAACTAATTAAGTCCGAACATCAACCATTTAGAGACTAAACTCAACAATGGAGGATTAGGGGTTAATTAATTATTGCCAGATGGGCTGGGTTTGTAGTAAAGCTTCAAACAGTAGCCCTTGCATGACAAGAGAAGTTAAGAAACTATGATACTCCAAAACCAACACATGAACTTCCATTAAAACAATTATAAACCAAACCCTAAATATGAAGTTCAAGCATCCAAGGTGGGATTATGATCCCCAATCATAAGTCTAGCTACTCATAATAGAAACTAAACTACACATGCTAGTTAACAACATAGTTAAGTTAGTTATCAAGTTTAAACACAAACCAATGCAAAAGATGGAATTAAATGCAAATTAAAGCTAGTTGAACAAGTAGAGAACAAGTAAATGAACCTTTATTGCATTAATAACAACAATTCAACTAGTAATCAAAGCTTCACAAGTTGATAAAAACCATAAATGAACTTTGACCTAGGAGAGATAAGAGAGTGTTTTTCTATATCCAAATATCTAACAAAAGTAATGTATATCTACAAAAGAGGAAAAATAAGGGATATATCCCCAAAATCCAACCAAAATGGCAAACCAGTAATAAGAAGAAAGCTGGAAATGCAGGGCCGAATCGATTCGGTGCCAAATCCGAATCGATTCGGAAGTGTAGAGAATTGATCCTGTATGAAACTGAATCGATTCGGCAGAGTCAGCGAATCGATTCGGGCCTGCTGTGAGAAGGAGAGATGCATATATTGGCATTAGTTGTCCCATGTTTCACCGAAACTTCCGTAACTTCTTCGTTCGAGGTCGGATTCAAGCACCGTCGGAAGCCACGCAAAGATAAGAAGAAGGTCTACAATTTCCGTGAAGAAATCGGGATCAAAACCCGAGTGATGAAATTACCAAAATGCCCCCGACTGTGCAAGTGTCAACAGAACTTTCCGGATCAAAACCAAACTTCCCAAAATGCATTCCCGAGACCTATAAAAGCTCAATAAAGACACATACAAAGTATATATGATGAATTCAGGGGTTAGTCAATAAATGAGTATAAGAACCGGGAAATACATGCACGGGAAAGCTAGAATGTATGAATTAACGGGGTATAAAATACAATAAAAGTGATGAATCACGAGTCTACAATCCGACTGTAATTAACTTAATTATTACACCCATTAATTTAATACCTACCCGAGTTTACAATCCGACTCTAATTAAATTAATTATCACACCTATTAATTTAATACCTCCCCGAGTCTACAATTCGACTCTCATTAAATTAATTATTACACCCATTAATTTAATACCTACCCGAGTATACAATCCGACTCTAATTAAATTAATTATCACACCTATTAATTTAATACCTACCCGAGTCTACAATCCGACTCAAATTAAATTAATTATCACACCTATTAATTTAATACCTACCCGAGTCTACAATCCGACTCTAATTAAATTAATTAACACACCTATTAATTTAATACCGATCCGAGTCTGTAGTACGACTCTCATTTAATTAGTTTACACATTAATTAATTTATACCCTTCCCGAGTCTACAGTCCGACTCTAAATTAATTAATCACAACATCAATTAATTTAATACTTTTTCGAGTCTACCTTCCGACACTACCTTCATTAATTAACACATCCATTAATTTAATAACTTGGTGTCACTCAACCATTATCCCCGGACTCTCTCACTTGGCCCATAAATTAATATTTCCCGA
This sequence comes from Sambucus nigra, assembly GCA_949130495.1. Taxonomy (NCBI): domain Eukaryota; kingdom Viridiplantae; phylum Streptophyta; class Magnoliopsida; order Dipsacales; family Adoxaceae; genus Sambucus; species Sambucus nigra. The sequence continues at coordinate 274,949,414 of OX422215.1, read as the reverse complement.
GTCTATGTTACTATTACAAGGAAGAACACAATAGGCATTCACAACCTAAGTAATCCTATAAAACAATAGGTATTTACACAACCCAATTATTCATACTTGTACCTAATATATTTCTCTCTAATATTCACTGTACTTGTTTGCTTTACAAATTTATTTCACATATGTATTAATTCAACTATTCACACAACTCTAAGGGTCCTAGTTACCCCTTGTTATATCCATTAAGTAGTTACCCTTGTTAACCCACTGACCTAAAGAATTTAAGCTCCCTCACGCTTTTCCGTAATTATATTCTTATCATCTCAAATTAGAGTACGTCACAATCAACCCTGTGAATCTCAACTTTAACTCTCTCACAAAATTAAAGTCTAGTACTCAATAATAGACCTAATTCCATATCATTATTCCATCAATATATTTCATCAAGGCCCCAACCACTTCCCCGATAAAATTTTAGACATTTGAGGCTTAAAAAGAAAAATCTCAAATTTTCGGGCAGATTAAACACCCTTTAGTAAAATTTCGATTTCTCCCTCTACAGCACTCCCATTGACCTGATTCCAAGTTCATTGGATATCTAAGAGGAATAAATTTCCAATAATGTATGGTTCACACTCTAATTCGAAGTAAAATTCAAATCGAACACGTTTAAAGTCACGCCAAAATTCTGGCAGATTACTATGTTGACAAATGAAACACCCTGTAGTAAAATGTAGATTAATCCCTCTACATAACTCTCATTGACCTGATTCTAACTTCATTGGATAGCTAAGAGAAATACCTTTCCAGGAATGTATGGTTGAGACTCTAATTCGAAGCATAAATCAAATGGCATACGTTTAAAATTGTGTCAAAAATTCTGGCAGATTGACATCTTGTGTTCATCAATTAAACCCTAAGTCATTCAAGATTCATGTTCTTCATCCAAGAACTCATAAATATTCCATGTTAATCATCAAATATATTCAAATTTAATTTTATCTTTACTTAGGGATATATAATACACATATTTCTTACTTTGAATCTCAGCCAAGTATTCCATTAATAAAACCCCATTTTTGTATCCATTTATCCCCAAAATGAATTTTAGTATACACATCACTAAAATTTGAATTGGGTATCACAATTTAGGAATAAAAAAAGTTAACCACTTGCCTGGAGTTACTCATAGGGTCTGATCCGTTGTTGATGTCCCTTAACTTGGCTCCAATAACCTTCAATTTGCTCTTGATTTGCTTTCCCCCAAATCCCCTCTCAAACCCTAGGTTTAGAGTTATGTTGGTTGCCATTCCTTAATCTCCCAATTAGGTTAAAAACCCTTAATCCCGTTTTTAACCTAATGGGCTTAATTAAAATAGCCCAAATCACTCCGTGTGGGCCCGGCTATGCCCAAAAATTTCCCGAGACCCAATTACTACCCCCGGGTACTCTTTTCTGACTATCTCGACCCATCCGAACACAACTGTGCACTCAGAATTGGCATCTGAATTAATTTATAAAAATCCTTGTCACACACCCAATTTAGTCTATACCGACTCCCGGCTGGGATAACTGCATACCCCGTCATTAATACCCAAAATGACATAATTAAATTATTACTATTCACTTAGTAAATAAATTTCCCTAAACATTAACCATTCACTCCCCGATTAATATTTAAATATATATATTGCCATAATTAATTCAATTAAAATTACAACACACAAGTAATTTAAAATTCTTGAATTAATTAAATAATAAATGCACAAAAATACGGGGTGTTACATACTCCCCCCCTTACATAGGAATTTCGTCCTCGAAATTAAGATGAGTGTAATGTTTTAAGCTTCGCATATTACTCTCTTGTCATGTGCCTCCAAGCCCACTATATCTATCCCATCCGCTTCTAACCATACGTTTCATAAGTATGCATTTAGATTACCTAGGGTGCCCATACACCCTCTACCAGTGCTTAACCGCACAAAACTTACCTTAATTAACCCGGGTGCCCATACATCCTATCCCCGCGCTCTACCACACGAAAGTTAACGGACTATGCTAGTCTTAACCCGTAATATAACTTCGAACACGTAGTCATATCACATATATAAATATATATTTACATATATATCTACTGCCCGGGTACCCAACCCATGTGCTAATGTCCAAACATCTCCCCATAAATATTTGTCTCTCAACACAAAAGTATATATGCTTACCCTTATGCTACCAAAGACAACATAAAATATTGTGCCCTTACTATCACTAGTCCTTGCGCAAAATAAACCCCGAGCTATCTCTCTTTGCTCGAAAATAAATCTAACCACCCTAATTCACTTCAGTAAACATCCCCACTTACCGGGATAAAATGTGAGAGCACAAGACCTCACAATGTGCCTATCTCACCACGCAATACAACATATGTACACACATATATATAGGATATACGCCCTCTTAGGTGATACCTAGTACCAAACATATCCTGGTGTCGTGAACACCAAAACTTAACACCACTATCCACAATAGTTAAATTCCATTGCTATCCAACCGATATTTAGAAAATATTATCAACCCTACTCCCATAATTCTCGAAAGTAGTAACTCTTCTCCAAATTCAAACAATCACTCAGTGTACACCTCCACTCTCCCATGAAGAACACCAAGGAACTCCGCTACCCTACGAAAAGTTTATTCAGAGACAATAGTTGTTACCGCCAACACACCCACTAAGTTCGACTCATTTGCGAACTCTAGTGAAAAATAAGTCTTATACTGTGACATCCTCTTTGTCACTCAAAAATATACCCCATGCCCCTAGGGTAAAAATAATTACCTCTATACTCCAGCTGCAACGGCTGGTTCTCGGGTTCCGGAGCAGCTTTTCCCTGCCCGAATGCACCCATGAATTGCTTTAGTGGCTGTACATCCAGGACCTCGTCCTGTAGTTTCCCCCTGCCTCGCTTAAGACAATATCTCTTCAAGTGTCTCGCTTTCCCCAACGATGAAACACCATCTAATACATTTTCCTTGCCACTGGTCCCTTCCATGCCGACCTTGTTGGAATTCCTGGCCATCCTGCCGATAGCCTCCAGTTCTAAATCGTTTGGCATGATTTCCTTGTCAAAAATCCTGCCCCTGATCTCCCCCAATTCTGCTGCAGGGATACCCCACTGGTATTGTTCCCTCCTGCCTTATCCGACTGGCTTGTTTTCACTCCCCTCCCACTTCCTTTCACGTGGAAGCGATATTCTCGACAGTGCCGGAGTGCTGCGTTAACGACATCAGTATAATCTACTAATGTGGAATTATCTATTAAAGGTTGTCTGATTCTCCAGACTAACCCGTCCATAAACTTTTATTTTTTTCTCTTTTCCTTGCTTACCTCATCCAGTACAAAATTTTGCCAACGAGTGAATTCCTCCTCGTAATCGTCCACTGAACGGTCCCCTTTGAGTCACCTAACAAAATTTTCTCCTCGTTTTGGTCTCAACCCCTGGAGGATAACACTTGTTGTCGAACCGCACCCACAACTCTGCAATGGCTAGTATGTCCCTTTCCTCAACTATGGTGATCGACTCCCACCACTGTAGCGCTGCTCCCACTAAACTAAAAGTGGTTAGCATTTTCTTTCGCACCTCATTGCAATCTCCCATGCGTAGGTGACGCTGGATATCTCTCTTCCTTAACACGCTAGCATTACATCTGAACCCTCTGGCAACTCCGGTGGTTTCCCACTAAAAACAACATCTCTTTCTTATTTCCACCCCGACGACCCCGCGTGAGTCTGAACATCTGGCGCCACTAACACTTGTGGCGGATCCCATGGAAAGTACCCTGCCGTTGCGACCACCGTCGTTTCAACTACCTGGGCCACTATTTCAGTTACCTATGCAGCGAAAATCATCCCTGGTCGTTGTTGCGGTAGCTCTTGCTCCTAACGAGCCTCCCTCGTCTCATCTCCCCCTACTGCCCTAGCTGCTCTCTCTCTCCAGGGCGTCATCTGGAATGAGAATCAAATTTTGTATGAGTTCACTCTCAAATATAAATTTCGCAGAAGAACGTCTATGCGCAAACGTATGAGAATACAACAATCCTATAATAGGTCTCTATATCAAAGATTGCTAAGCCAAAACGTGAAAAGATGCACAGATCCTAAGAACACTAGAACCTGATGCTCTGATACCATCTGTGACACCCCGCCTAATAAAATACCGGGTGATCAGTCCTATACCAAATTAAAACAGGAATCTCAGTTGGATCATCCTTAGCATCACTGTCGAAAACTTTTTTTTTACTTACTAACCACCTAGTATTCCAAAAACTGGTGCCAATTTTAACTTTTTAATTAAACAAAACAGTACATGCGGAAATAAATATAAATCATTCACACAATTGAATAAAACTCAAGTGAAATAATTAATTACAAAACTTGTCGAATAAACCATCGGCCACCAAAGTGAAATAATCCAATACAATATTCAACATCGGAATAAAACAAATCTGAAAACTGACTTAAAATTCTGGGCGCCATGCCCTAAATAAAACTGGAACTGATGAGTGATTCCTACTCTAGGAATGAATGAATGATGCGTCTAATACGAACTCCTGCTAGCATCCACATATGTCGCAGCTGCGTGTCCCTGGAATAGAATATCAATCCTGGCGTCCCTGTGGCTGGACACCTAAAAGGTTTTGAAAATAATTTTATAGAAAGGGTTAGAACCCAAAACATTTTGAAAATATTTAGCAAGTGAATTAACTGGAGTAATTTAAAATGCATGAATGCGCTTCATATTTAAGTTAGTGTCGCACTCCCTTGTGGACATTCTCACCCCTCCACTATTGTGCACACCTACGGGTTACCTTAACCCCACCTAGTTGTGCTACCCCATCCAACTAGTCCTGGTATAACCTTCCCTTGCCATACTACTCTAACCCGAGTATAATGATTCTTGAATTATAAGTTATTTCATAATTAACTTAATTAATTCCTCTTAAATAGTAGCATATAACCGTATCACAAGTTATATAAAGTAAATACATCACACACTGTATTATTACCCGTATATAATATTTACTACCATTATATACGTACCTTTGCCATAAAATCCACACATATAACATATGTATATCCATCCCTTCGAGTATACCCTCGCCGGATGATTCCCTCTAAAATTCTATCTCACTAGGTGTGCTCACAAAACCTAGTTCCCCAAGTTGGAATCGCTCACCAACTTGGCCCAAAATATAAACATAGTGGAGGCAGTTATATTCCTTCCCTGAAAGTGAGATAAATCCCTCACCCATATATACCGGACGCTATGACCTGGGGATATACTCGCCCTACTCCTCAAGCTAGGGGATTCAGCCACATCGCGCAACCTCCCTTGATAGCACTAGAGTATATAAATTGAAGAAATATCTAGTCACTGATATTTAATATCACACACAATATATACATGTATATATATACTATCACTACACCGTATATATATAATATGAACCCCGGCTTTATCGTGTACTCAAAATCCCATACACTAGCCTGTAATTTCCTGAGTCTGTGGCCCGAATCAACATGATTAATTTTCTCACTTAATAATTTATCATCTTCCCGAGTCTATGGTCCGACTCTAATATAATTAATTCACACCTCAATTAATATAATACTTTCCCCGAGTCTATCGTTCGACTCTAATTAAATTAATTAACACACCTATTAATTTAATACGTCCCCGAGTTTACAATCCGACACTAATTAAATTAATTCTTACACCCATTAATTTAATACCTACCCGAGTCTACAATCCGACTCTAATTAAATTAATTATCACACCTATTAATTTAATACCTCCCCGAGTCCACAATCCGACTCTAATTAAATTAATTATTACACCCGTTAATTTAATACCTACTCGAGTATACAATCCGACTCTAATTAAATTAATTATCACGCCTATTAATTTAATACCTACTCGAGTCTACAATCCGACTCTAATTAAATTAATTATCACACCTATTAATTTAATACCTACCCGAGTCTACAATCCGACTCTAATTAAATTAATTAACACACCTATTAATTTAATACCGATCTGAGTCTGTAGTAAGACTCTCATTTAATTAATTTACACATTAATTAATTTATACCCTTCCCGAGTCTATAGTCCGACTCTAAATTAATTAATCACAACATCAATTACTTTAATACTTTTTCGAGTCTACCTTCATACTCTACCTTCATTAATTAACACATCCATTAATTTAATAACTTGGTGTCACTCAACCATTATCCCAGGACTCGCTCACTTGGCCCATAACTTAATATTTCCCGAGTCTATGTTCCTATCACAAGGAAACACACAATATGCATTCACAACCTAAGTAATCCTATAAAACAATAGGTATTTACACAACCCAATTATTCATACTTGTACGTAATATATTTCTCTCTAATATTGACCGTACTTGTTTGCTTTACAAATTTATTTCACATTCGTATTAATTCAACTATTCACACAACTCTAAGGGTCCTAGTTACCCCTTGTTATATCAATTCAGTAGTTACCCTTGTTAACCCACAGACCTAACGAATTTAAGCTCGCTCACGCCTTTCCGTAATTATATTCTTGTCATCTCGAATTAGAGTACGTCACAATCAACCCTGTGAATCTCCACTTTAACTCTCTCACAAAAATAAAGTCCAACACTCAATAATAGACCTAAGTCCATGTCATTATTCCATCAATATATTTCATCAAGGTCCCAACCACTTCCCCGATAAAATTTTAGACATTTGAGGCTTAAAAAGAAAAATCTCAAATTTTCTTGCAGATTAAACACTCTCTAGTAAAATTTTGATTTCGCCCTCTACAAAACTCCGATTGACCTGATTCCAAGTTCATTGGATAGGTAAGAGGAATACCTTTGTAGGAATGTATGGTTCACACTCAAATTCAAAGTAAAATTCAAATCGTACATGTTTAAAGTCACACCAAAATTCTGGCAGATTACTATGTTGACAGATGAAACACCGTGTAGTAAAATGTAGATTACTCCCGCTACGGAATTCCGATTGACCTCATTCGAATTTCATTGGATATCTAAGATAAATACCTTTCCAGGAATGTATAGTTAACACTCTAATTCGAAGTACAACTGAAATGGCACACGTTTAAATTTGTGTCAAAAATTCTGGCAGATTGACATCTTGTGTTCATCAATTAAACCCTAAGTCATTCAAGATTCGTGTTCTTCATCCAAGAACTCATAAAGATTCCACGTTAATCATCAAATATATTCAAATTTCATTTTATCTTTACTTAGGGATATATAATACACCTATTTCTTACTTTGAATCTCAGCTAAGTATTCCATTAACAAAACCACATTTTTGTATCCATTTATCCCCAAAACGGATTTTAGTATACACATCACTAAAATATGAATTGGATATCACAATTTAGGAGTAAAAACAGTTAACCACTTGCCTGGAGTTACTCGTAGGGTCTGATCCATTGTTGATGTCCCTTAACTTGGCTCTAATAACCTTCAATTTTCTCTTGATTTGCTTTCCCCCAAATCCCCTCTCAAACCCTAGGTTTAGAGTTATGTTGGTTGCCATTCCTTAATCTCCCAATTAGGTTAAAAATCATTAATCCCGTTTTTAGCCTAATGGGCTTAATTAGAATAGCCCAAATCACCCCGTGTGGGCCCGATTATACCCAAAAATGTCCTGAGACCCAATTACTACCCCCGGGTACTCTTTTCTGACTATCTCGACCCATCCCGACACAATCGCGCACTCAGAATTGGCATCTAAATTAATTTATAAAAATCCTTATCACACACCCAATTTAGTCTATACTGACTCCCCGCTGGGATAACTGCATACCCCGTCATTAATACCCGAAATGACGTAATTAAATTATTACTATTCACTTAGTAAATAAATTTCCCTAAACATTAACCATCACTCCCCGATTAATATTTAAATATATATATCGCCATAATTAATTCAATTAAAATTACAACACACAAGTAATTTAAAATTCTCAAATTAATTAAATAATAAATGCACAAAAATACGGGGTGTTATAGTACTCAGCCTCCGCAGTGGGAAAAAGAGATGGAGTTTTGCTTCTTGCTCATCTTGGAGACAAGAACATAACCAAAATAGAAACACCCACCAGAAGTGCTCCTACAGCCATCTACATCTCCGGCCCAATCAGCATCTGAATAGGCAGATAAACGGTCACTGGTATCAAAGGAATACCAAATACCATATGAGAGAGTCCCACTCACGTATTTGATAGTACGTTTTAGAGTGAGTAAGTGTGACTCTTTTGGGGATGCTTGATATTGCGCACAGACTCCAACACTAAAGGCTATGTCGGGACAACTGGCAGTCAAGTAAAGGAGACTACCTATCATACTTCGATACAAGGTTTTCTCTACGTCCTTGCCTGAAGTGTCCTTACTAAGCTTGATAGAAGTACTCATAGGTGTATGGGCATGCTTAGCGGAGTCTAAACCAAATTTCTTCACTAGGTCTCTAGCATACTTGGATTGGGAGATAAACATCCCATCCTCAAGCTGACGAACCTGGAGACCGAGGAAGAAAGTAAGCTCACCAACCATGCTCATCTCAAACTCACTTTTCATCTCCTCCTCAAAGTGATGAGTATGTTGGGAGCAAGTATATTGAAAGACTATGTCGTCCACATAGACCTGGGCAACCAAAATAGCATCGTCATCTCTCCTGACGAACAACGTCATATCAACTCCCCCTCTCTTGAAGCCACAGGATAAGAGATAGGAAGTAATCCTTTCGTACCATGCACGGGATGCTAAACGTGCTCAGGGTGCTTAGGGTCTTCAAACCCTTTTGGTTGTTCCACATAAACTTCCTCCTGTAGAATGCCATTCAGAAAGGCACTCTTGACATCCATCTGATATAACTTGAAGCGCAGATGACATGCGATGGCGAGTAGTAAACAGATGGACTCAAACCTCGCAACAGGATAAAATGTCTCCCTAAAGTCTAGACCCTCTATCTGTGTGTAGGCTTGAGCGACTAACCTAGCCTTATTTCTGATTATGGTACCATTTTCATCCATTTTATTCTTGAATATCCACCTGGTACCTATCACATTAGTCTCACTGGGTCGGGGGACAAGTTCCCAGACATTGTTCTTTTTAAACTGAAGCAACTCATCCTGCATAGCAGATATCTAGTGTTCATCCTTGAGTGCTTCTTTGTAATTCTTGGGCTTGACTTTGGATGTGTAGCACAAGTGGCTAACAACGTTCTCTAGCTGAGCACGAGTCTTGACCCCTAGATTGTGATCACCAATAATGGCATAAGGGTCATGAATCTTGTGAACCCAAGCAGGAGTGTCCCCTAACACATGAGTAGGGTCCACAGAGTGTGGGATGGGGACAAGTAAATAACTCCCAGAAAAGTCCTCATCCTCACACTGAAGGTTAGGATCAATAACCTTTGGACGTTCGTCATCTTGCACGGTGACGTTTATTGATTCCATAACGTTAGAGCTCTTCAGGTTAAAAACCCAGTACGCTCTACTATTCGATGAATATCCTAACAATATTCCCTCGTCACTTCGGGAGTCAAACTTTCCTAATTTCTCTCTATCCCGAAGGATGTAGCATTTACTCCCCAAAACACGGAAATATGCAAGGTTGGGTTTCTTGCCAGTCCACAATTCATAAGGCATCTGAAGTGTGTGTGGCCGCAGATAAACCCTATTCATCGTGTGGCATGCAGTAGACACTGCCTCTGCCCAAAAAATTTCCTAGAAACATTACAACCTAAAAGCATAGATCTAGCCATTTCTTGGATCGTCGTATTCTTTCTCTCAACAATCCCATTTTGCGAAGGGGTCTTCACAGCAGAAAACTCATGTTTCATCCCAAGTTTATCACAGTACAGATCTACTTTTACTTCCTTAAATTCTATCTCGTTATCACTACGGATCATAATAATCGAGACTCCGTATTGATTTTGTAGGACACGGCACTTGGTCATTATATATTCAATAGCATCGGATTTCTCCCTTAGAAAACCTATAATAGAATATCTGGAGAAATTTTTTACCATCACGAGGATATACCTCTTACCACCCAAAATCTAAGTACGAGTACGACCCATAAGATCCATGTGAATCAGCTCAAGTACTCGGGAGGTGGTAATGGAATGCAACTTCCTATGAGGGCTCCTAATTTTCTTTCCCAACTGACAGGGTCCACAAACGGTGAAAGTTGACTTTCCAAGAGATGGTAAGCCACGTACTAGGTCCTTTTTAGCTAAACGAGTCAAATCTCTAATGTTCACATGACCTAGATATTGGTGCCACAAATCCATAGGCGTGATTGTGGCGCTGTTGCAGACAAGTGAAGAAGTGGGCATAGTCCCATATAAATTATCCTCGGTCCTCACCCCTTGCACTAAAAGTTTATCGGCTTGATTGAGACATTACACACGTCCCGATCAAACTTTACTGCAAAGTCAGCGTCGCCTAGCTGGCTAATGCTGAGAAGGTTTGCTTTTAAACCTTTGATATACAAAACATTATCTAGCTTTGGAAATCCTGGTAACTCTACAGTCCCTCGTCCTACAATGCTAGACTTGCTCCCATCTCCAAAGGTGACTCTACCTTCCTTATATTCCTCTAGGTAGGTAAAAAATGAGACATCACCTGTCATGTGTCTAGAGCACCCACTATCAAAATACCACTATGAGGTATTATGTTCTTTGAGAGAAACATGAACAAAAAAGGCTTTCTTATCTTTCTTAGTCACCCAAGAAGTGGTAACCTTTTGTTTACCCTTATTGTTGTTGGTTTTAGCCGTAATGTGAGAAGCATTTACTGACGGCAAAGACATCCATCGTAACTCCTCCATCAAACTCTGTGATGTGGAAGCTAAAAACTCAACACGCTCTCTTAGACTGGCAAACTCATTAGTATGAAGTGGTGGAGAAGAAGTACGTCGTGTCCGACCCAAACTATTGAAAAACTCCCTAAGGTGGCCTTTTCTTTTGCAATATGTACAAAAGAACACAGTCTTAGGCGGACCTTGGTTTGCTTTTCTTGGTCAAACATTCCTTCAAGGTTTTTTACGATGACCATAAGGAGTAGTAGTAAACTCAGGGACTGGTCCTGGTACAATTTGGGACGTGGAGGCACCATCATAACCAATTCCCTATCGATCACCGAAACCTAAAGCGGGGCTGAGGAGTATCTTTCGCATCTTCCCAAATCTGTCCTTGATTTGTACCTTGACTTCCCATTCTCTCTCAAGATCATGAGTAAGATGCGCAACAAGGGCTTCAAGTTTCTTCCAAGTCTCCATGGAAGTATGGAGCTCACTCATAAGACTAGCCACTTGTTTAGTTAAGTCCCCTCTCTCTTTCTCAAAATAACTCTCTTTCATAACACAAGCAAACTCTCTCTCTATCAGGGTGGTGTAGATGGAGGACTCTCTCTCTCTTGATTTTCTTAAATCTTCCTCTAAACCAGTTATCTTAAGAACTAACGCTCTGTTATTATTTTTAGTTTTAAATTACTCAGAATATAACTCATCGTAGGCACGTTGAATATCACTCTCGCTCTCACTTGTGTCATCTTTCCCCTCACTCACATCGATCTCACTGTCGAGCTGTCCCGGTGATGCATCATCCTCATCGTTGTGAGGAGAACTAGAACTGCTCACATGACTAGCCATGAATGCAGGGAAGTTACACTCATGCGGTGACTCGTCTTCAGAATCCACCGACTCGACCTCACTATCGTCCCTAAGGGTAGCATTTGGGACAACTTTCCCTTTCTCTCTGTTTAGACGTGTGGAACACTCAAAGGCTCTATGACCCCTACCGTCGCACTCAAAACACCTCTCACTTTCTTTCTTAAGAGGATCTTTAAAAACTTTTTCATTTTTCTTTTCAAACTTATTTTTCTCAAACTTCTTTTTATCTTTAAAATTACCATTTTTCTTAAATTTGAGAATTCTTTTGAAATTTTTAGCAAAAAGAGCCAAATCATCTAAGTCAAAATCACACCCAGAATCAAACGAATCTGTCTCTCTTTTTCTAGTTGACTCTCCCCTCTTTCGTGTCGACCCCTCACTCTTTCTCTCTTGGGCATTAAGAGTGATTCCCTTTTCTTTAGTCTTGACAGTTTTAGGGAACATATCAATTTCATATGTTTGCAAGTCTCCTACAAGTTCCTACAATTTTAACGTATTTAAATTACCCATAGAATTTAGCACAGTGACTTTAGGGATAAAACGCTTAGGAAGGGAATGAAGAATCTTTTTAACTACTCTAGCATTAGAAATATGATCACCAAGATTAAATCTAGTATTAACAATGTCAGATAGCCTAGCATAAAAATCATCAAAACATTCAGTTTCATGCATGGTGATGGTTTCAAATTGAGTTGTTAAATTTTCCAATTTAGACTCTTTTACAGCATTAGTCCCTTCATGGGTAAGTTGCAAAACACCCCATGCCTCTTTTGACGTGGTGCACGTCATGATGCGTCGGAACTCATCAGGAGTGATGGATCCGGAAATAGCACTTAAACCGTTAGAATTAAAAGATGAACATTTAAATTCTTCTTCAATCCAAGTGGTCACAGGTTTTAAATTGGTCACATTTTCAATAGTCAACTAAAATACAGACATGTTCATCTATGGCCTTTGAAGCAGACTTCCTGCGGGTTTTCCAGTATGCATAGTTTGTCCGGTCAAAAACAGGCATTTTATTATATGATTTCTCCATTGAACACACTCTTTTTCAAAAATCAATTTTTAGAAAATTGATATCTTAGAAAAATTTTGCTGAAAATTAGGAATACGCGATAGATTAGCGTAACCTGTTCTCATACCAATTTGAAGAGTTGCACGTGCATTCAAATAGAGATATTATATAATCTCAGTTTTATGAGTTAAGTCCTTTCATGCAACTAGGTGTGATTGAATAAGATGTAAAACATGCTAGTATAATCAAACACACACAATTGAGGAAAATCCCCCAAAGGGGCAAAACCATTTATTTTCATTATAATATTGTATCATACAATTTCTCGGATTACAATGAAAAATACAGTGACATAGAATTACCCGCAGGCATTGGATCCGTAGTCGGCGGATGGAAGTTTCCCTTTCCAGGGGGGCTGCAAAGAGGAAGAAGGTCGGTCTTCTCCACAAGGGTATAAACAAACAAAAGTGTGTTCTCGGGTTGCTAAGTGATTCACACAGATATGGAAAGGTTTTGTGAATTAAACATGAGTTTGTGAACTCATAAAGATGAAGACTTAGAGTATTGGGACTCTGAAAATCGTCTCTGTAAGTCTTAGAAAACAAATCCCCGAAGTCGGTTTATAAATGAAAACCTGGGCCGAAAATAACTGAACACGATCTGCACGATTTTATCCCTCGCGGACCGGTCCGGTAAGGATACGGATCGGTCCGAGGTCGGACCAGTTCATTTTTTAAAGTGGTATTTTTGGTTTGCATTAGATTCGGGGTCTACTGGTTCAAGAGTAAGGTGGATCGGTCCGGGTAGAGGGCGGATCGATCCGGGGGCGGACCGGTTCATTTTCCAAATAGGCAGACCGGCCCGACTGACCATAATTTTGATTCCTTCCTTGAATTCTTTGATATTCGGATCCGATGATGATGATGATGAGATCTTAAATTTCTTCAACAATATAGCGGCTTATGACATATACATAAATACTGGACAAAATGTCCTTACACTTTTCCTCTCTTTATCACGTAGGTTGAAACTAACAGGCCACCAACCCTAAATGATTTTAATTAAACACAATTTTCGTCCATTTAATTACCCAAAAATTCAAAAAGAACAAAATACCCCTTCGGGATGTCGTTTTAGGCTGAAATGTCCCGGACTCCAATTTAAATACCCGAGTAGTGTTTTCTTACTATTTTGACCCCTCCAGACACTCTGGAGCACTCAAAATAGTCATCCGAGTTATACAAAAATAATTTACCTTTTAAACCCCCAAATACATACTAGTGACGCGACTTATACTCGTCCCAAATATTTATAACATAACTGCCTCGTATCTCATTCCCGGGGATAATATTATTTTAATAACTACTAACTCTCATCATTATCATAAAATTGGATTAATTATAATTTAAATTTTCTCCCTTTAATTTAATTAATCCCCATTTTCAATAATTTCATAAAAATAAATATGTGTAAAAATACGCGGTATTACATTAGATTCCCCTAAAAGTAAATTAAAACAAATTCGTTTGTTTCATCCACCGTTTGATTGGTAGGAGTTGAAATAGCTCTGCTTCTCAAATAGTCTGGTTCTTCATATCTTTCAAGAAAATTGGTGTATGTACTGAATATAATATTAGTAATGTGGTCATCTGAATCAAGAATAAGGCATTCATCTGCTATTTTCACCCAATATGGATATTCATTATCATCAAAATATGTAAGAGGTAATCTTCCATCACCAAGTGAAAGAACCCATTCATTAAAGGAAGTTGTATCTTCGATACACATGTTTTGATTTAAGGTTAAAACATGGCATGATTCCCATAGGCATGACTTGTTAGTTGGATACTTTATAATGTTTTCTGCCCTTCAAGCACAACCTGTAATGTTTGTCTAAAATCTCTTCCTATGATCACTCTAATTCCTTCAAAAAGTTTATCCTAGGAACTTTTTCCTTTAAATTTCCATCCCATATAATCAAACTGGACCTTTTTATTAATTTTGCAAGTTATGTCCCCTGGTGAATATGATCAGTCAAATCAGAATGGATATCAACGGGAAAAGAAAAACCTCAAATGGACTATATGACCTACTGGTAGCAATGAAGAGGACATCCCTAACGAAGTTACAACAAGAACCTTTTTTCCTTCTGAACTTTAACGGGAAATAATTGTCATGTATGAGTACGTTTTCCTTGTTCCACTAGCACTTTGACGAAAATACAGGCCTCATTTGTCTTAGTATACCAAGTTGAAAAAGTTGTACACATTGAGTTAATCTTCATTTAAACCTTTAATAAGATTTATGTGTTCACGCTGACACTTATCAGCATTATACGAGATTTCCTCCCTTAATAGAAAATTATCGCGTTCACGTATTAGTGACAGATTCAGAAGGGGTAGCGGTGGGAATTCCTTGAGGGTCTCTTCCCATTTTTCATTAAAACATCTTCAATCTCATAAAGGGCGTAGTTTTTTAATTTTGTTTCACTGAACTTCTGTTAGGGGAAATTCAAATGTTATTTTCACGGATAACGAATGTGTTATGATAAGATTTCCCAGTTGTCTTCCCAAAGCATAAGAGGATCGCTTACCTTGCAAAAAAAAAAAATTGTAAATAGATCACATAATTTATGCCCTATATCCCATTGTGAAGCCTGGGTTAAAGCGTCCTTCCATTGCCGATCATCTTTGAGCAATCCACGAGCATGGATCGTTACACGTTGGCTAGACAATTCCATTCATAGTTTTAACTTCATCGTAGTTTCTAGTGCCTCGAACTATGTTTAATATAATTTGAAGGTAAAACGTTTTACCTGAAGGTTGATATGCATATACGATACGACCAAGGCATGTACCATAATTTCTTCTTATCCCCTACTTCTCTAGTGATTGCCACACCCATTTCATAAGGAACTCAATATAGGTTAATTGTCTCGAATCTTCATGCTTAACATTTGTGGACATCCATTCTGTGAACATAATTGTCTCAACACCTATTCTATCAATGAATGTGTCTAAATTGTCAGTCTTTAAAAGTAAAGATTTTATCCTTTGGTTAATGGAATGTCAGATGTTAAACACTAACAGTACAATATTGTATATCAAATTTATATATCCTCCAACAAGCTTCTCATGCAAATAAATAACAATAATCCAGGAATTTTTTTGTCTCATCAACCTCTTTTACCTCTTGATTGTCATTCTGAGTGCTTCTAGGTGTGTTTTCCCCTAAGACCATTCTAGTTCTATCAGGGACTTTATTGATATACTTAAATAGGTATTTACTTTCTATAGACTTGTTGCACGATTCGACATTTACATAAGCTTGATATTTGACCACTAAGTCAATATCACGAGGGATCACAAATCTATTATCAAGCTTTATCCCCATTCTCTCAACATATCTACCATCATCCCTTTTGCTGTTTATATGGAGCTCATTTTAGTCTATTATTGTTTGATCATAATATATGTGTGGAAAATGTTTAGAGAAAATTTAATTTGACATATACGGAGATTTTATGTTGGCATACCAACCAGAATGTGGATCCTAAACTGCAAAATAGTGGCGCAGCTTGATGGGATTACTTTTACAATTAGGAATTTCAACAAAGATGATTTTGTAAACAGTGGTAGCTGTTGGTTGTTTATCATTAGGGTGTAAAAAATAGAAGTATATGCACAAGTAGAAGTCCTCTTTTCTGAAATTTAGTTGTATATATTGTTGTAAAAAATGGCATCTCAAGTAAAATATATATAATATCATCGTATTCTATATACATAAAAAACTGCTATAAGTTTTCTTACGGGTTAAAATAAATATAAAATTTTGAACCTACTAATACTTTACCTAAATTACTTTGCTTTATCAAGTCATCCATGAGATTATGAAGCTCTATTTTCAATACTCTTGTCACAATATATGGTCTATCATCGGGAAGCTGCCAAGTTGAGTTCAAAAGTCTTTATATTCAGTCCTTTTTGTATTTTTTATGAATGTGAGATGTAAATTTGTATTACCAAACCATCGACAAATAGCCATTGCATCCTAGAATTTTTTTTCCATGAATCATGGACCTAATGTAAAGGAAGTTTCCTAGCAGATGTCGAAGTTAAATCTCCCTGCAAGATGACATCCTTAATCCTTTTATATAATTCTTCTTCTAACATTGATTAGTTAGAGTGATCCCAGCGTAAAATTTCTTCTTCTATGCTTGTATATTAACTGACAACAAATTTTTGGAATAATCTGCCTCAAGTAATAGAGTTTTGTTTCATTTTTTCTTTGTGAGAGCCTGAATTCATAATACTCTTTTAGAGTAACGTAATTCCTTTTAGTATGATGCTTCCCAATGTTATTTTAATATTTAATACCCAATTAGAACCCATCTTCACCATATGGAAATATTAAACAATATTTCATCGCCATAAATGAACGATGAGGATCTCTAAAACTTTGCAACATGTTGGACTTATGCTAAACAACCACATCCTTGCTAACATTTTGCTCACCTATATCACTGATAATCAGTGCAGCAACTTTCGATGCGCTAGGTAGATTTTATACCGTAGGATCGTTCGATCATTATCCAACCAATCTTATTATTATGGGTAGCTTTTATGATTATTTTAAACGATCATGCACCATGAGAAATACTTTAACCTGTTTGTTATGTTCGTCATGCATTCGCGCCATATTTGAGATAACCTCATGGCTTAATTTTGATGAATTTATGTCGTCGCCTAATGCCATGAGTCAGTTGTTAAATTCATTGTCGATATCATTGATATAAAGCTAAGAAAATTTAAATAGTTGGCCTGAAATAGGCAGTAGTGAACCGATCTTGTGGTGGTTTTGAGCACTAATAGGATAATTGTATGGTGCTCATCTAGTGTTTTTATGACTGTCTATAGTAGAATTATTAGATGTAAAATCGAACATCGAGTTGTATGCTATGATATTATCTTTAAACCTCAATATTTGGTTTCGGCCTGTAGATGTTAGCATATCGTTTGAAAAGGAAGTTTCACTTTTCCTTCTTGGCAACACAAGAAAAAATTAGGATTCCTGGGTTTCTTACACTTGTCATTTAGCTCTTCGTACCAAAGGATTGCTAAAAAATTTGGGCAAGTGTTTGTTGCTTCTCCAAAATCTTATAAGTGAAGATACTTCACTAAATAATGGGGAACATTATAAATTATTCGCACTATTATTAAACATGGGTAAGTCTTTAGAGTAAAAGAACTTATCTAAATTGTAAATATGATAAGATTAATTCCTAAATTTTAATGTGTAACTGACTTGACTACTCGTATTCATAATCCTTTACCTTTGTCCCCAACATAAGGAGCTAAGTCTAACTTGACATTATAAACACGGACCAAAGTCAAATAAATTTTTAGACTTAACCCCTTATTTTTATTCAATATTTAGCAAAATCCTCTCATTCTGGGGGTTATATCAAAGAGATTAACAATGTGAGGATTAAGTAAAATATCACATTAGAAGTGGTGGTTATGTAAAAAAATCAATTAAAATTAAGGTACAAATTACAAATTTTATTTTAAAAGATAATATAATAAATTTAATGAGAATTTATGTAGTCACCAATTTTATTTTAAAAAGAAGAATAGAATAAATTATATCAGAATTTATGTAGAATGGTCAGGATCATTGATTTCATTATAATTAATAAGGTTTTAAAATAAAAAATAATTAGCTTTCAAATTAAAGTGAAAAAATAAAGTTACTACTAAGAGCAACTATATTTTAGTTTGGGCACCATGTTACTTAATAATACACCATCAGTGTCTTTGTTCTTCTTAACACAATACAGGACCGTTAGGATTTTTTTAAATAATAATTCTATATAATGTGCTCCATAATTATATTAATACTAATAGTTACTTTGGTTAATGAAAGGGCACTCTAAGAACCAAGAATCAAACTGTAACAACCCTCGCTTTTGAGATTCTATTTTATATTTAATCTGCTAATTATAGTGATTAAATAAAGATGTTGATTTGTGGAGTAGGTATTAATTTAAGAAAGATAAGTTAATATCTACTATGATGTTGCATATTTACCGTATGTAGAGGTGAATTTTTGCAATGTTATGTTTTATTATTATGTCATAAGAATTTAAAATGACATTTGGGCTTGAAATGAAATCGGAACCTAAACTAAATTTTAAAATCTCCAAATGATAATTTGGAGGGTGCCATTAGTTCCGGGAGGTTTGAGATAGTCAAATTGTGTACCATATTGTATTTCGAGTTTCTAGGCAGTTTTGACTAGTTGTAGTTTATATGAGTAGATGCGTATTATTTTACTGCATATTAATCACTTAAGTTGGAATTTTAAGCAAGCCACGATTTATGTCTTCACCTAAGTTACTATTCCTTTAATTTCCTTGTTAAGCCTAGATAAAGAATAAGGAAGAAGAACCTTGGGGAAAATAGGAGAGATTGAAGCTTGGGTGTTGATCTTGCCTATAATCTTCACCAAATCTGAAGTTACAACATTAAGGCAAGTTTTCTACTTGCTAGTGTATGATTTAAGTAGAGTAATTTGCATTGATAGTTATGGTTATGTATGGTTTATGGAAGTTAGGGTTTTCTTTGATTTATGGGCTTTAGATCTTTGGAAGTTAAATTGATATGGTTTGAAGGTAAAATTTGGTTGGATGATGCATTTATTGTTAGTTGGTAGCATTAAAAGGATAGGAAATGGAATGGGTTGAAGTTGGGTAAAGATATGGAGTCAAAGAATCCATAAATTAAACTTGGAATTTCTGCAGAACCGAATCGATTCGGCCTGGCCGAATCGATTCGATGGGAGACAGTTTCCAAGACTGGGTTGTCCGAATCGGTTCGGTTCATCCGAATCGATTCGGCCTTATGCAGAATCTCATTTTTCCTGACCGAATAGATTCGTCTAGTCCGAATCGATTCGCCTTTAAGATCCCAAATCTATTTGGCTAGTCTGAATCGATTCGGAAAGCTTATTTTTTTCAATTATTTTTCTTTTTAAATTTTACCCCCTTTCTTAGGATTATGACCTAGGACCCTTCTTGTATGAAGTAAAATTAGGATTTTAGAGTCCTAGTTGAGTTTTGTCGTTACCCTATAGTTGAGTGGGATCACTTCGAGTTTATTCTAGGGCACTTGAAGTGATACTTAGGTATCACTTCTCTTTTGGGAAATTAGTTGAAGTTACAGTTCTAAGCCCATATGTGGAGATGTTAGAAGCCCTTGGTGGTATATAAAATCTTGGGTCTTATGAGAATTCGAGAAATGGTTTAGAGAATACTTTGGGACATAATGATATGATGAAATTGAATAAGAATTATTCAAAGATAAATGTTTCAAGTAAATGAAACACATGAGATTCATGATAATGAAAAATGGGATAAATGGGTAATTATTAAATTACTTAAACACACCTCTCTAAATGATATCATAAGGGAAGCTCGCGCATTAGGTGATGTCCCCTGACTATTGAATGCAGGCTGACTATAGTCCTCGGTCATATGCAGGTTTTGTGCATGTATTTCTGCAATAGTGAGGTAATTCCGGGTGTGGTAATGACTCACTCGCAGGCATATGGCCACTTCCCGACGTGCGTTAGGTGCCCAGGTTGTCTTGTATAGATAGGCCCTGGAAGATGATAGTCATTTAGGGGTGCGCCCAGTGGGGAAACTCGGAGGGGCGGTCTTAGAAACGTTATATGTATAAGAATATAACCTTTCTAACTCAAGTGGGACTTGAGGTATGTAAATTTCCATAAGATATGTGATGGTAATTATATTCCTGCTAAGGAATGGAAAATGATAAGGTATGGGAAGAAATGAGAATTAATTTAATTTCTTTTGCCAAATTTTATAATTGTTAGAAACATATATAATTGCATTAATACATTTTATGTTTAGGTTGTTAGATTTTCATTCACATTATTATTGATTCATTGTCCATATCTATCATGTTTCTTACTCTTCTGGGAATCATATAAATCGGGCCCTGACCCGTTCATCTTTCTATGTTGTGCATATTGTTATATCCGCTCAGGTGCTCCTCCGCAAGGGCCCCCGTTATGAATTTCCATTCTTATGATTTTGATGAGCTGTATGACCTTGCGGATGATTACAGGTAGTTGTTAGACGCCCTCATTTTTGGAATCTAGTTATGATCGGGTCTTACATTCGGGCTAGTGGCCCACTTATTTGTAATTGTTAATGGATGTAGTATGTATCATATATTAGATTGTGCAACACTGCATTATAACTGTGGACCGATTGACTATTCGGTTCTTTTACTGTATATTGTTTCGGTTAACTGTCTATATGTTCTATGGAAATTCCCCTTTTGTCAGATTTGGGTTGTTTAATTTATTTCTAAAATCTTTCTTTTAAATCCTAATTTTGACAACCTGCTTTCTGATTTATGGAGTGTCTTCCCTACATACCTAATTATTTTTATGATGTTGAGGATGATATCCATTCATGATTCCGTTGTGACAAGGTATCGGGCTGGCCACCCCTTATTTCAGAGAGCGGGTTGTCACAGATGGTATCAGAGCATCAGGTTCTAGAGACTTTTGGATGTTGTGGACTTGTCACGTTCTACCATAGCGTTCTTTGACATAGAGCCTAATGTTAGGACTGCTTGTTGTTTATGCTTATGACCTTCTGCAAATATAGATTGTCTTAAGTGAAATTCTAACTCTATTGTTCTCTATCTCAGATGCCACCTAAAAGAGGTCGCCCGACGAGATGCAATAGGATCTTAGACGAGAATGTTAGTCCTCCACCGCCGCCACAAGGGACATTTAATGCCGCAGATGTGGAGAATATAGTGGCTCAAGCCATTAATGCGGCCATGACAGCAGTGGCCCAATAAGCGCCACAGGCTCAGCAGAGAGCGCCAGATGCCCAAGTTCCTACTGGACCTTCTTCGTGGGAGAGAGCTAGGGAATCTTTTCTGAAGGATCAGCCCATGGAATTCGACGGGAGCTTGAATTTTATAAAGGAGAATCAATGGAAGAAGGATATTCAACGTCATCTACGTATGGTTCACTCATCTTCTTTGTTTGTAAAAATATAGAAATCTCTCTCGGTAATTTATGTTTTGAGGCCGATTTACTCGTCCTGGATATGGTCGGGTATGACGTGATTCTGGGTATGGATTGGCTGATGAAATATCATGCTATTGTAAATTCCTATGGGAAGAGTATAGTCTTCGCCGTGCCGGGACAAGAAATGTTCCTGGTAGTTTTACCTCGTTTAGAGGGGAGTACTTGTACTTATTTGTATTGCATTGCCGAGGGTACTTCTAGGGATGTATTTGTTCCCTTGGATTCCATTCCAGCTGTGAAAGACTTTGAGGATATTTTCCGGGAGATACCGGGCTTACCTCCTAGCCGAGAGATTGAATTTATGATTGATTTAGCGCCGGGAACGAGGCCTATTGCGAGGGCTCCATACCGAATGGCTCCTATTGAAATGAGGGATCTAAGAGATCAAATTCCAAAGTTGTTGGAGCAGGGATTTATACGGCGTAGCACATCGCCATGGGGTGCTCCAGTGTTATTTGTTAAGAAAAGAGATGGTTCTCTACGGTTATGTGTGGACTATAGAGAACTGAATAAGGTCACCATCCGAAATAAATACCCTTTACCTCGTATCGATGACTTGTTTGATCAACTTCGAGGAGCGATGTACTTCTCTAAAATCAATTTGAGGACGGAGTATCATCAATTGAGGATACGAGAGGAGGACGTATCCAAGACTGCTTTTCTTACGAGGTACGGATCCTATGAATTTTTGGTTATGCCCTTTGGACTAACCAATGCCCCTGCTGTATTTATGGATCTCATGAATAGGGTTTTTCGGGATTTCCTGGACCAATTTGTTATTGTGTTCATCGATGACATTTTAGTCTATTCTCGAACGGAGTCTGATCATGCTATGCATTTGAGGTTGGTCCTATAGAGACTACGGGACCATCAACTGTATGCCAAGTTCGAGAAGTGTGGCTTTTGGTTGCAGAAAGTACAGTTTTTGGGTCATGTGGTGACGCCCCAGGGTGTGTCTGTGGATCCAGTCAAGGACGCTGCGGTGAGGGAGTGGGGTCAACACACGACACCTACCGAAGTTCATAGTTTTCTGGGATTGGCTGGTTATTACCGTCGGTTCATCAAGGGTTTCTCTAAGATTGCTAGCCCTTTGACAAACTTGACCCGAAAAGGGGTGAGATTTATTTGGGATGATGCCTGCGAAGCTGCATTTGATGAACTTAAAGATAAATTGACTTCGGCTCCGGTCCTTGCATTGCCAAAACCAGGATTGGAATATTTAGTCTTCACCGACGCATTTCTTCAAGGATTAGGAGGTGTCCTTCAGCAAGAGAGACGGGCTATCGCTTATGATTCCTGTAAGTTGAAGCCCCATGAAAGGAACTATCCGGTGCATGACTTAGAACTGGCTGCAGTTGTTTTTGCCTTGAAGATATGGAGGCATTATCTCTTGGGAGAGAAATTTAGTCTTTTCACGGACCACAAATCGCTGTAATATTTATTTTCACAGAAGGACTTTAATATGAGACAGTGCCGATGGTTAGAGTTCGTGAAAGATTATCAATTTGACATTCATTATCATCCGGGTAAGGCCAATATGGTAGCGGATGCCTTGAGTAGGAAGCCTAATGGAGAATTGGCTGAAGTTTGGAAAGCTAAATGGAAGGAACTCAGTCAGGAGGATGCGATGTTGAGATCATTCATGTCGGTAATGAATGTTACTCCTACCATTTTGGAAAAGGTGGTAGAAGATCAAGGAAGGGATAAGGAGTGTAAAGACCATATTCGTTGATTGTTGTCCGAGGGAGCAGAGTCCTACTCGATTGGTCCCAAGGGTGGGTTACGCTTCCATGGAAGACTCGTCGTTCCAGAAGAAGGAGATTTGAGGCGGGCAGTGATGGCCGAATCTCATGGGTCTAGGTTTACGATTCATCTTGGTGGGGAAAAAATGTATCAGGATATGCGCCGTCAGTATTGGTGGTCGGGTATGAAGAGGGATATTTCGAAATTTGTGTCCCAAGGCACTACTTGTCAACTGGTCAAGATCGATCATCAGAAACCGACAGGTTTGTTGCAACCTTTAGAGATCCCAGTGTGGAAATGGGAAAGTATATCGATGGATTTTATCACGGGCTTGCCGAGATCACAAAGCGGGTGTGATTCTATTTGGGTAATTGTCGACCGATTGACAAAGTCGGCACACTTCTTACCAGTGCGGACAGATTATGACACTTCTCGGTATGCTCACTTATTTATCAAGGAGGTAGTGAGACTCCATTGGGTGACTTTAAATATAGTTTCCGATAGAGACAAAATTTTTGTTTCCCACTTTTGGAGGAGTTTCCAAGAATTGATGGGGACCGAATTGAGGTTAAGCACTTCATACCATCCTCAAACAGACGGCCAAACTGAAAGGGTAAATCAAATGTTGGAGGATATTCTTCGCATGTGTATGCTTGACTTCAGTGGTTGCGAACAATATCTCCCATTGGTTGAGTTTTCTTATAACAACTCTTACCAATTCACAATTGGAATGGCACCTTATGAGGCTTTGTACGGAAGGCCGTGTAGATTACCCGCTTGTTGGTTGGAAGAGCATGATATTAAATTTCTTGGGCCTGAAATGATCCAAGATACTTCCTCGAAGATTGAGTTGATTCGGAATCGCATTCAGATAGCCCAAGATCGTCAAAAGAGCTATACCGATGTGGGTCATCGACATATGGAATTGGAGGTTGGGGACCAAGTTTTTGTTAGAGTGTCGCCCATGAAAGGGATAAAGCATTTAGGTAAAAAGGGGAAACTTGCGCCGCGCTTTGTTGGACCTTTTCTAGTTATTGCAAAGGTGGGTCCCGTGGCATATCAACTTGACTTACCGGAACCATTACAACAAATTCATGATGTATTTCATGTTTCCTCCCTAAATAAGTATAGGAGGTGTGAAGGTGCGCTTTGGCACATTCCTTTCGAGGATATTGATTTGCAGCCCGATGTTTCATATGAAGAACAACCGGTTGCAATATTAGAGAATGGGGAGCGTAGATTGAGATCTCGTGTCTTGCCCTTGTTGCGGGTTCAATGGAGTCACCATAATGCCAAGGAATCTACGTGGGAGTGCGAGAATGACATGCGGGAGAAATATCCGCATCTCTTTATACGAGGTACGCTTGAATTTTGGGGACAAAATTCTCATAAGGGGGGAAGTATGTAACAACCCACGCTTTTGAGATTCTATTTTATATTTAATCTGCTAATTATAGTGATTAAATAAAGATGTTGATTTGTGGAGTAGGTATTAATTTAAGAAAGATAAGTTAATATCTACTATGATGTTGCATATTTACCATATGTAGAGGTGAATTTTTGCTATGTTATGTTTTATTATTATGTCATAAGAATTTAAAATGACATTTGGGCTTGAAATGAAATCGGAACCTAAACTGAATTTTAAAATCTCCAAATGATAATTTGGAGGGTGCCATTAGTTTTGGGAGGTTTGAGATAGTCAAATTGTGTACCATATTGTATTTCGAGTTTCTGGGCACTTTTGACTAGTTGTAGTTTATATGAGTAGATGCGTATTATTTTACCGCATATTAATCACTTAAGTTGGAATTTTAAGCAAGCCACGATTTATGTCTTCACCTAAGTTACTATTCCTTTAATTACCTTGTTAAGCCTAGAGAAAGAATAAGGAAGAAGAACCATGGGGAAAATAGGAGAGATTGAGGCTTGGGTGTTGATCTTGCCTACAATCTTCACCAAATCTGAAGTTACAACCTTGAGGCTAGTTTTCTACTTGCTAGTGTATGATTTAAGTAGAGTAATTTGCATTGATAATTATGGTTATGTATGGTTTATGGAAGTTAGCGTTTTCTTTGATTTATGGGCTTTAGATCTTTGGAAGTTAAATTGATATGGTTCGGAGGTAAAATTTGGTTGGATGATGCATTTATTGTTACTTGGTAGCATTAAAAGGATAGGAAATGGAATGGGTTGAAGTTGGGTAAAGATATGGAGTCAAAGACTCCATAAATTAAACTTGGAATTTCTGCAGAACTGAATCGATTCGGCCTGGCCGAATCGATTCGATGGGAGACAGTTTCCAAGCCTGGGTTGTCCAAATCGATTCGGTTCGTCCGAATCGATTCGACCTTATGCAGAATCTCATTTTTCCTGACCGAATCGATTCGGCTTTAAGATTCGATTCGCCTTTAAGATCCCAAATCGATTCGGCTAGTCCGAATCGATTCGGAAAGCCTATTTTTTTCAATTATTTTTCTTTTTAAATTTTACCCCCCTTTCTTAGGAATATGACCTAGGACCCTTCTTGTATGAAGTAAAATTAGGATTTTAGAGTCCTAGTTGAGTTTGGTCGTTACCCTATAGTTGAGTGGGATCACTTGGGGATTATTCTGGGGCACTTGAAGTGATACTTAGGTATCACTTCTCTTTTGGGAAATTAGTTGAAGTTACAGTTCTCAGCCTATATGTGGAGATGTTAGAAGCCCTTGGTGGTATATAAAATCTTGGGTCTTATGAGAATTCGAGAAATGGTTTAGAGAATACTTTGGGACATAATGATATGATGAAATTGAATAAGAATTATTCAAAGATAAATGTTTCAAGTAAATTAAACACATAAGATTCATGATAATGAAAAATGGGATAAATGGGTAATTGTTAAATTACTTAAACACACCTCTCTAAATGCTATCATAAGGGAAGGTCGCGTATGAGGTGATGTCCCCTGAGTATTGAATGCAGGATGACTATAGTCCTCGGCCATATGCGGGTTTTGTGTATGTTTTTCTGCGCTAGTGAGGTAATTTCGGGTGTGGTTATGACTCACTCGCAGGCATATGGCCACTTCCCGACGTGCGTTAGGTGCCCAGGTTGTCTTGTATAGATAGGCCCTGGAAGATGATAGTCATTTAGGGGCGCGTCCAGTGGGGAAACTCGGAGGGGCGGTCTTAGAAACGTTATATGTATATGAATATAACCTTTCTAACTCACGTGGGAGTTGAGGTATGTAAACTGCCATAAGATATGTGATGGTAATTATATTCCTGCTAAGGAATGGAAAATGATAAGGTATGGGAAGAAATGAGAATTAATTTAATTTCTTTTGCCTAATTTTATAATTGTTAGAAACATATATAATTGCATTAATAAATTTTATGTTTAGGTTGTTAGATTTTGATTCACATTATTATTGATTCATTGTCCATATCTATCATGTTTCTTACTCTTCTGGGAATCATATAAATCGGGCCCTGACCCGTTCATCTTTCTATGTTGTGCATATTGTTGTATCCGGTCAGGTGCTCCTCCGCAAGGGCCCCCGTTATGAATTTCCATTCTTATGATTTTGACGAGCTGTATGACCTTGCGGATGATTACAGAATGTTGTTAGACGCCCTCATTTTTGGAATCTAGTTATGATCGGGTCTTACATTCGGGCTAGTGGCCCACTTATTTGTAATTGTTAATGGATGTAGTATGTATCATATATTAGATTGTGCAACACTGCATTGTAACTGTGGACCGACAGACTATTCGGTTCTTTTACTGTATATTGTTTCGGTTAACTATCTATATGTTCTATGGAAATTCCACTTTTGTCAGATTTGGGTTGTTTAATTTATTTCTAAAATCTTTCTTTTAAATACTAATTTTGACAACCTGCTTTCTAATTTATGGAGTGGCTTGCCTACATACCTAATTATTTTTATGATGCTGAGGATGATATCCATTCATGATTCCGTTGTGACGAGGTATCGGGCTGGCCACCCCTTATTTCGGAGAGCGGGTTGTCACACAAACTCTTGGGTATCTTCGTTGATGGACGGTTGAGATTAAGTTACAATTAGATATTTAGGCCCTGCTTATAAATAAATGATTGATTTTTCATCATTCAGACACAATAAGAGAAAACATAATGAAATAATAGGATTAGGTAGAAAATCTGAATTCTCAATGAGGATTAATTTTGAATAGTGTGTTGACTATAAGAAAAAGATCAAACCGGTGGAATCTTCTGAAATTGGAATATATTCTTGTCGTAAATAAGAGGAAGTCATGATACGAAATTCAGCTTAATCGGACACCGTTAAGGTCTTTTGCTTATCTAATACTTCCAATTGTGACATGATGGAGTTATGTTCTTATAATACCATTTTATATTCCATATAATGATTATATTTGATAATCACGCTAATCTAAGATCCTAGTATTAAATATATAATACATAACGTTTTGTATTATTAAAGAACAAATAACAAGTATAATTAGATACTCTTGTGTTAAATTTATAGATCTATATAAAACCATTAATTATGTATTTTTTTTATGATGTATAAATTTGGTATCAGAGCATAGGTTTATGACCTCATGATTATCCATTAAGAGTTTTTGTCTTCAAAAATTCGGATAAAGAAATGATGAATTGTTGAATCTTTTTATCCATATGTTTTTCTTTTGCTCGAAATATTATGAAATTCATATGGAATATGGTCACCTGCAAACGTTGAAATAAAAAAAACTATTATAGGCACAATCCTATTTTGGCGATTTGAAGTCGTTGAGACCCCTAAAAATACGTTTTTGTAATTTTTGATAATAATGTCAAATCTAATAACTCTCTCTTAAAATTTGATTTTAAGATTCTACGAATTGGAGAGTGATTGTGAAGAGATTGTTTATGTCACTATAGTGATAACTCATTTTTTTAAATAAATTAACTCTCCATATTTTATGCTATAAATCACTACATATATTTCTTCTCATTAAATGATTGCTATAATATTCATGTTATTTATTATTTAGTATTGACTAAAAGATTCAATATAATTTTTTGAATATTAGACGTATGATTAGGGTTGAAAAATAACATATTCGATAAGTTGGATTATTGTGTATAATATATATGTGGTTGCAAAAGGTCCTAATATAATTATGAATTAATGTTTTTACATTAAGATTTATATGATATTGTATTAGGAAAACATCAAAGTATCTTAACCTATAGTTATAAATACTAGATTATTGTGAATGCATCTATATTTGGACCCTTGATTATCCACTAAGTTTTGCGTAGAATATTTTTATGGGGGCATTGATTTTTACATATATTACGCAATATATGTGTGCATGCATGTTGCATGAAAGTAAAAAAAAATTAACATTCTACGAATTAATCATTTAAGTTCAATAAAGAATAAATCAATTTATGATCTCTATGACTGAAACCATCTGAATTTATTAGTATATCTTATAATCACATAAAAGAAAATTTAATAAAAAATGAGATTTTGGGTACCAAAATTTTTATGACGAAATTAAAACTGAAGTGGGTTCCCTTATTGTGATTTTCTTTTGTGGCAATTTAATTATGTCTGTAAAGGCGCTTATTTTATAAAACTGTAAATCTGAAATTTTTTAGAAGTTTTTTGTAACACTTTTGTTATGTATCTAATAAACTATAATTGAGATTAAAATTGCTGACTCGCTCAGTATTTAATGAAATTTTTATGTCAATTCGAAACGATCTAATGATCAAAAATAATTTTTTTTGGTGATGAGCGTTGTTTTGACTATTTTGAGCCTGTTTAAGTCATGAAGACCTTAAATTTATCATATATAGTAATGAAGCTGATAGCTACTTCTTTCTCTATTTTTTTAAATTCTGCTTATTAGAAATTATTTTAAGAGTTTTCCTGAATCATTTGTACTAATTACACTAAAATTTTCATTTATTGAAAATTTTAGACTTCTCCATTTTATGTGTTTTAGTAAATACAACGGTTGTCTTACCTTTTTTTGATATCATAAATTTTTGGTATACGCCAGATATTGTTATGACTACTATAATTATCGTTAACATTTTCATATTACTATTTATATTACGTTAGATTAGATGTTCATTAAAGTGCCTTAATCTATGATTATAAATATTAAATTACTTTGTATAATTTGATTGCCATTGCATCCAAATATGATTATGAATTTTAGATTGTTGATGTAATGACGATGCAACTTGTTTATTGTAAGATTTATCAAAGAGACAATTTCGATTATTAAGTGAAAATTAATGAGTAATATTTTTTCGCATCGACTTCACCTCGAAGGATTTAGTTTTTTTCTTGAAACTAATATTTACGTGTATTTTAATCCGGTGCTCAAAATTATTAATATTATATTAATTTTTATAGGATTATTATGTCCACTATGAGTAATGGAATATTAAAAGCACGCCTTATGGTTTTCTTTTCAACATTTATATCTGATTACGATTCCACCAAAGTGGTCTAATCTAATAAACTGTATATGTTGAATTTTATGATAAAACTCAATTCTATGTATTCACATCCTTTAAGGTTTTCATCTCAGTATTTATATCATGATTAGGTTAAATTCCACCAAAGTGTTCTAATCTAATAAACTGGAAATGCTGAATTTTGTGATAACATAAAAATATTATATTTTTGGTTTCTCCAAAGAGTCCGGATATGGTTTTGAGTGTTCAAATTATTAATAATTTCATTATGATTATGCTATTATGATTTGGTTGCTACAAAGAGTCTAATTTCAGTGGTGAAGTTAATATTAAGGGGTATTATGTTTGTTTATTAAGGTTGATATCGGTTGCTCCAAAGAGTCCATAACCTTCCTTAAGTTGTAAGTACACTTTTCATTTATGCCTTTTGAAAACATTAATGCTTTTGAAATTATTATACAATCCATAAAATAATGTAATATTCATAAACTGGATAGTATGGTAGCCATCAAAGTGACCCAACTATGATGCTTGTGAATATTGAATTTAGAGATGAAAGTGGAAGTAATAACTCATCATGATTATATATATAACAAGATTAATGGGGTGTATTTGTTTATTTCGTAAGTAAGATAATTTTTCAGATGAAATTAATTTTGAGTAACTAAAATAAATATTAAGGAATTATGCAATTATGTGGTGAAAGGTTATCGTAGATAACATGTCCATCTAAATTATATAATATAGTGCCCAATAAAGTCATATATAAATATTCAAAGTTATTATAAAAGAAATGCCACCTTTATAAAATGTTATTACTGTGTGTGTTGTCATCTCATATAATTAATGTAATGAGTTATTTCTCTCATTAATTGTTTATTTCATTTCTCTAAAATTGTATGTTTTACTCATTTTTATGTTCTCGAGACTGACATCTTACAATGAAATGAAGAAGACAAGTTTTACAAAAAAAATGCTAAATCTTTATAATTCAATTTTACTTGAGGAACCCACTATTAATGAATTAGTGTGTGGAACTCTTTTTAAAATTTGAAGAATTATTAAATGGGTCAAGCATAAAGTTTGTGAAAAATCTCATAATATTAGAGATTAAAATATTAGTACCCATTATATAAGATACATATTTTAAGCTATATTGTGTAAATTATAACATATCATTCGATATGAATGAAATAATTTATTTTATATTTCAAACTAGAGTGTAATGAAAAATAGTTCTAAATCGATATGAGGATGCTTACAAGACAAACTAAAATTTCTTGAATTTTTTTTCTTATGTTATTTTGGAATAATTGAAGAAAAACATCAATGGCCTTTCAAAATATTTTTCTCAATTTTATCGTGAGATATTTTTCTTTAGTATATAAAAGATCTTTAAGTTTGCATGAGAATATATTTTCTCCATTATGGTGTTGTCATTGGTGATTTGTACAATTATTTTTTTTAATATAACGTTTACAAGAAAAATGATTACGATCCTATATCATAATGTTCAACCTCAAAGTATCTTTATTATTAAAACTCTTTAATTTTGTGGCATAATTGAATCTTAATAGACTAAATTGTCTTTGGATTGTCACTTATGAAACTTGACACTCACGTTTGAGCTCTTAAAGTTTTACAATTTTAGAATGATCTATATAGACCAAGTGGGAGATTATAGTTCTTATATAGTGAACTTACATATATATCATGTCATTATAAAACATTAACTTAAACGCAACAATGTCAATATTTCCACAAAAGTTATTCACAAGAAACTTATTACATATGATTTGAAGTGTGTTACACAATTTACTTTACTTACACAATTTGACAAGCCCGAATGATTATGAATGTCTAATACATGCATGGATTATCCTCTAATAAAAGAATTGGAATTTAGAAACATGCCTATACTTTCAAGACAGTACACTAATTACTTTTGAAATAAAAAATTTCGAATTTCAAATTCTTTAAAGAATGGTCAAATTAGTGGGAGTATTAAATCACCCAATGTGATTGTAAAATAAGTTAAGATACTTGTGTCATTCCCTTAACACCCAAAGTAATTATTCTTTTCCCTGGTGGATATGAATAGTTTTAAGAAGCTCTTAAATGAATTTGCTATTCTTAATGATTATGAGATTTATCACAAGAAATTAAATTTGACACAAAGTAAGAAATTATTCGATTTTGTTTTCACAAGGTTTAAAAATTATAATGCGATCAATTTATGAAAATGAAGTTTAGGATCAGGTTGAATGATCGAATTAATACATTAGAGTCGAGTGTAAATGCGCCTTTAAGATGAAACAGGACGCTCGTGATAATCAATAACATAAAGATAGATTTATTATAAAAGTTTTCATTACGAATAGATAAATGAGTATAAAAAATATTTCCACCTATATCTTAAAATGTGAAATTCTTATGGCTTTAGTAACATCCTTTTATTAAGAGTGACATCTAGTGTGAAAACTTATGAGAGTTTGAGGAAATAACTGTATATGTTGAGAAATCACTACATAAACTTATGTCAGTTTTCCATTAATGGTATTTTAAGAATACTTTACATATTTTATATATTTTTTGGATTTCTCTTAGTATTAAATGATAGATTAGAGACATAAAATATTTTAAGAGTATGAACTAATGAGATGCCTAAAATATTATATGTTCACACTTATGATAATTGTTCTATCTTGATTGAATATTTTTTTTTGGTCCTAGTGACGAACATTATCGAAAAGTGAGAATAATTAAATATTGTACACAACCTATAATTTATTGATTAGGGTTGCAAATTTTTTATTTCGGGACTTCGAGTTATTGATAATATTAACAAGTCCTTGAAATATTATGATAATGCCACTACACACACACACATGTGTGTGTGTGTGTGTGTGTGTGTGTGTGTGTGTGTGTGTGTGTGTGTGTGTGTGTGTGTGAGTGTGTGTGAACAAAGAAGTTCATACATAACAAGTGTTAGTTGAGCACATTAGTGTAAGTGTTAACGTAGAATATCCACAAATAAATGCGCTATCACCAAATGACATTCATAAAATATGCTTAAGATATGAGTCTTGCATGTAGCCAATTAAGTATAAATATTATGAATTATTTGGTGCTTAATTTTTGAAACTGTACTTGATTTCAATTTAGTTGTATTCGGAAGATTTAAATTTTCTGTCTTACAATATAAGTTTACACGCATGTGAATTGAAGAATGTGATAGAAATGGTCTTTTATATAAGACATTATTTGACTATTGTTGAATAACCCAATTATAAACCTCGTTGCATGAGTTGTTAATGTTGTGATAAATGTAAGTGATAATACACTTGAATTAGTATGTGAGCACTATAACTCGCAATAACGACTTGTTTGATTAAGGTATTTGTAAAAAAAAATCAATTAATAATGACTAAAAGATTATTACGTGCCTTATGATAACTGTGGATCAAGTGGGGTAATGTTAGGATCATTTTAAATAATAATTCTGCATAATGTTCTTCATAATTATAATAATACTAAGAGTCACTTTGTTTAATTAAAGCATACTCCAAATACAAAGAGTCAAAAGTACTCTTCGGTGTCTACCTTGATAGACGGTTAAGATTAAGTGACTGTTGGAGATGTAGGTCCTATCACTACCTATAAATAAGTGACTGATTTTTTATCTTTCTGACGCAATAAGAGATAACATAATGAAATTATAGGACAATGGAGATAAATCTAAATTGTCAATAAGAGTTAATTTTGAATAGTTTTTTCACTATAACAGAATATCTAACCGTTAGAATCTGCTACAAGAGTAGGTTATGATCCAAAATTCAGCTTAATCGACCACTATTAAGGTTGGTTACTTCACTAATCTTTTAAGTTGTGTCATGATTGAGGAATGTGATTATAATACCATTTTATGTTCCGCATAATGATCATATGTGATAATCATATTGATTTAAGATCCTAGCATTAAATATATAATGCCTAACGTTTGTATTATTAAAGAAGAAATAACATGTATAATTGGATACACATGTGTGAAATTTATACAGCCATACAAAATCGGTAATTTGTGTTCTTTTGATTATGTTTACAAGGACACTCATCAGATTTGGAACATTAAGCGCAAGACATATGAGCACCCACAACTAGTTTGTACAAAATTCTATCTATCTAATCACCCTAAAATAACCTAATCATTTAAACGTTTGTTTCACTCACATAATGCTCCTTTCCTCCGAGTATCGCATCTAGCTCCATACATTTGTATATTGTATATCAAATTAAATGACCTAATGTAAACAAGAATGAGCCAAAAATTAAATGACCTAATGTAAAACACTTAATTTTTTTTCTCGGCATTCCGCCAGAGTGAATCCAAAGTATTTAATCAACACTTTGAGTATAATGCAAGTTTTTGAGAGATGCGGATTGAAGAAGATATTTAGTTTATTCATACTTAGTTTTCCACCTCTCACTATGATGGTTATTTGACAAAAAAAATTCATCGAGTGTCAGTCAAAATGTTCGGCTATGAGCGAGTTCAATTTTGTAAATGTACTGCATCACTAATTGTTCAATTTTGCTACATATTGGGTGATGGGGCCTTTGCCCATATTTTCAGCATTTTTAAATGCTTGAGACAAAAGAGCATACCATTAAAATTAGTCTAAAATTAAAATTTTCAAACAACTTAGTATAGATGATTTCCTATGTAAGAAAATCATCTAAAAACATGTACTAAAAAAAATCAACCTAAAAATAGGTGAGATGATGATGACAAGTTTAAACAAAAAAAAAATCAAATATAGACCTAATTTTCATTTCACCCACTAAATGGTTGCATTTTTTATGAGTTGTTTTGTAGATGATGCCCACACACACACACACAGATATATATATATATATAGGCATATATTTCATTTCAAATTGTTTCTTTAGCAATACTCTCTATCTCATTTTCTCTTTATCCCCCTCTCTCATTATGGTGTGTGCACGCCCACACACGTTTGTGTGGCATGGTTGGAACGGAGGGATAGCGCGGGGTAGTTGCGGGTGGTAGGACATATATGCAGTGTAGTGGTGGTGGTGGTAAAAAGAGTTGTATTTAGACTAAAAGTGCTAAACTAGGTTTACGGTGTTGTGTACAAAAAAGTAGGGGTTCTCGAGTAATTAAAGTAGTCAAATTATGTGATGGTCATAGTAATTTTTATTCTTTAAAAAACGTGGTGCCCGAATTAGAGGGAGATGGGGACTTGAATATCCATCCGTTAAAAGGAGAATGTGGATCCTCTCTCCCTTTCTTTCTCTAATTTTTAGACTTAATTATGTGACACATTTGAGGACACAAGATATGTGTTCTTGTATTATTTGTAGACATTTAAGAGGAGTATGTTTCATTTAAAGTGTTCATCAATGACACTTAAATATTTATCATGTATCATCTATCTTCATATTGTATCCTCAAAGTATGCCTACCTATCGCTATTCATATTGTGGATAAATAAGAATAGGACAGGACCCGACCCAAAAATCCCTAATGGTTTCGGGTGGGTGGATCCCACTCTTAACGGCTCCCAAAATAACCCTAGGTTTAATAGTTCATTTATCTAACCCAGTTTCAAAAGACTTCTCTGCATTGGCACTACATGTTTTTATAGGCATTATGATCACTCACTTTGTTAATTAATATTCAACTCAATCATCTAATCTTTACGTATAAACAATAAGTATTGGACTTCATGTTGACGAATAAGGGCCGCCCTAGAGTAAAAGATGTCTACCAATTATAATGTTTGAGTTGTACTTTTAATCCAAGTGGAGTGTAATCTATCCAAGTTTGCGTCTGGATAGTATGTTTATGTCCAACTTAATCTTTTTAGCCATTATGAAATAGACAGAAAAGAATTAAAAAATTTAAACATAAATATAATAGGGCTTTAATATTAATTTCGTGACTTGTACACAGTAATAAAAAATTAGGAAGAAGTTAGGTCAACTATTGTTGTGACTGCGTCAAACCAGTTTCTATCATCATCACTCGATGAAGCATATATATATATATTTCACGCAACATCCTGATAATATTAATGTAATCTTCGGCTTATTTCCAACTAATTTATGATTATCCTAAACTTATAAGGGAATAGTTTGATCACATCAACAGAAAACGACATGATGATTAAGACCCTGCAAACTCTACTAACCACTTGCGTGGAGCAAACTCAAAACCCATTTAATTATAGTTTCTGCCCAATGAGATACTAAACAAACTAGGCTACTTGACTTGGAGGTATGCAACGTAGTTTCATGGATTATGCTCTCTGTCTCTCCAAAACTGTTGACAAAAAGCATTCCAAATACACATGTCAGTATACTATTTGTAGGACCCGAGCTTTCATTCAATCATATATTAACGTTAATATTTACGATCTAATTTTTTCTTAAGTATTTTATAAGTATAGCATTCTTCTATCCACAGGTTTTGCATATGACTTCAAGAGTATAAACGTAAATAACCTCGTGTTCTAGATGTCAACCAAAAATTAAATAAATCACCTCCCGATAGCCATGTTATGTTTGATGCTAATGCTAATAAGGTGAAATAAGTTGACATTATATATCCATTGTTAATTATTATTTTAGATGAGATTATCATGGGTGTATCTTATTTTCCGAGTTGGACAATGAAACCATCTCAAGGTGCGATTGTATAATTTATCCAACTAAAAATTGAAAACTATTATACTATTTTGCCTTTTTATCCGCCCTATCAACCCGAGCTTTAATAGTGAATGATGAAACTTACATTTTATTTTACGCTAACAAAATATAAATTAATCAGTCATTTTGACACCGGAGTCATAATAATCCCCACATCTTTTTTGAGAAGATGGATGTGACGATGACCATCACATCCTACTGGTCAATGCATTAAACATAATCCAATGGGTTTTTAAAAGTTATTGTGGATACCTTCTTTATCTTCTAGACTCATGACAGTAGCCAGACAAAGCCCAACTAAAAACAAAGGAGGTCTGGCCCAAACTATAGGCCACTTTAAATAACGGTTAGAACTAAGAGTTTGACCCGTTCAATCCCCAAAAGTCTCGGTGGAGATATTCAAGGGATAGTGAGCTAGTGGAGCAGTTAACAGCACCCCTCTCTCCCTCTTATGAAGCATATATTGTACCCCTAGCCTGGGACGAAAGGCACAAACAGAAAAATCTCAATTGAGAGTTACTTAATATATCAGGAGACCTCCACATGGACGTAGGCAATTTGTCGAACCATGTACATATTTATGTTGTGTGATAGTTATCTTTGTTGTTCTTTTCTTTCTGGTGATTATCTTTCATTATTTATTTATGTTGAGATATTTGTCACCACAATTGGCGTCGTCTATGGGAAACGATTATTTTTCCTTTAAGAAAGCCTTCACCAGCAGGGCCTACAATGTTCGATGACATCAGCAATGCCCCTCAAGCAGGGGACATTCAAGAGAAGCCTATCCCTCCTAGGGTAAGGTCCGAAGTACGTCACTCAAAAGAGGCTCCGTCGAGAGAGGTAGCTCTCCGAAGAGAGCCAAGGGCCAAGTCACTGTAGCATCCTTCAATAACGGCTTATCTCACTCCTGCCTCATACACCAACCCCTCACTAAGAAGGAAGCCACGACCATCGATAACTTGATGGACCGTATCAAAAAATATGCCAAAGTCGAAGATGTGACCCATCCTAGTGTTGGAGAAAATGGTGGCACCAAGATCATCGGCAAGGGGGGACAAAAAAGTTACACTCAAAAGAAAGGAAGTAAGAACGGGAGCAAAAGTGTCCCCAAGAGTGGGAACAAAGGCGATGCCTCGAAGGCATTCCAAGTCGTAAATATCGTCTTCAGAGAACTGATCTATAAGATCCTCGCAAAAATCAAAGATGAACCATTCATTAAGTGGCCCAAGCAGATGGGTGGAGACCCCTCCAAGAGGAATTACGCATTAAGATGTGTTTTTCACAAGGAAGGCTCTTAAGTCCCACCCGGAAGAGTTAGCCCAAGATGGACACTTAAGTGAATTTGTAGAGAAGAAGGCAGAGAAGGTAGTTGCAAACAACAATTAGATCCCGACAATTTTATAAAAAAAGATGTCAGCCATGAGTTCATAGTGATCCGTGGGGCGTACGACCTCAAGCAAATTCAAGGTAACACAGGTCGAATAGAGGCGAAAAAGATGACAACAGTCATGCAAGCTTTTTAGATTGATTCGAAAAATACTTGAGATGGGAAGCGTCGACGTCGAGAAGAAATCAACTACAAAAAGCACATCGTGTTCACAGACGAGGATTTGGTAGGAGTGAGAATCCACACCATGACACATTGGTCATTACACTCAGGATAGCTAACCTTGACGTCGACGGGTTACTCATTGACCAAGGCAGCTCATCCGAAGTAATGTACCTTGAGCTGTAAAGAAACATAAAGTTAAGCACTGCCGACCTAAGTGAGGCCACTATTCCGTTGGTTGGCTTCGCTAGAAAAATAACAATCCCCTTAGGAAAGACCGTCCTACTCGTAAGGGCAGAAAACATCTCAAAGATGATCGAGTTTCTTGTGGTTGATGATATACCCGTTTATACCCTCAGCCTGGATGAGAATTACCTCCAATACGGACGCCCCTACGATGGGCCGACCCTTCAGCAGGCCCCAGTTGGCTACCACCAGGTTCAGACGACCCTACGAGGGGACGACCCTCCACCAGGATCTAGACGACCCTACGAGGGGCCGACCCTACACCGGACTCCAGTCGACCCTACGAGGGGCCGACCCTTCCCCAGGCTCCGGACGACCCTACGAGGGTACGACAGTACGAGGCCAGAATCAAGTCAGACTCACTACCGGAAGAAACTTTGCCCTCGGCCTCGGCTCATAGGCCAAGGGTGACATCATGACAGCGCGTGGTTTGGGACACGCGTGGAACAGTGCGCGTCAGGCTCATATGACACGTGGCAGACTGTTATAACCGAATCACACCCTCACGTGAGGGAATATTATGTCATCATTTGGCATCTACAGGTGTCAACAGGGGATTGGTTAGATCATCATTCACATGCACCATGCTTACTTGGGGGGTACACTACACCCCCCAAGACCTATATATACTTGTCACCTACAACCCTACAGGGGATCGATCCATAAACAGTAGCCCTAGCTAAAACTCTGCTTGTATACACACACAGTAGAGAGAGAGAGAGAGGATTTTGTGCATTGTATCCAAGGCCATTAGTGCCCATACTTAGTGGATCACACACACTCAGAGTGGATGTAGGCCAATTTGGCTGAACCACTATACATCATTGTCTAATTTCCCCTTTTACTCATCCCCTTCTATACACTTATACATCTCTATGGTTGCCATGACTGCTACTGCTTGAGCTCACTATCACTTATCTGGTGGTGCTAAATCTCAGCATCATCAGTTTGGCGCCGTCTGTGGGAACGAGAAGACATCTCTTCCTTTGTACAGCTTGACCTCACTGGGCACTCTGGTGGTGAACCAACACTCCCCTGAGAGGAGGTGTTTCACCATTGAAGGAGACCCACTAAGGATCCCAAGCTAACCAGTATTTTCTTCAGTTCAACTTTTCATAGCTCAAGCACATGGCACCTGAGATGCCACCGCCACCACTTCCCCCTCCGGATGAGGGGGGAAGACCCAGTTCCAGTCAGCCGCCGCCTCAGTCTGAGATGGCTGATGTGGCAGCAGCCCTAAAGTCTCTGGCAGCAAGCCAGCGGATGATGCAGGAGCAGTTCACAGCTCTAAGCCAGAACATACTAAGAGCACCAGGGGTTTCGCTTGAGATGATTACTCCGGCAGCAGCTCCAGGACAGCATGAGGCCAGGGGACCACCCCAGGCACCCCGCAAAGACCTTCCACCCCCTCAGCGGCGTAGGGATGTTGCTGACCCCCGGCGTCAACGCCTGGGGAGGCAAGAAAACCCTTGCCCTGAGGATAGGTATGAAGATCTGGAGGGAGAGGAGGCTCCTATAGAGTGCTGGGAACCTTACGAGGTCTCCAACAACACTGTGGGACCCCTCCAGGACAGTAGGGGAAAGTGCGGGAGACCGAACCCTGATGATCGCCCAAGAGGCTCTGCTTTTGATCGCTTGAGCAGGGGGTCAGCCTTTGAGAGGCTAGGCCCAGTAAATGACCTACGAGAGCAGATGTCCAGGGCAAGGAGTGCTGCAAGATCCAGGAGGGAGGCAGCAGATGGCCGACCCCGAGGACGAGATGATGGACAAAGGGAAGTAAACAGCCGACACAGGCCTGCTGCAGCAGAACCCTCCGTCCACCTCGGAGAGGCAGCAGGGGATAACATCGGCCAGGCCGACCCTGTGAGGCCCTAGAACGACTCAATCCAGCGGCTAGAGGATAAGATTGGTGATATATTGAAGAGCCGAGACCCACTTCAGAGGGGATACACCATAGGCTCACCATTTGTGGCAAAGATAGTCAACTTCCCCACGCCATCAAAATTCAAGCCACCTATGGTCACCCCAAGGTATGACGGGAGTATCAACCCCGTCCACCATGTGGAGATGTATCAGTCGTCGGCAGACATATACTCTATCTCAGATGAGATGAGGTGTCGTGCCTTCTCTGGTACCTTGACAGGGGCTGCGCATGTCTGGTACACGTCTCTTCCAAAAAATTCCATTGAAAACTTTAAGCAGATGGCCGACCTGTTCATCCATAATTTCTGCTTTGGGGTGAGGCCACAGAAGAAGACCACCCACCTGCTCTATGTTAAGCAGGGGAAGAGTGAAAGTCTGAGGGACTATATAGCCAGATTCAATAAAGAGAAGCTGGAGGTGGAAGACTATGAGGAGAGCATAGCTATGACAGCCCTGATTGGAGGACTCCAAAAGGGGAAGCTGTTATGGAAGCTTGCAGAAGACCCTCCGAGGACGATGGCTAAGCTGTTGTCAACAGCAGGAAAGGTGATGAACGCCGAAGAGGCGATGGCTGCAAAATATGAGGACGAAAGAGGAGGTGCAAGTGGGAGTAAATACCCCAAGAAGAACAAAGAGGGGAAGAAGAGAACCATGGATGATAAGTTCGCGGGGTACACCCCTCTGACGGTCAGCTGTGAACAGATCCTCAATGAGATAAAGAGTGACCGGACGCTGAAGTGGCCT
This sequence comes from Sambucus nigra, assembly GCA_949130495.1. Classification (NCBI taxonomy): domain Eukaryota; kingdom Viridiplantae; phylum Streptophyta; class Magnoliopsida; order Dipsacales; family Adoxaceae; genus Sambucus; species Sambucus nigra. Next base: position 274,908,107 of record OX422215.1, on the reverse strand, counting down.
GAGAAGCTGAGGGCAGCCCCCGACAAGAGGAATAAGAACCTGTGGTGCGAATTTCACCAAGACCACGGCCATGTGACGGATAAATGCTTTGCTCTGAAAGTCGATATTGAGAAGATGCTGAAGGAAGGGAAGCTCAGAAAGTACGTCGACAAAGCCGACTTCAAGAGGGGCCGAGGGGACGACCCCAGAAAGAAGCGAGTCGATACCTGTAGAGAAGGTCCTCAAAAAAGAGGGGACGACCCCTCTGATGATGAGGACGACCTTGACCTCCCGCCGAGAGACGACCACGGCCCTGTCAAGAGGCTCAATATGATCTCCCTCGGAGTGGGAATGATCTCCGGGGGACTTGCAGGAGGAGGGTCTGAGGTCGCCGATAGGAAGGCCCATGTGGCTGAAGCAAAGGCATTGACGAAGACGGTGCACGCAACCTCACTGGAGGTCAAGTCAGAAAAGAGGAAGAAGGTTGATATGGACACACTGATAGTAGGGTTTTCAAGGTTGGACTTCAAAGGCCTCTTAGCCCCACACGATGACCCTCTCGTCATCACTACTAGGGTGCACGGATGCGAGGTGCCGAGGATCTTGGTAGATGGGGGTATCTCTGCAGATGTCATGTTCTGGCCATGCTTCAAGGCCTTGGGTCTCATCCGTGCTAGACTCGTCCCCTACCATCATCCACTGATTGGGTTCAGTGGGGAAAGGGTTCACCCCCTTGGGGTATATGAGGCCGACGTGAGGATGGGAGACGAGTGGCCGAGATGGCTCACCAAAAAGGTCAGTTTATTTGTGATGGATGAGCAGGTGTTTTCGGCCTATAACATCATACTGGGGCGAGTGGCCCTCAAGGGGTTTGAAGCCGTGCCGTCTACGATCCACCAGATGATCAAATTTCCAACCCCTTACGGGGTGGGGGAAGTTTAAGGAGACCAGACGACGGCGAGAGAATGTTACTACAACTCCGCTGAAGAGAGGGAGGCACACAAGAGGGTTACAACCACTTATAATATTGATACCCTAGACCCCAGAGATGAAACGAAGATGAAAAAAGGAGAGGCTGCAGAAGAGGTAAAATCCATCATCCTCGATGAGGATGACACGGAAAAAACCGTCCAAGTTGGCAAGTCTCTGAAGCCCAAAATCAAGGAAGACCTCATTAAACTGCTGAGGAGAAGGCGAAGTGTCTTCGCCTGGAGTCATGTAGATATGCCAGGGATTGACCCTGAAATCATGTGCCACAAGCTCAATGTGGTAGAGGGAGTGAAGCCGGTGAAGCAGAAGAGGAGAATTTACTCCAGAGAAAAATATGAGGTCATCAGGGACGAGGTCAAAAAATTAGAAGACGCTGAATTTATCAGAGAGGTCATCTACCCTGAATGGCTGTCCAATGCAGTCATTGTCCCAAATTTAACGGGAAGTGGCGGATGTGTGTGGACTTCACAGACCTCAACAAGCACTGCCCCAAAGACAGCTGCCCTCTCCCCCACATTGACCAGATGGTAGACGCTACTGCAGGCCACGAGCTCGTGAGTTTTATGGATGCCTACTCAGGGTACAATCAGATCTTCATGAACCCTGAAGACTCGGAGAGGACTGCCTTCATCACTGACAAGGGTACATACTGCTATAGGGTCATGCCCTTCGGTCTAAAAAATGCGGGGGCAACATACCAGCGCCTCGTAAATAAAATGTTCGAAGACAAAATTGGGAAGTCCATGGAGGTCTACGTGGATGACATGCTGACCAAGAGTTTGAAAGCAGAGGATCATGTGGAAGACCTGGAGAGGACCTTTAGTACGATGGACAAGTACCAGATGAAGCTTAATCCGGCCAAGTATGTCTTCGGGGTCAGAGCGGGGAAGTTCTTGGGGTTCATTGTCAATCAAAGAGGCATCGAGGCCAATCCTGAAAAGATAAAGGCCCTTATTGAGATGAAGACCCCCAAGTCCATCAAAGACGTTCAGAGGCTCACAGGGAGAGTGGCTGCCTTGAACAGATTTGTGTCGAGGGCTACAGATAGGTGTCTACCATTTTTCAAGATCCTCAAGAAGGCCTTTGAATGGAGTGAAGAGTGTGATGAGGCTTTCAAGGAGCTAAAATCATACTCAGGGTCTCCCTTGCTGCTGTCACGACTGGTGCAGGGTGAACGAATTTACGTGTACCTCACCGTCTCAGAGTCTGCCATCAGCGCAGCCATTGTGAGAGACGAGGATGGTATACAGAAGCCTGTATACTTTAACAACAAGGCACTCCAGGGGGCAGAGCAAAGATACCCGAGGATGGAAAAGTTGGCCTACGCCTTGATCCATGCCTCAAGGAAGATGAAACCGTACTTCCAGTCCCATACTATGGTCATCCTTACTAACTCTCCTCTTAGGCAGGTCCTACACAAGCCTGAAAAATCAGGAAGACTAATGACCTGGGCTATAGAGCTGGGGGAGTTCGATATTGTGTATTAGCCTAAGACAGCCATTAAGGGGCAGGCATTGGCAGACTTCGTGGCTGAGTTCACCTGGGAAGATGATGAGGCCAAGGGTGAGACCCTCGGGAAGACGGATACAGAAGACAGACCCGCAGACACACCCGCAGATAGGGCTGAGACGAGCACCGCTAGAAGGAAAGCGACTGAAAACGAAGAGGGAAGATACATCTTTAGACGGGGGTCCCTCTCTAAGGGAAATTTTTCAGAAGGAAAGACTCCGTGGAGCCACTTCATTGATGGGTCCTCCTGTGATAGCGGAAGTGGTGCTGGACTGATACTGTCAGCACCCGATGGCACAGACGTCGAATACGCCCTAAGGTTCAACTTCAAAGCCTCCAACAACGAGGCTGAATATGAGGCCTTAGTAGCAGGCCTCTCCTTAGCCAAGTCTCTTAGTGTCGGCCAGATTTTGGTCCATAGTGATTCAAGACTAGTCGTGAATCAGATACTAGGAGCCTACGAGGCTAAGGACGAAAGGATGGCTAGGTACCTCGAGAAGGTGAGGTCATTACTGAAGGTCTTCAGAGAAGTGAAATTAAGGAGGGTACCTAGGCTTGATAATGGCCGCGCTGATGCCCTTGCTAGGCTGGCCTCGGAAACAAGAACGGACATCAGGAGGACGGTCCCAGTAGAAATTTTGCTCTGACCGACTATTGAGGGCGCTGAGGGAACACCTAGCAATTGCCTAAGTGTTTCCCAAGAAGCTTCGTGGATGGACCCCCTTATCAGATACATTAAAGAGGGTGAGATGCCAGAAGCAAGGCAAGAAAGGAAGAAGCTGAGGTACAGGGCGGCAAAATTCACTGTCATCGGAGACACCTTGTACAAAAAGGGGTTTCTGCTCCCTTTACTTAGGTGTGTGCATCCCTCAGAAGTCCCTTCCATGTTTCAAGATGTGCATGAAGGGTCGTGCTCAAGCCACATTGGGGGTAGATCCCTAGCGAAGAGGGTAATCACCCAGGGGTACTGGTGGCCGACCTTGGGAAAGGACGCAGCGGCATACGTAAAAAAGTGCGACAGATGTCAAAGATTTGCCACCATCCCTCACCAACCCCATCAGCCTCTTACTTCCATTACATCCCCATGGCCATTTGCAGTGTGGGGGATCGACCTAGTAGGACCCTTGCCCAGGGCCATCAATAACTATCGATTCCTCATCGTAGCCATTGATTATTTTTCAAAATGGGTGGAGGCGGAGCCAATGGTGACAATCACAGAGCAGAAGACCTTCCAGTTCATCTGGAAAAATATCATATGCAGATACGGTCTCCCCAACACCCTCATCTCGGATAACGGGACTCAGTTCAAGAATGCCTCTCTACAGAAATACTATGTGAGGGTAAGTATCAAACAATTTTTCTCCACCCCAGGCCGACCTCAGGCCAATGGGAAACCGAAGTTACGAACAGGACAATCTTAGATGGGATTAAGAAGAGGCTTGAGGAGGCAAAAGGGAGATGGGTCGAGGAGTTATATGCCGTGCTATGGGCATACAGGACGACAGTGAGGACCTCCACCGGGGAGACCCCGTTCATGCTAGCATATGGATCAGAAGCCGTCATCCCCACCGAGATTGAGTTTCCTACGCATAGAGTCCAAATGTACGACCCCCAGGGAAATACGGAAGAGAGGAGACTTGACCTGGACTTGATTGAGGAAAGAAGGGAGGATGCTGAGATAAGGCAGGCTTCCTACCAACCGAGGACCGCAAGGTTCTATAATCAGAGGGTGAAACAGAGGCCCATCGCAGTGGGGGACTTGGTCCTCAAGAAGACTTGGTAAAAAGCCCAACAAGCTTCACCCTAATTGGCATGGCCCATATAGGGTCATCGATGAAGTCATCCCTGGAACCTACAGGCTAGAAAACCTAGAGGGGGAACCTTTTTCAAACCCCTGGAATGCAGATCATTTGAAGAAATACTATCCGTAGTGTTGTAAGGTCTTGAAAGGCCATAATTGTAATGAGAGTTGCTCCAACAGAACACTCGGAAAATTAATGAGAAATATCAGTGTTTCCTTCATCCTGATTGTCAGTCCTAGCATGCATGGAAACATCTACAGAAATCCATTAAATTGGAAAGTTGATCCCTCGGCTATAATCGGGACCAGTGGAGGGGACGACCCCACCACTGTCCTAAAAAAAGACGAGGGAAGACTTCAAAATCCATTAATTTGGAAAGTTGATCCCTCGGATGTAATGGCGACCAGTGGAGGGGACGACCCCACCACTGTCCTCAAGAAAGACGAGGGAAGACATTGAAATCCATTAAATTGGAAAGTTGATCCCTCAGCTATAATGGGGACCAGTGGAGGGGACGACCCCACCACTGTCCTCAAAAAAGACGAGGGAAGACATTAAAATCCATTAAATCGGAAAGTTGATCCCTCGGCTGTAATGGGGACCAGTGGAGGGGACGACCCCACCACTGTCCTCAAAAAAGACGAGGGAAGACTTTAAAATCCATTAAATTGGAAAGTTGATCCCTCGGCTATAATGGGGACCAGTGGAGGGGACGACCCCACCACTGTCCTCAAAAAAGACGAGGGAAGACTTTAAAATCCATTAAATTGGAAAGTTGATCCCTCGGCTATAATGGGGACCAGTGGAGGGGACGACCCCACCACTGTCCTCAAAAAAGACGAGGGAAGACTTTAAAATCCATTAAATTGTAAAGTTGATCCCTCGGCTATAATGGGGACCAGTGGAGGGGACGACCCCACCACTGTCCTAAAAAAAGACGAGGGAAGACTTTAAAATCCATTAAATTGGAAAGTTGATCCCTCGGCTATAATGGGGACCAATGGAGGGGACGACCCCACCACTGTCCTCAAAAAAGACGAGGGAAGACTTTAAAATCCATTAATTGGTAAGTGAATCCCTCGGCTATTAAGTATGGAAGACAACAATTATGGAAGAGACTGGTATTAATAGAATTAAGTATGGAAGACAGCAATTATGGAAGAGACTGGTATTAATAAAACAAAATGTTAAGTGTTTTACAAGACCGTTGAACAAAAATACACTTGAAGGGTATGGGCTACAGGCAGCCACCCTATGGGACGACATCAGAGGGCAGGGCCTCAACATCAATGGGAATGGTCTCCTCAGTTACCAGCACTGGATGATCTTCAGATGTACCGACCCCCTCGATCTGGACTTGGGACTCCACTTGGTTGAGGGCCTCGGCAATTAGGGGGTTGTCCAGTTGAACACCCTCCAATGAAGGACGAACAGAGGAGACGACATCGCCAAATTTGAGGACGACCCATCGACAGGCCGTCCTAATCCCCCTTTCTAGATATTCAAGGCCAAAGCCCTGAAATTCATCTGAAGTCTTGTATGCCTCAACAGCATCAACCTCAGCTTTCTTGATGGATGCTTCCAGATCAGTCTTATGCTGGGCCTCCAGGTTGATCAGAGCCTCATCCCTATCCTTGATGATCAAGTCCTTGGCTTGCAGGTCGGCATCGTGCTGCCTCATCAGCTCATCTAGGACCCTAGGATGCTCGGTCCTAGCACTCTCAAGCTCAGCCCTCGCAGTGTCAAGCTCAGTCTTTGCTGTATCTAGCTCTGCCTGCAACTCAGCCTCATGTTGAATGGTCCTCTCAGCTTCGTGAAACTTTTGTTGATTCTCGGCCATCCACTTGGTGGTTGAGGTCAAGGCACAAACAGACTGCAAGAAAAAATGAACAAACATTAAGATGGGCCGAGGTAACAGTTTGTAAGAGTAAAATTAAAAGGTCAAGACCAATACCTGAGCAAGGGAGTGCAGACCATAGTCGTACACTTTGGCAGGGGGCATCTTCGCCAAGAACTCGAAGTCAGAGGCCGACGGTGCAGAGAACATCAAGGGCTTGGCTGCCCTCAAGTTTGTGATCAGCGACGAGGGGTCGGCCCTCAGATGGGCTAGATTTTGGGACCAGAAGGCCCCCATGCTCGACGAAGAGGTTTCCCCCTCAGAGGCCTCGACCCTGGCCCTCGTCCTAGGATCAGGCCGATGCTCAACAGGAGCCTCAGGCTCCTTCCTTTTGTGACTATCGGCTGTCGTCTCAACAACCGTCGGCCCTGAGGCCCTCGTCTTCTTTGGAGCTTGCTGAGGCTCCTTCCTTTTCTTCTTTGACAAACCAGGGAGTAGGCTTGGAGCAGTCATTTCCCAGAGGTAATCTACACACCTACAGGACGACCTGAAAAGGGTACCATGCATCAGAAAAATACAGAGATTAACAGGAAACACTTCAAAAAAGTAGAAAATGGAAAATGTGTTGTATAACTCACATAGTTCCGTCAGAGGGCCGACCCTCAGACCAGCTTCTTTGAGGTACCGGGGGGTCATCAAATCTTCGAACTTTGGGATCTCACCCTCTCTCCCTTATCCCCTCAGATACTCAACAATATCCCTTTCCTCCAGGCTAAGTCCGGGGTCTGACCTAGCTTTCATTGAGGGATTAGACCATTTGTTAGGGACCCTCGGACCATCGGCAGAAGGGGACGCCTCGGCGGAGCGCTCCCACGCCCCAGATATGAAGAAGAATCTCTTTTTTCAATCATGATTGGAAGTTTGAGACACGTGGAGAAGTTTCTTCTCAGACCTTCTCGCCCCTAGATGATAATATCCAGGCTGTTTAGATGAAGAGGTGATATTATAGCAGGCCAAGAATACGTCGGACGAGGGCTCATCAGTAAAAGAATTTTTCCATAAGGAAATGTAACCCAGAATCGTCCTCCAAGAGTTGGGTGGAAGTTGAGAGGGGGTGACGCCCAGAGCCGATAGAATATCTACAATGGCAGGGTAGAAGGGAAGTCTGACACCTACCTTGAACATTTGCTCGTAGACTGCAACCTCTCCCTCTTCACCATCAAAAACCCTCTCAGTCTCAGAGGGAACCCTCATAGTTACCCCAGAGGGCACTCCGTAAATATGCCTCCACATCAGAAGGTCCCTATCCCTAACGGAGGAGATAAAAGACGATGCGTGGGAGGTGTCAACCTCATCATCTGTATCATCGTCCTCGTACTCATCCCCCTCCCTCTCATCACCTGCAGGAGGACCCTGAGGGAAAGCCACTTGGAAGGCATTGGGGGATAGGGTTGTCACAGGGATAGCCTCAGAGGGGATCGTACCCTCGGCCTCTCGGGGAGGGCTAAGGTCAGACGTGTCCCTTCTACCAGACATTCCAGCACCACTTGGGGAGGAGGTTCTCTCGTCCATCTCACTTGGTTTGGTAGTGTTTGCCGGACGAGACGACGACCCACAAGACTCAGAGGGTTAATATGGTCTTATGGTGGCAAGAGGAATGGGAAAGATGGGTCGTACCCAATTAGGGTCGGCCCCTCGTCTCCTCTCTTCCTCTTCCTCTATTCGTCTGATCTCGGCAAAAAGTTTTTCTCTCAAGGGTGGGAATTCAGACACTAAGCTATAAATCCTCCTAAGCATTAAAGGGAAGACCCTACACTTGGAGATTTTACACTAGACTTGGCCAATTCAACTATAAACACTTGGGGGATTGACCAGGTTTAACTTCTGGATTAAACCAAATAACTAAAACATTTTTCGTCAAGAATGGTCAAGAACTAACAACCGGAGAAGACACCGAAAAAGGCAATGGGGGAACTCTAAGAAAGTGCCGACCTACGACCCTAAAAAATACACATAAATGAAGACAAAGGAAGGCGTAAGGAGAAAAAGGTTACCTGATAAGAAGAGAACAAGAGCGCTGCGAGGCCGGAAAGATAGAAGGCTGTAAATGACGACTGGTTCTAGAGAGAGAGTAAACTTAGATGCGAAGAAGAAGAAGCTGTGGAGAGAGAATTTGAAAATCTCTTAAATACTCTTGTAATGAGTGGACCCGTTTGCCAAGAAAGGTATAATTAGGGCACATGGCCCAAAGTACACTGCACAACCGCCCTGCCTTGGAAACTGGAACAGCAATGAGTATCTGCACAGGTGTCACTCACCTAACTGATCATACGTGTCTCAATTTCAGCAAATATCCCTCAGCCATCTCAATGACACCTATGGCTAAGGGCTGGGGGTGATTGATATACCCGTTTATACCCTCAGCCTGGATGAGGATTACCTCCAATACGGACGACCCTACGATGGGCCGACCCTTCAGCAGGCCCCAGCTGGCTACCACCAGGTCCAGACGACCCTACGAGGGGACGACCCTCCACCAGGATCTAGACGACCCTACGAGGGGCCGACCCTACACCGGACTCCAGTCGACCCTACGAGGGGCCGACCCTTCCCCAGGCTCCGGATGACCCTACGAGGGTACGACAGTACGAGGCCAGAATCAAGTCAGACTCACTACCGAAAGAAACTTTGCCCTCGGCCTCGGCTCATAGGCCGAGGGTGACATCATGACAGCGCGTGGTTTGGGACACGCGTGGAACAGTACGCGTCAGGCTCATATGACACGTGGCAGACCGTTATAACCGAATCACACCCTCACGTGAGGGAATATTATGTCATCATTTGGCATCTACAGGTGTCAACAGGGGATTGGTTAGATCATCATTCACATGCACCATGCTTACTTGGGGGGTACACTACACCCTCCAAGACCTATATATACTTGTCACCTACAACCCTACAGGGGATCGATCCATGAACAGTAGTCCTAGCTAAAACTCTGCTTGTACACACACACAGTAGAGAGAGAGAGAGGATTGTGTGCATTGTATCCAAGGCCATTGGTGCCCATACTTAGTGGATCACACACACTCAGAGTGGATGTAGGCCAATTTGGCTGAACCACTATACATCATTGTCTAATTTCCCCTTTTACTCATCCCCTTCTATACACTTATACATCTCTATGGCTGCCATGGCTGCTACTGCTTGAGCTCACTATCACTTATCTGGTGGTGCTAAATCTCAGCATCATCAGTTGATATTGATTCACATTACCAAGCCATCCTTGGTAGGGGATATCTTCACGCGATGAAGGCCGTCTCATCGACCTATCATCGGAAGTTGAAGTGTGTGACAGAGCGCGGAGTAGTTGAAATCCGTGGAGACCAAGCAACGGGAAGGAAATGACTCATAGCGGCCATACTCCCCAAACAAGAGAAAAAAGTGGAGGTAGCAAGAAACGAAGACGAGGAACAGGAGAGGTTGATGCCCTCTAAATAGCATTTAAGATATTGAAGAACAGGAGTGGAGGAGACTAGGCTCCTCTCCTCTGAGAGGGTCGTCTAGGACCTGGAAGAAGGAATTAGTCACCTGTGACACCCCGACTAATTAAATACCGGGTATCTACTCCTTTATTAAATTAAACCAAAATGCCAAGTTGGCTCAGTTAATAACATCACTGTCGAAAACATTTTATTATTACTAACCACCTAGTATTTAAAAAGTAAGTTGCCAAATTTTAATTAAAGTCTGATTAACATGCAGTAAAAGATTTAAAGCAAGAATAATAACACCATTCACCATAACGAAATACTAGAATAACCATCACATGATATAAATAAATCCAGAGGAAAAACTCCTCACAACAAATCCCATAACTGAAATAAGTAACGAAATACTGAATACTGAATTAATACATGCCAAAGTCTGAAAAACTGAAATGGAAATGTCTCTAATAGAATTTGGGCAACATGCCCTACAACTGAGGAATACTGAACATGGAATCCAAATGATAGAAGCGTCTAAAAGCAAATCCCTGTAACTTCCACAAACAACTACAGCTTGTCCTGAATGAGAATCCTATGAATGGTGCCCTTGTGGTTGGGCACCTAAAAATGATTTTACAAGAAAATAGATTTGAAAGAAAATGGGTCAGAGCCCGAAAGTGGAAAACATTTTGAAAACAGCAAGTGTTTTAATAACATTTAAAACATTAAATGAAAAATACATGTTAGGACGTGCACTCACATGAAATTCTCACCTCTCGTCTAACTGTGCACTCCTAATATAAGTAACCATCTAAAATGACACAAACCACTAGCTAAGTGACACCATATCTAGCTAGACTGTCATAGGTTCTACCCTTATTACTCGATTCCCATTAACATTATAACGATCTCAATTAAAATAGGGGGCTTAACGTAAATTCAGGTTCTCATATAAAAGCAATACAACTCGTTATAGATTATCCCTTTTATGTTATTCCATAGTTATACACACAATACCATATGAAAGTTCTCATTTTACTAAGTGTATATTTTCCACAACATAAATATACAATATAAGCACCCCGAGACTAAGCTGTGGTGCACACATACTCTGCTATCCATCCCGGTACATCACGTACATAAGGATCACATATTTCGAATCTCTCAGGAATAGTTCACAGATAACAACATCACAAATAATAGAGGCGAACACAGTCACATCACATGGGTCACGCACATACCTGCGCTCCCACGATCAGCAGACTTATTAACATCCCAATAAGTCCTTCTCTGACCTATGTTCATCGAGGTAACCAGTCTAAATCCGGGAAACACAAGGATTAGAGGGCCCTAAGCGAACGCAAACCTCCCGTGATAGCAAGTATGGTAGGTATGCCATACACATAAAATCAATACATATACTAAGTATGCACACATCTTAGTAATCACCATAATATATTGGTACATATCTCTTCTCGTACTGACATATAATACTACACCATTTATATGTTACCAATTAATATAATAAGCTAGGCCATCAATAGTTCTCGCATCGAAATAGACACTCACGTCCTACTCATATTTTCCTTTAGGTTCAAACTACACTTCTAGGTTTGACTCCTCATTATATCCCAAACATCCCAAATATATCAATTACTCATCAAGGAAAGGCTATCTCTACCTATACACAAGGTTACGGAGTACTCGGGATCAAAACAGGCTAAAAAGCCTAAACTGTCAACTCGTTCGAAGTCTCGTTCGAACGAGGCTGTTCGAACGAGACTTCGTTCGAAAGAACTGAGTCTTCTAACGAGATCTCGTTCGAACGAAGTGGGCTTTCTAACGAGATCTCGTTCGAACGATTTCATCGAACGAACTTCACCCTCGTTAGAAGTCAATGGTCAACTCGTTAGAAGCTCGTTCGAACGAGGTCGTTCGAACGACCTGGGCAGGTCTTCTAACGAGCAACCAGATTCGAGACCAGATTTCCTTATTTCGTTTTTCACCAATTTCTACACCTCAAATCACAACCAAAATTCGTCCCAACAATGTTTAAAGGTCTCTAATCATCCCCAAACATATCAAGGTTATATACTAACGTATTTTAAGGAATCAATTCATCCTAATCATCATCAATTCATCAAATCTCTACACTTTTCCCCAATCCTCAAGAACATAAACCCTAGAATTTATGATCATCAATATACTCAAATTAGATCCGTTTTTGTTACATCCAACACATATTAACATCAGGGTAATCATTTCTATACGATTCTACATGCAATTATTCCTCAACATTCAAGTTCTAAGTCCAATTAAATGGGTTTTTATTAAACTCTCAAGAACAATTTGATTTATGTAAATTCCTACGCATGGAAGAAGCATTATCTATAATAATTGAAATTAAACCACTTGCCTTGATTCAATCTCTGATTTTGATGACGATTTGAAGAAATTCCCTCTCTCTTTCTGCAGAATTTCCTTCTATCTCTCTCTCTCTAAGCTTTCTTCTCCAATGGCTATGGTGGCTAGGGTTTGCTTTGGGAAAGTTTTGGAAACCTAATCTAATAACCTACATAGCCTATTGGATCATTAAGGGTTTGTTAGTGGGTTTAGTGGGTCAATTCCCAATCAGATAAAAACTCTTAATTTTCTTCACTTTTAATTCCCAAAAATACAAAATTATCAAACTACCCTTTATGTTGCCGGTATGGCCTAAAAATACCCCGGGACCCAAACTAAACCCCCGGCTAGTGTTTTCAGACTATCTCGACCCTTCCGGACGCGTTGGCGCACTCAAAACGACCATACGGTTAATAGAATTTAATTTTGCTTTTATAATTAAAATAATTATGTCCTGACGCGACTGTCTCACGCGTCCCAATAAAATGTCCAAATTGCCGTATATCAATCTCACGACAATTTCATAATTCAATATTCATATATCATCATATATACTCAATATAGTCAAATACCAACTCACATCTCGGTAGTATTTTATCCGGATTAATTCCCAATTAATTCTCATTTAAATAATTAATCCCAAAAATAAATATCGCCAAAAATACGGGGTATTACATCACCCTCCTTCGAACAAATTTGGACATTTTTGTATGGGAGCCCTACGAGCTGCTCAAAATTGATTCTAGTATTACCTGCCACCGATTACACGTGGATCCGACCTTCAACCCAATTAAACAAAAGGCATGCCCAGAAGCCCCAGAGAAAGACAAAGTAGTGGAGCAGGAAGTGGAGAAGTTACTGGATGTAGGGTCCATACGTTAAGTTCAGTTCCCTAAATGTCTATCCATCCCAGTAGTGGTCCCTAAGATAAATGGGGAGTGGAGAGCCTGTATCGACTTCATCGATCTCAATAGGGCTTGCCCGAACGATAGCTTCCCCCTTCCAAGGATCGACCAGCTGGTGGATGCAACAACAACTCATGAAAGAATGAGCTTCTTAGACGCGTATTTCGAATATCACCATATCCCTCTGTAATCAAGATAAGACCTCCTTAATCACCAATTTTGGCTTATTCTATTACAAAGTTATGCGCTTCGGGCTCAAGAACGTGGGAGTAACTTATCATAGGTTGGTTACTAGGATGTTTAAGGACCAAATGAGAGACACCATGGAAGTGTATATCGATGATATCCTCGTCATGATCAAGCTCAAAGATGATCATCTCTCGGACCTAGCAAGGACCTGTGAAATCCTCAGGAAGTACCCAATGAAACTTAACGTAAGTAAGTGTTCCTTCGATGTCCATTCAGGAAAATTCCTTAGTTACTTGGACAACGAGAGAGGTATATAAGCTAATCCAGACCATGTCGATGCTATCAATAGGATGCAATCCCCACAAACTATGAGAGATGTACAGAAGCTCACTCGAATGATTGCTTCCATAAATCGGTTCATTTCCAAATCTTTAGAGAAATGCCAACCATTCTTCCAGGTGCTGAAGAAAACTAAGAGCGTGGTATGGAACGAGGATTTCTCAAGGGAATTAGAAGAACTTAAGGCCTACCTCAGCAAGCCCCCATTTGCTTGTAATCCCTAGAGACAACGATTCCTTATATCTGCCTTGGTATGCTAGAAAGAGGGGAGCCAACATCCTATCAATTTTGAAAGCAAAACTCATCTAAATGTCGAGCAGCGGTACCTTCCATTGGAGAATCTCTCCGTTGCATTGGTGGTAGTCTCGAGAAAACTGAAGCACTATTTTGAGGCCCACTCCATCTTTGTAGTTACTTCTCACCCCCTCATAGTTGTACTAAGAAAAGCAGACTTCTCAGGACGACTATCAAAATGGTCGGTTGAGCTCAAAAGATTTGATATTCATTTTCAGTCGAGGACTGCTATCAAGGGGTAGGTCCTCACTAACTTCTTCGATGAATTCACATAAGAACACCCCTGTGATCAGCCCAAGACCAATAATCTGAGGGAAATCCCATAAGAGCGAAGCATGTGGAAGTTATATGTTGATGGATCCTCCAATTCTAGAGGGGAAAGAGTAGGCATCATGCTAGTTACCCCGAAAACATAGTGCTCGAGCAAGGAATCAGGCTTGGATTTGAAGCCTCCAACAACAAAGTAGAGTACGAAGAACTCATCGCTGGTTTGCAGAAGGCACAGTTACTTAGAGAAATACACCTCCATGCTTTTGGTGACTCAAAACTGGTATCTAACACAATAAGTGGCGATTTTAATACAAAAGACGATAGGATGGAAACCTATCTCGCCACTGCGAAAAGGTTAATGACCAACATAGACCGCATCAATGTTCAACAATTTTCTAGGAGACAAATCAACAATGCTGATGCCCTGGCAGCTCTAAGCTCGACGATTGACTCCAACTTAGGTAGAACAATTCAAATCGATTTTCTTGCACTTCTAAGCATCAACCGAAGAACTGAATTGCCAAACCTCGAGCATGTATTCCAGACAGAAAAAGCTCCCAACTGGATGGACCCCATAGTAGATTACTTGCAAAGTGACGTACTGCCAAATGATTGAAAAATCACCTACGAGATAAGTGTCAAATTTTCCCTCTTTCACTTATCACCTGAGGGAAAAATATACAAAAGATCCTTCACCGGTCCATACCTCCAGTGTGTTCATCCATAGGATGTCAAGCAAGTCCTACATGAGCTGTATGAAGGGATTTGTGGAAGTCATACTGGAAGAAGGTTGCTTGCCTTTCGAACAATACAAGAGGGATACTGGTGGCCATACATGCAGAGGGACTTTGGAGTCTACGCTCGAATGTACGAAACATGCCAAATGCATGCACCTATGGTCCACCAGCCTGCCAGTGACCTAAAGACACTGACCAGCTTGTGGTCATTCGCCCAGTGGGGTCTGGACATCGTAGGCCCTCTGCTAACTATTGCCAAAAATTAGAAGTAACTATTAATCGCCACAGATTACATCACCAAGTGGATAGAGGCAGAATCACTAGAGAACATCAGAGACGCAAACATGATGAGGTTCGTATAAATAAATATTATTACTCACTTTGGCATACCTAGAACATGTAATACCCCGTAATTTTAAATGACTTTTAAAATGGGTTATATTTTAATTTAATGGATTAATTATATTTTATTATTAATTAATTCATTCAGATTTATCCAGACGGTGGATATTAATATTGATGATTCTGAATATTACTTAAAGATATTTAGGTAATATATGAATGTGATGTCATTGAGATGACCATATGATATAAATTCGGTAATTTATATTTTTAGTCAGACGCGGTATGGGACGTGTCGGAACTAGTTTATTAAATTAAAAAGGAAATTTATTTTTTTATCGATCTAATAGTCATTTCAACTGCGTCGTTGCATCCAGAAGGATCGAAATAGTCAAAAAAGTCTATTTGGATGTCAATTTTGAGCCTCGGGTCATTTGGGAATGAATAGACAACCCGAAAGGGCATTTTGGTCATTTTTCTAGGGGGATGAATAGTGTTTCGGATTTGGAACTATTATAAGTATTGATAAATTAAGTGAATGGGAGTTATTCATCTCCTCTTCACAAATAAGAGCAACCATCTTCCTAGAGAGAGTGTGAGAGTGCTTGGGAAAGGAAAAGTCACTTGGGAAGGAGAAGAACAAGAACCAAGGTTCACCACCACCAACCACCACCGGAGTTTGATCGGAGAAGGGACAACCAACTGAGATAAACTACACCAAAGGATCAGACCTACACTAAAGGCAAGTGTTTGATAATGGCAATTTAAGTTTGTATATTGTCCATGTTAGAATAGTATGAAAAGAGAAGATTATTCATGTTTGGAAGAAACAATGGAATGATTAAATGGATTTCTGGAAACTGAAATGATATAGGAATTGAACTTATGTTTTAGGTTGATATTAATCCACGAAATAGCCATGAATCTGTTGAAGAAAGTATGGAAACCATTGGTGTGTTCTTGAAGATGTTATGATAATAATTTTCTGGAAATAAGGAGATAAACATGCTTTTTAATCCAATCCCTTGATGATTCTAGGATGTTTAGAGTATTGGAAATCGTTCATATATGTTGGGATATCATGTAGAAATAATCGTAACTCATTTTGGAGGTTAATATGAAGGTTTGAATGTGTAAAAATGGTGAAACCCGTAGTTGCAGAAAATGCAGGAAATCAGGCCTGGACCTGAGGGATCGATCGATCGACCCTTACCTTCGATCGATCGACCTCCCGAGTTTAAGTAAAGTTGTTTCTTTTTAAATGTTTATTCTTATCCCAAACCTTTTATGGATCTTTGGTGATTATTATTTGGAGATTATGGGACTTAGAAAATATCAGTAAACCCTTGATAAGATTTGAATTAATTGTGAATTGGATTTAAGTGATTAAAATGATGAAAATTATATTGAATGGAATTTCGGTTGCTAGATTCATTTGTTAAATTCTAAATGGAGATGTATGAGGATTAAAGATAGGACCAGTAGGGGTGATTGAATATAACACCTGGGTATCCTTAGGTTTACAAGAGGGTTTAATCCTAAGTGAACGAATATGTGCTTATAAGAGATTTGAAACTATCGGTTTTAACCTTAATAAAAAAAGAGAAATAAACTCGTTGTAGTTCGGGAGAAATAATGCTATGGACCAGTAGGATATTAGTGACTTCTTACTGAATATATGTTGAGGAAAATCTTATTTGAATCTTGTTCATTGAGAGAGGGTAGCCTTAGGGTATGAGGTTATCCCGATCACGTATTTAAAGTTGACAAACCTCCTCGCTCGACAAAGTTAAGTAGTAGTGTAATGGAGGGGTTCCTTGTTTGGATTTCGCTTTGCGAGACGCTCCGCGCATGAACCTTAACGATGTCGGAGTGGAGTGGTGTTAGGATAAATGAATAATTAAATTATAAGAGCGTAGTGGTATGGCTCCTAGATAGAAATGGGAGTTTGGAACACATTTTGTTGAAAGAGGTATGAGGTTATCCCGATCGCATAGTTGTAGTTGTTGGACCTCCTCGATCGACAAAGTTAAGTAGTAGTGTATTGGAGGGGTTCCTTGTTTGGATTTCGCTTTGCGAGACGCTCCGCGCATGAACCTTAACGACGTCGGGAGTGGAGAGATGTTATAGGATGCGAGGATAATTAAATTATGAAGTAAAGATATAATATGTTAATACGGGGGATTTAAAAGGGATATAATGCTACGTATGGGAAATATCTTAGGGTAGTGATAATTACCTTATTGATATTATATTATAGGTATGATAATACCTATTTGATTGATTATTGATTTATGTGTATGACATACCTAGCTTACTTGCTATCGGTGGGAGGTTTGCGCGTGAGGGCAGTCATATCCTGATGAATCCATGGGATCTTTGATTTGTCGCTTGAGAACATAGGTCTATGAAAGACTTATCGGGGAGTTGATAAGTCCGCTGACTGTGGGTACGTAGGTATGTGCGTGACCCATGGATACGAGAACTATGTTCGCCTCCAATTTGTTTGTTGATGTTTATGGTTCGTGGAATCTTACCGAACCTGTAGTCCCCTATTCGGCGACCTGCGATGATGGGACATGATAGCAGAGTAATGCATTGCACCACAGCTGTGACTCGGGGTGCCGTATTATATATATATATATATATATATATATATATATATAATAGATTAAATGATTAAATGGATATTTATTATGGTTAAATCTATCTACGGTGATAATTGTAGATAACGGTGAATAGAAAAATATAATGGAATTAAGATAATGAATGTTGTGCTTATAGAATTGAATAGCTTAACTCATGTTAATGAGAAATGATTCAGATTAATGAGTAATGATTCATGTTAATGAGAAACTAATCATAAATGAGAAATGTAAATGAATAATAATGTGACGTATGATATGGGACATACGGGGATTATGGGATTGGAATTATAATATGGAGACTAGAAAAGAGGAACCATTAACTAGGAGGTTAATAAGAAATGTTAAGTGTGCACTCTAGTTGAGAGGTGAGAATTGCAAGTGAGAGTTGGATCTAACATGTACATAATAAATGCTTTATTGCACTTGTTAAATACTTGCTGTTTTAAAAATAATCTACACATTCGGGCTCTGACCCGTTTCCTTGCATATTTTCTCTTCTATTGTATCTCTATATCAGGTGTCCAGAAACAGGGACGCCAACCATAGTTGATTGTGACAAGCTATGGAAGTTTTTCTTAGACGCTTATCATCTTTTTGATTCACAGTATTCTTAGTTCGGGCATGTCGCCTAAAGGATTCAATTATCTTTTCTATTGAGGTCAAATTCTATTGTATTCGGGACTCTTTAATACATTTAACATTGTTGGGATTATTGTAAAGGATTTATATTATTTGGGAATGTTTATTCCAGTTGCATTTAAATTCTTTTGTGTTATTTATTGTGTTACCAGTTTTGTAGAACAAAATGTGTAGTGTTATTCTTAAACTAAAAATAGTTTTGTTGAAATTTAAATTTGGAAAGTTTTTAACACCAGCTTAATTGGGTATTGGGTGAGTTGTAAATGTTTTCGACAGTGATGCTAAGAATGAGCCAACTGTATATTCTGTTTTAATTTGGTATGGGACTGGACACCCGGTATTTAATTAGGCGGGGTGTTACAGAACAGTCATCATTGACAATGGAACCCTTCGAGAGTGGCCTCTTCCAAAGCTTTTGCACTGACCATGGAATCAGGCACTACTTTAGCTCTGTGGAATTCCCTCAGAGCAACGGTCAAGATGAGGCTTCCAATAAAATAATGATCGATGGACTAAAGAAGCACCTAGAGCGAGCGAACGGAGCATGGGTAAGCGAACTACCCCATATCCTCTGGGCCAATCGCACTACCCCGAGGCGAGCAATGAGAAAGACACCATTTTCACACACATATGGAATGGAGGCAGTTATTCCATTAGAGGCTGGTCTCCCCACCATGAGGTCCATACTTATCAACCAAGGTTGTAACAATAGAGCATTGCTCGCTGAACTTGACTTTGCTGACGAGCGACGAGATTTGGCTCTTGTGAAACTAGCAGCCTACCAGCAACAGGTAGCCAAGAAATATAATAAAAAAGTCAATTCAAGGACTTTCTAGGTTAGGGACTATGTTCTAAGGAAAAGTGCTTGGCAGCGCTGTGAAGCCATCAAATGTCAAGCTAGGAACAAACTGGGAGGGATCATTCAAGGTGGTAAGGGACGACCTGTAAGAATCCTATCACTTGCAAACTCTAGAGGGTAGGGAGATACCAAGATCTTAGAATGCGACCAACCTGAAAAAAATCTACATCCATATTTCTCTTTTCGTGCATCATTAATTTAGGCAAATTTTTATTTTACAAACTGAATATTGCTCTCTATTCATGACTCTGATTAATGAAATTTAATTAGCCTTGGCATTCTATGAGTATTGGTTTTCTTATATATATTTTAGTATATGAGTCCTTTCCAAGTTACAAGATTCACTCTTAAGAGGAAAAATAAACATTATAGATTATAGTAAGTTGGCAAACTTATTCCAGCCAAAGGATCCTATATCTTGACCTCCTACCATTGCACCACATTGGCCAAAGCATTAACAGGGTTAAATAATTCTATTCAGACCTTTGTTACTAACACAATTGGCCTCCTAGTTTGCCCCTGGTAATAAATAAAGCCCTACAGGGGATCCTTAGGCAATTTGACCAACCCAGGTTGCTTGTCAACAAAGTTTGGCCCAAAAAATCCTGTAAATAAATTAGTTAGTTGACTATCGTACTCCAATAACTCTCCTTACGTCTAACCTAATTCTTAAAGAAGAAATAGTCCCCCAGAATCTTAATTATTTTATCCTCGTTCCCACCTCCAAAGATGAGGCAGTTGGGACTTCTGTTCTTAAGGAAAAATGGTCTATAGAGGATTTTATTTTTGCCAACAACACTCAAGGGTCATATGCAAATCCTCTAGTACTTAAAGACGTCTCAGGCCTAAGTACTTCACCATTGAGAGAGGCTTCCTCAAAGGAAAAGGTCAATCCTATTATTGAGGATATTCTTAGCATGATGACACTAGCTAATGATGCTACTTTCCATGAACAAATTCAAGAAATCATGTCCCATGCTCATGTTTCCACCTCAAAGGTCACCACTAGCAGTGTAAAGCAACCGCTACAACTTATCATCTAGGTTCAACAAACTCCTCATCATAAAAACTGGAAGCTCTACAATCTATACGATTTATTTGAAGATTTTTAGGGTTCTATTTGAGAACTTAATTTGTTTTACCTTCCTTAGTGGGTTCAAGGCATCATTCTCCAACATTTCCAAACTCGAAAGCCAAAAGAGAATTTTCGTGAGGGCCTTAAACACCAGTATCATCTCACTCTTATATCACATCACTATCATGAAACAGACATAAGTTGAGGAGAATTATTAGTTAACAGATAGAGCCCATTTCGTTAATCAAAGAGTTGAGGAAACCAAGGGCCTACAATATTTAGGGGTTGTTCAAGTTAAAAATACCACCCTTCTTACTGAGAAAGAGGAATTGGAGAAATAGTTAACTAGAGTCAATGTTGAGTTGGAGTTAGAAATTATGGAAGAAACTGACTTAGAGTAAATAATAAATATATTGGTAGGTGATATGCAACTCCTAACTAGTGACTCAACTGAGTCTGAGGAGAGAGAGGTTCAAACTAAAACCAAGAGACTTGTATATGAAAACCTTTGGATCAGTTTTAGGTCCTTTGTATTCCAACATTTTTAGTATCACATAGATGTTATTTCCAATACTTCTATGGAATCATGCATTTTATTCTTATTTCCTTACATCTCAAATGGTTGAGCAATAATGCTTTAGAAATCTTGCATTTTTTTTTCATGTGAATATAACTATTAATATCTCTTAAATGGTATGATCCACTTTTGAATACCCTATAATTTTAAATTGCCCTTCCCATTTTGGGTACCACTTTCCATAACTTGGATCCTATTACACCAATGGAAAAATGGTTGTCCAAACTAAGTCCCCTTCATTAAATATCCTTTTCTTCACTTTCTCTTTATAGATTTAATCTATTTTCTTCTTTTGTACCAGGATATTATTTAAGGCTCTAAACCTATCCACATCTTTGACAACCCTATAACTCTTGATATCTGGTTCAGTTAGCTATTAAATTAATGTCTTTCTATAATCCTCGTGAATATTAATATTCTTAATTTCAACCAAGAGCCACCTATTATTCATTAGTATCAAGAAGACATCAATGGACCTATGCTTCAACTTTTCTTAGAAGTTGTCATCAAGATAAAGACCTAAAGCCTTTTGAGCCATTTCATCGTCTTATTTATTCAGAAATCTATAACATAATCTAGGTTGCCTACATAAAATTTGGATAATAAATCTAATCAACCAGATTATATAAAGTTTGACAAGCATGAACACATTTTTATTCATGAGTTAAATATCTTATAACCAATTGGGAACACCAAAAAAACCTATAATAGAAGAATTACAACTTCTAAGAATCTCTAGGCCCATTATCACAACCACATTTCCACTTGATTATGGGAACATGTGTTCTCTTTTAATCGTCATCCATATTTGGTTTTAATATTTCTAGGGGATTCAATAACCACACCTATTCCTGAGAGTATCTTCGTCTTCGAACTGTAAATTCCATTGAGTTATATATATATATATATATATATATATATATATATATATCCTATCTCATATTCCCCTTTTTTATCATCCTCACATGGATGATCTACCAAATAATAAGCCAATGCTAGGCCTTTTAATGCACGTTGTGGTACATAATGTAGGCAAAACTCGTATAGAGAAAACTCCTAAATACCAATTCTAAAAATATAATTTGTGACATATATTAGTGGTATACATTTCATTAAAAAACATATGATTTGTTGAGTCATTGAAGTCTTATAGACTTGATAAGTTTTGAGTGAGGCGCATTTATTTGTCTTAGATTGACGTTTGACAATTAAATATCATGCAAGATGATCAATAAAGGATGTATGTTTGTACAAACACTTCATTTAAAGAATATATCCTCTTCTAAGATATTGTGGATTATCTATCGGAAATGCACACATGCACGATGTTTTTAAAATGCACGAGTTTCTTTTAAAAAATATAATGAACAAGTGTTAAAATCACTCGGCGATTTAAGAAAACAAATTTCGGAGTTGACTAATTGGACTTGGTGTCCTTTAATACTTTTTAAAAGTGTTGTTTCCTTTAACCGTTCGCATAGCCCAGTATTGAACCCCTGTGCACAAGCCTATTCACACTATTTTTATTTATCCCGGTGCACACAAATTTTCCATGATTTCCTTATTATTTGACTTCTCCACATGACAAAAGTCAATTGTACGCACAGTGGACTTGAATTCTGAAATTTTGGATAAATAGGTCATTTTCCCTCCCATTTCATAATATTTTTAAATTACCCAATTGAAAACCCTCTCAAATCCTATTTCCATAATTGAGATCTCATTTTGCTTATCTTTTACACAAAATTCACTTATTCCTCAAAAACTATTTCAAACATAGATTTGTTTGTGAGTGAATTTGTTTAGACCATCGTTAGCATATTATAATTTTACAATCTACTTTTGATTTAATATGATCTCGTACTCCAGGATCTAAAAAATGGAGGCACTTTGATTCATTAGATTTGAAGTTTAGTATTGATTCCAACATGAAAAATAGAGTCCCTCATTCTCATCGTGGATCTTGGTGTGGATTTCTATCATCTACAGGGGAAAGTTACAAGGTCCATAGGTAACTACATGTGTGTGAGAGGTATCTTCTCACCTTTTGTAAAACATCTTTTCAAGTAAAAACTAAAATTGGAGTGCATCGAGGTTGTTTACCCCTTTATGGGAGGGTTTTCCTTATAAAATTTGTCTTGTGAATGATTGTGATTGTTTTCTACTTAATTGCACATATTTTATCACATGTCACTCATATGACACTTCAATCTAGTGAAATGGATTAAAATTAAATTAGGTATTATATTTTTCTCATCTAGACTTGTCTAATTACCTTTTTGTGTGAGTTAATCAATACGTATTTCAATAATTTTGATAAAACATGTTATACATGATATGAGTTTGTAAGCTAAATCATTGAATTTCAAAAATTAACCATGAGATCCTATCAAACCTATTCAGCGCCCCCCCCCCCCCCCCCCCCGCCCCCCTCAGGTTTGTTGCAGGTTAAACACTTAGTTAGTAAACACACATTCTCAATTCATATCAAAGCAAGGTACTCTTATTGTTCCATTAAAATGCTTGAGCTGATCATTGTGTCTGATTTTTAATTATTCATAAACCTAGTTTAATTGTTCTAGTGTTGGTTTGTGAGTATGATGGATTTTACTTATCCTAATTTGCATAGTATTAATTGTCCTATGCTTTTGGATGCTATTGAAAAGATAAAACATGTGAATTCCAAAAATGAAAAGAAGAAATTGAAATCTTCTCACTTTTTTTGAAAAACTAAAGTATATTGAAAATGACTGTGATGAAAGAGATGAAGTTTAAAATGTCAAGTACTTAATACAAAAGAATGAAGAGTTGAATGCTTAGATTTTAAAAATGAGAAAGTTAAGTGTTAAAATGTCTAATGAAGTCAAACTCCAGGAATAAGAAAAGGAAGCTTTGAAAGAGTTTGATGAGATTAATCAACTTATTAATCAAAAAATGAAAATGATTGAAATGGAAAAGGGTGAGTTTTGGGAATTAACTTGTGAATTGAAAGAACATAACCAAGATTTGGCGTTACAATATACTTGTGGCCATCCTTTCATCTTTTCCTCCATCTCGACGGCCAGCGCTCGAACGCTCGCGGTTAGAGAGTGAGAAAGGTCTCGTACGCTTTTCTAGGAGTGCTTCGATCATCAACATTGTGGGGTGATGTAAAGAGATGGATTCACAACATATTTACCATAAGACATACAAAAGAACATGTCTCCGCCTCGAGAGAGCAGCATCAAAGATGAACTAATGTTTATGAAACAAATAGTTTAGAGGTACGGAGGCTATGTTATGGAATGGGAAAGATTTAGGAACCTATACCGCCCTTTCGGTCTCTCATGGGATTATGTTACTATTTTCCTTAATTTCTCTGTGGAGTGTGTGCACGTGTATATTTAAATGGAGATCGGAATTGTTCGACTCATATTATGGAAAAGATAGAGTGATGTCAGCCAAAGAAATGTTCTCGAAATAATAATTTTAAAATATAATGTATGCGCTTATCAATATGTTGATCGTTATAATGGAATAGTAATATTTGTTATATAAAATGGAAATATTAATCAAAAGTAGCGTATATATGAGTAATGTATGGATAAAATAAGGGAAAGATGAAAATATGAAAATAAGGCAATTAGAAAATTAGACTCGAGTATCGGGTTTTAGTCCGGAACGCTTACATAGTTTACAAAGGCATCAAAGTCCACGTAGTTCGCATGCATCACAAGGGTGGGATTTATCCTTTAGATTTAAACGGGAGTTTATTACATTTGTTTGTGTGTAGAAAATATATTTTTAGTTTTGAGAAAATGTGGTGAATTATCCCGTCGGAATTTATCGGTGTAACCCTCTTTTTCATTATTTTTGGGTTTAAAAAATAAAGTATGTGTAATATAACGAATAAAGGATGAGATGTTAATGTGTATGATCTAAAATAAAAGCTAAATTGATAATTTATATAACTAATGAAAAAATAAAGAAATTTAAAGAGAGAAAAGGGTATTTGGACCTTATTTGGAGACTTGAGGCTTGATATTGATCCTTGATGATATTCCTTGCAAGTTGAGATGAATGTTGGATGAGACAGAAGGCGATTTTTGCTAAATTGGGTATGTAAATGATGGAAATGAAAGATGAAAAGGAATTTTAAGTAAGAGACCTTCTTTTATTGCAGAAGAATGTTATTGAGATCACTCATATTGATGGATCTAAGGTGTGATGTGGAGGTGAGCTCATGATCTCCTTATACCGGGTAGGGGGACTTTCGATTGGCATAGTCTTAGACCTTCCGATCAGCAAGTGATCCTTAACACACAGTCGATAGGCAAGGAAATGGTCTTGCCAATCGACAGTCTCGTGTAGATTGTTTTGAAAAAATGGTCATAAAATGCAGTCCATAAATCCAAATAGTACACAGGGCATACCATTAGAAAGGTAATTCAGAGACCTTTAAGATTCCTTGGGCCTCTCCCGAGTCCAGGGGTTGACTTTGGGTCAAATGGGGCTCTGAAGATCCCATCAATTTTTTGCACAGGATATCATTGGACGGTAATGGATCGTTCGTCCATACCTTAAGACTAAATTGCGCACGTGGCGGACCATTGGAAAGTTTGTGTGAGGCACTTAGATGTTATGAAAATCTTCGCTTGGTTTGAAGAGTTAACTTGGTTAAACATGGACCAAAAGAGCCCGATTACCTTTTGGAGTTAAACGGATCATTCATCCGTACCGTAAAGTTAATTTGTGTAGGGACAGACCGTTGGAAATGGTATTCAATACACTTCAAAGATTTATTATGTCTCGTTCAAGGTGAAGAGTTAACTTTGATCAAAAGGGTCCGAGGAGTTCTTAGTGGCCTCTGGAATAGTATTCGAGAGAAAATAGATTGTTCGTTTAAACCATTATGCCATTTTGTACATGGGGTGGACCGTTGGAAAGGGGTTTCAGTTCCCTTTGAGGATTCCTTGAGATTTCTCTCTGATGGCGAAGTTCATTGAGGTCAAATTAGGGCCCAAGAGTGCCAGGTGGAAACTTGATCATTTTTTTTTAGTAAAATGGTTTATTCATCCAAACCATTATGTTGTTTCGTGCACAGTACGGACCATTGGGAAGGGGATTCAGAGACCTTTAAAGATTCATTGAGCTTTCACTCTAACAATGGAGTTTATCGTAGTCAAATGGGGCTCGGTAGTGCTCTATGGACATTATATCGGTACTCGAAGTACGATCTAGGGTTTGTAGTGAATTGGGGAGGTGCTAGGGTCCTAAGGCAAGACTTATGGGTGTAACACACTGCTTAATTAAATATCACGTGATCAGGTCTTTATTAAATTGAAACAAAATATCCATACTGGTTCATTCTTAGCATCATTATCAAAAAACTTTTAAACATGTACTAAACACCTAGTATTTGAAAAGCTGGTGTAAAAAATTTATCTTTTTATTAACATGCAAAGATTTAAGACAATTAAACAATTAAGTATATCATTCCCCATACTAAATAACTCAACACCCAAAATAATGAAATACTCAACCAAATAAGATATGACGGGAGTAAACACCCCAATATGAAACTATAATACAATAATCCATATAGAAACTAAACCCACAACTGAATAATAAAGGAAATAAAATATCTCTAGAAACAACTACTAAAAGAATATGGGCAACATGCTCGATTGAGATAAAGTAATTAGTGCATCATATCTGCAAGAAAATGGAGGCGTATACCAAACTAGGACATGCAGTCGACCATAGCCACTACATGAATGGAAAATGGAAATGAACTCCTAAGATGGGCCTCCTTGTTGCTGGGCACCTAAAAATAGTTTTTACAAAATAAAATAGATTTGGAAAACCGGTTAGAGCCCCAGTAAAAACATTTAAAAATTCAGCAAGTATTTAGCCTAACGCATATTTCTAACCCGTCCTAGTTACGATATCACGCCTAACTTGTCCAACTCCAATATCTTTATATACATTCTAACTCGTTATGCCCACTTGTATTTCCCAAACAATATGTTACCGAATTCTCAATTTCGATTAACCAATTATGATTATTTCACTAGTGATTTAGGTTCCCTCGTACTTGAATAATTTTAAATGTCTTTATCTTTCTCATGTACTAGGCCAAGAAAGTATAATAAATCACAATTGTATATATATATATATATATATACACGACACCCCTAGGCTGAGTTACAGTGCATGCGTACTCTACTATCAAGTCTCTGTACAACATTTACTAAATAAAGGACTATCGGTTCGCAATCACTCTTGAACCAAATAATTACAATTCACAAACAGTCGGACACAAACACAGTTCCAAGCCTATGGGATACGCATTCACCTACCCACCCATATGACCGTCGACACTACCGTTTTAAAAGATAGTTCGTTCCAAGGTTCTATGTTCTAAGGTACAAGTCAATATCCCTCCGATGGGATAATCAAAATAAGACTGTCCACAATGCAAAACCTCCCATGATAGTAAGTAACATAGGTATGTCATACACATAAAAATAATACTATAGGTATAAAATAACCTATATATTTGTCTTATTAGTAGAGGTATACTACCGACTTATATTATACATCACAAATGTAGTACATATACCATCCCGAGTATCCCATGTATTATTAATCATCATTTATACATATCATCATACATTCCCGAGTATCCCTCACCACTCAAAGTGTGCCAATAAATGTTTAACATTTTTCAGTAGGTAACTCACTCATATCCTACTAGTCTAAGTCATAGGTTCTTTCACCCTCATCGTGTGTCATTCTAATTCCCCGAATTTACATACATTATAATTTATACAGATTAAATCCTAACCTTAATTCATCTCACTTATGACTAAATCCCACTCACAATGATTTAAAGGAATCTCAAGAGTCCTCACATTCATAAATTTCCAATTTAGGATTAGAATGGGCAAATTTCCAAAATCTGGGAGAACCGAATCGATTCGAACCTAGCCAAATTGATTCGTTAAGTTGAATCGATTCGCCCTTAGGCCGAATCGATTCAGATGCTACCATTATGTTTCTTCTTCCTTACGCAACCTACATGATTCACCATTTTTAATCTCAAAACCTACATGATTGTAACCCATTCACCCAACTGAGATTACCAACACATATACATGGTTTCTAACATTTTCATAATCATTAAAATCATCAAAACCTCAATTAATTGTGATTAAATCAAGATTTTCCTCTAAAATTCTAGTTCATTATTTTTCCTCAAGAACACATGTAGAACTCAAATTTCTCCTCAATTTAATTATTAGTAGGTCATAAATTTCCTCTCAATATAACAAGGGTTCAATCTAAATCATTAATTCTACATAGAACATGCTTTCAAATCCATAAATTTGTCCTCCACATGCATAAAATCAGTCTTTTAGTCACCCTATACTAACATGGATGATATATCTCATTAAAGCATACCAAGAAAAATATTTTCCTTTAATAGTAGGTCTGATCCATTATAGATGATGGTATGGTTTCAAAATTCCTCTCCTTATCTATGCGATGGTGGGGACGGTGGCGCAAAAGTAGCGGTTCTTGGCCTTGGAACACTTTGGGGACCTCCCCTTCTCCCTCATACGGCCTTACTCTATTTTTGTGTTTGGTTACCCTAACTACCTCACTATAGATGATGATATACACCTCAGAATTTCATAGGTCATTTTGCTCCAAAAGTAAAAATGACCAAAATGCACTCATGGGGTGTCGGTTTGGTCTAAAACTGCCCTGAAACCCAAACTAAACCCTCGGGTAGGCGTTTCTTACCATTTCGATCCTTCTAGACACTTTGGACTACTCAAAATGACCATATGGATGACTTATTTCCAGTTTTCTTTTTATTCCATAATTTTAGTTCCAACACGACCAATACGCACATCCCGAATAAATTACTGTAATTGCCTATATTTGTCGTATTTCGCACTCACGACATTTCTAACATCTTATTATCATTATTATTACTCATTGACTAAGTATGATACAACATAAATAAATATTAACCCTTATCTCTCTAATCAATATTTATTTCAAACCGGATTAATTTTTCATTTTAATTTAATTAACCATATTTTAAAATCATTAAAAACACAAAGTATTACCTACTCCCCCCCCCTCGATAACGGAATTTTATCCCGAAATTCGAAAAAATAAAAGTATATCTTGTAAGAATAAATCTTGATGTTTGTCGCACATCTCATTCTCGCGCTCCCAAGTGGAACTACCTTCGACCTCAATCACCTCTGATTGTGGTCATAATAGCCACTAGTCTCTCCTCATATGAACGATCAGGTTGTAAGTCAATCTCCTCCATCGCAATGTGAGTGTGAGGCAAATCATCCTAGAGATACTGCCTTAGTGAAGAAATATGGAACACATCATGAATACGATGCAAGTTCTCCAGCAACCCAAGTCTATATGCCACCGGTTCGATCCTCCCGGTGATAGAAAATGGCCCCACACACCTCAATGCAAATTTCCCTTCATTCCCAAATCTTAGTATAACGTTTATAGGAGTCACACGTTGCAGCACCTAATTCCCCACATTAAACTCCAGAAAGTATCACTTGGCATCAGCGTAGCTCTTCTGTTTGTCCTAAGCTACCCGTATTTGACTATGAATCATCTCAATCCTGGCGGAGGTATCCTAAATCACCTCTTTCTTGAAAACCTTGTTGTTTTCCCCACCTCTAGGTAAGAAGTGGGAAAATGACAAGGTTTACCATACAATGTCTCGAATGGCATCATTCCAATCATAACCTGATAGGAGTTATTGTAGGCAAACTCCACCAGTGGAACTAAAATTAAGGATACACATCCGTAACATATCTTCTAACATCTGATTCATCCTCTTAATCTTCCCATCAACTTGCGGGTAGTAGAGTATAACCTTACCATATAATCAGGACAAATATAAAAGGCTTAGTGAAAGGAAGTTTATTATGTTCAATTGAGTTGGGCAGTTACGTATAGTATATAGGGTGTATGGGTGTCCTTGATAGTTAATTTTTTTATATATTATCTAAAGTAGATATATGAAAACATACAGGTGCCAAAAGGGTAAACGAATAAGGAAGTTATTGCAAAGGGATGTTGGAATTTTACCCAGTTACGGGGGTATTGTAGCCGTTAGTAATTAGGATCATAGTAGTGTTAGAAGCTGGAACCTTCAAAGTGTTGTGTAGGCACCAATGTGAGGTGATAAATTATATGATGGAATGTTTTAGTATAAGATGATTAAAGCAAATTGGCCGCATGATTGAACGGTAGTGAGGGGACTGTTGGACTAAGGGCTATTGATGATACGAGAATTTGTCCACTTTTCGCTTTCGTATCAGCAAATCATGAGTAAAGTGCGTAATAAACAAGTAAAGCAAGTAAGGTGACCTCAACACAAGATGTAGAGTGGTTCAACCCCTAAGTTTTAGGCCTACATCCACTGTGTTTCTCCATTCTCATTATATTCATTGTATTGTATAGTATAATCATGCCTAAAGAGGAATACATGTATGCGAATAAAAGAGAGTTCATGATGATTGATGATTCCTGTGTGCCGGAGAGGTGGCTTCGATGCGGATGAACAACCCCAAGTTGTATGTTGAGGCTGTGTAGAGAGAATAGGTACTGTAGAACCTGCCCCGGATGTGTATGGAATCGATCTCCCTCCCTCCTTAGTTTTTGAGGTGTGGTCCTCTATTTATAGGATATATGCCCACGTGCAATGAGCACGTGATGTTCATAAAGTCAGGAGTTGTAATGGAGAGGGATGCAGCCTGTAAGGCCAACAACGTGAGTGCCACATCCTGTAAGACTAGAGACAAAGGTGTCGCGCCATGTATTGGGAAATTTCGCGGCATGTTGAAGAGGGTCGCGCCCTGTGATGAGGAGGGCCACATACTGTATTCGGTAGGGCCGAACATCGATTTCAGTAGGGTCCGCGCCCTATATTGATAAGGGTCGCAGCATGTAAGCATATGCAGTGCAGTATACCTTCCGCGGTAAGGTGCTATATTTGCACTATCAATAAGCCCCCAAGTTGTAGTGCCAAGAGAATTAGATTAGGGTTGCGGCTTAGTTCAATTTTCTTAGGTGCCGCGGTACTTCCAAGGCGACGATTCATCTTCTGTGCTCTCTTATATTAATTGTTTCTAGCAATGGACTTCATTACATTTCCAAAACTTTGAGAGAAAATTGTGGGCGAATTCATTTCTTCCTTTCTCTTGGGTTTTTTTGGTGACCTGCCAAGGCTTTGTACGGTGGTGCAAGGAAGTTTCAAGCTGGGCATTGCAAGTTTATTCATTCCCAGGTAATGTTTCAACCAATCATCTTTTTAGATGGCTTTCGAAGTTCATAATTCTTTTTTAAAGTACATGAACCTTTGTATTTCTGAATAAACCCCAATTGTTTGATCTGCCAAACCCTTCCATTTCTGAATACATGAATCTAGGGCATTGTTTAGATCTATGTTCCAAGAATTTAGCATATATTTTTTATGAATCAAACATATATACATGATAAAGCATTTGTGAACTTCTGTATTGTGTAATTGTTGCCAATTTGTTCCTCTAACCATATAATTGTTCTTGACGTTCTTGAATAAACTCTTCATACTCTAGGCCTTCAATCTTTAAATGAGTAATCATTAGGTACAAAAATATTTGTGTGAATATCTGCGATGTGGTAAAATATACCTTTAGTAACTTTAGAGATGGTTGTGGCCTGTAGACTATCATCCCTCATTTTAGTAAGATGTCGTGGTACTGTAATCTCCCTTGCTGATATAGGAGATGGATGCGGCCTGTAGGGTCAGGGTAATCACTTAGGTTTAATGAATAGGGTCAGTAGCATTTTAGCCCATTAGCAACTCCAGTAGGGAAATAACCCCCACTTAACATTTGGCCAGTCTTGTCTATCACTTCTATTCACTATTCGTATAACTAATCTTACCGCGGCTTCTTAAAGTCTTTTTCGAACCATACTAGTTGTGGCGCCTAACTGCGAACTCTGCTTTTTAGGTACTGCTGCAGCCATATGAGCTTTGACCTAGACGGATTTTTGAGAGGCTTTTGGGTGAAGAATTTTGGAACCTCTCCTCCTGAACTCTCTTCCATGCCCCCTCTGAGATCAATAGGGCCTTGCCAACTGAGGAATTACCCCAACTACGTAATACTAGACTCAAACCCCGTGAATTCTAGTCCTAGGA
Organism: Sambucus nigra; assembly: GCA_949130495.1. Lineage (NCBI taxonomy): Eukaryota > Viridiplantae > Streptophyta > Magnoliopsida > Dipsacales > Adoxaceae > Sambucus > Sambucus nigra. The sequence goes on along the minus strand of OX422215.1, from coordinate 274,876,001 downwards.
AGGATTTTGAGTTCCCACAAATGGAAGAGGAAGTCAATTCAAGTAATCACCCCTTGGGTGTAGGAGATGATGTCGCGGAAGTTAAGGATAACCAACTAATGCATCTGGGAGGGCTGAGAGACCCCTAGCTGCGCTTGACATCCGCAGCATCATGACCCAAGACTGGGTTGACCAAGTAGCTGAGGCCTTCGAATTTCTAGAAAATTTGATTTGCTCAGCACCGTCCGTGAACTAAAGACCTTGCACATCTCTAGCTCATGATGGAGTTTGCTTCCCACTTCAAGCATTTATCTACGGGTTGTGGCTGCTTGTTCCTGTTCCCATCAGATGACTTTTCCAGACCATGAAACTGGCACCATCCCATATAGATCCCAATGGATGGAGGGCCATACTTGCCGTAGTCGTTCTTTGGGAGAACCAATTTAAAAAGGACCTTACTCCCGTGAAGTTTTTTCATTTCTACCATCCAAAGGAAAACTCCGTGAAATTCGTCGGTTACTACTACTTCTCCGTCCGTAGCAGGGATGAGACCCTTTATACTAGGAGGCCATCCAGTCTAAAGAACTGGAAGGGCAAGTATTTCTATATCTCTAGGGAAGGCTGGAAGACCCACCACAAAGATAACAAGAGGGAGAAGTCGTATCGAATTCCGCGGTAATGGGGTTCTCCCTCCAAGCTAGGTATTTGGATTATAGCCACGTCCTTTCTTCATAGTTGCTTGTTAATCTCTACTAACCTTTGAATTATTTTTTTTCAGTTCTTGAGAACTTGCACTTGAGGAAACGGCAAGAGAAGAGGGTTTCTGAGGCCGCGACAGTTCCTGCCGAGCATGAGAGGTTCAGCACACTTGTTTCATCTGCAACTGTGTTTGAAGCAAGGTTCTTTCCCAGTAAATCCATTCCAAATACTATAGCCGCAGGAGGTAATAATCTGATCATCAGTATCCTTCCGTGACAATTTTTGTTGATTTTGAATATTTACTATTGATATTCCCTTTTCAGGTGATGAGTTTGACAGAGAACTATTAGCCGCACAGTTGGCAAAAATGGATGAGGATGCCACCGTTATCAATAATACCGTGCGGAAGAGGAAGAGGAAGAGGACCAAGATGAAAGCTCTAGCCGCGGTCCCTTCTGGCAACCAAAATCCCCATACTGCGACTCTAATTCAGGTCGCGAAGATAATGGAAAATGTTGTGAACCAACCGCAAGCTGAGTTTGATGATGACATTGGAGCCAACCTGGACGCGGTGGGGTTGATGTCCACTTCTGATGCTCCCCTTCATTTAACATCTCCTCTGCCACCACCTATAGTTGCTGTGAATGCAAACCTGGCACCTCCCCAGTTCCACGATAGATCTGGCCCTGACGATCGACCTTGACCACAATTAAGATAGCCCGACCCTGAGTCTTCATGGGACACTACCGCGAAGGCTGCACGGAGGATGAAGAGGGCCCTTGATCCCGCGGACCTTGAAAGGCTAGTGGGGGAAGACCATGACGATCTGGAGGACTGCAGCCTCCATAGTCTTATGAGGGTAAGTGATAGTGGTGTCTTCATTTTTCTTTTTTCATTCCATATATTGCTACTAACTTTTTAATTTCAGGCCGCGGACGCCATGGTAGCCCAAAAAAGGAAGTACGAGGCCCTATACAAACTGAAAGAGGCCGAGAAGAGGGTGCATGCTGCAGATCTGGAGACTACACAGACTACGTCTTTTAAGGGTAAGAAGCAGTCTGCTTCCGCGTCTCTTTAGGCGGGCCTAATGGACTTAACATCTACAAATAATGCAAGGGAAGAGATTAAGGAGAACTTCAAACAGGCCGTGGAATCCTTAAAGGCCTCATAGGCTCAGACCGCAGAAGCTACACAGAACGCAAAGATTTTTCATAATAAGCTTGCACTTCTTCAAAAGAAGTACAAAGAGTTGGAGGCCAAGCCTGACCAAGATGTCCTAGACCATGCCACGACAATAAATAGAATGGAGGCAGATCATGACAAGGCACTCCAGCTGGCTATTGACCATACTGTGGAGTCATTCAAGGGCTCCAGGGGCTTCTTCCTGATCAAGAACAGGGCCTACCTCCGCGGCTACAAGGAGTTGAGGCATAGAATAATAAAGTCCTTCCCTAAGACCAAGGAGAAGGTTCTTGCCTGGAGACTCAGTGATGCCGATAATCAAGAATGCATTGCTGAGCTCAAGGTCGCGGAGGAGGAGAAAGCCAAATTAAAGGCCGAGGCTGAGGCATCCGCCGTGGATGATGACGGTCGCGGAGGGGGAAGAAGGGGATGAAGCCAATGATGTCGAATCTTAGGGTTGTGTCCCTCTAAAAAATATTTAACTCTTTATGGTGGTTGAGACCCCTCTTTATTATTTTGCCTTTTGTTGTGCCTACAACCTCTTTGATTGTAACCATAACTAATAATATTAGGGTTGCGGCCACCTTTTCTGCATTAATTATTTTGACCTCATTTTCTTATAGCTTTTGCATCTTTTTTCTTCTTGCTTCAATGCTCTTAATGAATGCTTTATGTACGTCTTTGATGGCTTGAATGAAACTGCCTTCATACATGGAAATGCTTTCCTGATTGAATGAACTAATAGATTACATCCGCGGCCCCATATCATGGTTTCTACACATCTTCTTAATCTTTCGCGTCCATATTAATAGTGCTATAGCACCATAGGTTACAGGATGCAGCTGTAATTCATAGGGCCCCTCGAACAAGTTTGCGGCATCTTGATCAGGGCCGCAGACAAATTATCAGTCATTTTTGGGTACTTTAATTGGATCTAAATCCAAGTTATTACTGCATCAACTCTTAGTCGCTTTAACGTTTGTAATGAACTGTGGATTACATAGGCCGCGACACCTTCAACTGAATTAAAAGTGCTTCTTGATCATTGCCGCGGTAGATTAACCTTTACTGCTTGTCTTTGCCTTTGGTATACTTTTGTGATTGCAGCAAAATAGAAATTGCCTTTCATGGCTTTCTCTTCTTTAGCATCGTGAATGGGATGTTATCAAGCCTCCCCGGGATGGGTTATGTTATTAAGCCACCACAGCTAACATATAGAATACTTTCAAGCCTCCACAAGATGGGTCATGTTATTAAGCCACCCACAACCAATATACATGATATTTTCAAGCCTCCACAGGCTGGGTTATGTTATTAAGCCACCCACATCTAATATATAGAATACTTTCAAGCCTCCACAGGTTCGGTTATGTTATAAAGCCACCCACAGCTAATCTACAGGATATTTTCAAGCCTCCACAGGCTGGGTTATGCTATTAAGCCACCCACAACTAATATACGGGATATTTTCAAGCCTCCCCAGGCTGGGTTTTGTTATTAATCCACCCACATCTATGGATATATACAAATCCATCCCTGGCTAGATATTACAAGTCTCTCGACTTAATGACGCATCCTGAAAGCCAAGAACGGGCATTGGAAACCCTTGCGAGTGATGTTACAGTCCAATTTGAATAACTTCTTCCAATATTTGCTTTTACCACTTTCTATTATTATCAACTTTCGTACAATCTGGCGCCTTCTCAGGCATTGTGGCCCATTCTGATATTATCGTTCCTGATATAACATGTTTTCTCGGATCGGGATCTATTTTAAGATCAAAATGGTCTTTATAAGATAGCAATTCATGGAAATGAGAATAAAAATATGACACTATAAAAGTGAACTTGATTTTATAACTATTCATATATATATATATATGACTTTGTAAGGATAACACAAAGTCTAGTTTAAAACAACATAAGAGGAGTTGTCAGTATAAAGTAGAGGCAAATGGAATATAAGAGATAAGAATGAAAGATGAGCATGTGGTATGTGAGATTAGGTTGCATCCCCTAATCATCCTTGAGGAACCTCCGCAGCATCCCTTGCCCAATCAACCATTCAATTTCATCCTTTAGAGAAGAGCATTGCTCAGTGTCATGGCCGTGGTCTTGATGGAATCTGCACTAAGTAGCCTTGTTCTTCTTGTGGGGTGGAGCTCTCAGCTTTTCTGGCCACCTCAACAGCTTGTCTTCTTTGATGAACTCAAATATCTCTTCAATCGGGAAGGCCAACGGAGTGTAGTCCCCAGAGTTCTTTTCTTCCTTCTCCATTCATCTTTTTTGGCACCTGGTGCCTGATTTCGCAGCTAAATTCTCTTGAACTGTCGCGGCAGCAACAACTGTTGTAGCTACGATCTTGGGTGCCGCACCCACATTGGGTGAGGTCGCGGCCTCTAGCATTAGCACCCTCTGAGTCAAATAATTGACATGGGTCTGGAGTGAGGTATGACTGTCGTAGAGGTGGTTAAGGTGATTGTACAACAGCATAATCTCATCCTTGATTTCTGTGCTCTGGATAGATTTTCCTTCCATTTTCTTCTTTTGTTAGTCTTTACAAAGATATATAATCTGAGACAGAACTAGTGTGACACCCTGACTAATTAAATACCGTGTAGCTACTCCTTTATTCAAATTAATACAAAATGCCATGTTGGTTCAGTTCATAGCATCACTGTTGAAAAACATTTTAATAATTACTAGCCACCTAATATTTAAAAAGTGAGTTGTCAATTTTAATTAAATCCGATTACATACAATCCATTTAAATTACGAAATACTAATACCACAACCACAACACAGTCAAAATAAAATAATAATAGAATGACAATGAATCTGGAGGAATACACCTCTAATAACCCAAATACTGAATACAACCAAATACAAAGTCTAATAAAAAATTAATTACAACCCAAAATCTGAAATAAAACTGAGTAAGTAGGATGTCTCTAAAAGAAAAGGGGCAACATGCCCTACAGATGAATAAAATAGAGTCAAGGTAGAAAGTGGATGCATCTACTATCGAGGTCCTGTAACTTCCACAACAGCTACAACACGTCACTGGAATGGAACTCCTACACTTGGTGTCCTTGTGGCTGGGCACCTAAATTTTTTTTACAAGAAAATAGATTTGAAAGCAAACGGGTCAGAGCCTGATTGTGAAAATAGTTTAAAATACAGCAAGTGTTTAATATCATTAAACAGTGAATATAAAATACATGATAGTGCGTGCACTCACATGAGTCCCTTACCTCTCAACTAATTGTGCACACCTATCGTACCCTTACCCGTTCTAGTTATACTACTATCGAACTAGTCCAATCCATGACCTGACATTACTTTACAATTCAAAGTTCATTTTCCAATGTCTTAATATAAACTGGAGGTCTTACTGTTTTTGCTCAAAATTAGTTATAATAATTACTAAGAGTTTTCCCATTCTTAACTCTACAAAGATGTTACATTAATTCACACTTGTACTTATATAAACAGTTCATTTCCATAATTCGGTATATCAATATCATCATAATATACAATAATGGCACCCTTAGACTAAGCTGCACTGCACACATACTCTGCTATCAAATCCCAGTACATCACGTATGTAAGGATCACGTACTCCAAATCTCTCAGGAATTGTTTCGACAAGTATCAAACACACATAATGGAGGCGAACATAGTTCACATCATATGGGTCACGCACATACCTACGCTCCCATGATCATCTGACTTATTAACTCCCCAATAATCCATTCTCTGACCTATGTTCTCGAGGTACCAAACTAATTCCCCCCGTAGGCACACAAAGATTAGATGTCCCTAATCGAATGCCGACCTCCCGTGATAGTAAGTATGGTAGGTATGTTATACATAGATAAACACATATACTAAGAATTCACACATATTAGATATCTTATAATATTAATAGAGGTATATGTCACATTCCTATACCGTCATTAGATGTTGTACGTTTACAAGTCCCCGAATTAATATACATTAAAGTTGTCAACTCTTCTCACGTCGTAAATTCAAGTACTTACAACCTAACCCGTAGAAGTCACCCGGTCTATTATATAATTCCAAGTCTTTTTATCCTCAACGTACTCCAATCTCACAACTATACTCACTAATCACAAGGGAAGGATAACACTCAATTAATCAAGCCTACGAAAAACTCGAAAACCAAAAATCGGGCCTAAAGAGACCATTCTGTGAACTCATTAGAAGTCCCAGAAATCTCGTTCGAACGAGGTCGTTCGAACGAGCGTCGTTCAAATGAATGGCTTTGAATGAACTCGGAACTCGTTAAAAGGGACACTAGCATGTCATTAGAAACTCGTTCAAAAGAGGTCGTTCGAACGACCTAGGTTGGTCTTCTAACGAGATGGTAGCAAATGCCCAGAAATTTCCTACTTCATTTTTCTTCATCTTTCTCTTCTCTAAATCCATCCTAAGGTCATCCCAATTACGTTTTAATGTTTTTAAACCATTTTAAGTCACCCTAGCATACTCCTTAACATATTTTTGGGGGCAAATCTTACTAATAAACATGCAATAATCATAAATCCCCAATTCTTACCCCAAACCCTATGAACATGAACCCAGAATTTAATTGACTACAAAGACTCCTTATTAATCCGTTTTCAAATCATCAAAAGTTATTTTTTTGTGTATTGAATTCGTCCATAAGTATTCTACATGCAATTCCTATCCCAAAATCATAAGTTTCACAATAATCCCATTGGTTTTTCATCAAAACTTTCAAAGCATAAGGTTTCTACACTAAACATGGAGGAAATCTTCATTGCAATTAATGATATCAAATCACTTGCCATAAATACGATGTTCTGATTCGTTGTTGATGATCAAGGTTGGCTTTCTCTCTTCTTTCCGGTCATAATTTCCTTTCAAAATGCTGGTGAAGTAAGATGGTTTGGTGGAACCTCCTTTAACTTCTCTCTAACTCCTCTCAAAACTCCCGTAGCCCATTCTCTTGCCTTTTGCTACTAATGGCCTTAGTGGCCTCTTTAAAAATATAAAAATAAACTCCAAAATTCGTGGGTTTTAATTCCTTAATTTTTAAAATTACCAATATACCCTTCTAAGTTGTCGGTTTGGCCTAAAAATGCCCCGGGACCCAAACTAAACCCTCAGCTAGTGTTTTCTGACTATTTCGACCCTTCCGAACACATTGGCTCACTCAAAATGACCATTCGATTGATAAAAATATAGTTTACTTTTTAATTTAAATAAATTCATTCCTGACGCAACTAACATGTGCGTCCCAACTAAATTTCCCAAATTATCGTATTTCTGCCTCGCGACAATTTTAATATTTTCAATATTCATATGATACCATATATACTCCGTAATATTTAATTTCAAAATCTTAAATAAATACCAACTCACGTCCCGTTAGTATTTACATCCGAATTAATTCCCAATTAATTCTCATTTAATTCAATTAATCCCTTAAATCAAAATCAATTAAATTACGGGGTATTACAACTAGCAGAAGTGAGTAATCACAGAAACATTAGAGTGACCAAGTTGGAAATGGGGATGCAACTTTTGCGTTGCTACACAGTATTGTTGTTGAGGCCGTGGCTAGTATGGCACATAGGTGCACTATCGTGGCCTTTGAATGGTATTCACCAAGTTTGTGCTGGAGACCACCTGAGTTCATTCCTTGATGTTATGAACCTTCTATAACACCTGCCCCAGTAGAGGCCACGGCATGAAGGTATTTAAACTACCTGCTGCACCCACTACAAAGCAGGGGTGAGCAATCCCAAAATCGAAACACAGAAACTGAGTTCTTCACCCAAAACACGGGGAGAGCATGCCTACTACGGTCTATCCATGAGAGAATAACCTCTCGGTGCGTAGAATGGCACAATTGTAATGATAAACCTTAGATCCTAGGCAAGGAACAACAAAAAGGGAGTAAACATAATTCTTCCCTAATCATTCATCTTTTTGGGGCTTAAACCCCATAATTCCTTTCAGCATTATCTAAATGGGATGATATCATAGGGTATGTAGAATAGATTTGAGGTCATAAAATGGAGACCCAATAATAGATCTGAGTATGTGAAATAACCATTTAAGGGTGTAAATAAAAATATAGTTCAATAACAAGCATCTACCCGTGAGATGACGATCTACAGGATTCTCAAGGATCGAATAAGGTGTTTAAGAACTCAAATATATAGAGAAGCAAGATTGAAATTAGAAAATTTTATAAAGTGTCTTAGATGACGATTCTGAGTGTACGGTTGACTCTGGAAGGGTCGAGATAGTTGGAAAAGAGTACCCCCGGGGGTAGTAAATGGGTCTCGGGGCATTTTTAGACATAACCGAGCCTATACGGAGGCATTTAAGTCATTTTTAATTGGCCCATAGGCTTAATTACGAGATTTGGCCTTTTAAACCTAAATCTGAGGATGTTGGGCAGCCATTAGTCATTCCCCCCAAAGAAAACACAGAGGGTTGAGAGAGTAGAGAAAGGAGAAAGTAGAAGAAGGAAATAAGGAAGATAAAACCAATCCGGGCAAGTTCTTCGACAAGAAATCATCAGATTTGATCCACTAAGGCAAGTATTTCTTGCTTTAATTTGAGTCATAGTTAATGACGTTAATAGTTGTATTTAGGTAAAATAAATCAGGAAATTTGAGTCCATGAATTTAAATAGGAATTGTTGGGTTTTTGATGTGGAAGATGGAATAAACCATCAATGGTAGATTTACAAAGTTGTGAGGAATTTGGGTTAAAAAGCTATGTTAAAGTAATTTGGAGAGATAGCAATTGTGATTAAAATTTGGTTTATGAAACTTTTTTTGATGATATTTTCGAAATTCAAAATGGTGAAGAATTTTGGGATTTACTTGATGAAAAGAACTTTAGAACAATGGACAAAAACACACCTCCTCAAAAGAAATTTGATTAAAAAAATTGTGAATCTTTAGAGGGAATAACTTTTTCATATGAACTCGGATTGGCATGCCGGTTGTAGCCACGCGTAGCTACCTGAGAGGAGTACACAGTACCAGCAGTGTTATTATTTAGATAAAATGTTGTGAATGGTGTGATAAATACCAAAACGCAGCAACATTGAGCAAGTCCGAAATATTGTTTTATATTTTTGTGAACTTTAAATGAGGATAACTTTGTCATACGAACTCGAATTTAGGTGTTGTTTGCAGCCAAGCGTATCTAGCTGAGAGGAATATGTAGTCCTAGGAGTGTCATTATTTCGATAAAAAATTGTGAAAGGTGGGAGCAACAAAAAAATGCAGCAGCGTTGAGCAGGTCCGGAACGGGGTGAAATATTGTTTTATATTTTTTATGAACTTTAAAGGAGGATAAATTTTTCATACGAACTCGAATTTACGTTCCGTTTGCGGTCACAAGTAGCTAATGGAAAGTAGTATGCTGCCCTATTAAAATTTTTATTTAGACCTAATACGCAAAAGTTCTAAAATGTCGTTGAATTTACAAATAGTGACGAAGCCTTCCCAAAATTTAAAATATAAAATTATAGGGAACTAGTGAGACTAATAGGAACATATTTGAGTATATAGGAGGTAAGAGTATAATACTATGACTTAAATAAATGGCAGAGTGTATCTATTTTAGTATTGGGTTGTATGTACTACGAACGGACCTATTTGTACGCAAGATATGTATACGTGACTGTCTGAATTTTATATACATGGGGGGGAAACGTTTAATCCTATAATAATAATAAATGATAATGTGTAGCTATTTAATACATGCCATATAAATTAAGAACAAACTCGTAAATACTTGGCATACATATTTATATCTATGTCAATTATATATATACATGCATGGTGTGAATACCTATCGATGATGTATTATGAGTATGGCTTACCTACACTACTTGCTATCGGGTGGAGGTTACGCCCGTGGGCAATCTTATCTTGAGGATGCTTCAGGGGGATATTAAACTTGGACCCTAGAACATAGAACCTTGAACACGTTCTATCCGAGAAATGAGAGTTTCGATTGTCTAATGGGAACATAGGTATATGTTTGATCCATTGGGACCGGGACTATGTTCGCCTCCAATTATTGGTGATTGTATTTTGATGGTTCGTAGGAGATTATCCAAACCCATTATCCCTATTCAGTACGAGATGTACTGGGACACGATAGCAGAGTATGCATTGTGTCAAAAGGTCTTAACATAGGGGTACAAGATTTGTATATATATATATATATATAGAGAGAGAGAGAGAGAGAGATTAAATATATATACTAGTAAATAATTATACTGTGTGTAATTTGTAGATGTGAATGTCATGATAAGTAAAATAATCTTGGTGAGAAAAAGATTCACTATACGAATGATGTACGTACTTGAAATTCGGTACAAACTATTTTGATATCGTATTGTGTGGGTGATATGGGTATACTACGAGTGAACGTAGGTAGTAATGAAACTGGGTTGAACTAATGTCACATTTAGTGTATATATATAAAATAAGGAGTAGGATGTTTTTACTATTCAATAAGATGATAACTTAATCAGGGGTGAGCATTTGGCCACATCGACCACAAATGAACGGTTGAGATCATTAACCCTATTACACTCTTTTACCAAACCCTAGCCATCCTATCTCCATTCTCTCATTTCATCTTTTCCAACAAACCTACACGAGTTCTCATTCTCTCCCTTAGCCATGCCTCCCCCAAACCCTACCCCCTCTCCTCTCACTATCTCCCCCTCCTCTCTACACCGCCGCCTCCATCTCCTCCCCGTGACACCCCGCCCAATTAATTATCGGGTGATCAGTCCTTTATAAAATTTAAAACAAAATGTTCGGTTGGTTCATTCTTAGCACCACTATCGAAAACGCAATAACTTATTTAATCACCTAATATAATTAAGCTAAGTGTCAAAACATTTTTTTTATAACCATTTAATTACCAAACCAAGTAATTTAATATGAAACGTCCATACACAATTAATTAATACAAATACTGCATCAGAATCACATGCTGAAATAAATAAGACTGGATAAACATCCCAGTTCAAAACTCTAAACCAAAACAACAGTAGCCAACAATCCAAATGAAAGTAAACGAGAAATATATTAAATATAATCTCTGAAACTGTCTAAGGAAGGAGCGACACATGTCCTAAAGAAATGTCATAATGAATAGGAATGAAATAGTCGAAGCGTCTAAAAAAAGTCCTCTAGCTCCCACACCAGCTACAACATACCACGCAATCCGAAACTCTAAGCCTGATGTCCCTGCGGCTGAGCACCTGATATAACACATATATATAGCAAGAGAGAGAGAAGATTCAAGAAACGGGTCGAAGCCCGATGTGTAAAAATATTTGTTTGAGCAAGTATTTAAAATTTGCAGTAAAGCAAGTATCAAGTACATGTTAGTTCGAACTCTCTCTTGAGATTCTCACCCCCTGCTAATGTGCACGCCTACCACCCATCTAAATTTTCTCCTAAGCTATACCTTCCAATATAACTAGTCTGAATCCATCCTAATAGTATTTACCCTTACTATGAGTATGCCCGTATCGCCCATACAATACGTTAACCAATTAGCCTATATTGAAAAGCTAATTAATACATTTTCCGTTTCCATAATAAGTCAAATATTAGATTAGAATTTTCTTAACAAATTTCCATGCCGACATTCATTAATATTCCCACTCGGTTAATTTATAATTCTCATACATATATACATATAGTCACTTCTTCCCTATATATATATATATAACATGATACTGCACCCCCGGGCTATATCCCATTAGTGCACCTAGTCAACATACTGTACCCCCGGGGTTATCACCCTTTAGTACACTTATTTAGATAATCTCGTACCCCCAGGTTGTCACCCATTAGTACCCTTACAATCTGCTTTTGTACCCCCGGGTTATCACCCATTGGTACACTTATAAAAATAAGATTTTCACACCCCCGGGTTATCACCCATTAGTGCTTTTAATTGTAATAATACATAATAGGTATACACACATCCTATTATAATAGATAGGAATTTCCCCTTACCTACATATATGCTTATCTAATGCATGTTGATTTCAAGATTCCTCAGTAGTTATTTGGATTATTATCCTCTCGAAATCTCTATGGTGTGTTCTCTCCGTACCGAGTTTATTAAAGTATTTAGTTCCCCATACTTCTTTCGAAATCCTGCCTTACATAAGTTTATTATTTGAAAATATTTCTCTCATTTATGAACTGATAACTCAAAACTGGGTGCTAGAAGAAATTTTCAAAATTTCACTCTGTCGCTCGAATGAGGTGGCAAGTCGTTTGAACGACTGCCACATGTCGTTCGAACGACTTCACGCGAGATAGCAATCTCGCTCGAACGACTCCGAGCGACTTCGCGCGAGAATTCGCTGTTCGTCCCCTACCTTGGTTTTTCAACGTTTTCCACCATTTTTAACCTCAAACCTTCTTAATCAACTCCCCAAACTCAAAATAAATAGTTCTACATTGAACCCCATCAATAACACATGATTTTTAACATCCTAGGATCATCAATTTATTACGAATCGTTCATAAAATGTGAAATCCCAAATTTAATTTTATCAAAACCCTAGTTCTTCCAATACATGTTCAAGAAGCCATTATTTCCATATTTGTTTTACATATCAATTCCTTAAAACGTGATTTACAGTCTTCATACATTAATGGTTTCAATCTAATATATCACAGAACTTATTTCTACATTCAAGTTCATCAATTTCACCATTTTGATAACCTAAAACATAATCCTAACAACCCTACTCTAACATTAATTAAATTAATACTGAAATACAGCAAGTTACAAACACTTTCCTTGAGTGAGTAGTCTGATTTCTGGATGTTATTGGTATAGGTGTGTTCCCCTCGTCCCGATCTACACGGTGGTGGTGGTGGTTGTGCACATGATGTCGATTTAGCCCTCTTCTCTTGGCAAAGGTTTTCCCTCACACTTCCTATGGACTTTCTTGCTTTCTCCATCTTTCTAACCCTAATGCAAATGTTTTGGCTGATAAATTAACTCCTAATTTTCGTCCATTAATTAGGCCTAAAAATCCAATTTGCCATAATGCCCTTTTGGGGTGCCGGTTAGGTCTAAAATTGCCCTGGGACCCAAACTAAACACCCGAGTATACTATGTTGACTATCTCGACCCTTTCGGACTCAACGGTACACTCGAAATCATCATACAAGTTACTAAAAATAATTGATATATTTATTCCACTAATTTAGTCCCGACACTACTCACACGCGCGTCTGACTTAATTTACTAAACTGTCGTATTATTATCTCTCGACAATTTATCAAATTGTATAGTTCCATATTACATATCGCACAGTAATATTAAACTAATAAGTATTAACCCTTAGCACTCTAGTTAATATTTATTTTTATTGGATCCGGATTAATTAACAATTTTATTCTTCACATTTAAATTTAATTAATCTCGTTGTAATAAATAATCCCTTAATTATTTAAATCATAAAAAATGTGGGGTATTACATACTTCCCCCCTAACAAAGGAATTTCGTCCCGAAATTTGGAAAAATAAGGCATACCTGGTATGAATAAGTCTGGATATTTCTCACGCAAATCTGCCTCACGCTCCCAAGTAGACTCTTCCACATTGTGATGTTGCCACTGCACCCGAACAAGTGGAACTACCTTTGATCTTAGCCTCCTCTCACTATAATCTAGAATAGCTACCGGTCTCTCCTCATATGAACTATCTGGCTGTAGTTAAATCTCCTCAATTGCAATGTGAGTGTGTGTTAACTCATCTCGAAGGTATCACCTCAGTGACGAAATATGGAACACATCATGGATACGATGCAAGTGCTCCGGTAATCCCAATCTGTATGCCACTAGTCTGACCCTCTCTATAATAGGAAATGGTCCCACATATCTCCGAACCAACTTCCATTTCTTCCCAAATCTCATTACCCCCTTCATCGGAGATACTCTCAACAAAACCTGGTCTCCCACTGCGAACTCACGGAAGAACGTTTTTGCATTGGTGTAGCTTTTTTGCCTGTCCTGGGCTACCCATATGCGATTTCAAATCATTTCGATCCTGCTCGACGTATCCTGAATTATTTCTGGCCCGAGTAGCTTGTTGTCTCCTACCTTTAGCCAACAAACTGGGGAATGACAATGTCTACCATACAACACTTCGAATGGGGTCATGCCAATCGTAAATTGATAGGAGTTGTTATAAGCAAACTCTACCAGTGGAAGATATTGTTCCCAACCTCCCTCGAAATCAAGGATACACATGCGCAACATGTCCTCGAGCATCTGATTAGTGCATTCAGTCTGCCCATCGGTCTACAGGTGATACGCTGTACTCAACCGCAACTCGATACCCATAGCTTCCTGGAAGCTTTCCCAAAAACGAGATACAAATGTCTTGTCTCTATCTGACACGATGTTAAGAGGTACACCATGCAGTCTCACTATCTCTGCAATAAATAACTGAGCATACTGTCCCGCTGTGTAGTTTGTCCTAATGGGCAAGAAGTGGGCTACCTTCATCAACCGATCTACAATAATCCATATAGAATCATGCCCCCTCTGTGAAGTGGGAAAATCGATGATAAAATCCATTGAAATGCCCTCCCATTTCTAGGTAGGAATCTCCAATGGCTGGAGTAAACCTGGTGGTCTCTGATGGTCAACTTTCACTAGCTGACAAGTGGTACACTTGGATACGAAGTCTACGATATCCTTTTTCATCCCGCTCTACCAATACTGCCGCCTCATATCCTGGTACATTTTGTCCCCAACGGGATGTGTCGCAAATTGGGACCCATGCGACTTCGTCATTACTTCATATCGAAGGTCATCCCCCTCTTAAACAACGAGCCTCCCATTGAAGCGCAACCCACCCTCAAAACTTACTGAATAAGACTCGGCTCCCCCGGCCAAAAGCTGCCTAACCCGATCTTGACAGAACGAATCCGCTGCCTGTGCCTGTACTATTTGCGTAATGATCTGAGGTGTAACTATCATCGCCGACATGAATGACTGGGCCACAATATCCTGATGTCCCAATTCCTTCCATTTAGCTTTTCACACCTCGGTTGTCTCATCGATCGGCCTGCTGCTCAATGCATCAGCAACCACATAAGCCTTCCCCGGGTGATAGTGTATTTCGAACTGGTAACCCTTTACAAAGTCAAGCCACCGGCGTTGACGCATATTCAACTCCTTCTGCATGAACAAGTACTGTAGTGACTTGTGGTCTGTAAATAAGAGAAACTGTTCCCCCAACAAGTAATGCCTCCAAATTCAAAGAGTAAATACAACTGGTGTTAGCTCTAAGTCGTGGGTGGGGTAATTCTTTTCATGAGGCTTAAGCTTTAGGGAAGCAAAAGCTATGGCCTTCTCCTCTTGCTGGAGTACTCCGCCAAGCCCTTGTAATGATGCGTCCGTATAGACCAAGTATTCCACTCCCGCTTTGGGAAGTGCTAGAACAGGTGCTGAAGTTAACTTGTCCTTCAGCTCATCAAATGCCAACTGACATGCATCGTCCCAAATAAACGGTACGCCCTTTCGAGTCAAATTTGTCATCGAACCCGCAATCTTCGAGAATCCCCGAATAAACCATCTGTAGTATCCGGCCAATCCTAGAAAACTCCGCACCTCCATCGGTGTCGTGGGCTATCCCCACTCTCTCACTGCTGACACCTTACTAGGGTCTACAGATACCCCTTTTTCTGACACAATGTGTCCCAGAAACTATACCTCTCGCTACCAAAACTCGCACTTCTCATATTTGGCATACAACTCATGCTCTCCTAGGGTCTGTAAGACCATACGTAAATGCTCGGCATGTTCTTCTTCAGTGCGGGAATAAATTAGGATGTCATCTATGAAGACGATGATGAACTGATCTAGGAACTCTCTGAATACTCTGT
The DNA here is from genome assembly GCA_949130495.1 of Sambucus nigra. NCBI lineage: Eukaryota > Viridiplantae > Streptophyta > Magnoliopsida > Dipsacales > Adoxaceae > Sambucus > Sambucus nigra. The sequence continues at coordinate 274,860,173 of OX422215.1, read as the reverse complement.
TCATTAAGTCCATGAATACTGCTGGGGCATTGGTTAGCCCAAATGGCATAACCCTCAATTCGTATGATCCATACATCGTCAAAAAGGCAGTCTTGGCCACGTCCTGCTCCCTGATGCGTAGCTGATGGAACTCGGATCTCAAATCTATCTTCGAGAAGTGGGCCGCTCCTCTCAGCTGATCAAACAGGTCATCGATCCGAGGCAACAGATACTTATTCTGTATCATGACTTTGTTAAGCTCACGATAATCAATACAAATCCGTAGGTACCCATCCCTTTTCTTTACAAACAGAACTAGGTCACCCCAAGGTGAGGTACTCCTACAGATGAAGCCCTATCCCAATAGCTATTCTATCTGATCCCGTAACTCCCTCATCTATGCCGGAGCCATACGGTAAGGTGCACGTGCTATTGGACGAGTTCCTGGTGCTAAGTCTATCACAAACTCGATCTCCCTACTCGGAGGCAACCCCGACGTATCCTGAAATACATCAGTAAACTCGCAGACGACTGGAATCGAATCAAGTGGAACCACGACTATAGAGGTCTCATCCTCTATATAAAATAAGTGGGTGGATGACCCTCCCTCTGAGCGAGGCATCACCACCAAGAACATCTCCTGGACTGGAATGGAGAATACTATACTCCTACTGAAGCAATCAATCATGGCCCTATACTCGACTAACCAATCCATACCAATAATGGCATCGTACTCGAACATATCTAATAATAGCATGTCAGCCGGTAAGATTAAACTACCAATCTCTATTCCTACTCCCCGGCATATAAATAAAATCAATGACCCATTACCCAGTGGTGAGTCTACACAAGTCACTGTACTCTCTATTGTGCTTAACAACCCTGTGGCCTTTGCAAAGCTAGTGGCTATAAAAGAGCGTGATTACCCCGTGTCAAATAAGATGCAACCCAAAGTGCCGTGGATAGAAAACTTACCCTCCACTGTGGGCGGTGCCTGGGGAACTACGGCCTGGTGGATGTTATAGACACGTCCACACTACAACTGTCCCTGCTGCATCGGAACTGCGGGTAAAGTTGGAACTAGAGCTGACGCTGGTTGGGCAATGGGAAAAATGGGTCTTTGGGGCTCTTGGTGAGCACCCTGCTGTCGAGGAACTCTGTCCTTATTTGGGCACTCCTATTTCTTATGTCCAGTCTTGCCACAAGTATAACATTTCCCAATGAACTTTCCTCCTCTCTGCCCCTGGTAGCCTCGTCCCGGTTGGCCGCTACCACCTCTACCTTGGCCCTACTGGCCCTGTTGTCCTCCCTGATATTGACCCTGCTGCTGATTTTGTGGCTGGCCCTGGTGGCCCTATCTTCAACCCCCATGACCATGCCTGAACCCTCCCAAATGAAACCTCTTAGCAGACTCCGCCTGTTGGGAACCCTGCCTCTGACTCTACTCAACTGGTACTCCACTGGAATTTCCTCCCCAAGTCTTTCCCAACTGGTTGGTATCTCCCCCTCGCTTGCTTCCCTTAGCATGAAAGCGATTGTCCTGATAATGCAATAAGGCTGCATTCAAAAAATCGGTATATGAGTGTAGAGAAAGGTTACCCAATAAATGCTATCATATCTTCCAAGTCAAGCCATCCATGAACATCTGAATGCGCTTATCCTCAGTAGACACCTCCTCTGGTACCATGTTTGTCAAGCGTGTAAACTCTTACTCGTATTCCACAACGGTCTTCCCTTCCTGGGTGAGGTCTAAAAGTCTCCATCTCATCTCAGTCTTGACGGCTAAAGGAAAATACTTGCGGTCAAACCGCACCCAAAAATCATTGATAGTCATCACATCTCGCTCATCGATAGTAGTAGTGGATTCCCACCACTGTAAGGCTGCCCCTCTCAGCTTGAAGGTAGCCAAAACCTGCCTTTGAACCTCTGTGCACTCATACATGTGAAGATGCCGCTGTATGTCCTTCTTCCACTGACTCGCAGTAACCACATCGGAACTGCCCAAGAACTCTGGGGGACAAGCCCTCTGAAAGGACTCTCTAACTCTCTCCCATGCAGTGGGAAACAGATGCACTGGAACTAGTGCTACTGCCTGAACCTGAGGTGGGGCCTATTGCACCATCGCTAAGGCTGCATTTACCGCTTATGCTATGATCGCGGTAACTTCTGTTGAGTTCATTGTCCCCTGTGCCTGTATGGTCGGCTATTTTGGCTGGGCCTGTCGGTCTCTTGGTGCACGTCGAGGAGGCATCTCAGATGAGAAAGAATATTATTAGTCCACAGTTATTTCAAAATCTCAAATAGCTGAAGACGTAACCGCAAAATATAAGATCACAACAGTCCTAAAAATAGGGCTCTATATCAAAGGATGCAAAGCTGAAGACATAGTAAGCCGTACAGATCCTAATGGACACTAGAACCTGATGCTCTGATACCACCTGTGACACCCCTCCCAATTAAATATTGGGTGATCAGTCCTTTATAAAATTTAAAATAGAATGTTCGGTTGGTTCATTCTTAGAACCACTGTCGAAAACGCAATAACTTATTTAATCACCTAATATAATTAAGCTAAGTGTCAAAACATTTTTTTTATAACCATTCAATTACCAAACCAAGTAATTTAACATGAAAAATCCATGCACAATTAATTAATACAAATACGGCATTAGAATCACATGCTGAAATAAATAAGACTAGATAAACATCCCAGTTCAAAACTCTAAACCAAAACAACACTAGCCAACAATCCAAATGAAAGTAAACGAGAAATAGAGTAAACATAATCTCTGAAACTTTCTAAGGAAGGAGCGACACATGACCTAAAGAAATGTCATAATGAATAGGAATGAAATAGTCGAAGCGTTTAAACAAAGTCCTGTAGCTCCCACATCAGCTACAGCATACCACGCAATCCGAAACTCTAAGCCTGATGTCCCTACAGCTGAGCACCTGATATAATACATATATACAACAAGAGAGAGAGAAGATGCGAGAAACGGGTCAGAGCCCGATGTGCAAAAATATTTGTTTAAGCAAGTATTTAAAATTTGCAGTAAAGCAAGTATCAAGTACATGTTAGTTCCAACTCTCTCTTGATATTCTCACCCCTCTACTAATGTGCACGTCTAACACGCATCTAAACATTCTCCTTAGCTATACCTCCCAATATAACTAGTCTCAATCCATCCAAATAGTATTTACCCTTACTATGAGTATGCCCGTATCGCCCATACAATACGTTAACCAATTAGCCTATATCGAAAAGCTAATTAATACATTTTCCATTTCCATAATAAGTCGAATATTCGATTAGAATTTTCTTAACAAATTTCCATGCCCACATTGATTAATATTACCACTAGATTAATTTACAATTCTCATACATATATACATATAGTCACTTCTTCCCTATATATATATTTATATATATATATATATATATATAACATGATACTGCACCCCCTGGCTATATCCCATTAGTGCACCTAGTCAACACACTGTACCCCCCGGTTATCACCCTTTATTACACTTTTTTAGATAATCTTGTACCCCCCGAGTTATCACCCAATAGTACCCTTACAATCTGCTTTTGTACCCCAGGGTTAGCACCCATTAGTACACTTATAAAAATAAGATTTTCACACCCCCGGGTTATCACCCATTAGTTCTTTTAATAGTAATAATACATAATAGGTATACACGCATCCTATTATAATAGATAGGTATTTCCCCTCACCTACATATATTCTTCTCTAACGCATATTGATTTCAACATTCCTCACTAGTTATTTGGATTATTATCCCTCTCGAAATCTCTATGGTGTGTTCTCTCCGTACCGAGTTTATTAAAGTATTTAGTTCCCCATACTTCTTTCGAAATCCTGCCTTACATAATTTTATTATTTGAAAAATATTTCTCTCATTTTTGAACTGATAACTCAAAACTGGGTCCTAAAAGAAATTTTCAAAATTCCACTCTGTCGTTCGAACGAGGTGGCAAGTCGTTTGAACGAATACCACATGTCGCTCGAATGACTTAGCGCGAGATAGCAATCTCGCTCGAACGACTTCGCACGAGAATTCGCTGTTCGTCCCCTACCTTTGTTTTTCAACGTTTTCCACCAATTTTAACCTTAAACCTTCTCAATCAACACCCCAAACTCCAAATAAATAGTTCTACATTGAACCCCATCAATAACACATGATTTCTAACATCCTAGGATCATCAATTTATTACGAATCGTTCATAAAATGTGAAATCCCCAATTTAATTTTATCAAAACCCTAGTTCTTCCAATACATGTTCAAGAAGCCATTATTTCCAGATTTGTTCTGCATATCAATTCCTTAAAACGTGATTTCCAGTTTTCATACATTAAGGGTTTCAATCTAATATATCACAGAACTTATTTCTACATTCAAGTTCATCAATTTCACCATTTTGATAACCTATAACATAATCCTAAAAACCCTACTCTAACATGAATCAAATTAATACTGAAATACAACAAGTTATAAACACTTGCCTTAAGTGAGTAGTCTAATTTATGGATGTTGTTGGTATAGGTGTGTTCCCCTCGTCCCGATCTACACGGTGGTGGTGGTGGTTGTGCACGGTGATGTCAATTTAGCCCTCTTCTCTTGGCAAAGGTTTTCCCTCACACTTCCTATGGCCATTCTTGCTTTCTCCAGCTTTCTAACCCTAATGCAAATGTTTTGGCTAATAAAATAAGTACTAATTTTCGTCCATTAATTAGGCCTAAAAATCCAATTTGCCATAATGCCCTTTTGGGGTGCCGGTTAGGTCTAAAATTGCCCCGGAACCCAAACTAAACACCCGAGTATAGTATTTCGACTATCTCTACCCTTCCGGACTCAACGGTACACTCAAAATCATCATACGAGTTACTAAAAATAATTGATATATTTATTCCACCAATTTAGTCCCGACACGACTCACACGCGGGTCTGACTTAATTTACTAAACTGTCGTATTATTATCTCTCGACAATTTATCAAAGTGTATAGTTCCATATTACATATCGCACAGTAATATTAAACTAATAAGTATTAACCCTTAGCACGCTAGTTAACATTTATTTTTATTGGATCCGGATTAATTAACAATTTAAATCTTCACATTTAAATTTAATTAATCTCGTTGTAATAAATAATCCCTTAATTATTTAAATCATAAAAAATGTGGGGTATTACACTCCCCACCCCTCACCCACCATATATGGTGTGATTTTGCAATTTTCTTATGTAGATTTTCTTTCTTAGGGTTTTTTGTATATGGATTTGAGGATTTTATTGTTTTCCAATATATATTTGCAGATCTCCTTTTGTAGGGTGTTTGTAATGGAGTTTTCATGTGGTTGATGGTTTGTTATTGCATAGAAGTTTATATTTTATGCTTTTTTAGTATTTGAACTATGCATTTTATTTTTACCCATCTTATTGCAGATCTACATACAAAATTGACGGGTTTTTGACATTTGAAGGCTTGAAGGTTTTAATACTTTGTCTTCCGAGGTGACACCACTGAGGTAATACCCTTTGTTTTGACACTAGGGTTTAGTGAATCGATATTTACTTATTTTTTGGAAAGTAAGATTTTGTATCGATCTTGACACTATTTTTCATTTCCTTTTTTGGATTTCGATATTAGGTTATTGTTTTTTATTTTTGTGTTTGATTTTGATTGTGTTTTAGATCGACAAACTTTGGGATTAGATCTTGGAGATCGACCCAAATATCGTTGGTTTGCTTGGTCAAATTAGGTATACTCCGTCATTTTTACTACATATCATCTCATACTAGCTTAAAATTTTATTTGGTACTAATTTTAAGAAGGATTGTAGAATATATTTCTCATTTTATCTCTCTTACTCTCTCCATCTCGCTGATGTGGGTGTATGCATTATTTTGAAATGTTTGTATATAATAGGGCTTAAGGTTTGAAATGTGTATGCATTCGTGTTTGATTTTGATTGTGTTCAGATGAACAAACTTTGGAATTAAATATTGGAGATCAACTCATATATCTTTTTTTCGTTGGGTCAAATCAGGTTTACTCTGTATTATTTTAATTATATAACATCTTACATTTTCCTTCTATTTTGTTGGTACTAAGTTTATGAAGGAATTTCAAATTGATTGTAGATGCTTACAAACTTTGGTTTGTAAGCATGATTCTTTAGCTACGTTTTTTAAACTATTCTGCCTTTTGTGTGTGTTATATTTATCTCTGCAGAAGCTACTTCAACACACAATGTCTATATTTTTTCAAATTCCAAACGATTTACATTCTAAACCAAAGAGCAATCACTACGTACCTCGCTTGCCGAGAACGACAAATGGTATTTTTTTCATCACATTTTGATATTGGGTTTGTTAGGATTGGTTTCCTTCTTAGTTATTCATTTATTCCAATTAATGATTTTGATTGATTTTTTCAAACCATCAAATAATCGATTTTGTATTGCATTTTCAATGATTTTGGTTGTTTGTATCTATGAATTTTTAGTAAGTCAGTTTAGTTTTTGACGAAGATTACATTATATATTGCAGGTTACTCTCAAGAGAGGTTCTAGATTTTTCTGTAATCGAAGGTACGATTAAAGCAGGAAGAATGTTTGGTAGCCACCAAACCTGTTACTACAAACTCACGACTCATGTTCCCTGTCTACCACAACCACCTAGGCAGTAATGTTTAGAAGTAGCACTCCCTACTGATTTATGCTAGATCCTCATATCCCTAGGGGTCTCGGTTTCTACGGTTCAAGCACGGGAAATAAGTCTGTCGGAGTAAAGCCCTTACACCCCATATGTTAAGTAGTTCATTTAATGCCATTTTTTCAATGATCATTAATTGAAATTTTCCTCTATAAGACAAATCTTCAATATCATTTGCTTCCACTTTGTCGTATGAATTATGTTGAAGAAATCCATGTTTTGAATTACATAGTTGAGTTTTTAAATAGTTCTCATCATATAGGTGTATGCTATTGTTGAGGGGTACATGTGTGTTATTTTTAAGCTTTTCTTATTAGTTCTCATTATGTACATGTATGTTGTTTTTAAATAGTTCTCGTCACTAAATAGCTTTCGGTAGAATTATATACATGTGTGCTATTGTTGTCTAGTGTATTTTGAGGTTAATCATGATAATAGATGTGAACGCAAGTATTAGTGTGGGATGTATGAGTGTTGAGAGTGATTAGCTACTATTTAAGTTAAATTGAAACATAAATTTATTAAACCTGTACCAAGTAAAAAAAATTGTCAGGTAAAACATATTTTAATATGGAATAACATGTATTAACTATGACAGAAAAAAATTAAGATGGTAGAAACATTTACTTCATTTTCGAGCAGGTCAATTTTTTCTTTTAGTTCATTTGGCAGAACAGGTAAAATTTGTATATGTCAGAAAAGTTAATTGAGGGTGGCATTTACCTACACACAATGCACAACATTGACCTAAACAAAATGCACAACCTGCTACTCCTCATGGGATCTTGGAGATGTTAAGATCAATGACAACAACGCATGAAAGGACAAGACTTTTAACTTATTTTATTCTGTATTAAACCCCATATAGTTTTTATACATGAAATTGCGACGCTAAATTAGTGTTATAGTTGTCTGGTCATTGTACTGCGTGTGTATTCATGGACCATTATTTTATCTAAATGCATAGATACTTTAAATTATTCTTCTTAATTTTTCATATTTTAGTAACCTAGTATTCAAAGTTGAGATTACTTTCTTGATTAACATCACAACTTTTAATCCTATTCACTAATTTAGGACTTGAGTATTTACTTTCAACTCTTTTACTTCTATGAAGCATTGAAAAAAATCCCCATATGGTCTGCTACTTATTCTTTTGTATAGGGAGGAACGAAACCTTATTCAACGTTATATGCTGGTATGATTCCAGTTCAGATTTTAAAATTTCAGGGAAGTTTTATTCTCTTTCTATTTTTTTTCCTAACATGTTTGCTGATAAGACATTTAAGCGTAAACTTAGTTTAATTAAAGTTGCTAACACGTAGGGTAAGCTACTAACCTTTGCTCCTGAAATCAGTCGCGTGAATAAGAATAAGTAAAAGGCGATGTGAAGTATGAATACACATTATACACACTGCAGACTACGAAATGCAGAGGGAATACTTTAAAGAGGTTGATTCGTTTGGTCTGCTACTATGGTCATGTGTATTCATACTTCGCCATATGGTCTGCTACTAATTCTTTTGTATAGAGAGGTGCAAAACCTTATTCAACGTTATGTGGTGGTGTGATTTAAGTTCAGATTTTTGAATTTCAGGGAACTTTTATTCACTGTCTATTTTTATTCCTAACATGTTTGCTGGTAAGACATTGAAGGATAAACTCAGCTTAATTAAAGTTTCTAACAAGTAGGGTATGCCACTAAACTTTGATCCTGAAATCAGTCGCGGCAATAAGCTCAAGTAAAAGGCGATGTGAATTATGAATACACATAATACACACTACAGACTACGAAATGAAGAGGGAATACTTTAAAGAGGTTGATTCGTTTGAATTATTTGAGGGGAGTCCCTCACCCTAAAACTTTGGTACATGGGATATAGGCACCCAAATTGGAAATATTACCATATCACATAAGACCTCAGTAGTAGATAAATTGATAATTACAAAGCTACTACATCAGAGTTGTGGACCTTCTGCTTTTTTTCTTTCCTTTTCAGTTTTATCTTACATAATTGTATTTTCTCCATTCGATGATTTCATAATTTTATATGTGGGAAGTGAAGAATATGAATTAATTTATATTTTAGTGGTCTCAACTATTATGTAGTTATAAAGGTTGTTTGACACCACATTTGATTAGGTGATAAGCTGCGGACTCAACCACCCAATTTTTCGTTGTTGTTGAATATACAGATTATTACATTTGTAGCTACATGGCAGATGTTCTGTAAAATTCTCAACTGAGCTTTAAATGGTCGATTGAAGTTCACGATCATCCGAGGAAGGTACTAATAGCAAGTACTAATTTTTTTAAAATAATTTGAATCATTTTAATTTATATTTTTACTTTTGCAACATTTTTTCAGTTTGGGCAGCTGTATTTTAGTTTGATTAAACATACGAGATCCATATGCATTTTTTGTTTTGGTGTTCGATACTTCACTTATTAACTTTTTTTTGTTTGGCAGGACATTTTGTTGCTATAGAAGGTTCATCTTAATCCAGTAAAGCGGTCAAAAGCTGATCAATTTCATGCAATTGACCCAAGAACTCTGTTTTTTCTTCAAATTGCAATCTTATAAACTAGAGTTCAGTAGGACGACTGCAAAGTTTTACTTGCAAATTCAAATACTGTAATACCCCGAGCTAGACCGCTACCAGTATGTTTTTTTTCTATTTGTTGAGTTTATGGAATGTTGGTATGCTGCTGCGGGAACAATAGCTAAAACTTATTTTGTTTGCTATTTTGTTTGGTGCGACTTAAATTTGATGGTAAGTTCATGTTTATTATGTTTTAACTCCAGCTATGTAAATACCAATGTTAATTATATTTTAGTTCCAGTGAAGTACTGCTATTTGAAACTATTATATTTTGTTTTGCTGGAATTGCATTATCGAGTGGTGTAATGAAAAGACTAAATTCCCTCTCTGCCGGTCTCCTCTAACTCATTCAATATTAGTTTGTTTGTATCATTTAAAATTAGTACCTATTTTTTATAGGTCTAATAGTTTCATAAAAAGAAGCCACTTCAACTGAGTAAATTCCGTTAATTATGTTTTATCACTAATATGAAAAGGGATTTTAGAGTCCCCCTCAATGTGTCCTTCACCCAATTTTCTAACTAAGATAAGATGAACAAGCATGTGCTTTTCTTCAACCCCAATTGGTTATCATTTTTTTTTTCTCTGTAACATAAGTTTGATCAAGGTTTTCTGTTTGATTAGCCTTCTTAAACACATTTATGATATTCTCTTGAATTTTTCATGAGAATTATTCTAAAAGTTCAAGTGCTATTTGTTTTCCCATTAGCAATGTCGGGGTGGCAGCTGATAGCTGGCTAGCATTTATGGATCGAATTCTTATTGTGGGAGGTGGTAGTCTCACCAAAATATAATGTATGATGGGAACAATGCTTACGTTGATTGACACGTAATATAAAGCTTTAAATGCACCAAAAAGTGGGAAAAAGGTTATATTTTCAACTTATACCGTCGTAATTATAAACTAAGTGTTCGAGATGCATTATAATAAAAATATTAATTTACTTTTTGCCACATTTTCTTACTTGCCTTACTGTCTTACAACTATTTCAAGGCTCATTCCTCTAACTTTTGTTTTCTAATGATGCCATGGCTCATGTTGTGATATACTTGATGCATATCAAATTAAGAGCTATTGAAAGTCAAGTATTTATAATAAACGCTTATGTTTATGTAATCAGTTGTTAAGATGATAACTTATGTAACTCCATATCAGATTTAATAGTAATTATAAAGTGTGTAAGGTAGCTAAACACATCCTATAAGGGAAAGTGTGAACTTTGATTTGAGATGGAGGTTGTAGTAGGTTAATACTACTTACCTATCAAGGGTAAAAACTTATTTGTGAATTATAAGAGCTAGAAAAGCTCAACCACTCTTTAAGGAACCTACCTAAGAAGATGGCGGGTGAGGGGTCCTTCCATTCATAGCAAAGCTCAACCACTTTTAATATGTTAAATTCAAAGTTATTATTGCTTCTAACATTACTTTTATATTTCCCTATATTTTTTGTTTATTTTTTATAAATAGATAATATATTTGGTTGCAGTTTAATTCTTCCAAAAATTTATTGAATTGACGCTTAAAGTTAGGAATGGAACTTCATGTATCTTAGGGTTCAAATACCATTTATTTTCTTCCTGTCTCTTCTTTACCCCCATTTTTTTACTGATTTACTTACCAAATTTGACATGTATCCATCGCAATGGCTTACAAAGTTATTAATAGTACAATGATCGCTTTCAAATAGTTTAAGAGGAAATAGCCAAATCAGTTTCGATTTAAATGCCCAAAACTCACCAGGTACATATGGTTTCTTGCAACATTTCTTTCATGTTTTCTCTGGGACTATTAAGAATGATATGGTTGCGGTACTAAGGTATTTCTTTGGTGGTGCGTACCTCCCTTTGGGCTGTTCGAGTAATTTAATTTTGAGGCACATCTCTGATGTATGGGTCAGTTGTGGGGCACCCATTGCATATCATCTCTTAAGGAGTGAGAGGGTGTGGGCAGTTGTGTGATGAACATGTGTCGTGGAAGAGAAATATGGAGGGAAGGCAGCTAGCTTATTTCGGCGCACTATTTTTTTAGACGCACCTACATTACCATATGTTTTAGAATTGCCTTATTCTAGCCAAAAATTGCCATGCTCAGGCCAAAAAACTGCCTTAAACAGACCTAAAATTACTGCTTCGTGTAGAGGGGATTAAATGAATGGGTAAATATGGTATGGGTTTATAGGTGTAGCTGGGTTTCTGCGTGAGAGTAGAATGTACATGGGCAATAAAGAGATGTTTAGTACAGATAGAGGGGATGGATTGTATGGGTTATGTTGGGCGTGTTAAGGAGCAAACGAGTGTATGCGTTAGTGCGGTGTGTGTGGTAATTCTTGTTTTCATAGGTTAGCAGGTTACGTGAGAAAGATAAGTTGATTTATGATTTAAGATCACTTTTTTTTAAATTAAATTTTTTCGGTAGTTTAACCTATTTTGAAATTATTTTTTTGTGTGCGTTTTGAAGATGTATAGTTCTCCCTACAGTGGTAATTTGCCACTCACCAATATTTTTACACCAAAATTTGTATTATGTTATGATCATAGTCTTATTTGAGATCCAAATACCTATTTTCCTCTATTTTCCTGATCCTTACTATTCTCAATAAGTTCTGATTTTCATTACACTATGATTTTTTTGGTATTTTGAAAGGTTATCTATTTTTTTACACTGAATTTATTATATGAAAATCACTTGAGTTTTACTTGGAAGAGAGATTGAGAAGAGTATAATTGAGGACGAGATAGCTGCAACAGTTCTTGAGTTTGTTGGGTCAGTCGAATCAGGTGTATGCTACGCTGGTGTATGTTTGTACCTATATCATGCACACCTCTTTCCCTTTCCCTATTAAATTAGTAGTCATTTTATTAATGACATTGTTAGAAACCTGCCTAATGTAAAAAAGATGACTTAGTAGTCATTTTGTTAAATAATTTTTAGAAACCTACATTATTATTCAAAAACATGTGTGAGCATGTCCTATTTGTATTTTAGGCATGTATTTTAAGAATGTGTGAGTTAAAAAATGTGTGAGCGTAAAACTCTTTTAAGCATGTATTTTGTTTCTATCTTCCGTCAATGTTAATATGGAAAAGTTTTATTTTCAACTCGACTTAAAAATCACCATGTACCTTTTGTATAATATGTACACAAATCAACCCTTTCTCTTTCTTCTAAAAACAATGTCATCAACATGTATAGAATAATTTAATAAATTTTCATTTTTTAATTTTTAACATCGTTTGGGTGTTTATTAACATGTATAGAATAATTCTTGGTTGTGTTTCACTTGGTTGTTTGCTTTCCCCAAATTACTAAATATGATTATGTTCACAAGTATAGTGAATTATGTTTTGCAGTATATAATGGAAATATGGATTCTTCGTGTTGAAGAGGATATACAGACAGAGCTTAATGGCAATTTCATAAATCTTTCCTTGAGTAAGTATGAAAACAACGTGGTATGCAGTCAGCTGGGTGGGTGTTTTGCACCAAGAGGTATGCAGGCATTTCGAGCACTTTTGACAGTTATACTGAGTAATTTGGTTCCACTCACTTTATTTTGTTGTGCCAAGATTTCGGTTAGTCCTTTTATCGGGCTTTTGTTTTTCGATGGTCCTTTTACAAGCCTTTTTCTAATGGGTTGGTGAACATATTTATTGATATTTTCTTTATTATGTCGTTTTGAGTTATTTGTGTTCGTTGAAAAAATACATTGATTTTGCAGGAATGGGAGAGAGTCTGATTTATTGATAGCTGATGTTCTTGGAAGTATTGGAGATAGATGTGGACCTTTCTTTAACATTAAATATACCTATTTGTCGGGACTTAATTATTTTGATCTTTGTAGGCGATGATAGAGAACTACTTATGTTGTACAGTAATGGAATATTATATTTTAAGCAAAAAATTCAAGTATCAGCTCTTTTAGTACCATAAAACATTCGTATGTTATTTTTTTTATTGTGATTACCCATGTTAGAATAGTGTCGCAAGCGTATGTTTTCCCAAGTGTGCCTTTTGGCATGGACAATTATAACCTTGCCTTTGGCACATTGTGTGTACATCATCTATTATATATGTCGGGTTTGTTTTGTGGTTCCTAAATTGATGTTTGAGTTATGAACGTTAAAATTTTATTGATTTAAATTATATTTGTGTACAGAATTTGCTAGAAAATTTAATTGATTTGCATTAATAAACAGGGTGGATAGTCCTATAAACAAATGAAGTTTTGTCCAAATTTTCTAAATTTTTACGCTCTGTTGTAAAATATTTTTTTTGACATAAAATCTACACGATTCAATTCTTTGGAAGTTTTCTTCCGTGCCTTCAGGAACGGCCATTCCGCTAGTATATATATATATATATATATATATATATATATATGTGTGTGTGTGTGTGTGTGTGTGTGTGTGTGTGTGTGTGTACTTGACTTTTCGGTACAAACTATTTTGATATCGTATTGTGTGGGTGATATGGGTATACTATGACGGTACAAACTATTTTGATATCATAATGTGTGGGTGATATGGGTATACTACGAGTGAACGTTGCTAACAATGAAATTGGGTTAAAATAAAATAATGTCACATTTAGTGTATATAAATATATATATATATATATATATATATATATATATATATATGGCTCTGATACCAAAAGGGGAAGCAACGCATATAAATAAAACCGAAATTAATATTGAAAACTGAAAACTAAAATTAAAATAACTGAAAGTAAACTTACAAATATTACTGATTAATACAGTTGGTTGAACCGGATGAACTTCAAAGCATAATGTTCAATACAAGATAATAATGAAAACTGAGAGAATAATGGAAAGATGGAGATAGAGAGAGAGTTTGTAGTAATGAGATAGGAAATTGGACTCTGCCTTGAATGGATGACTGAATGCTCTATTTATAGTTGAAACTCCTTTTCTTTTACTTCGGGTGAACTACTTTAACCTTGGGTAACTGACTTAAACTTCGGGTGAACTTCTTTAACCTTGGGTAAATGACTTTAACTTCGGGTGAAGTGCTTTTAACTTCAAGTAAATTTCTTTAACCTTGGGTAGCTGATTTTAACTTCGGGTAAACTATTTTAACCTTGGGTAACTCATTTTAACCTTGGGTAAACTTCTAGCTGATAGATTGTAAACCCGTGCGATGGCACTGTTCATGAATAGTAACTTATCGGGGAATATTTTAATCATTCGACACTGTTCATGAATAGTAACACGTCGAGGAACATTTTTACTGTTCATGAATAGTAACTCATCATTAAATTTTAACCAAATATTATCCTGTAAAAATAAATTTTATTACAAACTGTAAGGGTCTTGGGCATCTTGGAATAATGAACTCGAATATGGATCTGATGTGTTAACTTGGTGACTATTTGTTGACTCGGCAGAAGAGGTGGGAGAACAATAATTTTCCTCTTCGGCTTCAGTTGTCTTCTGGGGATTTTTCTCCGTCATTTTTATTCTATAGAAATTCACGTGTGAGAAAATCAGGGATGGAATTCTCACTTCCTTTAATATACTCAATATCAAAATAAAAAATGCTCAGTATAGATTGCCATCTAGCAAAAATTTGTTTAGAAGAAATATTGTGGACATCCTTTTCTAAAACATATTTTGCACTTTTACAATCCACACGGACTAAAAAAATTTGATTTAAAATGTCACTTTGAAATTTCGAAACATATAAAATAATAGATAATATTTCTTTTTTAATACTACTATAATTACTTTGCGCTTTATTATAGACTTTGGAATAGAATCGAACAATTTGTTCAGGGGAATGAGGGTTAATTTTCTGTTTAAGAATACCTCCGTATCCAATGTCAAAGGCATCGGTTTCAATGATTTTGAATGAATTTGGTGTAGAAAGACCAAGACAAGGTAGGGTTTTAACATGTTTCTTGACATTTTGAACTATCGAGGTATGTTCTATAGTTTAAGGGGGAGGGTTACTTTGTAGCCATTCAAATAATGGTTTCCATTGTTTGCGAAGATTTGGATAAAATTTAATGTAGTTCAATGATCATAGAAATCTTTGAAGTTTCTTTTTCTCGAGGATTTCATCAGGAAATTTATCACCAAATTGGATGGCCCTATCTATGGGACTAGTTTTTCCTTGGTGAATATTATGACCTAAAAATCTAACTTTTGTTTGGAATAGATTGACTTTCGAGGCTGAAACCACAAAACCATTAATTTTTATTAGTTCAAAAAATAAATTTAAGTGTTTCCAATGTTCGTCAATTGTGTGGGAATAGATGAGGACATCATCAATATAGACAATCGTAAAATGGGATGAAGTGTTAAATATTTCATTCATGATATTCTGCTGTAAAACTTAAATATATCCATAAAGCTGAGAATTACATATGTGATACCAATTATAAAAGGATGCTTAACTTGCGAATAGAGGATTACCAAGCCAGTTATATAGTTGTTATTGACTAGTAGGATAGGTAAATGACTAGACGGAATAAACGAATGCCATAGGTGTGCACTATAGAAGATAGTTGAAATTGTTCTCAAGAGAGTGTGATCAGAAAAGTAATTATGAACATTATATACTATGCATTTCATTTATTTCAATAAAATGCTTGTTAAACATTTTTATAAATTGGGACGTTTCTTGCACTTCTTCTCTCTTGTCTATATATATGTATATTAACATGTGCCCAGCCACAAGGATGCCATAATTGACTTATCTATTCCAGGTGTATGCAGTTGTAACATTATGGATGGTTGCAGGAATTGATTTAGATGTATCATTTCTTCATTCCTAGAGTAGGGGTCTTATCTTAGTTGTAGTTTTCGTTTAGGGCATGTTGCCTAGTTACTTTCAGAGTCAGTATTTGGTTTATGTATTCATTCATTGGATTATTTTTTTTACGATTTTAGCCGATTGTTTATTCGGTAGATTATTTATTCATTTTGTATTATTTTAGACTCATGGTTTGGATGTATTACTTTAATGTCTTTCTGCATTCATATTTTAATTGTTTAATAAAAAGATAAAATTAGATATCAGTATTTTTGAATACTACTAGGTGGTTAGTAAGTTTTATAAAGTTTTCGGCAGTGGTGCTAAGAATGAACCCCTGAGATTCCAATTTTGAATTTGATATAGGACTAATCACTCGATATTTATTTGGGCGGGGTGTCACAGGGGTCACCCCTCTTTTTCCTCCTTTGGCCTCTCTGTGAGTTTGCAACTTATAAGCCTAGTTCCTCCAACCTACCATATTTTACACACTTAAAATTTTCGTGGGTGTTCCTTCCTAAAAAGTACAAAAGATCGAAATACCCTCCTGGGGTGTCAATTTGGCCTTAAATTGGCCCTGGACTCAAACTAAACCACCGAGTACACTTTTTTTTACTATTTCGACCCTTCGGGACACATCGGCGCACTCAAAATGAAGATATGTAATATCACATGTAAAATTATATTTTACTTCCCAAATTAAGTTCCGATACGATTGACACGTGCATCCCAACTAAATTTATCGTAACTGCCATATTATCACTCTCGACAATTATAGTATTTCCTTATCATTATTATTACTCATTCACTAAGTAATATTCAATATAAATAAATATCAATCCTTATCTCTCTAATTAATAATTATT
The DNA here is from genome assembly GCA_949130495.1 of Sambucus nigra. Classification (NCBI taxonomy): domain Eukaryota; kingdom Viridiplantae; phylum Streptophyta; class Magnoliopsida; order Dipsacales; family Adoxaceae; genus Sambucus; species Sambucus nigra. The sequence continues at coordinate 274,843,204 of OX422215.1, read as the reverse complement.
TTAATGGATTAATTTCTAAATGTAATTTATTTAATCCCAATTAATTCCCACTATAAAAATAAAAATAAAATACGGAGTGTTATAATGTTGATAGTTAATTTTTAGGACCTTAAGTTGGAGTGACCAATTATGAAGGTTGGCGTTAATTATGAGGAGCTTAATTATGAGTGACCAATTCTGAGAGTCGAGGTCAATTGTGAGGACCTGAAGTTGGAGCGACCAATTTTGAGGGCCGAGGTCAATTCTGAGGACCATAAGTTGGAGCGACCAATTATAAGGGTCGAGGTCAATTATGAGGACTTTAACTTGGAGCGAACAACTCTGAGGGTCGAGTTCAATTTTGAGGAGCTTAAATTGGGGCAACAAATTTTAAAGTCGAGGCCAATTCTGAGGACATTAAGTTGGGGCGACCAATCCAAAGGGTTGAGTTCAATACTGAGGACCTTAAGTTGGGGAGACCAATTCTGAAGACCTTAAGTGGAATATAGCTTTCCTGGGGAATTTTAAATTTCATATTTTGTAGACTTTATTATAAAAGAGACATTTGTCTGTGGATGATGTCCTTTTGAGAAGAGGTAAAAATCTTAGTCTGGAAATTCCACTATAGGGAAACAGTTTAATGACTTGAGGTCTTGGTATTCCACTGGGGAATGTGTTGCTAGGAAGAGATGCACAGTTAAGTATTCTAACTTTTCTTTAAGGAAATGGGAATTTTTTGGGTAAAAGTTTAATTCGGGATTTCCTACTGGAAAACGGGTAGCCCTTCTTAGGAGCATTTTATTTCTACTGAGTTTGAGGTTTTGGGATTCTGTTGGGGATTAGTAATGGATGCGCTAATTTTTATGGTTTTAAGGTGGGGATAAAATGTGGTATTAATTTGGTCGGGGATTTGGAGAACTTGAAAAATTATTGGAGAAGAAATGTTACAATATTTATTTGGCGATTTTAGAAATTTTTTGAGAAATTCTTGGAATTTTCTGGTATTTTCTGTACGAAATTTCAAGGGGTTGTCAACTGGCAGGTGCTAGGTGTTTCCAAATGATAGTGGCATGATCTTTTCGACTTCCTAGGGAAGGGTAAGGGATAATGTCGATCGGTGGGTATCAGGGAACTACCGATCGACATACCCTTTATTCTCTTATAAAAGGGGTGAATCTTCTTCATTATTCATAGCTTCAAGCTTTTCTATCTTCCGCTTCTCCCTTCCGCGATCTTCTTCTGCATTCTTTCCTTATTTGAAAATAGAAAATGGTGAATTTCTCAAGCAGCGAGACCCATATAGCATGGGTAGGTGTTGATCATTAGGCGAACTTGGAGTGGTAAGACAGCGTGCCCTTAGCGTTGGGGAATGAGAACGCTTTTGATTTTTTCGAGCATGTTTCCAATAAACATAATATTTTGTGCAAGCCTTCACATCATCGATCATCTAATGTGAGGAACCCTTAGGGTTATGTAAGTATCGTGTGACATTTGATAAAAGGTCTCTCTTTTGTTTTGAAAGATTGACATTGGTGGGACAAGTCTTTGCTCCTGATGGACGAAGGGATTTAGAGATGTGTGGGAGAACCTTCCTATAGTGGTGCATTGGATGGCTTATTTAATGGGTTTCGGTAATCTAGAATTTGCATTGGATAAGACATCCCACTCGATGGATGTTCTATGTGAACTGGGGGAGAGGTGGAGGGATACTAACCACACCATTCATTTAGGTTTTGGGGAGATTAAAGTGACTCCCATTGATGTACAACTACTGCTGGGGATACTTTCAGGGGACACTGATCTATCCCTGAGGGTGACATCGATGGCGGTTGAGGCAATGCTTGGCAATGTTGAACGGATACTCTTCGAGGACTCAATCCATATATATCTTCTTCGGGAGGTTTTATTGAGTCGAAAGATGGACGAGACCAACGGGCTACATATTCATTAGATGGCTCATTTATTTATTCTTTTTTTGGGAGCATTTTTTATGGCGTCAAGCGGCAACGTCGTCCACCTATGTTTTTTTACCATACTTGAGGGTATTTTCTAATATCCCTATCTTTGACTAGGGGAGCCTGACTTTGGCGACCATGTATGCATCTTTGGATGCTTTCAACGGGTTCTATCGATAGACTTTTACTGGAGCCACATACCTTTTCGTGGTATTTTTCTTCTTTTTCATTTTTCCTTTATGCATTTTCTTTTATTTCCTTTTTGATTTCTTCTGATCGCTGACTCTTGTCCTTTTGTAGATGTGGTTCTAGGAGGTGATCAGGCTCAATGCCCATTTGATTAGTTTGCATGATGAGTTGGCGGGGGACTTCTACCGGATGTATAGGTGGTAGAAGTCCAACCATCAGTCAAAGAGATCTCTCTCTTTGGCGATAGCACGTCAGATCTTGAATGCCCTAAAAAGAGACAAGGTTATTTCTTCTTTTTTGTTTAGTCTTTTTCTTTATAATTTTCTTTTCTTGGTAAGTATTGATTTTATCTTGGAAGGCTACATATGACCTTCTATCCCTGGGAGATGGCCATCCAACACATGGGGGTGACCAGGATTCATGCACATATGTATCGGCTGTTGGAACATGAGTTTGGTTACTCATGGTATTTAGGAGAGACAGTAGTCTAGAAGATTATGGAGGCTGAGGTGGCGGTACCACCAGCAATGCCCTCGAGGTATATGAGGCGGATACTAGAGATGTTGGAGGACGCCTAGGTAGCATTGATGACTGGCGAGCCCTATTCGTCGTACACAAACATGGTGGTGATGTACAACTACCTTGATATTGTGACAAGTTGGATGATGTCACCATGCATTTATGATACGATGAATATTCCTTCTCCTTCTATGGCTTTAGGCAAGGGTACGAGCCAGCCAGGAGGGTTTTCCCACAACATTTGTGGTGTGTTAACATCAATAGCATTGATGATGTTAGAGGTTCAAATTTTCCACTTAATCCTCCTTCTTATTACATCAGACTACCTGGGGGAGGATCTAGCATCGCCCTAATGTAATGGACCTAGCGGTTTTAGGGATGACGGGGGATGTTCTCTGGACAGATTATATCTTTGTCCTTTGTCTTTTGTTTTTTTTATTTCTATTTTACTTCAGACTAAGTGATATTCTCTTTTTTCTGTAGGATGTTCGGGTGTCGACTACCTGCCTAAGGGACATTCGAGACTGGGTGGCTTCTGCGACATCTCATATCTGGGATTTAATCTCTCTTCCTTCCTATTTTGGGCCATCTTCTTCATCTGAGGAGGGATCTAGATCGGGTAGCGGAGGATCCTCAACTCGTTATTGAGGTAGGCGTGCGCATCGTAGGGATGGGGGGTCATAGAGAGTGAAGGAGTGAGAGGGAGAAAGAAAGAGAATGTTTGGGGTATCGGGTTGAGTCCCGTTGTTGTTCTTCTTTTCTGCAAAAAGATATAATGATAGCAATATATACGAAATGAATGGGGTTTTATTTATTTATGTTCATCTTAAATGACTTAATCTACATGCACTTTTCACTTTGTTTGTTAAGACGGTAAATTGATTAGAATTACTTAAAAGAGAATTTAGTTTGAAACATGATGATTTAAATATAAGGAGAGAAAAAAATTGAATTCTTCTGGAGTAAAAAATAATTTAATTGAGTTTGACAAAAAAAGAAAAATGGAATTATCTAAAAATGGGGGGTGCCAATCAGTATCCTGCCTATTGGCAGGCCACTCCATTCAAATCACCCCAAAGCTTTGATTGCACTTTCTTTAGCTACTTCGTTTTTATATTTGGATTTTCTAGGTCCCTTATCTTTAGCAAAAATGTTCAAGTATAAAAAGGGTCAAAGTGGAGAGGTTTCCTCACCCATTCACATTTTCTTTCTCTTTCTTATTTCTTGTCTTGTGGCTTATTATTTTTCTTAATGGCTCTTCCTGTAAGTGCAGAAGTTGTTTCTTATCTTGAAAATTTAAAAGGCATGTGTTCCTACAATGTAGATTATGATTCCTTTAACTTGCATCGGGTCTCCTTGTGGAACAACTGGGCCATTGAGTGGAACATGTTGATGGTGGTAATGCAATTATGTTACCCTGAGGATCATATTTTTGTTTGGGCTTGGAAGAGGTTTACCTGACTTACAAGGAATTTTTTATTATGCTAGGGGTAAACATCAGTGTGGCTGCAGCCATGCCTGAATTCTCTTGGTCTCCTAGGGAGCTGTTAGTAATACTTCTCCACAATTCTCCTTCGGTTGATCAGCCATTGGTCACTAGAGGAATGATCTTTATCCCAATTGTGCAGTATTCCATGTTTTTTATGGATATTAATGATACGATCCATGTGGGAGCCGTTTCCCTTGGCTTACTTATGAAGCTACTGATGGTGACTGGAGACCTGATGGTGGACCCTCAACTTGTTTCCATTACTGCATGGATGTCTTATCGTCATAATCATGCGGTGGTGATATTGGCAGAGACCCTGAATGGTCTGGATATTTGGAACGGATGATGTTTTGGGTTTTTTAGATGTATCCCGTTTAAGATATTCATGTAGTTATCTAATAAATTCTTCTTGCAGTCCCCCCAAATATTTCTTAGCAACTCTGCCAAATTTCTTCACCCGTTATTTCATCATCTTTGGCTCAAACATCAAGAACTGGGTAAGTTAGTTCATGGAGCACAGAGCTCGATGTCTGCACTGGTCGGTGCTATGGTAGGGGAAGTTGCAGCCTATTTTAGAACTGGGGGAATATGAGTATGTTTGATTAGTTGGATGGGAGATGATTGTGTCTTCCCGTACCCTGTATTTCTTTCATGAAGAGGAATTGACAAAAGTCATGCGCATGTGATTGGGCTCTTTGTAGGAGAGCTGTCGGCCATCGACCCATCCCTCTTAATTTGTTGGCACTGTTTGCCATGTTTTTAGGGACTATAAAATAGTTGTGGAGGAGTTTAGTGGTTAAGATATTAGCCTAGGAGACTAGGTAGAGATGGTTTTCCATTTTTGACACTATAGAGGGGGCATAGTGGTTTTCCCTAGGCTGGTCTAGGATTATTATTCCATAGAGCGCCTTTGACATACTATCCAACTAGGGGAAGTTTGGGGGCCTCAACATACAAATGATGATGAGGCTGGATCTTCTGGTAGCTGTTGGTAGGGTCTTTTATGAAGTTGGTGGTATTTGTGAAGCTTTTATGATGGTTATGTATTTGGTTATTTTTGGTTTTTGGAAATAATCTGGGAAGGTTTGGTAAGTTTGTTTTTACAACAGTTAGGTTGGCGGGGGATGTTGTTTGACTCCCTACGCTGATATTTCCTGTAATCTTGCTAGGTTTTCCCAAAATGGAATAAAAAGGACTTTAATCATATTATTATGCCTCTTGATGAGTTTTACATTTCCATTATCTATATTAATCGCTAAGGCATACATAATCCTTTTGTTCATGTAAATGATAAAATGAGTTGTCGTTCTCGGAGGTAAAAAAAGAATAGCTTTTTATGAAAAAGAAGGGGCTCGTACCCATGTACATCGTATGGGATGCCTACATACCACTGGGGGTTTAAAACAATCGAGTTTCATTTTTTAAAGTAAAAGGTTTTTTAAAGGATCAGTACCCATGTAGTTCAGAATGGAGGGAAATGGAGACTTTTTCAGAATAGAAGGGATATGAGAGAAGTCGTAGCACCCCGAGATTTTGGACTAGGGGTAGAATTTCTTGAGACGGTCTAGGTTGACTAGTTGGTCCACCTCTTCTCCATCGAGGTCAGTGAGCATAGCGGCACCATTGGACTTGATTTTCTTCATGATGTAGGGGAATTCTACTTTGGCTTGAATTTTCCTCTAGGGTCTAAGATGGCGTCTATGATTTCTTTTACATATAAATCCCCTTCTCGGACACCACGGTCCTTAACTTTCTTATATAATGATCGAACTATCCAATGATGGTATCCTTGTATATGATATAGAGCCATTATCCTAATTTCTTCTAAGAGTGAAAACTCGTCAAGTCGGCTTGGATGCGAGTCTTCTTCACTTACTTTAGTTTAAAGCATAACGCAAAGTGAAGGTATTTCTATTTCAACGGGTAGGACTACTTCCATGCTGCATATTATAGAGTAAGGGGTAGCCCTAGTAGATGCTCGAAATGATGTGTGGAAGTCCCAGAGGGTGTAAGGATACGATCATCCCAATCTCGATAACTTTTGGCCATCTTGTTGATGATTAATTTGAGGTTTTATTAGCAGCTTCAATTGTACCGTTGGTTTTTAGTCGGTAGGGAGAATATTTGTGTCTCTAAATCCTATAATCTTCAAGCAATTATGTGACTTCTGCATCAAAATATTACTCGTTATTTGACACTAACTCGTGCGGGACCCCGTATCGACAAATGACATTTTCCTGATGACCTTGGCTACCTTTTTGGCACTCAGTATTGCGTATGACTTAACTTTGACCCATTTGGTTAAGTAATCTATGGAAACTAGGATGAAATCATGCCCATTGGAGGCTTGGGTGCAACTTTCCCTATGATATCGATGCTCCATGTGGACAACAGCTAGGCATAAGTCATGTTGTATAATTCCCATGGGGGCAAATGCTGTAGATTGGAAAACTGTTGGCATTTAAGGCATCTCCGAACATAAGAAGTGCAATCTTGAACCATAGTAGTCCAATATTAACCCTATCGAATAATCTTCTTGGCAAGCATATGGCCATTCATGTGGGGTCCGCATTCATGTAGGGTCTGCATTCCCCATTGTGAATTTTCTGCATCATCTCTTCAATGTCAGCTTGTGGAATACAGTGTAAGTGGGTTCTATCAAAGTTTCTTTTGAATAGGGATTTATTGAAAACTATGTGTAACACCCCACCTAATTAAATACCGGGTGATCAATCCTTTATTAAATTAAAAACCAGGTGAACAGTTGGTTCATTCTCAGCATCACTGTCGCAAAATAATATTTCCAATTTGAACACCCTAAATAATGAAGCTAAGTGTCAAAACCATTTAAAACCTCATTTTTTCCTTTATTAAATACCAATATGAAAACCATTTTAATAATAACAGTTTAAGGGTCACATAAATAAAAGGATAACAATAACAACACTACCATTTAAACCATCTAGAGAAACCAAACCAATTTATGAACTATAAATGAAATCATCCTAACAAGAGTTAACTCCCGAGGAGTACTGAACGCTGGAAATACCACAAATCTCTGACAAATCCAACTGTAATAGGAAATCGGGCGACACATGCACTAACTATGAAGATCTAAAGTAGGAACTGATCAATGACGAAGTCGTCTAAAACAAGGGCCTACCATTCCGACATAAGCTGCATCACGTCCAATCCAAAAAACCTAAGCATGACGCCCCTATGGCTGGGCACCTGTAATACATACGTATAGATACAAGAAAGAAAGAAATGGCAGAAAATGGGTCAGATCCCGAGTGTAAAACAGTTTTAAAATAGTTTAGCAAGTATTTAAAATGCTTATTCGCTAATATCACAACCATGTTAGTATGCGACACTCTTGAAAATTTTTTCCTCTCATTTAGTGTGCACGACTACCATACCTCTAGGACATCCTAGTTATAGTTCCCACACTAACTAGATTATCCACATGTATCCATTATTTATAGCCCAAATTATTCCCACGTATTAACCTTATAGTACATATAATGATGTTATAAACATATATATATATATATCCATTTAGATTCAACATGGATAAGTCCCTTATTAATTCAATTCAACTAAGTGTTTTCATGCATAACTATCTTACATTTCTACTTTAGCCACATAATAGATATCATCACATGTGTGTATATATATATATATATATATATATATATATATATTCACTATATTATATATATACTATACTGCACCCCGAGACACAGCTGCGGTGCTGCATTACTCTACTATCTTGTCCCAATACATCACATCACTGTATAGGGGACTAGAGGTTCAGTAAATATTCCTCGAACCACAAATATCAAATCACAAATAATGGAGGCGAACATAGTTCTCATACCCACGAGTCACACACATACCTACGTTCCCATAGTCAGCGGACTTATCAACTCACCGATAAGTCTTTCAAAGTCCTATGTTCTCGAGCGACAAATCTAAAATCCCATGGATTCTTCAGGATATGACTGCCCTCACGCGCAAACCTCCTGTCGATATCAAGTAAGCTAGATATGTCCTACACAAATACATAATATATGCACAATCATAAAGTCATACGTATAAATATTCATATTTTCAAAATTAGGTTCGCCCACGACCCATAATTGTTATTATCTATTCTCAAGATAAATTTTACTCAATTATTTCTCATAACGGATTCGTCCCTTTTATTCTCATTTATTATTTACTTCATTCTTACTTCTCGTCTCTCGAATTATTCTCTCTCACTAAGTATAATTATCAGTAGGTATACCCTCACTTACCTTCTAGTCTAAATCTTTCACGAGTCTCAATCTTTTAGTAAATGTACGTAGAATTCCCAAAGTATAAATAAATCTCCGTTAACCCAAAATTTCATCTCATATTAATTTCACTCAACGAAGTCAACTTAGACCCTATTGGTCCTCTTCATAACCCATTATAATCTATCAATGATGATCAAGGGTTCCTACACATTTTAACTGGACTAAACAAGAAGGAGAAAAATATGCACTTCTCCAGGAGGGATCGATCGATCGAGGAAAGGGGGTCGATCGATCGATCAATCAAGCAGTTCTTGCCCAGCTTTCTACAATATTCAACCTACGAGTTCAACCATTTTAACCCCTCCAAACCTCTATAATTTCATACCGAACTCCCATCAAAGTAAACCAAGTGTATAAGCAATGTACATAAACAAGTTCTAACATATTGACATCAATGAATCCTCAACGAATTAATTAAAAAGGGGTTAAATCTCAAATCTCTTTATAAAAACAAATTTTTCATGAATAATCACCACCCTCTATTTTAATCAAGATTTTCTTCCCAAATATCATAATAAATTCATGGGTTATCCTCTACATGTGATCAAGATTTTAGACTACATGGGTTTGTCCCTACAACACATATAATTCCTCTTCCAAAATATATAATTCTTCCACTAAAACATATGATTTTCATTCCTAGACTAACATGGAAGGTATATTAACTTGGAAATTTGAAAAATAGATACTTGCCTCGGATTCAAGCATATTATTTATTGATGAAAATTATATAGATGCATTCCTCATCATGCGATCTACATTTTAGTAGTGGTGGCTATGAAATCGGGTGACTTCTAGGCCTTGGATTGCTTGGAAAACTCTTCACCTTCTTCTCTAATCTCTTCACCTTCTTCTCCAATCCCTTCACCTTCTTCTCCAATAGCTGGCTTAGACTATGTGTTTGTTAACCCCAAGAGACAACTCCAAATGGCTAATAAATACTAAGAAAATTCGTGGGTTTAATTATCCAAAAACAAAATGTCTAAAATACCCTCCTCGACTATCAATTAGGCATAAAAATCCCCCTAGACCCAAACTAAACCCCCGGGTATGCTTTTCTGACTATCTCGACCCTTTCGAACACTTTGGCGCACTCAAAACAACTATACGGATGACTTATAATCTATTCACTTTAATGATAATAATTTATTCCTAACACGACACAGGCGTGTCCCGAATTAAATTTCCATAATTGCCATTTTATTCACTCGTGACAATTTTAATAAAATCAATCTCATATATTACTTTCCTCATCCATTAATATTCAACAAATTTTCAGTAATTACTAACTCACATCACGCTAGTAAATATAAAAATAATTTCCAGATTAATATTAAATTAATACCTCAAATTAAATTTAATAAATCCCCAATTTTAAAAGCCATAAAAATACGGGGTATTACACTATGTACTGGGAAGCCAACTTGCATAAGGTTACTCGATCTTTATTATTGGCATGCTGGTGGTACCTACCGTACATGAGGAGACGCCAAATGTCTTAATACTAGCACTCGACGATATTAGGATCCTCTTCTATGAAGAGCTCAATATGGTAGCCGTGGGTGGGTTAATCTTGTTTCTTTGATACCCCGCCTAAATAATTACTCGGTGATCAGTCCTTAATTAATTAATTTCAAAATATCAGGTTGGTTTAGATAATGCATCACTGTCGAAAGACTCAAATTTTAATTTAATAAAAACTAACCACTTAATATTTAGAAAAGTTGGTGTCAAAATTTTATCTTATTATTAACCATCATCATTAAAGGGAAATATTTTATCATCACCATACATCACAACATCATAAAGGAAGAATTAACTGAATTTAAATAACGAACTGGAGAAAACACACCCAGTCAAAATCCCATACAATAATCCAATAATATGAAACCAAAGTCTAATGATGGAATAAAAAAACTCTAAATCTCTAAACGTAAAATAGGATGGACGACATGTCCAACTGAAGTAAATAACTGACAGATGAGGAGAAATTGACTCATAAGCGCATACTAGCAACATCATGTAGCATCCACAGTAGCTACATCTCGGCAAATGAATGGAATCTCCTAAGCCTGGTGTTCCTATGGCTGATCACATAAAATAATAGAACAAGAAAAGAGATTTGCAGAAAAAGGGGTCATAGCCCTAGTAGAAAACAGTTTAAAAATTGCAAGTGCTTAAATTAGTTAATTATCACAAATAGTATTCATGTTAACTTAGCGTACTCACTTGGGATGATTACCTCTCATCTAATGTGTACACCTAGCGAGCCTAACTACCCATACTAGTCTCGATACTCTGCTGACTATATGTAGTAAAACCACTATGCCGAATAAAACATATAAATAACCCGAAGCCAATATATTTTTATTATTTAAGAATCAATTTTAAGTTGCTTTAACGCATTCTCATAGCATTCTTAATTCTCAACTGGTGGCCTAATAAGTATATACTTTAATAAAGTAGCCAACATGAAACACAGAATAGGAACTCAGTATACATATGAAAATCTCACTATGTATACATACAATTATATATATATATATCAATATTGCACCCATGGTTAAGAAACCCTTGGATCTAGGCATACTTGACTATCTAGTCCAATTGCAACGCTCACGCATAGAGGATAACAGGTTCAATCTCTCGAGAACCAATAAAATATATACACATATTGGAGGGGAAGATAGTTCCAAGCCGATCGGATATGCACATACTTACGCATCCATACGACTGTCACTGCTATCTTTCTCACATATAGCCCGTACCTAGGTTCCATACTATAGTGGTATGACTCAAAATCCCCCCGAAGGCACACAAGATATGATCGTCCACAACACGCTAACCTCCGTTCGATAGCCAGTAGCTAGGTATGTCATATACACATAATATTCCAAGTAATAAGCTTGCACACAACTTATACAATTTAATAGGCATTCACGCAACCCAATTACCATAATACGTAAGTAGTAGTAGTATTTCCACCCTTATCGTATATCATATATATATATGTATACACTCTCTTGAACCTAACTCTCCTCGGTTCTATGTACTTTCTACATCCCGAGAATAATCACACTCCCAATTCAATACTAACTCAGACTTTAGGTCACTCGTCATTCACGTAGGTTATTTCTCTCACTTGGATAATCATAGGATTCTTTTTAACCTAACGGGACTCAAAATGTGTTATCATAAATATCGTTAGAAGTCAAGGGATTGTCATTCGAACGAGTTGGTTAGAATGAAGTTCTCCCTTTGAACGAACTCAACATCTCGTTAGAAGGGTCATTGGATTTCTCGGTAGAAGGCTGGTTCGAACGAGGTTGTCGAACGAACTGGGTTGGTCTTCGAATAAAAAATTTGGGCATACACAGTTCTTCTCCAAATTCGATTTTTTCAACTTTCAATCTCCAATTTCAATCCAAGAATCAACCACACTCTAATTACATGTTTCTAAACTATTTCTAATCACCATAGGACCTTAATAGCATGAATTAGAGTACAAATCCTTATATGTATTCCAAGGGAATTCATCAATTTCTTCAATCTCTAAAATTCTCATAAAAAGAAACCAGTAGATTTTTATTATTCTAAAACCTTAATTTAACTCGTTTTTGAATATAAAACCTTCAGATTTATTAAAATATAAAGGGCAAATCCTCTACATGCATACCCATCTCCAATTTCTAAGATTCTCAACAAATTCGTCTAATTAAACCTAGTCTTCTTAGCAACAAGTTTATATCATCTAATCTAAATCAAAAGGAACAATATAATACTAAAAGAGGATCAAGATAACATTTGCCTTGTAGTGAACTTCTTATTCTTGGGTTGAATTTGGTATGTGGATGATCCTCTCACCGCGATCTACAGTTTCGTGTAACTCTTGGTGAGAAATCTTGAGTTCTTGGCTTAGTTTTCCTATGGGGTCTTCTTCCTCCCGAGTTCTCTCTCTGTCTCTCTCTCTCTCTCTCTCTCTCTCTCTCTCTCTCTCTCTCTCTCTCTCTCTCTCTCATAGGTTGAAACTAACAGTAACCTCTAACCCACATAGCTTTTAATTAAAACCTAATTTTTGTTCATTTACTTCCCAAAAAAATTCCCAAAAGACCAAAATACCCCTCTGGGGTGTCGTTTTGAGACTAAAATGCCCCGAACTCCAAATAAAACACCGGAGTAGTGTTTTTTTTACTATTTCGACCTTTCTAGACACACTGCCGCACTCAAAATAGTCACTTGAGTTTTATAAAAATAATTTACCTTTTTAACCCCCAAATGTATAATAGTGACGTGACTCATACGCGCATCCCAAATAATTATATCTTAAATGCCGTGTATCTCGCCCCCGACCATATTATTAATTCTGAAATAATATTAGGTTACTCACTACGTAATGTTAAAGATAGTTATTACTCAACATGATTTCAACATGATCATTTCTGATAACTAGTGACTCTCGTTACGCTGGTCGTTATTACATTAAATCGGATTAATTATAATTTAAATTTTCTCCCTTTAAGTTAATTAATCCAAATTTCCATAATTTCATGATAAAATAAACATACGTAAAATACGGGGTATTACATACTTCCCCCTAATAATAAAATTTCGTCCCGAAATTCGAAAAAGTAAGGCATACTTGGTAAAAACTGGTATCCTCCAATACACAAAACCAACTTCAAAGTAAGTCTCGATCACTATAGTCCCCACTTCACAGTAAGCTTGTTTAATACTCCCTACACTTTATCAGTTATAGGGTCACACCTCAATAACGGCACCTCACCTTGTGCTCCTACCAAACAACATTCGAATAAGAGAAGCCTATACATCATTGGACCCATTATATAAATATCATTGGGAGGCCTTACCTCACTTCGTATCAAACTCTCGTATTTATCTAAACACAAAACTCCCATCCCGAAAGAAACCATATGAACCTCTGACTACTCTTGTGCATTCTTTTAATCTCAATTCTCGACGATGTGACTCTTACGACAGTTAAAAGCCACCTAAGATAGTTTGTTGTTATTCCACTATAACCATTGGACTCTAACTTTAGACCAATCCAAAATTCCGAGTATCCGCTCACTTATATGCATCCAGAGGAAGAATCGTTAGGGTCTTTCCACACAAAACCTTAATAAGCATCTTGTCCACAATAAACTTGTACTAGTGCTTTCACACGACTCTATCATTAGGTAATATCTTATCCCAATTATCGTATGATACTTCACTTTCTATCTATATCCGTTGTGGAAATGAAATGATCACAATGAGTCCAAAATTACATTCATACCGCTCCACTAGTCATCATTTACTATCCTATTACTCCTTATGCTATAGGTGATACGACCTGCACAAAACGAAATGTCATCCCCACTGTTTCTTGAAATGCCATAATGAATGTGTGGTTAAAGGATCACATCCTAGTTCACAACAATACTGGGCAGGACCACTTACCGGTGCGATCCTTCTTTTAAAGGAAAGGTCGGGGCACACTATCTAATAGTGTACTCACCCTGAAGTAATAAAAATTACCATTTCTTTTGGTCAACTTGTTCCACACATTCGAAGGAACTCGTGACCTTATCTTGAGGTTGGCTATCCATCTAAGAAATATGCCAACGTGACTGGCCTATTCCATTACTGGAACCGTTAACTTGATACAAATTTTTTGGTTGATCATCTTGTTCCAATCGATTTCTATCTATGAGTGGTACATGCGGAGACTACCCTCTATGTCCCGCTCAACACCGACTTCCCCTTAATACGTCTCACATTAAGTGGTACTTAACACTCCTCTTCTTCCCTCGACGTATACCAAAAGTTCGGACCCGTGAACTTTTCACCACGATATGCACTTCAAGATTATTTATACCTTATTAACATCACCATTCTATTCATGTGTAGGTCACTCTCAACATTCGATTACGTAGAACTTTGCTCCAAATTTCCATAATAGTGGAATTTTAATCTTCTCAAGGGATACCCCCTTTTTAAACGGATTTCTATAGCCTTTCAACCAAGTTCGGGTGTGTTATTCTGATCACACCTGTATATATGGATTATCATTCTTCTCACTCGATGCTTACTCCACTCCACCACTTCCATTTTATTACGTTAGTTCCAAAAGCATTTATTTCACACATCTATAGTCATTCCCCTTAAACCCGGGCAATTATGACATCAGCTAACCAGGATTCCCACACACTCTATAAACCGTGCATACTAGCATAAACGTTACATATGCTCCACACATATCTTCCAATTCTTTATTTTCCCTATATTCATAATGTGGCTATAGCACTTGGGCATTCACAATCACCCCAGAATTCAAAATTTTATATTCTCCTTAACATCACTCCACCCCCAACTCATGACGATAAGACAAAATTTTCAACACATCTTCACCGCACAATCATCTCCACTGGCCTTATATAGGAATTTAAATTTTAGCTTAAAGTTTATCTACATACTTCTATAATGACCGAGGTATCGTACTTATGGACGAATGGCCAAACATCTTCCTACTTCCAGCCTTACGATAAGTTTCATGCATGGGATGTCCCACAAGGTGAAATCCAAATAAGGAACCCCCCTGATACACTACTACCTACCATTTTCGGTCATCGAAATCCGTTAGGCCTTCAGTCCATGACATGTATCCCCTATATTCCCATGTCTTGACATAAAACCTATGTCTCCTCTCGTAATTACCTTTAAATAGGAACTTTCCTTCCCGAAGGCACTATCACTGAACATTATTGGTCATCAGATTCCATAAACCTTGTACACATACAATCAAGACTCTCGAAATTCTGTCCCTAGACATATAAGTTCAAGTCTTAACTCCCCCATCTCTAAAGGAGTGATAAAACAAGGCGCTCTCCTATTACTAAATCCTAAGCATTCAACAGTATACCCAATACACTCTGAATCATATAAATGAAGTCCTAACACATACCGATATTGAATATCTCGAGACCAATATACCCCCCAAAGTTTCTATAATAAATAATATAAGTGCGAGCTCGACCCTATGCCATGTGAGTTCTTGCCATCCCAAAATGTGTTGTACTGTGGAAACAACTGCGATAGCCGTGCAATAACTGCCCATTATAATTCTGACCATTACTATAAGGCCGTAACTAGGATAATATCATACTCATATAATTCATCACTAAAATGAGTAATCTCAATAAAGTATATACTATTAACAATACACCCATTTATCCTCTGCGGATAACCCTAAAGATAACCCCTTATAGCAAGGAGAAACATACAGTTAATAATAACATTGTCGATATACGCATTAAACTCGTATCTCATACAAATCTCATAATAATCACAACATAGGGACTCGCTCGTGTCACACAAAATACGTGTCATCCTGTGAGGATAAAACTCATAGTTCTACCTTTCCAATTGCCATGGTTGTTCAAATGGTTTCCCATACAAAACACGTCTGCCCAAACAAAATTAAAAACTACATTAATCATTGCCCTTGTAAGCACCATACCCTTGTCCCTTTACTCGCTTCGGGGAAAATTTGACCCATTAGTTTTACTCTCCATAAAATACCTCAACACCTAATCCACTTATCTCCTATCACACTGACCAAGTTAGGATTCTCCTTCTCTTGAACTTGGTAGTTTTGATCATGAGGGCTACCACTGTTGTTCCCTTAGCGTTGTTATCCCTAAGGAACATGCTACTGTCTTCAATAGTCCTTGTTGAATTCACCATCGCCTGGTAAGAATTTAGTTATCCGAATCATTTAAATAGGTCCCCCTAATGGGTCTCCCTCCTTGTGGTTCTTCTCTAACACCGTTTCACCCAGTCTTATTCTCTAACTAAATTCTTTGATTCCTTGTGCTTCCCACACAAAGAAGCATTAATATTTTCATGGACAAAGCGCGACATTGTCACTATCTGAATCAGTCGTCCAACAGGATTCCCTTTAAGTGTTGTTAACTTTTCTTATGAGTAGATCTCCCACTCGAGATTCTCTTCTCCATTTATATCTACTTCCTCTGATACAAGATTCGCTAAGAAAAATTTAAATTCATTTTCACAAATGGACCTCTCTCTAACCCTCTAGTGATGAGTTCAGAACAACGTTCACATCTTATACTGAGCATCTGATGAAGGAACTTACGGTCAGACTGTACCTAAGGTCCTTCCATTGACATAACATTCCACTTCTAAATATGATGGCGGACTTTCACCATTATAACTTTGCCCCGACGAGTGAAGGATTTTTTTTTACTCCAAATTTTTAATTTTGGTTGGCCACACTTCGTCATATGCCCAAGCCTTTGGATATTAACCTTCGTTGGCTAACACACACAATCTCTGTAATTCTAGAATTTCCACCCATGGTCCTCTTCAATTTTTTTTCTGACTCTCTCGCAATCCAATCACGTTAGGCGAGTCTAATATGGCACTACTTCCCACTATAGCGGTGCTTGGAAATCAAATGTTGTGCCCTAGCTGTCTTTACCGTCCTGGATTCCTGTGCCATAATCGGGGTGAGCTCAACTACGGTCATCCTTCTTGAATATTCCCTATAACCTCAATTGAGCCCTGCCTCCTGCTATCCACCTAACGCCCCTCGCCTGTCACACTTTATTATTTGGCACACGAACAAATCCAAACGCAAATAAGGGTCACTAATGTATACATTATAGCAGGCGAATGTAATCTTACCAATGAAATCAACAATCATAAACATAGGGCTCTATGTTAAAGAAAGCTACGCTGGAAGCATAATAAGTCGCACAGATCTTAAAGGACACTAGAACCTGATACTCTGATACCACCTGTGACACCCCGCCTAATTAATTACCGGGTGATCAGTCCTTAATTAATTAATTTTAGAATATCAAGTTGGTTCAGATAATGCATCGATGTCGAAAGACTCAAATTTTAATATAATAAAAACTAACCACCTAATATTTAAAAAGGTTCGTGTCCAAATTTTATCTTGGTATTAACCATGATCATTAAAGTGAAATATTTTATCATCACCATACATCACGATAGCATAAAGGAAGAACTAACTGAATTTAAATAAAGAACTGGAGTAAACACTCCCAATCAAAATCCCATACAATAATCCAATAACATGAAATCAAAGTCTAATGATGGAATAAAATAACTCTAAATATCTTAATGTAAACTAGGAGGGACAGCATGTCCAACTGAGGTAAATAACTGATAGATGAGGAGAAATATACTCAAAACCATATACTAGAAACATCCTCTAGCGTCCCCAGTAGCTACAGCTCAGCAAATGAATGGAATGTCCTAAGCCTGGTGTCCCTGTGGCTGAGCGCCTAAAATAATAGAACAACAAAAGATATTTGCAGAAAAATGGGTCCGAGCCTGAGCCGAAAATAGTTTAAATATATCAAGTGATTAAATTAGTTAATGAGCGAAAATATTATCCATGTTAACTGACCATAATCGCTTGGGATGCTCACCTCTCATCTAATGTGCACAGCTAGCGAGCTTAACTACCCATATTGGTCCCAATTCTCTGCTTGACAATACATAGTATAACCAGTATGTCGAATAAAATATCTAAATAACACAAAGCCAATATATTTCTATTATTTAACAATAGATTTTAAGTTAGTTTAACTCATTCTCATAGCATTCTTAATTCTCAACTGGTTACCCAATAAGTATATACTTTAATAAAGTAGCCAACATGAAACACAGAATAAGAACTCAGTGTACATATAAAAATCTCATATATATATATATATATATATATATATATATATATATATATATATATATATATATATATATATATATATATATATACATACTAGGGTATGCCCGTGCCTGAAGGCACGCTGATAATTTTTAAAAGCATAAAGTCGTGCAGTGGTTCGATGGCAAGTGCCCTCCCCAAAACTAAGATTGGTCTCGGGTTCAAAACACGGAAGCAACTTCTTCATCAAGATTTTTTTTCAAAATATCAAATCATGTATAATTTAAGTCTAATGTTTTTATATCATATAAATAATCATAAATAATTTAAATTTTTTTTAATAGAATTTCCTTTGTTTATAGGATTATCCGCCCTGTATAAAAAAATAAAACCTCATTTATTCATGCGCGTGCCTGAAGACATAAGTTAAAGAAAAATTGTCATAATTTCCCCAATTGTCATAATTTCCTTAATTATGAGACAATCCACCTTGTTTAAGAATAAAAACACCAACTATACTATATAACTATCCGTAAAACTTTGCCCAAGCTCCATACATAATACAAATATTTTATAAAAATTGGGCATAATTTTCTTTGTTTATATAGTATCCACCTTGTTTAGTCAATAAGAATACCACAACAATAATAATAGTCCATGTTGGACCTCACATATATCAACTATTTAACTCAGATAATATCATGTAGCACAATAGAAAATCTCATCACAACCAAAATCATATTTCCAAGGGAGACCAGAAATACACCATTCCTCTTATACCAAAAATATATCTCCATTTTTTGTGAAACGTGTGAAAATTTTAAATCAGATTATATATAAATGACAACCACGGTGATTTGAAAGAATACTAATTTTGTCTAAAAAATAGAGCATACCTTTCAATCCATTATCTAATAGTCTTAATTGCTAAAACTCATACTCATATGAGATATATAGTATTGACACCATAGTAAAGGACGAATATGTACAAAAAAATACCAAGTTGTAAAATAAGCTCTATTGGGTTATGAACTCCATCCTGAGAGCTGTAAATAAAACCTGCAAAAAAAGCATGTCAAATGAAACACATTACCCTCCGCTACATGATGGAGCTCCAGCGTTAGCCTCATCTACATGAGAGAGTTCAGGTTTACACCCTCTCACATGAATTTGCCCATTTCAGTTCAGTTCTTCCTATTCCCATCGCCGGGAGAAATATTGAGCTCCAAACACTCCCTTACAACTTGTCCCAAAAACCTGTTATTTAAAGGTGCAAGACTGGTAACAAAATTCTAACTCAACTTTCAAGCATACTAAAATAAATAGGATGCCTATTATTCACTAAATAACCACACTTGCAAAAATATATTCAAAGAATTCATTAGTTGTAAATCCAAAACTTGTGATACCACAGAAGTAGAGCTTATATGAGTTACATGTAATACCCCGTATTTTCATGGCTTTTAAATTTAAGGATTTATTAAATTTAATTGAGATAAATTAATTTAATTTTAATCCGTAATGTTGTTTTAAATATTTACTAGCGTGACGAGAGTTAGTAATTATTGGAAATTTTTTATTTGTTGAATATTACTGGATGAGTATAGTATTATATGAGATTTATTTTTATAATATTGTCACGTGTGAATAAAATGACAATTGTGGAAATTTAGGTCGGGACGCGCCTGTGTCGTGTCAAGACTAAATGTTGATTAATAAAAGTGAATATTTCATAAGTTGTTCGTATGGTCGTTTTGAGTGCGCCAACGCTTCCGAAAGGGTCGAGATAGTAAAAAAAGTGTACCCGGGGGTTTAGTTTGGGTCTCGGGGCGTTTTTAGGCCTAATTAGTACCCCAGGAGGGCGTTTTGGACATTTCGCAATTATGGGTAATTAAACCCACGAATTTTATAGGGTTATATCAGATGGGAAATGTCATCTTTTAGGGTTAACAAAACCTAATACTAATGACGGCCGTTGGAGAGGAAGAGGAGAAGCTCTCCAAGAAATTCTAGACCAAGAACACCTCCGATTGCACCGCCGTCACCACCAACGCGTAGATCGCGCGACGGGGAACACAACCACATCAAAATCGTCTGCAAATCGGAACACAAAAAATCCCAGGCAAGTGTTTATCTTGCTTATTTCGTTGATGCATCTTTCATATTAGTGTAGGAATGATTAGGATGAGTTTTATGGAAGAAAACCTAAGATTTGAGATAGGAATCGCATGTAGTTATGGTTTAAATGATAATTCTGGAAACCCTTGCCATGTAGAGGAATTTACCCACGAAATTATGATGTTTATAAGAAGAAAATTATGGAAAAGATGGATTAGAACCATGTTAATGAAATTTTAGGGTTCTTGAAGTTTTATATGAATTAGGGGCTTGTTAATCCATGTTTAATAGTAGAAATCTACATGTTTTACGTAGGAAATGTATAATATCATGTTAGGATGTTAGTAGTACAAATTTTGAGACGTTTGGGATTGTAAAATATGGATGTGGTGTAAGTTAGAAGATGAAACCCGTAACTGAAATTCTGCAGATTTCGCAGACCTGCTTGATCGATCGATCGAGCCCAGAGCTTCGATCGATCGAAGGTTCGATCGATCGAGCCCTAGTGAATAGATTTTGGGACCCTTGATGTCGGGCAAAGATTGTATTTTGGGATGATTACATAAGGGTCGGTGAATTTATGATTTAAAGAGAGATACACGTAAGAGAGTTACTTTGGTACAAATGTGTATACCTACTGAATTTTATACTTGAGAGGATAGAATCCATGAGCGTTATGTAGTAAGTGGAAAAGTTCATCAAATTAAAATAAGACGTGAATGGTTATACGTGATAACTAAATAATGAGAAATAAATACAAATGTCGTAATTATGGGGATTGAGAATTTACCCATTATTGATATGGTAATATTAGTATAGTTATATGATTGTGTATGCATATACTATCTATGTGTGAAAATCATGCCCACGCTACTTGCTATCCCTGAGGTTTTTGCGCTGGAACAGTCTTATCTCGATGGGACCTTTATGGGGGATATTGACTTGTACCCTAGAAGATAGATATCCTTGGTACAGGCTATCAGAATGATAGTTCAGACGGTCCTAAGAGATGCGGGTATGTGCTTTCCTCTTAGAGACATGGAATCTATGCTTCGCCTAATTTTATTTGTGTATAGATATCCTTGGTACAGGATATCGCAGTGATAGTTCAGACGGTCCAAAGAGACGCAGACATATGCCATCCTCTTAGAGACTTGGAATCTATGTTTCGCCTCAATATTGTTTGAGTATGTGTTAATACAATTCGAGAGTGATTCTGAATTTGTATTCCACTTAATATGAGTGATATGGGGTTTGGATAGTAGAGTATGCCTGCACCATAGTTTTATTTGGGGTGCTGTTCTGTTATATATATTTTACGAGTAGTTAATATATATATGAAATTCTGAAATCTGGAACTGCCTACTGTGATTTGATATGTAGGACATGGTTGATGACTCAAATTGTAAATACTTGTTTTGAGAAAGTATAACATGACACTGGAAAACTTTCTTGATTAATAAGGTTAAAATTAGAACTTTGGTTACTAATTGAAATATTCTTTTCAAACAATTGAATCATTAAATTTTGAATCCTGAGAGTAATCTAAGAAAAGTAAACCATTGGGAAAGGATAGCGTGAAATATGATGAGATAGACCACTGGGAAGGTTAGTGCGATAGCTGTGCACATTAGAAGAGAGGTGAGAATTTCTCAAGAGAGTGTCGAACTAATATGTTGTTCCATTGGCCTGTATCAATTTAAATACTTGCTAAACTATTTTCAATCTGCTTCACATTCGGGCTCTGACCCGTTTATTGTCACCTCTTATCTCTTGTGTATATATATATATATATATATATATATATATATATGTATTACTGGTGCCCTGACACAGGGGCGTCTTACTTGGAATCCTTGGGATGGAACGCACTGTAGCTTTTGTGGGAGTTGCAGGTCATTGATTAGACGACCTCATTATTGACTCTACTCCTAGTTCGGTTTTATCCAGCAGTGGCATGTGTCGCCCTCTTTCTATTATTTAGTTGGTATTGTCAGAGACTGGAATTGTTTTTACTTCCAGCATCTTTATTTCGGGATTTATTACTGTCAGGATGTTTTCCTTTAGTGTTTTAAATGTTGGGATTATTTATTGATATTTCAATTCTGGAATGTTCATTACTATTCTCATTAATAATGTGTGACTCTTAATAATGTAAATGGTTAAAGGTTTTATAATTGGATTTAATAGAATGGAAATAAGGTTTTAAATTGTTTTGACACTTAGCTTAATTATTTAGGGTGTTTAAATCGGAAAAGTATTTTTACGACAGTGATGCTAAGAATGAACCAACTGTTCACCTTGATTTTAATTTAATAAAGGAGTGATCTCCCGGTATTTAATTAGGCGGGGTGTCACAGGTGGTATCAGAGAATTTGGTTCTAGTTTCCTTAGGATCTGTACGACTTATTATTCTTTCAGCGTTGCTTTGTTTGTTATAGATCCCTATGTTTAGGATTGTCGATTCCTTTGACGATATTTCGTTCTCCTGTTATAATGTGTATACACTAGTGAATTCTAATTTCGTTCGGATGTGTGCGTGTGCCGAGCGATGACGGATGTCAGAAGAGGACCGTTAAGCATACATTAGGAGGCAGGGCTCAGTTGAGATTATGAAATATATCCGAGGATGATGACCGTAGTCGAGGTCACCTCCATTATGGCACGAGAAGCCACGACTAGAAAGGCGACTAAGGTGCAGCAATGATTTTCAAATGCTGTTATAGTCAAATGAGGTGCGAGGGTAAACTTACCCAACGTATTACAAAAACGTGTAGAGACTGTCAGTGGGAAATTTTAGAAACGTGAAAATTGTATGTGTTTACCAAAGGAGGTAAAGTATCCAAAGGCGTAAATATAGGACGGAGTGTGGCAAACTGAAAGTGAAAATTTAGAGAAAATTTTATTGGCTTTCGGGACGAAGTTATAATGGTTAGAGTCAACCACCAATTTTAGAAATGGAATGCTATGCCTATAGGAGAACCTTAGGTACCGTGTTGACCATATGTTCCTTCCTTAACTGTTCAGGATTAGAAGCAAATGTGGTTCTGAACTCATCAAGAGAGGGCATGTCAGGGGTCCATTCGTGAATATGAATCTTAACTGTTAGCAAATTTTGTATCGAAAGATGTAGATACAAGTGGGGGAAACAACTTCGAGTGGGAGATCCACACGTAGTAATAGTTGATAACACTCAAAGAGGTAATTCTGATGGACGAACGATTCAGAGGTTGACATTGTCATATTTTATCAAAATAGATAATAACGCTTCTTTGTGGGGGAAGTTAAAGGAATCGAAGAATTTAGTCGAGAATGAGATTGAATGCAACGATGGTGGTATAGCACCACAAAAGGATGTGGATACACATCAGGAAAACCATTTACATGCTTCACATAGTTAAATTCTTACCAAGTGATGGTAAATTCAGTAAGTACTATTATAGATAGTAACATGATCTTTATGGCTTGAAAAGTTAAGAGAACAACTGGGATGGCTAACAGGAATCGAGTTTACTAACGTTCGAGAGAAGGACAATCCTAACCTGGTTAGTAGGACGGGTAGTAAGTGGATTATGTGTTGAGGTATTTTGTGCGGAGTGAGATCGCTCACGATAATATGTTCCAAAATGAGAAAAAGGATAGGAATATGGTGCCTAGTAAGGCAACGATTAAAATAATTTTGTTTTGGATTGGGCAGACGTGTTACGTCCGAAAACCATTTGTGCAGTCAAGACGATTGCCAGGATGGAAGTATACGTTGTATCCTTAGAGGATGCGGCGTGTTTATGTGATACGAGCGAGTCACTATATTTTGTTCCTTGCTAGGTTAGCATGTGAGACGAGCTTAATGCATATAATTATGAATGTCACCATTATGTGAATATTTTTCCCTAGTGTAGCGGGATTTTTCTTTAGTGCTATCCGCGGAGGATGAATGAGTATATTAACAGTGTTTTATACATTATTGTGGTTACTCGTCGTAGTGATGCGATACACGAGTATGATATTATCTTTGTTAAAATGTCATAGAAATGGGTAGTATGATAGTGGGCATTTATTGCAAGGCTATCAGAGTAGTTACATTGGTGTAACATGTTTTATGTTTGTTTTGGCGAGGATTTACCTGTAAGAAGGTTGGACTTGAACTTATATTATCTATCCAAGAGACTTCGGAGGAGATAGTGGGCTCGAGATATTCGATGCCAATGTATGTATAGACTTTGTCAGTATGATTCGGTATGTATCGGGACTTACCATTGAGCGAAAAGATTTGATGCAGTATTATGTTTGGCACTCCGGACTTAGTGATAGGAAGAGTGCATTGTTATATTTATCCTTTAGAGATGTGGGAGTTAATAGTTATACCCCTATTATTAGGGAAGGGAATTTTGAGAATTCCGATCGTATGTATCCGAGGTTTATAGAATGTAATTACCATCAACCAATACAGTAGTGAAATTGGTGAAACGTTCTTTATTAAGCATAATTACGGGAGAAATTGTAACTTTTCTGTCAAGAGACAGAATAAAGAGGTACATACCACGGATGGAGGACCTAACGGATTTTGATGATCGACAAAGCTATGTAGTAGTGTATCGAGGGGGTTCCTTGTTTGGATTTCGCTTTGCGAGACATCCCACGCATGAAACTTAGCGTAAGGTTGGAAATAGGGAGACGTTTGGTCACTATTCCATGAGTTCGGTACCCTGGTCGAAATAGGATCAAGTAATTACGTAGGTAAGTTGGAAGTTGAATTTTGTCTTAAAGTCATTGGAGCCGGATTTTGTGGTAGGAAAGCATTGAAAGTTATCCCCACGAGTTGAGGGGTGTAACGATGATAAGGAGAATTTAAGAATTTTGATTTCTAGGGTGATTGAGAATACCCAAATGTCGTAACCGCGTTTAGAACACGAGGTGAATAAAGAGTTGGAATGATTTTTAGCATGGATTATCTGGGAAGAACTTTATTAAGCAAAGAGATGACCTGTAATTATTTTGAGGAATAGAGCGTTAGTAATTTATTTTGGTTGTAGTACCTATTTGAGAAAATTGTTGTACTTATCTGAGGAAGGTTGAGAATTATTATTCCTGTTTTATTGTCATGGAATTTGAAGGCCCTATTCCTTCTATTTCGTTGAATTTAGTTAGTCCTACATAAGAGTATACGCCGTTCGCTCTCCCAGGGCGGTCGAGGTGTTGCAAAAATGTGGGCATCTTGGTTAACTACAGTTAAAATAGTCCGAGTCGAAGGGACGTGGTAATAGACGTGTGAAATATATGTTTGTGAGACTAGTATAACGAACTGGAAGTGATAGAGTGGATTAAACGTCACATGAGGGGCGATAATCCATACATAAGTGTGCAATTAGAATAGCACACCCTAACTTGATTGGAAGGCTGTGGGAAGCCAATCAAGAATTGGTATTCCTTGAATAGAGTATAATTTAATTGTTATGAAGCACACCCGGAGCGGAGTTGTTATTAGTCAAGTGTGAGAGCGACTTGCGCATTCAAAGAGTAATGATGTTAGTATAGTATAAGAGATCCAGAAGTGCGCTTCGTGGAGAGAAGAGCACGGGTCGGAACTTTCGGCATACTCCAAGGAAGGAAGGGGAGTATTACGTGCCACTTAATGTGAGACTTTTCAAGGGAAGAATCGATGTTTAGCGAGACGTAGTGAGTAGTCTGTACATGCACTGCCCATAGGTAAGGTTTGGTTAAAAGAGGAGAATCAACCAAAGAATTTTGTGTTTATTGAAAATTCTTGAAATTGGAAGAGGTTGGTAAAGTCGGTAAAGTTCTTGGATGGGTTGCCATCCTCAAAACAAGATCAAGGGTTTATCCCAAACATGTGAATTAAGTCGCCGAGAAGGAAGTGATTGATATTCCTTTGGGATGGCTTACAATATTAACTAGTATGCCCCAGACTTCCTTTGAAATGAAGGATCGCGCCAGTGCATGGTCCGGCGCAGTATAAATTTCTAAATTAGGATGAGATTGGTGAATCCCACCTTTGATATAGGATTTCAGGAACCATCGGAGAAAAGATTTTGTTTCGAGTAGGATGTATCACCCTTAGCCAAGGAATAAGCGCATGGTGATTAAAGATTAGTGGATCCACGTGAAGGAAATTTTGGAGTCTTGGTACGATGATTTCAAGCATGCTCTGTAGAAGCACTCGTACCTGTTTGTCGCGTACGAGGTACTTATTAAGGTTTTGTTATGGAAGAACCTCGACTATTTTCCTTCCGTATGTTTAGAGGATAGTAGATAATCAGAATTTTTTTATCGGTCGAGAAAATATCTAATATCTATGGTGGAATTCCATGACTGTTTTGGGCAGTCAGGAGTGGTCAAATGTTCGTATGATCTTATCAGAATGGGATTTTTGTGTATGAATAAATACGAGAAGTTTTTCATGTAGTGAGGTGCGGCCTCGTAATGATAGGGAGATAAGGAAATTAGAATGTATAGGCGTGACCTATGAGAATGTTGTCGGGTGGGAGCACAATGTGAAGTGTCTCCAATGAGAATGTAAAACAATGTTGCTATGAGGAAAAAGCTATAGTGATTGAGCGCCATACTATGTAGATAGTTTACGTACTGACAAGGATATCTAGAATTGTGCTACCTGGTAGGCCTTATTTTCCGAATTTCGAGACGAAATTCCGTTATTAGGGGGGAAGTATGTAATACCCCGTATTTTCATGGCTTTTAAATTTATGGATTTATTAAATTTAATTGAGATAAATTAATTTAATTTTAATCCGGAATGTTGTTTTAAATATTTACTAGCGTGACGAGAGTTAGTAATTATTGAAAATTTGTTATTTGTTGAATATTACTGGATGAGTATAGTAATATATGAGATTTATTTTTATAATATTGTCACGTGTGAATAAAATGACAATTTTGGAAATTTAGGTCGGGACGCGCCTGTGTCGTGTCCGGACTAAAAGTTGATTAATAAAAGTGAATATTTTATAAGTTGTTCGTATGGTCGTTTTGAGTGCGCCAACGCGTCCGGAAGGGTCGAGGTAGTCATAAAAGAGTACCCGGGGGTTTAGTTTGGATCTCGGGGCATTTTTAGGCCTAATTAGTACCCCGGGAGGGCGTTTTGGACATTTTGCAATTATGGGTAATTAAACCCACGAATTTTATAGGGTTATATCAGATGGGAAATATCATCTTTTAGGGTTAACACAACCTAATACTAATGACGGCCATTGGAGAGGAAGAGGAGAAGCTCTCTAAGGAGTTGTAGGCCAAGAACACCTCAGATTGCACCGCCATCACCATCAACGCGTAGATCGCGCGACGGGGAACACAACCACATCAAAATCATCTGCAAATCAGAACACCAAAAATCCCAGGCAAGTGTTTATCTTACTTATTTTGTTGATGCATCTTTCATATTAGTGTAGGAATGATTAGGATGAGTTTTATGGAAGAAAACCTAAGATTTGAGATAGGAATCGCATGTAGGTATGGTTTAAATGATAATTCTGGAAACCCTTGCCATGTAGAGGTATTTACCCACGAAATTATGATGTTTATAAGAAGAAAATTATGGCAAAGATGGATTAGAGCCATGTTAATGAAATTTTAGGGTTCTTGAAGTTTTATATGAATTTGGGGCTTGTTAATCCATGTTTAATAGTAGAAATCTACATGCTTTACGTAGGAAATGTATAATATCATGTTAGGATGTTAGTAGTACAAATTTTGAGACGTTTGGGATTGTAAAATATGGATTTGGTGTAAGTTAGAAGATGAAACCCGTAAATGAAATTCTGGAGTTTTCGCAGACCTGCTTGATCGATCGATCGAGCCCAGAGCTTCGATCGATCGATCGAGCCCCAGACCTCGATCGATCGACCCCTCCTGGAAGACTCCTATTTCCCTTTTTAAATGAGTTAAATTCAATTTATCGTGAGATAATTCTTGGACATCCTTAATAAAATATTTTGGGAGATAGGGATGACCAATAGGACATGTGAATAGATTTTGGGACCCTTGATGTTGGGAAAAGATTGTATTTTGGGATAATTACATAAAGGTCGGTGAATTTATGATTTAAAGAGAGAGACACGTAAGAGAGTTACTTTGGGACAAATGTGTATACCTACTGAATTTTATACTTGAGAGGATAGAATCCATGAGAGTTATGTAGTAAGTGTAAAAGTTCCTCAAATTAAAATAAGATGTGAATCGTTATACGTGATAACTAAATAATGAGAAATAAATACAAAGGTCATAATTATGGGAATTGAGAATTTACCCATTATTGATATGGTAATATTAGTATAGTTATATGATTGTGTATGCATATACTATCTATGTGTGAAAATCATGCTCCCGCTACTTGCTATCCCTGAGGTTTCCGCACTGGGATAGTCTTATCTTGATGGGACCTTTATGGGGGATATTGACTTGTACCCTAGAAGATAGATATCCTTGGTACAGGCTATCGGAATGATAGTTTAGACGATCCTAAGAGATGCGGGTATGTGCTTTCCTCTTAGAGACTTGGAATCTATGCTTCGCCTCATTTTGTTTGTGTATGGATATCCTTGGTACAGGCTATCGCAGTGATAGTTCAGACGGTCCTAAGAGACGCAGACATATGCCATCCTCTTAGAGACTTGGAATCTATGTTTCGCCTCAATATTGTTTGAGTATGTGTTAATACAATTCGAGAGTGATTCCGAATTTTTATTCCCCTTAATATGAGTGATATGGGGTTTGGATAGTAGAGTATGCCCACACCATAGTTTTATTTGGGGTGTTGTTCTGTTATATATATTTTACGAGTAGTTAATATATATATGAAATTCTGAAATCTGGAACTCCTTACTGTGATTTGATATGTAGGACATGGTTGATGACTCAAATTGTAAATACTTGTTTTGAGAAAGTATAACATGACACTAGAAAACTTTATTGATTAATAAGGTTAAAATGAGAACTTTGGTTACTAATTGAAATATTCTTTTCAAACAATTGAATCGTTAAATTTTGAATCCTGTGAGTAATCTAAGAAAAGTAAACCATTGGGAAAGGATAGCGTGAAATATGATGAGATAGACCACTGGGAAGGTTAGTGCAATAGGTGTGCACATTAGAAGAGAGGTGAGAATTTCTCAAGAGAGTGTCGAACTAATATGTTGTTGCATTGGCCTGTATCAATTTAAATACTTGCTAAACTATTTTCAAACTTCTTCACATTCGGGCTCTCACCCGTTTGTTGTCACCTCTTCTCTCTTGTGTATATATATATATATATATATATATATATATATATATATATGTATGTATGTATTACAGGTGCCCTGCCACAGGGGCGTCTTACTTGGAATCCTTGGGATGGAACGCGCTGTAGCTTTTGTGGGAGTTGCAGGTCATTGATTAGACGACCTCATTATTGACTCTACTCCTAGTTCGGTTTTATCCAGCAGTGTCATGTGTCGCCCTCTTCTATTATTTAGTTGGTATTGTCAGAGACTGTAATTGTTTTTACTTCCAGCATCTTTATTTCGGGATTTATTACTGTCAGGATGTTTTCCTTTAGTGTTTTAAATGTTGGGATTATTTATTAATGGTTCAATTCTGGAATGTTCATTACTATTCTCATTAATAATGTGTGACTGTTAATAATGTAAATGGTTAAAGGTTTTATAATTGGATTTAATAGAATGGAAATAAGGTTTTAAATGGTTTTGACACTTAGCTTAATTATTTAGGGTGTTTAAATTGGAAAAGTATTTTTACGACAATGATGCTAAGAATGAGCCAACTGTTCACCTTGATTTTAATTTAATAAAGGAGTGATCGCCCGGTATTTAATTAGGCGGGGTGTCACAGGTGGCATCAGAGCATTAGGTTCTAGTTTCCTTAGGATTTGTACGACTTATTATGCTTTCAGCGTTGCTTTGTTTGTTATAGATCCCTATGTTTAGAATTGTGGATTCCTTTGACGACATTTTCGTTCTCCTGCTATAATGTGTATACACTAGTGAATTCTAATTTCGTTCAGATGTGTGCATGTGCCGAGCGATGACGGATGTCAGAAGAGGACCGTTAAGCGTACATTAGGAGGCAGGGCTCAGTTGAGATTATGAAATATATCTGAGGATGATGACCGTAGTCGAGGTCACCTCCATTATGGCACGAGAAGCCACGACTAGAAAGGCGACTAAGGTGCAACAATGATTTTCAAATGCTGTTATAGTCAAATGAGGTGCGAGGGTAAACTTACCCAACGTATTACAAAAACGTGTAGAGACTGTCGATGGGAAATTTTAGAAACGCGAAAATTGTATGTGTTTACCAAAGGAGGTAAAGTATCCAAAGGCGTAAATATAGGACGGAGTGTGGCAAACTGAAAGTGAAAATTTAGAGAAAATTTTCTTGGCTTTCGGGACGAAGTTATAATGGTTGGAGTCAACCACCAATTTTAGAAATGGAATGCTATGGCTATAGGGGAACCTTAGGTACCGTGTTGACCGTATGTTCCTTCCTTAACTGTTCAGGATTAGAAGCAAATGTGGTTCTGAACTCATCAAGAGAGGGCATGTCAGGGGTCCATTCGTGAATATGAATCTTAACCGTTAGCGAATTTTGTATCGGAAGATGTAGATACAAGTGGGGGAAATAAGTCCGAGTGGGAGATCGACACGTAGTAATAGTTGATAACACTCAAAGAGGTAATTCTGATGGACGAACGATTCAGAGGTTGACATTGTCATATTTTGTCAAAATAGATGATAACGCTTCTTTGTGGGGGAAGTTAAAGGAATCGAAGAATTTAGTCGAGAATGATATTGAATGCAACGATGGTGGTATAGCACCACAAAAGGATGTGGATACACATCAGGAAAACCATTTAAATGCTTCACATAGTTAAATTCTTACCAAGTGATGGTAAATTCAGTAAGTACTATTATAGATAGTAACATGATCTTTATGGCCTGAAACTTTAGGAAAACAACCGGGATGGCTAACAGGAATCGAGTTTACTAACGTCCGAGAGAAGGACAATCCTAACCTGGTTAGTAGGACAGGTGGTAAGTGGATTATGTGTTGAGGTATTTTGGGCTGAGTGAGATCGCTCACGATAATATATTCCAAAATGAGAAAAAGGACAGGAATACGGTGCCTAGTAAGGCAACAATTAAAATAATTTTGTTTTGGATTGGGCAGACGTGTTACGTCCGAAAACAATTTGTGCAGTCAAGATGATTGCCAGGATGGAAGTATACGTTGTATCCTTAGAGGATGCGGCGTGTTTATGTGACACGAGCGAGTCACTATATTTTGTTCCTTGGTAGGTTAGCATGTGAGACGAGCTCAATGCATATAATTATGAATGTTACTATTATGTGAATATTTTTCCCTAGTGTAGCGGGATTTTTCTTTAGTGCTATCCGCGGAGGATGAATGAGTATATTTACAGTGTTTTATACTTTATTGAGGTTACTTGTCGTAGTGATGCGATACACGATACACTTACCCAAAATGATTAAACTGTTTTAGGTTCAGTGTTAATTTTACAGAAAATATCCTCATGAGATGATTTCTTAATTATAATCTTACCAAGTAATTTTTCTTAGCATTATAATTGGTTCTCCTTCAACTTTAAAAATTCACAAAACCTTCCCTCCATTTTTTTTTGCATAGTAAAATGCTCGGAGATAAATTAGTAACCAATTACTGAACCTGTAGTTTCAGAAATTACTATTGTTGAAATAATTTTTAAAAGAATAGATGCATGCATCCCTTATCTCTGAATTAGGTAAAAGTAAAATAAAACTGTCACAGAAGCAGCTAACTGCTGAAACCTAAATGGGATGCACTAAAGCCTCCTATAGGCTAGAGGAGTCCCAAACAGAACTAAGGAATTTCTAGATTACATTTAATGTCAAAAATTCCCTTAAAAGGAATGTGAAATCACTTGCTTTACATTATGTTGGTTCCTCAACCAAATAGAACCCGGGGAGAATGAGATCTTGAGATATGTACAAATAGTCCTAAAAGTACATAAAGAGTTGAAGCCCTTGAAATCAAAATCAAACAGTCCAGTCGTGTGAGAAATCAGACAGTCCTAAAGGACATAAATTACTTATAGTCCACATTCCCATCAATCATTTGGAACATCCAATCATGTGAGAAATAAAAATTAAATTTAGAAAAAAAAAAGCCATGTATCAGCAAAAACAAAATTGAATGATCTACAACATATGCTCCACAGTTTGAAGAAATTTGAAAAAAAGCCATGAATGATCCACAACAAAAAAAAATGTAAGAAAAAAGGCCAATCATGTATCAAGGAGAAAGTGTCCTACTTCCTGCAACATATTCTCCAAAAAATAGAAGGGACGACGCTAATTTTTTACTTTGCCTTCTTCTCGAGAAACAAACACATGAAAATAAGCATAACATACTTAAATCCAAACAAACAACTTTAAATAGAAACTTACCCATATAAAAGTCAAAGGACAAACTACAGATAGAAAGTGGGAAAATTTTAATCAGAGAAATGAATTATAATTCCATGAGTCACTTGAAAATTGAGATACTCTCGGTACCATAACGTAGGCCTCTCATACTCAATAATGTTCGTTGATTACTTACCAAAACAGTAAGTGTTAATATGGTTCGTGTTGCTAAATGAAAAAACAATATACATCAAGAAGCATGTAAGCATGGTTTACATGGTAGATTTATAAACATAGGTCAAATAAGCTTGATCATAAGAACAAAAGGGATATATAGTAAAATGCCATATGCATTTTAGAAAAGAGACCCGATTGAACAAATGATGTACCCACAACTAAAATTCATATAAGTACATCACTATCGTGTTTCTGTTAATTCAGGGCACTCAATAATAACTGAAGTTAGACAATGTACCAGGGATTTGTAATTATTCAAAGTAGGTAAGAATAGGGCATTAAATGATTGTTGTAGGTAGGACAAAACTCATTTGATAATATGGGTCATTCCTGAAGTTGGTAAGTACCTAACAACAACTCTATAACTCACAAAGATGGGCCATTCTTGAACTTGGATTCAACCGAAATAAGCACATGCAAAATAAAAGACTATACCAGTCAAATTCCCAAAAAAAAATAGAATAAATTAGGTTACACATTATAACTAATTTGAAGACTTGTAGTAAATATTATGAAGACTCGTAGTAAATACAGATTATAATCGATCTCCATAACTCATTGGAGCTACATCTAGAATACATGAGAATGAAAGATTTCCTTTATATAACACAACACTTGTGATTGAGTCATAAACACATAAATCACTCAACACATTCAAATTGAATGATTCAACGCCTCTAGGTCATGCTCCAACAAAATAAGATAATCAAAAAAATGAAAACAAAATGAAAATTGAAGGATAAGTCAAAATAAAAAACCAACTGGATTTTTCATACAATAGTTCCACTGGTAAAGTTATTCATCTTATAATTCAAAAGGACACCAACTATTCCTTAGTCTTTTCCACTGGAAGGAATAAAACATTAGACCACCAACGAAGGAGAACAGTGTCATGCCTAGAACAAAGCACCCACAACAAATATCTTTACAGCTAACAATAGATACAATACCAACGAATGGTATTCAATTGCATCCCAAAAAGAATAAACATATGGCTGACGAATCACACCACCACTATAAGATGTAACCAAGGGAAAATGACCCTCAGCTTTGATGATATGTGCAAAAACATTGCCAAACATTCCTCTTGCTCATGCAGAACAATATGATACTCTGCTTGAACAATAAGATACTCTGCTTTTACTTTAGAGAATATTTCATCCCAAACTCACAAATGACACTCTGCAACCCTAGGACTCATTATACCAAGACAAACTTCCTTTCCATCTCGGCCCTAATATAACAACAATATACCTGACCGATTGAGCACCCTTTTGAAACTACAGGAAAAAATTAGTCAGAAATTTAAAATCTCGTAAATAAATAGTATATGAAAAGACATTCAAAAACAGAGCTAATAGACTTACTTTCATGGTGTATATCATTCACCACACATTTTTTTGCTCAACTTTTACCTGGGAGATGCAACTTTCAAAATTGTCGTGGCATTAAAAAACTGAATTCCCTGCACTGCACTAGAATACAAAATCAATTATTTAAAACAATTAGCAATATTGCTCGTCATTTACTATAATTGTCCAATTACTGTCTTCAAAAACTGTCTCTAAATTGTCTTCATTCACTAACTCAAACAATTAGCAATATTGCTCTTATTTGGAATCGATCTATCAATCACCATAAAAGTATGTAAATAATCAGGAACAGTAATGTGATAATTTATCATAGGAAATGCAATTGAAAATTAAGAATATATAACACTAAGTTAACCCAATGGAGTTGTCAAAATTCTAATAACTTTAAATTCACTTTCCCCAATAATTAAATATAAGAGTTTGAATGCATCATTTAGATCAAGAATTACAATCTTTATATGGTTATAATGTAACCTCACTGATCTAAAAATGAATATTGAATCAAGCAAATTAAAAATGAAGAAAAAAATTATATGCAAAGGAGATGAATACACGTACAGACTACAATGGCTGGATAACACTTCATTCAATTGCAAGATTCGCTACAAAGGAGATGGATACCACTTCACTGATCTACAGCATTCCTTGTACTCTACAGCTCCTGCCCATTCACAATATAGGAATCACAACAAGCACAAAAAAATACAAACAAATAGATATTAAAAGATAAACAACTTAGTTCAGGCCTATCATGAAAAAAACTGTGAGCGCGTGTTTAATAGGGAAAGAAAATCATAAAAAGGGTTATATGCACCATGTTATATCCCCTGCTTTTCTATGAAACGCCTTGCCATCACAATTTTCGGATCATAGTTTTCAAAAATAGAAAAACTTCCTTAAAACTAATGAATGGATGTAGCAGCATTCAGGGAACATAATAATACTTTAACAAAAAAACCAAGAAAAAATTAGACGTAATGGCAGGGAGAACATTGATCATAGCTCCAATCA
The DNA here is from genome assembly GCA_949130495.1 of Sambucus nigra. NCBI lineage: Eukaryota > Viridiplantae > Streptophyta > Magnoliopsida > Dipsacales > Adoxaceae > Sambucus > Sambucus nigra. The sequence continues at coordinate 274,807,830 of OX422215.1, read as the reverse complement.
TACTTCCAAGATGGACTTGCTCGGATAGTACGATGGCTCCTAAAAACGCAGTGATGATCATGCAGAAAAATGAAAATCTCAAATGATAACACAGGTGAATCTGGAGAAGAAAAATGAAGTTAAGACAACATACATCATATTGTCTTTCTCCAGTATCGTGCACCATTCATAACTATGAAGCACATAAGCAGGGGTGTCGGACAATAAAATAATATGAAAAATGAATTATACTACTATTTGATTTTGTGTATAACCGTAACCATCATATTGATTGTGCTCAAGTATATAACAATGAGAAGGAGAATGTTTCCCTGAAACTTTGTGTATAACATTACTGATTTACTAAAATTTTGTGTATGTGCTTCTGTAAGTATTAACTTGGTGAGTGTTGTTTCACCCCTGCTAAGAAAAATGAATTATACTACTGTGAACGAAAGATGTGCCAAACACCTCCTCCAATTTCCTCCAATTTCAACCTCAGAACTACCATTATTGTTGAACTTGGTGAGTGTTGTTTCAACCCTGATAACCAAAAAACACAGAAGTTTAACGCAAATCATAAACCCATAAAACCACATAAATCATAAACCCATAAAACCAAAAATAAAAAATTAAGACAATAAATAAATACATAATGAAGGGAGATTTGTGTTGGATCTTTGAGTATCTTGAGGCTAGGGCTTTGCGTCGTTGATAGAGAGCCCGAGTACCTTTGATGGATATGGATCTTAACAACATAGGCAAAAGGCAACCCAGATCTAGAACGTTAAGTTCGGCACATAAGAAACCTAGATCTACAACGAATACAAAAATTATATAGATCGAAATTAAAACCCCAAAAATTATATAGATCGAAATTAAAACCCAGATCTAGAACCCTCCTCGACGACAACCCTGCTTTTTTCAATTCAAAACCCAAAAAAGAAGATATATATAGAACCCTCCTTTTTTGAAAACCCGAAAATGGAGATGGGGAATCATAGAATCCATAGTAGATGAACCGAGTACCTTTTATGGAGATGGTAACGTGAGATATCATCATGTGAGAGGAGATAAACGAATGCCATATAGGTAGGGAAAGGATGGATAATTTTTTAGAGAGAGAGAGAGAGCCTCGTGTGGTGAGAGTGATTTAGATGGAAACTTTGTGTATAGTGTGAAACCGTGCGTGTGGTTGTGTCATGTGTGGTGGAAAGTGTATAATTTTTTATTTTACCAAATTAACCCTTATATTTGAATTAAAGTGGAGGAAAGAGAATTAATTAGTGAGTAATAAAAGGGGGGAAATCAAATATTTGAGGGGTAAAAGAGGTAGTGTAATCTCATGACATCATTCTTGAAGCTTATGACATACATAAGTTTTCTACTTTATTATATATATATATATATATATATATATATATATATATATATATATATATATATATATATATATATATATATATATATATATATCAATACTGCACCCATGGTTAAGAAACCCCTAGTGATAGTCATACTCGGTTATCTAGTCCCATTGCAACGCTCACGCATAAAGGACAAAATGTTCAATCTCTCGAGAACCAATAAAACATATACACATATTAGAGGCGAATATAGTTCCAAGCCGATGGGCTATGCACATACCTACACACCCATACGACTTTCACCACTATCATTCTCACATATAGCCCATACTTAGGTTCCTTGCTCTAGTGGTACAACTCAAAATCACCCAGAAGCCACACGAAATATGGTCGTCCATATTGCGCTAACTTCCGTTCGATAGCCTGTATCTAGGTATGTCATACACATAATATTCAAATTCATAAGCACGAAGACAACTTATACAACTTAATTGGCATTCACACAACCCAATTACCATAATATGTAAGTAGTAGTAGTATTTTTACCCTCTCCGTAGATCATATATATATGTATACACTCTCTTGAACCTAACTCTCCTCGGTTCTATGAAATTTCTACATCTCGAGAATAATCACACTCCTAATTCAATACTAATTCGGACTTTAGGTCACTTGTCACTCACGTTGGTTATTTCTCTCACTTGGGTAACCCTAGGATGCTTTTTAACCTAATGGGACTCAAAAAGTGTATTCAGAAATCTCGTTAGAAGTCAAGGGATTCTCGTTCGAACGAGGTGATTCGAATGAGGCCGTTCCAACAAAGTTCTCACTTTGAACGAACTCAACATCTCGTTAGAAGGATCGTTGGATTTGTCGTTAGAAGGATCGTTCGAACGAGGTCGTTCAAATGACCAGGGCTGGTCTTCGAATGAAAAATCCGGACACACCCAGTTCTTCTCCAAATTTGATTTTTCCAACCTTTAATCTTCAGTTTCAATCAAAAACACAAACCCACTCTAATTACATGTTTCTAAACTATTTCTAATCACTGTAGGACCTTAATAACGTGAATTAGGTTAAAAATTCTTTTATGTATTCAAAGGGAATTCATCAATTTCTTAAATCTCTAAAATTCTCATAAAAAGAACCTAGCCGATTTTTATTATTCTAAAACCTTAATTGAACTCATTTTTTGTACAAAACATTCATATTTATCAAAATACCAAGGGAAATTCCTCTACATGCATGCGCATCTCTAATTTCTAAGATTCTCCACTAATTAGTCTAATTAAACCTAGTCTTTTTAGCAACAAGTTTATATCATCTAATCTAAATCAATAGGAACAATATAATGCTAAAAGAGGATCAAGATAAGCACTTGCCTTGGAATGAACTTATGATTCTTGGTTTGAATTTGGTATGTGGTTGATCATATCATCGCGATCTACACTTTGGTGCAACTCTTGGTGAGAAATATTGAGTTCTTGACTTAGTTCTCCTATGGGGTCTTCATCCTCCTTAGTTCCCTCTCTCTCTCTTTAGTTCCCTCTCTCTCTCTCTCTCTCTCTCTCGCGTGGGTTGAAACTGACAAAAACCTCTAACCCACGTAGCTTTTAATTAAAACCTAATTTTCATCCAATTAATCCCGTAAAAAATCCCAAAAGACCAAAATACCCCTACGGGGTATCGTTTTGGGCTAAAATGCCCTGGACTCCAAATAAAACACTTGAGTAGTGTTTTCTGACTATTTCGACCCTTTCGGACACACTGGCACACTCAAAATAGTCATTTGAGTTATATAAAAATAATCTACCTTTTTAACCCCCAAATGTATAATAGTGACGTGACTCATACGCGCGTCCCAAATAATTATATATTAACTGCCGTGTATCTCGTCCCCGACTATATCGTTATTTCCGTAACAATATTACGCTACTCATTACGTCATGTTCAACATAGTTATTACTCAAAATGATTTCAACACAATCATTTTTGATAACTACTAACTCTCGCCACGCTAGTAACTATTACATTAAATCGTATTAATTATAATTTAAGTTTTCACCCTTTAAGTTAATTAATCCTAATTTCCATAATTTCATGATAAAATAAATATAAGTAAAAATACGAGGTACTACAGTTTCTAGACAAGAAAATGGGCCATCGTTATTCCTTCCTCCATGTCGAGGAGACCAAGGTAGCAAGGGCATCGGCCAATCTATTCCTTGCTCGGGGAAAGTAATGGAAGGTGATATTTGGGAACTAGAAGTCCAACTCTTCTAGGCTGGCATAGAAGGGTAAGAGCTTTTCGTCCTTGATTTTCCATCTTCTAAGGACCTGGAGAATGATGAGGGTTGAATCCCCATAGACATCCAAACATTGGAATCCTTTACTGAGATCTACTTTGAGGCCTCTGGTGCATGCCTCGTAGTAAATGTTGTTATTCGTGCAGGGAAAATCTAGCTTGATGGAGATGCGACTGTGAGAGTCATCAAGGGAAATCGACAGTATCCCAATGCCATATCTTTTTTTTTATGGCAACGTTAAAGAAAATTTTCCATCAGAGTTCTTCCTGAGAGGTGCGAAGGATATATTCATTCGGGAACTCATAAATTCAAACGTCATCTTCTTCCATGGGGTTGTCAGTAAGGTAGTCAGGGATGGCTATCCCTTTCATGGATTTCTGTGTGACATACTCGATATCAAACTCGGATAGCAACATTAAGCATCGGGCCATTCGGCTAGACAGGGAAGGTTTCTCAAGAAAGTATTTAATAGCATCCATTTGGGAAACGAGTCTGATGGTAAAAGTAAGCATGTAGTGCCGTAACTTTTGGGTTACCCAGACAAGGGTGACACATACTTTCTCCAAGGCAGTGTAGTTAACTTCGTACTCAACCAATTTATGATTAGCGTAATAGATAAACCTTTGTTTATGAGATTCTTCAATGTATTGGGCTAGCAAATCCCAGTTGTAGTGTCTGTTACGGTAAATTATAGGAATAGTGGGAGACCAGGTTATAGAGGCATGAGTATCGAAGGTCAAGTTAGATACTTCTTGATTCGGTCAAATCTTCTTTGACAAGCTTCATTCCATACTTTAGTTGAATATTTTTGGAGGATTTTAAAGATGTGTTAACAAATAGAAGTGAATTGGTTGATGAACCGACTAATATAATTTACTTTTTTCCAAGAATCCTCGGACTTCCTTCTCCATTCAGGGTGGTATCATTTTGAGTATGGCTTTCAGTTTGGTAGGATCTGCTTTAATCCCCTTCTCGCTAATCATAAATCCCAAAGGTTTTACTTTTTTAATGCTAATGACAAGTTTTTATGGGTTAAGCCACATCTGGTATGATCATAGCCGTTTAAAAAACTTCTAGAGGGCGGGAACATGACTTTTTTTTAGTCTTAGACTTAATGACAATATCATCCACTTAGACATCAACTTCTTTATTTATCAAATCGTGCAAGATTGTTGTGGTAGCCTTTTTGTAGGTAGCCTCTGTGTTCTTGAGCCCGAATGGAATAACCATATAATAAAAAGTTCCTCATGGGGTGACGAATGCGGGTTTTTTCTTTATTATCAGGGTTTATCTTTATTAATTATATCCGATAAACCAATCAACAAATGACTTTAGGGCATAACTAGCTTTTTTACCCATAATCATGTTGATATTGGGTGGTGGGGAATCATCCTTTAGAGTGGCCTTGTTCAAATATCGATAATCAAAACACATGCGAACCTTTCCTCCTGATTTTGGCATGGGTATGATATTGGCAAACAATATGGGATAGTCGATCACCCGGATGAAGCCTACACTCAATTGTTTGATCATTTCTACCTTAACCTTGAGTGACCATTCGGTGTGGAGCTTTCACAGTTTTTGTTTGACCAATTTGCATTTCGAGGGAGTTGGAATCTTGTATTAAGCAATTCCTAGATCGATACGAGGCATGTCATTTTAGAACCATATGAAGAGGTCTACAAACTCCTTCCACATTTCTTCAAGTTGAAAATGCTCATGCTCATCAAGGGTGGACCATATCCTATTCTCGCGCCGTTGGCTACCAGAATCGAGATTGATAATAACTATTTTATCATCATTAATTTGAACACGATTATGTTCTTTGTATTAAACTTATTAATATCAGTAAAGAATTATTCATTTGCAAAATCATTATTATCAAAAGTTTGATTAAAATCAAGACAATTAATGTAAGGCACAACAAGATACTCAAAATATTCGTTTATTTCACTCTCGAAAAAAGCAGTGTTGCGATCCTAGTCAAAGGAGGTATCGATTACATTATGATCCGAATAAGGAACTATAAAAGAATAAAAAAATAGAATAAACATTTAGACTGGTTTGCATTTCAGAGGTGTAACTGGTATAACATTCCAGTTGAGGAGGTGTTTATCAGTAGTCTTGAATAGGATGGATGTATCTGATGATGTAGCGTATAAATGGATCATGTAGAGTACCAGGCCTAGCATTTGCAAATTGAATGATCCCTCGAAGTCACTTCCTTTGAAAACCTCGATAAAAGTTGTAGATTTCTCAATAAGAGGTTGCACAAGTCGTAGGGAACTTTTGACCCATGGATAGCTGTCTTGGAAAAAGATCTCCATTCGTGGCTTCATCTTATTGTCCTCATAATCATACCACAATTTAAAAAATACATAAAAGCTAAAATCCTTAATTTCTTTGATGAATGAGTCCCCCAAAATAGTCTTGGTAGTTTCCAATCTTCTCTCAATCGAGGTTAGCTGAGCATTTTGAGTTCCTCTGATGATGGTTGATAACCTAGGCCACATGGAGGAAAGGCCTCTTTCAACACCATGGGTTCTAATATCCTCTATTGTTATCATCCCAACCCCATTCTGAGCATGAAGTGCATATTCTTAAACATTTGAATCATGTTAACATTTCTGTGAGGTTTGTGCTCTAGACAAACTCTATCTTTGAAATTGTCCCCTGCTAGGAGTGGGAGTGGTTCGACTCAAAAACTAGACATAAGCATATCATTCACCCCATATTACATATCTAGTACTAGACTACTAATGCTTGTATTCTCAGTGTTATCATCGTCGCCAAAGATGCTGATGGCCTTCCCCTTGACGAAGAATTTTAATTTCTTATAGAGAGAGGAAGACACCCCCTTAATATTGTGAAGCCACAGTCGATTGAGAAATTGGTTAAAACAAGTTCATGTGTTTATGACTTAGAATTTAGTAAAAATAATTGATAGGACCATCCCCTGTTGAAATATTTATAGATTTCATTACCTCTCGACTATTATTATCATAAGCATGCATTGCGATGGAAGTTACGTCAAGGTTGATTACTTTTAAACCTAGGTAGTTGAGGTTTCTTAATAGGAAAACATTAAGTTTTGGTTCATTGTCGATGAGTGAAAGTACGATTGTCTTCCCCATCATCTCGATACAAATATTAAGAGCATAGTTGTGATTTGGACCAATCATAGGGATTTCTTCCTTCGAGAAGGAGAACATTCTAGTAGAGGTTAAGTGTCCGACCAAGTTCACAGACTATCTGGAGTGGTGGAAGGAGGGACAGCGGGACCGATAAGAAATTCAAACAAGGAAATTCAGTTCGGTTAGGAAGACATGAACAGTCGCCACAAAGTGTTGTTAGCTTGAGTTTTCTTCAATTGGTCGAGGATCTGACTTTCCTCGATGGTCATTTTCAACATGGGGAGTTTATCAATAATACTTTTTCCTTTGTTCGTCGTTGCTGATTGAGGGTACAGAGTCTGGTACTACCTTCCAGATCTCATTATATGATTCACAAAAGAAGGAAAAAATAGAAAGTCTACTTTTCATCTATCTCCATATGTTTGGAAACTTTGTTGATCTCTCCTAGAAAATCTTCAAACAATATCATCCCACATAGTCTTTTTCGAGCTTGGATCTTCATTTGAATTATCAAATTCATCGCCCCATTTGGTGGTAATGATGCCATCCTTCCACGAGAAGACAATGCATTTTACAACCTCAACAACCTCTTCATATTGAATTGCCCACTCAACGGGGAAATGTAAAAGAGAAGGGACCAAATGCGCTTATAGTTTTAAGGCATCGAGTAACTCGGATATACAACAAATTTCATCGGATTGTCAAAAAAAAGTCTGCCATAATCTGGACGACATCATCTAAACTGACTTCTTCGGTGGGTACCACCTAATTATCTTACTCTCAAGCCCACTTCTAGCCTTCCATAAACAGTGTGATAAACTTTTGGCAGTCAATGGTGATTTCTGAGACATTTTATTCCAAACTCTAGGAGCTGGTCCAGTACTGTTGGAAATTCCATATATTTCTCTCTAGAACGGGTATAAACGATAATATATGCTTTTGTATGTAATGACAGTGCTTGTTAATCAAAACATATAAGGTGTAGGAGAAAGTATGGAAAAACTTTAAAGGATTTAGGTGAATGCACAGGTATAATGTGTGATTTAGTGGGTACAATCTGAATAGACGTGACAAATTCTAGGTCATTTTCTAGGAAGATAGCATTCACACGATTTGGGAGTAGATTTTGAATGGTGTTTGGTTTAGGATTGGATGGTGGGGCGGCGTTGATACCCTAGTCAATTAGACCTTGGATTACATTTTGTCGATGGCAGCATTGATCAAAGGTATGGACAGTATTTTGATGGAAATCACAATGGGCATTGGGTTTGAAATTTTTGGGAAGTGGGTTTGGTAATGGACGAGAGTCCAATGACTTAATGAGATTTTGGCTCAAAAGGGCTTGGTAGACTTTAAAGAGGGGATCATGAAGCTTGGTGTATTCTTTTCTGACTAGGTTATCACGGATTTCTGGAGCCCATGAAGTAGTAGGATGTAAGATATTATTGATGGTCAAAACTGTAGTAGGCTTATCATATATTCTCGGAGTTAACTGTCAAAATAGTTTCTTTGGCTCAGCTTCTGTCTTGGTAAGACTTTCTTTGATCCCCACTGCTCTCCCAGAAGGCTTGAAAATGGGGGTAATACTGTCCTCCCATTGTCGATAGGACACGGGGTAAGAAGTTTTTCTTCATAATACTAACTTGTTCATCTTCGGAAGGCCGGTTGGTTATGGTAGCCACTTTTTCCTTCCACCTTGATATAAAATGGCAAACAGTTTCTCCTGGATTCCACTTGATAAGTTCATAAAATCACGACGTGTAACTGTCAACTCCTTGTTCTACATGTATTGTGACATGATTTCATGGGCAACATATTCCCAACTACTAATTTTGGATTCCTCAAGGGATATGAACTAGTGTAGAGCGTTCTTCAAAGTCTATTGGAACATCTGGGCCATTATTTCCTCTGAGGCACCATGGAGAGTTGTGGCTCGGTGGTAACTTGGGAGATGAATAATTAGTGGCCCGCTACCCCCTAACTTCCTAATGTTGGGCATCTTAAATTTTTTCGATAACCTTATTTTAGGGTACGGAGACATATGGGCTTAAGACATGTAGTTCAAGGAGGTTCATAATTTGTCAAAGTTCTTGGTCAACAAATGACACGGCCACAAATGTGTCTAATTTGCGTACAATGTAGGCTCAAGTGCAATCCTGTCGCTCAAGTAATAATCTGATAAGTCGAGTATCGATCCTCAGGGAAAAAGGACAAATTGAGTCATGCCAACATTGGAAAGATGGAAGCAAACCTAGATTTGACTCTAAAAGAAACGAAAAGATGATTTAAGAGATGAAACAACTACTACTAGATGAAAATTTGAGAATGATTAACTAATGAAACTAAGAATAAACAAAAGTGAACTACGCTAATTAAACGAAAATATGATGACAAGTGGTTTTACGAATTAACTATGAAATGAGAACAATAGGTTACAGTACAACCCCCCACACCCTAGCAATTCACTTCGTCGTATACTAGACTCGGAATTAGAATTTTGAGCAAACCCGGTCTTTAGTACTCCTAAGCATTACATATAAGAGGGATCGTAGCCCGCACAGTATGTAATCAAAGGACGAGTAAAGCGTTGTCGCATTAACCAATATGCGCATCGCATTCTTAAGCATCCCGGTTACCTAGGGCAAACAAGATGAAAAGTCCTACGACGGGTGCGATAGAGTTCATCTAAGATTTTAATTCAAAACTCAATTTCACATCATCGTGAATTACATAGGGTGGGGTTTATGCGCCCCCAACCCTTAGAAAATTAGCTAGCCATGATTAAATTAAAAGAAAACATGGATTGAAAAAAAGAAAACATCATTACTAATAAGAACATAGAATTAAAGAGATGAAGGATTGATAATTAACAAACCAAGGCAATTATGAACGAAGGAATGGAAATAAATTACTTGAATTGTAGAATCAAACTTGAAATTCTTACAGCTAAATTTTTTACTAAAATCTACGATTTTTTTACAAAGTGAGAGAACTTTTTTCCTCTCTCTAGAAACTAAACTAAATCTTCTTCCAAATCGGACCCCCCTTGGATAACAATAACTAGAAGTCAAATACATCAAGAACAATTCGGAGTTATAGCTGAATCAAACTCTAAAATCAGAACAAGAAAATAAAGTTTATCCTCGACGAACCGATCATGGCCTTCAGTGGAGGATCGGTCCTCATTCAAATCCGGATCGATCCGCATTGTCAAATGTTCCAGTGAGTGATGAGGATCCAAATCGATCCTTTTTTCATAGAAATAGGATCGGTCCGCTATGTATTTTTGCCAGTAGGTTTTGAGGGTCCGGACCTGTCCTATTATATTGGACAACGGATCGGTCCGTAGTTGCTCTTTATGTTCTCTTTAATTTCTCTTCAATATCTCGCATTTTTAGAACCCCGTAAATTCTTCCCTGGAACTCGGAATTGGACGTCGTTTCTTCATATGCACTCGCTGAATTGAGATCTTCAACTTTCATGTTGGGTCTTCTACCAGATTTAGGATGAAAATTACGATTTTACCCTTCTGTCTTTTCTTCTTTGACTTATTCTTTTTCTTTGACTTTCTCCTTTCTTTGCTTAACAATAAATACCTATAAATGACCTGGAAAAAGCACAAAACTCGCAATACTATGTATAGGGGTCAGCAGCATAGAAACGGGATAATTCAAGAGCAATTATACTATTTGGGATGCTAAAAGATACTAAATTAGGGAGTAATTTTGGAAGAATTACTGCCTAATCAAACTCCCCTAACTTAGCACTTTGCGCGTCCCGAGCAATGTTAAAGGATTCAACTAAAACTCACTCGTGATTATCAAATTATTAGGATAAAGTACCACTTTCACGTGAAAGAGATTGCATTTAGTGTATGCAACAAGCCTTTACACCCCTAGGTCACCCTAGTAGGACGAGTTGTGTCTAGTGAGGGTTTGCAGTGAATATACCCAAAATATTTGACTCAAAGAAAACTCAAAATAAGCAAAAATTGTATAATTCAAACTTTTCCAGAAAATACTCATTATCAATTCAATTTAAGCATCCAAATCACAGTGTGTATGTGTTTGTGTGTGTGTGCGAAGCCAGAAATTTAACCACGAATTTCCACCGATTGACCATTACGTTACTTATTCGGAAAAAAAATTGATTCAAATTCTCACCGGGTGCTCTATCAAATGAATTACTAAAAAATATGGCTATTTTCTCTCGGTATGCGCGATATAAAGAGTTAATGTAGTGGCACATACATTCACGCATACTAAATTCAAAAGATGAAAAATTTATGGGATAAAAAGATCTTATCATTGGAATAAGTTTATAAGGAAATGGGAAACATTGCCTCTACTTTACGCCTTTAATATCTTTTGTTATCTTTTTTGCCTGAGCTCTCCACGCGGTAAGCAAATTTGCAATTTGGACATGGTTAGGACTTTTCGGGTTTTTAAGGTGCATTGGGTAAAATGGGAATGGTTGGAAAATTCAAAATTGGAAAATTTACTTAGGATGTCCATTAGTGCTTTTTCAGGCGTTTTCTCATTTTTCTCTTCTTTATATATATATATATATATATATATATATATATACACTAGCGGAATGCCCGTGCCTGAAGACACGGAGAAAACTTCAAAAAAAAACGTAATCGTAAAACGAAAAAAAATTCTAAAGTACATAATTGCAAAATGATAAAAATTCCATTCCCCAAGAAAACAAAGTGTAGTTTTTTAATAAATGGCAATAAACTCCTTTATTTATAGGCCTATCCACCCGGTTTAACAAATAACAAATAGTCCATTAGCATTCAAATATTCTAAATTCGTCAAATATATTCACATATAATATGAAATATAAAATATCCATCAACCAAATTCGCATTGTGTTTCGAAAAAAATACAGTGTCAATTAAACAAATTGGACATGATCTCCTTATTTATTGGACTATACACCCTGCATAACGGATAACAACCAATCCAACAATTTTTAGAAAGTCAAAATTCATCTAACAAATATTTTTTACAAAACAAAGTTCCTAAAAAAGTTGTACTAAACTAACAATCATTGTCGCGGGGATAAAAGTTTCACTAAACTTCTAATCTACAATACCCCTACTTGAAAAACTCAACTGCAGACATCAATAACTAATTTTCTTGCATGACAATATCATCAAAGTAATACTGATTTCACATTAGGAACCTGCAACAAAATTATTAAAAACTATTAGTTTCATCCAACGGTATAAACTTTTGGCAACTGAAATATGATAACATATATGACTCCAACAAAAATCATATTCAAAGCTAAGAATATAGAATAAAACAGGAGATGTGATAAGAAAATGCAACACTATTTGATTGGCTTTTTATATTATGCAAAGAACATGCATTACAATGGGAAAACAAAAGAAATGGGCGAACACTATTTGAGTAACTTCTTAAATTACCCGAGATATAGGAAGCTCAAAAGAGACGGACGAGAGAGATTGTACCAACACATAGTATCCCATAGAACCTGAAGCCACACATAGGAACAAATTATAGTGTAATCTACTATGCACCTGGAAAAACAGAAATGAATACACAAAAAAAATCAAACCCCCTAAAAACAAAGTTCAAACCCCAACGTGGACATCGTGGGGACCGAGTTCTAAAATAGTAGCCCTAACTGCAAATTCTCAAACAACAGACCTAATTGACATATAATAGATCGAAATAGAGCTAATTTAATTAATTAAATGGTCAGTGAGAAAATTAACATAATAGAGAGTAAAACATGGCTTATTTAATCTCAATCATCGCAATAAACAAAGGTAATTTAATATATAATATAAAAAACATATACTAACTTATGCTCTCAATCATCTCAGTCATTTATGCTCTAACTCAACCCCGTGACCCCTCACCCCAATGATAAAATTAGAATAACTTATACTAACTTCTAGGTAATAAACATTAATGTTGTGTGCCAAGTTACCCCATTATGCAAAAGACTATCAATTTGATGGTCAATCTGCAAAACAGAATAGAAAAAATGGATTAGATCTTAAAACAGGAATCACTTTAAAAATGAAAAACATTTTTTAGAAATAACAAACCTTCCCCCATTGATGTGCCTACAAGCATTATCGATGGAATTTATATGGACAAACCTGTGCATCATGAATGATGGAATGTACATGGACAATTATCGCAGCATATCAGCTCACCAAATTCCATTAGGAGTAATTTTGCTTGGGAATTCTTCAGAAAGTGTGATTTATCTGTAATCAGTACCTAAATGAACATTTTATCATTGATAGGAACTTAACTAGACATAGAAGCCCTAAGAAATCCGAGTAAAAGGAACTCTTTAACTATATAGATACATGATCTTGAAATAATTTGATTATAAACATGCATTGTTTAGTAACATATGGATATATGCATAGAACAATGCAATTCTTATTCTCAATCCCTTATTTCAAAGGTTATCCAATGCATATATGCATAGAACAATGCAATGCTCATTCAGTCCAAATTAAATAAATTAATAACTTAAAACGTTGATCCAGTTTAAATTAAGACTTACTTGTCCTCAAATTTCTTCTTGTTCCTTTGGTCTCATATACTCCAGAGCATGTGAACAACTACAACAATCCAAAACTTATGGTATATCTGAGGACTAATATGCATTCCTATAGCATAATCCATTAATGTTGTATTCTATCCCCCTGGGATCGCCTTTTGTGTCCCAAAGCTGAGAAGATATGTCTCGATAAATAAGTTGTTTCGAGTCAAAAACCTTGTCATCAAACACTACCACAACAATCTGTTTCAAATAGGGTTAGTAGTGGAAATTCATTATAATTAAAAGCTAATAAACTAAAAAAGAAGGAAAAATTCAAGATTACCTCAATAAGAGAATACCTGGTTCGATAGCTTATAAGTGTCCAGATTTTCCAAAGAATAAAATCAAGTTAGCATCACATGTTAGAAACCCACAAAATATAGAAAATTAGTTTTGAACCCATTGATAGAAGACCTAAAAGAAGATAATTAAATTCCTAATCTCACACTTAAATTACATACACAATTTTAAACTAAGGTGCCAATAAAAACATTCTTTTGTACTAAATGAATGCAATCATTGTCATGAAAATTTTCTTTATACATCAAGTTGTTCACATATGGAGTACAGTGACTTGTGGAACCTGAATCCAGATATCAATTAGTGTCGGTGACAAATTTTAGTGTCAGTGGCAATTTTTGGTGAAGCAAACATATCATCCATTTGTGCACACATGCTTGGGGCAGAAACTGAGTTACCATTGTACTCAATAGGTGGTCATGGTCCATTGAAAGAGAAAATAAAAAGAGGAAAGAATCTAAAAGTGACATGACCAAATTTTCTACACAATTGGCATTTGGGCTTGTTGCAATTCCATTAAGACATGCCATCACCACCGCTATGACCACACATTAAAACCAAGACATCCATTAAAAACTCTATTAGAATTCCGGTTTCCATTAAAACTTCAAAAATTTTGATGCCAAAGAGTGAGTATGAAAGTTTCCTTGAACGCCTTGGAAATTATTACTAAACTTATGTCGCGGTTCTTGACAACACCATAATTTCTTGAATATAACTCCTTGAGATGCTTTTCAAGATGACTTTCTTGTGCAAGTAAAGAGAGCCAATTTCAGCAACCGATTATTCATTATATCTAGAAGTGATAGAGATAGATAAGAAATGTATCATATGTAGAAGGAATTCCCTTAAAGATTGCATCAATGTGATCTTTTTTCATGAGAACATGGCCTAAAGAAGCCAATTCATCATCTTTCTTAAGAAAAAAATAGAATAATTCCCTCAGTGCTTCTTCTTCGGCAAGGATGTTGGGGAAAAACCTCACAAGTTTTCTAAGAAAGAACCATATAGCACCAAAGATTACGGCCCTCAATGAAACTAGGCAAAGTATAAGCAGGAGAACCCCAGTACGCGAGTATAGTATGAGTAGATTTCACCAATGTGGATAGTTGCAAATAAAAACTGCAAAAAAATTCCCAAATGAAACACATTAGCATTGAAATTGTATATAAAATAGCACATAGACATATCAAAGAATATAATTGACAATTAGTACAGAACATAAACAATCAGTACCAAAAATTAACTTAATCGACAATCAGTACAAAAAATTAACTTGATGTCTAAACCATCCATACCAAAAACTCACGCTAATAATTGATAATTAGTACAAAACATAAACTTGATTAAGAAAAATAACATATCTTGGAACTAAGCTAATTTTCATTTTCAATTTCTTTCCAAATTGATTTAAAATTAGGTATGACAGTTTTCTTAAAAGGCACAAACATCAACAAATAATATAAGTTAAGTAGACAAATAACAAACAGTTGGTACCTATTTTTCTGAATTCATTTAATTCTGTATATTATTACATCAACAATTCAGTTAGTTTTGTTGCAATTAAAGGAGATTGAAAAATATAAAAATAACACCATTTGAAAGTCAAATATGACAATAATCACCATGTCCTAGTTTGACACACAACTGACATTGTGGCCTGTTCTGAGACCAATTAGACCAGCCTCCTCAACTATTAAAACCTGTACCGCCATTAAAACCTCTAACATCACTTGGATTACTATTAAAACTTCGAACATTTTGTCCTCTAAAATTAAGTTGAAAGAAAGCTTGCCTAGAAAAACCATTGAATCTCTTTTTACGAAATTGATTTTAACTCCGGGTAGCAAGATTTACAATATTCGAATTAGATGAATCAAGTTCCTTGAGATGTTTCTCAATCCTACTTTCATGGGCAAGTAAGAGAGATTCGTTCTCTTCTATAGAAATGGACTCAGATCTTGAACTTACAGACACAACGAAAATATCATATTGAGAGGGAAATCCATAAAAAATAGCATCGATATCATCTTTCACAGTGAAAACATATCCAACAAAAATTAATTGATCAATTGATCTTGCGTAGAAATTCATTGATAGAGGAATAACCTTTCTTAGTATTTAGCAATCGAGTCTTAAACTGCGAAATCCTGGCATTTGTTTGAGAAGCAATGTAGGTCTCGAGAGTCTCCATACTTGAGACAAAGTCTCACAATCGACCATCCTCATAAGAATTGACTCAGTCATTGATAAAATAAGCCAAGAGAACAACAGTTGATTCTATTGTTCCCTATCAACAAAAAAATATTGATTTATCTGATCATAAGCAGCATCTGCTTTAGAAAGAAATTTTACTATAGGAGTAATTTTCTCTACGATGAATTTCGGGAGTTTGTTACCTCAAATCGCAACATTCAGTTATTATCACCATAGCAGATAGTTATTATCATAAATTTCTACAAACAAAGCATGAGAAAAAACAACTGGAGCAAATTTGTTTATAGCGAAAGAATTTTCAATAAATAGTGTTATAAAAATAAATTGCTAGAATAAAGAAATACCACCTTGCGTCATGATCTTAGTAACTATCACATCGCTACAACATATTTCGCACCCATTAAACCCAAAAGTCCCAAAATTTAAACCTTTAATTTGGAGATCAAGTAAGAAAGGAAAATATTAGATCCATGAGAAAATATATCAGTTGTATCTAAAAAATAGTTACTACAAAGGAAGAAAAATAGTCCAGAAAATGTATGACACATACTTGAATTCAAGCATGAATAGACATAAAGCACAAACATATTACTGAAACTGTTTAGGATGCATCAGCATAAAAGAAACAATTCCAAATCTGATCATGACCTGTGCGCATACCAATACATGAAATTTTCTAAGTAAAAGTGGAAATCAAGTTGAAAAATTAGAAAAACCTAATTACGTGAGCATAATTATAATTAGGGATTAAAAGAATGAGTAGAGTAAAATTACCTGAGCGAGGACTTTTTTAGGCATATTGGAGCCTTGGAGGAAATTGACGGCCTGGGATTCACTGATCTCACCGTCCTAATCCAAATCGAATCTCCAAAAAAAGGCTTCGAATTGATCCATATTTGGCCTTGCCATTTTAGATATCTAAGCAATCAATGAATTATGGAAGATCAATGAGTTTTATTATCAGATACATAAAAACTTATGGATCTGTTTAGAATAGTGGTGTCAGATAATTTTGAGGGAGTAGAGAAGATCTGGGAAATTGAGGAGTTGGATTTGAGATTATGGGAGTTTTGATAGGAAAATGAACCATTTGAACAAACAAAGAATCATAGGCCTTAAATGGCTGTAAAATAACATATCATACAGATCCGACCTATGTGTCACAATTTTGGGGTAACTTTTAACCATAGACATGACCAAACATAAAATTCACAATTTCACATACCACATCATAGTTTTAAATAAAATTAATAGTATGTAATATCTGATGTTTCAAAGCCAAATGTACACAGGTGATAGATGAGTTTGTGAAACCCAAAAGAGTAAAAAAACAGTTATTCAACTGTTAGAACATTGATAGATATACCTTGCCAATAGAAGATTGGTTATGAACTATAAGAAAGATAACATATCAAAATCTAGTAATAAAATTTGGCAGAACATTGATCCTAATTTTAAAGAACAAATGTTAGAGATATTTATAATGAACGAATAATATACCTATTAAGGGGTGGATCCTGGAAGGGATATGAGGCAGACTTTACCAATGCATACAACGTTGACGGGCTTCTTGCCCAATGGTCTTCTAGACACACATAATCCACAATTGAAGATATCTAATCAGAAACAAAATTGAACATATCTGATCAGAAATGAAATTGCCAATACGCAATCCAAAATCTAAATTAAAACCAAAAGAATACTGAAATAACAAAGTTACCAGAGTAGAATTCTATAGTAGTATTGAAATCAAAATAATTCCCCAACAGTTGATACCCCAACATAATCTATATTAAAACCAAAATAATGCCCCAACAGTTGATTCATAATAAAAAAAATCTCAGCTTTTAGACTATTACTAAAGTAGTATTATATTAAAGGTAGTAAAGAATGTAAGAATAATGGTATTACAACAGGAAAATATAGGGTCATTGGCCCTAATACCCATATTACCACCTTTCTTTTTAGACACGGGATTGGTGACTATTTCTTGAGTAATCTTCTGATTATTATGTATCGCAACCTCTTTCATCTTTTGTTTCTCCAACTTGGAAAAAAGCAGTAGATCTTCAATATAAGGGGTCTTGTATCTCAACTGATTTTATGAATCTGATTGGCACATTATATCACAAAGAGACTTGAATACTTTACAGGTAAATCAGCCCCTCTAGGTGATAAATTAGAATTGTCTATTGTAATTCCCCACCTAATTAAATACCGGGTGGCCAGTCCCATTCCAAATTAAAATAGAATATACACTGGGCTCATTCTTAGCATCACTGTCGAAAACATTTACCACTCACCCAATACTCAATTATGCTGGTGTTAAAAACTTTCCAAATTTAAATTTCAACAAAAACCATTTTTAGTTTAAGAATAACACTACACATTTTATACTACAACACTGATAACACAATAAATATCACAAAAGAATTTAAATGCAATTGGAATAAACATTCCCAAATAATATTAATTCATTACAGTAATCCCATCAATAACAACTGTATTAAAAAGACCCGAATACAATAGTATTTAACCTCGATAGAAAATGATAACTGAAAATCCCATGGATTCATCAGGATAGACCTATATTCTCGACCTATATTCTCGAGCGACAAATCAAAGATCTATATTCTCGAGCGACAAATCAAAGATCCCATTGATTCATCAGGATTTGACTGCGCTCACGCGCAAACCTCCCACCGATAGCAAGTAAGCTAGGTATGTCATACACATAAATTATCAATCAATCTAATAGGTATGATCATACCTATAATATAATATCAATAAGGTAATTATCACTACCCTACGATATTTTCCATACGTAGCATTACATCTCTTTTAAATTCCACGTATTAAAATATCATATCTTTACTTCATAATTTAACTATCCTCGCATCCTATAACATATCTCCATTCCCGACACTGTTAAGCTCCATGCGCGGAGCGTCTCGCAAAGCTAAAACCAAACAAGGAACCCCTCCAATACACTACTACATAACTCTGTCGATCGAGGAGGTCCGAAAACTTCAACTATGCGATCGGGATAACCTCATACCCTCTTTCAACCAAATGCGTTCTAAACTCCCATCTCACAAGATTAAAATAGGATTTTCCTCATCTTATATTCAGTAAGAAGTCACTAATATCCTACTGGTCCATAACATTATTTCTCCCGAACTACTACAAGTTTAGTTCTCTTTTTAATTAAGGTTAAAACCGATAGACTCAAATCTCTTATAAACACATCTTCTTTCACTTAGGATTAAACCCTCTTGTAAACTTAAGGATACCCAGGTGTTATATTAAATCACCCCAACTAGTCCTATCTTAAATCCTCATACATCCCCATTTGGAATTTAACAAATGAATCTAGCATCCGAAATTCCATTCAATATAATTTTCATCATTTAAATCACTCGAATCCAAATCAAATTAATTCAAATCTTTATCAAGGGTTTACTGATATTTTCTAGGTCCCATAATATCCAAATAATAATCACCAAAGATCCAAAAAAGGTTTGGGATAAGAATCAACATTTAAAAAGAATCAACTTTACATATTCGGGGGAGGTCGATCAATCGAAGGTAGGGGTCGATCGATCGATCCCTTAGGTCACAGCCTGGTTTTTCTGCATTTCAGCAACTACGGGTTTCACTATTTTTACTCATTCAAACCTTCATATTAACCTCCAAAATGAGTTATAATTATTACTACATGATATGTCAACATATATGAATGATTTCCAGTACTCAAAACATCTTAGGATCATCAAGGGATTAGATTAAAAAGCATGTTTATCTCCTTATTTCCAAAAAATTATCATCATATCATCTTCAAGAACACATCAATGGTTTTCATAATTTCTTCAACAGATTCATGACTATTTAGTGAATTATTATCATCCTAAAACATGAGTTAAATTCCTATATCATTTCAGTTTTCCAGAAATCCATTTAATACTCGATTATTTCTTCCAAACATGAATAATCTTCTCTTTTCATACTATTCTAACATGGACAATATACAAACTTAAATTGCCATTATCAAACACTTGCCTTTACTGTAGGTCTGATCCTTTGGTGTAGTATATCTCAGTTGGTTGTCCCTTCTCCGATCAAACTCCGGTGGTGGTTAGTGGTGGTGAACCTTGGTTCTTGTTCTTCTCCTTCCCAAGTGGGATTTTCCCTTCCCAAGCACTCTTACACTTCCTCAAGGAAGATGGCTTCTCTAATTTGTGAAGAGGAGATGAATAACTCCCATACACTTAATCTACCAATACTTATTATAGTACCAAATCCGAAATCACTATTCATCCCCCTAGAAAAATGACCAAAATGCCCTTTCAGGTTGTCTATTCATTTCCAAATGACCCGAGACTCAAAATTAACATCCAAATAGACTTTTCTGACTATTTCGAACCTTCTGGACGTAACTACGCAGTCGAAATGACCATAAGGTCGATAGAAAATAAATCTCCTTTTTAATTTAATAAACTAGTCCCGATACGTCCCATACCGCGTCTGACTAAAAATATAAATTACCGAATTTATATTACACAGTCATATCAATGACATCACATTCATATATTACCTAAATATATTTAAGTAATATTCAGAATCATCCATTTTAATATCCACCGTCCGGATAAAACCCGAATGAATTAATTAATAATAAAATCTAATTAATCCATTAATTTAAAATATAACTCATTTTAAAAGTCATTTAAAATTACAGGGTATTACATACTTCCCCCCTTATAACAGAATTTCGTCCCGAAATTTAGGAATATAAGTCATACCGGTAAGGTCAACTCCGAGTATAAATCTCACATCGTAAGAAATCAAAGATGTACCGCCCATACAGTACATTAACAAAGTCCCTATCGATGTTATACGCCAAGCCTCACCATATAGTTTCAACTGAATCAAATTTAGACTTTACCTAATCTTCCCTATACCGTCCTCGTGACAAACTTTGGGAAAAAAAATTATCCTCTCATAGTGAACAAATAAATCCTGAAGTCTCAATTACTTACCTTTTACAATTATGAAAATTACTACCATTCAATCATCCAGGACGCCCATACACCCTCTCGTACCTCTTTCAATATTAAAAGTTTCGCAAAGGTTATAAACTCGTTTCCCAAAGACCTAACTTATTTCAACTCCCAACGATTATTAATTTCATGCGTGGGGTGTCTCGCAAGTGAAATCCAAACAAGGAACCAGCCCGATACACTACTTCCTAAAGTAGTCGGTCATCAAAACTCCTAAGGTCCTTAGTCAATAATATATAAAAAATTTGTTTATAAAAATATCAGGTTTATTTATTTAAACAAAAATTTGGTTTTTTGATTTCAAATAGAGTCTACGCATCTACTCTCTTATAGAAGACAAGATGCAGACATATGCTCTCATATACCACAAGTCAATGCACGCCGATAGTCAAATCACACTCGGACATGCTCAAGGTAAGTAATCCCATGATAAAAATCAAACCCACGTGATAACATGTAATATAAAGATGTCCCATACCCCTCAGTGAGTCTACGTAAATAACAGTGCTATAAGCCCTTTTGCCCACACAACATTTATCGTAACAAAATCAATATATGCTTCATAATCCTTAGATAGAAAACATACCCTCATTCGCAGGTGGTGGTTGTTGACTCACTGCCTGATGGACATTATATACACGCCTGTACTGACCCTACTGCGCGGGTGCTGCTGGAATAGGAGGTAGTTCTAGCACCGGAGCTGGAGCTGGAAGAGCAGCTGGTGGAAACACTGGTACCTGTGGCTCTTGTCGAGCATGTTGTTGCTGAGGGAATTTGTCTTTCTTAGGACAATCTTGACGTTTATGGCCATACTTTTCACAAACGAAACATTTTCCCGCAAACTTTCCACCACCTTGCCCCTGTTAACCCCCAACCTGCTGGCCATTACCTCCCTTCCCTTGGCCCTTATGATCCTGTCTCTGGCCCTGATGGCCCTGTTGTCCTTGCCCAACACCTCTATCCTCAAATCAAGAATCTCCAGATCGTAAACGCTTAGCATAGTCCCCTGTCTGGGAACCTGCTCACTCTGACGCTAATGACTCTGCCCTGGCTGAGTCCCACTAGAACTGCCTCCAATAGTCTTGCCTTGCAGGCCTGACCCAAACCCCCGCTTGACACCCTGATTATGGAAGCGGTTATCTTGGCAGTGGAGCATTGCAGCATTAAGAACATCTGCGTACGTACGTAGTGAAAGATTCCCCAATAAATGTTGGCGAATTTTATAGTTCAACCCGTCGGTGAACATTAGGACTCTCCTCTCCTCAGTAGGTACTTCAGTTGGTACCAAATTAGTTAATCTCGTAAACTCCTCCTCATATTCCACCACAGTTTTCTCTCCCTGTTTCAAATCAAGTATCTTCTGCCTCATCTCTGTTTGGATGGCGGAAGGAAAATACTTCCCATCAAATCGTATGCAAAAGTCTTAGATAGTCAATGTGTCCCTCTCTTCCATAGTGGTCGTAGCTTCCCACCATTGCAAAGCTGCCCCTACTAGCTTGAATGTGGCTAGTATTTGACGTTGAATCTCAGTGCATTCGATCATCCTCAAGTGCCGTTGGATATCTTTCTTCCATTGGCTAGCAGTCACAACATCTGATCCTCCCGGAAACTCAGGTGGGTGCTCTTTCTGAAAGGCATCCCTCGCTCATTCCCATGCAGTAGGAAACACTTGCCCTTGCGCGAGTGGCACAACCGGTGCCGGTGCAGGAGCCTGCTGAATAGCAGCTACAGCAGCATTGACTGCCTGAGCGACAATTGCAGTAACTTCGACTGCAGTCATTGTACCCTGAGCTGGGGAGGGCTGAGATTTACGTCGAGGAGGCATCTGAAACGAGAGAACACTATCAGTATTTGATATGCTGAAGATCCTAAGCGTAAATAGAAAAGAAATAATCCTACTCATAGGGCTCTACATCAAAGAACGCTAAGCTGAAGACACAATAAGCCGTACAGATCCTAAAGGACACTAGAACCTGATGCTCTGATACCACCTGTAACACCCCGCCTAATTAAATACCAGGTGGCCAGTCCCATACGAAATTAAAACAGAATATACAGTTGGCTCATTCTTAGCATCACCGTCGAAAACATTTACAACTCACCCAATACTCAATTAAGCTGGTGTTAAAAACTTTCCAAATTTAAATTTCAACAAAAACCATTTTTAGTTTAAGAATAACACTACACATTTTATACTACAACACTGATAACACAATAAATATCACAAAAGAATTTAAATGCAATTGGAATAAACATCCCCAAATAATATTAATTCATTACAGTAATCCCATCAATAACAACTGTATTAAAAAGACCCGAATACAATAGTATTTGACCTCGATAGAAAATGATAACTGAAAATCCTTTGGGCAACATGCCCTAACAAAGAATACTGTGAATCAAAAAGATGATAAGCGTCTAAGAAAAACTTCCATAGCTCCATAGCTCGTCACAATAAACTATGGTTAGCGTCCCTGTTGCTGGACACCTGATATAGAGATACAATAGAAGAGAAAATATGCAAGGAAACGGGTCAGAGCTCGAATGTGTAGATTATTTTTAAAACAGCAAGTATTTAACAAGTGCAATAAAGCATTTATTATGTACATGTTAGATCCAACTCTCACTTGCAATTCTCACCTCTCAACTAGAGTGCACACTTAACGTTTCCTATTAACCTCCTAGTTAATGGTTCCTCTTTTCTAGTCTCCATATTATAATTCCATTCCCATTTCATAATCCCCATATGTCCCATACCATACGTCACATTATTATTCATTTACATTTCTCCTTTATATGATTAGTTTCTCATTAACATGAATCATTACCCATTAATATGAATTGTTTCTCATTAACATGAGTTAAGCTTTTCAATTCTATAAGTATAAACATTCATTAACTTAATTCCATTATCTTTCTCTATTCACCGTTATCTACAATTATCACCTTCGATAAATTTAACCACAATATATCAATTCAATCATTTAATCCATTATATATATATACTCTTATATAATACGGCACCCCGAGTCACAGCTGCGGTGCAATGCATTACTCTGCTATCATGTCCCATCATCGCAGGTCGCCGAATAGGGGACTAATGGTTCGGTGAGATTCCACGAACCACAATCAACAACAAACAAATTGGAGGCGAACATAGTTCTCGTATCCATGAGTCACGCACATACCTACGTACCCACAGTCAGCGGACTTATCAACTCCCCGATAAGTCATTCATAGACCTATATTCTCGAGCGACAAATTAAAGATCCCATGGATTCATCAGGATATGACTGCCCTCACTCGCAAACCTCCCACCGATAGCAAGTAAGCTAGGTATGTCATACACATAAATTATCAATCAATCAAATAGGTATTATCATACCTATAATATAATATCAATAAGGTAATTATCACTACCCTAAGATATTTCCCATACGTAGCATTATATCTCTTTTAAATTCCACGTATTAAAATATCATATCTTTACTTCATAATTTAATTATCCTCGCATTCTATAACATCTCTCCACTCCCGACATCGTTAAGGTTCATGCGCGAAGCGTCTCACAAAGAGAAATCCAAACAAGGAACCCCTCCAATACACTACTACTTAACTTTGGCGATCGAGGACGTCCAAAAACTTCAACTATGCGATCGGGATAACCTCATACCCTCTTTCAACCAAATGCGTTCTAAACTCCCATCTCACAAGATTCAAATAGGATTTTCCTCATCTTATATTCAGTAAGAAGTCACTACTATCCTACTGGTCCATAACATTATTTCTCCCGAACTACTACGAGTTTAGTTCTCTTTTTAATTAAGGTTAAAACCGATAGACTCAAATATCTTATAAACACATCTTCTTTTAGTTAGGATTAAACCCTCTTGTAAACTTAAGGATACCCAGGTGTTATATTAAATCACCCCAACTGGTCCTATCTTAAATCCTTATACATCCCCATTTGGAATTTAACAAATGAATCTAGCAACCAAAATTTCATTCAATATAATTTTCATCATTTAAATCACTCGAATCCAAATCAAATTAATTCAAATCTTTATCAAGGGTTTACTGATATTTTCTAGGTCCCATAATATCCAAATAATAATCACCAAAGATCCACAAAAGGTTTGGGATAAGAATCAACATTTAAAAAGAAATTACTTTACATATTCTGGGGAGGTCGATCGATCGAAGGTAGGGGTCGATCGATCGATCCCTCAGGTCACAGCCTGGTTTTTCTGCATTTCAGCAACTACGGGTTTCACCATTTTTACTCATTCAAACCTTCATATTAACCTCCAAAATGAGTTATAATTATTACTACATGATATGTCAACATATATGAATGATTTCCAGTACTCAAAACATCCTAGGATCATCAAGGGATTAGATTAAAAAGCATGTTTATCTCCTTATTTCCAAAAAATTATCATCATATCATCTTCAAGAACACATCAATGGTTTTCATAATTTCTTCAACAGATTCATGACTATTTAGTGAATTATTATCATCCTAAAACATGAGTTAAATTCCTATATCATTTCAGTTTTCCAGAAATCCATTTAATACTCCATTATTTCTTCCAAACATGAATAATCTTCTCTTTTCATACTATTCTAACATGGGCAATATACGAACTTAAATTGCCATTATCAAACACTTGCCTTTACTGTAGGTCTGATACTTTGGTGTAGTATATCTCAGTTGGTTGTCCCTTCTCCGATCAAACTCCGGTGGTGGTTGGTGGTGGTGAACCTTGGTTCTTTTTCTTCTCCTTCCCAAGTGGGCTTTTCCCTTCCCAAGCACTCTTACACTCCCTCTAGGAAGATGGCTTCTATAATTTGTGAAGAGGAGATGAATAACTCCCATACACTTAATCTACCAATACTTATAATAGTACCAAATCCGAAATCACTAATCATCCCCCTAGAAAAATGACCAAAATGCCCTTTCGAGTTGTCTATTCATTTCCAAATGACCCGAGACTCAAAATTAACATCCAAATAGACTTTTCTGACTATTTCGAACCTTCCAGACGCAACTACGCAGTCGAAATGACCATAAGGTCGATACAAAATAAATTTCCTTTTTAATTTAATTAACTAGTCCCGACACATCCCATACCGCGTCTGACTAAAAATATAAATTACCGAATTTATATCATACAGTCATATCAATGACATCACATTCATATATTACCTAAATATCTTTAAGTAATATTCAGAATCATCCATTTTAATATCCACCGTCCGGATAAAACCCGAATGAAATAATTAATAATAAAAACTAATTAATCCATTAATTTAAAATATAACTCATTTTAAAAGTCATTTAAAATTACGGGCTATTACATCTATGACCTTTACTTCCTCCTTTTCAACATTTACTGATTTGATTTTGTCAATAAACTCATGAATAAAGTTTCGGTTATCTGTTTTGGCTTTAGGAACAGGGCTCAAGTTTTAAGATTGAAATCCTCCATAACATCTTATTTTAACACTTCAATTTCATGTTCTCTACCTCTTTTTGCTGCCCACTATTTGTGTCCATTCCGTTCGATTGATGATTATGGGACAACACCTTAAGATTATGGTCAGCCATTGAAGCTTGTTCAATCACTTCAATACCATCTTCCTCTTCCTCTATAAGATTCCCTGCATTATTTATTCTTTCTTCCAATTTAGGGACCCCATCCACGTGTTTCTTCTGAAACTTTTTTACCACTTCAAATCAATCTTTCTCCCTGTCATTGTTTACCCACGCAAACGCTCACATTATCTGTAAAATACATATCATTTAAAAAGTAATCTTATTAATTAACTATAATAATTAGTTTAGTGTTTATAATTAGTTCTCATTGTTGTATTAAGTACTCAAGAGACTAAACATGATCAGATGATAAAAGATTGTACTCGTTTTCGTACACATAAAAAATGATATTTTAAATCTAGGAAAACTTTGAAACTAAACCCCAAATAAGTACTCAAAAATACCTTTAACCTAGAAAATACACCACATTATTTGTAATTAATGCCCCAATCCAAACCTGCATTTGAACCAATCAAATAATGAACCGAAATTATATAAGGAATACAATGTTCAGCATAAACTTGAATGTAGCATCACCTTAAGCACATGCAATATTGAGCAACAAAAACATATTCATTATACTCAAGAATTGTTTAATTTAAGAATAGATAATAATGATTCCACATTTGTTGTTAGGTATCCAACGATCCAATATGAACCATGCCATTGAAATTAGTCATGGGATTGTCCAACTAAAAATCATCAACCATACAGACCAATATTCCTTACCTCTATTGAATACAAACATTAAAGATCCAACACACAAACATTATAGATTTAACAGAAAATACATATCCATCCATCAAACATAAAGCTAAGAATTACAAACACTAAGGCTAATTATTATTAAAACAAAAACTAAAGCTAATTTTATGCTTTAATGACTTGCATAAATTATAAAACCTCAAAAAGACGTTGTTAGAGGGGTAGCATCTCCAACCAACATCGAGGTAGTTACATTGTGACTATAGCACCCTCAAAACAACTAATACAAAGATGAGCAACTTGAAACATATGCATAAATTCAAATAATAGTTCCTTATACTTCATGAAAATATAAAAGTAACACAAAAATAAGCATTGATAAGATAAAACCATTTTTTAAATATCAAGTAATATTAATATTACATATCTATAGTAGGGTCCAAATATCAACTTTTAAAAAACATGATTCAATCCCATTCAAAAGATGTTATCCTTATAGATATAAACTCTGTTTACAACATATGAAAATATATACATGTTTGCTGTACTTACAAGAAGAAAAAAGAAATGTTCCTCCATTGACACTTTTGAACAAAAATATAACTAAAATTGTTCACTTTAGCATTTTCTCAAGCATCTAGGATTCCAAATGCGATGGCCAGATTATTCAATGTTATCTTAATAATCCAAAAAACCCTAATATCGTATATTCATCAAAGAAAGAAATTTTGAATCATTTGTATGCTTTCTAATATAAAATGGAAACCACTACAAACCCCAATATCATACAGTTTCTTTTCTTTGACCTACCAACATGCCAATTCCTACCCATAATCAAATAATAAGATGCAAATTTCATTAGTTTTTAATTTAAAGTTTATAAATCAAAAGATTTATGCCCTTAATCCTAAACATTTGTGTATAAAAAACTCAAAACCAAAATCAAAAAGCATTCGATTGATAAACTTATGTTAAATACAAAACCAAAACCCTCAACCAAGAATCATTAACTTACCAATTTCTTCCCAATAATTCGTACCTAAAGAAACAGACGGACAAAAAAACCAAAAGATGGTTTAAAGTTTTCAGATCTGTGTGTGCAGTGGTTTGATCTATTGAGCTGTATTAGAACTACAAATAAAAAATAGTTAGCGTATCAAAGAGTAGCATAGCAGAGAAAGAGAGAGGTCACCTGAGAAAGGCATCACATAGAGAAGGGTCTCGAAGAGAAGATTAAGAGAGAGAAGAGAGAATACCGGGGGGAAATAGTGGGAGGGAGGAGAGAGAGTAAGAAAAGTGTGAAGAAAATGGTATAATACTATTTTACCCTTGGTTTTGAATTTTGAAGAGGATGGACAAATAAATTGGAGTGTTAAAAAGAGGGGGAACTCAAATTTTTGAGGGGCAAATTAGGTAGTGCATGAATAATTAATTTCAACCATTGGAACATTGCCTTGTTGGTTGAATCCTAGCCTCTGATTAAGTTGTCAGCTTATAGAATAGTAACCAAACTTCTACTCCTTATTTTATATATATATATATATATATATTTCCGTACTTTTCTTTTCTTGCTAGTTTTGTTGAGCATTTTTCTACTATATTTTTTCTTGCCTCTTTTTATGCACTTTTCGGACTTAATTTCAGGGATTTCAAAATTTCACAATTCCGGGCTAATTGGGTTTTTCGAGTTATCAAACGAAAAGGAAAATATTTGTTAGGCTTAAAATGGGCACAAAAAGGTTAATTTTTCACGACTTTTTCTGGCCAATCTTTTTGGGTAACAAATGAAGGCCTACTTCATTGTCCAAATGCGAGTTGTTTTACCTTATGCGTCTAGAGATTAATTAAGTTTAGAGATATTTTCGCGCATACTTAAGACAACATCTCACACGTTTTCCTCAACCAATCAAAACAAGGGTATTGAGATCACGTTGACTTATTAAATGCTGAATAGAACTTTGAGTTAAACATTAACTCAAATTGATTTAAAAACTCACAAAAAGTGATAGCCTCAAAAATCTCACCGGGTTGGTTAATCTCCACACTTATTCGTTAAGTCATCCATGTTCGCTCAATTTCCATCTTTGGTCAATTTTGCTTAGTGCTCTTGATTTTTTTTACGATTTATGACTTCAAAGCGAATTTTAATGATATTGTTGAAAAAAATAAATTCCAATTTTTATTTATTTTAAAGAAAAATATTTTTGATTTTTTCTGAGTTTTTCATATTTTTTTTTTTTGCATTTGGAATTTGTGAAATGTAAACACGCGTGCGTAATCTCCCCCCCCCCCCCCCCCCAACATAGGCTTTTGCATCGTCAGAAGGCAAAAAGGACTAAAAACCGAATTAAGGAGAGTGTAACAACCAATGAACAAACTACACAAATGCAAGAATTTAAAAATAAGCACAAGACACACAAGATAAGCAGTCCAATTTCCATTAAAATATGATAAAAGTTAAAGAACTATGGAAAATGGAATGAAAATAGGGCTAAAACATCCGCACAGCAAGAAAACTAAAATAGGGGCCGGTTGGAGTATCCGGGGGCATTGGGGTCATAGGGATCATAAAAGTAGGAGGGGAAGCGGCGTTAAAAGACATTTCAAACATTTGAGCCTGAAGGCGGTGCATCATGCTCGTATCGCGAAGATATGCATGTTGGTCCTCCTCCCTATTAGCGTCATAGCGCACTATGAACCCCAAACGTTGTGTTTTAAGCGCAGAGATGTGCACATCAATGTTGCTTCCCGAAATCTCATATTCGGGATCCTCATCTTCCACGTATTCGGGCTCCTCACCCTCGGTTATGCTCGCGTCATCCGCTACCACCTCATCATTCGAGGACTCATCGGTAGACTCCTCTTCCTCACTATCGTCCCTTGCAGTGGCGGTCTGTCTAGCTTGGTGAATGTCCCTTTACGATGCACTTTTGGTGTGGTTAAGATAGCAAAAAGGATTTGACAAATGCGAAAATTCGGTGGGTTATTGAATGCCCAGGTCGGTGAGAAAAATGAGATGAGCCTGGCATATGGGTGGTAGACAAGGGTGGTTTGACGAGGGCTCATGATGGAATCATTTAAAATTTGTAGAATGTTGCGACAAATGATTTGGAAGGTGATGTGCGCTTTATCGTCTAGTTGGCCGACGAGAAAAGTTCCCTGGAGCCACTATTAGCTAGGGTCAATACGGGCAATGCATACATCTTTGTCTAGGGGCGGGATGTTGTTGGGGTGTTGGAATGGGGATGGGTGACGGAAATCCTTCTCCGTCAGCTTGCAAATGAGGATGTCGAGTGAGTATGGGACGAGGGTTTGATCAACGTATGCCTCAGCTTAAAAATTATTGGTACGCACGAGGGACCCGTAGAAAGAACGCACCTCATTGGACCAGACCTCATCGAACGTTTCATTGAGGAAATGGTACCCCCCTTTGCGGTGAAGAGGTTAGTGACATTGGCGGGAAGCTCCTCCCACAGAACCTGTCTCTCAATGTGCAGCTTGTGGGAATGACTGAAAAAGCGGCAACACCAACGTTGTTCCTCATAGGAACGGAACGGAACGGAAGCGGCCTGTTTTTGGCAATGATCGTGGAGTTGTATTTTTCTATAGGTGGTTGGTTGGCCATGAATGGTGATTTTGTCGGAAATATAGGGTTGAATAGAGAGGGAGAGAGTGTGGGTAAATGAAAGGTTTGGGTAAATAGGGTGTAAGAGGGTTATATTTATAGGTTGGGGAAGGGGAAGGGTTAGGATTTTGGTGGTAATGGTTTGGGAGGAAAATGGGTGGGTTTGTGGGAGGAAAATCGGGTTGGGAAGAGGGAAGAGACAAAATGGAGGACGATGAATGGATTGGGGGAATGAATCTAGGGATTTGTAGAGTTTCAGGAACCGGATCGGTTCGCGTGCCCATGGGAGGATCGGTCTATGTCCGATTTTTTATTTTTTAATTAATCCCATGCAAACCAGTTTGCATGCCCAGGGGCGGATCGGGCCGTCTTCCCTGAATTTCCAGAATCCTCCAACTGTAGGAATGCTCTTCGAAATTGGTGCTTAGTGATTACCATTAATTTCTCAAAACGCAATACTAAGACTCTAACGTCCCTAACTTAATAACATATATGATACACCAGATTTCACCCCATACATGTTGGGGGTGCGACGACCTCTCAAATTCAGCTCACTCTACCCCCATAAACGGGTTTCGACAACCAAATTGTGTCGATCTCTTCTACGCATGCCTCTACATAAGGCTTTAGGCGTTGTCCATTGACTTTGAATGTTTTCCCCATTTTGGATCATCCCACCCCATAGCTTCTTGGGAAAACACGGTCTTAAGAACGAATGGGCCTGTCCAATGGGATGGCAATTTACACGAAAATAGATGTAGCCGGGAGTTATAGAGGAGTACCTTTTGAACATGTTGAAACTCTTTCCGTCGAATAATCTTATCATGCGCGAGTTTCATACATTCTTTTAAAATCTATGCATTCTCGTATGCATCATTTCATATCTCCTCCAACTCATTCAGTTAAAGCTCACCGGCTTTATCCATATCACAATTTAACCTCTTGATGGACCAGTACGCCTTGTGCTCCAACTCAATAGGAAGATGGGAAGGTTTTCCATACACAAAGTGGAATGGCGACATTTCGAGTAGGTTCTTGTATGCTGTACTATAGGCCCATAGAGAATCGTTCAAACGAAGGGACCAATATTTTTGGTTAGGATCGACGATTTTCTCAAGTATGTTTTTTATCTCACGATTCACCAACTCGACTTGACCATTCTTTTATCGGTGATATGTCATTCCAACCTTATGAACGACAACGTGCTTTTTCATAAGTTTCTCAATCGGCTTGTTGCAAAAGTGCGTGTCGTTATCACTGATTATCGCTTTACGTGCACCGAAGCGAGAAAGTATGTGTTCCTGCAGGAATTTTATCACAACTTTATTATCATTAGTATTGGTAGATATATCTTCCACTCACTTATAAACATAGTCTACCGCAACTAGGATGTATATGAATCCAAAGGACGGGGGAAACGGGCCAATGAAGTCAATACCCTAGTATTCAAAACCCTCAATGATGAGAATCGAGGTTAATGCCATCATGTCTCATCGGGTAATGGTCCCCATCCATTGACACCTCTCACAAGATTTGCAATAGTTGTTTATATCCCGGAACATTGTGGGCCAGTATAAACTGCTTTGGAGAATATTAGTGGTTATCTTTTTCACGAAAAAGTGGCCTCCACATGCTTTCGAATCACAAAATTGGATGACTTTCGGAATATTGTCATCTGGTACGCATCATCAGGTGATTTGGTCGGCGCAATATTTAAAAGGGAGGGGACCATCGTAGAAAAACATGCACGACCAATTGATAAACCTCTTATTATCTTGCTGTGTCCACTCGGGAGGGACGGCTCCCGTGACAAGATAGTTCACTATATCCTCAAATAAGGGCAAAGAAGAGGTGGTAAAGAGCTGCTCAAATGGGAAGTACTCATCTATGGGTATAGGATCGCTAGGTATGTCAGGAGCGATCCGTGATAGGTGATCATCTACGACGTTTTCTACTCCTTTTTTGTCTGTAATGGAGAGATTGAACTCTTATAAGAGTAGGATACACCTTATAAGGTGCGACTTTGCATCTTTCTTTGGAAGGAGATATCTTAAAGTCACGTGGTCGGTGAAACAAGTGATGGGGGAACCGATAAGATAGGACCGAAACTTGTCAAGAGCAAAGACTACCGCTAGAAATTCCTTCACCGTGGTGGAGTAGTTGAGCTTTGGTCCGGTAAGAGTCCGACTAGCATAGTAGATGACATGAGCTTTTTTTATCTTTCATTGGGCCCAAAACATCCTCTATCGTATAATCGCTAGCATCACACATAAACTTGAAAGGTAAGGACCAATCCAGAGATTGCATGATGGGAGAGGACACAAGCCTGATTTTCAATTTTTCAAAAGAACTTTGGCATGCTTCAGTCCAGTCGAATGGGGTGTCCTTCATAAGAAGGTTGCTTAAGGGTCTAGAGATGGTTCTAAAGTCCTTAATGAACCTTCTATAAAACCCAACGTGGGCCAAGAAAGATAGCACATCCCTTTTAAGTGATTTTGGAGGGGTGAGTTCATCTATGACATTAATATTTTCTCAATAAATTTCGATCCCTTTTGATGACATGATGTGGCCAAGAACTATACCCTCAGTTGCCATGAAATGGCATTTCTCCCAATTCATCACTAAGTTCTTTTCCACACAACGGGTTAGTACTTTTTCAAGATGGGATATACATAGATCAAAAGAGGTGCCAAAGAAAATAAAGTCATCCATGAACACCTCTAGACCTCTCTCAACCCTGTCACTGAATAAGCTCAACATGCACCTTTGAAAGGTCACCGGTGCATTACACAAGACGAATGGCATACGTTTGTAGGGAAACATTCCAAAGGGTCAAGTTAAGGTCATATTTTCTTGATCAAGTACATCTACCTCAATCTGGTTATATCCGGAATAACCATATAGGAAGCAATAGAAAGGGTGGCCCATTACTCTTTCAAGAATTTGATCGATAAATGGCAACGGGAAATGGTCTTTCCTAGTTCCCACATTGAGTTTTCTGTAATCAATGGTGGTGGTACGTTGGGAAACTAGCTCTCCCTTGGCATTTTCAATCACAGTCACACCTGACTTATTCGGGACGACTTGAATGAGGCGCACCCACTTGCTATCCGAGATTGGGTAGATAATCCCGGCATCCAACAACTTTATGATTTCAGTCCTCCCCACATCTTTCATTGTGGGGTTTAGCCTTTTTTACATTTATCTTGAGGGCTAAACATCCTCTTCGAGGTGAATCTTATGCGTGCAAATTAGAGGGCTTATCACCTTTAGATCATCTATACACCGACCAAAAGAACTTTGGTTCTTCCTCAAAATATTGAATAGATTACCCTCCTTCTTTTCATCTAAACTAGAGGAGACAATAACAGGAAATGTCTCACCCTCTCCTAGGAAAGCATATTTAATGTTGGAGGGTAGTTTATTCAACTTGAGAGTCAGGAATGTATCTCTAGAGGGCACCATGCGTGTCCCTCTCGGCATTAACTCTTCAAATCAAGAAACCCAACTAAAATCTCTCGCATCCTCGTCCGATGATCTCTCATTGAGTAAGTTTCTCAACTCCCCAATATCTCTCTCAAGCTCGATGTAAGCTCCATTGCTCTCATGACAAGACATTAGGCAAGCTTCTAAGGCATCTCCACAGTAATTTTCCTTAATGTGCTCTTCTACGATCTCATTAAT
Source organism: Sambucus nigra (assembly GCA_949130495.1). NCBI lineage: Eukaryota > Viridiplantae > Streptophyta > Magnoliopsida > Dipsacales > Adoxaceae > Sambucus > Sambucus nigra. The sequence goes on along the minus strand of OX422215.1, from coordinate 274,773,251 downwards.
TAAGCTCATCGCGTGAAGATCATCTTCTTCCCCCACTTATTGGGCTATGTCGAAGATGTTTGTTTCTAAAGTCATATTCCCAAAAGTGAGTTGCATCTTCCTATTTCAAGTATTGATTAGTGTGTTAGACATAGCTAAGAATGGGTGCCCAAGAATGATGGGAACATGATTTTTCGAGGCAAAGGATGGCTCCGTGTCCCAAATGAAAAAATCTACCAGGAAGTATAAAGTGTCCACTTAGACTATCACATCCTCAACTATACCCCTTGGTATCTTCACGGTTTGATCTGCTAATTACAGAGTGGTCCTTGTGGGCTTAAGGTCGCCCAGATCAAGCTGCCTATAAATGGAATAGGGGAGGATATTAACACTCGCCCCCAAGTCGAGTAAGGCTATTTTAATTTTATTCTCTCCAATGCTAGGGGCAATGGTGGACGCACCAGGATATTTATATTTAGGTGGGAGATCGTTAAGAAGAACGGAGCTCATGTTCTGTGATAGAAACACGTTTTTCTTTACCTTCATCCTCCCCTTTACAGTCAACAAATCTTTAATGACTTTTGCATAAGCTGGGATTTGCTTTATTGCATCGAGGAAAGGCAAGTTCAATTTCACATTCTTAAGGACTTCTAGTACTTCATCACTTATGGTCCCTTTATGGTAAGGAACCAATCTTTGAGGAAATGGCACAGCGGAGGGTGGCTTTACAACTACCTCGAGCTCACTAGTGTCTATTTTGTCACTCTCATTGAAGGATATATCTTTGGCCTCTTTTATGTCGGGCCAATTCTCCTTGTCTTTTGATGCAGCGCATGGGGGAGGTGATAAATCAACAACTCGCCCACAGTAAAGAGTGGTTACAGCTTGGTAATGCTCCTGCAGTTATGTAGAGGTGGAGCTAACACTAGGTTGACCTTGGGGAGGTCTTTGGCCCTAGGCAAGAAATTTTCCCTTCTCTTGGATACTCAACGATGACTGCAACTTGGAGATGTGCGTATTCATGTCAGTGAACATGTTATCATATCTAGCATTGGTTGCACTCTGAGAGTTTAAATACTAATTTATGGTATCCTTAAGATTCCTCCGTGGTGGAGTAATATATAGAGCTGGCGGAGGTGGTGCTTGCTCAAATTGAGGAGGCAGTGGAGGTGGGACAGCCCGTGAATGTGGGTTCATTGCAAGTTGTGGTTGTCCGTAATTAGAACTAGGATGGTTTCTCCACTAAGGGTTGTACGAGTTTCCATGCGAGGCGTTAAAATTTCCCTTGAATCCTCCTATAGCATCCACCTTCTCAGTGTTCATGGACTTATAGGCAGAAATCGTCGTGCAGGCCCTTGTGGAATGGCCCGCCTCACAGATAGCACAGACCTTCTCTTTCGAAACACGACTGGATTTGGAGATATCTCTTAACTGGACATCAATCCAATCTCTAATATCTCTCTGAAACTAATCAAATCGACGATATATTAAGGCATTGCTATCCAAATGGTATAGACCGAATGCAGTTGGCGCGATAGATGCTTGTCTAGGGTGGGCTTAGGTATTAGGATTATATATGTCCCATGCTTGATTAGTCTCAACAACATACTTAAGATGGGCCTCGACATCACTGGAGTCTAAATCCCCAAAAGGTATTTCACACATTATTTTCACAAGTTGTTTGGAAGCTACTGTTAACCCATTATGGAAGAAATAGATTAGAAGGAATTTTTCAAAGCCATGATGGGGGCATGTGCTGATGAACTCTTGGAAACATTCCCAACACTTGTCAAAAGTCTCATTATCATGGTGTCGAAAATATTGGATTTGAGTATTGGCAGAGCTGGTCTTGTGCTCTGGGTAGAATTTTGAGACAAACTTGCATTGCATATCCCTCTAGGAAATCACGGAGTTCGGGGGTAAAGGCCATAGCTAGGTCTTGGATTTATCCTTTAAGGAAAAATGAAACAAGCGTTAGGCCAACGACATCCTGCGTGCAATCTTTGTAACTAAATATGTCGCTCACCTCCTCGAACTCGCGAATATGCAGGTATGGTTTCTTTGAATCCATCTCGTGAAACGTAGGGAGAATCTAGATCATCCCATTGCGAAAGTGCAACTGACCGATATTATACAAAAGTAAAATTCAACCAAGGGTGACAGTTCGCTCAGTAAAGAGAAAATCTTTCATGGGATGATAGGGTAGATTTCCCACTCTAGTGCCAAAACTCGTTGTGTCAAACATCGCGCTCGCTCTCTCTTCAAATGACTCTGAATACTCACTCGATGTCTTAGATGTGTGACTCGAAGGTTGACTCAGGGTTTAACTACCGATAGAGTTCTCAGGGGTAGGAGGTGTAACCCAAAATTATGGAATGCGAGGTGTGTGGGGGCTTTCAGAGTTATAATAAACAATCGTATTTTCGTGGATTCTGGTTAGAGTATTTTGAGGAGTTTGAGTATGTTCAGGATTTTGCATTAAAGGCTTGTGTGAGACGATTCTTTTTTTATATTTTTTTTGGATTTTTGGTCAAAGTTCTATATTGACTAGATCTAACCTAAGTCTACCTAGTTCCCCGGCAACGACGCCAAAAACTTGACGTGACCACAAATGTGTCTAGTGTGCGTGCTATATAGGCTCAAGTGCAAGCATGTCGCTTAAGTAATAATCCGATAAGTCAGGTATAAATCCTCGGGGAAAAAGGACAAACGGAGTCGTGACGACGCCGAAAAGATGGAAACAAACCTAGCTTTAAATCTAAAAGAAACGAAAAGATGGTTTAAGAGATGAAACAATTGCTACTAGATGCCAATTTGAGAATGACTAATGAAACTAATAATGAACAAAATACAACTACATTAATTAAACGAAAATATAATGACAAATGGTTTTACGAATTAACTATGAAATGAGAACAATAGGTTGGGGTACAATCCCCCACACCCTAGAAATTCATTTCATAGAATATTAGAATCGAAATTAGAATTTTAAATGAACCCAGTCTTTAGTACACCCAAGCATTACATATATGAGGGATCGTAGCCCGCACAGTATGTAATCAAAGGACGAGTAAAGCGGTTTCGCATTAACCAATATGTGCGTCGCATTCTTAAGCATCCCGATTACCTAGGGCAAACAAAATCAAAATTCCTACAACGATTTCATCAGCTGTGCAACATGGTTCATCTAAGATTTTAATTCAAAACTCTATTTCCCATTATCATGAGTTACATCGGGTGGGGTTCATACGCCCCAACTCTTAAAAAATTAGCTAGACATGATTAAATTAAAAGAAAATATGGATTAAAAAGAAGAAAACATCATTAGTAATAAGAACTTAGAATTAAAGAATTAAATGATTGATAATTAACAAACCAAGGCAATTATGAACGAAGGAATGGAAAGAAATTACTTGAATTGCATATTCAAACTTGAAATCCTTATAGATAAACTTTTATTGAAATCTAGGGGTTTTTTTACCAAGTGAGAGAACTTTTTTCTCTCTCTAAAAACTAAACTAAAACTTCTTCCAAATTGGACCCCCCATTGGCTAAAAATAACTAGAAGTCAAATACATCACGAAAAATTCGGAGTTGTAGCTGAATCAAACTGTAAAATCAGAACAAGAAAATCAAGTTTATCCTCGACGGACCGGTCCTAGCCTTCAGTGGCGGATCGGTCCTCATTCAAATCCGAATCGATCCTTTTTTTTAGGAAATAGGATCGGTCCTCATTGTCAAATGTTCCAGTGAGTGATGAGGATCTAGATCGGTCTTTTTTTTAGAAATAGGATTGGTCCGCTATGTGATTTTTTCTGCTAGGTTTTGAGGATCCGTACCGGTCCTATTATTTTAGAAAACGGATTGGTTAGCATTTTCTCTTTAGGTTCTCTTAAATTTCTCTTCAATATCTCGCATCTTTATAACCCCGTAACTTCTTCCATGAAACTCGGAATTGGACGGCGTTTCTTCCTATGCACTCCTTGAATTGAGATCTTTAACTTTCATGTTGGGTCTTCTTCCGAATTTTGTATGGAAGTTATGCTTTTGCCTTTATGACTTTTCTTCTTTAACTTATTCCTTTGCTTTCACTTTATCCTTTCTTTCCTTAGAAATAAATACCTGTAAATGACCTGGAAAAAGCACAAAACTGGTAATACTATGTAGAGGGATCAGTAGCATAAAAATGAGATAATTCAAGAGCAATTACATTATTCGGGATGCTAAAAGATACTAAATTATGGAGTAATTTTGGAAGAATTACTGTCTAAACAATAGCTTAAGGTCCTCTTTGACGTTTTCAACCCTTCTTCCTTTGGATAAATGATCACTAGCAAGTTAGCCCTTGGTTAGGCAAGATTCATCATATAGAGTTGAGATAGTGTTGGCCCATCGGTAGGAGGGGCATGTGGAGCATGTTGATACTCTTTCGATAACCAAATAGGCTGAAGTATGGGTGGACCCATAGCGTGATGGAAGAGGACCTCGAGATCTTCAAGAATAGGGACCTAGTTTCGCTTCATCTCCTAAACCTCAATTTAAAGGTTTTTAATCTTGGCGGTAAGTTGGACTAGGACCATCATCAAATCAAGTTGCACATTCGGCACTTGGTCAATGTTCTCCATGGAAAGAGAGTGAAGGTGATATCCAAACTCGAAGGAAGTAGTGGGAGAACTGACGGATCTTCGAGGCAGTACTATGGAAGACTCAACCCATTATGTAGACAAGCCAAGGGAAAAAATTCAAATTTATTTTTGAAGTAAAAAGGGAAGAATCTTTTTGTAATAAAGAGGAAAATGTTTTTGACAAATTATTGGAAATGGAAGGAAAAAATATTTTTGGTATTTTTTTATAAAAGGGGGAAAATGTTTTTTGGTATTTTAAAAAGAGGGGGAAATGCGTTTTCGACTCTTTTGGTAAGGAATGAGGGGAAAATAAGAGAAGAGTTTCAGCATGATTATTATTATGTTTTCACTTGTGTAAGGTTTACTTAAATGCAAAAGAAACACCGGACGGGACTCGAGCCTGGGAAAAATTTCGTTTGAAAAATATGTAAAAACACGATTTTACTTGTTCCCAGGCTCATAGATAGGGTACCATTTTGTAAAAAGATCAAATCACACAAAATTTGGCGAGGCATGCTGACCCATTATTTCGGTAGAGCTTCGAGTAGCGACAATCTAAATATGAGTGCCCTAGTTTTGACGCCTATATGAGGGTATGTAGTTATTGGGTTAGTGAAAAGGTTACCCCCTTTGTCATGACTTCCACAATATACATCATGATTTTGAGGGAAATCAGTATGTGTGGGCAAGCCATTTTATATACCTGAGTATACTTGAATTGTCGCACTATATACCTCGTGGAGACAATAAGTGTGAGAGAGAATTCGATATACTCGACATATGTGAACACTCTCCCTTCTATATACTTTTATGTCATGACTTTGGTCAAGTGGTACCATGCGGGGGGAACCGTTTGATATATGTCAAATGTACTTGGCCAATGGAGGGTGATAGTCATATTGCTTAGGCTAACTACATCACAAAGTGACCCCCCGGTACGAGACAAACTTTTGTTCAATATCCATGCTCTTTGATGATGTAGTGTGCAAAATACATGATTCTTGATTAGAATATTAGGGAGAGAGTGTTTTTATTTGGCATAAGTACTATACTAATAAGGAAGAATGTAAAAGTACTATGAAAAGTAAATCTATCATGGAGGTTATATAGAGAATGGATATGTGAGAGTGAGTGATGTGTGAACATCTATAAGTGAGTGTGTGGTAGTGAAACTAAGCATGCACAATTTAAAAGTGGTGTGTGATAAGTTTGAATGAGCATAGATATATATAAGTGTAAGAAGTGGAGGTGTGTTATAGTGTCACCTAAGCATGGATATTCTAAGTTGTGTGTGAATCATGTGGATATAAGCGAGCTTATATAAAAGTGTAGTGTGAGGTGTACATGAAGTTTATTTAAAAATGTGTGAGTGAGGAGTGATATAAGCATGAGGTAGATATATACAAGAAATAATATAGGAGAAAAAGGGAACATGGAGGTAGGTGTATATGCACACAAGTAGAAAATGATAACACCCATGTAAACAGAGTCAAGACCTCTTAAGTCAGTCCCCAGCGGAGTCGCCACTTTGGCCATCCCCCCAATTTTGCCTCCATTTTGGGATCCGACGCTCATGCGCGGGGTTGGGGGGAGAGAAGGTCCCGCACCCATTTCTAGAAGAACTTCAGACATCGTAGATGTGGGGTAATGTAAAGATATGTAGTCGCCAGACTATTTTGCAAAAAATGAGCAAAATAGTATGTTGCCGCCTCGAGAGAGTGGCATCAAAGATGAACTGATGCTTATGAAACCAATAGTTTAGATGTTCAGGGGCTTAATAATGGAATGGGAAGGTGTTAGGCACATATCCCTCCCTTCTAGTCTCTCATGGGGTGATGGTACTATCTTCCTTAATTTCTAAGTGGAATATGTGTTCGTGTATATATAAATGGAGAACGAAATCGTTCGACTCATATAATGGAAGAGATAGAGTGAGGTCATCTAAAGGAATGTTCCCAAAATAATAATCATAAAATAGTATGTATGCGCTTATCAAGATATTGATCGTTATAATGGAATGCTAATATTTTTTAGATAAAATGCAAATAAGAATCACAAGTATGTTATGTATGAGTAATGTATGGATAAAATGAGGGAAAGATGAAAATATGAAAATAAGGAAATTAGAAAACTAGACTCAAGTCTCGTTTTTTAGCCCGAAACACCTACATAGCTTATGAAGGCATCAAAGTCCACGTAGTTCGCATGCATCACAAGTGAGGGGTTTATCCCATAAATTCAAATGGGAGTTTATTATGTGTGTGTGTGTGTGTGCGCGCGCGCGCGCGCGGTAAAAAAGATATTTTTGGTTTGGAGAAAATGTGGTGAATAATTGCATCGGAATTTATAGGTGTAACTCTATTTTTCTTTATTTTTGTTTTTTTTTTAGAAAATAAAGTATGTGAAATATAACAAATAAAGGATGAGATGTTAATGTGTATGATCTAAAATAATAAACTAAATTTAACTAATGCAAAAATAAAGAAATTTAGAGAGAGAAAAAAGGGTATTTGGATTTTCTTTGGAGACTTGAGTCTTGATATTGATCCTTGATGAGTTTTCTTGCAAGTTGAGATGAATATTGGCTGAGAGAGAAGGAGACTTTTTTTAAATTGGGAATGAAAATCATGGGAATGAAATATGGAAAGGAATTTCACACCAGGGAACTTCGCTAATTACAGAAGAATGTTGTTGAGATAACTAATATTGATGGTTTTGAGGTGTACCTTGGAAGTGATATCATGCCCTCCTTATATAAGGTAGGGTAAATACTGATTGACATAGTTCTATCCCTGCCAATCCACATGTGATCCTAGACACACTTCCGATATGCAGGGAAATGAACCTGCGAGTTGGTAGTCTTATGCAGATTTTTTTGAAAAATGATCATAGAACGCAATTCATAAATCAAAACCGCACATAGGGCATACTGTTAGAATGGTAGTTCAAAGACCTTTAATATTCCTTAGGCCTCTCTCGGGTCCGGGAGTTAACTTCAGGTCAAATGAGGCTTGGAAGTTCCCGTCGGTCTTTTGGGCAAGAGATCGTCCAACGGTAATGGATCGTTCATCCAAACTGCAAGACTGAATTACGCACGGAGTGAACCATTAGAAAGTTTATGGGAAGGAATTCAATGTTCCAAAGAGCTTTGCTTCGTTCATAGAGTTGAATTTGGTCAAACCGGGCTCATAAGACCCCCATGACCTTTCGGAGTAAAATAGATCGTTCATCCTTACCGTAAAGTTGATTCATGCATGAGACAAACCTTGCTAAAGGTTATTTAATTACCTTAAAATATTCATTTATTCTCATTTGATCTTAAGAGTTGACTTTACTTAAACAGGGCCGAAGAGTGCCCGGTGGCCTCTAGATCAGTTTTTGGGGAAAATAGATCGTTCCCCCAAATAGTATATCATTTTTCACATAGGGTGGACACTCAGAATGAGGTATCGTTTATCTTTGAGGATTAATTTAAATTTTTCTCTGATGGTGAAGTTGATTGGGGTCGAATCGTGGCCCAACAGCTTAGTGGCCTCCAAATTAATTTTTGATAGTAAAATGGTCCGTTCTTCTGAACCATTACACCATTTCATGCATGGGGTGGACCATTGGAAAGGGTATTCATACCCCTTTAAAGATTCATTTATCTTTCATTCTTGTGATGGAGTTTATCAGAGTCAAACGAGTCCCGGGAGTGCCTAATGGCCACTAGATCAATACTCGTAGTATGATCTAAGGTTTATAGTGAACTGGGGAGATGCTAGGGTCCTACAGAGAGACTTAGGTGGTCCTAGAATGTGGTGTCTACAATACTAATTTAATAAGATTTACAAGTTTAAAAACAATTATTTTGAAAAACTCAAAGTTTTGGAACAAGAGAAAAGTGATTTGACTCTTGAACTTGAAAAGGTGAAGAAAGAAATTCTTGTTTGTGAAGGTTCTTAAACTGAACCTGAGAAGATATTTGAGTCTTTGAAAAATTAATTTAACTTGTTCAAAAGTTTGAAAAATAAGTCATCTTCTTCTCAAGTTAATACATCAAGTGAATGTTATAACATGATTCAAAGGATACTCACTCCTTGATTTTAAACAAAAATGGGAAGAAATAAAAGGTAAAAGAGAATGTTTATTTTGAAAAAAAGAAGATTGATAAAAAAATTCAAAGGATCATACAAAATCATTCTCTTTAACATTCTTTCATAATCAAGCACATTTGGAATCCTTTTGTTATAAATTATTAAAGATTAAAAGAAAAAGTGCAGTTGTAGTTCCTTGAGTTTTGAAACGGGAGATTATTTTTTTCTCGGAGATGTCTCTAATAGAAAGAAGTTTATAAGACATCGTAATGATAAATAAGAACTTTGCCATATGTTTGGCATCATTTGTATGGTAAGAAATTTGAGAGGATGGTTTACAAAAATGGAAATGGGTGTTAATTCTATGGTGAGATGAATAATGTTGGTCATTTTTGTTTTAAAAGAAAGGGGATTAAAATATTTGGTTTGAAAACCTAAGAAATGGCAAAGAAGATTGTGAGAATGAAGGTTTCCTATTGTACATATTTTAGGGTACAAGGACATACCATTCAAGATTTTAGGTGCTTGAGAGTGAGAAACAGTAGGTTTATTGACAATAGGAAGGAAGTTCTTCGAAGAGATCCTATTGATGAACCTAGAGATGTAGGTGACTTGACAAGAATGATGAATTTTTTTGTGAAAAATAGGGGTGAGTATAGACATATTTTTCCTAACCTAGATGATGATGCTGGAAACAGCACCACCCTTCAAGGTGTTGGTGAGCTCAATTCAATGTTAACAATTGCAGCACAACGGTGCATACACATATAGTAGAAGGAGGTGAGGAGAAGAGGATTCACACCGGAATATAAGTGGTTCAGCCAATTAGGCCTACATCCACTGTGAAAATGTATGATATGTATCACTGTATGAGGGCTCTAATGGCCATAGATACAAACTCTCAAGCTTTCTCCCTCTACTATGTATTTAGACAGAGTTTCAACTAGGGTTGATGATTTTGGATCCTTTTCAAAGTAGTGGATGACATCTATATATATAGCCTGGGGGTGTAATGTACCCCCAAGCATGCAATGAGTATGTGCGTGAGGACCAAACCAGTATGAGAATGACACATGGTTGATCTCATATAGATAAGGATGAGCTCAATATTCCCTCTCGTGGGGGGAATGATTCGGTTATAACTGATTTGTGTACACGTATTCCTAGCCCCACATATGGACAAAAGAGCTCGGCCATCTGTGATTGGTCACAACCTCGGCCTGGAAGAGGACGAGGTGGTGACCTTGGCTAAGTGGGAGAGCCGAAGTATGACATGTTGAGCTATGACTTCGGCCTGGGATGAGGTAGTGGTGGCAAAGCAGCAATTTTGGGCGATCCATAGCTGAGATTGATGTCGATGATGGGTAACCTCTTTATCTTTCGAGACGAGGTTGTAATCCTTGGAAGACCAGGTGGTCAACCTTCCCTGGATCATGGGTGACCTCACTTGCTGAGGTAGCAGGAACGTCAGCTGCTCCATAGCCGACCTCTCTTGGGACGAGACCGCTGGTTGATGAGTCCAAGGTCCCTCTAACATCTGTTATATCCGTGGCTAAGGTTGATGTCTCTGAGCCGAGGGGTACATTCAGGTCATATCAATCACCCCCTAACCCTTAGTTATGTGTGGGAGAAGGTGACTATGGGATCTACAACTCCGAGGTCCTTTTGCTTTGTACTAATATTCCTTTTTTGACACTTGTCAATTACTGAAGTGGCTTCCGTGCCTGACAAGGGTAATGATGTTGGTTGTCTCTTGGGCTCCCAAGGCAATGATGGGCCTTGGGAAGTGTGCACTCACACTTAAGAGTTTAAACCGTATTTTTCTTTTCTTTCTTACTCATTTCTCTCATTCTCCTGATTCAACTATTTCTGTAATTCTCTCTCTCTAGAAGAGGTCTCGTTTGAAGTTGCATTGGGTGGTCATTCCTTGCAATATCTTCCTTCTTCCTTACCACTTTTCTTCAGGTATCTTCTACCATCGTTTCTTCCTTATTTTTCATGCCTTCTTCTTTTTTTGCATTTTCCAGTGAGCTTAAAGAGGTTCCAATGAGATTATTAGTTTTCCGGTGACACTGTTCTTATTGTTCTTGGTAGTTGTTGTTCAAAGTTTGATAGTTTGATCTTTGATCCCATTTTGCCAATCCTGTTTGTTATTTTGGAGAGTTATAGTGTAGGGTCTGCCTCATATGCTCAGACCCCTTTACCAACTCTTAGAAGAGTTCCCCTCTCTTAGAGAGAAGACCTTAGAGAAAATTAGGCAAATAGAAAGAGTGCAAGATGAAGCTCGTAGGTCAGAGGAATTCCCCCTCAGGCCTATCTTTCCACCACCTCTGAAGGTCATATACCCTGAACCAACCGAACCAGTTAACCAAGTAGAGGTCCAATTTGAACCTTCCCCAATGTCGGAGTCTGAGTCATCCACCTCAGACCCTATGTCTGTGGACTCCTTCCAAGAGGCCATGGACTGCTTAAATCAGCAAGATTAGGTCCCTGATCAGGCAGAGGCTTCTAGTTGGGCCCTGTCTCACAAAAGTTTAAGCACATCAACCTCTTCCTCAGGGGTTGAAATTATTGGACCAAGTGTGGTTGTTCCTTTGATTCTTGAAGCCATTCCTCTATTGGAAGTTACAGGGGCTGAGTTCGCTTAAAGGTTTCAAGGTGATGCCCCAACCTCTGCTCTGGACGATGTTGAGCTAGATGATGATGATGGTGTTGAGAGTGATGTTGATACCTCTGAGGTGACCGAGATTGAGAGTATAGTCAATGATTTCGACCTTCTGGCCTTCAGATATCTATATTCCATAAGTCCCTCTATAAAACTCAGGAGACCTCCGAGGGAAGAGAGGGCTTATGACGGCCGAGATGGGGAGATCTGCCTATATGAGCAGATGTTCAAGTTGGGATTTTGTCTGCCCATCCATCTCATCATCAGGGATATATTGGCCTACATTAACTTGGATACTTCCCAATTGTCACCCAATGCTTGGAGGGTGATAATTGGAGCCATTATCCTATAGAGGGTTTTCCATCACTCAGACCTTCCTGTCTAAGTCTCTATAGGGTGCTATGTCCATTTATCTTTGAGAAACCATCCGAGCTATTATCATTTCTTAGCTCGAAAGCCAAAGAAAAAGATGCTTCAGATTACCCAAACCTCAAACCATAACTGGAAGCCACGTTACTTCTTTGCATCAGGGCCATGGGAATTTGGTCCATGTGCCCCCTCTTCCTCATTAGAGCCGAGGATACCCCTGAGGTGGGGAAATGTTACAATGGCTGCTAGGTCCAACCCTGGGCTAAGCCAAAACAATCTTAAGAAGGTCAAAGACCTTCAGGACCAGGGAGAGCATGGTCTGCTTGTCAAATTCGAGCACCTGATGATCCCATATTATCTCTCTGAGACGGGGCTTGGGGGAGTCCTCTAACAGAGCTTCGTAAGTGTATTTTTATTACAAAAAGTTATCCCTCTGAATGTATGTATATCTGATTTTCTAACTGAGACCTTTCTATCCTGTATAGTGCCCAAAAGGAATATTTGACGAGTTCTGGGAGATGGCAACTCCAAGTCTAACGAAGCTCGTCAAAAAGGAAGGATTGAATGATCCTCCTCCCCCTCCTTCCACCTCGAGGGCTGAGGCCACCAAAAAGAGGAAAGTTGTTGACCCTACCCCTGAGGATCAGAGGCAGAAGAAGAAAGGGGGACCATGCCATCCCTATTTCTTCTGAGGATGCCTTGATTGCTCGTCTTGAGCAATTAAATATTGGTGATAGTGTTATTGGCCAAAGTATGAAGGCCTTGGATTCTATCGGCGGTGTCATGACCGAGTCTGACAAGCACTTTTTTGGTTCCTGGGTAAGCCCCTTATAGTTGAATTCTCTCTTCACCGTACTATTCATGTAAGACTTTTAACTCTTTTTTCTGAATTTATTCAAGTGTAACATCAACATCGAACCATATCACATTTTAGACTGACATCTATGCAAATGTTCTGCAGGGTATCCTTACCATGCATCACTATGTTAATTGGACCTTGGGGAAGCTTCCTCTGATTGAGAAGGGCCAAGAGGCCGAGAAGAATGAATCCACCTTGAACGCCGAAGTGGAGCATCTGAAGGCTGCTCTAAAGAAGGCCAAGAATAAGGTGAAGGGATTGCAAAAGGATATGGAAAAGAAGAGGGACTATCATAATACTTCCATGAAGACTCAAGCTGACTCTCTTCAGAATAAAGTCGATGTGGCTGTCAAGGTTGCCTTAGATGATGCCTCAGAGAAGATCTTGGAGGAGTACAAGGTCCTTAACGAGTTTGTCAACTTCAGCTTTGAATATCTGGAGAGAGGGGTCAAGGCCACTGGTAAATGGGCCACAATGAAGGAAAAAGAGTCAGTAAGCCTTGTAGCCGCTAACTTCATCGGCCTGGGTTATGCCGATCCCAAGTTTGCTCAGGACTTGTAGGAGGTTGAAGAGGAGTGTAGTACTTCACCCATCGAGACTGCCCCTCAAGGGGACACCATTACTAAAGATGTTGGTGCTCAAGATGAGGGGGTTGAAGTAGACACCCTGAGGCTGCGAACACTTAAATTTTTGTGAAGCTTTGAGCAATCTTTTGTAACTCTTTATTGTAACCTCTAATAAACACTATTAATTTATATCTTTGCATTTTCTAACTTAATCTGTCAACCTCTGAGGAGGGCTTTTGCTTCATCTCTTGTTGAATTATTTATTGGATGATTTTCTTTTCCTTGCAATGTATGTTCAGTTTTCAAGTATCAATACAATGATATCTTTGTTGAGTCAAATGAATGGTTTTTAAGGTCTGAGGTCACCTAAGTATGATGTATGACCTCAGACCTTGTCACCAAATCATAATGTTATAAGGTATGAGGTCCTCACCTAAGATGTTATCCTCATAAATAATTTTCACTAAATAAATGATGTTAAGGGCCTGAGGTCATCCAAGTATGATGTCTGACCTCAGACCTTGTCACCAAATCATGATGTTATATGGTTTGAGGTCATCACCTAAGATGTTACCCCTATAAAATTTTCACCAAATTAATGATGTTAAGGGTCTGAGGTCATCCAAGTATGATGTCTAACCTCAGACCTTATCACCAAATCATGATGTTATAAGGTCTGAGGTAATCACCAAAGATGTTATCCTCATAAATAATTTTCACCAAATAAATGATGTTAACGGTTTGAGGTCATCCAAGTATGATGTCTGACCTCAGACCTTGTCACCAAATCCTGATGTTATAAGGTCTGAGGTCATCACCTAAGATGTTACCCCCCTAAAATTTTCACCAAATTAATGATGTTAAGGGTCTGAGGTCATCCAAGTATGATGTCTGACCTCATACCTTATCATCAAATCATGATGTTATAAGGTCTGAGGTCATCTCTTAAGATGTTATCCTCATAAATAATTTTCACCAAATAAATGATGTTAAGGGTTTGAGGTCATACAAGTATGATGTTTGACCTCAGACCTTGTCACCAAATCATGATGTTATAAGGTTTGAGGTCATCACCTAAGATGTTACCCACATAAAATTTTCACCAAATTAATGATACTAAGGGTATGAGGTCATCCAAGTATAATGTCTGACCTCAGGTCTTATCACCAAATCATGATGTTATAAGGTCTGAGGTCATCACCTAAGATGTTATCCTCATAAATAATTTTCCCACTAGAGCGCAATGAACCAAGAATTGACATGGAAACTGATCTTCTCATTAATAATATATTCCTAAGATGATACATTTACACACTCTCTTGCAACATCATATGTAATACTTTTTTAGATGATCAGCATTCCAGTGATTGGAAAAATGTTCCCCTCGAGGTTTTCTAGCCTGTAGGTTTTAGGTACAACCTTCTCAATTAATCTGTAAGGACGATGCCAATTTGGGTGGAGCTTGTTCGCCTTCTGTATCGTCTTCTTCAGCACCAGGTCCTCTACAATGATGGGCCTTGATGTTACCCTTTGATTGTAGAACTTTGATGTTCTATGGTGGTAATCTGCTTACTTGACTTCTGCGTCCTCCCTTTTCTCTTCAATCAAGTCTAGGTTGAGTCTTTTTTCCTCTCCATTCTTCTTGGGGTCGTCGATCTGAACCCTATGAGTAGGGAGTCCTACCTCTGTAGGTATGATGGCCTCTAAGCCATGTTATAACATAAATGGGGTCTCCCCCGTAGGTGTCCTAGTCGTCATTCTATAGGCCCACAAAATAGCATAAACCTCTTCAGTCCATCTTCCCTTAGCCTCTTCCAACCTCTTCTTGATCCCATCGAGGATTGTTTTATTGGTGACTTCGGTCTGACTGTTTGCCTGAGGTCGTCCAGGAGAAGAGAAAAATTTCTTTATCCCAACTCTTTCACAGTAATTTTCTAGGGAAGAATTCTTGAACTAGGTTCCGTTGTCCGAAATGAGGGTATTTAGGAGGCCATCTCTGTATATGATGTTCTTCCAAATTAAGTGGAAGGTCCTTTGCTGTATAATCATGATCATCGGTTAGCCTTGCTAATGCGTCTGCATGATTGTTGTTTTGCCTAGGTATTCTCTTCATCTTTACCTCTTCGAAGCCTTGCAGTATTGTTCTCACCCTCTTCAGGTATTTTTCCATCCTTTCGTCCTTGGCCTCATAAACTCCGAACACTTGATTAACAACCAACCTTGAGTCACTGTGAAGGAGAAGTCATCTTGTACCAATGGTCCTTGCCAAGGAGAGGCCTGCTATTATGGCCTCGTATTTTGATTCATTGTTTGACGCCTTAAAGTTAAACCTTAGGGCATATTTGATGTTAGTACCATCCTGGGCTGAGAGTATTAACGCCGCACCGCTCCCACTTTTGTAAAAAGACCCATCGACAAAGAAGTTCCAGATGTCTCTATCTGATGATAATCCACCTTCTAACATTATTCCTTATCTGAAGAGGTATCGGTCTTCCTCATTCTCAGCCACTCTGTTCCTGATCCCCCTAGATACAACCTCTTCCGAATCTCGGAAGATGTTCACATTTGACCCTTCTGTAGTTTCTTGATTATTCTCAACTTCGACCTCTTCACATGTGAACTCTGCGACAAATTCTGTAAGCGCCTGCCCTTTGATGGCCGTCCTAGGCTGATAGGTAAGGTCATACTCCCCTAGTTCAATGGCCCACGCCATCAATCTTCCTGACTTCTCAGGTTAATGAGGACTTGTCTTAATGGGGAGTCCATGAGGACGACCATAGAATGGACTTGAAAATAGGGCTTCATCTTCCTTGAAGCGTGTATCAAGGTGTATGTCAACTTTTCCATCCAAGGATAATTCCTCTCGGTGCCCTAAAGGGCTTTACTATTGAAGTATATGAGCCTTTGGATCCAAACGTCTTCCCGTACTATGGCCGCACTTATAGCTGATTCAGTGTCCACTAGATAAACAAACAGCCTCTCTCCCACTATTGGCCGAGATAAGATCAAGGGAGACCCAAGGTATGACTTGAGTTGATCAAAAGCCTCGCCAAACTCTTTGTCCCACTCAAAGTCCTTTCTAAACACCTTATAGAATGGAAAACACTTGTCGGTCTCCCTGAAAACAAATCTATTGAGCGCAACCACTCTTCCAGTGAGCCTTTGAACGTCCTTGATACTCGTAGGTGTCTTCATGTTGAGCAAAGCCTTGATTTTCTCAGGGTTTGCCTCTATTCCTTTTTTATTGACGATGAATCCAAGAAACTTCCTAGCTCCTACCCCGAAGACACACTTTGCCGGGTTCAGTTTTATCCTGTACAGGTCCATGGTATTGAAGGTCTTTTCCAAGTCGTCCACGTGAGTGCAGGCCTTTAAGCTCTTCGTCATCATATTGTTTACATACACCTCCATGGTCTTGCCTATTTGGTCTTCGAACATCTTATTACCCAGACGTTGATATGTTGCCCTAGCATTTTTCAATCCGAAGGGCATCACCTTGTAGTAATACGTCCCTTTGTCAGTAATGAAGGCTGTCTTTTCTGGGTCTTTAGCATCCATGAAGCTCATGAGCTCATGTCCTACAGTTACATCTACCATCTGGTCGATCCGCGGTAGGGGATAGTTGTCTTTTGGGTAAGACTTGTTCAGGTCAGTAAAATCTACACACATTCTCCATTTCCATTGGCCTTGGGCACAATGACTGCATTTGATAGCCACTCCGGATACATCACTTCCCTGATGAATTCAGCCTCTTCCAAATTTCGGACCTCTTCTCGGATGATGTCATGCTTCTCCATGAAGTATACTCTTCATCTCTATTTGATTGGCTTAGCATCCTTAGTCACATTCAACTTATGACACATAACTTTAGGGATGATGCCTGGCATGTCTGCGTGACTCCATGTGAAGACACTCTACATCTTCCTCAGAAAGTCTACCAGCTCTTCCATGATTTCTGCCTTTAAGGCTTTGCAGACCTGGACGGTTTTTTTTGGCTCGTCCTCATTGAAGACGATGGATTCTACCTCTTCTGCGGCCTCTCCTTTCTTTAACTTTGTTTCATCTCTAGGGTCAAGCGTATCGATGTTATAAGTGGTAGTTGCTCTCTTATAAGCCTCTTTCTCTTTAGCTGAGTTGAAGCAGCATTCTCGTGCTATGGTCTGGTCACCCTGCACTTCCCCTACCCCATAGGGGGTCGAGAATTTTAGCATCTGGTGGACCGTTGACGTATGACTTCAAACTCCTTAAGGTCTACTCTTACTATGATAAGTTTATAGGCCGAGAAGACATTTTCGTCCATAATGAAAAAATTGATCATCCGTGTTAACCTCATAGGCCACTTATCGCCCATTCGTACGCCCATCTCATACATGCCCAGCGGATGGACCTTTTCATCGCTAAACCCCATTAACGGATGATGATATGGTACCAACCCAGCTCTGCTCAGACCTAGGCTTTTGAAGTAGGGACAGAACATCACATTTGCTGAACTTCCCCCGTCTACAAGAATTCTTTGCACCTCACATCCATGAACTCTTGTCGTGATCAGCAAAGGTCATCATGTGGAGCTAGGATGCCTTTGAAGTCAAGTCGGGAGAACCCAACTACGAGAGTGTCCATATCTTCCTTCTTTCTCTTCTACGTAGTCTCGAAAGATGTCAAGTTTACCACTTCAAGTTTGGCCACTAATTTGGCCTCTACCACATGAGCTTTTCTATCAACAACCTCAGATCCATCCCCCGTAAGTCCTATGCATATGCTGCTAATGCCAAAGGAGATCATATCAACCCTCTTCACTAGGGTGTTGTCATCTTTTGGTGAGAGGTCCGGATCGTCCTTATCATCGTCATCCGTGCCATTGTCTCTTCTTGATGTGGTGTCCTCACGATATTTTCGTGTCTCTTCTTTTTGGGGTCTTCCCTTCCCCTTTTGGGAGCTTTACCATCAACATATTTCCTCAACTTTCCTGACTTCAACATCTTCTCGATCTCATCCTTCAAGGCGAAGCACTTATCTGTTATATGGCCATGGTCTTGGTGGAATTCACACCATAAGTTCTGGTTCCTCTTATGTGGAGGAGCCTTCAACTTCTCTGGCCATCTTAGGGATCGGTCATTCTTGATATCATTGAGGAATTGTTCTCAACTAACCGTAAGAGGGGTATAACGCGCAAACTTATCATCAACTGAACTCTTCTTTCCATCCTTCTTTCTTTGGAACTTTTCGTTGCCACCGCAGTTCTCATCCTCATACTTAGCGGCCATGGCCTCTTCAGCGTTCATGACCTTCCTCGCAGTTGCCAATAGCTCCGCCATGGACTATGGAGGGTCTTCCGTAAGTTTCCATAACAACTTTCCCTTCTGAATACCTCCTGTGAGGGAAGTCATGGAAATATTCTCTTCGTAGTCTTCAACCTCAAGTTTTTCTTTGTTGAACCTGGCAATGTACTCTCTTAGACTCTCATGCTTGCCTTGTTTGACGTACAACAGATGTGTGGTCTTCTTTGGGGGTTTTACCCCAAAGAAGAAATTATGAATGAACCGTTGGATCAAGCCCTTAAACTTCTTAATTGAATTCTTTAGAAGAGAAGTAAACCAGATGTGCGTTGCTCCTATCAAAGTCCCGGAGAAGGCACGACATTTCATATCATCTGGTATAGAATTGATGTCCATCGTCGACTGATACATCTCAATGTGATGTACAGGGTTGGTGCTATCGTAATACTTGGGAGTTACTGTAGGTGGATTGAACTTAGCTGGTGTAGGGAAGATTACTATCTTATCCATGAACGGGGAGCCCTCTGAGAAACCTCTTTGTAGTGGATCTCGACTTTTGATGAGGTCTCCTATCTTGTCCTCAAGATTTTGGATGCAGTCATTCCATGGTCTTGCAACGTCATCCCGGCCAAGTTTATCCCCTACCACCTCCAAGGGGTGGACCGAGGGTTCCCCAGCCACGGCACAACGCCTTTTGTTGACCTCTTCTTGGTCTCTTCCTCATCCCGGTTGGGTTCAACATTGCCTCTCTTCCTTTTGTGAGCCTTCTGCACTTCTCGACCTTGACAACCTTTTTCTTAGGTCGTTTACTAGGACCTGCCTTTCAAAGGCTGACCCTCTACTCAGTCGATTAAAAGTTGATCCTCGTTGTTGGATTTCATCACCCCTTCGACCTCCACAACCTTGGCTCCGATTGGAAGGACGAACTGTGTTGTTTAAAACCTCATATGGCTCCCAACAGTCTTCTCGAACGTCTTTCGCCTTTAGATTATCATACCTATCCACAGGGCAAGGGTTTCCTTGCCTCCCCAGGTGCAAGCTCCTAGGATCAGCAACGTTCATCCTCCGCTGGGGTGTACGCTGGTCTTTCCATGGTGCCTGGGTGGTCCCATGGCATCATGATAAGGCTGAGCAGTCGCTGGGGTGATCATCTCCGGTGAGACTCCAGGTGGCCTCATCATATTTTGGCTGAGTTGTGCAAATTGCTCCTATACTGCTTGTTTCATCGCAGCCAAAGACCTCAAGGCTGCGGCCACCTCCGCCATTTCGAATTGGGGCGGTGCCTGGCTGGAGCTGGGTCCTCCCGCACCAGGTAGCGAAAGAGGTGGTGGTAATTCCGGTGCCATGTGTTAACACAAAAAGAGCTATAGTAAGCGAGCTAAATACCTTACAGGCCCTCTTTCAATGGTGAAACAGCTCCGCACAAATGGGGGAGGTCTGGCTCACCACTAGAGTCTCCGGTGAGGTTGAGCGAATAAAGATGAGGAGACAGCTTCTCATTCCCACAGACGATGCTAAAATGATGATGATGCTGGAAACAGCACCACCCTTCAAGGTGTTTGTGAGCCCAATTCAATGTTAACAATGGCAGCACAAGGGTGCATACACATATAGTAGAAGGAGATGAGGAGAAGAGGATTCACACCGGAATATAAGTGGTTCAGCCAATTAGGCCTACATCCACTGTGCAAGTGAATGATATGTATCACTGTATGAGGGCTCTAATGGCCATAGATACAAACTCTCAAGCTTTGTCTCTCTACTATGTATTAGACAGAGTTTCAGATAGGGTTGCTGATTTCGGATCCTTCTCAAGGTAGAGGATGACCTCTATATATAGTGCCTGGGGGGTGTAGTGTACTCCCCAATCATTCAATGAGTATGTGCATGAGGATCGAACCAGTATGAGAAGCTGATCTCATGTAGATAATGACGAGCTCAATATTCCTTCACGTGTGGGGGGGGGGGGAATGATTCGATTATAACTGATTTATGTACACGTGTTCCTAGCCCCACATATGCTCAGAAGAGCTCGGCCATCTGTGATTGGTCACAAACTCGAATTGGAAGAGGACGAGGTGGTGACCTTGGTTCAGTTGGAGAGTCTAAGTATGACATGTTGAGCTATGACGTCCGCCTGGGCTGAGGTAGTGGTGGCAAAGCAGCAATGTCGGCCGATCCTTAACCGACATTGATGTCGATGACGGGTAACCTCTTTATCTTTCGACCTGAGGTTGTAACCCATGGAAGACCAGGTGGACAACCTTCCCTGGATCATGGGTGACCTCACTTGCTGAGGTAGCAGGAACGTCGACAGCTCCATAGCCGACCTTTCTTGGGACGAGACCGTTGATTGATGAGTCCAAGGTTCCTCTAACATCATCTATCTCTATGGACGAGGTTGATGTCTCTGAGCCGAGGGGTACATTCAGGGCATATCCCTAGACACTACACATAACTTCCAAGGACTAGGCAAAAGAATCCTATGATGGATAGGAGATAGATACTAAGGGTAGGTAGTGTTTTGCCCAGGAATGCACCTAGAAAGAAGGTTGAGATTGATTCCCCTCAAAGAAAGTTTGTAATGAAAGAGGTGAAGTTTGTTACTCCCATTGATCCTAGAGATGCAACACCCAACATTATTTAGGTAGATAGTTTTCTACGATGACTAGATTCTTGTAGGTTTCCATTCCTAGTTCATTCTTGATTTGTGGAGGAAACAAATCTTTGTGGATGAGAGAATTCCATTTAGTATTATTTTTCCATGTTTTGGTAAGATTTAAATGCATATTTACATTTTCATGCATCTCCTTCCTATTCTGTTTATCTATTAAACATGGTTTTTGTAAATTCGTGCATCATTCTTATTTAAAATTCTAAAAAGTTTTTCAATTTATTTATTATTGTGATTATGGGATTAAGTCTTTGATTCTTATTTATTTTGTGGTATATTTAACTTGAATGATGATTAAAAGTGAATTTTAAATCATTTGGTTGAAAATGCTAATTGTTTTATTTGTGAGGTTAAGATTCATTTTGAAAAATCATGATTGACAAATTTTTTGATGTCTTTGGTATTGATTTCACACTACCTGAGGACATGCATACCGCTTGTTGCAAATGATTATACTTATGTGATTACTGAGTTAAGTGCTTGATTTGATCATGATCGAATCCCAAGATCTAATTGGTTTTATCAATTTCTGTGTTCCATGTATGATATATTTTAGTCATTCGTACTATGAAGGAGTTGAAGAAGGACCATTTTCAAAAACGTTGATAAGGGCTACCATTAGAGCGATTACACACAATTTGGAATTTTAAATGTTTTAGGGTAGGTGTCATATAGGTGTGTGAAAATCCAATAAATGGAAAAAGCCAATATGTTGAAAAGATCCACAAGCAAAGATCTTAAACTGTCAAATAAGCCCAAATAGGGCATAAATTTTCAAAAATAAAAATTGATATTTAGACGGCATTCAAAATAATTTCAACAACATATATTTGAGGGAGTAAAATGGTCAGAAACAACAATTTTTAGATCAAAAAATATTGATGGAACCATTATTTTTAAGCACCATTTGTAATGATTACATGATTGGATTATATGTATTCATGTTTACTGTGTATCCATATATGTCACATGAATCATACCATGATTGATATTACAATGATGAAAAATATTAATTTGGTGAGAATTTTATACCCTGTATCTTGAATTTATTAAGATTTGAATTGAATGTGCTTTTAATTCATGTTTTAGTCAAGATTTAAATGAAATCCATGTGTCAAATCAAATTATCAAGTGTGCCTAATCTCTATCACACTTTACATTCTTTGTGTTTGCATTTGTAGATACGTGTGTGTGAGTTTTTTTATTGTAAACTATTCTTTGCTTTTTCTCAACATTTTTTGTTATTTAAGTAAAAAATGAATGATCTCTCATGCATTTCATTAATTTATACTATTGGAGTTGACATTTTTGGAATTCAGGTGTTTATCTTAGAAATTTTCTTGATTTATTGGATTTTTCTTAAAAAATCCACTGTTTTGTTCGTACGGCCACATTTTTTTATCGTTTTGAGGGTCATTGTGTGCACGGTTAATTCATGTCAGTCGCACGAATGTTGATGGGACTATAAGGGTTTTGGTTATTTCAATTGATCATTCCAAACAATATCTAAACCTTAAGCCCTATCGAAAATACCCCTGGAGTGATTTTTTTTATCTTGCATGTTGTGTTAAGTAGAATTTGAGAAATTATTTGTCGGCGATTGATAAAGGCCCTAGATTTTCAAATTTGTGTCATTTCACTTCATTTCAGGTTGGTAATTCACTAAAAACTTGTTGGTTCCTGTTGATTTACTTCTTTAAAGTGATTTTGAGTTATAGATATCATCGTAAGTGCTACATTTTGACTCTTGGAGGTTTATTTGGAGATTTAGGATTATATATTTGTGGGTTCTATAGATTTTGCAATTTCATCCCTAGTTTTACAATTCGTTCATGTTACTTGCCATATTTCTATGATATGGTGAGATAAAATACACAAGTGATGAATAAGATTCGTGTTCCTAGTGGTTCGGGTAAGACTTCTCAAGTGCTAGAGTAACCATCGACCTTTGTCTTTCTAAATGTCATAGACAATACCCGCATGCCTTGATGATTATTCCATCCAACACAGTTAATGTCTCAAGGATTTTGTTTACTACAAATGGTTCTCCTCTTACAGATATTTTCATGTTATGACCGATTATCATAACGAGATATGTAGGCTTAGAGAACCATGTGACGAGCGAGGAGTAACTGTATATTATGTCATTGATTGGTGTGATTACAAAGAGTCACTTTTAGTTAGACCAAACGGTTCGGCCAATGCTAGCTTAGTTTACGAGTTCTATGTGAACATAATCATACCACACGATACCACACATTTTGTGCATTCATTTGTTCATGATGTTTCTATTCAACT
This sequence comes from Sambucus nigra, assembly GCA_949130495.1. Lineage (NCBI taxonomy): Eukaryota > Viridiplantae > Streptophyta > Magnoliopsida > Dipsacales > Adoxaceae > Sambucus > Sambucus nigra. The sequence continues at coordinate 274,749,864 of OX422215.1, read as the reverse complement.
TAATGGTGATTCCCATAGTACTCATATAGGTATAGAGCATCATCTTGATGAGACCAATTAAGAGGTTTATTATGAGCATGAGGTTACACATGATCGTGTTGTATATTTTTAGTGGGTTTTCTGTCTACATGGGTGCATTCATTGTTTCTTAATACAGACATGGATAGGCATTATTCTTTACTCCATTTCTTGGTTATTGACAACCTTAAGTCCCGAAGTCGCACTCGGGTCTTCTTATTACACATTGGTAGATTGATATATGCTTTAGCTCATGGTCAGGCAATAGATTATCCTAGGCTAGTTATTTAGACCATGAGGAGGTCATGCTTTGATATTGGAGATGTGTCATTACCCTATGGGAGGATGATCATAGGCTACCTATATTCATTAGGGTCCCTTGATTTCTTAACAGTGATGTTTCCCCTATTATTATATCTATATTCGTGTTCGATAGGTCAGACTACACGTCGTCCAGCTTAACAGTGCATTGACCTGAATGCACTAGAACCAACTCCTTCCCCAACACCTCATCTTATACCCCATGCACATGCACATTAAGTTAGAGAGATTTCGTAGTAGCTCAATTTATATACATGAGAGGCCAATTTTGTGACGTCATGGATGATATGGTGGGCTTCTAATTGTATTTTTAAATGATTCATCGAGAGTATGTCAGCTTATGCACTGCCATTACATTTATTGCTAGATATTTAAGACGATCCGATCTTTGTTGCTGATTTTTCTACTATTTTTCCACCACTAGTTTCTACTCATCCAAATATTCCACATATGGATGTTAATGATGATAAGGATGATAAGGACATTGATGATGATGGAGATGTCGAGTATGATGATATGCATGATGATGATTAGAGATTTTGTTTTTGTCTTTATTTTCATATTACTCATTTCATAGTAATGTTTATGCTCATTTGATAGTAATGTATGTGGTACTTAGATACTTTTGGTATGCATATTAATATTCGTATATTTCTTGTTGGTTCTCTGTTACTCTTGTGGTAGTTTTATGGATATTTGGGTGGTTATATGGATATCTATGTGTTGCTTTATAAGTTATTTGCTTTTATCAATATTTCTTATGTTTATACTATTATATCCATGTCATACCCACATTGTTTTATCCATGCTTGTTATACGATATCATTTTACTAGTTTAATTGATTGTATATAAATTATCCTACTTTTATGCTTATTAATAGATATCTTTCATCTTCTAGGTATTGTTTTTAGACTCATATTATGATACGCATGTACATATTCATTTCACGTTTCCATGATATATCTATGGTAGTTAACATCTTTTACTAGATTTTTATTTCCTTGTTTCTCTCTGGCATTGTGACTTTGCTTTGTTTCCATGTCATACCCGTTATCTATGATAGTTTCTACTCTTTGACTTTTTCGTTTCAAAAGGGGGAGAAAAATGTATTCCCTTCTTTTGTCTATTGTGTCACAAAGGGGAAATATATTTTATTTGCCTCTTCTTTGTCAAAAGTGGGGAGAAATATCTAAGATAGGGGAATTTAACTCATATGGGGAGTTATTGATTATTTTTCGAATATAGTATGTAGGGGATGTTTATTACATTGTGTTATCATTAATATTATATGATTATGCTATATCTCATGCGTTCATATCTTTTATTTCATGTTCACATGCTTTACATCATCTATATCAGATTGATATAATCAGAGGACTTTCAAGTAGGGGGAGTTTCTCTTTATGCATGTTATTACCTATGCGATTCTCTTTGTTGTTTTGTGTGATATCAAGTATAGATATGTTGATTTCAACTCCAGACTATTGTTCGGACTCGAGTATTGATGTGTCATCAGTCTATTGGATGGTTTTGTGCATTTTTATCTACTACTCTCACTATATGGCTAATGAGGTGTGAGTTTGGAAGGAGTAATCAAGTTTATTGTGGGCTTTAGGGGGTTTGCCCATAGAATAGACAAAGGGGGATGTTGATACCAAATTTAGTCTGCTGACATGGCTCAATTGAGTGAAGACACATGGAAATCTTCGTGGCAACAACAAACACTACCGAGGAACCATACTACAACGAGGAACACTGCTTCCCCGAGGAACTCATATGATCCGAGGAACAAGAACTCTCTGAGGAACTCTTGAGTACCGAGAAGCTTAGGCGGTCCGAGCAACTTAGGCGGTCCGAGCTGCACCTCGAACAAAGCATTAATAGTAGGATAACCAACAGTTTGACTGTTCATTAAATACTTATCATTTAGATGTATACGCTTGAGGGGCATTTAATATATTACCCTTTCACCTGTACAACATTGAATGTATTACCCTTTCACATTACAGCCTCAGGGCTATAAATACATTGTACAATCTTCATTGTAAGGGACCAGAATTTCTTGATAGAACTTGTAATCGAGAATTCCCAAAAACATAGCAATAACATAATAGTGGATGTAGGGCATTCTTATAAGGCTGAACCACTTTAAAAACTCTTTGTTTCATTTATTTTATCTGTGATTTAATAATTATATATGATCTAATTTTTTACATCAACAGATTGGCACTGTCTATGGGAAACGAATGGTAATATCATTTTTCATCAAAAACAATTCATCACAAATGGCTGATATTCCAGAATCCAGCAATCGAAATGCTGGAAACTCTCCAAATTCATCTGCTCCGCCAAATATTCCAGATCTGGCTGGAATAATGACAAATATGGCTCAGAGCCAGACCGTCATGCAAGAAACTATGCGACAACTCATACAAACCCTCCATGGAGGTGCATCAACCCATTCAGGACCACGAATTATTCAAAGAAATATCCGTGCACCTTCTTCGTGTACTAGGCGTACCGATTCATATAGTAATGAGGAGTCTGAAGATTTTTCTTATCAACCTGGACGAACTTCGTCAGTGCGAGCCACAGATACTGAACAACGTGTCACTCTCTCTCCAAAAAGGACTAGTTCGCTAGAGAGGTTAAGCAGGGTATCACCTTTCAATCGATTAGGACCTAGAAGGAGTAGAAGTCCTACTAAAGTCACATTGAGAAATTTTTGATGACCATCAGATTTAAGGGAAGGATCTGCCCAGTCGCGACCAGCTGCTCGTCAAGATAGATCCCAGGAAGCCACATCAACGCGAGCAGTTGCTCGAACCAACAGGACCAAGGAAGGAAATGATGCATGGAAAGGATCTATTCAGAGGCTGGAGGATAGATTAGGGGAAATGGCTAAAGCCAAAAACCCTTTACAATGAACTTTTGTTCAAGGAACACCTTTTGTGCAGACCATTGTAGATTTTCCAACACCATCAAAGTTCAAAGCACCTGTTGTGACCCCCAAGTATGATGGAAAGACTGACCCTTTCCTTCATATAGTACAATATCAAGCTACAACCGACATCTATGTTGTTCCAGATGAGATGAGATGTAGAGAATTTTCAGGAACTCTTACCGGATATGCTCAAATATGGTATAATAATCTTTCTCGGGGTAAGATCTCAACTTTTCTTCAACTGGCTGAGTTATTCATTAGGAATTTTTGTTTTGGGGCAAATCCAGTTAAACGGGTAGCACATTTGTTAAGTGTTAGACAAAAGGCTGGTGAGAGTACCAGAGATTATATAAATCGTTTTAATAACGAGAAACTTGAAGTCATTGATTAAGAAGATAAGACAGCAATTACCGCCTTGATGAGTGGATTACTGCCCAATAAGCTGTATTACACTTTGGCCAAAGATCCACCTAGAACCATGTTAGATCTGATGGGAAAAGCGACCAAGATTATGAATGCCGAGAAGGCTATGGTTGCGAAGAAGAATATGGATGCCAAAGAAACCAAGGTGGAAGGTGATAAAGCTAAGAAGAAAGAGCATAAGAACAATGGTAATGACAAACATTCAAAAACTAGGTCGGTATGGGACGTAATGAAGAAATTCGATAATTATACTCCTTTGAAGGACATCAAACATGTTCTAAAAGAAATCAAGAACAAAGAGGAGTTGAACTGGCCAGGGAAAATGAAGGCAGACCCTGAACAGAGGAATAAAGCAAAATATTGCGAGTTTCATAAAGATCATGGCCATATGACTAAAAATTGCATAGCTCTTCAGAATGAGATTGAAACACTCATTAGACGAGGAAAACTGGCAAAGTATGTTGATCGTGGAAACGAAAGAAGAAACAAATACCGAACAAGAGAGAGGTCTAGATCTACTCGTCGAGCAGAGGAGAACAAGAAAAAAAACCATGAAGTTGATCCAGAAGACGGCCTCGATCTTCCCAAGAGACCAAGATAGCCAGAACGAGAGGTATTTTCAATATGCTTGGGATTATTTGACTGTAGTGTTATTACAGGTGGAGATGCAGGAGGAGGAGACCTTACTGTAGAGTGAAAAGCTTACCTCTGTGAGGCTCAAGTTTGCTGGTACATTCAGCGAATAAATCTAGCTGAGGAGGATCGCCCGAGAAAGGTGAATAAAGAGAAATTGGTCATTAGTTTCTCAAAGAATGACCTTGCAGGTGTTCTATATCCTCATGATGACCCATTGGTGATCAAAATGAGGATGAAGGAGGTAATGATTTCAAGAGTATTGGTAGACAATGGTAGCTCGACAGACATCATGTTCTACTCATGCTTCGACAGTTTAAATCTAAAGCTATCTCAACTGAAGCCTTATCATAGACCCCTCCTCGATTTTGCTAGCGAGAAAGTATTTCCACTTGGGACGATCAAATTAGATATATTCATTAGTATGTGGCCTGCTTGTCGAACAGAAAGAATACACTTCTTCGTGATGGATAAGAATGTTCAATCATCATACAATATCATCATGGGAAGGGTAGGATTGAAGAAGTTCGAGGTTGTACCGTCTACGGTTCATCAATGCCTAAAATTTCCAACAAATTTTGGAATAGGAGTTGTGAAAGGTGACCAGAAAGTAGCCCAGGAATGCTATTATTCATCCGTCGAGCAAGAGGAACTGGAGGAATCAAGGAAAAAGACTACTACCTATCAAGTGGATGAAGGTGCACAAATTGAAATATTGGATCCTAGAGATGAGTCGCAACTCGTGAAGGGTCAAGTGGTGGAAGCTACTGAAAACATCATTCTGGACGACGAGCACCCTGAATGAACTACTCAAGTAGGTTCGTCGTTGGAAGCCTCACTAAAACATGAATTGATAACTTTCCTAAGAAGCAGAAAGAAAACTTTTGCGTGGAGTCATGAGGATATGCCCGGGATAGACCCAAATTTCTTATGTCACGATTTCAATGTGAATAAGGAGATCAAGTCTGTGAAGTAGAGAAGAAGAGTGTTCAGCCCCGAGAAGAATCAAGCAATACAAGAGGAAGTCAAGAAGCTCCAGAAAGCTTATTTCATTGAAGATGTCAAATATCCAGACTGGTTAGCCAATGTGGTGATGGTAAAGAAGAAAAACAACAAGTGGAGGATGTGTGTAGACTTCACCGACCTCAACAAAGCATTCCTAAAGGATGACTTTCCATTGCCCCGAATTGATCAACTGGTCGATGCTACCTCGAGACATGAGCTTCTGAGCTTCATGGATGCTTATTCTGGGTACAATCAGATTAAAATGAAACCTGAAGATAGGGAGACTACTTCTTTCATTGCCCCTAGGGGAACTTATTGTTATAATGTTATGCCTTTTGGTTTGAAAAATGCAAGTTCGACATATTAGCGGCTGATGAACAAGGTTTTTACTGAACAAATCAGTTGCAATGTGGAAGTCTATGTTAACGATATGCTGACAAAGAGCAAGAAAGCTGTCGATCATCTAGTTGATTTAAGTGAGACTTTTGATCAACTGGATAAATATCAAATGAAGCTGAACCCGACGAAGTGCATATTTGGAGTACGAGAAGGCATGTTTCTCGCGTACATTGTCAATCAACGAGGCATTGAGGCAAATCCTAAAAAGATCAAAGCTCTATTAGCGCTGCGATCTCCAACGACGAAGAAAGAGGTGCAAAGTCTTACAGGACGAGTAGCAGCACTCAACAGATTTGTATCGTGACCAACTGATCGATGTCTCCCATTATTCAATATGCTCAGAAAGACTTTTGAGTGGAATGATGAATGTGAGAAGGCTTTTCAAGACTTGAAGAAATACTGGGGAGCACCTCCACTATTGTCCAGGCCGGTGATGGGAGAAAAATTGTACTTGTATCTAGTAGTATCGGAGAATGCAGTTAGCTCGGCATTGATAAGAGTGGAGAATGGAGTACAAAAACCAATCTACTATACAAGTAAGGCCTTCCGAGGAGCAGAGATCAGATATCCAAAGCTGGAAAAATTGGCACTAGTATTGATCGAGGCGAGTAGGAGAATGAGGCCATACTTCCAGGCTCATACCATAGTAGTATATACTGATATGCCATTGAGGCAAGGCCTTCATGAACCAGAAAAATCAGGGAGATTGATGTACTGGGCAATAGAGCTCGGTGAATATGATATAGCCTACAAACCAAGATCATCGCTAAAAGGGCAAGCTGTAGCAGATTTTATAGCAGAGTTCACCTATCCTGATACCCCCGAGGAGCAAAAGTTGCTCACTGATCAACCTGTGGATGTTACAGGATCATCAAACACAAGCTCAGACCAACTTAGGTTGGTAAAAGGGCAAGTGGATGTTACAGGATCATCAAATTCGAGCCCAGACCAACTCAGGTTGGTAAAAGGGAAAGAAAAGATGATGATGAAGAGCAAGAAATATTAGAGGAGGATGAAAGGAAGCAACAAATTTTCCACCGAGGAACTCTAACAGATCAGAAATTTTAAGACGAGTTACCTATATGGAGGCTATATGTAGATGGCTCATCTTGCACTACAAGATGTGGCGCGGGGATAGTTTTGAGCACTCCGGATGAGGTCGACATGGAATACGCCCTACGTTTCCAATTCAAAGCTTCCAATAATGAGGCTGAGTATGAGGCCATGATTGCAGGCCTTAATTTGGCAAAAATTATGGAGGCACAGCAGGTTATTATTTTCAGTGATTCTTAATTGATCGTAAACCAAATCATGGGAGTATATGCAGTCAAAGGAGAATTAATTATCAGATATCACGCAAAGGCAAATAAGATGGTATCCGAATTTGTTGTTATTCAGCTGGTCAGAATACCAATAATGGAGAATGCGAGAGCAGACACCTTATCTCGATTTGCATCAGCTACTCGTACCGAGCTATGAAGAACAATGCCAATTGAAGTGTTGGCTGGTAAGAGTATAGATGAAGATTTGATGATGAACTTTATCACCCTTGATTTAGGACCATCTTGGATGGATCCCATCAGGGCATATATTCAGAAAGGGGAATTACCAATTGACAAGCTCGCAGCCAAGAAATTAAAGTTTAAAGCTGCTCGGTATGTATTAACTAACAGTATTCTGTATAGACGAGGAATTATGGCAGGTTTGTAAAGATGTGTACATCCCTCCTAGTTGAAAGAATTGATTGAAGAGGTCCATGAAGGGTCTTATGGAGCCCATGTAGCAAGTCGGACGCTTTTGCAAAGGGTGATGACGCAGGGATACTACTGGCCGACGATGAGGGCTGATTGTATAGCCTATGCCAAAAAATGTGACAAGTGTTAGCGCTTTTCCTCCATCCGAAGAACTCCACAAGCATTGTTGACACCCATCACTTCCCCTTGCCCATTTTCCATGTGGGGAATAGATTTGGTCGGGCCACTGCCAATGACTAGAGGAAGATTCAAATACCTCGTCGTCGAAGTGGATTATTTTACTAAGTGGGTTGAAGCTGAGCCTCTCATTGATAGGACGTACGACAAGGTGTACCAATTTGTTTGGAAGAACATCATTCGTCGATATGGTCTTCCTCATGCTTTCATCACAGACCGTGGAACACAATTTGATAAAGAGGAGTTCGCTGGCTATTGTCATCAGTTAAATATTTTGAAGGTCCACTCAGCACCAGGACATCCTCAAAGCAATGGAAAAACTGAAGTGACAAACAGAACGCTGTTGAATGGATTGAAGAAAAGACTAAGTGACGCAAAAGCAAACTGGATCAACGAGTTACAGTCAGTACTATGGGCTTACCGAACTACTCCCCGAGTAGCAACAGGGGAATCTTCATATATGCTAGCGTTTGGAAGTGAATTTGTTATACCTGCCGAGTTGGGCCTCCCAACACACAGGGTACCGAATTTTAATTCCCCTGTCAGTGACTTAATGAGAAGATTGGATTTAGACATGCTCGAGGAAATTAGAGAAGAAGCAGCCATTAGAAATGTTGCTTACTAGCAGCGAACAGCTTCGTTCTACAACAAGAGAGTGAAGAAGTGCGACCTGAAAGAAGGAGACTATGTGTTGAAGAAAGTGATTCAAAAGCACAATAAACTAGAGGCAAATTGTCATGGACTATACCGAGTTACAAAAGTTATTCGACCAGGAACTTACCGAATAACAACTTTAGAAGGGGAGGAGTTTAAAAATGCATGGAACGCAGAGCACCTGCGCAAATATTATCAGTAATGTATACTCTGCCAAATTCTTTCCTTTTATTGAATGTTTTTCGGGGAATACTAGTGCTATACACTACTCGGCAAAACTCGGACTACTCAAATTTATTCTCGAAAACGCCAACTAAGGTTGGTCGAGAAACAAATGTATTCCTCCGGGAAGTAAAACTTATATTCCTCCGGGAAGTAAAACTTGTATTCCTCTGGGAAGTAAAGCTACTTGTATTCCTCCGGGAAGTAAAACTTGTATTCCTCCGGGAAGTAAAGCTACTTGTATTCCTCCGGGAAGTAAAGCTACTTGTATTCCTCCGGGAAGTAAAGCTCCTTGTATTCCTCCGAGAAGTAAAACTTGTATTCCTTCTGGAAGTAAAGCTACTTGTATTCCTCCGGGAAGTAAAGCTACTTGTATTCCTACGGGAAGTAAAGCTCCTTGTATTCCTCCGGGAAGTAAAACTTGTATTCCTACGGGAAGTAAAATTATGTGTTCCTCGGGAAGTAAAAGTATTCCTAAAAATGGCAACTTATGTTGGTTAGGAAGTAAATGTATTCTCGAAAATGCCAACTAAGGTTGGTCGGTAGCTACAACTGTCCAAAAAGTGCCAAAGTTGCTCGTAGAGGAAAAATCCACTAACTATGGCTGGTCGGGGATAAAAACCCACTAACTGTAGTTGGTCAAAAAGGAAAATTTACCGACCTTGGTTGGTCGGAAACATTTTGATCGAGCAACATTTTTTATACTCGTAACTTTTTACTAAGTTATTCGAGAAACAAAACATTATTTTTTCCAAATGACTACCACAAATTCAAACTAGTCGACAATAAGTTGATCGACAAACAACACAATATTGTTATCTTTTTAACAGATACACATGCATAGATGTAAAGTGTTTTACAAGACAATAGCAATTAAGATTGCGAATAAAAATGAAAATCTTTCATTAAAATTAAAAACAAATTACATTGAGAATGAAATGTATACTAACTATTCCATCAAAATTCCTACTCTATTGGTTTCTTCCCCTCTGCTTTTGTAACAGGTTCCTCGCCAACAGGCGGATCATTTAAAGCAAGAGGATAATTTATAAAGTTAAGATCTTTTAACATCCTGATATTCATCACGGGTGGTTGATCTAGGAGGTGCTCGGGACGAGATATCTCGATATTTGAATGGAGATTGTAGTCGCCGAGATATTTGGAAATCAAGAATCGAGGAATGGCCCGAGCATGGATCCAACTCATATCAAGTTTGAATGGTGGCACGGGTAGGTCGAGCAGCCCAGGATCGTGGTAGTCCCACAGGTAATAACCCTATTCGAGTTGCAGCACACCTAAGGCATTCAACCAGCCTTTCTTGTAGCCCTCATTATTGGCATTCTGGATACGATCGTCCAAGTGGTAGAAAGCCTCGTTGTACCCAGCCATCCAGAACTCCCTGGGCTGTTTATGGAATTGATATGTCAATCTTTCCAGCTGCTCATGGAGATTTTTGATGAAGAGTTCCTTATTCTCCAAGACAGACTTCTGCGCAGAACGCTGATCTTCCAGGTCCCTGATCTTCTTTGACATTTCAGCCAACGCCTAGTTCTTCGCCATTAATTAAAAGGCCTGGTTCTCTAAAGCAGATTGACTCCTCTGTTCCTTGACAGGAATCCGAGCAGCTCTTGCTCATCCCTGAGGATCTCTTGCTCATCCACGAGAATATGTAGAGGGGCCAGCTCTCTTCAAGGTCTCCAATTCGTCCCTCAAGTTGGCGTTCTCGACCTCCAAGAACGAGAATCCCTCATCAGTCACTGGGATCAAGGCTTTTGAAGTAGAAGCTGCAGACTTCAACTGAGATATTTCTCTTTGTAAGTTGTTATTCTCTTGCTCCAACAACTCGGCAATTTGTATGCACTCCTCGACCTCACCCCTCAGAGTTATCTCCCTCACATCGTAGCCAACAAAAAGTTTGTCGTATCCCTTGTCGGCAATGATTTGTTGATATTTCTTCTCATACCCCTCATGCAAAAGGGCAGTGGATTCTTTATATTATTGCTGAAGGTCTTCAAGAGTGCCTTGGAGATCCTCGATCATATCATAATAAGCTACATTATTGGCCACCGCACGATCAAGCAGACACTTCAAATATTGGTAAGCTTCAACTGCCTGTTCCGAAGCATCTTGGTCGAGGATGTCGACGATTTGTGCTTAACTCAGATCTATGTGACCAGCCTTAAAATATTCATTGCATTGCCGCAACAGCTTTATATCATGAGTAGACATTAATTCCATCCTGTCCAGAAACTAGTAGAGGAAGAAAAAGCAGTAATCAGTAATCAAAACATAGCATGAAGAAGAGACAACGATATGCAAAAATGAAAGTTCAATTTTTATTATATCACAAGGTTCCGAGTTACATGGTTCAGGATTACATTTATCAAAGAAAAATAAAATTTATAGAAGTCCGAAAAACTCTACACCTTTTCCTTGTCTCCCAAAACGTTCTCGGTAGGCTGGGACGAGGAGATAGGTTGCTCGGATGGAGCAGATAGTGGCTGGGGAAGTGATGGAAGTGGCTCGGAGGACGTAGCGAGTTACTGAAGTTCCTCGTTAGCAGGATAGATGGCTGGGGGATGGTCTCCCATCACCATGGAAGACTCTTCGGAGGTATCTTCGTCCTCTTCTTTGTCTTCAGGAGTTGGAGGGGGACCAGGGATGTGTCGCTGAAAGAGTTCGGAGTTTTCATCAACCTTCATCTCCTATAGAGCAGCGACCCACCCATCTCTAAAGTATTTAAGCCTGTCAAATTCTACTTGAGACATCATGGAAGCCAAGCCTTTGTTCCACCCCTTGTCCCAGCCGGCGCTGAAAGACTTCTTCACAACCATTTTCCTTTTTAACTTCTCCGAGGAAAGCTTCTCGGACAGATGATTTTCGGCAGTCTTCAGTTTATTCTCAACTTCTTCCTTCTGGCGACCTACTTCGTGAAGTTGGATTAATTCTTCCTCAGCAACCATGAGTTTATTCTCAAACTCTCCAGCATTTTTGAGCTTATTGTCGAGCTCTTTATTTTTCTCCTCCAAGTCCTTTATTTTCTTATCCAACCCTTTGGAGACTTCAACAACTTGAGCCTTCACCTTCTCGGTGGAGGTAAGTTTCTTCTCCCAAGCATCCTTATCAAGATCGTACTTCTGACGAGAATCTTCCAATGACTGCCTCACGCCCATCAGAGCTTCCTCCACACCAGATGAGGAGCTTGAAGCTATAATAGCTTCATCTTTCTTCAAGATTGTGTTAAAGCAGCTCACCAACTGTGAAAAGAAAATGAAAGCAAGTAAGAGACATATATAATAAGGGAAAGATGAAAAGTTCAAAATAATAAGACTTACAGAAGCAATATGGCGAGCAGACAATGATGTAACCACGTCCCGAGAAAGGTTCTCTTCAATACCTTGGATCTCGAGAATGATCCAAGTCTTCACCGAGCTCATGGCAGAGCTCGGGGGAACAAAAGTAGGAACACCAGTTCCAGTAGTTGGTGGCTGAGAGATGATTTCAGCCAAATTAACCGAGGATCTCTTCTTCAGCTTCCTCGGGGGAACGGGAATAGATTCAACCAAGGAGGAACTCTTGGTCGATGATATGACAATCACCTTGCCTGGAGCAGCAGCCTTGCTCGGAGTCACTAGGGGCTTCTCGACAACCTTTATAGGAGCAGCCGAGGAAGATACATCAATTTTCTTTGTCCCTTCTCCTGGGACATCAAGCTTACTTCTTTTTGCCTCTCCATCACCAGAGACAGGCTTCTCAAAAAGGGTGGGAGGTCTTCTTTTCTTCATCCTTTCACTTAAAGGAACATGTAACTCAGGCGAAGAACTAGTAGAAGCTGGTACTGGTTCTACTTCACTTATTACCGGATGAGCAGTAAAAGAAGGGGTGTAGCTCTTGTACTGCAGCAAATATGAAGCTGACCTAATGTGCTCATCGGCAACAGTCTGATGTAGACTCCAGATAAGTTTTAAGTACCTTATATTAACGTCTGCCTCTTTTGGACACTTTCTGTTACTGTCAACTGCAAATAAATAAACATTGCCACCAGCGACACATTTTATCAAACATAAAGGAAGCATAATTTCAAAATAAATAAAATGAAATAAAAATAACCTATCCCATTGCCATAGGGAGGGCATCTGGGACCCTGATAAACTTCATCTCCAGATAAAGGAGCATGTTACCAATTTTTTATGACAACCCCATGCTCAAAATAGTCCCTATTGGCATCCGAGAGATTAACCACTAAAGCCCTATTTAAAAATCTAGTTTTTAAATAAAAAGTGTTATCACCAACTGCCTATCTATAACAAAACATGATTTATAGAATTCCTATGCGAGTTCCATTAATTTGATTTAACCTATGAACCCCATTAACTATTCTCCATGTATTGGGGGCTATTCTTACAGGAACAACGTCAAAATATTGACAAAATTCCAGACATAGAGGATTTGACAGAAAAGAAAAGCCGCATTCAGCAATAAAGAGACCGGGGAACCAATGTCCCTCAGGCAAACGAAAATAATCAGAAGGTTCAGAAAGTTCCTCCAGAACAACCCTGGAGGGAATAGAGAAATCAGAGCGAAATTTATCAAGAGATTCAACAAGGTAAACCATGATGAATAAAGGAAATGAAGAAGAAGGAAGAAGATCTTACAGAAAAAGAGTGGATCTGTTGATAACGAACGATGAAAAGGATGAACGCACAAGAGAGTAAGACAATGGAAAACTAGAAGATACAAATTTGAAAAAGTAGAAGACGATGGGATTGTCTGTGACGCTTAAATACTCTGCCTTGGGAAAAGGAAAAAGTAATGATTGCAAAAAGAAACGATTATGCTACCGGCGGCTAGAAGGACAAAAAGTACGCGGAGATCGAGGCGGTTATAAAAATTCAAAAAAGCATGATTCTACGAATTTGGAAGGAGAAATAAATACAAAAGACTCCTAAATTTCAGGATGACCATTTAAAACCTCCATATTCCGAGAAAGAATGTTCCACACTCCTCAAATTTTGAACTATGAAACATTGGGGGATTCTGTTGATACCAAATTTAGTTTGCTGACATGGCTCAATTGAGTGAAGACACATGGCAATCTACGTGGCAACAATAAACACTTCCGAGGAACTCACACGCTCCGAGGAACCATACAACAATGAGGAACACTGCTTCCCTGAGGAACTCATACGCTCCGAGGAACAAGAACTCTCTGAGGAACTCTTGAGTACTGAGAAGCTTAGGCGGTCCGAGAAACTCAGGCGGTCCGAGTTGCACCTCGAATAAAGCATTAATAGCAGGATAACCAACAGTTTGACTATTCATTAAATACTGATCATTTAGATGTATACGCTTAAGGGGCATTTAATATATTACCCTTTCACCTGTATAGCATTGAATGTATTACCCTTTCACATTACAACCTCAGGGATATAAATACATTTTACAATCCTCATTGTAAGAGACAGGAATTTCTTGATAGAACTTGTAATCGAGAATTCCCAAAAACTTAGCAATAACATAACAGTGGATGTAGGCCATTCTTATAATGCTGAACCACTTTAAAAACTCTTTGTTTCATTTATTTTATCTGTGATTGAATAATTAGATATGATCTAATTTTTTACATCAATAGGGTATATTTAAAATATAATTTTGTAATATATATTAGTTGGATACCTTCCGTGACAAAACAGTTTTTTCTTTGAATCATTCAAGTGACTTGATACGTTTCGAGTGAGGTGCATTCATTTAAATTAGACGGACCTTTGAAGATTGAAGATCATGTAAGTATCATAACAAAAGACTTTCATTGCTATGAACACTTGATATAAAGACTATATCATCTTTGTATATAATGTTTATTATTTATGGCTAATATACAAGTGCGCGATGTTTTTAAAATGTGTGATTTGTTTTTAAATTTTATGATGAACAAACATTAAAATGACCTAAAGGTTTGAGAAAACTATTTTAGGAGTTGACCATTTTAACTTGATATTGTTAAAGGCTTTTTAAAAGCGCTTCCTTTAACCATGTCACGACTGTTATATGTCCCTGTGCACATGACTTTGCCAAGAAGTCCCTACTGCTTGACTTCATGCACACAACAAAAGTCAATCATGATCACGACTGAGCTAAACTTTGAAAACACTGTATAAATAGGTCATTTTCCCTCCCATTTGATAGGATCTGAAAATGGCACAGTTTAGAAACCTCTTAAAGCATATTTCCGTGTTTATAGCACTTTTTGCTTCTATTTTACACAAAATTCACTTGTTCTTACAAAACTATTTCAAACATACAATTATGTCTTGATCTTTGTTTTTTGTGAATGAATCGGGAGTGACTTTGATCAGATCATCATTAGCCTATTACAATTCAGAATTTTACTATTAAATTGCTATGATCTCATACTGCTAGATCTAAAAGTGGAAGAATTTTGACTCATTAGGAGAGTTGAACTATGGCGTTAATTCAAGAAGGAGATTATAGTTCTTCATTCACATCGTGGGTCTCGATGTAGACTATCATTTACGGGGGAAATTAGCAGGGTCCATGGTTACTACACGAGAGAGATTGTGTGAGAGGTATCTTCTTGACTTATGCAAAATACCTTTTCAAGTAGAAATACAAATTGGAGTGAATCAAGGTATTTTATCATTTAATGGGTGTTTTTCATCATAAAATATGTCTTGTGAATGCTTATTATTGTTTTCTATTCAATTCACACATTTGATCACACAAATCACTTAGATCACACTTTAATCTCGTGAAATGGCTTAAAATTGAATTAGGTATTTTGGATCTAGTTTTCTCACCTAAAATTTTCTAATTACCTTTTTTTGTGAGTTAATCAATACATAATTCAATTATTTGGTTAAAACATGTGTTAATTGATTTGATTTTGGAAGCTAAATCAATGAATTTCAAAACATGACCATGAGATGCAATCAAACCTATTCACCCGCTCTAGGTTTGTTGTAGATTAAACACTTTGTTAATGAACACGAAAACCTTAAATTATAATGCACAAAATAGGTTTGGTCAACATATATTTTCTTAATCAAACTTCAAAATAACAAACACTTCCCTAGGGAAAAAATAATACCTTAATTGCATGGTAGCAAAATAAAAGTAAAACGTAGCTTTTCTATTATGGAATATCGATATCCAAATCATTTACAAACCTACTAAGGTAATACATAGCTTGTTCCTTGTAGTCCTTGCAACCTTAAGGAAATACCTCGTCGTCGAAGTGGATTATTTTACTAAGTGGGTTGAAGCTGAGCCTCTCATTGATATGACGTACGACAAGGTGTACCAATTTGTTTGGAAGAACATCATTTGTCGATATGGTCTTCCTCATGCTTTCATCACAGACCGTGGAACACAATTTGATAACGAGGAGTTCGCTGGCTATTGTCATCAGTTAAATATTTTGAAGGTCCACTCAGCACCAGGCCATCCTCAAAGCAATGGAAAAACTGAAGTGACAAACAGAACGCTGTTGAATGGATTGAAGAAAAGACTAAGTGACGCAAAAGCAAACTGGATCAACGAGTTACAGTCAGTACTATGGGCTTACCGAACTACTCCCCGAGTAGCAACAGGGGAATCTCCATATATGCTAGCGTTTGGAAGTGAAGTTGTTATACCTGCCGAGTTGGGCCTCCCAACACACAGGGTACCGAATTTTAATTCCCCTGTCAGTGACTTAATGAGAAGATTGGATTTAGACATGCTCGAGGAAATTAGAGAAGAAGCATCCATTAGAAATGTTGCTTACTAGCAGCGAACAGCTTCGTTCTACAACAAGAGAGTGAAGAAGTGCGACCTGAAAGAAGGAGACTATGTGTTGAAGAAAGTGATTCAAAAGCACAATAAACTGGAGGCAAATTGGCATGGACTATACCGAGTTACAAAAGTTATTCGACCAGGAACTTACCGAATAACAACTTTAGAAGGGGAGGAGTTTAAAAATGCATGGAACGCAGAGCACCTGCACAAATATTATCGGTAATGTATACTCTGCCAAATTCTTTCCTTTTATTGAATGTTTTTCGGGGAATACTAGTGCTACACAATACTCGGAAAAACTCGGACTACTCAAATTTATTCTCGAAAACGCCAACTAAGGTTGGTCGAGAAACAAATGTATTCCTCCGGGAAGTAAAACTTATATTCCTCCGGGAAGTAAAACTTGTATTCCTCTGGGAAGTAAAGCTACTTGTATTCCTCCGGGAAGTAAAACTTGTATTCCTCCGGGAAGTAAAGCTACTTGTATTCCTCCGGGAAGTACAGCTACTTGTATTCCTCCGGGAAGTAAAGCTACTTGTATTCCTCCGAGAAGTAAAACTTGTATTCCTTCAGGAAGTAAAGCTACTTGTATTCCTCCGGGAAGTAAAGGTCCTTGTATTCCTCCGGGAAGTAAAACTTGTATTCCTACGGGAAGTAAAATTATGTGTTCCTCGGGAAGTAAAAGTATTCCTAGAAATGGCAACTTATGTTGGTTAGGAAGTAAATGTATTCTCGAAAATGCCAACTAAGGTTGGTCGGTAGCTACAACTATCCAAAAATTGCCAAAGTTGCTCGTAGAGGAAAAATCCACTAACTATGGCTGGTCGGGGATAAAAACCCACTAACTGTAGTTGGTCAAAAAGGAAAATTTACCGACCTTGGTTGGTCGGAAACATTTTGATCGAGCAACATTTTTTATACTCGTAACTTTTTACTAAGTTATTCGAGAAACAAAACATTATTTTTGCCAAATGACTACCACAAATTCAAACTAGTCGACAATAAGTTGATCGACAAACAACACCATATTGTTATCTTTTTAACAGATACACATGCAGAGATGTAAAGTGTTTTACAAGACAATAGAAATTAAGATTGCGAATAAAAATGAAAATGTTTCATTAAAATTAAAAACAAATTACATTGAGAATGAAATGTATACTAACTATTCCATCAAAATTCCTACTCTATTGGTTTCTTCCCCTCTGCTTTTGTAAGAGGTTCCTCGCCAACAGGCGGATCATTTAAAGCAAGAGGAGAATTTATAAAGTTAAGATCTTTTAACATCCTGATATTCATCACGAGTGGTTGATCTAGGAGGTGCTCGGGACGAGATATCTCGTTATTTGAATGGAGATTGTAGTCGCCGAGATATTTGGAAATCAAGCATCGAGGAATGGCCCGAGCATGGATCCAACTCATATCAAGTTTGAATGGTGGCACGGGTAGGTCGAGCAGCCCAGGATCGTGGTAGTCCCACAGGTAATAACCCTGTTCGAGTTGCAGCACACCTAAGGCATTCAACCAGCCTTGCTTGTAGCCCTCATTATTGGCATTCTGGATACGATCGTCCAAGTGGTAGAAAGCCTCGTTGTACCCAGCCATCCAGAACTCCCTGGGCTGTTTATGGAATTGATATGTCAATCTTTCCAGCTGCTCATGGAGATTTTTGATGAAGAGTTCCTTATTCTCCAAGACAGACTTCTGCGTAGAACGCTGATATTCCAGGTCCCTGATCTTCTTTGACATTTCAGCCAACGCCTAGTTCTTCGCCATTAATTAAAAGGCATGGTTCTCTAAAGAAGATTGACTCCTCTATTCCTTGACAGGAATCCGAGCAGCTCTTGCTCATCCCTGAGGATCTCTTGCTCGTCCACGAGAAGATGTAGAGGGGCCAGCTCTCTTCAAGGTCTCCAATTCGTCCCTCAAGTTGGCGTTCTCGACCTCCAAGAACGAGAATCCCTCATCAGTCACTGGGATCAAGGCTTTTGCAGTAGAAGCTGCAGACTTCAACTGAGATATTTTTCTTTGTAAGTTGTTATTCTCTTGCTCCAACAACTCGGCTATTTGTATGCACTCCTCGACCCCACCCCTCAGAGTTATCTCCCTCACATCGTAGCCAACAAAAAGTTTGTCGTATCCCTTGTCGGCAATGATTTGTTGATATTTCTTCTCATACCCCTCATGCAAAAGGGCAGTGGATTCTTTATATTATTGCTGAAGGCCTTCAAAAGTGCCTTGGAGATCCTCGATCATATCATAATAAGCTACATTATTGGCCACCGCACGATCAAGCAGACACTTCAAATATTGGTAAGCTTCAACTGCCTGTTCCGAAGCATCTTGGTCGAGGCTGTCGACGATTTGTGCTTAACTCAGATCTATGTGACCAGCCTTAAAATATTCATTGCATTGCCGCAACAGCTTTATATCCTGAGTAGATATTAATTCCATCCTGTCCAGAAACTAGTAGAGGAAGAAAAAGCCATAATTAGTAATCAAAACATAGCATGAAGAAGAGACAACGGTATGCAAAAATGAAAGTTCAATTTTTATTATATCACAAGGTTCGGAGTTACATGGTTCAGGATTACATTTATCAAAGAAAAATAAAATATATAGAAGTCCGAAAAACTCTACACCTTTTCCTTGTCTCCCAAAACTTTCTCGGGAGGCTGGGACGAGGAGATAGGTTGCTCGGATGGAGCAGATAGTAGCTGGGGAAGTGATGGAAGTGGATCGGAGGACGTAGCGAGTTACTGAAGTTCCTCGTTAGCAGGATAGATGGCTAGGGGATGGTCTCCCATCACCATGGAAGACTCTTCGGAGGTATCTTCGTCCTCTTCTTCATCTTCAGGAGTTGGAGGGGGACCAGGGATGTGTCGCTGAAAGAGTTCGGAGTTTTCATCAACCTTCATCTCCTGTAGAGCAGCGACCCACCCATCTCTAAAGTATTTAAGCCTGTCATATTCTACTTGAGACATCATGGAAGCCAAGCCTTTGTTCCACCCCTTGTCCCGGCCGGCGCTGAAAGACTTCTTCACAACCATTTTCCTTTTTAACTTCTCCGAGGAAAGCTTCTCGGACAGATGATTTTCGGCAGTCTTCAGTTTATTCTCAACTTCTTCCTTCTGGCGACCTACTTCGTGAAGTTGGATTAATTCTTCCCCAGCAACCATGAGTTTATTCTCAAACTCTCCAGCATTTTTGAGCTTATTGTCGAGCTCTTTATTTTTCTCCTCCAAGTCCTTTATTTTCTACTCCAACCCCTTAGAGACTTCAACAACTTGAGCCTTCTCCTTCTCGGTGGAGGTAAGTTTCTTCTCCCAAGCATCCTTATCAAGATCGTACTTCTGACGAGAATCTTCCAATGACTGCCTCACGCCCATCAGAGCTTCCTCCACACCAGATGAGGAGCTTGAAGCTATAATAGCTTCATCTTTCTTCAAGATTGTGTTAAAGCAGCTCAACAACTGTGAAAAGAAAATGAAAGCAAGTCAGAGACATATATAATAAGGGAAAGATGAAAAGTTCAAAATAATAAGACTTACAGAAGCAATATGGCGAGCAGACAATGATGTAACCACATCCCGAGAAAGGTTCTATTCAATACCTCGGATCTCGAGAATGATCCAAGTCTTCACCGAGCTCATGGCAGAGCTCGGGGGAACAAAAGTAGGAACACCAGTTCCAGTAGTTGGTGGTTGAGAGATGATTTCAGCCAAATTAACCGAGGATCTCTTCTTCAGCTTCCTCGGGGGAACGGGAATAGATTCAACCAAGGAGGAACTCTTGGTCGATGATATGATAATCACCTTGCCTGGAGCAGCAGCCTTGCTCGGAGTCACTAGGGGCTTCTCGACAACCTTCACAGGAGCAGCCGAGGAAGATACATCAATTTTCTTTGTCCCTTCTCCTGGGACATCAAGCTTACTTCTTTTTGCCTCTCCAGCACCAGAGACAGGCTTCTCAAAAATGGTGGGAGGTCTTCTTTTCTTCATCCTTTCACTTAAAGGAACATGTAACTCAGGCGAAGAACTGGTAGAAGCTGGTACTAGTTCTACTTCACTTATTACCGGATGAGCAGTAAAAGAAGGGGTGTAGCTCTTGTACTGCAGCAAATATGAAGCTGACCTAATGTGCTCATCGGCAATAGTCTGATGTAGACTCCAGATAAGTTTTAAGTACCTTATATTAACGTCTGCCTCTTTTGGACACTTTCTGTTACTGTCAACTGCAAATAAATAAACATTGCCACCAGCGACACATTTTATCAAACATAAAGGAAGCATAATTTCAAAATAAATAAAATGAAATAAAAATAACCTATCCCATTGCCATAGGGAGGGCATCTGGGACCCTGATAAACTTCATCTCCAGATAAAGGAGCATGTTACCAATTTTTTATGACAACCCCATGCTCAAAATAGTCCCTATTGGCATCCGAGAGATTAACCACTAAAGACCTATTTAAAAATCTAGTTTTTAAATAAAAAGTGTTATCACCAACTGCCTATCTATAACAAAACATGATTTCTATAATTCCTATGCGAGTTCCATGAATTTGATTTAACCTATGAACCCCATTAACTATTCTTCATGTATTGGGGGCTATTCTTACAGGAAAAATGTCAAAATATTGACAAAATTCCAGACATAGAGGATTTGACAGAAAAGAAAAGCCGCATTCAGCAATAAAGAGACCGGGGAACCAATGTCCCTCAGGCAAACGAAAATAATCAGAAGGTTCAGAAAGTTCCTCCAGAACAACCCTGGAGGGAATAGAGAAATCAGAGCGAAATTTATCAAGAGATTCAACAAGGTAAACCATGATGAATAAAGGAAATGAAGAAGAAGGAAGAAGAAGATCTTACAGAAAAAGAGTGGATCTGTTGACAACGAACGATGAAAAGGATGAACGCACAAGAGAGTAAGACAATGGAAAACTCGAAGATACAAATTTGAAAAAGTAGAAGACGATGGGATTGTCTGTGACGCTTAAATACTCTGCCTTGGGAAAAGGAAAAAGTAATGATTGCAAAAAGAAACGATTATGCTACCGACGGCTAGAAGGACAAAAAGTACGCGGAGATCGAGGCGGTTATAAAAATTCAAAAAAGCATGATTCTACGAATTTGGAAGGAGAAATAAATACAAAAGACTCCTAAATTTCAGGATGACCATTTAAAACCTCCATATTCCGAGAAAGAATGTTCCACACTCCTCAAATTTCGAA
This sequence comes from Sambucus nigra, assembly GCA_949130495.1. Lineage (NCBI taxonomy): Eukaryota > Viridiplantae > Streptophyta > Magnoliopsida > Dipsacales > Adoxaceae > Sambucus > Sambucus nigra. The sequence goes on along the minus strand of OX422215.1, from coordinate 274,728,280 downwards.
CTATGAAACATTGGGGGATTCTGTTGATACCAAATTTAGTTTGCTGACATGGCTCAATTGAGTGAAGACACATGGCAATCTACGTGGCAACAATAAACACTTCCGAGGAACTCACACGCTCCGAGGAACCATACAACAATGAGGAACACTGCTTCCCTGAGGAACTCATACGCTCCGAGGAACAAGAACTCTCCGAGGAACTCTTGAGTACTGAGAAGCTTAGGCGGTCCGAGAAACTCAGGCGGTCCGAGTTGCACCTCGAATAAGGCATTAATAGCAGGATAACCAACAGTTTGACTATTCATTAAATACTGATCATTTAGATGTATACGCTTAAGGGGCATTTAATATATTATCCTTTCACCTGTATAGCATTGAATGTATTACCCTTTCACATTACAGCCTCAGGGATATAAATACATTTTACAATCCTCATTGTAAGGGACCGGAATTTCTTGATAGAACTTGTAATCGAGAATTCCCAAAAACTTAGCAATAACATAACAGTGGATGTAGGCCATTCTTATAAGGCTGAACCACTTTAAAAAATCTTTGTTTCATTTATTTTATCTGTGATTGAATAATTAGATATGATCTAATTTTTTACATCAATAGGGTATATTTAAAATATAATTTTGTAATATATATTAGTTGGATACCTTCCGTGACAAAACAGTTTTTTCTTTGAATCATTCAAGTGACTTGATACGTTTCGAGTGAGGTGCATTCATTTAAATTAGACGGACCTTTGAAGATTGAAGATCATGTAAGTATCATAACAAAAGACTTTCATTGCTATGAACACTTGATATAAAGACTATATCATCTTTGTATATAATGTTTATTATTTATGGCTAATATACAAGTGCGCGATGTTTTTAAAATGTGTGATTTGTTTTTAAATTTTATGATGAACAAGCATTAAAATGACCTAAAGGTTTGAGAAAACTATTTTAGGAGTTGACCATTTTAACTTGATATTGTTAAAGGCTTTTTAAAAGCGCTTCCTTTAACCATGTCACGACTGTTATATGTCCCTGTGCACATGACTTTGCCAAGAAGTCCCTACTGCTTGACTTCATGCACACAACAAAAGTCAATCATGATCACGGCTGAGCTAAACTTTGAAAGCACTGTATAAATAGGTCATTTTCCCTCCCATTTGATAGGATCTGAAAATGGCACAGTTTAGAAACATCTTAGAGCATATTTTCGTGTTTATAGCACTTTTTGCTTCTATTTTACACAAAATTCACTTGTTCTTACAAAACTATTTCAAACATACAATTATGTCTTGATCTTTGTTTTTTGTGAATGAATCGGGAGTGACTTTGATCAGATCATCATTAGCCTATTACAATTCAGAATTTTACTATTAAATTGCTATGATCTCATACTGCTAGATCTAAAAGTGGAAGAATTTTGACTCATTAGGAGAGTTGAACTATGGCGTTAATTCAAGAAGGAGATTATAGTTCTTCATTCACATCGTGGGTCTCGATGTAGACTATCATTTACGGGGGAAATTAGCAGGGTCCATGGTTACTACACGAGAGAGATTGTGTGAGAGGTATCTTCTTGACTTATGCAAAATACCTTTTCAAGTAGAAATACAAATTGGAGTGAATCAAGGTATTTTATCCTTTAGTGGGTGTTTTTCATCATAAAATATGTCTTGTGAATGCTTATTATTGTTTTCTATTCAATTCACACATTTGATCACACAAATCACTTAGATCACACTTTAATCTCGTGAAATGGCTTAAAATTGAATTAGGTATTTTGGATCTAGTTTTCTCACCTAAAATTTTCTAATTACCTTTTTTTGTGAGTTAATCAATACATAATTCAATTATTTGGTTAAAACATGTGTTAATTGATTTGATTTTGGAAGCTAAATCAATGAATTTCAAAACATGACCATGAGATGCAATCAAACCTATTCACCCGCTCTAGGTTTGTTGTAGATTAAACACTTTGTTAATGAACACGAAAACCTTAAATTATAATGCACAAAATAGGTTTGGTCAACATATATTTTCTTAATCAAACTTCAAAATAACAAACACTTCCCTAGGGAAAAAATAATACCTTAATTGCATGGTAGCAAAATAAAAGTAAAACGTAGCTTTTCTATTATGGAATATCGATATCCAAATCATTTACAAACCTACTAAGGTAATACATAGCTTATTCCTTGTAGTCCTTGCAACCTTAAGGAAATAGAACTCCAATTGATGCATCAGAAGATAAAATATACAGCTTTAATGTCTTGTCTTCTATTGGAGGCACCAAAATAGGTGGCTTGATCAGTTATCTCCTTAGTGCTTAGGAAGCTAGCTCATGATCTTTTTTCCAATATAGATCATTTTAGTCTTTTAGTTTCAAGAAATGAGAAAATACTTTAGTTTTTCGTGTTGCATTAGATATAAACCTATGAAAGAAATTGACTTGTCCCATAAACCTTTGTAATTATTTCTTATTTTGGGTAGACGTTCTTTAAATTATAAATTTAATTTTGTTATGATGAACTTGTATTCATTTTTGTTGTACCAAATGTCTTAGGAAATTTCTTTCATAAACACCCAAGATACATTTTAAAGGATTTATTTTATGTTAAGAAAGCCTTATCCTTTCAAATGACTTTTTAAGGTGTGTTAATGACCAGTTATTATTTTCAAATTAATATTTATATTAGCAATATCACACTCCAAAATGGTGGCTACCATGTCATGGAAAATAATATTCATTACCCTTTGTTATTCGGCTCTAAAATTCATTAATCCAATTTGCATTTTTAGCCATTCTAAGGTTCCTAAATTACTAAGGAACCTAAAAGCAGTTTCATACACATCTTCTTCAACTATGCATATTTAGTTATAACCAGAATGTCCATCCATCATAGACATGATAGCATGACTTGATGATATATCAATCAATAAATCTACCACTGGCATTGGATATTCATCCTTTAGACTGGTTGCATTTAAATTTTAAAATCAATGCACATTATTAATTTGGCCTTTTTTGAATTATGGGCACTATACTAGAGAGACATTCAATATACTTGGCAGTTTCAATTAACCCATCATTCAGCATCCTCAATATTTATTCTTTCATCTTGGTTGTGACATCTGGAGTCATTTGCCTTAGTAATTTATTGAAATGTGTATAGCCTTCTTTGATTGGTAGTTTATGTTCCACGAATTTCCTATCCAAGCCAGGTAATCATCATATTCTCCCATAAAACCGTCCTTTTATTAATACAAAACGTAGACAACCAAATGTTATTCTTCTTTTCTTAGGTCGATACTGATGTATGCGACTCTTTTTTATTGGTTGCCAAATTAATTTATATCAAAAGATCTGTTTGGTTCACCATGAGTCATTCATACTCTATTAGTGAACTTGTTAATTCACCATTCTTGAAGATTTTCATCTTCCACTTCTTCTTCGAAGCCATAATCAACCAAATAAATTGTCATTTCTTCACAAATTTTGGTGCTCAATTCCAAATCTATGAACTTGTACAACACCATCGACAAACTTTCATTGGTATGTTCAATATCATGGGATGTATTATTCATTAAAAAACTATTTTTTCTTCAGTTGGTCCCATTAGACCAAAAACCAACTCATGCTAAGACTCATCTGAGACTTGTACTTTCGATACTTCTGGAATCAAAGAATATACCTTCACTGTCCCTACATTCTCTTGGCAAAGTCTTACTTCCACATATTTGGAGATAGTTTGTAAAGGGAATGGATAAGCTTCAATCTTTTCCATAACCCCATCATCTTTCATCAAAACCATTTCGTGATGCATATAATAAGAAATAAATTTTGTTAGAGTGAAACCAATCTCTACCACGTAAAGCATTGAAGATAGGATTGCCTTCAATAATGAAGAAATCAATTTTAAATTTTTTAGTGCGTATTTTAATATCAACTGGAAGTAGACCGTTGGTTTGATTTTTATCCCCATCAAAACTAGAGATGATTATTTGAGTCAGGACCAATTTAGCATTTTATTTTTTTTATTTTAGAAAGCATGGAGTATTACATTATATTAATAGTTTTTTCGTTACCAATGAATATTTTTGTAATTAAACCTCATTTATCTTAGAGATTAGTCATATTCTTATTAGGCTCTTAAAACCCATATACTAAGACTAGAGTTGATACAATTAAGTCAAAGTTGTCTACCTTTGGCTTCTCATCTTCATCCATCTCCATTATTGGAACCTCCTGACTTTCTTTAGCTTCCAAACCTCTTTGGGAGGTTCACAACCATATTAATTGGTACTTGCTGAGGTGGAGACCTAGACCAAATGAACTACTACTACTCAACCTCTTGAACATATTTTATTTCATCCACTACCATCATCCATTCATCCCCTTCTTTAATAAAATAGCAATCCTTGAATGAACTGTCCCCGCCCACACTCATGGATTTTTCTCTATCTCTAAGTCTTTCAACTAAAAAGTATGATTAAGACTATCTTCCCTTTAGTTTTTTTTTGAAACCTTGGGTTTATATTTGATGATGAATAATCAAACCCCTTTGATCCACTAAAAAGCACAATCTTTGAGGCATCTTCCCAAGCCACGTACTTCTTCTTTATTGGGTAACAGAAATCACCACTTTGGTTCCATTTTCATTGACTTTGGTGGTTCCAAAAAATGACACATACCAGGGGCCACTTGTTGAGGTCAACTATTTTTGGCCTTCTTAGCATGGCATTAAACTTTTGAGCCATCTTTGGGTCTTTAACTATTAACTAGTCAGACACTCCTTTCAACATTGGATTGGTTTTAGGACTTTTATAATACCAAGATTTCCCACGTACTTATGTGATTTTGCCTTTTTGAAGCCAGGTTTGTTTCGCGGAATCTTGGCATTACCCTGAGGATATTAAGGACCATAAAATGGTCTCACCTTATCAAATACGTTGCTTTGGACTTCCTCTTGACCATGGAACACTAGTGCTTTGGTAGCATAGCTATTATTCCCACTCTTGTTGTTTTGAGTTGCTACTTTCCTTACAAACCAACAAAGTAGAACCTCTCTACCTAATGTTCCCCACACTTGATGCATATCTGTTTGTCTACCTTTTGGTTTGGGTCCTCAATCACTTCAGGCTTTAAATCCTTTGATTCAACCTTAGTTTCATTTTAAATTCAACATGCCTTTTTTTTAGGCAGTTGAATTAACTTCATATTTTTTCCACTTATTTTAGGTTGGTAAATGTGTCATCATCAACTCCTATGTCCTTCTTTTACTTGCCAAGGAACTTGAGTTTTACCCATCTAATCAACCTTGAATCATGTCACTAAAAATAGAATAAGTATTAGTTACGTGGGAGAATACATTGTGCCATTTTAAATAGTTATTCCATTTAATCACATTTGAATTTTTAGCATCATCGGGTGGTTTTAACATCTTAGAATTAAAGAGATAATCAAGGATATCATCAGCCTTAGAAATCTCAAACGAATAATTTTTTATCATTCGCTTTTATTTATGGGAAAAATACTTTATTGTTGAGTCCTTTTGAACTAATGGGTTACAAACTATAGTTTCAATTCCTATAATCTCAGCAACATATATTTCAAAGTTAGAATACTTATAATTTGTCTTGAAAGAAAAGGTATTTTTTTTCATGACACTTCTCTAGAAGGGCTTCATATCTGAATACATTAGCAATTAATTCTACTACATCTCTAAACTCAATGGCATCAAATTTCTTTTTAAGTTTAAATTCTAGTCCCTTTTGTGAAAATTTTACAAATTCAGACTTAGGTAGCAATATTTTTCATTTGTTCCTAGCTAGTTTGAATCTATTTATAAAGGAAGTTTACTTTTCATCAGGTTTTTGGATCAATCTAGATTAATCAACGATAGAGACTTTTGGTTCATTTTGGAAGAATTATGCATGGAACATGTCTTCCATTTGTTACCAAATTTGGATAGAGTTGAGTGGAAAACTTATAAACCATGAGAAGGTTGCATGAGTGAGTGAACAGCAAAACAAATTCAGTTTGAGATACTCATTTATTCCAGCATCAACTTTTTGACTAGTGGATCAACAAATGTGCTCCATAGTGGATTGACTTCCATCTACTAAAACATAGCAAAGGTTGGAAATTAGCAACCTTTTGGAAGTTCTATCCTATCGATCCACTCGGGATATGGCTTCCTATAAAGTGGGGTCTGTACCCCTCGATCCATTGGTCCACATATTTCATGTATGAGGTCCACAATCCCATTCCTACCAACTCAGCCAGGCAATTGCATGTTTAGTGGAATAACTATATGGTTTACTATAAAAGATAGTTGTACCATTGGTGATGGAACCTATGCGGGAACATTTTGTTATGCTTGATAAAGCATTAACTGAGATAACCGAGGAATATGGTTGTTAAACCTCCGATTGTTCTCTAACCTCACACCCCCACCCCTCGAGTTCTATTTGTTGATGATCCCACACGTCTAAGTACCTGGTAAACCTATATTGGTTTCATTTTAGTATGATATAATTATTCCTACATCTAGGAAAGGTGTTCTCCTCATTGGGCTAGTCTAACCTTATTGTTGTTAGGTGTTAGATGCTAACACACCCTCTAAAGGGTTGTTCATACCTAAACCAATAGTATTAGACAAATTTCCTATCCTTAGGTTATTTATAAATTTGGTTTCTCCTATGTTAGGCGGGTAATAAAGAGGATTGTATGGATTTGGCTATGTGATGGGGTTATCACCTTTATTGCACACATGCATAGACTTTTTGAACATTTTACTTAGTTTTCATATGTTGAATATGGAGTTATCATCTTAATAGTGTTTAATAATGAACCAAATGTCCTAGAGATAAGTTGTGCTTAAAAGAACCATTGCTCGGAATTCTTTTCCTGAATAATTTGATTTTATTTTAAGCAATGTAAAGGGGCAACTACAGAGAAAATTCTCTTTACATTAAAAGCCACCATGGATAAGAGCCTAAAAGATTAATGACACACAAAAATAGAAGTGCCAAGGAAACTTTCATGAGCATTATCATATCTTTAAAATTTTGAGAGTGTATACATAAAAATGTGAGATTTTGAGGGTGTTATAAGTAGAAGATAAATTGGTTTGAGATTTTGAGGGTGTTATAAGTAGAAGATAAATGGGTTCTCCCAACAATGGAATTTCTTGAAAAACATTAAATAGTTTGGCATTATTTATTTGAGAAGCATTAAAATTCATGGAATTTATCCTAAGTCAAGTGAAATTCACGTTGTTTAACATTCTTACACCTATGGTCGAAATTGAGTTCTTGTTTTAGAAGTATCTCATTGACTTCTTGTAACTTTATTTTGTATGCCTATGTTGATTTTCCCATGGTTTAAGTCACACAATTAACATTCCCTTTCATGATTCAGATATTTTAGTGTTATTCAATAGTGTGATGTACTTGTACCTATATGTATCTTGTATGCTCATATACTCTTACGTGCTCAAAATTTTAAAAAAATTGGAAAAACAGTTGGTTGCTTCTTTGGAATTTCATCGCATGTGCTTAAGTGTTTATCTTTGTGATGTTATTTGATATTCGAATTCGGATGATGCTAAATTTTCAGGATTAGTTTCTAGCCCTTTGTCTATTACGTAAGAAAAAGGGGAGAACAAACTTACAAGGAGTTTATTTTTTCTTAAACTCTCATAAGCGTCATGGTATTTTTTATTCATATGTGTAGGTCATTATTCCTTGATTATGATCTTGTGGAATACATAAGATCAAGACTTTCAATTGAAGACAAAACCTCAAGTGTCTTTAATTTATGGGTTTGGGAGAGCATTAGTAGAACTTGTCTTAGGGGTTTAATTTCGGTTTATATTTTATACCGAAATATCCAAAGGGGGATATTTGTAAGATCCAGTTTTTATGATTTCTCATCTTTTATTTATTTTGGCATATCCCATTACAAACCGTACACTCTACGTCCTCATATCCTTCCCAACGTCTTTAAAGACAAGTTAGTGACTGAGAATCAAAGCAAAGATCGCATGAGTTGGAATCACCACTACACTATCGAGGAGGTATATGGTATATGGATTTGAATGTAGACTTAAACATATTATTCTAGGATGCTTTTAAATCTTATTCGAGCATTTTATAAAATGTTTTTTCACAAATAAAATTTATTTTTATTTTTCTCCTTTGAACAAGAATTGGTTGTTGTTAGGATGAGATAAGGTTCCTATTAGAACGAAGTTCCCTTGTCGTTAAAACAACAATTTGATTTCATTCAAAAGAACATCAAATGACCTTCCAAACTAGGTCCATCCAATAGAAGGTCCTTTGAATGACTTTGGCAGTTCACTCGAACGAATCTTAAACTTTTGGAACGAAATCCTGATTTCATTCAAATGAAATTTTGTTTTCATTCAAATGAAGTTAGTCGCCTCGATTTTTGTGTTTTCTATAAAAAGGACACTTATGGGATGATTTTCTTAGATCTTTTGACAAAAAACAATTTTGTATACATGTCCCCAAAGTCTCACAATCCTTGTCTGTGAAAAACACTTTTTTCAAATAATATCCCATAAAATGATTTATTGAGTTTAGTCAAACCCTAGATACACATGGACATTAAAACCCTTACATAGTTCTACTCTAGTGTTGATTTATGGAGATTAATCTATAATGGTGAAGAAGATAGGAACCCCATTTCCCTTTGGTTGATCAGTGGATACCGAGGAAAGAGTTACTTGTTGTGGACAATGTTGGATTCTTCCTTATTTTGTTGAAGATTCAAAGATAAAACCATGTTCTAGTGGATCTCTAAGTTATATGTAAATCAGTTTTGGTATATCCAATCTTAAACAGTGCTGAAAAAAGTTTTTTCCCATAAGGAATTTTTCCTCATATTCTTCTTTTATTTTAATAAATTCTTTGTTTGTCATTTTAGCTTTGGAATCTATATTGAATGTTAATCGAAATATAATCAAGATAAAATTTGGCTAAGAAGTTAAGCCTTTGTGTGTGTGACCTAATATATAAGTGAATCCATATAACCCACATTTTCAGGAGGAAACAATTTTAGGGTTCTCATGGTGAAATTGTATTGTAATTTTGATGAAGGGTTAAAACAATATTGGTGTAAGGGCAACAATGTTCATTTGGGTGAAAGGGATATTGTATAGAAATGGGGAGAAAATAAATAGAAATGGAAGAACTGCTTAAAAATACTCTCACATATTAAAACCACATGATCCCGTAACAGCGTCTACTCAGGCTCACTATAATATCTTTAATCCCATTATAAGTAGGATAACTGTAGCATCTCCACCTGCTCCAGTCATCAGCAACAAACCCTAAACCATTTAATTTTTCTTTTGCTTTTTTTCCTTAATAATCCTTTAACCTAAATTTCTCTTGAAGTAAATAATTGATTACTTTATTTTCCTTATTTTTTTCCCTCTAATTCCTCTTATATTCTACAATTACTTTCCATAATTACCTCATGAACTGCTTTAATTAAATAAATTATAATTAAGCAACATAAGTTTATCATTTTACTAAAAAAATATTCCATAATATTGATTAATTTCATTTCAACTCCATTTTCTCATTCAAAACTTTATTATTAACATTATGTAATTCTGAAAACCAAATTTTTGCTTAAAATTATTGTTTAAAATTCTCCCAAATTTCCATATTTAATTAATGAAATCCTTAAAAATTATTGAGTATTTCAATATTGTCACCTCATAAATTCCATGATTGCACTGGTTGTTTCTATAAATTAGATCAGTGTGGTATGACGTTATATTGCCTCGTTTCAGGAAATTTTATTGTTAAATTATGTTTTCACCCCCATAATGCCCTATTTTCAAGCTTAATCCTTGTATTTTATATTTTTTTTAATCAAATTCTTACCTTGTGAGTTACACGACTACACCGGTTGTTTCCACAAGTTACTTTAATATCGTGCGATGTGATCCTTCCTTTTTGGGGGGTCTGTTGTTAAATTATGTATTTACCCCATAATGCCCAATTTTCAAGCTTAAGCCTTGTATTTTTTTAATCTACCAAATTCTAATCTTGTGAAGTACACGATTGCACCAGTTGTTTATATAAGTTAGTTTACTGTCATATGTCATTACCATGCCTTTTTTCAGGAAGTTTTCTTATCAAATTACATTTTCACCCCCTTAATGCCCTATTTTCAAGCTTAAGCCTTGTATTTTTTTTAACTTTCTACCAAATTCTCACCCGATGAGTTACACGCTTGCACTAGTTGTTTTTACAAGATAGTTTACTGTCATGTGACTTGATTATGTTGTTAGAGTGGCTACCTCATCGTCTGTTGATCATGTGTATAAATCAAAATAATAAAAATTATTACCCCAAGCCCTACAAGGCTTAATTAGGGTGTACCTTTGATATCTATCTAGTTTGATCTTCTTTCAGCACAAATAGTATTTGATGATGATTAATTGATAACATGAGCTCGATCTCCCTCAAGATCTTCTATCATATCACGAATAGAGTGTGGTATCTTCCTTCGTGATCACCTTTTACTCATTTATCCTCTCTCATTTACATCTCTTTCATCCAAATTCGAATTATGATTTTTTTTAGTTTCAGGAGTGACGTCTTTCATGCGGAAAGGAGAGGCTTAAGTGAAAATATTTTTAGGCCATGGAAGGGACCCTAAGGAGGGACAAGTACGTGACTCCTCATGGGTCCAAGAAAGCATAATCCAATCCGGATTCAAATTCCAGTCCATTAATCATAATTAATACCACTAAATAACTATAATAGAAACTCCACTACTTAACCCAAAATTACATTTCAATATCCTTATTATTAATTAGTTAATTCTCCCCATGTTAAGGTTATAGATACCCATTAATAAAATAAATTACTGGTAATTTATTTGATTAACTTCTTTAAATCCTTGAGCGGTCCAACTTAATTTATTTATAGTGATGGATTAATATAATCTACCATAGAATTTGACAGGTATAAAACTTATAAACATCTCAAAGGGATATTACCAATATCTAAACCAAAACATAGGTTCCATTTATAAAAGACTTTTACCTAACATTAATAGCCATCACCTAATCTATCAAGTGTGACAACCCGAATATAATTATGATTAATTATACGTAAATCTTGCCTAGCTTGTGTGATATGATTAGTGTGTTATTAATATATGTGATGTTAATTTATTATGTTTAGTCCAATCCTACCTCCAAAAAGCATGAAATGTCGAATTAGTTACAAATACAAAATTTGAAGGTTTCGATAGGAATGTCCATGTTTAAGGCTAGTTTTGACCTTTATGACATAACAATTGACTTGAGGTGAAAACTACATAATTGTAGACAAGTGAGTTATGGTTGTAACACAACAAACGGTGAATGAAATGGAGGTTCGAGTGAGAAGTTATACCAAAATTACGAAACAAGGGCAAAGTAGTCCATCCGTTGAGTAGTATTTTGTCTTAATATGGCAACAAATGTTTTATTCTCATTGGTTGGGAAGGGTGGTGGTTTTGGCCGACCTCAAACCCTTAGAATTACCTCTTTATTCAGCCAAAATGCAGCCATGAGAGATTTTAAGCCTAAGGAAAGAGAAGTTGGAAGTTAGGAAGAAAAAGTGAGGAGAAAATTGAAGAAAATTCATAGAAAATTACGAAAAAGCCCCTAAGGTAATTCCAACCATGAATCTTGCTATTTTTTCTTTCATTTACGATTTATATGATATAAATCCTTGATTTTTATTGAACTTTCATGTTTGGGTGCATATGTATGGATATATGCAAGTTTAAGTTAAATTGAATGTACAAAACCCTAAGATTGCTTTGTTTAGAAACTTTGTTTATTCAAACTTCCATATATTTTTGTGTAGTTACTGGAATCGATTGCTTCCAATTGGATATTAACATGGACTCATATATGTATGACATATCCGAAAATCATGTGAAAATACCAACAAATGAGTCCTTGGTGAGGGTTTGAAGTTCGGGTAAGAAATCTGCCCTAAGGGTGAAAATATGCCCGCCATGTGTTCGGTGTTTTGCTTGACATAGCAAACGAACCTTAAAAATTATGAAACTTTAATCTTATATTTTTCAATGTGTTTACTGATGTTGGGTGAAAGATCATAGAAATTTATGATGTAGAAAAATCATGAAAATTCCTGGAAGTTGAATGAACGATAAAGGAGCCTATAGGGCAGATTTGCTATGTAGTGAAGAAATAGGCTTATTTTGCTCTAGGAAACTCGGAATGATGTGCCGTCTTTTGTTTTGGAAACATGATATAATAAGGATTTGATTACAAAGAATAATTAAAAAGGGTTTGGGCTGTAATTTGAATATGTTAGATATCAGAACCTGAGTCTAGATGGGACTTCATTTTAATGAATGATTTGAATTGAATAATATGATGCTTATGAATTGAGTTATGATTGAAGTTATTTTTTGGACTATTAATATTCTTATGATGATACTAATATTGTGAGAATGATAGGAAGGGAAGAAGAGCTGATTGAACAAGTACAGGATAAAGGCAAGGGAAAATCCAGTTAAACTGTCAAGGTGAGTGTACTTATGATTTGTTTCATATATAAATATGAATATAGCTCTAAGAGCGGATTTGTTTGAATACTTCGGTATTCAGGATTTGTTTGGATATTAAAATATCCAGGATTGGTTGGGTCTTATGATCCAGGATTGGAATTGGACAAAGATCCAATGATTTGTTGGAACTTATGTTCCAGGATTTGTTATTGCCAATGGGCAGGATTGTTCAGATTTTATATCCACTTATTCTATATAGAATTGTTATTACATTGTAGGGAAGGAGTACCTCACTAAGCTTAATGCTTACAGTTATATTTTAACAATTTCAGGTTTCTATGCTGCCAACTAGAATACCATATGACCGGTAACTTTGAGAGTTGCACCGTTGGAAGGAGCCGGGGTTTAAATGTGGGGATTTTATCATTGTCACACTGAAGATTTTAATTTACTCACACATTGTATATTTTGCGTTAGTATGGATTGAGTTGATGATTGTGAAATTTTATCGTAGTTAATCATAGTATTGTATGTCCGCTTAAATTATGACTCTGATATTGATTTCGTTATGGCACAATAATAATATTATGTTGATTATGCGCATTATACAGTAAAATATGGATAGATGAATTATATTTCCAATGGGCTCTAGATTATGATTTAATTATTCTAATAATAAATGATTAGTATGGATATTGGGTTTGGGGTGTGACAATTAGTGGTATCAGAGCGTCTAGGTTATTAATTCTGGACGTGTGTGACGATTAGATGGCAGTTATTGATTGATTTGATATTATTGAATTGTTTATATACTAACAAATAGTTTAGTACTGTAAACTGTTTATATTGGTTGTTAGAATTTTATTGTATTACAGATAATTCCAGATGGAACCTGGGAATGGACAACCTAGAGAAGAGGGAGTCGCTTCTCGTACAGAGAATACTGAAGTGGAGCAAAGTGTTGCTTGAAGGGCTAGAGAGCAAGAGCAGCCTACAGAGATGCAAATAATGGCGCAGGCAATGATGAGGATGGCAGAGCAACAAGAAAGAAATATGGCGCAAATGGCAGAACAACAGGATAGATATCTAGAATCCAAGACTGTGGCCAGGATTGAGAAAGAGGCAAGGAAGGAAATGAAAGATTCCATGCATGAGAAGTTTTTGAAGTTGAATCCTCCAGAATATTCAGGGTCAGTTGAACCTACGGAAGCTGAGATGTGGGTCAGGGATCTAGAAACTATCTTTGCAGTTATGAAGGTTCCAGATAACCAGAAAGTGAATCTAGCTGTGTTTAAGCTCAAAGGAGAGGCGAAATATTGGTGGGAAGCCAGCAACCATTTGGTGCCCAGGATGGAAGGTACTGATGTTATTACTTGGGCTGAATTTATTAAAGCTTTGTATGTTAAGTATTTCCCTAAGGTCTATAGGAGGGAGAAGCTGAGGGAGTTTATAAATTTGACCCAAGGGAACATGTCTGTGAGGGAGTATGATGCTAAATTTACTGCTTTGTCTAGATTTGCTACTAAGTATGTGCAGGAGGAAGAAGATAAATGTAGTAAGTTTCAAGATGGACTGATTTTGCCTATTCAAAATAGAGTAGCCACTTATGAGTTAGAAGATTATGCTTCTCTGGTAAACAAAGCCATGATAGCAGAAAGGCAAATGAACCAAGGGGTGGCGAGCAGAGAGAGTTTTAAGAAAAGTAGATTCGACGCATCTCAGTATAGGGGAGGTGAGAGTGGAAGTGTTAAGGTGGAACCTCATAAATTTCAGAGAGGTGGTGGAGATAGTGGTAGAGGTCAGGGGAGGTTTGGTAGAGATACCAGGGGTGGAGGATCTTTTGGTTCAGCCAGAAAGTCAGGGAGAGGTGAGGCCCCAATAGGAGGTGTTACATGTTTCTTTTGTAAAGAGGAAGGACATTATAAATCTGAGTGTCCTAAGCTTAAGGGATTGGAATGCTACCATTGTCATCAAGTGGGGCATATTAAGAAGAATTGTCCGCAATTGGCACAGACTCCAGCAGCACATAGTGAAGTAGCAAGCAGAATGTTATCTCCAGGCAGTACAGTGAAGAGTGTGGGTAGAGGACAAGCTAGTGGTTCCAGGCCAGGTGGACGAGTCTTTACGATGAAAGAAGCTCAGATTACGCCAGATGTGGTGACAGGTACACTTTCTGTTAGTGATAGAAGTGCTTATGTTTTGGTTGATCCTGGTTCCACACATTCTTTTGTGTCCTATGCTTTTGCCATATACTTGAATATACCGTGTGCTCGTTTAGATGTGGGGTTGGGTATTTATATGCCTATGGGGGATATGGTTGTAACTGAATATGTTTTTCATGATTGTGTTTTGACTGTGGGGTCTAGAGATACAGTTATAGATCTACTTCCATTGGATATTTCTGATTTTGATATAATTCTGGGAATGGATTGGCTATCCAAATATCATGCATCCATGGATTGTTTCCGTAAGGAAGTTTTTTTTAATATGCCTGGTGAGACTGAATTTAAATTTGTGGGGGAAAGGAAAATTGTTCCCAGTTGCATCATTTCTGCTATTCAGACGAGGAAATTATTGAGTAAGGGTTGTGAGGGTTTTATTGCATATGTTCTCGACACTAGGAAGGGGGCTTTACAATTAGTCAATGTTCCTATTGTACGGGATTTTCCTGAAGTGTTTCCTAGTGAGTTGCCAGTGTTACCTCCAGAAAGAGAAGTTGAATTTAGTATTGAATTAGCACCAGGGACAACCCCTATTTCTATGGCACCGTATAGAATGGCACCTGTTGAGTTGAAAGAACTCAAGATTCAATTGCAAGATTTACTTGATAGGGGGTTCATACAACCTAGCGTATCTCCATGGGGTGCGCCAGTTTTATTTGTGAAAGAGAAAGATGGTACCATGCGTTTGTGTATTGATTATAGGCAACTGAATAAAGTTACAATTAAGAACAAGTATCCTTTACCTCGTATAGATGATTTGTTTGATCAGTTGCAGGGTGCTAAAGTGTTTTCAAAGATAGACTTGCGATCGGGTTATCATCAGGTGAGGGTGAAGGAAAGTGATATTTCTAAAACCGCTTTCCGTACTCGGTATGGTCATTTTGAATTTCTTGTGATGCCTTTTGGGGTGACTAATGCTCCAGCTGTATTTATGGATCTTATGAACCGGGTACTGCATCCTTTTGTTGATTCATTTATGATAGTTTTTATTGATGATATTCTGATTTATTCCCATGATATCGTTGAACATGAAAAGCATCTCACAACTATTTTGAATCTGCTGAAAGATAAGAAGTTGTATGCCAAGTTTAGCAAGTGTGAATTTTGGCTATCACAAGTTGCATTTTTAGGCCATGTTATTTCTGGAGATGGTATATGTGTTGATCCTAAAAAGGTAGAGGCTATTGTGAAATGGGAGAGACCCGATAATGTGACTGAGGTGAGGAGTTTTCTGGGTTTAGCTGGGTATTATAGAAGGTTTATTAAGGGATTTTCGTCGATTGCCTTACCAATGACTAAACTGACTCGGAAAGATGTTAAGTTTGAATGGAATTCTGATTGCGAAAATAGTTTTGAAGAATTGAAAAAGAGGTTGGTAACCGCACCTGTTCTTACTATTCCGCATGGTGGAGATGGTTTTGTTGTTTATACCGATGCTTCACATCAGGGGTTGGGTTGTGTTTTTATGCAGCATGGTAAAGTTATTGCCTATGCTTCTAGGCAGTTGCGTACACATGAACGTAATTATCCTACACATGATTTGGAACTTGCTGCTATTGTATTTGCTTTGAAATTATGGCGTCATTATCTATATGGTGAGGTATGTGAAATTTTTACTGACCATCAAAGCCTTAAGTATTTGTTTACTCAGAAGGAGTTGAATTTGAGGCAGAGGCGGTGGATGGAGTTAATTAAAGATTATGATTGTACAATTCACTACCACCCAGGAAAGGCAAATGTAGTTGCAGACGCTTTGAGTAGAAAGGCTTCAGGCAGGTTATCGTGTATTCGATGTGCTAGAGTTGCTCATATTATGGAGTTGAGATTGATGGGAGTGGAATTGCAGCTAGCAGATGGGGACAGATTCTTTGCTCATGTAAGCGTGAGGCCTTTGTTAGCTACCCGTATTCATGATTTGCAAAGTCAAGATCCTTTCCTTGAGAAGAAACGACAAGATCTCCGAGATGGTAAGTCTGAAGATTTTTGTATTGTGAATGATGGCACTTTATTGTATAAGCATCGGTTGTGTGTGCCTAATGTGTGTGGATTGAAAGAGGAAATTTTAGATGAGGCTCATAATTCCATTTATACTATGCATCCTGGTAGCACTAAAATGTATAGGGATTTAAAGGAGCATTATTGGTGGAATAATATGAAGAAGGAAATAGCTGATTTTGTTGCGAGGTGCCTTATATGTCAGCAAGTGAAAGTGGAGCATCAGAAACCTACTGGTCTGCTTCAGCCATTGCCGATACCGGAATGGAAATGGGATCATGTAACGATGGATTTTGTGGTTGGGCTTCCTCGATCTCAGAAGGGGTCAGATTCGATTTGGGTAGTGGTGGATAGATTGACAAAGTCCGCTCACTTTCTAGCAGTCAAGACTACGTATACAGTTGATAGGTATGCTAGATTGTATGTTAATGAAATTATTCGATTGCATGGAGCACCGGTATCTATTGTTTCAGATAGGGACCCTACTTTTACATCCTGATTTTGGGATAGCTTGCAGTATGCTATGGGTACTAACTTGAAGTTTAGTACGGCTTTTCACCCCCAGACAGATGGGCAGTCTGAAAGGACAATACAGATTTTGGAAGATATGCTTAGAGCTTGTGTGCTTGATTTCAAAGGTAATTGGGATGAATATTTGCCTTTGATAGAATTTGCATATAACAATAGTTTTCAGTCTACTATTGGTATGGCTCCATATGAAGCCTTGTATGGTAGACGATGTCGTACACCGATATGTTGGGGTGAAGTTGGTGAAAGGAAGATAGAGGGTCCAGAATTAATTGAAGTCACCACTGAAAAAGTGAAGATTATTCAAGATAGAATGAGAATAGCTCAAAGCAGACAGAAAAGTTATGCGGATAAACGACGAAAAGATTTGGAATTCCAGAAAGGGGATTATGTGTTTCTTCGGATATCTCCATGGAAAGGAGTTATGAGGTTTGGAAAGAAAGGGAAATTAAGTCCACGCTACATTGGACCTTATGAAATCCTTGAGAAAGTCGGGATGGTTGCCTACAAGTTAGCGTTACCACCAGAATTATCTCGGTTACATGATGTTTTCCATGTTTCTATGTTGAGAAAGTATGTAGCAGACCCTTCACATGTATTGGTGGAACAACCTATTGAGTTGAAGGAAGATTTGAGCTACGTGGAAGAACCGCTTGCTATCGTTGATCGGAAAGAACAAATATTAAGATCAAAGGTGATCCCACTTGTGAAAGTTGTGTGGAGAAGGCATTCCATGGAAGACGCTACATGGGAGAGTGAGGATAGCATGAAAATGCGTTATCCCTATTTGTTTGATTCGGACAACCAAGGTATGTCCATTTCGAGGACGAAATTTCCTAACAGGGGGAGAATTGTGACAACCCGAATATAATTATGATTAATTATACGTAAATCATGCCTAGATTGTGTGATATGATTAGTGTGTTATTAATATATGTGATGTTAATTTATTATGTTTAGTCTAATCCTACCTCCAAAAAGCATGAAATGTCGAATTAGTTACAAATACAAAATTTGAAGGTTTCGATAGGAATGTCCATGTTTAAGGCTAGTTTTGACCTTTATGACATAACAATTGACTTGAGGT
This sequence comes from Sambucus nigra, assembly GCA_949130495.1. Classification (NCBI taxonomy): domain Eukaryota; kingdom Viridiplantae; phylum Streptophyta; class Magnoliopsida; order Dipsacales; family Adoxaceae; genus Sambucus; species Sambucus nigra. Next base: position 274,709,866 of record OX422215.1, on the reverse strand, counting down.
GAAAACTACATAATTGTAGACAAGTGAGTTATGGTTGTAACACAACAAACGGTGAATGAAACGGAGGTTCGAGTGAGAAGTTATACCAAAATTACGAAACAAGGGCAAAGTAGTCCATCCGTTAAGTAGTATTTTGTCTTAATATGGCAACAAATGTTTTATTCTCATTGGTTGGGAAGGGTGGTGGCTTTGGCCGACCTCAAACCCTTAGAATTACCTCTTTATTCAGCCAAAATTCAGCCATGAGAGATTTTAAGCCTAAGGAAAGAGAAGTTGGAAGTTAGGAAGAAAAAGTGAGGAGAAAATTGAAGAAAATTCATAGAAAATTACGAAAAAGCCCCTAAGGTAATTCCAACCATGAATCTTGCTATTTTTTCTTTCATTTACGATTTATATGATATAAATCCTTGATTTTTATTGAACTTTCATGTTTGGGTGCATATGTACGGATATATGCAAGTTTAAGTTAAGTTGAATGTACAAAACCCTAAGATTGCTTTGTTTAGAAACTTTGTTTATTCAAACTTCCATATATTTTTGTATAGTTACTGGAATCGATTGATTCCAATTGGATATTAACATGGACTCATATATGTATGACATATCCCAAAATCATGTGAAAATACCAACAAATGAGTCCTTGGTGAGGGTTTGAAGTTCGGGTAAGAAATCTGCCCTAAGGGTGAAAATATGCCCGCCATGTGTTCGGTGTTTTGGTTGACATAGCAAACGAACCTTAAAAATTATGAAACTTTAATCTTATATTTTTCAATGTGTTTACTGATGTTGGGTGAAAGATCATAGAAATTTATGATGTAGAAAAATCATGAAAATTCCTGGAAGTTGAATGAACGATAAAAGAGCCTATAGGGCAGATTTGCTATGTAGTGAAGAAATAGGCTTATTTTGCTCTAGGAAACTCGGAATGATGTGCCGTCTTTTGTTTTGGAAACATGATATAATAAGGATTGGATTACAAAGAATAATTAAAAAGGGTTTGGGTTGTAATTTGAATATGTTAGATATCAGAACCTGAGTCTAGATGGGACTTCATTTTAATGAATGATTTGAATTGAATAATATGATGCTTATGAATTGAGTTATGATTGAAGTTATTTTTTGGACTATTAATATTCTTATGATGATACTAATACTGTGAGAATGATAGGAAGGGAAGAAGAGCTGATTGAACAAGTACAGGATAAAGGCAAGAGAAAATCCAGTTAAACTGTCAAGGTGAGTGTACTTATGATTTGTTTCATATATAAATATGAATATAGCTCTAAGAGAGGATTTGTTTGAATACTTCGGTATTCAGGATTTGTTTGGATATTAAAATATCCAGGATTGGTTGGGTCTTATGATCCAGGATTGGAATTGGACAAAGATCCAATGATTTGTTGGAACTTATGTTCCAGGATTTGTTATTGCCAATGGGCAGGATTGTTCGGATTTTATATCCACTTATTCTATATAGAATTGTTATTACATTGTAGGGAAGGAGTACCTCACTAAGCTTAATGCTTACAGTTATATTTTAACAATTTCAGGTTTCTATGCTGCCAACTAGAATACCATATGACCGGTAACTTTGAGAGTTGCACCGTTGGAAGGAGCCGGGGTTTAAATGTGGGGATTTTATCATTGTCACACTGAAGATTTTAATTTACTCACACATTGTATATTTTGCGTTAGTATGGATTGAGTTGATGATTGTGAAATTTTATCGTAGTTAATCATAGTATTGTATGTCCGCTTAAATTATGACTCTGATATTGATTTCGTTATGGCACAATAATAATATTATGTTGATTATGCGCATTATACAGTAAAATATGGATAGATGAATTATATTTCCAATGGGCTCTAGATTATGATTTAATTATTATAATAATAAATGATTAGTATGGATATTGGGTTTGGGGTGTGACATCAAGATTATTGATCAAATGATGAATCTCACTTAATAGGTCAAAGAAATCACTTACTAGTGCATGTGTCCATCAAGCATATCTGCATTAAGCCTTAAGTAAATCTAATAATCATGATATTTATATTATCTTTTAAAATCAATATAAATGCAATAAGCTCAAGGTGATCCCATTAACTACACATAAAGTGCACTAGCACAATAAGTTGAAACTATGTTGTCTCTCGTAATCAAGAAAGACCTACTAAAATATTGTGCTACAGTCCTACTAATGGGGTGTATATATCCATCTAAGACTTTGAATAATAGAAATTTTATTCCATAATAACAGGTGATCTTATCCTCTATGTGAGATCCATACTCTATAGACCAAATAACTTATTAAGCCTAATAAAAGGCACTGGAAAAATATGAAATAATGCAAACATTATACCCATACATGATTCTCATTAAAATGGGAAAATTGATATTAACAAAAGAATAAATTCATAACTAAATCTATTACATAAAGCATGGTTTTAGTCTATTGCTCTAACATGAACCTTTTTTCGAACAGTTTTGTTGTTAAATTTAGTTTTCACCCCCTAACGCCTTATTTTTAAACATAACCCTTATATTTTTTTAATTTTGTAAAAATTATTTCCCCGTGAGTTACATGACTGCACCGAGTTTTTTACAACTTAGTTTAGTGCCGTGACATGTGATTGTGCCTCTTTTTGAGCAGTTTTACTATTAAACTACGTGTTCACTGCCTAACACCCTATTTTTAAGCTTAAGACTTGTTTTTTTATCCTTTTACCAAAGTATCACCTCGTGAGTTACACGAATGCTCTAGTTGTTTGTAAAAGTTAGTTTAATCCCGTATGATGTGATCATGCCACTTTCTGATAATTTTGTTGTTAATTTACATGTTCACCCCCTAACGCCCTATTTTGAAGCTTAAGCTTTTTTTTTCCTACAAAATTCTTACCTTGTGAGTTACAAAATTGCACCAATTGTTTATACAAGTTAGTTTAGTGTCGTGTAATATGCTCGTGCCTAGTTTTCGTCATTTTTTAAAAATATGTTTTCACCACCTAACGCCCTATTTTCAAGCATAATACTTGTATTTTTGAATTTCCTACTAAATTATCAACCTATGAGTTACACGATTGCATCGATTGTTTTTATAAGTTAGTTTAGTACCATGCGACATGATCATGCCTCTTTGGAGGCATTTTTGTTATTAAATTATATTGTCACCCTCCAAAGTCATATTTTCAAGCTTAAGCCTTGTATTTTTGAAATTTTAATATGACAACACACATTAGATTTAACAAACAAAAAAATCGAGTTTAAGATCCACATTTCCTTTAACAAACTACTTACTAAATTATAAATTTGAATCCTCATTGTCCTCCCAACTAAAACTTCCAAACTAGATCGATATTATTTTTTACACCCGAAATAAATATACTCATATAAAGAATATATAAATTGCTTCAAGTTTGGCTTGTCATCCCAAACAAATTAATTATCGATTGTAGTTGTACAGTCATCCACACTACTAGTGAGATGCTTTGGTGCATGTAAAATGAGAAACTATGGTTGATTGTTAATATACACCAAGTAAAACACTTGATTGAGGTTTTAAATTTCAGAAAAAAATGGCCCGTCATTCCTATGCTACTTTTCTTCATCCTGGACAAGTTTTCCATAACAATATTGGTAGCCGAATCGAATTTACAAGAATTTTTGTCCTCAACTCTTACCCAATCACAGTAAAACATTATCTCAATCATATTTCTCTCTTTGTCACTCGCCCTGAAATGCATAAGATTCTTATAATAAATGTCATTATTTTATAACAAAATTCTTTTCTCGTACAACATTGACGAGAAGACATAATCATTCAACTAATTCTTCTTAAAATCGTGTGCCATGAAATTGGGTCCTTTTGAGATAAGAGAAAGCCTTGACGTGGCATCACCCGTCTTCAACAAATAAAATTATGGATTACATACGTTAATTAGATATGTTTTAAAGTTTTAAATCATTTACCATTTAATAAGTGTCATTTGATGTAATAATTACCTTATCTAACACCCAAAGTCTAAATCACTATCCAATTATGAAATCGTCCGTCACTTTCTATTGTGCCTGTCCACACTATATTTTCTACATTGAATCAAAAAATTTATCAAGAAAGTGATCAAGTATATTAGATAACAACATGAACTTACTTTCTCCATTTGTCGACATATTCATAGGTTTCAAACATATAACGAGTCACTTTCTCATATGATAAACTTTCCAGTTTAACTTGTTTCCCCATCATTTGACCATCCTTATCAGCTAACTCATCTCCATTATCTATAATTTTAGGTTCGGGCAAATATTCCCTATCGAAAATAGATGCCTCTATAGTAATGTACTGCTCCATGATGGATCCTTCAATGTACCGCATATTCTTAACGTACTCTTTGAAAACATTCATCAGCCTATATATGAAAGTAATTAAAACTCAGCAACCCAAATATTATATTAATTAAAGTAAATTACACTATACAACAAATCTAGAATTATCACGGCAACTGGGTCATGGCCCAGGACCCTGATTAGGGATAAAAGCACATGACAAAGGTCGTGATAAAGAAAATGCTGACATTAAATGGTTTGGTCATGTCCATTTATCGTGACCAGTATGGTCACGGCCTTGGTCCGTGACCACACCCACGAATTAATGGTCACTAAAACTCCTACCAAAGTGGGTCACGGTCATGTATTCTGATCATAGGCATGAAATTTTTTAGTAATTAATTGATACAGGTCATGGTCAAAGGTGGTGACAATTTTGAAATTATCATGGGAGCCTAAGATGTGACCATTTATTCTTTTACACGTCACACCCTAGTCATTATCCTAGATCAGGATCAATTTCGTGACGTCTAAAAAAAATGGTCACGTCATGGGGTCACGACCTATGAACATAACCATACCCTCTACACATAAAAAACCCCAATCTCTTTTTTCATTTCACGATCTCCTTCTCTCTATCCCCTCCTTATTGTCTCTCTCTCCTCCGTCCATTTCCCCCGCCTCTTACTCCTCCGAACACTGCCTCTTTCTCAGGGACTCTCCTTCTCTCGTTATGTAAACATGTATTTGTATGTATGTGTGTGTGTGTGTTTGGTAGAACTATATAATTTTTTATATATGTGTCTTCATGTGTATGTTTATACATATACGTGTGGCTGAAATATGTGTGTATGTGTGTGTATTACTAAAATGTGTTTCTGTGTGAGACTGAAATATGTGTGTGTTTATTTTCTTGATAAATCATACATAATTTCTTTCTAAATATGTAAGTTTATGTATGAGATCTTGTGTAAACTTTGTTTTAATCACGTTTATTAGTCATGCGTAAAAAAATAAATGGCCATTGTCTGGAATCACAGTCCAAGACCGTGACCATAGGCCAGGACCACTAAGTCATATTTTTTTATTTCGTATGCTTATGAAACACAAACTGTAAAAAAAAGTATATATATATGTATATGTATATGTATATATATATATATTTATATATATATATATACACACACACACACATACGCATAATACACAAATAAATTTATGTTTAAGAAAAAAACACTTAAATAACATAAATTTATAACATGTTTCAAACTGGGCTTAACAAAAACAGAATAATTCTCTTCAATAAATTTGAATAATAAAAAATTTTCACATCACTTTTTAATTATTCATTTAGTAGATTGATAAAATTAGACATTTAGAGTGTCCTATCGATCATTTTTTGTCAATAATCAAAAGTGTGTGGGTGATTAGGGTTGATTGATTTGGGATTTAGGGCTTAAGACCCTTTCTATTATGGTTATGTGACCTGTTTGGGTGTATTTGTGAACCCCAATTTAAATTCTAGAATTGATTTTTTCAATCATACCATTTTTATTTTCATCCATTTTTATACCAAAACACCATATCTCCATTTGTGTTATGGTAAATTTTTTATTTTTTGTGAATTGTTGTATATGTGTGTGTATATGAATTATTGTATGCATGTGGGGGGGGGGGGGAGTATGAATTAGTGTGTGTGTGTGTGTGTATGTATGTGTGTGTGATATATAATGGTGGTGTAGAAAGTGTTAGAGATGCACACACAGAGGCAATGGATTGCTTATAACGAGTAAATAGATGATTTGATGTTCCCCGACCTAATATATACATACACGTATATAACACATATAAAAACAAGCACATGTATAATACATACAAACACATGCATATGTATAACACATACGCACTCACACACATAAACACACATATATATATATATATATATATATATGTGTGTGTGTGTGTGTGTGTGTGTGTACGTGTTTTCCCCTCGTTTCTTGTGCACGTTCAATCAGGGAACAATAATTGAAGTTCAACTAATTATAGGTTCTTCCTTTATTCAGGTAACTTTATTAATATTTTCTGTTACATAACATAGTCTTATAGTTATTTTGTTTGATTATTATAGCTACGTAAATGTGAATAATGTGTATAATTCAACTTGTACATATATTTGGTGGATTGTTATAATGCGCATATTTAGTGGATATATAGTAATTTTAGGATTTATTTAAATAAAATAAACTTAATTTTGACTTGTCGATATTGTACGGATGAATAATATGGATAATACCATTTGGTTGACTATTAAGGTCATGTTAACCCCCTCCATAAGTGAAAAGATCATCATGTAAGTTATGTAATTGTTGTGATGCACACAAAGAAGAATGTTGCAAAACATCTTATAGGAACATGTATGGGTGAATTTCATTCAAAAGATGGAGAGCGGGCATGCCGTGATCTACAGAAGATGAAAATAAAGAAGACATTATGGTTAAAAATGATCCTACAACCGGAAGAATTTCTATCCCCCGGATGCTTTCACATTGACTATTTGTGAGAAAAATATCTTCCTAGACACGTTGTTGAACTTAAAGACTCAAATGGTTGTTTCAGTAATTGGGATTTGGTAGTATGCTTCCAAAAAATGACCTTAAAAAATGCAAGTCTCATGACTGGCATGTCATCATTCAATTAATTCCTCTGTTTTTTAGGCAGTTCTTCTCCGAGCACAAAGATCTCCGTCGAGTAATTATGTAAATAAGTTTACAGAAATATTTTCCTTCATCACTCTTCGATATCATCATCCACATGCTTATGCATTTAGGCGATGAGGCTTATTAAAAACCTTCAAAGATTACATTAAGAATACACGGTATATTAGAGGATGAACTGTTGAATAATACATAACTGTGAAATTGTCATTAGACACTTGGGATCATATGCCATAACAAGAGCTAAGGACCTGACTAGTTTGATGATGAATTTCCTTTCATTAATCTACAATACGAGAAATCATCTCATTATGCCTTCGAATCTCAAGATGAAGTTAATTGGAGAGAGTAGGTAGCTACATAATCAACATAATTATTCTTGTTTGATTATATGTATTCTTTATATTATGATCTAAACACAACAAATTTCCTTTAGGAAGTACGAGAACAAAATTGCCCAAAATTAGAAGAGAAATTACACAAAGAATGATTTAAGGGTATGGATATTAAAAAAGTTCATTTCCACCTCTTATGTGTGCGGTTATTTATTTATATGTGGTAAAAACATTCCTTAATAAAAAAATCTTTAATAAATGGAACTTCTAAAAATAGTCGATGTCTCTTCAAGGATTGCACGCCTAACAAAAGGTCCCATATTTGGTGCGAAAGATTTTAAGAAATCTCGCACCAATGGTTTTGGTTTTATTTCATATCCAGGTGAGGAAAATATTTTAATGCAAAATAAAGAAATTTCAATTTTTGCCTTGACTACCTGTGTCACTAAAAAAGTGAAAAAAATCCAAAAGATACAATGCTAACCTATTATGGGATGGTCCAAAAAACCCAAGAACTCGATTATTAATGTCTCTCAAAAACCATATTCTATTTTAACTGGGTGAAGGTGGAGAAAACTACGAATGCTTGTAAAGTTTATCCTGACTTAAAACTTATCATCGTAGATTTATCTAAAATGAAGAGTAAAGATTGCATAGTCGGTGAGACTTTTATTTGTGACTTTCAGAAAGTAAAGAAGGTATTCTACTCAAAATGAATAAATGTTGGAAATTGGTCTATTGTTGTGCATGCACCAAAGGGTATGAATACTCAAGCAGGCGCATTAAAAGATCCTAAAGAGTTCTAGTCTACTCTTAATGAAACCCTAATTTAAAGGATATTCTAATTGATTAAAAGGAAGATTAATTATGAAGACATTATTTTACCCTTGACAATCATATTTGTATCTTATTATGGCCTTTGTGGTTGTTCCAAAATTATAAATTAGTCCATTTATAAATTGTCTTATTTATAAATTGGACCATTAATTTTGTTTGGTTTCCATAATGAAATGATTCAGCAATTGTCCCATTCCGGCTCATGTGTAAAATCTGAAATTGGATCATTTCACCAAAAACATGAAATGCATCCATTCGAAATAGGAGAATTTCACATATGGTCATCCATATTTGTCTGTGTATGCGCCTTTCTCTCTCACACACACACACACAATCTCCATTAGATTTAACTTTTTTTCTGATTGAACCTTATCATCAAATTCAAATTACCAAACATCGCATAAAATTAGTTTTAAACTCATTTCAAATCAACTTATTTGTAATTCACTAATTCACATTGAACCAATGTACAAAGTTAAACAATTTATGCAACTTAATAGGGACTTAGTATATTGACCATTGACAATCCTATTTGAATTATGAATGTTTAGTATGGTTTATGAATTAACAATAATGGCACGGTGCTTTACTTTGAATTGTCAACTCCACGGTAAATATATTGTTTAATTGTATATGAATTGGCTGCTGCATATAGTGTTTTTTTTTTTTTGGGGGGGGGGGGGGGGGGGGGGGGGGAGGGGGCTACATAAAAATAAATTTTAGTTTTTTATTCAATGGATATGGTCGTAACCCGAATTCGTGACCCAATTGTTTTAAAAAAAATGGTCACAATCTAAGACCGTGACCCTTTATTTATATGCTTTTAAAAAAATTGGGGGTCACGAATTTGGGTCGTGACCCAATTTGAACATTGTCCCACCCATGGACTTGGGATGTGACCATGGGATAATGTATTATGTCCATGACCATGTATCCAATATTTTCCCATGTTCGTCACAATGAGGTGATGTTTCTCACGGATGAGGCCCATGACCTCTATTTTTTATCACTACAAAAATGGTCACAGCCTGTGGCCTTGGTCACGAATGAGGTATGTGACCATCTTCAATATATGGTATATTTAAACTATCATAAACTTATATTAGCAAGTATACCTTTCACACGGCTACGTCCATCGATATCTTACTGGGCGGAATAGAATCACATCATCGCATAATTGTACCAACAAATGAATATTAATATAAATGACTATACGGGGTAAAATACTTCTCTAATACACAAGTTACTTCGGATAAAGTTGTTTTTATTGCCATGATATGATTTTGGTTGACTACTTTTGTGCACAATAGTATGGGGCAAAGGATAATTTTCATAATGGACCTCCGCAAATATTATTTTTATATATACATAGCTTAAACAACAAAGAAGCTAGTTACATGATCAGATACCAATCGTGAGACTTGAAACTTTCTAAATAATGTGTGGCATAGCTCATAATCCTCTGCAAATATGATGAAAAATTAAAGGACACTTTCAAATTATACGGTGTGTCTAAAAGAACATTTCTTTCTTTGCTCATCAAAGTACATGCCCCGAGGGGGAATTATACTCCTCCCACTATTGTCTTCTTTCAACCATAATTGTGGCTTAATTTTCAACACTTTATGATCACATCATGCCTTTTGTTCATATTCCAAATGACTTCCACTTAGGCATGTGCTCACAAGATGTTGGATAGCGCACGAGATTACCCTCCAAATGCAGCAAGTTAAATAATATTTACCTCCAAGACCATGCCTTCCTTTGCTAGACTTCATTCTTTGAAGGGGTTTTTGAATTCTTGACATTATTAAATTTAGGATTCTTCCCGGTAACATTATCTTCACATTTGAAGCTGTCGACATCCCAGGGCCGGCGCCGAGCACCATGGGGGAGGAGTAGATAGAGAGAGAGAGATAATTCTCCCCATCGGGAAGGATTCGCCATGCTCTCACATCCCTCTTCTTCTTGGGAAGGTTGCTTCAACCGTTTTCGATGTCAGCGTAAATATGAAGAGATAGAGTCGCCATCCTATTTTTCTCAAACCAGGAAAAAGAAATGTTTCCACTTCGAGAGAGCGGCATCAAGGATAAATTGATGCATATGAAACCAATAGTTTGAAGGTTTGGGGGCTAACTTAAAGAATGGGAAGGTGTTAGGAACCCATCCCGCCCTTTCAGCCTCTCATGGGCTAGTGTTACTATCTTTCTTTTTATATCCTCGTGAAGTGTGTGACCATGTTTATATAATGGAGATCGAATTTATTAAACTCATACCATGGAAAAGGTACAATGAGGTCATCCATAGGAATGTTTCCAAAATAACATATGTAGAAAGTATGATTTGTGCATTCATCATGATATTGGCCGTTATTAGGAAACGATAATATGTGTTGGATGAAACGCAAACATGTATGATATGTATATAAATATAAATATGGGATATTATTGAAAACAAGGGAATTCGGGAAATAGAGAGAATTGAAAATTTGGATAATTGGACTCCAGTCTCGGATCTTAATTCGGGATGCCTACGTTTCATATAAAGGTATCAAAGTCCATGTAGTTTGGATGTAGCATAGGGGTGGGGTTTATCCCATAAATTCGAACGAAATTTTATTATATGTATGTGTGTAGAAAATGTGTTGTTTTGATTTTGGAAAAAAGTGTGATGGGTAATTTCGTTCAGAATTTACAGGTGTAATTCTCTTTTATTTATTTATTTTGGATTTTCATAGAAAATAAAGTATGTGAAATATAGTAATAAAAGTGTAGATATTAATGTGTATGAACTAAAGTAAGAACAAGATTATGAAGAAGATTGTGAATCTAATATGTATTATGCAAAAGAAAGGAATTTAAAGAGAGAGGGAAAGAATTGGACCTTTTTTGAATCTTGATCTTGGATCTTGGATGAAATCCCTTATGTTTTGATGAATGTTGATGAGAGGGAAGGATATTTACCAAATTGGGTATGAAAATAATGGGAATGTAAGCTTTAATAGAACTTCACATGAGGGACTTTGCTGATTTCGGGGGAATGTTATTGAGACCACTAATGTTGATGGATCTATTATGTTGTGTCTTGGAATTGGGCCATATCCCCTATTTATAGGGTTAGGGGTGTCAATCGGCCTACCCCACGGGGTTCCTATCTGCATGTGCCCCCAGACACAGTGCCGATTGGCAGGGCTTAGGACCTGCCAATTGGCATTCCCATGCAGAGTTTCTTGGAAATATGATCGTAGAATACAAACCGTTGATTCGTCATACAATTAGAAAGGTATTTCAGAAACCTTCAAGAGTCCTTTGGACTGATCCTGGGTTTGGGAGTTTACTTTGGGTCAAATGTGGCTCGGAAGCGCATGTGATCCTTTAGACGGGAGATCGTCGGACGCAAATGGATCGTTCATCTGCATAGTAATTCATAATCGTACATGAGGTAGACTATTAGAAAGATTAGGATATGTACTTCGACATTCCAAATAGTTTTACTCGGTTCGGAAAGTTGACCTTGGTCAATCGGGGCTCGAAAGTTCCTGGGGACCTCTCAGAGTACAATGGATCATTCGTTTGTGTCGTAGGTCAAAATCGTGCACAAAATAGACTATTAGAAAGGGTATTCAGTTCCCTTAGGACATTCATCAAGTCTCATTCAAGATAAAGAGTTCACTTTGGTCAAATGGAGTTCGAGAGCGCTCAGTGGCCTCCAGATTGATTCTCGGGGGAAAACTATTCATTCATCCGAATGGTAATGCCGATTCGTGCATGGGACAAACCATTAGAAAGGGGTTTTAGTGCCCTTCGACAATTCAAAAAGATTTTGCTCTGGTAGTGAAGTTGATTGGCATTAAATTGGGGATCAGGAGTGCCTGGTGGCCTCTAGATTGGTACTCAGAGTGCAACCTAGGGTTTACAGTGAGATGAGGAGGTGCTAGGGACCTAAGGGGATACCTAGGGGTCCTAAAATGTGGTGTCTATAGATCCCTTCGACATGTGAGCTTGGAATAAGTAATAGCCCTCGAATAGACATCACATGATAGAGGTCAGTTCTATGGACCTAATGGATGAGGATGATGGATTCAAAGGGTTGAGGTCAATGTTGAGGACCTAATGGGGGATAAAGGTCGATTCGGTGGACCTAATGGATGAGAATGACCAGTTCATAGGGTCGAGGTCAATGATGAGGACCAAATGTGGATAAAGATTAATTATGTGGACTTAGAGGAGTGAGGTGTAAGTAGGAGGCCAATTCTATAGGCCCAAGTTGGTTCTGAGGATCTAAATTATAGAAAAAAAATTAGGGATTATGTATAAGTGACCAATTCTGAGGGTCGAAGATAATTCTGAGGGCTTAAGATAGAGATGACCAATTCTCCGACTCAAAGACAATTCTGCGAGCTTATGTAGAAGCGACCAATTTTGAGGGTCGAAGCCAATTATGCAGGCCTAAGATAGAGATGACCAATTATGTGGGTCGAATCCAATTCTGAGGGCTTATGATAGGGGTGATCAATTCTGCTGGTCGAATCAAATTTTTAGGGCTTAAGTTATGGGTGACCAATTCTGCGAGTTAAAGCCAATTTTGCGGACTTATTTGGGGTGACCAATTTTGCGGGTCAAAGCCAATTCTGTGGGCTTATGTAGAAGTGACCAATTTTGAGGGTCGAAGCCAATTCTGCGGGCTTATTTGGGGTGACCAATTCTACGGGTTGAAGCTAATTATGCGGGCTTAAGTAGAAGCGTCCAATTCTTTGGGTCGAAGCCAATTCTGCAGGCTTATTTGGGTTGACCAATTTTTTAGGTTAAAGCCAATTTTACGGGCTTGAGAAAGATAACCAATTCTTCAGGTCAAAGCCAATTCTGAGGGCTTATGTAGAAGCGACCAACTCTGAGGGTCGAAGCCAATTCTGTGGGCTTAAGATAGAAACGACCAATTATGTGGGTCGAAGCTAAATTCTGAGGTCTTATGATAGGAGCGACCAATTCTAAGGGGTCAAAGACAATTCTTAGGGCTTAAGATAGGGGTGACCAATTCTAGGGGTCGAACTCAATTATGCGGATTTATTTGGGGTGAATGATTATGCGGATCAAAGCCAATTCAACGAGCTTATGTAGAAGCGACCAATTCTGAGGGTTGAAGCGAATTCTGAGGGCTTATTTGGGGTGACAAATTCTGTGGGTCAAAGACAATTCTACGGGCTTATGTAGAAGCGACCAATTATGAGGGTCAAAACCAATTCTGCGCGCTTATTTGGGTAACCAATTTTGTAGGGTGTAGACAATTCTACGGTCTTAAGATAGGGGCGACCAATTCTGAGGGCTTATTTTTCCTTTGGGAAATTTGGGGACTCCATTGGGGATGTGTGATATTTCTCTCGGGATTTGGGGAGGCATTTGGCTTTAAGTTTCGCTAGGGAAGAGGGAATGATCCGAGGATATTGAGCTGGGAATTTTTGGAATTTTAGGGTGTTCTTTGGAGATATTTCCAGGGAGGATTATTCTCAAGAATTCCACAGGGGATGTAGAAAAAATATTTTTCTTGGTGAAAAGGTCCTAAAATTAATCTTGGAATTTTGGGGTTTTTTCGGGGATTTCTAGTATTTTTTGGACTTTTTGTACAAAATTTTAAAGGGGTGCCAATCGGTATGGTTGGAAGGGTGCCAAATGGAAGTGGCACGGTCTTTTGGGGTGCCTCGAGCAGGTGGAGGGACAGTGTCGATCGATGGGTGGCAGGGACAAACCGATCGGCATGCCCCTTAACCTCCTATAAAAGTGGGCAGGTTCTCCTCATTTTTCACATTTTTTTGACTTTCCTTCTTCTGCAATTAGCTTCTGTAAATAGATTTAACATTCCAAAGTCAAGAGATGGCTAATTTTTAAGCAGCGCTACTCACATGGCATGGCTTAATGCCAATGATTGGGGCAAGGTTAAGGTGCCCCTTTTACTGGATTGCAAAAATTCCTTTGATGCATTTGAGACGATGGCGGATGATTTCACTCTTCTATGTGATCCTTACCATCATCATTCTTCTAGGGTGGTGAACCCTGGTGACTATGTAAGTATTGAATGACCTTTGGTATTTTTTTTCCTTTTTTTCTTGACAAAATTTCTTTATTTCTTAAATTTGATGATGGTTTGCTTTATTTCTTCGACAGTATGATGTCTCCATGTCAACTATATGAGCCCGATGGACAACTGGGCTTAAGGATGTTTGGAAGAACCTTCCATCTGTGGTGTGTTGGATGGTGTCATCAGCGGGCTTTGGGAGATTGGAGTTTGCTCTTGATGAGACGCCTGTTCTACAATCGTTCTGTGTGCTCTGGGGTAATACCCCGTACTTTTATAGGATTATTTAAATTGTATAAGTAGCCGTAATTTGGAAATTAAGGGAATTTTCTATGAATAGGAATTTTGAAATTTATGAGTGTCATAAAATAATTGAGAATTTAAAGTGAATAGTAAATATTAGTTTGCTGGTGTTGGATTAATATTTACATGGGTTATATTTTCTTACGGGACTAAGCATATGAGTTTGATTATTTTATTATATGTCGCGGTTAGGTAAAGCAACAAAGGATAGGGGTGTTCAAAAAAACCGCCTGACCCGAAAACCGAACCGAACCGGCCCGAACCGAACCGAAACCGCCGGTTTTTTTTAGCCCGGTTCGGCCTACGGTTTACGGATATAAAAAACCGACCATGTCGGTTCGGTTGTCGGTTTATCCGTGTGAAAAACCGACTCAAACCGAACCGATCCGAAACCAATATATATATTAAAAAAAAACTAAATAACTTATATTTTATATCCAAAAACCATTACCCACCCTTAAAAACCGACCCAAACCGAAAACCGCCCTTAAAAAACCCGGCCCAATCATGAAACCGTTGAAAAACGACCCGAAACCGAACCGAACCGAAACCGCCTCGAACCGAAACCGACGGGTTTTTTCATAGTCGGTTCGGTTTTGGTCTGACCTTTTCCAAAACCGAACCGATCGGTTCGGTTTGAATTTGGGTCCAAAACCGACCCGAACCGACCCGTGAACACCCCTAACAAAGGATAATATTTTATATAAAAAAACACACGTATTGAGTTGTGTTGGGTTTAAATAGCGAATTGTATTTAAGTGACTCGGATTGAGATTTCGAGTGCATGGTTGGTTTCGGAATGGCCAAGATATTCAGAATAGATTATCCCGGGGTAGCATTTAGGTTCTTGGGATTTTTGGACTAGTAGGGACTCACATTTGAGCATATGAGTCAATTTTGGGTTTATTAAGGGATAATCCTTACAAACCCTTATAACCCTCATTTCTCTCATATTTCAGCCCTAGAAGAGAGAAAGGGAAGAGAGAAAAGGAAGAAGAGAAGAGAAGAAGGAAGAAAGGGGATTTTAGGCCAAACTCCGCGGGATTCGACTCGATCTCGTCGAATTTTATCCACGAGGAAAGTGTTTACTTACTTTATTCATTTAAGTAGGGGTGTTCACGGGTCGGTTTTGGACCCAAATTCAAACCGAACCTATCGGTTCGGTTTTGGAAAAGGTCAGACCGAAACCGAACCGACTATGAAAAAACCCGTCGGTTTCGGTTCGAGGCGGTTTCGGTTCGGTTCGGTTTCGGGTCGGTTTTCAACGGTTTCATGATTGGGCCGGGTTTTTTAAGGGCGGTTTTCGGTTTGGGTCGGTTTTTAAGGGTGGGTAATGGTTTTTGGATATAAAATATAAGTTATTTAGTTTTTTTTTAATATATATATTGGTTTCGGATCGGTTCGGTTTGAGTCGGTTTTTCACACGGATAAACCAACAACCGAACCGACATGGTCGGTTTTTTATATCCTTAAACCGTAGGCCCAACCGGGCTAAAAAAAACCGGCGGTTTCGGTTCGGTTCGGGCCGGTTCGGTTCGGGCCGGTTCGGTTCGGTTTTCGGGTCGGGCGGTTTTTTTGAACACCCCTACATTTAAGTGTGTATATCATATTATAGTTGGTAATGATAAACTATAAATATTTTTAGGTTGGGTTTTCTCGAACTAAAATGGGTGTTTCGATAGTTTGAACAGATAAAACTCGAATAGTATTCGATTTGAGAAACTTAGGAATTAATTGAAATTGGTTGTTGGTTATTGGTTCTAGGATGATTAGAACCCTTTTTATATGTAAATAAGTTGTTGGTTGAGGTTGGATGATGATCGGAGAGAAGATAAAAGGCTTGGGGTATGTTAATGGCCGAAACAGAGTCTCAAAGAAGACAAGACCCTGTTCGATCGATCGAACGATGGCCATGGGTTGATCGATATACCCTACAAAATTTTTGATAGTTTCGGCTTGTTTTGTTTAAATGGGAGAAATTCCTTAATTAATTATTTCTAGCCTATTTATTTGAGTAAATAAATATCTAACTAAGAAAATATATACCTTGCCATTTAAGGGGGTTAATTAGGACTAGGAGGGTGCAAAATTGTGTGGCACTTAATGTATAGTTTTGAGGAAAATAAATTGTGGAGTTAAACATTTGGGGTTCTTAAAAATAGTAGGGGGACTTCTAGATTATTATTTGAGTGATATGTATATCGTGGGTTAGTTGAATGTGAAAATCAAGGACTTACTAATTTAGGGGTGTTCGGGACGAGTAACACTGGGAGTAGTATTTCGACGAGTGATTACATATATAATTATGTGCGTAGAAAATGTATGTACATGTGGAGTATATGTTTGAGTAAATACTAGGATGCGAGTAGGATGTAATTTAGGATATAGGTTAGATATATTTGAGCGGCTATTCGGTACGTCTATTGATGACTATTATTATAGGTGATGCGATACATATGGAATTAAGATACGTAGTGCATATACTATTTAATTATTACGAATTAGTATATTCGGGATTATATATAAATCCTTAAAAGTGATTAAGGTGCGAGTTATATTTTAAGTAAGAAAATACTTAGAGGATTAGTATTTTAAGTGTGTAAATACTTATATGCTATTACGAATGGGAACATTCGGGGGTTTTGGCTATCGCTATAAGAGTTTGGCAATTATAACCATAATATATTGACAAGTGATGTATATTATAAATACGATGTTGTTACAGTATATATGATATGATACGGATAAAAATATATCTGTGTATAATTGGTAAATTTGTATTTAGAGGCTGGTTCCATGGGCATAGGGATGGACAACCAGTTTATATATTTTCTCTAGTGCTATCCAGGGAGGTTGTGCAATTTGGGTGAATCCCATGGATTGAGGATCAGGGAGAGTATAGTCCCCAGGTCATATCGTCCATGACCGCCTTCGCCATTTAGTATTTTTACCATGACCATGAATGAGTCTGGCTTGGTACCTTGGTCACGTGAGTAAACCCGGATGTGGATTGGCACTTGAGACTGCATCCTCGAGTTATAGCTCGGTGGGATGGTTATTATACCTTTGATTATGAAATAGGTATATATATACTTGTTCCTTATAGTATATTGATAGTATATGAAAATGAGATATCATATAAAGTAGAGTTGTGTAAAGTGTAAAATGAATAAGATGTTATTCTTCTCCTGGTAGATTTATATCCGGACTAATACAAAGGTAAATTGTAGGCTCAAGAGAGAACTATTTATATAAGGGTTATTATATGTTGAAGTGAAAACGGTGTTTTAAACTATTGATGTTTTTGAATATGAATGATATGTATATACTTAATTGAGAACTATATATGTATCTAACCGAAGACCATATTAACTAAATATTAGGTGAGAGCTTACGGTGTAACTTATATTATATCACGTTGGGTAGTGATAGTCATGAGGATTTAGGGGATGGGTGAAAGAGATTAGTTAGGCAGGGTAGATTAACTAGGTTGTTTAAAATGTATGCGATAGGTGTGCACTATTAGAAGAGGGGTGAGGTGTATCTCATGATAGTGTGATACCATTTTAAATATGTGAGATTTCATATTCCAAAATTTGGAATTTTATGCACTTGCTAAATATTTTCAAAACTCGAGCTCTGACCCGTTTCTCTATTTTCCCCTCTTCTCTCTCTCTCTCTCTCTCTCTCTCTCTCTCTCTCTCTCTATATATATATATATATATATATATATATATATATATATATATATATATATATATATATATATATATATATTAGGTGTCCAGACACAGGGATGCATGGATGATGATTCTTTAGAGTTGGACGTTTGTTGCAGTAGCTGTGGATGCAAGCAGGTTTATTTTAGACACTTATATCCTTAAGATCTAGATAGGTGGTATTTGTAGAAACATTTTGGCTAATGGCCCAACTGTATTCATTTATTCTTTTACTACATTTTAGTTTGCTGTATTTTGATTTGGTTATATTATATTGTACCCAGAGTTATGTTATTTTATTTCATTTCAATTGTTGTATAAGCTGTTGTGTTTGTTTTACTTGAATGGTTCGGTTAAAAATATTAGTTAAATAAAATTTTGACACTAGCCTAATAAGTTATTAGTAATTAAATTGGTTTTCGACGGTGATGCTGAGAATGAACCATATGAGGATCTTGTTTTAATTTGGAATCGGATTGATCACCCGGTATTTTATTAGGTGGGGTGTCACATCTGGGGGACAGGTGGTGGGAAACTACCCACACATTCCATTGCGGCTTTGGGGAGATGACCGTGACACCCATTGATGTTCAGCAGCTGCTACGGCTGGAGTGCGATGGTGCTCAGATTGAGGTGGATAGGACGCTGAGGGTGACGCCGAAGGAGGTGACTGTGGCCTTAGGTGATGTGAAGAGGGTGGTCTCTGAGGATTCTCTCTGTTTGTATTTGCTGAGGTAAATGTTGTTGAGGAGGAGGATTGATGGGAGCGATGGGCAGCAGGTGCGTCAAATGGCTCGCTTGGGTTGTGCTGGGAGGTTTTCTAGTGGCGAAGTCGTGCACTTATAGTTTTTACCATTCTTGCGGGTGTTCTCGGACGTCGGCCTTTATGATTGGAGGAGCCTGACCTTGGCCATACTTTATTATTCTACTGATGCATTCATCTGGTGCTGCCGGTAGTTTTTTACTGGAACCACTTATCTTCTGGAGGTATTCTTTATTTTTCGAATTTTCCTTTTATGCATTCTCATTTTCATTCATGCGCTTTTTCTTGATTTCTTAAATGCTAGCCTTTTCCCTTTATATATGTGGTTTTATGATGTGATTGGGTTAAAAACCCAGATATCTTTGAAGGATGACTCTGTTGGCGACTTCTTCCGGATGTACCGGTGTTGGAGGTCCACCCGACAGGTGAATAAGTCTCTTTCTCTAGAGGCGGTGTGTCAGGTCTTGAATGGTCTGATGAGCGATCGGGTAATCCCTCTTTTATCTTGAGACTATCCTTTACTTTTATGATTTTTTATTGATATTGATCTTTTTCTCATGCTGGGGATTTGCAGGTGACCTTTTATCCTTGGGGGATGACCATTCAGCACACGGCAGTGACTGGGGGATAGGAGCAGATGCAACATCTGCTGGCGCATGAGTTTTGATATTATTGATACCTCGGGGAAAGGGTAGTCCAACAGATTATGGAGGATGAGGTTGCGGTGCCGTCGGTGAAGACCCATATGTTCATGAGGCGAGTGCGGAAGATATCAAAGGATACCAGGGTGGTAGAGATAATGGGAGAGTCGTACTCGTTGTATTCCGACACGACTATGATGTATGATTACATGGATTTCATGTCGATCTGGCTGATGCCTCCCAGTATAAACGATGTGATGCCTCTTCCTTGCACGGGTTTTAGTCGGCAGGTTGGGTCCTCCCACAGTGCGAGCGGTGCGACGATGTCAGTGGAGGCGATAACTTTGGAGTCTCCCTTTGTACTAATGTTCTCTCCTGGTTACAACATTCAGCGAGCTGATTGAGGGTTGGTGTGTTTATAGCACCATCCCAATGCAATGGACCTGGAGGAGTTGGGATTGACAAAGGAGGTCCTTCGACCTGAGGTACCCTTTGTGTTTCCTTATCTTTTTTATTTCTTGATTCCTTTCAGACTTAACTGATTTGATTTTTCTGTTTTCTTTTGCAGCATATCTGGGTCTCCACCACTTGGCTAAGGAATATAAGGGATTGGATATTTCGGTGACTTACCACATTAAGGATGGGATTCCGGTTCCTTCTTATTGGTGTTATCGGCCTTGTTCGGGGAAGGGTCGAGCTCTGGGAGTGGTGGAACATTATCTCACTATAGGGGGAAGAGAGTGTGTCATAGGGATGAAGGCTCTTAGAGAGAGAGAAAAGAGATAAAGAGGAGAGATGGAGAGAGTTTGTAGTTGAAGAGAGGGATAGAGAAAATGGGTTGTGTCCTGTTATTTTGTTCTTTGTTTTTCCTACAAGATATCAATGTAACACAGAAAAATATGTGCAAATAAATATGAAGTTTTTATTAATTCTTGCTTTGGTGATTAATGCACGTGCTCTTTTTACTTTGTTGCTGAGACCGTAAAAATAATTTTAAAAATTGATTTAAGAAGGTATTTATTTCAAAATGGGATAAGAAAAAGTATGAGGAAATTCGGAATTCCCTTAAGATAAAATTTATATTTATCGATTTCTTGATTTTGACTAAAGAGTAAAAAGGGAATTTTCCCAAAATAGGGGGTTTCTTATTGGCATGGCCCCTGTCCTACCTATCGGCACATCAGTCTAGTCTAATCAACCCAAGGCTTTGATTTCACTTTCTTCAATTTCTTGGTACTTGTTGGGGCAAGTTTTACTCCAATTTCTCTAGGGTTTCTTGTCTTTGCTTAAAAGTTTTTTAAGTATAAATAGTGGTGTTAATGGGTATTTTCTCCTCACACTTTCATTTATTTTCTTTCCCACACTCTTTCTTGATTATCATCCCTTTGCTTTGCAACACGGATCTCCATGGTAGCATTGAGTTTTCCAACTCGAAGCCTTGGGAGCAATGTGTTCTTACAATGTTGACTATGATGCCTTCCACATGCAACGAGTCTCTTTATTGCATAATCGGTCTATTGAGTGGAATATGCTGATGGAGGCAGTTGAGTTCTGGTACCCCAAAGACCATATTTTTCGCGTCAGGTTGGATGAAATTTTTCCTACCTATGAGGAATTTTCTACTATGCTGGGGATAAATCCTAGCATTGCTGTGGCTTGGCTTGAGTTTTCTCGTTCTCCTAGGAAATTATTGGGTGGACTTCTTAATATCTCGCCTTCGGCAGCGAGGCCATTGGCTACAGGTGGAATGATTTCTCTTTTGGCGGTGCTGCGATCCATGCATTCACAGGATGTGGATGATGCCGGCTATGCTAGGGCTGTTATTCTGGGCCTGGTTTCAAAAGTGTTGTTAGTGACTGGGGAAATGCTGGTGGACCCCCAACTAACGACTATGAATTTCCAGGATGTCATAGCGTTACAATCCTACGGCGATGATACTGGCGGAGACTTGAATGGTCTGGATACCGGGAGAGAAGTTTGTTCCTCCTTTCTGAGGGGTAGCCCTGTGTTGTTGTTCATGTCGCGATTAGAGAGGTTCCGTATGGCGGTCCCACCTGATTATCCTTTATCAGTGGTGCAAAACTTCTTCTCGCGCTATTTCGTTAGCATAGGCCTATACATTGAGAGTTGGGGGAATTAGCTTGTAGATCACGGGGCTCAGGGATTGTACTGGTCAGTACCTTGGTGAGGGAAGATGCTACCCATTCTGGAATTGGGGAGTACCAATATGTTCGGTTAGTAGGCCTCAAGAAGACCTCTTTCTACTTTCCCTGGCAGTTGCTGCGCCAATTTGATTGGGAGAAAATCATGCAACCGCGGATATTGAACTTATTTCCTATAGAGGACATGACAGAGCGTATGTGCATGCGGCTTGGATCTCTGTGGGATAATTTTCATTCGTCGACTCGTCCCTCCCAATCTATGGATAGAGTATAACACGTCTCTAGGGACTATATAAAGTGGTTATGGAAGAAGGTAGTGGCCACGATGCTGGTTATGGATACAGGACAAAGCTGGTTTGCCATATTTGATACCATGGAGGCAGGCGTTGTGGTTTTCCCCAAGCTACTCCAAGCTTATCGCTCTATGGAGCGTCTACAATACTCCATAGAGTCTGGGGACATTTGGGGACCCCAGGATACAGGTGATGGTGGGGCTGGTTCCTATGGAAATTGTGGGTAGGACTTTGGGAATCTTTTATAATGGGTGTGGTTTTAGGAATAATTGGGAGGTGATTTTCAGGAGTAATGGGGCGTGGTTTTATCTAGATTTTGTACGAAGGTAGGTGTAGGCTGGGAAGGGAAGTCGTTTAACTCCCTATCCTTTTGGATAATGAAATAAATAAGTTTTTTATCATCTAAGTGTGCCTCTTGATGATTTTTTCATTTTGAATTATCTATACCAAACGCTAAGGCATAGATATTCATTTTGTTCATGTATATGTTAAAATGAGCGGTCGTTCTCAGGGATAAGAGAAGAATAGAATTTTATGAAAAAGAAGGGGGCCATGCTAATGTAAATGGATGAGATGCCTATGTACCTCTAAGGGTTTTGAAAATCTTCTGAAATTCATTTTTTTTACAAGAAAGAAAAAAGGCTTTTAGAGGATCAGGCCCCACGTAGTTATGATTAGGGGAAATGAAGATTTTTTTTTTTTAGAATATAATAGAAAGGAGATGAGAATAGTCGGAGAGCGACAAGATTTCAAACTAAGGGTAGAATTTCTTGAGACGGTCCAGGTTGACTGGATGCGCCATTTCTTTTCCATCAAGGTTGGTGAGCCTAGCAGTGTCGCCCGGCAGTATCTTGTTCACAAGGTGAGGGTCGCTCCAATTGCGCTTGAATTTACTTTTGGGGTCCTAGAAGGGATATACTATTTCTTTGAGGGATAAGTCCCCTTCTCGGACATCTTGGTCCTTAACTCTCTTATTGAATGATCTCACTATATGGTGATGGTATCCTTGAATATAGTATGGAGCTTTCAACCTTCTTTCATCCAAGAGGGATAACTTGTCAAGATGAATTTGGTGCCAGTCTTCCTCGATGACCTTGGATTCAATCATGACATGCAGTGAAGGGATTTCCATCTCCATGGGTAGGACTGCTTCCATGTTGTTGACTAGAGAGTAAGGGGTAGCCCCGGTAGAGGTTCGAACTGAAGTGCGATAGCCCCAAAGGGCGTAAGGGATCCTATCGTCCCAATCTCGACAACTATCAGTCATCTTACTGATAATGGCTTTAAGGTTCTTATTGGCTACCTTGGCTGCTCCATTGGTCTGAGGTCGGTATGGAGAAGATTTGTGTCTTTGAATTCCATACTTGTCGACCACTTTTTTAACTTCTTCCTCGAAGTGTATCCCGTTGTCTGATACTAGATCGTATCGGACCCCATATTGATAGATGATGTTTTTCTTAATGAACTTGGCCACTTTATTGGCATTTAGAACTACGTATGACTCGTCTTCGACCCATTCAGTGAAGTAGTCAATGGAAACTAGGACGAAATCATGCCCGTTAGATACTTTCGGTGTAACCTTCCCTATGATGTCAATGCCCCATGTGGAGAATGGCCAGGGATAAATCATGTTATATAGTTCTCGCGGGGTAAGTGTTGTAGGTTGGAAAATTGGTGGCATTTGCGGCATCTTCGAACGTAGTTTGTGCAATCTTAAATAATGGTAGTCCAGTAGTAACCCTAACGAATGATCTTCTTGGCAATGATATGGTCGTTCATTTTGGGTTCGCATTCCCTGTTGTGGATTTTCTACATTATTTCTTCAATGTCATCCCCTGGGTTCCATCGAAGTTTCTTTTAAATAGTGCTTTATCATAGACAATATACTGGGTAGCCAAGCTGCGAAGAGTTGCTCGGTCTTTCTTATCAAACCCTTAGGGATACCTACCATGTTTGAGGAGGCACCAAATATCGTAGTACCAGCAGTCGTCTATCTCGGTATCTTCCTCCATGCCAAGCTCAATATGATAGAAGTGGGTGGGTTTGTCTTATTTTTGGACAAGGAAATGAGCCATGGTTATTCCCTCAGGTATGTCAATCATGGAGGCTAAGGTAGTAAGGCCATCAGATAGGTTATTCTTTGCTCGAGGCAGTTAGTGGAAGGTGATTTCTTAGAATTAAGAAGTTAGCTCTTCTACGTGGGCACGGAATGGTAAGAGTTTCTCATCCTTGACTTTCCATTTTCTAAGTACTTAACCGATTATGAGGGTTGAATCCCCATAGATATCGAGGTATCAAATTCCTTTCTTGAGGCTTACTTTGAGGCCTACCGTGCACACCTTATATTCAGTCATTTTATTGGTGCAAGAAAAGTCTAGCTTGATGGCAATAGAAGTGTGAGAGTGATCAGGGGAAATTAGGAGTAACCCAATGCCATACCCTTTTATATTGGAAGAACCATCGAAGAACATTTGCCATCAAAGGTATTATTGGTAGATATAAAGGATATTCTCATTAGGGAACTTTGAGATCCATACATCGGCCTCTTCCATAGGGTAGTTAGAAATGTAGTCCGGGATGGCTCTCCATTTCATGAATTTTTACGTGACATAAGTGATATCAAGTTCATCTAGGAGCATCAACCAATGAGCCATTTGAAGGGATAGGGCGGTCTTCTCAAGTAAGTACTTGATGGGATCCATTTGTGATACAATCTTGATGGGGAAGGCGAGCGTGTAGTGCTGTAACTTTTGTGTAACCCATAAAAGAGCGGAACATGCTTTTTTTAAGGGAGTGTATTTAACTTCGTAATAGGTCAACTTTCGAATGGCATAGTATATGGCTCTCACTTTGCGGGTTTCTTCAAGATATTGGTCTAAAAAAATAGATGCAGTATCATTTACGATTCGGTAAAGGAGTAAGGGAAGATCAGGTTGCGGTGGCATGAGCACCAGAGCTTGGGCTAGGTATTGTTTGATTCGGTCGAAGGATTCCTGGTAAGCTTTGTTCCAGATTTGGTTGAATACTTTTAAATGAGTTTGAAGATGGGTTCACTAATGGAAGTTAGTTAGATGATGAACCAACTGATGTATTATAATTTCCCAAGGAACCCTCGAACTTCCTTCTTCATTTGACGCGGTGGCATCTCAAGTATGTCTTTTAGTTTGGAAAGATTTGCCTCTATCCCTTTCTCACTAACCATGAATCTCTAAAGTTTTCCTTTAGTGACACCAAAGACATATTTATGTGGGTTGAGCTGCATCAGGTATTGTCGTAGTCATTCAAAAAACTTTCGGAGGGTGTGAACATGGACTTTCCTTGTCTTGGACTTGATAATCATGTCTTTACGTAGACCTCGACTTCCTTGTGTATCAAATCATGCATAATAATTGTGATAGCCCCCTGGTAGGTAGCCCCTATGTTTTTAATACCAAATAGCACGACAGTGTAACAAATGAATGCGATTTTCTCTTGGTGATCGGGGTGAATATTGATCTAATTATATTCGGTGAACCCTTCAGTGAATGACTTAAGAGAATGATTGGTCGTATTATCCACAATCATGTCGATGTTGGGTAGTGGATAATCATCCTTCGGAGAGGCCTTGCTCAAGTCTCGGTAGTCGACATACATGCGAACCTTCCCTCCTGATTTCAGCATGGGTACGATATTGGCTAGCTGGGTGGGATATTCGATCACAAGAATGAAGCCCACATTTAGTTTTTTGACTACTTTTTCTTGAACCTTGGGTGACCATTCAGTGCAGAGTTTTTATAGTTTTTTTTATCGATTTGCAGTTCGGGAGAGTTATAATATCATGTTGGTCTATCTCAGTGTCAATATTGGGCATATCATCGTAGGACCATGCGAAGACATCCAAAAATTCCTTTAATAGTTCTCCGAGTTGCGCTCGCTCGTGATAATTAAGGGTGGACCTTATCCTAATCTCGCGCATTGGGCTACTAGAACCGATTTAAATAACAACAGTTTCATCTTCATTAACTTGAACGCGGTTATGTTATTTGTTATTAACCTTATTTAAATAAGTTAAGAATTTTTCATTTGCAAATTCATCATCATCAAGAGTTTTATTAGAATCAAGACAATTAATGTAAGTCACATCAAGATACATAAAATCTTCATTTATTTCATTAATAGGAAAAATAGCAATGAGAACCTCATCAAAGGATGTCTCGGTTACATTAGAGCAAGGGGAAACAACTAAAGGTGAAAGGGGATAAACACTAGGGTTAGGTTGAATATTAGCAGTTGGAACATATGTATCATGCCAGTTGATAAGAGGAGCATCAACATCTTTAATGAGGTAGAATGGATTCGATCATGTAGCCCCTAAGTGGATCATGTAGAGTGTCAACCCAATATCTGTAAATTAAAAGAGTCTTCGGAGTCACTACCTTCAGAATCCCCGATATCAGTTGTGGTCAAATCAGTGAGTGGCTGTACACGGTGTTGGGAACTCTTAGCCCATGGGAAGCTGTCTTGAAAGAAGATCTCCATCCTTATCTGAATCCTTTTGTCTATATGGTCATACCAAGGTTTAGGGAAGCCGTAGAAGGGGAAATCTTAACCTTCTTTGATGAATCTTCCATTTAGGGAATCTCCTAGGATAATTTTTTCACATTTTGACACCCTCTTCAGTCGAGGCTGACGGATCAATCTGAGTTCTTCTTCTGAAGGATAATAAACCAAGCCATAATATGTTCAATTATCCCTTTCTCTTCGCCCTAGCCCTAGTTCGGACATGAAGAGCATGTTCTTAAACATTTGGATTACATTGACATTTCCATGAGGGTCATATTCCGGACAAACCTTGTCTTTGAAGTCATCCCCTACTGGGAGTAGGAGTGGTTCAACTTGGAATCCTAACATAAGCATATCATTCACCCCGTATTATATTTTGAGTATTGGATTACTGGTGCTTAATTTCTCGGTGTTGTCACTGTCTCCCGAGATGGTAATAACCTTCCCATTGGCGAAGAACTTTAATTTCTGGTAAAGGGAAGAAGATACCAATTTGATGCTATGGAGCCACTGAAGCACCTTATACCTTTGACTTACTTAAGTCTATACTGTATAAGTGTTCAACTAGTTTGGAAATAGTGACAAAATTGGTTGTCTATCCTAGAATCCAAAAAGCCTCAGAACTTTTCTCTCTAATCCTCTTCAATGATCCATGAAGGTATAAATTGAATCACACTACACACATTAGAAGTGCATACATGTGTACATATTGCTTTAAATTGATTGTGTGATCAATTCCCATTAAAATGTGGTTTTAATTATTTTTTGGGAATTTTTTAAACATTTTAAAACATTTTAATAAAATGTGGTTATAAAATTTGTGGGGTTAATATTCTATTTTGGAAACTTCAGTTTTCATTGAATTGTTTGGTTGGGTAGAATATAAAAGCGCTAGAGACTTTAGGGTGATGCTTGTAATTAAGTTTGACGCGCGTTTGAACACCAATCACACGCCTACACTTGTCATCCTCCTGATGCTTCAATTTGTGTTTCTTATGTGAGAGGATTGCCTGGTGCATTGTTGAACGTTGGATCATTCCTAATCGATGGCCTGCATGTGTTTTTAGTTAATCCTGGTGCTATATTTATGAACCAATCATACTCATCTTAACAACCGTTGTTTTATAACCCTTAGATCAAGTCAATCGTAGGATGACTTAATCTAAGCCATTGATTCTATGCGCATTTCCAGAATCTTCCCTCACCCCTATATAAACCCCCCTCTTCTCAGACTTTCAAGACTTTTGGGCATTCGTCATTTCTGGAAAAAAAATAGAGAGAAGAGAGAAGTGAGAGAGAAGAGAGAAAAGAAAACAGAGAAGAGAGAGAAAGAAAACTCTGTTAGCCCAAAACCAAACCCTAACCCTAAACACTTCATTTTTCTGAATCAAACCTTCGTATACACTTAACCCCAAACACAACCTTGAGTGTTTGAGAGAGAGTGGTTTGTTCACTTGAAGCTGTAACCTCTTTGTCCTTGATCTTGTTCACACCTTAAACATTCGTGTGAAGATCTATGTTTCTTTTTCATAGAAACTTTAGATCTACATTATGCATGTTACATTTTCACTAGATCTGCATATTTCTTACTTGGTTTAAGAAAATCTTTACTGATTTGGTTTTGAAAATGCTTTATGGTTTCTATTTTTACAAAACTTAACCTTGACCTAGTTGGATTCACACTTGGAGATTTTCAATCTCAAAAATATTTTTAAAACCGAGATTGATTAAGATCTTGACCGATTTTGAAGAGAGATATCCGTGGAATCTGGGTTATATTAAAGGTCAAAAAGGTTTTTAGTTTTGTAAGAAAGAAAGAAAACAAAATCACAGCATATAGACTTTATATGTAATTTTTATAGGACTGTCTGTAAATCTAAGTGTGTGAGTTCATGCAGGTGAATAGGAATCACTTCACAAACACTTAACACACTACTACACTGGAAGTGTTGTGTATAAGATCAAAGATCATTGAGTTTACATAAGGAGGCTAAAGCAAAGGAAGTTATCAAACTGGAAGAACATTATCAACAATCAGATCTATGAGAAGTTAGAAGGACACCAAGTGGGGTATATTCCTAAACTTAGAATAGGTTGATTTGTGTGCATGTATGTTGTATTGTTTGTAACTATTATTTGTTATTAGTGGATTTTTGTTTTTGTGACTTAGAAGTCACCGTGGATGTTTCCTCTGTTGGGAGAGGTTTTTCCACGTTAAAAACTGTGTGTTGATTATCTTCATCTCCTCATCTCAGTCTATAGTGTGCTGATTTTTTAAAACTGATTACAAAGTCTTAATTACTCTCGTACATAAGTTTTTTTGTAAACACAACTTGTTGTTTATAATTTTTATTTTTAAAAGAAAAGGGTTTCTCCAACAAACTTTTCGGAGTTGCTTATACAGTTTAATCTTGTATTAAACGACATTAGCAACGTTTTTCAATTGGTATCAGAGCCCTGTTAACTTTTATTTCAAAAAGATCTTGTGTTTCTGAAATCGTTTTCTGAAAAACCTAACTATGGATGAGAAGAATGAAAGGTTTGGTAATCTGTCCAGACCTCTACTCTTTGATGGAAACAACTTTGCTTACTGGAAAGTAAGAATGGTTGCCTTCATCCAAGGGACTTTAGGAGATGATGTCTGCGACATTATTGAAAATGGATACACTTATCCTACTAAACCAGCCACTGAAGGAACTGATGAGAGGGTAAAGAAAATCTTAAGTGAAATTACCCAAGAAGAGAAAACCATTTCTCAAAATAACAATAAAGGCAAGAATGCCATTTTTATGTCTATTAATGAGTATGAGTTCAAAAGAATCTCATATTGTGCCACTTCCAAGGAAGCTTGGGACACATTAATCACTGCCCATGAAGGGGACTCAAGAGTTAAAGCTGCTAAAACTCAAATGCTTACCCAGCAGTACAACTCTTTGATTATGTCTGACTCTGAGTCTTTTGATGATTTTTACATGAACTTAACTGATATAGTTACTAAGTTGCATGCTAATGGTATAACTTATGATAGGAATGAAATTGTCTCTAAAATCCTAAGATCATTACCACAAAAGTTTGACAGTAAGAGGTATGCTATTGAGGAAATGAGTGATCAAAACCTTACCCCTGAGTTACTCAGTAGCAAACTTATAACAGTGGAAATGGAATTAGACTTTAAGAAACAATTAAATCATTCACAAAGAAAACAATCCAACTCTAACTTGAGTTTTGCCTCCAAGATATCTAAACTTGAGACTAATTTGACCAACTCTGACTCTGATGAGGAGTGTGATATAAACAAACTAGATAATCAGATTGCCTTAATGTCTAAACAATTTAAGAAAATTGTTAAATTTAGAAACAAACAGGCAACTAAACAAGGCAAGCCTAATTATCCTACTCTGTCTAATCCCAAACCTCATGAGAGAGGTCTTGACAAACATCCCGAGGACAACAATTCCAGACCCACTAGAGACATTAAAAAGATTGAATGTTTTAGATGTGGGAAACTAGGTCACATTGCTCACGATTGCAGAGTTAAACTGAACAAAGTCAACACACACAATAGAGCCAATGTCTGTAAAACTTGGAATGATTCAAGTGACTCTGATGAAGAGGAACTTGAGTAATCTAATGTACTTGACCCTTGCATGTCTTTTTATGCTAAGATCATTTACAATGATGATATACCTGTGTGTGATAATGATGCTCCTACTTCTGCTTGTGTGAATACTGCTTTGATTGGCCTAGATGCTTTATTGTCTGAAAATGTTGCTAGTTCTAGTTCCGTGTGTGTGAGTCAAAGTGATCTCGATAACAACGATGTAAATGGGTGCGTGAGTACTAAAACTGAATCGTTAGGGGTCACTACACACACTTCACTTAGCGACTCAAACGCAGAAGACCTCCCAGATATCCATACTTTGTATGCTAAAACTCTTAAAAAAGGCACTAGACTGGAGAAGACTGTTAGAGACCTGACTAAGAAATTAGATGATCTAAGTTTTATTGTGAAGCTGAATGCCGAAGAGTACACTAACCAGTATTATATTTTGAGTATTGGATTACTGGTGCTTAATTTCTCGGTGTTGTCACTGTCTCCCGAGATGGTAATAACCTTCCCATTGGCGAAGAACTTTAATTTCTGGTAAAGGGAAGAAGATACCAATTTGATGCTATGGAGCCACTGAAGCACCTTATACCTTTGACTTACTTAAGTCTATACTGTATAAGTGTTCAACTAGTTTGGAAATAGTGACAAAATTGGTTGTCTATCCTAGAATCCAAAAAGCCTCAGAACTTTTCTCTCTAATCCTCTTCAATGATCCATGAAGGTATAAATTGAATCACACTACAGACATTAGAAGTGCATACATGTGTACATATTGCTTTAAATTGATTGTGTGATTAATTCCCATTAAAATGTGGTTTTAATTATTTTTTGGGAATTTTTTAAACATTTTAATAAAATGTGGTTATAAAATTTGTGGGGTTAATATTCTATTTTGGAAACTTCTGTTTTCATTCAATTGTTTGGTTGGGTAGAAAATAAAAGCGCTAGAGACTTCAGGGTGATGCTTGTAATTAAGTTTGACGTGCGTTTGAACACCAATCACACGCCTACACTTGTCATCCTCCTGATGCTTCAATTTGTGTTTCTTATGTGAGAGGATTTCCTCGTGCATTGCTGAACGTTGGATCATGCCTAATCGATGGCCTGCATGTGTTTTTAGTTAATCCTGGTGCTATATATATGAACCAATCACAATCATCTTAACCACCGATGTTTTATAACCCTTAGATCAAGTCAATCGTAGGATGACTTAATCTCAGCCATTGATTCCATGCGCATTTCCAGAATCTTCCCTCACCCCTATATAAACCCCCCTCTTCTCAGACTTTCAAGACTTTTGGGCATTCGTCATTTCTGAAAAAAAATAGAGAGAAGAGAGAAGTGAGAGAGAAGAGAGAAAAGAAAAGAGAGAAGAGAGAGAAAGAAAACTCTGTTAGCCCAAAACCAAACCCTAACCCTAAACACTTCATTTTTCTGAATCAAACCTTCGTATACACTTAACCCCAAACACAACCTTGAGTGTTTGAGAGAGAGTGGTTTGTTCACTTGAAGCTGTAACCTCTTTGTCCTTGATCTTGTTCACAACTTAAACATTCGTGTGAAGATATGTGTTTCTTTTTATAGAAACTTTAGATCTACATTCTGCATGTTACATTTTCACTAGATCTGCATATTTCTTACTTGGTTTAAGAAAATCTTTACTGATTTGGTTTTGAAAATGTTTTATGGTTTCTGTTTTTACAAAACTTAACCTTGACCTAGTTGGATTCACACTTGGAGATTTTCAATCTCAAAAATATTTTTAAAACCGAGATTGATTAAGATCTTGACCGATTTTGAAGCGAGATATTCGTGGAATCTGGGTTATATTAAAGGTCAAAAAGGTTTTTAGTTTTGTAAGAAAGAAAGAAAACAAAATCACAGCATATAGACTTTATATGTAATTTTTATAGGACTGTTTGTAAATCTAAGTGTGTGTGAGTTCATGCATGTGAATAGGAATCACTTCACAAACACTTAACACACTACTACACTGGTAGTGTTGTGTATAAGATCAAAGATCATTGAGTCGACATAAGGAAGCTAAAGCAAATGAAGTTATCAAACTGGAAGAACATCATCAATAATCAGATCTATGAGAAGTTAGAAGGACACCAAGTGGGGTATATTCCTAAACTTAGAATAGGTTGATTTGTGTGCATGTATGTTGTATTGTTTGTAACTATTATTTGTTATTAGTGGATTTTTATTTTTGTGACTTAGAAGTCACCGTGGATGTTTCCTCTGTTGGGAGAGGTTTTACCACGTTAAAAATTGTGTGTTGATTATCTTCATCTCCTCATCTCAGTCTATAGTGTGCTGATTTTTTAAAACTGATTACAAAGTCTTAATTACTCTCGTACATAAGTTTTTTTGTAAACACAACTTGTTGTTTATAATTTTTATTTTCAAAAGAAAAGGGTTTCTCCAACAAACTTTTCGGAGTTGCTTATACAGTTTAATCTTGTATTAAACGGCATTAGCAACGTTTTTCAGCCACGATCGTCCGAGTAGCAGATTGAAACAGAATGGAATCCGATGACTTGGAATTCAATAA
This sequence comes from Sambucus nigra, assembly GCA_949130495.1. NCBI lineage: Eukaryota > Viridiplantae > Streptophyta > Magnoliopsida > Dipsacales > Adoxaceae > Sambucus > Sambucus nigra. The sequence continues at coordinate 274,676,994 of OX422215.1, read as the reverse complement.
CATAATTGTGGGTACCCTGAATTTAGCATTATAGGCCTGGACGAGTAGCCCCGCCTTAGCGGCCCAAAGCCCAGGCCCATCACCTTTTGTACTGATCCGATTACTCCACGATCCCATGAAGAGAAGTTGTGGGGGAGCGCGATCCCATGTAGGAAAGTTACAGGGGAGATGGCTAATAAGGAGGAACCCATCACCCCCATTAACCAACATATACATGTATAAATTAAACCCTAAGTCCGGGGCAAAGGACAAGTTGTATTCTCTGTACTTATTCTTCAGAATATAGAGAAATAACACTGACTGCACCACCGTGGACGTAGGCACATCTTTGCTGAACCACGTACACCTGTTGTTGTGTGATTGTCATTTTATTTATCTTTTCCTGGTTATTACCTCTTTCACATTTATTTGTGTTTCATAATTATTGTCACCACAATTGGCGCCGTCTGTGGGAAACGTTCATCTTTCCCTGAGAAGAGCCCACGCCAAGAAAAAATCTAAGATGTCTGGTCACAGCAGCAACGCTCCTCAAGTAGGAGATATTCAGGAGCCACCTGCTCCTCGCAGGATTAGGTCTGAAGTCCGACGTTCAGATCAAGGGGATCGCTTAGAAAGGCCAGCCTCAGAAGAGAGTCAAGGACCAGCAAGGTCCACGCAGATATCCAGATTGATCGATGCATATGAGGCAAGGCTCCACGAGCAGAGGGAGTCTTCTCGCAGATATGAGGCTGAGAATGCTCGCTTGAAAAGAAGACTGGAAAAATAGGAGAAGGAACTACGTCCTGATACCAGGAGATGCCCCTATCGCACTCCTAGCCCTCAGGCGAGCAAATCTCGCAGTCGAGGAAGGAGCCCTAGGCGGCAATATCAAGGGTACGAAGGTGGCGACTCAGACGACGAACTCCGCGAACAACTAAGAAAAGCTCGCCGCTACCAGAGCCCTGCTCGCAGCGACGACAACATACGAAACCTGGTCCGCAGAGAAATGGACCAACATCCAGCCCACCGTGGCACCAGGTCGACCAGAGAACTCACCAGGAGAGCCCTCAAGACCCAGATAAAATCACCCTTTACGAGGGAAATTGAAGAAGAAGAGGCTCCCAAAAAGTTTTCCATTCCAAGGTTCAAGATTTATGACGGGAAGACTGATCCCATCGATCATGTCAGGCAGTACCGGCAGGATATGATCCTCTGGAATCACCGAGATGCACTGATGTACCGTATCTTCCCCTCGAGCCTTCATGTTGTGGCCTAGAAATTGTTCGAGAAACTCCCTCACCGATCCATCAGAAATTTCAAATCCCTGGCCGAGCTCTTTACGGCCCGGTTCATCACCAGCAGCTCCCATCCCAAAAGGATGGATGCTCTATTAACAATGAAGAAAACACCTCAGGAGACACTCTGAGACTACGCGAAGAGGTACTGGGAGTTATTCAACGAGGTCGAGGACTGCGCGGAAGAAGTGGCAGTGGCTTCATTCAAAATTGGGCTACCTAGCTCTTCCCTCCTTTACCAGTCCTTGACAAAGAAGGAAGCTACAACCATTGACGACCTGATGGCCCGGATTGAGAAATACGCAAAGGTGGAAGATGTCACCCGCCTTAATGTGGGAGAAAACGATCGAGCCAAGCTCACTACCAAGGGAAGTGAGAAAGTTGAGAACCAGAAAAAAGGAGGAAATAGTGGGGGCAAGAATGGCTCCAAAAATGGAGGGAACCCTGACGTTACAAAATCGTTCTAGGCGGTCAACACCGTCTTCAAAGAACCAATTTAAAAAATTCTCGCAAAGATCAAGGATGATCCGTTCGTCAAATGGCCCCGGAAAATGGGAGGAGACCCCTCGAAAAGAAACAATGCATTAAGATGCACTTTCCACAAAGAGGGAGGGCATAAGACCGATCATTGCAAGGCTCTTAAGTCCCACCTCGAGGAGTTGGCCCAATTCGAACATTTGAATGACTTTGTGGAAAAGAAGGTAGAGAGAGTGACTTCCCACAAAGAGGAAAAACCCGACAACGTATTGGAAGATGACGCCGAACACGAATTCGCAGTAATCCACGGAGTATCTGATGTCAAGCAAATCCAGGGTAACTCAGCTCGGATGGAGGTAAAGAAACTGACAGCGGTAATGCAAGCTTTTCAGATCGATCCAGCAAAATCACAGTCAGGAAAACGCCGGCGAGCAGAAGACATCAACTTCAACAAGAATGTTATCTTCACGGATGAAGATCTTGTAGGAGTAAGGACCCCTCATCATGATGCCTTAGTCATTACACTCATGATAGCCAACTTTGACATCGACAGGCTGCTCGTCGATCAAGGGAGGTCATCCGAAGTAATGTACATCGACCTGTTCCGGAAATTGATGTTGAACATCGCCGACCTAAAGGGAACCACTATCCCTCTGGTCGGCTTCGCTGGGAAGATGACCATGCCTCTGGGAAAAATAGTACTGCCTGTGCGCGCTGGAAATGTTTCTGAAATGATCGAATTCTTGGTGGTCGACATCGATTCACCGTATCAAGCCATCCTCGGTAGGGGATGGCTTCATGCAATGAAGGCAGTCTCCTCGACCTACCATCAGAAACTCAAATATGTCACCGAGCGGGGAGTGATGGAGATACATGGCGACCAGGCGATGGCAAGAAAGTGCTTCATAGCGGCCATCCAACCAAAGACAGAGAAAAGAGCCGTTCAAACCAGCGAGAAAGTGGAGGAAGGTGCAATCCCTTTCAAATAGAAATTAAAATATGGAAGCCCTGGAGTGGAAGAGACCAGGCTCCTCCCCTCCGAGCGCGTCGTCGAGGACCTGGTAGAAGTGTCGGCTAAAGAAGGTGACAACAGTAGAGTCTTCCTGATCGGAACCTCACTCACTGACCAAGAGCAAAAGGATTTGTCAACCTTACTCAGAAGCAACATAGATGTTTTCTCTTGGGAACCCTATGAGCTGACAGGAATCGATCCCAGTATGGTCTCCCATCAGTTGCACGTCGATCCCACATTCAAGCCGATAGCGCAGAAGGCACGACGAACTGCTCCCGAGAAGGCCAAAGCAATAGAAAAAGAAGTCAAAAAACTGCTGGATGCAGGGTCCATACGGGAAGTGAAATTCCCCAAATGGTTATCCAACCCAGTGGTAGTTCCAAAAAGCAACGGGAAGTGGAGAGTTTGCATAGACTTCACTGACCTCAACAAAGCCTGCCCCAAGGATAGCTTCCCTCTTCCAAAAATAGACCAACTAGTAGACGCCACTGCAGCTCACGAACGAATGAGTTTCCTGGACGCATACTCAGGATATCACCAGATTCCCCTGTATGCCCCAGATCAGGACAAAACGGCGTTTATCACGACGGTTGGTTTATACTGTTACAAGGTAATGCCTTTTGGGCTAAAAAATGCAGGGGCAACCTATCAGCGGCTAGTTACTAAAATGTTTAAAAATAAAATGGGAAACACAATGGAGGTATACATCGACGACATGCTCGTCAAGAGAAAGGAGAAGGAAAATCACCTCTCGGACCTATCAAGTACCTTCGAAATCCTCAGGAAGTACCGAATGAAACTCAATGCGAGCAAGTGTTCCTTCGATGTCCAGTCAGGAAAGTTTCTTGGGTATTTGGTCAGCAAGCGAGGCATAGAGGCTAATCCAGACCAGATTGATGCAATCAAAAGAGTGCAACCTCCTCGCACAGTCCGAGATGTACAGAAGCTCACTGGAATGCTCGCTGCTCTAAATCGTTTCATTTCTAAATCCTCCGAGAGATGCAAGCCCTTCTTCCAACTCTTAAAAGGAAGCAAAACAGTAGAATGGACCCCAGGTTGCTCATGAGCGTTAGACGAGCTCAAGTCCTACCTAAGCTCCCCACCGCTGCTTGTCATACCACAGCAAATGGACTCTTTGTACCTCTACCTCTCTGTATCCAGCCATACTGTCAGCTCAGCGCTAATGTGTGAAGTTACAGGGATCCAACATCCAGTTTATTATGCGAGCAAAACCTTACTAGATGCCGAGCAGCGCTACCTACCATTGGAAAAGCTCGCATTCGCCCTAGTAATGGCCTCGAGGAAACTGAAGCATTACTTCGAAGCTCATACAATCATCATCCTTACATCACACCCCCTCAAGGTTGTCCTAAGGAAGGCGGATTTGTCGGGCAGACTGTCTAAATGGTCAGTCGAGCTCGGCCGATTTGACATCTAATTTCAACCAAGGACAGCTATCAAGGGTCAAATCTTTGCTGATTTCATAGATGAATTCACAGGCGAAGAACCCTTCGACCAGCCTAAGACAACAGAACAAAATAACCAGGCTACAAGGGAAGGCTGGAAACTATTCGTTGATGGAGCCTCCAAATCAAAGGGGGCAGGAGTAGGAATTGTTCTCATCACTCCAGAAAATACAGTCCTCGAGCAAGGAATAAGGCTGGGATTTGCAGCCTCCAATAACGAAGCAGAATACGAAGCCTTGATAGCAGGTCTCCAAAGGGCGCAAACTCTGGGAGCAAAGCATTTGCAGGTATTCGAAGATTTGCAACTAGTTTCCAATCAAATAAGTGGAGACTATAACATGAAGGATGAGAGAATGGCAGCCAACCTCTCCTTGGTAAAAAACTTAATGATGAACTTTGAAGAGATCAACATCCAACAGTTTCCCAGGGGGCAAAACATCCACGCTGACGCCTTAGCAGCCCTGAGCTCGGCAGTTGATTCTAGCCTTAAAAGGATCATCCCTATCGATTTCCTCAGTTGCCCAAGCATTTACCCCAACTGCGAGCCGACAAAAGAAAAACCAATACTATAATTGGAATCAGCCCCCAGCTGGATGGATCCCTTGAGAGATTATTTAAAGAACGGAATGCTCCCAGAGGATAAGAGAACTGCCCACTAGATAAGAGTCAAAGCTGCTCGCTTTCACTTATCCACAGGAGGCGACTTGTATAAAAGATCTTTCTCCGGCCCCTACCTTAGGTGAGTCCACCCAGGCGATGTCAAAGCAGTGCTTCACGAAGGAATCTGTGGAAGTCACGTCAGAGGAAGGTCTCTTGCCTTCCGAGCAATGAAGAAAGGTTACTGGTGGCCATACATGCAAAAGGACTCAGCAGTATATGTCCGCAAATGCCTAAAATGCCAACTTCATGCTCCCATGGTCCACCAGCCCTCCAGCGAATTAAAATCCCTGACCAGTCCCTGGCCCTTCGCCCAGTGGGGAATGGACATCGTGGGACCACTGTCCACCGCTGCCGGCAATCGCAAATACCTGTTGGTTGCAACTGATTACTTTACCAAGTGAATCGAGGCAGAACCACTGGCGAACATCCAAGATGCTGACATGATGAGGTTCATATGGAGAAATATAATCACTCGATTCGGGATCCCCAGAACCATCATCACTGACAATGGAACACAGTTCGAGAGTGGCCCTTTTCAGGACTTTTGCGACAAACACGGGATTAGGCACCACTTTAGCTCGGTGGCCTACCCCTCAAAGCAACGACAAGGTGAGGCTTCCAACAAGACAGTTATCGCTGGATTGAAGAAGCGATTAGAGAAAGCCAAAGGCGCGTGGACAACCGAGCTACCGTATATCCTATGGGCGTACAGAACGACTCCTAGGCGAGCCACGGGAGAAACGCCATTCTCACTAGCATATGGTATGGAGGCGGTCATCCCACTAGAAGCAGGATTGCCTACAATGAGATCCGACCTTATCGAGCAGGGCCAGAACGATCAGGCTTTGATCTCCGAACTCGACCTGGCCGACGAGCGCAGGGAACTTGCCCTAGTAAAACTAGCAAGCTATCAGCAACAACTCGCGAAGCACTACAGCAAAAGGGTCAATCCGAGTAAATTGAAAGTTGGGGACTATGTTCTAAGAAAGGTCCTGGGCAACACAGTGAAGCCATCAGATGGTAAACTGGGCCCGAACTGGGAAGGACCTTATAAGATAATTAGAGATGACGTGCGAGGTGCCTATCATTTGAAAATGATGGAGGGCAGAGAGATACTACGAGCATGGAACGCACCTAATCTCATGAAATTCTATTTTTAGAGTTCCCGAGCATGGAACCCAGCTAATCTCAAGAAATTCTATTTTTAGGAGTTCTATTGTTAGATCTTTTATTGTACTCATTATGTGAAAGGGCAGTTCATTTCTCAATTCACCAATAAAAATCTCTCAGTTGATCACTCTCTGAAAAGTAACAATTACATCTTATTGCACATCCCTTTCAAATCACAGTCATAATGGTTGACATAGCAGGGGAACACCCCTCCTCAGGTCATCGTCATGAAGCATGACAGACCTCTTAGCATTGCCCATGGAAATATATGAAGCCCTACAGAGTATTCTTAGGCATCAAACCTACTTTGGTTGAACAAAATCCTGATCGGATGAAGACATCCAATACCCGGTGTGTCCTCTCCAATTGCCCTACTTAGGCCTAAGGGAGTGTGACGACACGACCTAAAAGGTAAAGGGAGGGCACAATGGTATTCTTAATACTGGACTGGGCGGACACCTACATGACAAAATAAAAAGGATTGTGAAGCTGCAAAAATATAAATGGATTGGATGAACACGTTTAGTCGGCAAAATCGCCCAAAACTCGAACTTTCCATTAATCTTTTATATTTACAAACAATAATAGTACATGTTTATTCGGCGAAGCTCGCCCAAAGCATTTACAATTATTAAAAAACAAAATCTCAAGGAGGTGGAAGCCTCCGAGCAAGATAATCAGTAACTTTAGCTCTCCTTCCATCATCAGGAGCTGGAGCGAGCTCCTCCACGACCTCATTTGCGTCCAACTCCAATAGTCACCGGGGAATAGCATCGATGGGGATCCATCGATCATCCCGCCTGAATGGATTGGGCATCAGAGTAGAGGAGGACATCTCGTGTCGATAACACAACGTAAAGTTCCTCGGGACCTGCAGCTCTTTGAGAGCACTCAACCACCCCCTGATGAAGGAGAGCTCCTCGAACTCTGATAATCTTATGGGAGCATCCACCCAGCCCTGATCATAGCCATCAGACCACACTTGGCGAGGGCCCTTCTTGAATAGATGTCGCAGTCGGGTAACGTCCCTCTGGAGCCCAGCAGCAGTCGCATAAGCTCGTCGAACATCACCGCGTACCTCCTCCATTTCCCTCTCACGCTGTTCCTCGGCTTCCCTATTCCTACCCATGGCACTCCTACCAGCACGCGGGAGGGGAGGCCGAGTAGCTCGCGACGAAGAGGAGCCTTGTAGGACTGCCGAAACGATGCTCGGCGAATGCTCCTTAAGCCTTAGGACTTCCCTCCTCAAGTCTTCATTCTCCTGATGCAGGAACTCCCCAACCTGGTTAATCTCGGTGGCCTCCAGCAACCTTGCTCTCAGTGCACTGACTTCTTCTTGCACTGAAGCACCGATTTCTTCCATCTCCTGGAGCCTGTCCTTCAACTTGGCCACTAGCTCGGACTGATCCTTATATTACTTAGCAAACTTGAAAGTCTAGCAAAGGCCTGGCGAACTGCAGGGCTTGCATTAGGGCCAAGAGTCCTACCTAGTTGAGAGGTAACAGGAATATAATCATCCACATCAACCAACTACAAGTAAAAGAAAGAGAAAAGAAAGAGATCAGCATAAACAAAAATGAAGCCTTTTCATGAATAAGGGACGAGGTTACATCAGATTGAAAAAGAAAAAATTACAAAGCAGCCCTATCAATTAGCAACCTCGGCTGGCCCAGAGGTGGATGGTCCCTTGTCCTTATCAGCATCAACAGGTGCATTACCCTCTGCAGGGGTGTCCTTTATCCTCTCGACCAAAGGAACATCATCAGAAGTCGCCTGAAAGATAGGACCGATGCCTTCAGCAGCTGGGGATGGGTCCTCATCTACGACTGGCTTTGGCCCTGGATCGTGCTCGTTAAAGAGGGGGGATGCAACGTCCACCCCAGAAGCCACGAGAGCCTTATTCTACCCTTTCTTGAAGTTCAGATGGCTGATATAGACTATCTGAACCTCAGCGTCCTCATACGCAGTAGCCCAGCCAGAGTTGTACGAATCTTCCTTAAGAGTGGGTGCCTGGGCTTTCTCCGCCTCCAGTTGCTCGGACAGAACCCTGTTCTTCTTTGCAAGGTCTAGCTTGCTCGAGCACACCAGGTTATACGCCTCCCTCAGCTCCCCAAGCTCCTTGACCGCATCATCTCTCTCGCGAGCAGAATTAACAAGACCCAAGTCAGATGAAGCTCGAGATGCATCAGCAGCCTTTAGATCGGCCTCCAGCTAAGAGCCCCTGGCTACCAGGGCAGATTTTTGCTGCTCCAGCTCACCATTACTTCTTACCAACTCATCGCGAGAGCGATAAAGCACAGCGAAGTCGGTCACAAACTGCAAAGAACAAGGAAGGGATCAAGAAGAAGAAACCATCAAAACTGGTTAAAAGAAATTAAGAATTAATGGAGAACTTTACCAAGGCAAGCCTCTGGCTAGCCTGCAGAGCCAATTGATCGGACCCCAACGCCCTCTCGCGATCTGCCGGAAGAACTGCTCTCTCGAGCAGCGCAGGGGCAAGCTGAGGAGAGGCAGCCACCGAAGCCCCCTCGGGTAAGGCAGACACTGGGACCAGGGCTTGACCAATTTTGGTCCTTCATTCCACCTTCCTCCTCTCCTCCTCCTTTTCCCTCTCCCTTCTCTTTCTCTCCTCCACTTTCTTCCTCTCCTCCTCCTTTTTCCTCTCTCTCTCCCTCGCCTGCTCCTCCTCTCTCTTCTTCTTCTCTTGCTCCTGAGAAGAAGGCCGATAACCAGTAGCTATGGCCCCAGAGGCAGTCTTTGGTTTCTTGGACCTCTGTACAAGGAGCACGTCATCATCATCATCATCGTCATCTCTGATCAAATTCTTCCTGGGAGGCGTCTCTTCACCGGAACTGTTGGTAGTGCTCGACGAGTCTCAAGCCTCGGAATCCCCTTCAGAAGAACTGCTACTGTCAGCACTCCCTGCACCCAAATTACTCACAATGCCTGCAGGCTCACTCTCCGAGCTGCTCTCTTCTTCGTCCAACTGGATGGGCTCAGCCGAAATCTCTTCGGAAGAGTCAAAGTCTGGAACACTATCCACAGGTCGGGCTATGAAGCTGGAGCCTGTGTTTTTGTATTCAAGCAAAAAATTAGCAGACCTAGGATGCTCGCCGTCACCCATAGGCTCCCTAATATTCCAAGCTTTCACCAGTTCCGAGATATGAACCTCGCTGAGAGCAGGCTCCAAATTCTTTGTCCTCGCCGTGAAAGAAAAAGCAAAGAGAGGTTAGAAAAATCACAAGTCAGCAAAGGTTGAAACAATAATATAACATCTACCTATATATTCTTCCCCATAAAAGGGAACAGTGAACCTCTCAGACCTCGACCCTTCAAATTGGGAGGAGAGTTGCCAATTCCTAACAAGAAAACCTTCTTGCCAGTAGTCCTTATGGGAATCAGGTAAATTTACTACCAATACCCTATCAGGGCTCCTAGCCTTAAGGTACAGGACACCTGAACTCGTTCGAGAAAAGGAGTAACAAAAGCAGACCTCGGCAAGCCCTAACCTCGTGCCATACAATTGATTTATCCTATGCACGTCGTTCACTATTTTCCATACGTTAGGCAAACATTGTGCAGGCACAATACTAAAATAGCTAAAGAAATGCAGAAATAGATCATTAGGGGGAAAGGTAAGTCCCCCCGGGAGAGAAATGTAGAAATAGATCATTTGGGATTTGGTAATGTCTTCCTGACCTGGTCATGATGTTCAGAGAAGAAGGTAAAAATACAAATCATATTTCTTCGTCGATATCAGGTTGTTCATCCACCTTATTCATTTCTCCAAGCAACTCCTCGAATGATATCATCCCGCATATGTTAGCTATTAAACTAGTCTTTTCTGAATATTTCTCTTTATCTTAATCTTTGAAATTGTCCCCCCATTCGGTGGAAATTATATTGTCTTTCCATGCTCAATGCAATCCATAACTTCCACAGCCTCTTCGTATAATTCCTCTCATTTGGTTGGGAAATTCATAACTGAAGGGACCAGGCGCCCTTGTAATTACAAAGCATCGAGTATCTTGGATACACTACAAATATCACCATTATGTTGAACAAATCTATCAAGATCTGGACCATGTCATCTAGACTGACTACATCGGTTGGCACTATCCAATTATCTAACTCTCGTGCCCATTTTTGAGCTTCTAAGAATAACCCACTGAATCTCTGACAGTTGGTGGTCATCTGGGAGGTAAATTTCAGCTCGAACTCTAAGAGTTGGTTCAACACTTCTGACAGTTCCATATCTTTACCTCCAGAATGGGTGCGGACAGTTATGCATATTCGAGTGAAAAGGGAAAAGGATTGATCAGTAAGGCAGGTAGGGTGTACGAGGAAATATGGGCATGTTTAGAGAGGTTTAGGAGACTATATGGGTATGACTGGTGATTTACTCGGTATGATTTGGGTGGATGGGTCAAATTCTGAGTCTTCTTTTAAGAAGATGACATTTGCATGATTCAGAACAGGATTAAGGGTAGTGATTGGTTCGGGATTAGATGGTGGGATGATGACACCCCGGTCAATTAGTCCTTGGATCACACTTCAGAGACAAAAACGCTGGTCGGTGGTATGGCCAGCAGTTTGGTCAATGTCATAATGGGCATCAGGTTTAAAGTTTTTCAGAAGTGGGTTTGTTAATGGATGAGGGTCCAAGGTTTTGATCAGATTTTGGCTCAAAAGGGCTCTGGTAGACTTTGGAGAGAGGATCTTGAAGCTCAGTGTATTCCTTCTGGACTGGGCTTGGGCGACTTTCTGATGCCCGTGAAGAGGAAGGCTGAGAGATGTTATTGATGGTAGAAACCATGGTACTAGCAGGGTTTCCAAAATTTCTATGAGCAAACTGTCTAGAGGTTTTCCTCAGTTCGACTTCTTTCTTGTCAGGAATTTCTTCAATATCAACTCCTACTTCTCGTAGGGCTCGAAAGTGAGGGTAATGCTATCCTCCCATTATTATTCAAACATGGGGGAGGAAGTTCTTATTTACAATAATGATATGTTCTTCTTCAAAAGGCCGATTAGTCATGGTAGCTTCTTTTTCTCTCCACCTTGCTATGAAGGTGTTGACTGATTGCCCACGGTTTTGCTTAAGTAGTTCTAAGTCATGATGGGTAACTTCTAGCTCCTCGTTATACTTGTCCTATGACATGAACTCGTGGGCAACATCTTCCTAACTATGAATTATGGATTCATCAAGGGAAAAAACCAACGTAGAGTGCTATCTTTCAAAGCTTGCTGGAACATCTAGGGAATTATTAGTTCAGAAGCTCCTAGGAGCATGATGGCTCGTTGATAGGTATGAAGATGAACGATCGGGGGTCCATTGCCTTTAAATTTCTCAATATTGGGCTTCTTTAATTTTTTCGATAACCTGGCTTTAGGATAGGGAGACATGAGGGTGTAGTCTATGTAGTTCCCAGAGAGTCTGACTTGGTCAAATTTTGTTGTCAACATCTTGAGTTCTTCCTTGACCTTATTCAATTCTTCCGCTTTTGGGTAAACAGTCATGGGTAAGTTAGCCCCTGGCTGAGCAAGGTTTGGCATGGGAAGATGGGTTAGCGGCAGCCCATTAGTAGGAGTTGCACGGGGAGGGTGTTGGTATTCGTCGGGAACACAAATAGGCTAGGTTACAGGCGGACACATAGCACGAGGGAAGAGGACCTAGGGTTTTTCAGGGATAAGGACCCAATTTTTTTCATCTCTTGAACCTCCGTTTGAAGGGTGTCAATTTTAGCAGTGAGCTGAGCTAGAACCATCAACAAATACGGTTGTACATTCGACACTTGATTCGTCTTCTTCATGGAAGGCGGGTGAATCTCGGACTCAGAATAAGTAAGAGGACTGACGGAACTTCGGGGCAGTTCGACTGAACACCGAAGCCAATAGGAAGCCACGCTAAGCGCATGCGATCGACCTGATAAGGAGACAAATTAAAATTTATTTCTAAAAAATTTAATAAAGGGAATTTTTTATTTTAAGAAAAGGAGGAAAATGTTTTTTGACATTTTTTGGAAAACATGAGCATAAAAATGTTTTTTTTACACTTTTTTTGAAAGGGGGAGAATAAGACGAGAGACAGGTCTCGGCATGATTATTATGTTTATTAGGTTCTCACTAGTATTAAGTTTTCATAGATGAAAAAAAGAAATGTTGGATAGGACTCGAGCCTGGAAAAATTGGGTTTCAAACATATGTAAAAACAAGGGTTGGACTTGTTACCAAGCTCATGGGTAGAGTCTCATTTTAAAAATTTCATGAAAATTTGGGCGGCAAGCCGACCTAAAATTTCCACAGAGTTTCGGTTCAAAATCGGCAATTTAACATGTGTGTCCTAGGCTTGACACCTATATTCGGGTATGCAGTTGGTTGGTTTAATTGGAAGGTGTTCCCCCTTTGGCGTGACTTCCATGATATACGTCTTACTTTTGAGGGTAATCGATACGTGTGGACAATCCATTTGATATACATGAGTGCACATGAATTGCCTCACTATATACCTCGTGGGGACGATATGTGTGAGAACGAATTCGATATACTCGACGTACGTGAATGAGTTCCCCGCGATATACGTCCCGTTATGACTTCGGTCAAGAGGTACGATGCGGGTGAACCATTCAATATACGTCAAAGGTACTTGACCAATGGAAGTTAAGAGTCATATGACTTAGGCTAACTGCGACCTTCTGGACCAGTGCCCATCATGAAGTGACTCCCCGGTTACGGGAGAAATTTTGGTCAATAACAATGCTCTTTGGTGATGTTGTGTGTGCCATGCATGATTTTTTTATTAGTATCTTATGGAAAGAGTATCTTTATTGATCATGCCCAGCCGAGCATGAGGTACAAGTTAAATAGTGGAGAAAGGATAACAAGTGAGTGGTAAGTGTAAATGAGCATGGATATATTCAAGTGGAGGTGTGTGTTGGTGACACCTAAGCATGGATTTCTACGATGTGTGTGCAACATGTGGATATACGTGATCCTAGGTGCACGTGGTGTGAAGTTTCCATGGAAAATTTCTGCAGGTGTGTGAAAAGTAGCATAAGCATGAGGTACATATGTACAGGGAATGATAAGGGGAACATAAAATTGGGGGAATATACAAGAAAGTAAAACATCCACGTAAATAGGGTCTAGCCCTCTTAAAAAAAGTCCCCAACAGAGTCGCCACTATGGACATCCCATGGATGGGCACCTTGGGGGAGGAGGAGAGAGATAGAGATAGATAGGTCTCCCCCTCGAGAAGGAAGTGCTACGGTCTCGTACCCATCTTCTTCTTGGGAAAGTTTCTTCGGTCGTCATTGGTGTAGGGGTAAATATAAAAACATAGAGTCGCTAGCATATTTTTCACAAAATAGGCCAAAGAAATTTTGCCACTTCGAGAGAGCGGCATCAAGGACAAAATGATGCATACGAATCCAATAGTTCGAAGGTTCGGGGGCTAAGTTACGGAATGGGAAGGTGTAAGGCAACCATCCCACCCTTTTGGTCTCGCATGGTCTAGTATTATTATCTTTCTTTTTATATCCCCGTGAAGTGTGTGAGCATGTTTATATAATGGAGATCGAATTTATTCAGCTCATACCATGGACATGGTAGAGTGAGGTCATCCATAGGATTGTTCCCAAAATAACAAATGTAGAAAGTATTATTTGTGCGTTTATCATGATATTGGTCGTTATTAGAAAATGATAATATGTGTTGGATGAAATGCAAACAAGTATGATATATATATATATCATACTTGTTTGCATTTCATCCAACACATATTATCATTTTCTAATAACGACCAATATCATGATAAACGCACAAATAATACTTTCTACATTTGTTATTTTGGGAACAATCCTATGGATGACCTCACTCTACCCTGTATATATATATATATATATATATATATATATATATATATATATATATATATATATATCATACTTGTTTGCATTTCATCCAACACATATTATCGTTTCCTAATAATGACTAATATCGTGATAAACGCATAGAGTGAGGTCATCCATAGGAATGTTTCCAAAATAACATATGTAAAAAGTATGATTTATGCGTTTATCAGGATATTAGTCGTTATTAGGAAACGATAATATGTGTTGGATGAAATGCAAACAAGTATGATATATATATATATATATATACAACACGCACACACACACGCATGTAGTAGGAGCATTGAGAAGCCTCCAAAAGATGAATCCTAAATTCTCAGATTTTTGAATTTTTTTAACCAAGAAAATACACGTGGCAACATACGAACCCATAAACGCTGTAACTTCCCAAAACCAACTCATCCACTTCTCTCTGTACGTTTTTTTTGTTAGAAAAAACACGTGTATGCTGCTCCACCTATCCAACACCCAACTACCACCCCCACATTCTAAATTTTTTACCTTCTAATACAATCCCTCATAAATCCACTTATGCCCCCACATTCATATATTTCTAACACTACATCATCTCCCTCCCATGCAACCGCCTTATACCTACCATTTTTATCATCCCACAGCCTCTCTCTTGTTTCTCTCACCTTGCACTTCCTAAACATAGTCACCAGCGCTGCTTATATATCTATCTCACACTTACCCAACGTTTCTTCTACTACAAAAGCTATTGCTTAGGTTTATGACATTGTGATTTGGGCAACCAAAGTTTTTACTACTACAAATATGTTGGTTAGGTCTGAAATATAATGATTTGGCCATTAAAAACTGTAAACCAAACTGACACTGACGCAGCACTCCCCACACCTATCTCTGTAAGTTAACTCATCCATGTTTTTTTATACCATATTACTTTTTTCACACATGGTCACTACCTATATATATCCTTAACAGTAGATTTTCATTCCTGAGAACTATTGTTGAATATGGGAGTTTTTATTTTTATTTGACGGAGATGGGTGTTAAAAACAAATTTTATCTTTGGTTGAAGATCAGTGAAAAAGTGTTGTCAGATATTTGTGTAGGAGTGACTATTGTTAACACTTTATGAATATTGTTAACTCATGCTTTGTTTAAATTATATTTTTACCCCCCCCCCCCCCCACACACACATATATTTTATCACGAGAGATAAAATAAGGGGTTAACGGGTATTGGAAAGGAGTTCGGGTCACCACTCCAACCTATATACACGGGTCCCTATATATATGCCGTTTGTTTGGAACCATCCATGCCCATGTTGAGATCAAAATGAAGAAACTAAAACATGTATTTTTTTGGGAAGCCATGTTCTTTGGATCCATATGAAGACACTGAAGAGGAAACATTTTGTGTAGAGAGAGAGAGTCCAAAATTAACTCAATCACGGTCGGGAGGTGGTTGTTTCATGGAGACATCAAATGGTTATAATGGGTTGGAGGCTATTATGGAGTAATAATCTGCAGTTTTAATTTTTTAATGGTAAATTTAGCTGGAAATACGTTTATTTTACTGAAATTCATTTTTTTCCTAAAAATCATGTTTTATTTCCTGGATATAATTTAATACTACAGAAAATAATTTTTTATTTACTAGAAATCATATTTAATTCTGGAAAAGGTATTACATTTTTTAAATCATTTTTTCATTCCTAGAAATAATTTGTATTTTCTGTAAATAATATCTTACTACGGAAAAACTTTTTTTCTTTGCTGAAAATCGTTTTATATCCTGTCAATAATCTTATATTGCTAAAAATCATTTTTTATTCCTAGAAATAATTTTTATTTGTCGAAACAATTTACTATTGCTGAAAATAAATTTTTATTTTCTTGAAATTATATTCATATGCTCGAAATACATTTATGTTACTGAAAATAATTTTTTTATTGCTGGAACCATATTTTATTTGTTTCAAATAATTTTGATATTGCTTGCTTGAAATAATTTATATTTGCTGGAAAAAAAATTATTGCCGAAAATCATTTTTTTATGAAAATTATATTTATTTATTGAAAATACTTTACATTGTTGAAAATCATTTTTTAATGTTTGAACCATATTTTATTTTCTTCAAATAATTTATTATTTCTTAAAATCATTTTTTATTTGCTAGAAATAATTTTTTATCCGGAAAATAAAATTATATTGCTGAAAATCAATTTTTTATTCCTAGAAACAATTTTAGTCATTTTTTATTTCCTGAAAATCATTTTTGTATGTTGTAAATAATTTTATATTGCTAAAATCAATTTTTTATTCGTATAAATAATTTTTATGGCTGGAGAAAAATTATAATTGTTGAAATTCGTTTTTTATTTGTTATTTGTGTCTATATCTATTTGCAGAGCAATGCCATGCAATGGACATTATTAGAGAGACATGGTTTTGTAACTTACTTCTGTGGCATGTGATATGTATCTGCGTGTCATTAGCGTTCTTAATTTTAAAGTGTCATACTCGATATGTTCTCCAATAACACGCAGACACGTGTTTCATGTCACAAAATTAAATTTCAAACGCATATCCCATGTCATTTTTCGTGTCAAATATTTGAAGATGTGACAAATGTGTATATCGTAGATTCATACATCGAACCGGATTTTGAAGGAGGTGAAAGTGGATGAACATGGGGCTGTTGTAGGGGTATATATTTTGAATATTAAAAAAAGTTAATATTATGTTTTTACTATTTTTTTATAAAGTAAGTTATTTTCAGCAATGTTTTTAACTTTCACGTACTTTATAAAATTTTGTAAACTCTGAAAAATAGTAAATTGTCGCAGTTATGTAAAACATTTTGTTAAAAAAGTGTACATTCATAAAAATAACACTTACGTGAATTGTAACAGTATGTAAAGCCGTAATAAAATATAATTATGTAAAACAGTAATAACATACGATGTAAATTTTGGCATTTTAAACTATTATTTTATTACCATTTTTAATATTTCAAACAATTTTATTAAATATTAAAGTATAGTAATAAAAAAAACCTCTTTTATCCCTATACATTTTTGTACAACCTAAAAAACAACTAATAATGTAACAAAAGAAATTAAAAAGACAAAAATGCCCTCACATTATGTCATGTGTCTTGCACATGCCTAATCTTTCCCCCGAAAAATTAGCGGAGTGGACGCCGAAGTATTTTCTTAATTGCTATATGAAAATCCGAATTATAAAAAAAATAAACTTCAAGTTATTTTGTGTCTCTTTTATCCAGATTATTATTTTTACCGTGTTATCGGCACGGGCACAGAAGAACGCAATAAAAGAGACACAATATAACATGATTTTTTTTATATAGGTCCTATTTTTTTGTATTTGTTAATTTTTAATCCTATGTTATTTTCTCTTTTGTTTTATGTCCCAAAATAATTAATATGTCTTTGCATTGTTGGTGGTAATATCTCTGCAGTTAATAAAATAACACTAATAATTTTTAAAAGTAGGACTTCTAACTAATTATAAAATGATATGGAAGCAAATTGAAGAAAAATTAAAGACTTAGTACTTGAAATTAATCCCCCCCCCCCCCCTTCTAATTCATATTTTCATATAGCAGAGTGAAAGAATAAGCAACGAGGTAATATATTTGTCTGCAAAATAAATTATGATTCATTTGCTGATATTTATTTCAATTAGAACTCGTTTTCCACAATATTAGTTAATTTAAATGTATATAGTTACGATCATTTTTTTAAATACTCATATTAATTATATATTAAATTATATATTAGAATAATATATTTCAAAATACGTTACACTCGACCGTGCATCGCACGGGTTACCACTAGTATATATATATGTGTGTGTGTGTGTGTGAAAATGGGAGATCTTATAAAACTATGGAATTTGGGAAATAGAAAGAATTGGAAATTTGGATAATTGGACTCGAGTCTTGGATCTTAATTCGGGATGCCTACGTAGCCTATAAAGACATCAAAGTCCACGTAGCTTGGATGTAACATATGGGTGGGGTTTATCCCATAAATCCGAATGAAATTTTATTATATGTGTGTGTAGAAAATGTGATGTTTTGATTTTGAAAAAAGGTATGATGGGTAATTCCAATCGGAATTTACGGGTGTAACCCTCTTTTATTTATTTATATTTTTTCTTAGAAAATAAAGTATGTGAAATATACTAATAAAAGTGTATATATTAATGTGTATGAACTAAAGTAAGAACTAGATTGTAAATCTAATATGTATTATGCAAAAGCAAGGAATTTAAAGAGAGAGGGGGAAAGAATTGGACCTTCTTTGAAGCTTGATCTTTGATCTTGGATGAACTCCCTTGTGTGTTGATGAATGTTGATGATAGGGAAGGATATTTGTCAAATTGGGTATCAAAATATTGGGATTGTAAGCTTGAATGGAACTTCACATGAGGGACTTCACTGATTTCGAGGGAATGTTGTTGAGATGTAATACCCCATATTTTTGTGATATTTATTTATGGGATTAATTAAATTAAATGCGTATTAATTGGAAATTCATCTGGATTAAAATACTAGCGAGATGCGAGTTGGTATTTGAATATAATGTGCATATATGATTATATATGAATATTGAAGTATGAAATTTGTCGTTAGATTGAAATACGGCAATTTGGAAAATTTTATTGAGACGCGTGTGACAGTCGCGTTAGGGAAATATTTATTTTAATTACAAAGAGACTTTTAGTTATATTAACCGTATGGTTGTTTTGAGTGCGCCAACGCATTCGGAAGGGTCGAAATAGTCCGAAAACACTAGCCGGGGGTTTAGTTTGGGTCCCGGGGCATTTTTAGGCCATGCCGACAACGTATAAGGGTAGTTTGGTAATTTTGGATTTTTGGGAATTAAAACCTACGAAAATTGGGAATTAAAAAGTTGACTTGGTAATTCCCCACTAAACCCACTAACCACATCTTAAGACTTATTGGACTACGGGGCTTATTAGAATTGTTTCAAAAATTCCTAAGGCAAACCCTAGCCACCCTTAGCACTTTGGAGAAGAAGGCTTGTAGAGAGAGAGATAGAAGGATTCTGCAGAGAGAGAGAGTATACTCCATAAAATCGACATCAAAAATCAGAGATTCAAATAAGGCAAGTGGTTTAATTTCAATTAATTGCACAGAATGCTTCTTCCATGCGTAGAAATTTGTTATAATTGTATTTGTTTGGGAGTTAGATGAGAAACCCATTAAATTTGGAACTAGAATCTTGCATATTGAGGAGGAATTGCATGTAGAATTATATGTAGGCGATTATTCTGATGTTAATAATATCTTGGATGAAACAAAAATGGATTTTATTAGGCTCATTGATGATTTATAAATGTTAGGGTTCATGTTCATATAATTTGGGGATAAATGAAGGGATTTGAAGATTTGATGATGTTTAAGATGAGTTGGCCCTATATAAACGTTTGATTATGACCTATGAATGTTTAGTACGAATTAGGAACCTTAAAATGATGTTGGGACAATTTTTATGTGGGATTAGGAGTGAAGAAAATTGGAAAAACGAAAAAAGGGAAATCTGGGCTCGAATCTGGCCACTCGTTAGAAGACCTGCCCAGGTCGTTCGAACGAGCTCGTTCGAACGAGCTTCTAACGAGTTGACCTTTGACTTCTAATGAGGGTGAAGTTCGTTCGATGATTTCATTCGAACCAGACCTCGTTAGAAAGCCCACTTCGTTCGAACGAACTCTCGTTCGAACAGACTCGTTCGAACGAGACTTCGAACGAGTTGATAGTTTAGGCTTTTTAGCCTATTTTGATCCCGAGTGTCCCATAACCTTGTGTATATATAGAGATAACCTTCCCTTGATGATTAATTGATATATTTGGGATGTTTGGGATATAATGAGGAGTCAAACCTAGAAGTGTAGTTTGAACCTAAGGGAAAATAAGAAGTAGGACGTGAGTGTCTATTACGATGCGAGAACTATTGACGGCCTAATTTATTATATTAACCGAGAACATATAAATTGTGTAGTATTATATGTCGGTACGAAAATGAGAAGTGTACCACCAATATATTATGGTGATTACTAAGATGTGTGAATACTTAGTATATGTATTGATTTTATGTGTATGACATACCTACCATACTTGCTATCACGGGAGGTTTACATTCGCTTAGGGCCTTCTAATCCTTGTTTTTCCCGGATTTAGATTGGTTACCTCGATGAACATAGGTCAGAGAAGGGCTTATTGGGATATTAATAAGTCTGCTGATCGTGGGAGCGTAGGTATGTGCGTGACCCATGTGATGTGACTGTGTTCACCTCCATTATTTGTGATGTTCTTATCTGAGAACGATTCCTGAGAGATTCGGAATGCGTGATCCTTATGTACGTGATGTACCGGGATGGATAGCAGAGTATGTGTGCACCGCAGCTAGTCTCGGGGTGCTTGTATTGTATATTTATGACGTGAATAATATACACTTAATTAATGGGAACTTTTATGATTGGTATTGTGAATAATATTATGGTAATGTTTTGAGAAATACATAACGGGTTAACTGATAGTGAATGGTATTACTAATCGAGAATCTAAGTTTAAATAAAGCCCTCTATTTATTTGATAACGCTAGAATGTAATATGGGAATCGAGTAGTAAGGGGTATAACTTATTACGGGTTGATTAAATATGTATGTCATGTAGATGGGTACGGTACGTTAGGAGTGCACATGTAGTCGAGAGGTGAGAATTTCATGTGAGTGCACGTCCTAACATGTATTTTGAATTTAATGTTTTAATGTTATTAAAACACTTGTTGTTTTTAAAATGATTTCCACTTTCGGGCTCTGACCCATTTGCTTTCAAATCTATTTTTTTGTAAAAACCATTTTAGGTGCCCATCCACATGGACACCATGCTTAGGATCCTCATTCAGGTGACGAGCTGTAGTTGTTTGTGGAAGTTACAGGACTTTGCTTGTAGATGCTTCATCTATCTTGACTCTATATTCAACACTTATCAGTTGTAGGGCATGTCGCCAATTTCTTTTAGAGACTTTTCATTTATTTCAGTTATTCAGACTTCTGGCATGTAATTAATTCAGGATTCAGACTTGTCATTTTATTTTCAGTTGTGGGATTGTTGTGAGGAGTTTTCCTCCGGACTTATTATTATTGGTTGATTATTTCATTACTTCCTTATGGTGAATGGATTGCGTTGTTCTTCCATTATTCTTTTATCGCATGTTAATCAGACTTAAATTAAAATTTGGCAACTTACTTTTTAAATACTAGGTGGTTAGTAATTATTAAAATGTTTTCGACGGTGATGCTATTAACTGAACCAACTTGGCATTTTGTACTGATTTAATAAAGGAGTAGCTACCCGGTATTTAATTAGTCAGGGTGTCACATGTGGTATCAGAGCATCCGGTTCTAGTGTCCTATAGGATCTGAACGGCTTATTATGTTTCCGCTGAGCTTTCTTTGATGTAGAGGCCTATATTTTAGGACTGTTGTATTCTTTTGTATATGCTACGTTCTTCAGCTATTTTAAGTTTATAACTGCGAACTTACAAACTTCATTCTTATATCAGATGCCTCCACGATGTGCACAACGGGTTCCTAGGGATGCAACGCCAGAACCACAGCCCGCACCAGTTCAGGGCACGATGAATGCCGCCGAGGTTGCAGCCATTGTGGCCCAGGCGGTAAATGCCGCACTAGCAGTAGTTCAGCAGGCACCACCTCAGGCGCTGATAGTCGCGCCAGTTCAGGCTCATGCATTCTCGTCTGCTTGGGAACGTGTACGTGATGCTTTTCATAAAGCACACCCTCTGGAGTTCGCAGGTAGCTCCGATGTGGTAGTTTCGAATCAGTGGAGGAAGGACATTCAACGGCACCTGAGGATGTATGAGTGCACCGATGTCCATAAGCAGATACTAGCTACCTTTAAGCTAGTGGGGTCTGCACTGCAGTGGTGGGAGTCTATTACCACCGTGGAGGAGAGAGATACTCTCACTATTCAGGAGTTTTGGGTGCGGTTTGACCGCAAATACATTCCGTCAGCTGTTCACATGGAGATGAGAAGGAAGTTGATGAGCCTCAAGTAGGAGGGTAAGACTGTGGCCGAGTATGAGGCCGAATTCACTGATCTGTTGAATATTGTTCCGAATGAAATACCAACAGAGGAGAAAAAGATATAGAAATTTATGGACGGGTAGACATGGAGGATTCGTCAGCACTTGTTAGGGAACCTCTTGTTAGCCACTTATTCTGATGTGGTTAACGCTGCACTGTTACACTGACAGGATCATCGCTTTCACATGACTGAAGGTAAGAGGTCAGGAGAGTCCATCCATCGGGGCAAGACTGGGGGAAATGCTGCCAGTGGGGCACATTCTGTTCAGGGGCAGAGACAGGGTGACCAGGGTTCCCAGCAGGGGGATCACAAGAGGTTCAGGTCAGGGAATTTCAGGCACGGACAGGGAGGGTTCCGGTAGGGCCATCAGGGTTCGAACGGCCATCAGAACCAGCAGGGTCAGAATGGTCAACAATAATTTCAGCAGGGCCAGCAGGGCAAGTGGAGGAACAGTAACGGCCACCAGGTTCGGGGGCAGCAGGGACAGAGAGGGGGAACTTCCCGGGGAAGTGTTTCGTTTGTGGCATGATTGGCCATAAACGCCAGGACTGTCCTGATAGGGGCAGGGTCCCGCAGCAGCAGCAGGGTGCTCGACATGAGCCACAGAGGCCACTTTTTCCACCAGCCCTCCCAGCTCCAGCCTAGGTGCCAGCTCTTCCAGCCATTCCAGCAGTTCCTGTGTAGCAGGGACAGTTACAGTATGGACATGTCTATAACATCCACCAGGCAGCAGCTCCACAGGAACCACCCACAATTGAGGGTATGTTTCCTATCCATGGTACTATGGGTCGGGTTTTGTTTGATACGGGGGCAACTCAATGTTTTATAGCTACACAATTTGCGAAGGCCTTAGGGTTGTTAGCCACAGCAGAGAGCACAGTGACGTGTGTAGACTCACCATTGGGGAGTGGGTCACTTATTTTCTTTATATGCCGGGGAGTAGGGGTAGAGATTGGTAGCTTGGTATTACCTGCAGACATGTTGGTATTAGATATGCATGTTCACGATGTGATTATCGGTATGGATTGGCTCGCAGATTATAGAGCCATGATTGATTGCTTCGGTGGGAGCATTGTTTTTTCCATTTCGGGGCAAGAGATGTTTGTAGTGGCGATGCCTCGCCCAGGGGGAGGCTCAACCGCTCATTTGTATTACCTAGAGAAGGATACCTCTAAGGAGGTTGTGATTCCTTTAGATTCGATCCCAGTTGTCAGGGAGTATTTCGATGTGTTTCAGGAGATACCAGGCCTACCCCCCAATCGAGAGATAGACTTTGTCATAGACTTATTACCAGATACGAGACCTATAGCACGCGCACTGTACCGTATGGCTCTAGCTGAGATGAGGGAGTTACGGGATCAGATTGAGAAGTTGTTGGGTCAGGGGTTCATACAGAGGAGTACTTCACCGTGGGGTGCCCCTGTGTTGTTCGTAAAGAAGAGAGATGGTTCACTGAGATTGTGTGTGGACTACCGAGAGTTGAACAAGGTCACGATACGGAATAAGTATATATTGCCTCGAATTGATGACCTATTCGACCAGTTAAGAGGAGCTTTTTTCTTCTCGAAGATTGATTTGAGATCAGGATACCATCAGTTGCGTATCAGGGAGGAGGACGTCTCAAAGACTGCGTTCTTATCGAGATATGGTTCTTACGAGTTTCGGGTTATGCCTTTTGGTTTGACCAACGCTCCAGCCGTGTTTATGGACTTGATGAATAGGGTGTTCAGAGATTTCCTAGACCAGTTTGTCATTATCTTCATTGATGATATTCTGGTTTACTCCCAGACAGAGGAGGAACACGTCGAGCATTTGAGGTAAGTTTTGCAGACTCTACGTCAGAACGATCTGTATGCAAAGTATGAGAAGTGCGGGTTTTGGCTGAAGGAGGTCCAGTTTTTGGGACATATTATTTCTGACCGGGAGATATCTGTTGATCCGGGGAAGGTATCCGTGGTGAGGGAGTGGGGACAGCCCACGACACTGACGGAGATCCGTAGTTTCTTAGGATTAGCAGGATACTACAGGAGGTTCATTCGGGGATTTTCGAAGATAGAAGGTCCTTTGACACATCTGACTCTTAAGGGTGTGCCATTCATATGGAGTGATTCCTGTCAGTTGGCATTTGATGAGTTGAAGGATAAGTTGACCTCAGCACCCCTGTGTTAGCATTGCCGAGACCGGGAGTTGAGTATTTAGTTTACGCCGATGCGTCCTTGCAAGGACTTGGAGGTGTATTACAGCGGGAGAGTCAGGCCATTGCTTATGCATCCCGTAAGCTAAAGCCTCACAAGAAGAATTACCCCACTCATGACTTGGAGTTGGCGGCAGTTGTGTTTGCCCTTCGTATTTGGAGACATTATCTTTTGGGGGAGAAGTTTCGATTGTTCACAAACCACAAGTCCCTACAATACCTATTCACGCAAAAGGAGTTGAATATGAGGCAGCGAAGGTGGCTTGAGTTTGTGAAGGACTATCAGTTTGATATCCAGTATCACCCGGGGAAGGCTAATGTGGTAGCAGACGCGTTGAGCCGTAGGCCCGCAGATGAAGTGGCAGGGGTGTGGAAGGAAAAGTGGAAAGAATTGGGACACCAAGATGCAGTGGCCCGATCATTCATGTCGGTAATGACTGTTACGCTGCAGATTATCACGAAGGTAGTAAGGGCACAGGCAAATGACTCGTTCTGTCAGGAGCATATAGTTCTATTATTAGCAGAGGGAGCCGAGTCCTATACCATTAGCTCAGACGGGGGATTACGCTTCAATGGAAGATTGGTAGTTCCGGAAGGAGAGGAATTATGGCACGAGGTGATGGCAGAGTCGCACGGCTCACGGTTCGCGGTACATCCCGGTGGGGACAAAATGTACCAAGACATGAGATGACAGTATTGGTGGAGCGGGATGAAGAGAGATATTGCCGAGTTTGTTTCTAAATGGGCCACTTGTCAGCTAGTAAAAGTGGATCATCAGAGACCGGTAGGACTGCTATAGCCATTGGAGGTCCCGATGTGGATGTGGGAGAGCATCTCCATGGACTTTATCACGGGGTTACCTACGTCACAGAGAGGTCACGACTCCATTTGGGTAATTGTGGATAGGTTGACCAAAGTTGCTCATTTTCTACCCGTAAGGACAGACTACACTAAGGGACAGTATGCCCAGCTCTTTATTTCAGAGATAGTGAGACTTCACGGTGTGCCCTTAAATATCGTGTTTGACCGAGATAAGATATTTGTTTCGCGGTTTTGGGAGAGTTTTCAGGAGGCCATGGGCACGGGATTGCGGTTGAGTACGGCGTATCACCCGCAGACCGATGGACAGACCGAGCGTACAAACCAGATGTTGGAGGACATGCTACATATGTGCATCATTGATTTCGGGGGTGGATGGGAGAAGTATCTTCCACTGGTAGAGTTTACTTACAACAACTCCTACCAGCTCACCATTGGAATGGCTCCATTTGAGGCGTTGTACGGTAGACCTTGTCGTTCCCCAACATGTTGGTTGGAGGTGGGGGACAACAAACTACTTGGGTCGGAGGTGATTCAGGATACTTCGGCAAGGATAGAATTGATTCGGAGTCTCATTCGGGTAGCTCAGGATCGGCAGAAGAGCTATGCTGATGCGAAGAGGTTCTTCAGGGAGTTCCAAGTGGGGGACCAGGTTTTGCTCAGAGTATCTCCTATGAAGGGGATTATGCGTTTCGGGAAGAAAGGGAAGTTGGCACTGAGATACGTGGGATCATTTCCTATTATTGAGCGGATTGGACCGGTTGCGTATAGGCTTGGGTTACCGGAGCATTTACATCGGATTCATGATGTGTTTCATATTTCCTCGCTAAGGAAATATCTTAGAGACGATTTGGATCATTCTCACATTGCTTTGGAAGACATCGATCTCCAGCCGGATAGCTCCTACGAGGAGGGGCCGATTGCTATTTTGGACTGAAGTGAGCGGAAACTGCGGTCAAAGATAGTTCTGTTAGTGCGTGTTCAGTGGCGACATCATAATGTCGAGGAGTCCACATGGGATCGTGAGGATGAGATGTGCGAATGTTATCCAGAGTTGTTCTTACCAGGTACTTTCTAGTTCCGAATTTCAGGACGAAATTCAGTTATTAGGGGGGAAGTATGTAATATCCCGTATTTTCGTGATATTTATTTATGGGATTAATTAAATTAAATGCGTATTAACTGGAAATTAATCCGGATTAAAATACTAGCGAGATGCGAGTTGGTATTTGAATATAATGTGCATATATGATTATATATGAATATTGAAGTATGAAATTTATCGTGAGATTGAAATACGGCAATTCGGAAAATTTTATTGAGACGCGTGTGACAGTCGCGTCAGGGAAATATTTATTTTAACTAAAAAGTGAATTTTACTTCTATTAACCGTATGGTCGTTTTGAGTGCGCCAACGCATCCAGAAGGGTCGAAATAGTCAGAAAACACTAGCCGGGGGTTTAGTTTGGGTCCCGGGGCATTTTTAGGCCATACCGGCAACGTATAAGGGTAGTTTGGTAATTTTGGATTTTTGGGAATTAAAACCTACGAAAATTGGGAATTAAAAAGTTGACTTGGTAATTCCCCACTAAACCCACTAACCACATCTTAAGACTTATTGGACTACGGGGCTTATTAGAATTGTTTCAAAAATTCCTAAGGCAAACCCTAGCCACCCTTAGCACTATGGAGAAGAACGCTTGTAGAGAGAGAGATGCAGAGAGAGAGAGTATACTTCATCAAATCGACATCAAAAATCAGAGATTCAAATAAGGCAAGTGGTTTAATTTCAATTAATTGTAGAGAATTCTTCTTCCATGCGTAGAAATTTGTTATAATCGTATTTGTTTGGGAGTTAGATGAGAAACCCATTAAATTTGGAACTAGAATCTTGCATATTGATGAGGAATTGCATGTAGAATTATATGTAGGTGATTATTCTGATGTTAATAATATCTTGGATGAAACAAAAACGGATTTTATTAGGCTCATTGATGATTTATAAATGTTAGGGTTCATGTTCATATAATTTGGCGATAAATGAAGGGATTTGAAGATTTGATGATGTTTAAGATGAGTTGGCCCTATATAAACGTTTGATTATGACCTATGAATGTTTAGTACGAATTAGGAACCTTAAAATGATTTTGGGATGATTTTTATGTGGGATTACGAGTGAAGAAAATTGGAAAAACGAAAAAAGGGAAATCTGGGCTCGAATCTGGCCACTCGTTAGAAGACCTGCCCAGGTCGTTCGAACGAGCTCGTTCGAACGAGCTTTTAATGAGTTGACCTTTGACTTCTAACGAGGCTGAAGTTCGTTCGATGTTTTCGTTCGAACGAGACCTCGTTAGAAAGCCCACTTCGTTCGAATAGGCTCGTTCAAACGAGACTTCGAATGAGTTGACAGTTTAGCCTTTTTAGCCTATTTTGATCCCGAGTGTCCCGTAACCTTGTGTATATGTAGAGATAACCTTCTCTTGATGATTAATTGATATATTTGGGATGTTTGGGATATAATGAGGAGTCAAACCTAGAAGTGTAGTTTGAACCTAAGGGAAAATATGAAGTAGGACTTGAGTGTCTATTACGATGCGAGAACTATTGACGGCCTAATTTATTATATTAACCGAGAACATATAAATTGTGTAGTATTATATGTCGGTACGAAAATGAGAAGTGTACCACCAATATATTATGGTGATTACTAAGATGTGTGAATACTTAGTATATGTATTGATTTTATGTGTATGACATACCTACCATACTTGCTATCACGGGAGGTTTACGTTCTCTTAGGGCCTTCTAATCCTTGTGTTGCCCGGATTTAGATTGGTTACCTCGATGAACATAGGTCAGAGAAGGGCTTATTGGGATATTAATAAGTCTGCTGATCGTGGGAGCGCAAGTATGTGCGTGACCCATGTGATGTGACTGTGTTCGCCTCCATTATTTGTGATGTTGTTATCTGAGAACGATTCCTGAGAGATTCGGAATGCGTGACCCTTATGTACGTGATGTACCGGGATGGATAGCAGAGTATGTGTGCACCGCAGCTAGTCTCGGGGTGCTTGTATTGTATATTTATGACGTGAATAATATACACTTAATTAATGGGAACTTTCATGATTGGTATTGTGAATAATATTATGGTAATGTTTTGAGAAATACATAACAGGTTAACTGATAGTAAATGGTATTACTAATCGAGAATCTGAGTTTAAATAAAGACCTCTATTTATTTGATAACGCTAGAATGTAATATGGGAATCGAGTAGTAAGGGGTAGAACTTATTACGGTTTGGTTAAATACGTATGTCATGTAGATGGGTACGGTACGTTAGGAGTGCACATGTAGTCGAGAGGTGAGAATTTCACGTGAGTGCACGTCCTAACATGTATTTTGCATTTAATGTTTTAATGTTATTAAAACACTTGATGTTTTTAAAATGATTTCCACTTTCGGGCTCTGACCCATTTGCTTTCAAATCTATTTTTTTGTAAAAACCATTTTAGGTGCCCATCCACATGGACACCATGTTTAGGATCCTCATTCAGGTGACGAGCTGTAGTTGTTTGTGGAAGTTACAGGACTTTGCTTGTAGACGCTTCATCTATCTTGACTCTATATTCAGCACTTATCAGTTGTAGGGCATGTCGCCCATTTCTTTAAGAGACTTTTCATTTATTTCAGTTATTCGGACTTCTGGCATGTAATTAATTCAGGATTCAGACTTGTCATTTTATTTTCAGTTGTGGGATTGTTGTGAGGAGTTTTCCTCCGGACTTATTATTATTGGTTGATTATTTCATTACTTCGTTATGGTGAATGGATTGTGTTGTTCTTCCATTATTCTTTTATCGCATGTTAATTAGACTTAAATTAAAATTTGGCAACTTACTTTTTAAATACTAGGTGGTTAGTAATTATTAAAATGTTTTCGACAGTGATGCTATTAACTGAACCAACATGGCATTTTGTATTGATTTAATAAAGGAGTAGCTACCCGGTATTTAATTAGTCGGGGTGTCAAATGAGATCACTGATGTTGATGGATCTGTTGTGTTGTATCTTGGAATGAGGTCATGGCCCCAATTTATAGGGTTAGGTGGTGCCGATCGGCCTACCCAAGGGGGTTCATGTCGGCATGTGCCCCCAGACACAGTGCCGATTAGCAGGGCTCAGGACCTGCCAATTGGTAGTCTTGTGCACACTTTCCTAAAAAAATGGTTATAGAACGCAAACCGTTGATCCGAATTGTTCCGGGCCATACAATTAGAAAGTTATTTCAGATACATTCAAAGTCCTTTCGACTGCTCCCGGGACTAGGAGTTGACTTTGGGTCAAATGTGGCTTGGAAGCTCACGTTAGTCCTTTGGATGGGAGATCGTCGGACATAAACGAATCATTCGTCTGCATATTAAGTCATAATAGTGCACAGGGAAAACCATTTCAAAGGTTAGGAGATGTACTTCAACATTCCAAAGAGTTTTTCTTTGTTTGTAAAGTTGACCTTGGTCAATTGGGCCTCGAAAGCGCCCGTGGACCTCTCGGAGTAAGACAAATTGTTCGCCCATACCATAGGTTAGAATCACACACAAGTTAGACCGTTAGAAAGGTTATTTAATGCCATTCGTAGATTCATTTAGTCTCATTTGAGCTAAAGAGTTGACTTCGGTCAAACAGAGCCCGGGAGCGCCTGATGGCCTCCAGATCTATTTTTGGGGGAAAACTGATTGTTCATCCGAATAATTATGTTGATTCACAAACGGGGTGGACTATTGGAAAGGGGGTTAAGTTCCCTTCGAAGATTCAAAAAGCTTTCGCTCTGATGGTGAAGTCAATTGAGGTCAAATTGGGGCTCGGTGGCCTTTAAATCGGTACACGGAGTGCGACCTAGGGTTTACAGTGAGATGGGGAGGTGCTAGGGACCTAAGGGGAGACCTAAGGGTTCCTAGAATGTCGTGTATATAGAATCCCTCCTTTTAATTTTTGAACCTATTAATTGTTTCTCAAAGGTAGCCAATGTTCAACCCCACCCAGCCAAAAATTAACACTTTGATTAAATCTAAACTTGTGATCGATAGGAAAGAATATCCGCTGATAATTATATACAATATTGCCACTATCCTTAAGAAGTAGAGATCCAGTTTCTTCACCAAAAATAGTAAACCGAAAGTATTCATGAACACTACAGCCTGATAAAGTCCCATAACCCGGGAAATCATGAATTGCCCAAATCTTTTCAACATGAACTATTCATGTTTTCTAGAGTCAAATGATTTTACACCCGTTACCCAGAACTCATTCAATTATTCTACCAACGGTTCAAAGTAAACATCAATGCCGGCTAGTTGTATATACATGTATGTGTGTGTGTGTAGTTCTTGAATACATGTGTTGTCAGCTAGTTGTATATACATGTATAGTCTTTTTATTTTTCAAAATCAAGTTGTGCAAAAAAATAAGTACAAGTATTCAAATCATTATTTATTCGAATATGAATATTTTACTTCATATATTTATTTGGTATTTATTATAATGTGTTTGTTTGTTGTAAACTAGTTGTATATACATGTACCACATTGATATCGTTGGAAACCATTTTTGCAAAAACTAAGTTTGAACATTCAACCATTCTTCATTACAATGTGAGTATTTGACTTTAACATATGTTTAGTCTTCATTAAATGTATTTATTTGTTGTAAACGTAATCATTTCGGTTAAAACATATAATTTTTGGGTTTATCTAAAAGTGTGAAGTATTTTGGGTAAAAGGGCAAAGAACACAATGAGCATCTTCAATAATTTTTAATGTTCTATAAATGTACATAGGTTTTGAAATTGGATTCAATTAGGTCATAAAGTATAATTAAAACCAATTTGGTATGTATATGTGGCTTAGGGTTTGACCATGATAGTGTCATTGGCCTCACGACACACTTATTATTAACCCATACTTATTAGGACTTAACCCTCATATTAGGTTGCGCTTGCATTTGATTTAATTACTGCTTTAACTACCCAATTTTTTTACACATTGTAGGTAATTGATTCCTACAAACTATTATAGGTTATCCTCTATACAAAGAGTGGATGGGTGAGACAAATAAACTCGGGGATGTGTATTGTAGTTGTGCTAATAAATTTTTAAAAATTTCAAAGAGGTGTCTCAATAGTGAAGAGTTTGTTTGTCCTCGCACACAACGTAAAAATGGTAAACTATTTGAGTGAAAAATAATTGAATTACATTTGCTTAAATGGGTTATGCAAGACGATTATCGGGTGTGAGTTTTAAGGGGGAAATACATTATTCCCGAACACCCCCGTATAACTGTCGATTAGGACAACAGTGGAATTAGAGAAGGATACTGTACAGCATAATATGTTAGATGATCTAATATAATATGCTTAGGGATTCGTGTAGTGGAAGGCAATGATGATTCTGATACGAAAGACAGTGGCTCTTATGGTGGAGGTTTTAGTGATAATGAAGGTGTTAGGATAAACCTTGACGATGACTACCTGAGTTTGAAACTCAAATCGACCTAACAATAATACCCTAATTGTGATAAAGGTCAAATAATGTTGCATTTCTTGGTTGGTTTGCATAGTATAAAGAGCAATTTTGAATTGTCTAGTAATGGCATGACTGGAATTCTAAATTGGGTCGAAGGTTTGCTCCCCAAATAGAATACTCCACCAAATAACTATTCGAGTATGAAGAACAATTTGAAAGGTTTGGCAATGAACTGTAAATCAATTCATGATTGCAAGTATAATTACATACTATACCAAAAGGTGTACAAAATTCATTATCTTTTTTTGGTATGCGAGGAACCTAGACATGTGCCACAGTATGGTTAGAATTATAAGAGAGGCCTACTTTCAAAAGTGTCTAAAAAGTATTGAAATATTTCCTAGTTGGTCCCAGGTTGAAGAGATTTTTCATAATACCACGGATAAACGAAGCAATGACTTGGCACGCTATAGTAGAAGTAGGGGATAATCTCATGCATCATCCTATTTACTCCACCATTTGGAAAGGCATGAATTTTATTTACCCAGATTTCTCTAAAAATAATGTAATATTCATTTGTCACTACAAACGTATGGGTTCAATCCATTCATTAATCTAATCACTAATCAAAATATTCGGCCAATGATATTAGTTCCATTAAACTTAAATTCTTAGTTGTGCATGACACTAGCATTTTTTATGTTGTCTTTATTGATACTTGGGCCAAAGGCACCAATTGATGACATTGATGTCTACTTGGAACCATTGGTAGAATAATTGAATGAGTTCTTGACTCTAGAAAACAATAATAGTTCATGCAGAAAAGACCTGGGCAATTAATGATTTCCCAACTTATGGGAGTTTATTGCGCTGTCGTGTTCATGATGTGTGTGTGTGTGTGTATGTGCGCGCGCGCGCCTATGTGTGTGTAAATCGTACATTTTGAGTGAATGAAAATGGAAGAATTTGACCTAAGGGGGGGGGGGGAGAGAGAGAGAGAGAGAGAGGTTGATGAGAGAGGAGGGAATACACCCACCCACCCACCCACCCCCCCCCCCCACACACACACATATATGTGCGTGTGTGTGTTTGTCTGCGCTCGCTTATGTGTAAATCATAAGTTTTAAGTGAATGAAAATTGGAGATTTTGAACTGGGGGGGGGGGGAGAGAGAAAGATATAAGAGTTGATGAGGTAGGAAAGAAAGTGAAGATGTTGGCCAAAAAAAGGTTTTAGGTGGGTTGTGTTGGTCGGAATTGTCACGATCCTTAATAATGACAAGAATCGTGACAAAATAAATTGTTGTGGTGTTTTCATGGTCATGAACACTGACAAGAAACACACATTTTTTTATCACGGTCCTTGACCGTGTTAAAGGCTAGCATAAAAAGTGAGACATTTTTCGTCTTTTGGTGTTGTGAAGTTCAATATTTCAATACGAGTGATAGTTAATCAAAATAACCAAAATTCGGTTCAAACATGTGTATTAACAATTTTCATCAATTAATCAATATGTTCTACACCATATTAATTATCTGCGTGATTTTATAAATAATATATATTATCGAATTATATATTTTATTTAACGTGGTATTCATCCCAACAACCCAAAATATAACAACGTGCACTCATCTAAGCATGCATTATTTTGAGCATAAATTCAATTGCAGAAGTTAATAGAAATGGACTTATAATTAAGTTATCATTTTCCTAATTAAGTTACTAATCGTATTAAGAAAATACATGTATTTAATGTTGAGGCAACATTTAAATCAATAATACTTAAGGAGTACAATGGAGATATTATTGCCTAAGTTATAATTATTCAAAAAATTTGAGTGTACGGTTACGTTCGTCTCGCAAAAATTGGAAAGGTTGTTTTATGGCCTTCTTCAAAATATGTGATTAGAGCCGCCTAAATTTGATATGAAGTTCTATTTTAATAGAGGTTTAGGGTTGAGATTAACGGTCTATCTATTTTGGCATTATTATCAAGGAAAATCTTTGAAAAAGTATGCGTGTTAAAAAAAATTCAAGTATCATACATTTTCTAGAAATCAAGCTAAAAGAGTCCTACACAAAAAGAAAACCAAAAACACACACAACATACCAAACCAACCCCCCAATA
Source organism: Sambucus nigra (assembly GCA_949130495.1). Taxonomy (NCBI): domain Eukaryota; kingdom Viridiplantae; phylum Streptophyta; class Magnoliopsida; order Dipsacales; family Adoxaceae; genus Sambucus; species Sambucus nigra. The sequence continues at coordinate 274,643,232 of OX422215.1, read as the reverse complement.
ACAAATCCACAACCTCCAGCTTTTTAATCCTTAGTCACACGCTTGTATACCATTGAGCCAATCATTTTTTTAAATAAATCAAATCCAAAATAGTTTTCAACAACTTTAAAATCTCATAACTTAAACCGTGTAATCCCAGAATGAATTATTTTCTTCGAGTCTAAGTCAAAACAAAAAGACTCAAATGCCCCTATGATTTTTACAAAAATTCTAAATTGCACAACTAATTCAATTAATGTCCAAATTATTCAATTAAATAGACAAAAATTAGCAAATTCAATGAAATTAAATCTCTGTAGTTTTATCCACATTCCAACTAAAGTAATCGTTTTAGTTATTTAACCCAATTAATTAATCAAGTATAGAACTCAGAAATATGGTCTTCCCCACTAACACGTAAATATCATCCTCAAAATTCATTTAAGCATAAATGTCATAACGTAAATCCGCACAAGTAAAAAATGTACATATATGCCTACCCATAGTAGGGCATGACTTGGCTCCCATACACCTGGTCCTACGCACACATACCAATAAGTAAAACATAATTATGTATGCATCATGACAATATATATATATATATATATATATATATATATATATATATATATATATATATATATATATATATATATATATATATATAAACAAACTAAAGTACATACTATACTACCCCATAGCCACTCTTCGGCTCCTGTTGAAGTTACCCCGCTTGAGCTCCTAGTACAGGTGGTGAATAAACTTGTTGTGAAACTGGTGTCAACACAGCCACCCCTAGTGCTGGAAATCCTTAGATTTATTGGCCATGAATCTTCGGAAACTTTGTATCCCAATGCCTTATCTCCCCACAATAATTACAAGTGCCTATAAACAGTCCAATATGTTTACCCTGTTCGCACTCACCCTATTTTCCTTGTCCTTGACCCTAAGGGTCATGTGGGATACTATTGCCCTGCTGAAAAGCCTGCTGATCTTGCCACACTTGAGGCATCTTACACAGTTATTCATTGCTACCCTTGTTCTCCCCACTTGCTTTGGTCCCATTTTGACCACTCGGCTCATCCATCTTTCCAAACTTCTTTTGATAGTTTAGGTTTTCTTGCTATAACTTTAGTGTGACGTACACCATCTGAGAATAGGTAGTGTATGCCAAAATCCTATAACTAACCCTTAATAAAACATTCATCGTTCTTTTCTTTGCATTCATCTCCTCGGGTACAAACAACAACAAATTAGTAAAAACTGTCCATGCTTAGCAATCGAGTTCAAACTCTGCTTTAAGCCTACAAAATCCTTCTTCTTCATACTTCTAATGGAATTAGGGAAGTATCTAATCATTGATTTCCCCAAAAAGTCTCCTCAGTTCAAATGATCCCTATCATATAGTGTGGTGACACTCTCCCACAACTGTACTGTATTTCTTGTTAACTTAAATGTAGTTAACATCTTTTTTTACACATTCGTGCAGTCCACTATCCTCAAGTGCCTCTCCATATCACATGTACACTAATGAGCAACCATTGGGTTAGATCACCCAAAAAAAGTAGGAGGACTTCTCTTAATAATGTTGGTCCTCACCTTATCCTATGCTAAAGCGGGTGCAACCTACTTATGTGCCTCTTGGGCTACCCCCTCTATGTGCCTACCTCAATACAGGTTGTTTTTGCCTCACGAATAATAACATATAACTCCTTGTCTCCAAAAAGAAATTACCCCTACCTAACTGTGACAACCCGCCTACTAAAATAATAGGTGGCCAGCCCAATACTCTAATAATCACAGGAATCATAGATGGTCCATTCTCAGCATCACTGTCGATTAAAATAATAGTACGAGATAACCACCAATCATTTTAGAAAACGGATTGTCAATTAAAAAAATTTAGTAAGTAAAAGAAAAACACTTGGACAATCACATTTGTAAAAACGGTAGATATCAAAAATCGATAATGAAGAACGACAAATATCATAAATAATCGCCGAATAAGCTGTCGGTGAACAGACCAATACAAATAATTACACCGAGTATCACATTTCAATATTTACAATATAATAAATGAGTGCAACACTGGGGCAACACGCCCGAATAAATAAATGAACATAACTAGAGTACAATGAAAAGAATGGTCTAATATAAATAACCTAAAACATCCGCAATGTGCTGTAGCTCCTTGACAACCGAAATGGAAATGTAAATACGGGTGTCCATGCGATAGAGCACCTGTACGGTAAGTAGTATATGCAGAAAGAAGAAATATAAACGGGTCAGGGCCCGGTTTGATATGATTCCTATGTGACTAAAATGCATGAAAGCTAAATGCGTAATTCTCTCGCAAGTAACAATACATTTCTCACCTCTCAGTCTAAAATCAACCTAGCGCAGTATCCACGAGATGATCTAGTTAACCCAAAGTACTAAGGGCTAACTTCTCCCCAGTCTCAACATTATGCCCTATTCGTGCGTGGGGTGTCTCGCAGAGGGAAATCCAAACAAGGAACCCCCCCGATACACTACTACTTAGGCAAGGTTGATCGTTGAGATCCATTAGACCCTAAGCACGAAATTAATATGTATGTAAGTGTGTGCATATCATCTACAACTACTCACGGTAATATAAGTAAATCCATTCACCATCTAAATCATCATTCCCATTCCTTTCTTTAGGAATATATATAAATGGTACAACATTTTATCAAATGTTTATAATGTCAAATTCATAACTCATTATGTACCGTTCCTATTTCTTTCTTAGGAATATACATAAATGGTACAACATTTTATCAAATGTTTACCAATTTCTCATTTACACAATTTCTTTACCGATTTTATTTCCTTTCTTCCATCCAGGAAGAATACATTTTTAAAGCAAGTTTTATTAACATAAAAGTGCTTTAACCTTGTTCATAAAATCCCACTTCCTTTATTCCATCCAGGAAGTGTAAATCAAAAGTCATTTTTATTGGCATAAAAATACTTTTGTACCATATATCCAATTTCCCTTCATTTATCCAGGAAATGTAATTAAAACCAATTCATTATCATGAATTGCTTTAATAATCTAAGACCGTCCCTCCGAGTTTCCCCACTGGACGCCCCTAAATGGCTATCATCTTCAAGGGCCTATCTGTACAAGACAACCTGGGAACCTACCAACGTCGGGAAGCGGACATATTACCTGCGGGAAAGTCAAGACCACACTCAGAATCTCCTAACCAGCGCAGTATAATAAATGCCCATATGGCCTAGGGACTATATCCACCCTGCGTTCATTAGTCAGGGGGCTTCACCACACGCACACAACTTCCCTTATGATAGCGATTTAGGGAGGTGTGTAACCATAAGTTAACACTTATGAAAATCATTACTTTTTCCTTTGAAAACATCAAATTTTACATTCTCAAATCATTTGTACTTATTCATTTAATACCACTTATTATCATATGTTTTTCTTATTCTTAGTGTCATATTTTATTAATGGTTAAGACCCGAAGTACCATAAACCTTAAACTAGTGTCCAAGAGTTTATAAAATTTCACAAACCCTCAAAGTAAGCCTCCTTCAAGGAGTATCTCCCAAGAGTCTCAACTTTCGCATTTTATCTCCAATTTTATCTTTCGATTAATCCCCTTTTTTATACGGACATTAACCTAAAAAAACTAGCCCTCGGGGTAAGCCCAATCATCCCATTTTATCTTAGGACATTAGTGTACCCAAAGCAACCCTCTAGGACTCTTAATTACTTCCCAAGGTAAGGTTCCTAAACCTCGAACCTAAAATAAAAGGGCTAAAAACTAAGCTAGAAAAACATCCCAAAAATGCAAGAATTCCGAATCGATTCGCCCTGGCCGAATCGATTCGGTCTCAAAAGCGAATCGATTAGGTAGGTCCGAATCGATTCGGTCAAGAAGACCCTGGCATTCTGCATAACCCCGAATCAATTTGGATGGTCCGAATCGATTCTCCCTATTCAGACCTGTAACCATCCCTATTACCGAATCGATTCGCTAGGGGCAAATTGATTCGGTCCTGCAAAAATTCCATGTATGGGCTTCGGGTTGTTTGAACCCTAAAACCCCAAAACCCTCAAACCCTTGATCCTTCCCAACACCAACAACAACAATTCAACCCAAATCATTTCTACACTATTAGTAATTTATAATTTATCCTCAAAACAAATTAAAACCCAGAATTAAGGGGTTTAATCATCAAAATCAATAAAACCAAATTTTTGGTTTAAATCTCCCAAAACTTAACTAAACATGAAATTTATCACATTAAATCAATATCTAGCAAGTAAGAAACTTTCCTCGAGGTTCATAGTCTCTGATCCACCTCCGATAGCAACGGAAATCCGGCCCAAATCTCCATTTTCTCTCTTTTCTCCCATTTTCTCCCAACTCTCTCTTCTCTCTCTCTACTTTGGCTTTTCTCACAAATGAAGGAAGAAAAAGGGGTGGGGGGCTTAAATGGGTTATAAAACACAATTCCCCTCTTAATTGCTAATACACCATTAAAATGACTCATAACCACATAATAGAGCTATAATGCGTAAAAAGTGCTCGAAACCCAAAAATACAACGTGGCACTTATTTCGACTATCTCGACTATTCTAAAAACAACCGCACCCCTTATTTTGGCATTCGGGATAACGTGAACAAATTTTATGTTCTAAATTCATTTTATTTCCTTAATTATACTCAAATTTATTTATAAACCATAACTGTCGTTTTACATATAACGACGCAATATATCACAATATTATTCTATTTACCTTCTCATACGGTAAATAGACAGAACATAGTAATTATTATCCCTTAATCTCACGGGAAACAACCTTTACTCCAACATCCCCTATTTTATAAAATTATCCCATCGGGCAAAATAATATAAAATAGCCGCTCAAAAACCTGGGTTGTTACACTAACCTGAATGAAGAACCCAAGACGAAACCCTATTTCCTATCTCCAGATGTCCGCCATCTAAAAAAACAGTAATAATTAACATAGGACTCGAAAGCCTAAAAAGACCAAATCAATAAAAGGAATCAAAGATTGGTAACACAGAAGCTATAAGGGACTCAAAACTCTCTAGACCTAAAATTATGCTATGATACCAACTGTAAGAACCAGAATATTTCGTTACTAAAGTTAATCAAGCCCTGATACCAAAATATCCAAGTCATTAAAATTAAAATACTTTTCTCAGCATGTGATAGAATTATGAGACATTTAAAAAAAATCAACACGATATGAATTAAGATAATCCAACGAATATAAATCATTCACCATGATAAGATCCATCACCATGTTAAACTCCAATAATAAATCTCAAATCCAAATATAATAAAACTGAGATGAGATTAAGCCATCTACAAAAATCTCTCCAATTGAAAAATCATTAACAACTGTGGAGTCGAGTGACCCATGAAATTCATAGCAATTGCCTCATAATAAAAATGAGTGGAAATGAAACTAAACAAAAGAAATAAGATAAATCTTACGTTGTAAGTCAGTTAATCTCCAAAAAATGTAACTACCCAACAATCTATCCTAAAAAGGTTAGTCAATGGCAACGGATCAAGGCCTACGGCATGAATACCATCTACTCTTCCTAAATAGGATCTTTGAATCCATTAATAAACATTATAAGAGATAAATATCACAATCTAAGCTTTTAATTAACAAAGAATTAACGATGCCCGTAAAGTAAACTATCACAAATACTTACATAAAATCAACCATATCACTACCCATATATATTTATGTTTATTTCAACATTAACTAAATCTCATTCCATTAATTTACTCAATTTAATTATCTTTCTCAATATTAATTATATTATAAATTCAACACCATTATAGCTAGTTTGTCTTTCTATTAACCCTACACATACTCATGACACACCTCTCATCCCAACACATCAAATTCACATCCATCACTATAGGCCATTGGCCTAATTTTTATTAGCCCACACATACTGTGCTGTTTTCTACACACCACACGTCACTATAGGTAGTTATCCTATGTTTTGCAATTATCGTAATGGATAGCCCACACTAGACACTACACATGTCCGTGATGCCAATACAAATCGTTAAAGTTGCCAAGACAGTATGAGTTCCACAATCATCATAATAGTCGACCTACCCACACCCGCATATAGAATAACGCACATCAATCCATCTTTACTTCTTGTTTATTAGCTTAATTATTAAATTAAATTTTCTTTATCATGTTTTAATCATTAGAAATAGCCCCCACATATAATCCAAGCATCATAACTACAATCCTTTCCTAGTCTAATACCTAAAGATCTCCAAACCATAAATATGACCTAGTACCCCACCTAGAAATAATATATAAAATATAATCATTACCTAGTCTCATGCCTAAGATAAAACAATGTACTACCTAGTTCAAGTATATACCTAAATGTACACGTGAACACTCCCTAGTCCCACCTAGAAAGAGTCAACCACATTTATTATGCCTACTCATTTGTCTCATACCTATAAAGTAATATATTAACACATGGGTGAGGATATAACTACCCATGTAAATCTCAACCTCCCAATGGTGTCAATTTATTTACATGAACAATTTCTACATTACTTGCCTTTTTAATCCAATGTTTCCAATCTTTATTTCTCAATTGTAAAAATTTGATTCCATGACCAGTAAATCAATCATAGTATATGATTAATGAGTTCTAAAAAATATCTCAACAAGTTGTCTAAATTTAATATTTCAATATGAGTGAAAATTTATCAAATTGAATCAAAATTCGGTTCAAACATGCTTAAGAATAATTTTCAGCAATAAATCAATACGTTATACAACATATTAATCGTCTACGTGATTTTATTAATCAATACATATAATCGAATTACATATTTTATTTAACATGGGATTGGTCCCAACAACCCAAAAATAATAAAGTGCAATGATCTAAGCATGTGTTATTAAATAAAATTACAGGGTTATAATTTTAAATTATAATTCGGTTATCAATTTTCCTTATCAAAATGTTAATCGTATTAAGAAAATACGTCTATTTAATGTTTAGATGACATTTAAATCAAATAACACATAAGAAAAAGAATAGTAATATTCTTACCTGAGAAATAATTATGCTGAAACTCTGAACTCATGGTTGCATTCGTCTCACGAAAATACGGAAGTTTGATTTTATGGCCTTCTTCAAAATATGTGATTAAAGCCTCCAAAAATTGAGTGAAAGTTTTGTTTTAATGAAGGTTTAAGGTTGAAAATAAGCTTTGTTACAAGGGAAAAAATTTGAAAAAATTATGCATGTTAAAAAATCCAAGTGCCATACACTTTTTAAAAAACAAGCTAAAGGAGTCCTGAACAAAAACAAAGACACACTCAACATACCAAATCAATCCCACAATAATAAACCCATAACCTCTGACTTTCTGATCCTTAATGACATGCATATATACCACAGAGCTAAGCATCTTTTTTAAACTAAATCCAAAACAGTTTTCAACAACTTTACAATCTCACAACTTAAACCATGTAAGCCCAAGACAAATTATTTTCTTGGATTCTTAGTTGAAACAAAAAGACTCATATGCCTCTATGATTTTTACAAAAATTCCAAATTACAAAACTAATTCAATAAATGTTGAAATTATTCAATTAAGTAGCCAAAAATCACCAAATTCAATTGAATTAAATATTTCTAATCTACTTAACATTCCAACTAAAGTAATTATTTTTATTAATTAACCCATTAATTAATTAAGTCCGGAGGAATTACAGTCCTTTGGAGTATACAATTTATATGTAGAAAAAAACTTTATATTTTTCATTTGTGAGTGTATTTCTGAGATCCCGTTTTTGTAACCCATTTGAAATAGTGATTTGATTCTGAACCGCCTGTGAACGTAACCAAATCAGTGAACCCTGTAAATTCTGTGTATTTGAGTGAACATGTTTTATATCCATAAATACGTGTGTGGGTGTCATATAATTATTTTGGGTCACGATTGTTGTCAATATTATTTGTTGACACACGTCCACACAATGGGTCCCCACCATTTTGAACTTTGGTGATGGAGGGCAGGGAATGGTGGTGGAACTTAGGTGATGCACCTACATTTTTATCACATACTCTACAACCATAATGAATGTATAAATCTCTTGGAGGCTTAGGGCCTAGAAAATGTAAGCCTAAACGCTGTGAATAAATCAATTGATCAATTATTCCTCACTGTCAACCAAATACGCTCGTTTACACAATAGGTGAAACTATTTAGTGTAGGTCTTCGGGGTCATGCCCTCTAGGAGGCCCTGAACTCGTGAAAATATTCCTTCCATAAGTGGGTGGGATAAATAAAGCCTTGTATTTTCCTTCATGTAGGGACAAGTGGTGATTGAGGGAGGTTAGGTCAACATCCTCCTTTGGACTGTATCATACCACCTTACTCAAGGGGAGGTGTAAGGACATTTTTGTCCATTATCAATTTGTATGTCGTAAGACGTTACACCGTTGAAGAAACTCAAGATCGCATCTACATCAACGGATCCTAATATCAAAGTGTCTTCAACATCATAGCCTCTGCGAGAATGAACTTGGTAAAAATTTTTTTTTACGTTCCTTAAAGTTCATATTTAGTATTGGGAAATTTTTATAAAATGTTTTTTTATAAAAATAAGAAGTAAGTTTTTCCAATCAAAATGAGGCTTTTAAATTTTTTTTGATTTTTCTGGGAAAGCCGGACATGTCCGCCTCTATACCGGACCGATCCGATTGCTGCTGATCCAGTATACCCCGGATCGAATGCAAACCGATGGAGCCATATTTTAAAAGAACCGATCCGGTCATCCGGACCGATCCGCCCCCAAGCCGGACAGGTCCGCCTGGGATATACTCAAGCAGTTCCATGTGTTTTTTACCCACCATCTTATATTTCGTATATATATTACTTTTCCGATGGTGTATTTTTTCAAGTCTTTGAGAAAACGTTTTTAAGAGTACAAACACAACAAGACTTCAATTTTTGATGTGCCAAACATCTTTTTGATTCACACACAAAAATCCCAATTACTTTTGTGAATCTTTTGGAACCCTAGAACACAAAATTTGTTGTTGTTCATCTTTGTGGAGAGATCTTTGCAACCGAGGGCTGCGTGTCATTACTGAGGGAGTCTCTACAAAGTTTTATGGCTGCGTGTCATTGAGGAGAGTTGCGGTTCTTCCTGCGTTGTTTGGGCTGCGAGTCCTTGGAGGGTGCTGCGTATATTCTCTTGCTAAGTTCAAGACTGCGTGTCTTTGTGGGTTGGCTGCGCGTTGATCCATTGCAGATTTCTCTATGTAATTGTAAGTTGCGGCTTGTATATTCATAGTGAAATAAAGGTTTTACCCGAAAGGGGTTTTTTCCTGAATTCTGTGTCTCAGCATATTTTTTGTGTCACATGTTTTATTTATTTATGGGTTGACACACGCACCTTAGATGCATGTTTAGGGTCTCTAATTAAATAGGTGTGCTATATTAGAAAGTTGCGAAGTTAATCAATTATCACATGTTATTCTCGCGTTCTCAGGAGGTGACAGTCGTTGGTGGTGGAGCCGTGAACCACCATTACAGAGGATGAATGAAAGGTTGGTGGTAGAGATTGGTCTCGATTGAGAAGGGAATCGATTTTTTCTACAGGGAGAGAGACAAATTCCTTAAATCAAGTGTTACGACGCTCGGGTTGGGTGTTTCATTTTGGCATTATTATTGCTTTGTTTACAATTTTTACAACAAGGGGGGAATGACTTGGCTCTAATACCAATTGGCGTAAATAGTGTTAATGGCACACAAAGAAAGTATAATCAAAACAAGAGTGTTAATACTCAAAATATCCATTAAAGGAATTCTTTTACCCAAATGGGGTATATATATATATATATATATGCTAGAGGGGAACGATCTAGAAGAGCCTTTCCATATTTCTAAAAGAATGGGATATTACTGGAATGTGATGTCATGGGTAACATCACTAGAAGTCCATATGATGATAATCACATGATCTAGCATATGTTTATTACACGAAACCTAAAATAGCCCTTACTAGCCTTTTAACTATTTTTCAACCAACAAAGGAAAAAGGATAAGAAAGGACATTATAAAATGTAACAAAGATTAAATTCCCCCCTCGAATTACTTTTTTCTCATGATTTATTGTTCAAATGTTTAAAAAATATAAAAACTTGAATTTAATGATAAATTATTAGTAAATGTTGTCACATAGAGCTTAAGGGTGTGATCTTTGTTTAATCACTAATAAAATTTAAAAATAATTTTAATTGGTGATTTTTCGTTTCCATACGTAAAACACTCGCATTAGTGTAGTAATGTAAAATTTAAGAACAATAGAACTAGAAAACCAACTTGCACTTGGAAAGCATGTTTACAAACTCTAGTATCATTTTGTGGTAAACAATAACTTGTCATTTAGCCAACATGAAGTAGTTGGAACTAGATATTGTACTAAAATATATCTAAGACTACTAACCCATAAAGCGCGCAACGTAGAGAGTAATTACACTTTTAGGGTGAAAACGCGACTTAGCTCTTTCAAATTTGTGGATGTTACAAATATGGTGACCATTTTCACTTGATGTGCCATGCTATTTGGACGCTATTTTCATTTTTTAGTGCGAGTTGGATGTTATTTGGATTCCAAAAATTTAATAGAAAATAGCACAAAACTATGTAGTTTTGATATTTTTTTCACTTATTTTCTTCTTCTTTTTTTAGCATTTAAAATTCGAGAATCCCCACTTGATCCAAACACAAACCCACTGGGTTAAAATATTATTCATTTAAGGCACAAAACTAGCCGACCTCAAATAATTGGAAAAAGGCTTTTTTTTAGTTGAGTAAGACATAAAACCCCACTCGATTAAAAATTTAGCCTCTGTCGACTCAAACAAATTCTCCAAAAAAATGTGTTTAACATCCTCAAAGAAGAGATCCTAAGCTCTATTTGAACCCCACTTGATCATGGTTTAGTCGAACCATTATGATCTTGCTCTCAGTCTGCTCAAGTCAATTTCTTTTTCTCCAGTCAAAACCATTATGCTCTTGTGTTGAGTCTGCTCAAGTCTGTTTATGTTTATAAGTAAATGTGACAACCCGCATATTCTAATATCGGGTCGCCAATCCTCTAATTACTAAACTAAAACAAGAATCTCAATATGGTTCATTCTCATAATCATTGTCGCAATAACAATATAATATAAATAATACGAATAAAACCATTCAATTAAGAATGAATGAATAATCCTTATGCATCAATAGATAAAAAAACTGAAACGAATAAACCATCAGTCACCAAATAAAACATCCACAGTAACTAAATAAATAAACTGAGTACTGAAATATAAATGTCTAACTGTAAAATATAAGCCTATATATCTACGAGAAACACACCCAAAACTAAAACTGAAATGACTGATCTCATCAAGATAGAATAGACGGAGGTGTCTAAACAAAGATTTAGCGTCCACAAATACTCCACGTAAAGTATGAATCTATCTCTACGGTCCCCGTTGTTGGTACTGTGCACTTGGGGTATAAAAAGAAAAAACAAGAAAAAATAAAAGACTAAGGGTCAAAACCCATAAAGTAGAAAATAATTTGTTAGATAATTGTCTTAAATTGATTAAAATAGTATTGTATTGCTTTTATAATTAACTATTCACACTCACTTCAAATAAATATCACCTCTCAGTTATAGTTCGTACCAAATGTGACCATTTATTTAACCTAATTAAACTTCCCGGTCTACCTATGATATACATAACCTCTACCTAAGCCCAACCCGCCAATACTCTCTATTAGCTAAGTATAACTATTATCACCAAATATACGTCTGTAAACAATGTCGTAGCGATACACTTGCTATAATTAAATAATCATGTAATAAACATAACGTAGTTATGCTCGCGCAATAAATAGATATATACACTGTATCATATAAAACATACATATATATCACTCGCCTTATATCTATAACTACACCCCCAGAGCTAAAACCTCGTGAATGCATACCTCATGTGTTATCCGACTCCAGCTATCACGCCTCACACCGAGCCACCGAGTCGGAATCTCACCACTGATCCCAAACAAAAACACATATAACGGATGTAGTCATAAACATAGATTCGAGTGTCACAACCCTACCACATCTCGCCCAACTGAACTCGAAACTAATACCTATCATCACACTCAAATAGTTGTTATGCAACAGTCCTATGAACTGGGCAATCAATCCAATACCCGCTGGTCAACACTGAGATGGACCGACCACTACGTGTAACCTCCTACTATAGCACTACCGAGTAGTTATGTTTGAAAAAAATAGGTAGCATGCTTACATACATATATATACATATCATTTTAATATATATATATATATATATATATATATATATATATATATATATATATATATATATATATATATATATATATAGTAAGAACCGAACTCATACGCATATCCCACAGCGTACGACTCACTAATCCCGAAGTTCAATCCCAACTTTTCGATTAATATCTAAACTTCACTCACTTGGATCCTCGATTCTCCTCACTCGAACCCATTTACTGTTGCCTATCACAAGTACCAAATTCAGTAAAGTCATTCCCAGTAATCCTACAATATCCCAAAAGCCCCTACGGTCAATTACCAAGTCCTAACGGGTCAAAACGACACACGAAGAAATTTTGGTAGGCTAGGAAATCGAACCAGTTCGTTGCCCCCAAAATCAAATTTTTCAAAAGAAAGCCCAATTCCCAAACACCAATTTAAAATTTTGGTATCGCGCACCTTTAGTAGAAAATTCATAACAAATTAAAAGAATCCGAAAAATAAGAAACTAGCACCCTCACCTTCATAATTCGATTCTACACAATCTTATTACCTTTCAAAAGAGAACCTATTTTCTAGGGGAGCAAACCGGTTCAGTTTTCAGAACCTCTTATTTCTCCAGTTTTCTCCTCCAAAACCCTCCAATGGAGTTTCTACCCACTCCAAACACAAAAATTAATTCTTGCAACCTTACCCTAACATTCCAAAGGTATTTTAACATCAAACTAACCCAAAAATATCAAATCAAACCCCAGGATTTTAAATCAAACTTTTAATTAATTCAACTTAAAAAAATCTCCCCAAATTAATTATCAAGATCAAATCTTTATATACAAGTTCTACATGTTCATCCATTTAAATCCCAGAATATATTTCGAATTTCAAGTATGATTGATCTCCATTAATGGTTATAATCAGTCTTAAGTTCGGTAATGTATCAATAACCTTTTCCTTCCGTCATTACCAGCTGAAAACATAAAATTCACAAAATAAAGTTGGGGGACTGATTTCTTAAGAGAACAAAAATGGAAATTAAAAGGGGGGAGGTCATGTCTGCAATAAACAACATTGCAAATGACAAAGTATGTATGTCATTAGTACTCTCTTACTAATTCAGTTGAAATCAAAAATATGCCTCATGCCGCACAAGTATTATTGTATTATACTCCCTCCGTCATGAATTAAGAGTTTGTATTACTTTTTTAGTTGTCCTGAAATAATAGTCCATTTTCCTTTTTAGACATAATTAATGAACCACATTTCACATCAATGAACATGCTTTGATTATGACCATTGGTTTGATGTATCCTTAATCTATACAAAAACGGGACAAGGACTCTTAATTTGGTACGAATGGAGTACATCACTATAATAGGCCAACATTTTCATATTCACAATAAGAAAACAATGATTTTAAAAAAATCGAACTTGAAGGTAGAATACAATCTCTTATTAACTTACTTTTGTCTTATAGTTAATCGTAGGGCTGGTTTTCGGTCGGTTTGGTTGGTACATAAACCATACCAATACCATACCAACTTTGAAATCATCAAACCAAAATTACGAGTTTTACGAGCCGATAAACCAACCCATAAACAAAAACCAACCCGTGCGGTACATCGGTAAAATCATTTTTTTAAGGTAATATCTGTTTTTTGAAAAATACGGTAATTTTGGTAAATTTCTCTTTGAGGTAATTTTGGTATTCCTCGGTATATAATTGTATTTTTTTGTACCACTTGCGTAATTCTATTTAAAATAATAATAAGCAGTGGTAATTCAATTAACAGTGGTAATACTTATGGAAATTCAATTAACAGTGGTAATACTTATGCCATCAATCTCTGGAGAAGGAACATAAAGTGAAGATAAATTTGAAGGGCTTGAAGTGGACAGATCATGTTGTCAATAATTGGATCCAGTAGTAGTCTCTAACCAACATCCATCATACAAGAGTTCGTCTATAAGATCGTAATCCATAGTGTTTTCTCTAAGTGTTCCCAACATGGTATTAGGTTTAAAATTATCATTATCCATCATGAAGTTTTTTCAAGTCTCCATCACATAAACTAAATCAACCTAAAAAATTAGGATCCCAAACAAAAAAAAAAGAAACATAAATATGAAAAGCAAGAACCTCCAAAAATTATTGATTTCACCCATCTTCAAAATTTCAATCAATCCAAGTCTCTCAAGAATCTTTAGTAAAATTACCTTGGGAACTACAAAAAAAAGTACATTTTAGAGAAAAGAAATTTCATGCGGAAGCAGAACTATTACTGTAATTACACATAAGCTCAAAAGTGTTTGTTCATAACTTTAAAACTAGTATTAAAAGAATGATCCCAACTTAAAGAAGGAAATCATTTATAATAACAAACTAACAATATTTCATAGAGAACAGGAACAACATACGTAAGCTGATGTAAAAGCAAAAGAAAAAAAGAAAAAAAGAAAAAGAAAAAAGAGTTTCATGGTTCATAATTCACAAAAGAAAAATATTTAAGCTTATAAAGTAGAAGCTCTAGCTAAGTCCAAACAGATGAGATTCGCAATTATGGCAAAAGTTGAACATGAACAAGTGCTACAATATGTCAAGTAATGTAATAGGCTTCTATAATATGTCAAGTAATACTTATGTTATTGCTAATGTAGTAATAGGCTTCAACATTAGTAATACTTATGTTACTGCTGCAATAACATAAGTATGGTTGCTTCAAATAACATAAAGGCTACAATTATACACTTTAAGTAAGACTACAATCGCAATTATACACAGGCTACTACAATGGCCTCTACAATATGTTAAGGTTACTAAGTCTGATACACTATCAAGTAAGGCAACAATATGTCAAGGTTACATTAAGGCTTCTACAATTGAAAGTTATATTACACTAAAACAATGGAATCTACAAGGTTGCTACACTGCCAAGGCTACTACACTGTGGCTACTACAATGACCTTTACAAGAACTACAAGGCTGCTGCACTATCAAGAACTACACTGTCAAGAACTACAAGGCCACTAAAATTAGTAATTAACTAACTTGCAATGAGTTTCACAAGAACTACACTGTCAAGAAATTAATGCAGTATTAGCAGAAATTAAGGCATACCTCATTCATTCAGCACTTGGTTGAATCTTCATATTAGCAAACTCATTAATAACACCTACGAAAAACAGAGATGTAATTCATATTTTTTATAATAATGAAGAAAATGGAAAATAATATATGAAGTGAAAACAAATATATATAAACTTACATTCCTCAATCTCCTCAAGCCTCTCATATGAATCTTCAATATAGATGTTTAGAGAACTTTTTAACCAATCTTGAGCACAAACTAAACACTCCTCGGTTCTTGGTGCCAAAGAGCTTTGAAACTAATCAAGTACGCTTTTACTTATACTAAATGCACAGATGTTACAAGAATAGCTAATATGTCACATGCCATCATTACAAGGGCACGATAAGTTGGGACGTTTCCTTTCCAACATGCTAAAATATCAAAACTAGAATTATTAAGACACTTTATACCATCTTGTAGACATCTATCCAAATCATTCATCAATTCGACATTTTCCTTTCGCTTCAAATACTTATACAATTCTTTTTTTTCAAGGCACGATTTTCAACATCCTAACTGGATTGGCCCCGACCTCCTCATCTCCAACGCTACTCTTACTTCCATCAAGATCCATAAAATTATCATATTAAAATTTGTAATGATAATATAGTTATGACATAAATTTTTTCAAATTATCAAGAAAATCAAATAATTTATCTTGCTTTTCCATGTGTGAAAGTGTGCGATCTTTGGCATAAAATTTAGCATACCAATACTCAACAAATTTCAATTTATGGTGGGGATCTAAGACGAGTGCAACAACTAGAATTAAGTTTATCGACGAAATCTCACAATACTTGTAGAATTTTTCATTCATTTTGCAAGCCATATCACAAAAAAAAGGATCATCACTATTCATACAATCTAAAATACGCTCTTTAGTTGAACTTACTTCATCGAAATAAGAATTGGATGTGATGTAATGAGAACCGGAGATACGTTTTGTAAGGATAAAGAAATGTTCTAAAAATGTGTGTAATGCCTTATATTTTTTCAATCACTTTCCGTTATCATAGCCACCCCATTGGCCCTAACTTCCACATTTTAGCTTAAATCTTGTTCATCTAGACACTCAAATGCCTTTTGATATTGCATGACCGCACCTATTATAAGGTAGGTTGAATTCCACCTAGTTTTAACATCAAGGCATACACTCTTCTTTGATATTATTCTCTTTTCCAATACACATTTTTTGAAAATTTGCAACCTCAAAGGAGAACTTCTCACATATTTAACACTTCTTCGAAGATGTTTAATAATATCCTTCAATTCAATAATTCCATCCCTCACAACAAGATTAATGATATGTGCAAAAGCATCTCAAATGAAAAAACTCACCTAACATCAACACATCGCCTCTTTTGTTAAATCCTCATCACACTTGTCATTATTTTTCGCATTATCAAGCGTAATGGTAGTCAACTTTTCTAAACCCCGCTCTAACAAGCATGTCTCGATGGCTTTTGCAATAGCCTCACCCTTGTGAGGGTGTGGTAGGACACGAAAAATAATTATTCTTTTTTGTAGCTTCCAATCGTTGTCAACAAAGTGAGTCGTGAGGCACATATACCCTAAATTTTGGATAGAATTCAACAAATTGGTTGTGAGGGATACTCATGTAGAGGATTTCTTAAAATATTCTTTCAAAATCTCACCTTCTTGAAGAAATATAAGCCAATAATCTTTTGTGATGGTAGATCTAGAAACTACATGAAATTTAGGATTAAACTCTCTACAAAACATCTTAAAACCAATCTTTTTAACGAAACTAAAAGGAAGTTCACAAAGAATAATCATTTTTCCAAGAAACTTGCGACATAACGCGTAGTCAAATGTCCAATTAGTACGTTATTGTCCCCAAAAAGTTAATACTACTTGTTTTTTATCAACTTCATTTTTAGGAATTTTTTTACATTTTCTTCTAAGATGATTCCACAATAAAGTAGTCCCACTTTTAGATGGAAAATTAAATTTTGCACCACAATACACACAGTCATAAGTGCTAATAAATATTTCATCTAGCATATGTCTATTCATATGAGTCCAAACTTCATAACTACCTTGGTTTTTTATTTGTTTTGTACCTACTTTGGGGCATTTTTGGCTCACTTGAGTGAAAACGGGATTGCTGCTCATAGTTGCATTATTAGAAGTGTTCTCATCCATCCCTGACATCTATGAATTAGCAATACCAAAATAGCGAACGTTAGTACAATTTACCATAAGAGTGGTGATAGGGAGACCCACTTTTGGGACCTAATTTTGAAACCTACACATAAGAAAAAAATGGGTACAAATTTTTAATGCACGTTTTGATGCCCTGGCGGGACCTACAATAATAAGGTATAAGATTTTAATGCAGTGGGTTTCAAAATTGGGTTTTTTTCTGGGTCTTCCTAGATTTATTCTTTACCATAAATATCATAATCATAAGTACATCATTTATCAAAAATATCACAATCATAAGTAAATCATTTATTGTGACACAATAATATCATAATTATAATCATAAGTAAATCATTTACCAAAAATATCATGCATAATATTTTCCATTTCAATTGTTATTCAACAAATAAGACTAAGTGTGCTGTCTAAAATAATATATTTCTTACTATAACAAAAGAGACAAATATATTATATATGCATCCCTATAACAAAAGTTATTCCCCGCCACCATCCCTCTAACAAATAGACGTCTAGCAGTCAAGAAGGCCCCTTGTCCACCTCTCAAGCACTGCCTCATACTCTTCATACTCTACCGGGTAAAGCTCTTTGACCGTCATCCTATCAAGATGGTGCAAGTCATATTTCTTTTTTTTGGTCGACCATAACTTTGGATTCAACCACATTGAACAATTAGCCTTGTGTGCCTTAAGCTTATAAAAATATTCAACTTCTAGAAAATGTTTCTTACAAAATAGACACTCAAATTGTCCTTGTTCTTTACGTTTATGGTAATTCTGTAAAAAAGTATCATTGCGATACTCATCATTAAACTTTGTGTACCACTTTATCTTCCCATTCACCTCCGAATGGCCTAGGGGCTGGCAATTTTTGACACGACAACCCGTTTATGGTAATAACCCGAACATGACCCGAACATGACACGATTAGCTTGTATAGAATTAAGAGTACCCAAAACTTATACTCAAATAAAAATCAACGCGACCCGAAAATGACACGACTAACCCGAATTGCAGCTTGCAAATATTTCCTTCCAATACCATTGTTCGTCAAAGAACTCAAACCTATAAAGTAAAATGATGTATTTTAATATTACACATTTTTTATATTACCAGTTTTAACTTTCGTAATTATAACTTGTGTAAACGATTCTATATATTAACAAATCGTATTAAAAAAATCATATCAACTATATTTAATATAACATTTAACAAAAAAATTGCATTTTTTATATTCTGACTTAAAGATTAAAAATTACTATTTCTATATACAAGTTACAAGTTATACAAGTTATAGGCTTTTAGCAAAGGAAGACTACTCCTCAACTAAGGAACTAACAAAAATAATAAGCAGCTAAAAATAAGGAACTAACAACCTGAAAAGAAGTAGCAGAAATACACTACATTAGCTACTCCTGATAATACCTACATTAGCTGCATTGATAAGTTGTCTCTGTTTTCTATTTTGACTTAAACAAAGTTGTAGACATAGCCATTAACAAAGTTATAGACAACCATTAACTATAGTAGTTTATGTTAAGAAGTGATGAAAGTTGTCCCTCTTAATAATTTGTCTCTGTTAAACATTAGCCATTAAAAGTTGTAGTCTAGTATGTGATGAAAAGAGAAAAAAAAAGAGGGCATCCTGAGGGGGAGGCAGAAAAAGGCAGAAAAAAATTAGAAGTTACCATTTTATGATGAGCGGTAGGTTGTGGCCGGAGGAGAAGATGTGTCATTTTGTTGTGTGACGGATGTTGCGATGGTGATGAGAAGAGTAGAAAATGAAAAGTATGTAGGGTTTGTATCTTTTATACTTTAAAAAACGAAGGGAGGAGATGAGTTCAAAAAAATGAAGGCATTGATTAATTTGGTATATACATTATTTTAAATATAGTTTCGAAAAAAATGTATTGATTATTTAAAAAACACAGTATTGATTATTTAAAAAAATGAAGGTTATTAATTAATTTGGTAATATGTGGTACGGTAATAAACGGTAATTTATGATACGTTATTTCGGTTTTTTATTTCGGTGCGGTACAATCGGTAAATCGAGTTTTAAAATGCTAAAACCAAAACCAACCAAAAAAAATTCAGCAATTTTAGTTTTGGTAGTTTCAGTTTCGGTAAATAAAAAATGTAAACCATTACCATTAATTTGCGGTACAAAACGGTACGGTACAGGTTTTTACTGTACCACGAACACCCCTAGTTAATGGGTAAAATAAAGTAAGTTTACATGAAGGTATAAAATGGTATTGAGAAAGGAAAACATAATCCCTAAATCATGATCATGAACCCTTGTATCAATTAATTTTAAAAACTCTTCATTAATTACCAAGAAAATTTTCATTGTTACCAAGTATAATAGCTTCTGCTAGAGCAAGGGAAGAGTTTAGCAGTTGTCGCTTCTATTATTTAGTTATTCAATCTCATTGACTATATTGAACACCATGCCGCTATGTTCTAATCTTGTTGGTCAATTCAAACTTACAGCCATATAAATTGGTCGTGTCAAAGCTTTTATAACACGAATGTCATGTGAAAAACAAGTAATCAATTTGAATTATGGGAGGAAAAGTTTATATGTGTTATGTATGTGGAATTCTCCCATAGCGATGCCTAGCCACAAATTTAGATTTTGGTTTTAGAGGGGTGTAATGCTTGTATATGCCAAATATAAAATTTAGTTTCCTGTTAATATTTTGTTTATTATGTATTGATGTGTGCTTAAAAAAATGAATTCCAATGCAATGCATGCCTCTTGCATGGAAAACTTTTGCTAGTTGATTTGGTACTGAAAATGAAAGTCAACAATCAAATGAACTCTTTAAACTAGTGTCGGTGATACAATAAATAACAAAAAAAAATGAATGTATAATGTTTAGAGCATAACAGGCACAAACAATAAAGTAGACCACTGAAGTTTACCAAAAAAAAATTATTGGCAAACCTTTTCAATACAGTACCTAAAACTTGGAGCGATAATTTCATTTTTGTGGAAAACGCAAATAATGTAAAAAATTCTACCATCCTATTACCAAGGACACTCATGATTATCCATTAACAGCTATAGACCAGGGGGTGATGTAACGCCACATTAAACTAAGGAATATGGCTGAGAATACGAAAAAAGACATAACAAATAGATTCAATAATTTCATCCAAAAGAAATCTCTCAATCATCATTTTTTCCATAACACCGCATAAGTACTAATTATTTCTCTCAAACATCTTAAAAACTCAACACCACATAACTTGATATCATATATAAACTTTGAAAAATTTAAACATCACGTTTTCTCTGTTCTCTCTCTCACTCTCTAACTTCCCTCTAACCATTTCTCCCATCCTAAACAAACCAGAAAAAAGCCTCATTCTACTTAAGAGCAAAAATCTTCAGATTTGTGATTCTAATACCCATTATTAAATTGTCTGAACCATGCAAAACCTACTACGAAAATATTTAAAAACTGAAATGCAAATACTTTTGAATGGTATTTACATCATACATTATTGCAACATTGCAAATATATTCCTTAAATTGTGGACAAAACACATGTAGATCACAAAAAAATAAAAAATAAAAAAAATAAAAAGTTCTGGAATGATGAACATACAGTCACTCATCATCGTAGCTGTCAATCATCTTCGGTGACCTCCTGTCGTGGATAAATAGTTACGGTAAAGAGTAACCATGGGAAGTAGCTTATGATGAGGAGTGACCATGGGTTATAAGCAGTATTAATAAAAAATGACAACAACAAGCCGTGGTAATTATACATACAGTCCAAGACAACCATGGTATGAACCAAAACGGTTTTTTTCCATCGTGATTTGCTGGCTACGGTTATGAGTCACCGTTATCTTCTCTTACTCGATTTGATATAATCGTGATTTTCCACGTACGGTTATATCTCACACTTACTGCTTTATTACGGTTTCTTATAACCGTATCAACACTTAAACATATGCTTTTAGTCTCACATACTCTTTTGTTATTGCCATTGTAGGTTATATAAATAGGAAGATCCAAAAATCCTCCTACCGCATCAGAGAGAAAGACGAGGTTGGACGCAGCTAAAGGAGGTGAACAACCCGCATCGCCGAGCGGTAGTGATGGTGAAAAAAGTATATGGTATTCTCCTTCATAGTCATTAGATAAAGTTGTTGAGAAGGTGGTTGATGAGGTACGGGGGGTAGGGATAGGGATGAGGTAGCTAATATAGAGGAGGTTCCTAAGGCGAATGGGGGGTGAGAGTGATGGGGGAGAGAGTGTCGAGTGTGAGGAGGATAGTTCGCACGAGTTAGTTGAGGAGGGACAACAAGAGGCAGGAGGTGGAGAAGGGTAAGGAGATGAGATAGATGACAAGACTTCCTCTTAGGAAGAATAAATGCAGCCACCAACATTTGCAAAAACACCCGAGAAGAAACCTCAAAAAAAATTAACCACTCCAATTCACAACCATTAGATGGGTGCACGCCAAATAACCCCGAGTTGCTTAAAAATTTTCAGAACTATATTACTTATTCGATATGGAACCGCGATGGGGAGAGAGGCATGATGAAATGTGCATACCAATTTAAAAAAAATGTGAGTGGGATATAGTAAAGGAGGATGAATGGGTGTTTGAGTTAGTTAAAAAACTCAAGTTTTGGGGGATTGGTAAAACACTCATATCGGTAAATCAATTATATATTGGTGTTGGCATTCATCGAATAGTGGAAACCGAAGAAAAAATCATTCCATATGCCATTCGTGAGATGACCATTACCCTAAATGATATGTACCATCTCCTCAACATCTCGGTCATTGGTAAATTGGTCTAGGAGACGGTGTTTAGGAAAGCCGAAGACAAGGCTAAAAAAATTAAATGGATAACTAAATACATTGGTTGTACCTAGGAGGAGGCGTTGGAAGATTGTAAGTCTTTTTATTCGGTCTGTTTGATTATCTAATGCATCATTGCAAGGGGAAAGTGAAAAGGTTGAGGGAGAATGTCACCAAATGAGACATTAACCAAGCGGCGCGGGTGTACTTGTTGCTCATGATCGGGTTCTTGTTGTTTTCAAACAAATCAGGGAATCGAGTCTCGATTTACCACGTAGAAACATTGTGAAAATTGGAAAGTGCAAGGAACATGCTTTGGGGATGGGTATATTGGCTTATTTGTATCGACAACTTGGGGTTGTATCCCCCATAAGCATGCGGCATGTGGCCGGATACCTATCTTTAATAGTTGTAATCGTTTTACACGTATCATGTTATAGTTTGTCTATTTTTTTGTTATATATAAATTTACCAATTAATTTATCAATCTCGATGAAGGCGTGGACCTACGACAACTTTAATTTGATGAGGATTGTACGAAATTTGGAGTTCCATCCTTCAAACACGCGTCTATAAAAATAGAAGGCATAAATGGTGTGAGGTGATGCCTTTTCACAAATGGTGAAGTTAAGGGAGACCCTAGATGATCTAAAAACATTTGATGTGAGTATCATTTATTTTAAATGCGCTTCTCTTTCTTTGTTATATATGTTCATATTTACAATAACGTGCAGGTTGTTTGGGATCCCTACATTGAAGATCCTGGGGCCTACCCTTTCCAGGAGGTCCCCTGGTACAACGACATCCTCATTTGGTATGATGTTGGTGAACCTTATTATCCAAAGAGGGTGCTACATTATACTTGCCATGTACAAATAATTTTGAGGCTCCCAATGCGTCGATTATTGGAAGAGAGGGAAAAGACCCAGGCGTGCTACAAAGTGAACCTTGATATCGAGAAATGGTATTAACTTAACTAGGCGGACCATGTTCTCTCTAACGTTAGATGGTTGATTGCGATGATGAATATGTTATGGGAATCTGTGGATGGTTAGATGTCTTGGTACCTAGAAAGATCTCATCCATATGTTCAAAATCCCGATCATCGTATTTCAAAACCTTAAAGTAAAACACTCCGGTAAAATTTTAAGTTGCAATTATTCATAAATAGATTTCTTATTTTCTCACTTATTTTCATAACACACAGTTGATTGTCATATGTATAGGCTCACGGGGTTGAAACGACCATTAGTTTACTATAGGAGACAATTGACACCAACTCGAACCATGATAATACTGACGTCCTTGATTTCGTACGTGCAGCAGATGATGCCCTACTCGAGGCAAAGGGAATGCAACAATCGAAAGAAAAGAGAAAGTCACCCAAGCAGCATGAAACGAGGAGAAAAGCACGGTGGGACCCAACTTCACCAAAAGGTCAACCAATAAAAATCCCCCCCCCCCATAACAAAAAAAAATTATCTAGGAGAAAATAGACACTTTATTCTTGTTTGTAATAGTCTTTCAAACAATTTATTCTTGGTTTTGTATGTTGTTGAGATAATTTTGAATGTAATATTGTTGTTTTGGATGTACTATGTGGTTATTTATTATTAATTTTCAACATATGTGATTTGCATCAAAGTGGTTGAATTTCAGATTTGGGCTTCTAATGTTATGTTTGTGAAAGTATGTTGATTACGCATATATTCTTCATATTTCATGAGTGTAATTTAAGTAAATTTATCTCATATCATTGCTATTGATGTCTTCTATCAATTACATCGAGTTTCGTGTATTTTTCTTACATTTTATAAGTATTTGATGCACGTGAAAACAAGAGAGAAACCATATTAAAGAAAGAAAGAAAATAAGAAAAGTTTGGGGTAAAAAAGTAATTGTATGCCCAAAATTCGAAAGAGGAACCTAAAAGAAGTCAAAGAACTTGATTTCACAAGCGTGTAGGAAGAAACGTCACCCAAATTCGAGTCCGAGTTGAAAAGATATGAAGATACGAAGTTGAGAAGAAACTAAAGAAGAAAGGAAGCAAATCACAGAATAGCGAGCCGATTTGGCTAATGAAATGAACCGGTTCTACTAACTAGAATAGCAAATTGAATCGATGCTGTAAGGACAAAATTTCCAACTGAGTCTTAATATAGTTTTGACGTATTCCCGAAACAAAACAAGTTTGAGTCATAGGTCGATTTTTATTTATCACGATCCCACACAGACTATGACATGTCGAAGTTTAATTGAAGACGTTGTGACAAAGCTTCAAGGAATTAATTATTGGTACAAGTTTATTCATCTTCAAAGTTTAATTGCATTCCGAGGTCACTCAAGTATGAATGCAAAATATTAATGGGACTCAAAATTAATTTTCATAAAGATAAGGATGTTATTTTTATTAAATAAATGTTTTCTAAAATGTTTTAAGTGTTTGAAACTGTTTAGAGTTCATTTTAATCTGAGAAGGAAGAATTATAATTAGTTTAAATTGGGAATTTCTCGCACGTCGTTCAAACGACAGACTATGTCGCTCAAGCGAGATGCCACATCATTCGAACGATAAGTCATCTCGTTCGCACAACAAGCCTAGTCGTTATAATGAACCACCGCCTTAAGAAAAATATATATAGGCGTGTTCCCTTCACATTTCTTAATGTGTGCATTCAGCAAAAATAGTATATGAACCAGAGAGCTTCTGGACGCATGTTTACAAAGGTTTTCCAAGTTTAAAACATCGTTTGAATTTTAAAAAATTCGAGTATCATTGGTATATGTTTTGTGATCTTGTTTGAACTAAGAAGTAGGTTCAACTGAAGAACAATTGTTGGTTTTGCGCTGAAGATTCGGTGGAGCCCGATTTCAACATCGTAGATGTTACAAGCCATATCGGTGGACAACGAGACATACGTGGACGCATCTATTGTGGACAGGCATCGTGGAAGAATGTTACTTTCTGTGTGGGCACTATAAGAGAAGTGGTTGAAGATCATAGGAGAATCAAGTGTCGTGGGTGAATCAATTTGTTGGGTAAGACCATCGTTTGTCTTTGTAAAATCATATTCATAGTGATTGTCTGGCTTAGGTCGTTCAAGGTTTTTCCCGTTTGTGGTTTTCCTTGTACATTCGGCGTTGTGAGTATTCTTTACTTTATTTTACTCGCTTTAATCACTAGATGGATGTTTAGGATTGATCAAGATAAAATTTGGTTAAGTTAGAATTTGTTCACAACTTGGTGTGAATTAATAAATTGTAAAAGGTTTTTCACAAAAATAGATTTTTTTTTGTCATCCTTAAAACACTTTCCGCATTAGAAATTAAAAGGGACCATCAAATTGGTATCAGATCTAGAAACATATTTTTATTTTGTTTGATCTCTTGTGTTTTTCGAGATGAATTTTGGAGGTTTTGAAAGTTTTCGTGCACCTATTTTTTATGGCACAAATTATGCTTACTGAAAAATGTGAATGAGAAGTGCCTTAAAATCTATTGATGAGCGTGTTTGATTAGCTATTGAAAAGGGTTGGACACCATCAGTCACACGAGAGGGTGAGGTCTATAGTTTGAAACCCGTGGAGTCATGGACTGATGTTGAACATAGGCTTGCAGTGTAGAACTATAATGGTCTGCGCGTTATTTCCTCACATGTCACACCAGAAGAGTATAACATAATTATGACTTGTGAAACTTCAAAAACAGAATTATGACTTGTGAAACTTCAAAAAAGGCATGAGATACACTTGCACTTATTCACGAGGGCACTAGCACGATTATGGCGTTTAAGTTACAAAACCTCACTACACAGCTTGAAACGATTAAAATGTTAGATAGTGAGTTATCTGATGAGTTTTACGCTAGGTTGTCTAATATTGTCAACTCGTCATTTAACTTAGGTGAGAGGATTCTCGACAACCGTGTCACAAAGAAAATTTTAATATCTTTACCGAGTAGGTTTGATGAAAAAGTGACTGTTTTAAACTCCTTAGTAATGCTTGATTCGATGAAACTAGAAGAGGTTGTAGGTCATTTACAAACCTATGAACTCAATATGTTTACCTCCAAGTAAGTGACTTAGAAGAAAAAGGGAATTGCTTTGAAATCCTGGAAGGATGAAACGAATGTTTTGGATGACGATTCCGATTTCGATTTTTAGGACGTCGCCTTACTGGTATAAAAATTCAAAACATTTCTTAAGTTTCAAAAGCAATCAAAGATGCCAAAAAGTTTGAGAAATTCAAGAACAACAAGGTTGAATCCTCCCCTGAAGATAAAAGTGAGTAACTTAATACGGTTGAGTCAGATAGGTGTTTTGGGTGCGAGGGGTATGGTCACAAAGTTGCCGAGTGTTCCACTAGACTTAAGAAAGAGGGCAAGAAACCAATAGCTTATAATGCACCTTAAGTGATAGTGATATGGAAGAGTGAGAGAGTACCCCCAATGAGAAAGTTTGTTGCTTTATTATCATGTCATTTGAGCGACGATAATAAATCTTCCCACAAAGATTCTCATGTGCATGACACTTTCGAGGCCGTTGAATCCCAAATGAGTGATGCTGAATTGAGTGAGTAAGAGGACGTTGATGTGAAAGAGATGCAAGATGCATTTAATGAGTTGTCTGTCGAGGCGGTGAAAGTGAAAAAGGCTAACTCTAAATTGCAAGCTAGGTTGAATGAGGGTGCCATAGAAAATAATGATGCTTTGATTAAGAATTTTAGGGAACGGGAGAAGAAGCTTAGGGAGAAGCTAGAGTAAGTTGAAAAAGAGAGACATAGTCTTCGTGGTTTGATGGAGACTTTGAAAATGAGTCATTAGAGTTTGAGGATTCTAGGCTTGTGCTTGAGTCTAGGATTTATGAGTTGGAAGAAAAATTAAAAGACTCAAGTAAGGTTAAGTTAGACTTAGAATCTAGGTCAGAGAAGTTGAATAGGATGTTAGGCACCGTCCAAGTCAAAAGTGATAGGTCTGGTATAGGCTACAATGATAGTGTTCCCATTCCCAAAGACAATACCAACCGTGTGAGATAGCCCACTAGGAACGTGAGGAAAGGTCGATATTTTGGTAATCATTATCTTCGTCTTTATACTTGCACACATTGAGGTAGGAAAGGTCACCTTAGACGTTTTTCTATGACCTTAGTAATGTTCCTAGGATTTATAGGAATAAAGTTGTGTCGGTTCCCAAAAAACCAACCCATTATGTATCACCTACTTGGGTTACGAAATCGGACTTGGAGGCTTTAGGACTAAAACTTCATGGTTCTCATTTGGTTGCACTTGAATCTTCCCATGCTAAATCTAAAGGTTGAGTGTGTTACCATGTATATCATTTTGTATTATATTTTCATTTATTGAGTCTTATATGAAAAATAAAAAAAGATTTTATTTTTGAAAATTTTTTAGAAAATATAAAAAGATTTTTCATTCATTTGAGTCAAAATATGTTGCAAAAGGAAAAAAAAATTGATTTGTTTTTGTTTTTGAGTTTACATGTTTTATGTGGCATATTTGTGTGCTTGAACCCACTTCCTTTCATTATCCATGTGGCTAGGGCATTTGGTCATTATTATTGATACTTAGAATGATCTTAATCATTGTATTATGGGGTTGTTTCAAATTTGATATGCATTTTTATTCGACTTTGTTTATATGCTATCTTTCCACACATGCTCGAGTTTATATGGATGTTTGATATCTCTTGCATATTTGAGTTTGGTGAGACGTTCTTATCTCCATTTTGTAAACTATGCGTAAGTAGACATAAGGAGGAGATGTGCATGTGAAAAATGATGAGTGTTCTCGGGAAAGGGTTGCGAGAGTGTAAAATAGACTCATCCTGAAAGCCACCTTTTGGAAAAATTGAAAGGCAATAAAAAGATTCATATGCTAAAATTGGGCCAAAGTAGTTTATGTTCATTCAAAATATAATAAGATATATTTGAGGGAGTTTGGATGGATAAATTAAATGGGTTTGCATAAATCCCAACGTTAAAAAATCTTACCATGATGCTATTGTTTGTAGAATTGTCAACATTCCGGATTTATGCGCATGTTTGATGTGACAACCCGGTATCCGAAATAAGGGGTGGCCAGCCCGATACTCCAATAATACAGGAATCATGGATGGAATCATTCTCAGCACCGTAATAACATAAAGAGGATACAAAATAACCACACAATATTTCAGAAAATGGGTTGTCAAAATTTTCGTTTTGTAATTTAAAGAAAGTATTGTCAACAACCCATAATTGAAAACAAGTGGAAACCCCGAAAGTGTATATGTAACAACGATAACAACAACAACAATAAAAGGACCGAATGAAATGTCGATCAACAAAATTCATATAATGTACAACAAGTTCAACTAATTACATAATACATCCATTATACATTTACAACAATTTGGGCCACACGCCCGAATAAAGACCCAATCATAATTAGAAAGCAACAAAGAAGGCGTCTACACAAAATATCCTGTGATATTCGCAAAATGTCACGACTCCTCAAGAGACACTGGAATAGGGAGATCAATACGGGCTTCCTTACGGTGGAGCACCTGAGCGGTTACAATAGATATATGCACAACAAGAAAGAAGAATGGGTCAGGGCCTGATTTTAAGTGATCACCAGATAAACAGATAGTATGACAATAATGAACAGTTAATCATGGATGATAAAGATGATATTATAGCATGGTATCCTCATGAAATAAACTAAGACAATTAAATGATTATAAAGTAAGAATCAATCATATACGAGAATAAGAATAATCGTAAACCTTTTTCATCTTTCATCCTTTTCATTTTATCTTCCCATTCCTTATCAGGAATATAAATTTTATCATGTGCTCTTTGTGGCACGTATCTCAATTGTATGCTCTTTGTGGCATGTATTATGCTATTTATGGCATTGCGTTATTCTCTTTATAGAATTAATATCCATCAAGTCCCACTTGATGTTAGAATAGTTATAATTATACATATATAACGATTCTAAGACCGCCCGTCCGGGTTTCCCCACTGTGCGCGCCCCAAAATAACCATCATCTTCCAGGGCCTATTATCAAGACAACCTGGGATCCTATCGCAACGTCAGGAAGCGGGCATATGCCTGCGGTGTAGTCATAACTACACCCGAAATTTCCTACCCATCGCAGAAAATATAAAACAAGCGCTCATATGGCCTAGGACTATATCCACCCTGCATTCATTAGCCAAGGGGCTTCACCTTACGCACGGACTTCCCTTAAGATGGTATTTAGAGAGGGTGTGTTCCAACCATTTTATTAATTTCCATTACATGATTTAGTAAATTATCATTTACTTTATCCATTTACATTTTATCAAATGCATTATGGTTATCCGGAACTATACGTGCTTCACATAATCATAATAACCTCGAGGAATATTTAAACTCCCAAGTTATTTCCCAAGTCTCCTTTTGGGCTCTATAATAGAACAACATAGCTCAAATTAACTTCTAAAGTCTCCAAACACAACTTAGAAATCTCCTATACTCCTATTAATTGAGAAATGAAAGTAATGCCTAAACATCACTTCACGCACCCTCGAACTAAGTCCCATATGTACCAATTCTAACCTAGGGTAGTAATCTAACTCACCTAGAACTCTAGAACTCTAAGTTTACTTCATACAAGAAGGTTCCTAGGCCTAAACCCTAAAGAAAATGAGTTAGAATTGAATTTCAAAAAATAACTCAAAACAGTAGGAAAACGAATCAATTCGCCCTAAAAGCGAATCGATTCGAACAAGGGAAACTAACATTTTGTAAACTGCCGAATCGATTCGGCCAAGCCGAATCGATTCGGTCCAGGCAGACCTGGAAACTGGACCTAAGCGAATCGATTCTCCCTAAGGGCCGACACGATTCGGTCCTGCGAATTTTGCCAATTTTGGCTATGGAGTCTTGGACTCCAAATTTACCCCAACTCAAAACCTTTCAAACCAAATCATTTATTTCCACCAATACATCATAAATACTAATAAATACTACCACAACCATCAATAATCACCCAAATCATTCTTTAATGATTCAAGACCCACAAATACACAAAAACCCTAAACTAGTTAAACCATGATCAATACATCATTATCATAACTAATCATTTATCTTAAACCACATATAGCAAGTAGAAAACTTGCCTCAATCTAGAAAATGTAGATTTTCCTTGTGTAGTATCAAGAATCCCTCCTCAATATTCAATCTCTTCTCTTTTCTCTACTCTTTCTCTTCCTCTCTCTACTTCTCTCTAGGTTTAGGAATGAAATTAGGGAAAATATAAGACTTAATAAGACTAAATCGTGCCTTTAGTCAACAATCCCAACTTAAATGATCAATACCGCGATAAAATAACATGCAACTGCATATTTAAGGTATAATCAGCCAAAAGTGCCCAAAACCTCAAAATACAATATGGCACATAATTTGACTATCTCGCACGTTCCGGAATAAACTACGGTCTCCAAATTATCATTTAGACATTTTATAATCCATTTTAAGTTCCGGTTCCATTTTAAATCATAGGGTCATTTTAAATCTTATGACACTATAAAACTCAACATGAGGATATTTACATACTCATACAGTAAATATACAACAAGTTAGTAAATATTAACTTTTCTTCATTAAATTAATACTTACTCCATATTCCAACATTTTATATGTAATTACTTCACATAGTAAGTAAATATAAAATAGGCTCTCATAAGCGAGGGTTGTTACATTTGACTGCTTAGTTCATTAAGCTCACATTTTAATTGTCACATATGGCTAAAATAAAATTTGATGATTTATCGCTATCAATTAGAGATTCTTGATCGTTTTGATGTGTTGGAATTGTGATTCATTTATTGTAGTTCATGTCCATTCATTCCATTGTCCTGTTTGAGTACATTGATACTATGTTATCATGTAACTTACTTTATATTTTCTCATTGAGTTTTCTGTTTTAGCTACTGAAAATGCATTGTTTTGGATCTTTCAGGCCTTTCCTGGAACTTCTTTATGGAATATTTTTCACTAGGAAAAATTGTTTGATTTTTTGGGCATTCCGATAAAGTTTCATTTTCTCGTTCAAGTGAGAACCGATTTCGTTCGAGTAACCTTGTTTATCGTGTGAAGCTGTTGTTCTAACGTCAAGGCTTCTCATTCGAGAGACCAAGAGTTCCGTTTGAGCAACCTGTATGGTTTTGTAGTCTATTTAGTTTCAGTACCCTGCTATGTATTATTCATATTTTAGTACTGGGTTGCTTCTGAACTGATTATTTATGCACTTCACATTGATAATATTCATATTTTGTTGCATTGATTTGCTTAGTCACACATGCGTAGACTGATTAATTCATTTGTGTGATTATTTGTTTGCTAGCTACGGATTTTATATTGTTTGTCATTATTAGTTGATTGTCTATGTTTGCCTAGATACGTTACATATTGTTATATCTCATGCTCGGTACTTTATCATTTCACCGGATTGTCTATTCGAGACAAAAAGGGGGAGAGATGTCTGTGATGTAGGGGGAGTTTTTGTGAGTTTCATAATTGTATACAAATTGGTATCATGCATTACTCACTTAACTTGGTATCATGATTTACTCACTTAACTTGGTATCATGATTTACTCACTTAACAAATGATTTGGATTTTATTTTACATATTGGTTTTTATCATTTGTTCCTCCATGCTTCACTGGGTATACATGTGTCTCATGTGTGTAGGTATGCTTAAAGAGATTGGAGACTTCAAGTCTACATCACATTCAGACATTCAGAGACAGTTCATGCTTGTCAGTTCATTATTTACTGGTCTTGTCCTATAATTTTTGTTTTGGGGTTTATGGAATGGTATTTAGGTGTCGTACGGCTTGACGGGACGACTTAGGAATTTCACTATTGGTTTTGTCCTGGAATAGTCAGAGGGGGAGATTTGTAAGGACAAAATTTCCAATTGAGTCTTAATGTAGTTTTGACTTATTCCCATAACAAAACACGTTTGAGTCAAAGGTCGATTTTTATTTATCATGATCCCACACGGACTATGACATGTTGAAGTTTAATTGAAGACGTTGCGACAAAGTTTCAAGAAATTAATTATTAGTGCAAGTTTATTCATCTTCAGAGTTTAATTGCATTTTGAGATCACTCAAGTATGAATGCATAATATCAATGGGACTCAGAATTAAATTTCATAAAGATAAGGATGTTATTTTTATTAAATAAATGTTTTCTAAAATGTTTTAAGTGTTTAAAATTTTTTAGAGTTCGTTTTAATCTGGGAAGGACGAATTAGAGTTGGTTTAAATTAGGACTCTAATCGCGTGCGTCGTTCAAATAATGGACTATGCCATTCAAGCGAGATTCCAAGTCGTTCGAACGACATGTCATCTCATTCACACGACAAGCCTAGTCGTTTGAATGAACCACCGCCTTAAGAAAATTATATATAGGCGTGTTCCCTTTAGATTTTGTAGTGTGTGCATTCTGCAAAAACAGTATACGAACCGAACAGTTTATGCACACATATTTAGAAAGGTTTTTCAAGTTTAAAATATACTTTGAGTTTCAGAAGATCCGAGTATCCTTGGTATATGTTCTGTGATCTTATTTTCACTATTTAGGTTCAACTAAAGAAAACGTGTTGGTTTTGCGATGAATATTCGGTGGAGTCTGATTTCAACATCGTATACGTTATAAGCCATATCGGTGGACACTAAGACATACGTGGACGCATGTGTTGTGGACAGGCATTGTGGAAGAAGGTTACTTTCTGCGTGTACACTTTGAGAGGAGTGGTTGAAGATTAGAGGAGCATTAAGTCTCGTGGGTGAATCGAGTCGTTGAGTAAGATTACCGCTTGTCTTTGTAAAATCATATTCATAGTGATTATCTGGCTTAGGCCGTCTGAGGTTTTTACCATTTGTGGTTTTCCTCGTACATCCGGTGTTGTGAGTATTCTTTACTTTATTTCACTTGTTTTAATCATTAGATGGATGTTTAGGATTAGTCAAGATAAAATTTGGTTAAGTTAGAATTTGTTCACAACTTGGTGCGAATTAAAAAATTGGAAAAGGTTTTTCACAAAAATAGATTTTTTTTTATTATCCTTAAAACACTTTCTGCATTAGAAATTAAAATGTACCATCAAATGCCAAGGAAAAGAACCGGTTCTACTAACTGTAATAACAAACCGAACCGATTCTAAGGAAATGAATCGGTTCAGCGTGATGGAATTTTGAAATTAATTTCATAAAAATAGAGTTGTACAAGGTTGAAATACTTGACAAAATGTGATAGATTTATTCTAGATGGATGGTAAAAAGATAATAGTTAGTTTTGATATGGTTTTAAGAGGATCTTAAAGGCAATAACTTCAACAACTGATCATCTTCTACATTATTTCGTTAGTTTTTCATCAATACAAGTATAGTTTTATTATTGCTTTCAGTTTTTCTCCTCTTTTTGATTTATGATTTACTACTTCCTTTCTAGAAATCTTCTTTACATGTTTGATTGAAATTTTTACGTAATAACGATTTCATGCAACATACAAATCATGCTTAATTGTAGTTGCACCATGTCCGGCTAGATTTCTAGACGGTCGGGGTACATGAACCCCACTTAGGTAATGCATTAGGTATAAAATTGAATAAAATTATGGAGGTAATTTGAAGGTTTGATATTTTGTTGAAACACGTATTATAGATATCTTAACCTCGTTTTCCCTAGGTAACCTTTATATTTGAGAGTATAGTATGTGTACCGACAATCTAATCACTCACGTTAGATTTATTATTGATTAATTATTGTCCGGAGTTAGATCCTCATATAGTTAATTCTTTGAAAGATTTAATGTTTTCTTCGAATTATTAATATAATTTTTCAACCTTTTATATCCAACGAACTTACCGACGATGCGGGAGAGTGTACCCCAATCCCATATCCTCATATAGTTAAAACCACTTTGTTTTTATTTCATGTGTAGTTAAGTCATTAGTTTAATTTACTTGTCTTAGTTACTTAAATGATCTCAAAACAATCAGTATTTTCTTCCTTCCTAGAGTCGATCGTAAGGTTAATCGTCTTCCCTATCCATCGTTACGTATTCACGTCATATTCTCAATGTTCGATAACCAACCTTCTTGGATTATTATCTACACGACCGACTTACACTTGATCCAATATAAGGACGCACTAGAGACATTTTTAAAGTCGCTTCAAGTTTTTTGCGCCATTGTCGGGAAGTAGGTAGACATGTAGGTTATGTCGAATTACTCAAAATTTTGAGTCTAATTCTTTTAAAAATTAAAAAATAAAGAAAAAATAAAATCTCTCAAGTCCTTACATGCAAAATCCTCAGCCAACTCCTCAATCTACTCCATCAAGAATTAACAAAAACCCTATAGTTGAGTAGGATCCGGATAGTCCACACACCCCTAACACTCAGTTTTGGGTTCCACCTCCTACACCGCCTAACTCCATCACGAGTCACACTTCTAGGATATCGAGTGAGGGTATTGAATACTTAAGATAGAGTGAGAATTAGGACAATGCTAGTTTGGGTACGGGTGAAGGTGAGTTAGCGTATCGCCCCATAAGAGACCTCTTATATCCCGAGTGAACTGTCACTCCGGGATGCATTATATTCCTGTACAATGTGAGGCAATTTCATTTTTGCAATGCGATGATCCAGATTCTTCCCATATTCCAAGGTCTAGAGTAGAAAAAACCATATCTCCACATCCGTGAGTTTGAAGAGGCGTGTGAAACTTTTAGTGAACAACCTTGTTCTCAAGATGTCGTTCACCTCAACCTTTTTCCCTTCTCCTTGAATGACAAGGATAAGACTTGGTTATGGCCTTTGGCCCCAAACTCGATTGGATTATGGAGAGATATGCAAACAAAATTTATCTTGAAATTCTTTCCTCAACATAGAACCAATTCTATCAAGCCTCAAATTCAAACGTTCAAATAACATGATAATGAGCCTTTCGATAAATGTTAGGAACGGTGTAACGAGTTACTTAATATGTGACCACATCACGAATTCGAGAAGTGGAGGATTATCTCCTTCTATCATGATGGGATAAACTTAAGTTCCTAACAACTCATAAAAACTATGAGCCAGGGGAAATTCCTAGCGTTAGACAAGCACAGTGCTGAGGCTTACCTTAAGTACATCATCGAGACTACCCAAGCGTGGGACACATCCGATCCAAATGCCCGGCCTCGACAAACGTCCATAGCTCCTTCTGCATTCGGACTCTATCAATTGGACAAAGAAACCGAGTTGAAATTGAAAATCAACCAACTAGCTCAAATGTCGGAAGACGTAGTCAAGTAAAGAGGAAGAGAAATAACCGGCTCCACTCGAGCATTACGAGAGAAGGTGTGTGTTATTTGTGAGGCGGGACATTCAATTAAGGAATTATCGAAGATACCCGCTTGCAAATTCATGCTTCAAGAGCAAGTGGAAGCGGTAGGAACATTTAAGAGTAATTTTAATGCCCCTCACGCTAATTCTTATAACCCTTCGTGGAGGAAGCTAACTAGTTTTAGTTATGGGAAACAACATGCTGCGTTGAATACTAATTAAAATGATTCCCCTCCACCACCACCACCTCCGCATTTTCAAAAAGCCCCACATATGCAAGCCCCTCATCCTACGTCTTATGTCACCCCACCACGGAGAAATCTTGAGAATACTTTTCACCAACTTATGCAATCTCCAGCGACAATCAATGCTCAAAATGCGTGAATGTTTGCTGAACTAAATGTGAATATGTACAAGTTGCAAGATACCTTAAGTATCCAAGAGAAGGGTAAGTTTTCGAAAGTCCAAAGACCTCCCCAATGTCAACCTAGTGTTATATCTACGTCTAACGATCATCAAGAGTAATGTCAAGCCACTACCACTCAACGTAGTGGGGGAGTTATTAATTTATCACCTCCCCCATACAATGAACCTAAATAAAATGAGGTTTTGCACGGCATGAAAGAGGCCGAAGATACCCCTTAAATGAGAGTGACAATGAAGATACCAATAGGACCAAAATCATAGTGAAGTCGCCCAATACTGCGCCTTTCCCTAAACGATCGGTTCCTCCTCTTAAAGGATCCTCCCGTGAAGATGTACTAGATGTACTTATGCAAGTAAAGCTAAATTTACCTTCTCTCGAGGCCATAAAGAAAATTCCCGCCTATGCTAAATTCCTTAAGGATTTATTGACTGTAAAACGTAGACTAAAGGTTAAAAATAATGTTTTCATAACATAAAATAGAGCTCAATTTTATTAAATGACCTCCCACCAAAGTTTGAAGATCCGGGTGCAACGACCATTTCATGCATCATTGGAGAGAACCGCATAGAGAAAGTCTTACTACATTTAGGGGTGAGTTTTAACATTCTCCCTTATTACATATATAGACAATTAGATTTGGGGGACCTCAAGCCCACTAAGATCACTCTCAAACTCACGAATCGTACTGTGAAGATACCTCGAGCGATTGTCGAGGACGTGATAGTTCAAGTGGACACTTTATACTTCCCAGTAGATTTTGTCATTTGTGACACGGAGCCCTCCATCCCCTCAAGTAATCATGTTCTCGTCACCCTAGGTTGCCCATTCTTAGCTAGAGCTAAGCATTGATTAATACTCAAAATGGGTAAATGCAACTCCCATTCAGGAACATAACCCTTGAGACAAATAGCTTCAACATCACCAAGAAAGTGGGTGATGAGGATGATTTTCACGCGGTGGATCTTATTGAGGAGGTAGTAAAACAAAACATAAAGGGAATTTTGGTGGGGATTCATTAGGAGCGTGCCTTAGTTTGGGTAGTGAGAGTGACGGGACGTACACCGACTTCGAGATGGAGGTAGGGGAGTTAAGAGCGAGATTAGACGAGAGAGCACCAGATAAGTACGTGAGAGAGGTTAATTGGGTTTCTAGATTCGAGGAACTACCACCGAGGGAGTCTCATGGTTCCCTCTGATGAAAAATTTTCCACCCTCGAATTAAAGAAACTACCCTCCAGCATAAAATATGCTTATCTAGGAGAGGATGAGACGTTTCACATTATTGTCTCCTCAAGCGTAGATAAAGAGTAAGCGGATAAATTACTAGAGATTTTGAGGAAGCACTGGAGTTATTTTATTAGAGCATTATGGATTTGAAAGGTATAAGTCCCCTGATTTGTACCCATAAAATCCACCTCGAGGAGGACGTAAAGCCTTCGAGGGAGATGCAATGACGATTGATCCCCAGGATGAAAGATGTTGTGAGAGAGGAGATTATTAAGCTATTGGATGTGGGCATAATTTACCCCATCTTGGATAGAAAGTGGGAAAGTCCTATCCAAGTCATACAAAAAATTTGGGAATGACTGTGGTTGAGAATGTAAAGGGTGAGATAATTCCCCAACGCACCACCACCGGTTCGCACGTTTGTATTGACTATCGGAAGCTCAATGTAGGAATTAGAAAAGATCACTAAGGACTTTACCTGAGGATTATTAAAGACTTTACCCCCATCGCTAGACCCTTGAGTAACCTAATTATGAAATATGCCCCATTTGAGTGGAATGAAGCAAGCCAAAGCGCTTTTGAAAATTGAAAAGCATGCTCGTGTCCGCTCCCATAATGCAAGCTTCAGATTAGTCCCTTCCATTCGAGATCATGTGTGATGTGAGTGATTATGCTATAGGGGTTATTTTGGGCTAAAGAAAAGATAAGAAGTCTCATGTCATCTACTATGCTAGCCGGACGTCAATCAGACCATAACTCAATTACACCACCACAGAGAAAGAATTATTACCCGTAGCATTCACCCTAGACAAATTTCGCTCTTATCTCGTTAGTTCTCCAATTACTTGATTTACCAACCACGCAGCTCTTAAGTATCGTCTTTCCAAAAAGGATGCTAAACTGCACCTCATAAGGTGGATCCTACTCCTACAAGAGTTCAATCTCTCGATAAAAGACAAGAAAGGAGTAGAAAATGTCGTAGCCGACCATTTGTCTTGGCTTTCGTCTGACGTACCTATTAGTCCATTACCCATAGATGAATATTTTCCAAATGAACGATAATTTGCCACTTTTTCTCTCCCTTAGTTTGTGGATATAATTAATTACCTTGTCACGGTGGCCATTCCCTCTGATTGGACACAAGAGAGAAAAAGGTTCCTAACGTGGTCGCGCATGTTCTTCTATAATGATCCCTATTTGTTCAAATATTTCATGGACCAAATCATCCGAAGATATTTACTGGATGACAAGATACCTAGTGTCATTAATTTTGGTCATATAGAAGCTTGTGGACGCCATTTTTCGACGAATAAGGAGGTCGTTGGATTCTCCAAAACGGTCTCTATTGGCCCACAATTTTCGAGGATATTAGCGCTTATTGCAAATCTTGCAATATATGTCAAAGTATGGGATCCATCAGACAATGTGACATGATGTCGTTGACCCCTATACTCGTCATTGAGATATTTGATTGTTGGGGCATTGACTTCATTGGTCCTTTTCCTCCCTTATTTTGCTACTTATACATCCTTTTCTTATCGTTTCCTCTATGCCAGTGGACATAACTCCTTCATTAGCAAATGCATCAATTATTGCATCGTTTTGCACCCTTGCATCTCCATATTTTTTATCTTGTGCTTCGCATTATAAATTTTTCTAATGGAAGAACAATTGTATGCCAACTGTTGTTTTAAAGTGTGGGGTACTTCCTTTGGCTCCACCCCGTTAATAATCATCTCAATTTCTACATTCCACTCTTCGTGGGACAGTCATGCAACTTAGGAATGTACAACACGTGTTTTGGATACCTCCTGATTGTGTAGCCCGCATAAAACTTTTGCCCCCTATCGGTCATCCTCTCTCGGCACACCTTCTAATCGAACAGGCCAATCACACTTTCGAGTACCAAAACTTCTCTTCCTATTTTTATTCACCCCCTCATCTCTCTTATTCCTGAAGTTTACTGCACTCACAATCCAATTTCACCCTTCATTTTCTAACTAAACTTTCCTTGTCGAATTTCAAGATGATGACAACGGCATGAAGTGTGCGACCGATTTATTAACACCAATCAATCATTTTGTCATGGTTATCGAATATCGGTACAAGTATAACATGCATTGTTAATTGAAATCATACATATATGGAAATTATAACTATATATGAACAATTATAACATGCATTGTAACATATAATGAAATTAAACATGCCTCGTCAGTAGTGAATTCGATTGTATGATCTTGTATATTTTCATTAACATCCAAGTCTTCATCTACTCCCACATTCTATTAAAGTATACAATCAAATGTTAGAGTCGTTCAATTATTTCATACACTTAAAAGAATTAATAGAAATAATTGTTTATTACCATAGACAGTATCAAGTCTAGGAAAAAATCGTGCAAACATTCACCCGTGTTTGATTTATCGATTGTAAATGTCGTTGGTTCCTCCACCATGCCTTGTTCACCGATGTTCGATTTCTCGAATGTTAATGCCTTTATTTGCTCAATCATGCCTTGTTCACATATGTTCGATTTCTCGGGTGAAGCACATTTAGTCAAATCACTTGGTACGACAACATTGTCTATATCTTGTCAAAATAAATCATCAAGGACCGAGTCATCTATCTGAAATACAATCACAATTGAGAATACATATGGTATGAGAAGTTGACAAAAATTGGCAATGTAAAAATAAAAAATGATTTAGCACTGAGTATGGTGAGAGTAAACCGTAAATCTCCACTGTATGGTCAGAGTAAATCGTAATAAAGTATATGCGATTTGATGTAACTGTTATATGGAAATACACGGCCACGAGAAACCGTTCTTTGACACCCATGGTTTAGTCCAACCGTATGTCCCCATATCAATTTACACCAAACGTAAAATGAATATTCAATTTCCACCGAAATATGCCACAAAAATTATGGCCAGATGCCACGGAGATATGCTATCACCTACGGAGATCGGCCGCCGTAGGTACAATATCTTTCTTTTTCACTTTTTTCTTTTATTTTTAGATAGTTTTAGACATTATAAAGTATGTGGATGTGTTTTAATACCTCAAAATCATCCACAGAGTCGTGGATGCCAAATTTTTTTGAAGTATCAACATCAACTTTTTTTTTTACCAATGGTAATATAACCTCTTTCAACCTTGTTTTTTGTATTAAAATAACCCCACAACAACGTAAAGAAACAACAAAAATCAAGATTTTTGCACAAATATAAAAGGTGAAAATGGCTACGTTTAACCGTGGAAGGTTTTCTTTTGGTGGGATATGAAGAGTTTGAAATGTAAAAAGTTTGAAGTGTGACATCTTTTTATTATTTAGGGATATTTTAGATATTTTGATTAAATAAAAAGGTATAACACTTTTATGGGTTGCTAGTAAAGTGTGAACTTAATTTTTCATGGTGTTTTGGAGATATTTTTAGGTGGAATTATCAGGATCCATAACAAATAATCATAAGCTATAAACAAAGACATAAAACATTAAAAATAAAAACAACTAAGAGAACAATGGATACGTATTACGTACATATAATTAGGATTGGGCACAACAATCTTCAAGTGTAAACCAAAAAAATGAAGTCCAAGAATATTTCTTTACATGTAATTTGGATTAGGAACAACAATCTTCAAGTGTAAACAAGAAAATGAATTCCAAGATTATTTCTTTACTTGTAATTATAATTGGGTTCAAGCATAACAATCGACAAGTATAAAGTATAAAGCGAGAAAATAAATTCCAGGAATATTTTTTCACTACATGTTTTAAACTCATAAATTTTTATTTTACATGAATAAAAACAAAATAATAAGTACATAAGCTTCAGAGCATATGACAAAAGTGAATGCCATATATAAATTTGTAAAACATGGTAGCAGACCCCAACAACGGAGCTAGAACTTCGTTTACGTAATTGAAATCCAAAAAAATATTTAACCTCCATATAAAACAATAATTAGAAGTATATATGAAAAAGAATCGTGGGAACATTTATTTATTACATGAATTAAATCCCCCTACATCTCCATTTTACATGAATAAAAACCGCATAACAAGTACATCAACAACTTCATCGCAAATCTATGGAAAACCCAATCAATATAGAAATAAAAAAAATAATAATAGTAAATTAGGGTTCCGGATCTAGGCAATGGAGTCAGAGAGTTTGTTCAAGTATTTGAAACGCAAATGAAATACTGAACCACTATATAAAACATGAATTAAAATAAGAATCCCATGAATATTTTACGCCAGATAGCATCCATAAGTTTCTATTACGTGAATAAACACCACATAATAAGTATATTAACTTCATAGTAGAGTTATGGAAAAACTAAACTAAACCAAATGAAGAAGTGCTAAGCATACAATCA
This sequence comes from Sambucus nigra, assembly GCA_949130495.1. Lineage (NCBI taxonomy): Eukaryota > Viridiplantae > Streptophyta > Magnoliopsida > Dipsacales > Adoxaceae > Sambucus > Sambucus nigra. Next base: position 274,601,266 of record OX422215.1, on the reverse strand, counting down.
AGGTCAACTCTGAGCATATGTTAAGTGGGCAATCGTACAGGGTTCCTCGTTGGTCTATTTGTTATAATTTATATTTTAAGGGCCTATTTTCTAATATCAATACATTTAAAAGAGGCCTATTTTTACAAATTTTTCACGCACGACCTTATTAATTTTTATCAAACTTAGCGCCGGCCATGCTAACAATTTACGTTTATTATAGATAAAAGAGACATAAATATTACTAGTCCTGACACGCGGAAGAATGTATGTCTTCCTTGGTATAATAACTAGAGAAGAAAGGCATTTGCCTGAATATCCAAGATGCTCAAATATTTTAAATTAAAATCATATAACAACATAAAAACATAAGTGAACGAATCAAATAAGTAAACTAAGTTTCTTTCACATTAACTTCAGTTTATGGAAACACTTTCAAACGAGAAAGTTCATTCATAACTAGTCACCACGGCACACGTAATGCGTGTGCAACACATTGTAATTATTTTGGTCGTAATTAGTGCACAAAGTTCCCACTTAATTGCAAGGTGCGAATGTCGGTTGACCTTGTCCCCATAATTGGAGAGGTTGTTCTCATATCTCGAACCCGACAACAACTGTAATTGGGCGATGACACTTGCCATTGCACCTAAGTACTACCTCTAACCCATTGTAATTATTCAAGTTCAAAAATATTTAACTACTGAATAGTATATATATGTCTATATATCATTGTATACCACGTTGGGCCTGCTGAGGGGTGGAGTATCTAACACGAAAAGAATACCTAGATGTATTATGTTGTTCTAACTTGGCAATGCAATAAGCACTGTTTATAACAAAACAAAATTACTGTAGAAGGGGAATGTTATAACTATAATAAATCATTCATATTCAAAACAAGTAAACAATCCTTGTTGAAGAATGATGATCTTACCTTATCCTAAGAAGTTCTGATCATTTAAAATAAATCATTTCATTTTTTTTTCACTTTCCTCCAAATTATTAGTAGCAAATTTAGGGCAAGATGATAACTCTATATGATTTGACAGTGTATATGCAAAGAGCAATTACAATCCCAGAAACCAAAATTCAACAAGCCCTGTTAAAGAATCAGGACAATATGCAAATTTAATAACAAGCGAACCAAACATGAAACAAAATCCTTAAGATAATCAAACATTAACAACATACCCCACACGCCATTGAAAAAATAATCAAAAGCAACACTCTTAATCATAAAAGGCGCAACATAAACATATATGTAAAGTTATCAAATTAGATATTATAACTCTCCTATGTTATAATAAAACATCCAGAAAACCCAAAATTAGATGAGTATCGATCTCTTCACAAAGCAGCTATAATATTTGAATGTTAAAAACTTATTTTTTCCATATATATATAATACTGCTTTTGTCCAGACTAGTTCGCATTTTAAGAATGCGAACCGGACATTTGTCATCTAACGGTGCACCTAGAAATTATCGCCTAAATTATAGGTACACTCTCTCTCTCTTTTGGGCTCACCTCCAGGTGACACATGTCCCGTCCGCATTCTTAAAATGCAGTCTAGTCCACACAAGAGCAGGACTGTATATATATATATATATATATATATATATATATGGGGAAAGGATCAAGTGTGGTCCCAGTTTGAGGTCTCTAAATGAGGTCCATTTTTTTAAAATAGTAAAAAAAATATTTTTGGGATGATTTTTTTATGGATTTTAAAAATTTCAGTGGGGCCATCAAAAAATAATCAACTCAAAATGAATTTTTTTGGTATTTTAAAAAAATCGGTCAAACTGTGTCAGTTTTTAAGGTGTTAAAAAATGACAAAGTTTGACCGATTTTTTGTGATTTGGAAAAAACTTAAATAAATAGAATACCAAATAAAGCAAGCAAATATTCAATCCTCACGGGCATTACACTCATCAAGTTAATTCACTCAAAATATGGAGTTAACACACGAAACATTAGGGCATAAAGAGTAAATGTAAATGAAAACAAGGCCACACACACGTCACAAGTGAAGAACGCTATATATGAAATTAAAAATTGTAATCTAAATGAAAGATACCACACATTAAATGAGGCGAAATGCATTTTCACAGATTATCAAAACTATTTTAACTTTTAAATTAAATGCACCCTATGATCACATAGGACTTGTAATGTAGGCTAGGGTAGGGTATGAAACGAAGGATATATATGTATGGATTCAAAGTGTTCGAAAATGAAAACTCGGGATAATGGGAAAATGTGGGCAATTCCAAAATTGGAAAACAAGTTCCATAAAAGTCATTGAATATAACTATCGGGAGAGTAAACAACGCTTATTCGAACACTATATACACAATATACAACTTTCTCTTTCTTTTTCTTTCTTCTTTTTCTCATTTTTTCTTTTGTTTTCTTTTGCTTTTTGCTTTCTCTTTTTCATCTCTTTTTCACTACTTTCTTTTCTTTACTTTTCAAACACTTATATGCCTAAATTGCAATCGACATCATAACAACATCATTCAATCCCAAGTAACATTCTAAACAAAGGTATGTAAGGTATATGTATGGGCTAAAACTCCAATTTAGAGTTGGTTACGGGATTTGGGTTATGAAACGAAAGGTTATATTTAGGCTCAAAGGGAGGGTAAAAATATAAGGGTGAGGTCAAGGCTAATATGGGTGATATAAGGAAGAGGGCCTATGATCATTTCCAAAAGTTTACCCAATTCTCGAGTCAAAACAATATATGAAAATCATGCTCAGGTAACACATTTCAAGTAGGAACTCAATTAATTAACGGTCAAATGAAAGAATAGTGAGATTACCAACGAATTCAACATTTTCAATGAGAAAAGAATAGTGTATACACTCACAAACGATGAAATGTACAAAGCTTACTCGGTGTAAGTATATACAATGCAACAAAATATTACCGAGTTATAAAAATCTTAAATCAAATCAATAAAATAATAAAAGTGCATGTGCTCATGGGATAAAGTTTAATTCATGAAGTTATTCATAATATTAATGATTGAGGACTAAAGTTTAATAACTTCTAAAATTGAGAACATGCATCGTTGAGTTGTCTATTGGATCGGGCAATTATTGAAATTTATCATCGGAAACAAAGGCAAGATGCCCAAAAAAGATAAAAAAAAAAAAAAAAATCATTACGAAATTTTTAATTTTTCTAAAAAAAAGCATACTAAGTAACTAACATGTGAGCAAAACATGGACTAAATAAAGAAATGGATAGAATATCCCACACCCCCTAACTTAAAACCTGACATTGTCCTCAATGTGAATTAAGAACCAAGTTAAAGAGTGGAAAAGAGATATATTACCCAAAATTTGAGCGATCCCCATAAGAACAAGTCCAAAGAATCTACAAAACAAGTTAGTACCGAGCATAGCGAAAATAAATAACAAAAAGTTAACTAATTACATTAGATTAAATTAAAAAGGAAAGAAAAAATAAAAAGAATGAAAGAATAAAAATCAAACTATATACAACCTACTATTTAGGCTTCACACTAACTGTACACTAGAAGTCTAAATAGCTGAGGGTCCACCGCAAAAACGATTTGACTTTGGAGGATAACCGGTGTACCCTCACATACAAGCATGCCTTCCGAAAAATATGAATTTCATTTGAACAACGGAAGGCATGTGTAAGGCGAAAAAAAATTAGCCATCGTCAATTAAAAGTTTTAAAGGACGATGGGGGATTTGGATTGAATGGGTGAAAAAAACATGTGGGAACCGAGAAAAGAAGAATATCCTCCCAAAGATTTAGTAGGCGGAATGGGAGGTGGCGCACATTAGGGAAAAGATGCCTTCATGGAAAGCAACTCAAACAAGTACTCCTCGTCGGTGAAAGGATTGAACGTTTTAAAGTTCGGCATTGATTCATCGGGTACTTATGACGGTGTGGTAACAGAGAATGAAAATGGGGAGGAAAGAAATTCAAACTCAAGAGATGAGTTATCATCGCTTAAAGTTGGAATTTCAAAGGAGATAGGATCAATTTCAATGAAACTTTCTTCTTTGGGATCCAAAGAAGAAATCATCTCATTGCAAATGGATACTACATCCATTGCATCCTCACTTTCATTCTCAATTACAAAATGGGCCAAATGACGAATGGTTTGTTCCAAAGTAGGCACAAAAACCTCACTTAGTTCAAAACATTTCTCGACTTCAAAAGTCTCGGAAGATAAATTGTCGTCGGATTCGAATAATAAATCCAAGTCTTGCTCCTAATAATGATTTTCTTTCTGATAACGTTCTTCATACCTCTCATTCTCAAGCATAAGCAAATCCTCGCCGAAAGTCATAGGCCGAGGTGCGGATGCTTGGAAATAAGGAGTTTGAAAATCATTAGCGACACTAAATTAAACTCATTATTATAGGAATTTTGAAAACTATTGCAATTCATTTCAAAATTCCTATTATAAGGAGGTAGAGGCCCAAAATCATTATCATCATCATCAAAATTCCAATAACCCAGGTTTTGACTTTCATTATACTCGCCCAAAGTCATTTTAGATGTTTCTATTTTTTGGGATTCTAAGTATTGACCAAAAGTCAAAGGTTTACGAGAATTTTGAGAATTATCATAATGATTACCGAAAGAATTCGAATAAGACACGCTTACCCCCAAAATGGCTCGAAATGGCGAATTCCACAAACTAGATGTGCGCGAAAGATTCAAGCGTTTCTAAGTGCTCAAATGTGGAAGTCCTACAAAAATGTTAGGCAAAAAAATACAAATGGAAAGAAAATACTATGAAATACTAAATAAAAAAAATCTAAAACAAATTCATCCCCGGCAACGGCGCCATTTTGATTAAGGTTGAAAAGTTGCGCGTGCCAAATGCTGATCATTGTTTTCTATTCACCGCCTTAATACAAAAACCTAAACTTATGACTACACTCAACAGGTGAGTATAGCGGCCAAGTCCGGGAATCGAAAATCCATAGAGACGAGTTTTTAGAATTTAATTGGTTTATTACTCCTAAAATAAAAGTGTAAAAGGTAATTTGTTAACTAAAAAGAAATAAAAGATAAATTAGGCATGAGTGTATTTAAACTAAATTAATAAAGAGAATAAAAACTATAGGTTGCGTCGAATATCCCTCACCACGAGTTAATTAGTATAAAATGGTTACATGGGTCGACGAGTTATTAAGATTCCATCTCTTTTCGTCAATTAATTAAATCAAGAGTTGTCGCACCCTTAAATTTGCATAAAAGACTAATACGATTTTGGCGTCAGCAAATACCCCAAAAATTACGCACGAAAGGTCGTAAGCACGTGACATACAAGATATGCTCTCAAATCCCCTAGGCGTAATAACTAGGACAACGCACACGAAATAAACCCGTAAACTCCATCACCAAAGCAAAGCAACACATCAACACTAGGTGAGTTCAAACCGACACAACCTAGATTAAATTAGCCCCTAAGAACATTAAATGACATTAAATAAATTAACTAATTAATTAATGCACAACTAATTAAATTAGCAACTAAAATTATCTAGGCATGAAAATTAATTAATCATGGAAAATAAAGCAAATACAACTTAAAGGAGACAATGAATAATAGCACTTACATTAATGGTGGAAAATGAGGAGAGGGGTTATCTCTAACAAAAAATCCCCAAATATACCAAACCCTAGGTCTTAGGAGAGAAGAGAACTAAAAATCTAATGTATTACATGATATTTTCTAAAAATGAGATATGTCTTCTATTTATACTAAGTTGTCAAAAGAAAGAAAGTAAAAGGAAAAGAAAAGGAATAAGGAAAAGTCTCTAACTTATGGAAGAAAAGAAAAAGAAATAAATAAATAAAAAAGTATAGTAAATAGTGGCAGCAAAATCGTCCAAAAGCAGGGACCGGTCGACCGGGGGTGGTGGTCGGTCGACCGGCGGAACATAACCAAACCCACTGCCAACGAAACAAGGCAAAAATCTATTTACCGGTCGACCGCCAGTGAGTGGCCGATCGACCGCCGGTGACAGGAACTCAGCCCCATTTCTCTCTTGTGTTCCATCGCATAGCCCACACCCAAGAAATCAAGACCTGCAACAACACAAAACCCATAAAACAAACCACCACGAAAACCTGGTAACATGGTGAAATCCTAAAACCCAACCCCTACAACCAAGCTCCGTTAATGGTGGCACAAGACCCATTTCCAAGCTCCAAAAAAATGGCGAAAGAGACGCATTTGCGTGTGTGATCAAAGATCGCGCTCCAATTTGGGACGAAAGTCCCAGATTTTGAACGAACCCAAAACCCAAGAAAAATTCCAAATCGCCATCTTCATTTGCTGTCAAAAACGAAGTAGCGACACAAAGGGAATTAATGGATTTGTTATTAAAGAAGAAAAGGGACATGGATGTAATTAATAAAATTATTAATGAATCTTGTATGATTCTTTTCGATTAAAGGTCCGTGTTTCCTTCGTTCGTACTCCGATTCGCACACCGTTCATGGACACATGAAGCTTGGCCCGAGGGATACAACTTCCGTCAAGATTTTGGTAAAAAATACCAAAGTGTGAAATTACAAAAATGCCCCTGAACATTCGAATCGCGACGAAACTTAATCGAAACGCGCCCAAACTTCATACTAAGCACCGTAACAACTATAAAAGCTCAATAATAACTCAAATAAAATTTCAACGTATAAAACGGAGGTTGTCTGGGTGTTGAGTATAAATATAGCAATTACGATACCCGAGGGGGCTAAAATGCCTAAGTTCGAGGGTAATAATGTGCAGGATTCGATGTAATACCCCGTATTTTTATGCTTTCTTAATTTGGGAATTAATTAAATTTAATGTGAATTATTATTTAATATAAATCCAAAAATTTATTATTTTTATAATTATTAACGTGACGTGAGTTAGTAATTATGGGAAACTTGTTGAATATTACTAATGAGCAAAGTAATATATAATATTGGTTCTATTAAATGTCACGAGTGAATAGAATGACAATTTTGGAAATGTAAGTCGGGACGCCCCTGTGTCGTGTCGGGACTAAATATTGATTTATAAAAGTGAACAAATTATAGGTCGCTCGTATGGTCGTTTTGAATGCGCCAAAGTGACCGGAAGGGTCGAGATAGTCAGGAAAGTGTACCCGGGGGTTTAGTTTGGGTCTCGGGACGTTTTTAGTCCAATTTAGCACCCCGGGAGGGAATTTTGGACATTTTGCATTTTTGGGTAATTAAACCCACGAAATTTATTAGGTTATATCAGCCATTTGGAATGGTCCTTTAGGGTTAGCAGACTCAAAACCTTAGAACGTCCATAGGAGAGGGAAGGAGAAAGCTTTCCAAGCAATCCAAGGCCAAAAATCCATCCGGTTGCACCGCGACCACCACAAATACGTAAATCGCGTGACGGGGAACGCAACAACACCAAATTCGTCCACAAATCTGAACTCTGAAATTCCCAGGCAAGCATTTATCTTGCTTATTTTCGTTAATGCATCGTTCATGTTAGTCTAGGGTGATTAGGATGAGTTTCATAGAAGAAAACCCATGTTGGAGATAGGAAAATTGCATGTAGTAATGATATGAATGATAATCTGGAAATTCCTTTCATATGTAGAGGTTTAATCACGGATTTATAATGAATTAGAAGTAGAAATTATGAAAAAAGACTAATTAGAACCAAGTTAAAGAAAGTTCTAGGGTTCTTGAGATTGATATGAGTTTTGGCCTATTAATCCATGGTTATTGATGAAAATTCGCATGCTTTACGTAGAAGATGTATAATATGGGTTTATATTGTTTGTAGTATGAATTTTTGGGAGTTTGGATGTGAAAAATCTGGATTTGATTGAGGTTGGATTATAAAACCCGTAACTGTTAATCTGCAGAATTCGCCACACCCGTTTGATCGATCGATCGAACAAAGAGTGTCAATCGATCGATGCATCGATCGATCGAGATCCTGCCATCGATCGATCCAACCCTTTTGGCAGACTCATATTTCCCCTTTTTAAATAGTTGAATTAAATTTAAATGAGTAATACTCCTTAGACATCCTTATTAAAATATTTCTGGAGATAAAGAAGACTAGTAGGACTTATTAATAATAATAATGAGACCTTTAATGTAAGATGAGATTTGCATTTTTGGTATGTTTGCATATAAGGGACGATGGAATTTTGTATTAAAGGGAGAGACGCGTAAGATAGTTACGATTGAAAGTAGATGAGTACCTATTGAATTCTACACTTGGGAGGATAGAGTCCATGAGTGTTACGTAGTGAGTTGGAATAATCCCTGAAATTAAAGTAAGAGACGAACCGTTATACGAGATAACTAAATAATGAGAAAATAAGGATAAATGTCATAATTATGGGTTATGAGATGAACCTAAATTTGATGTGGTAATAGTAGTATATTTATATGACTGTGTTTATGCATATACTATATAAGTGTGAAAATCATGCCCATGCTACTTGCTATCCCTGAGGTTACCGCGCTGGGACAGTCTTATCTCGATGTGCCTTTGTGGGGGATATTGACTCGTACCCTAGAAGATACATCCTTGGTACAGGTTATCTGATCGATGTTCATACGGTCCTAAGAGACGTGAGGGTATGTGCTGACCACTTAGAGACTTGGAATATATGCTTCGCCTCAATATTATTTGTTAAGGTGTTAATATAGTTCGAGAGTGATTCTAAACTTGTACTTCCCTTAGTACGAGTGATACGGGGATTGGATAGCAGAGTATGCCATCACCATAATTTTTATGTGGGGTGCTGTTAGAATATATATATTATACGACTATTTAATGTATATATGAAATTCTGAAATTTGGAACTTCCTAATGTGCTTATGGTAAGTAAGAAATGAATAATGACTTCAATTTGGAAATACTTGTTTTATAAAGTATAATATGACACTGGGAAACTTTATTGGCAAATAAGGTTTAAATGAGAACTTTGTGATCAAATGAAATTAACCTCTTAAACAGTTGAATTGTTCACCTTAAATCTTACGAGTAACCTAAGATAAGTTAAACCGTTGGGTAGGTTAGTACGATAGGCGTGCACATTTGAAGAGAGGTGAGAATTTCTCAAGGGAGTGCCGCACTAATATGTTGTTGCATTGGCCTGTAAACATTCTAAATACTTGCTAAATAAATTTTAAATCTTTTTACAATCAGACTCTGACCCGTTTTCCACTTTTCTTCTCTCTTGTATATATATGTATATATTACAGGTGCCTAGCCACATGGGCGTCTTGCATAGGATCCTTTGGAAGGAATGCGCTGCATCTTAGGTGGGAGTTGCAGGCCTCTTGATTAGACGACATCATTTCTTGATTCCATTACTAGCACTATTTATTCAGTTTGGCATGTGTCTCCTTTTCCATTATTTAGATGTTTAGCGAACATTGTGATTCATTTATTTCCAGTATTTTACTCTTTGGGATTTACTATTGTTGGGATGTTTTCATTTAAGTATTAAATGTTGGATTTATTTAGTTGGATGTTTAATTATATAATTGTTTGTTCTAGTATAGCTGTTGTGTGATTCTTTATTTATTAATTTCTTAAAGTGTTAAATGTTGGTTTACATAAAAAAAAAAATTGGAAAGTAATGTAAAAAAAAATGGATTTGACACTTAGCTTAATTAATTAGGGTGTTTAAATTGGAAAAGTTATTTTTCGACAGTGATGCTAAGAATGAACCAATTGTTCACCTTGATTTTATTTTAATAAAGGAGTGATCGCCCGGTATTTAATTATGCGGGGTGTCACAGTTGGTATCAGAGCATCAGGTTCTAGTGTACTTAGGATCTGTACGGCTTATTTCGCTTTCAGCTTAACATTTTTGTTATAGAGCCCTATTTTAGGATTGTTGTATTCTTGCTTTTACAATTACGTCTTAAGCTATTTGAGATTTGATAATAACTATAGACTAATAAACTTCTTCACGTTTCAGATGCCTCGGAGACGTGCACCAAAGGATAGGTGTGCCCAAGCCGAGCAACTAGCAGCTCCGGCTCAGGGAACGATGAATGCTAATGAGGTAGCCGCTATTGTTGCTCAGGCGGTGAATGCCGCATTAGTGGTAGTACAGCAGGCTCCACCCCAGATTCAGGTTGTGGCGCCAGTACCTGCACAGCTTCCATCAGCATGGGAGTGGGTTAGGGATGCCTTCCAGAAGGCGCATCCCCCTGAGTTCTCGGGTAGTTCATATATCATCATCGTCAGCCAATGGAAGAAAGATATCTAGTGGCATCTGCGTATGTATGAGTGCACGGACGTGCAGAAACAGTTGTTGGCTTTATTTAAGCTAGTGGGGGCCTCTTTGCAGTGGTGGGAGTCCACCACCACCTTGGAGGAGAGGGATACTATTCCGATTAAGTAATTCTGGGAGCGATTTGATCGCAAGTATTTTCCACCCTCCGTGCAAACTGAGATGAGGCGGAAGTTACTGAAGTTGAAGAAGGAAAATTCTACCCTTGCTCAGTATAAGGAGGAGTTTACGAGACTTCTCACCATAGTGCTAGATGAGGCACCTACTGAGGGTAAGAAGATAATGTTATTTATGGACGGGTTAGCTTGGAGGATCCGACAACATCTTATAGGGAATTTGTCTCTGAGTACCTTCACAGATGTACTCAATGATGCCTTACTACACTGTCAGGATCACCGCTTCCATCTACAGGGAAGCAAGCGAGCAGGAGAGTCCGGCCAACAGGGCAGGACAGGGGGTATTGTCACTGGTGGAGCACCGATATCCTAGGGACAGACTCGTCAGCATGAATAGAGTTCCCATCAGGGGGACCCTTCCAAGCACTTCCGAACAGGTGATTCCAGGGAGGGATTTGGGGGTTATAGGCAGGGTCAGCAGGGCCAGCCTAATCAGTAGGGCCAGCAAGGCCAACACCGTCAGCAACAGGGTCAGCAGCAGGGCCAATAGGGCTAACCATGATTTCATCAGGGCAAACAGGGCTAGTGGCGGGGTGGTAACGGCCAACAAGGTCGTGGTTAATAGGGTCAGAGGGGAGGAAATTTCAAAGGCCGATGTTTTGGGTGCGGCAAGAATGGCCATAGGCGCCAGGATTGTCTAGAGGGAAAGAGGTCCCCACAGCAGCAGGGTGCCCGTAATGAGCCTCAGAGGCCACTTTTTCTAGCCTCCCTCCCAACACCAGCTCAGGTACCATCCATATCAGCTATTCCAGCAGCTCCAGTGCAGCAGGGGTAGTTACAGTACGGGCGGGTCTATAACGTCCATCAGGCAGCAGCTCCACAGGCACCACCCGTGATTGAGGGCATGTTTCCTATCCATAGTACTATGGGTTGAGTTTTATTTGATACTGGGGCGACGCACTATTTTATAGTTACCCATTTTGTGAAGGCCTTAGGGTTTTTAGCCACAGCAGAGAGCACTGTGACGTGTGTAGACTCACCACTGGGAAATGGTTCGCTTATTTTCTTTATATTCCGGGGTGTGGGGGTAGATATTGGTATCCTAGTACTACCTGCAAGTATGTTAGTCTTAGATATGCATGAGCACGATCTTATTATCAGTATGGATTGGCTTGCAGCTTATAGAACCATGATAGATTTCTTTGGTGGGAGTATTGTCTTTGCCATTCCGGGGCAAGAAATGTTTGTAGTGGCGATGCCTCGCCCAGAGGGAGGCTCGACCACTCATTTGTATTACATAGTGGAGGATACCTCTAAGGAGGTTGTGATTCCCTTAGACTCGATCCCAGTTGTTCGTGAGTATTTCGATGTATTTAGGAGATATTAGGCCTACCCCCCAGTCGAGAGATAGACTTTGTCATAGATTTACTATCGGATACTAGACCTATCGCATGTGCTCCATACCGTATGGCTCCGATGGAGATGCGAGAGTTACGAGATCAAATAGAGCAGCTGTTAGGTCAGGGCTTCATTCACAGGAGTAACTCACCTTAGGGCGCTCCAGTCTTGTTTGTGAAAAAGAGAGATGGTTCACTGAGGCTATGTGTAGACTATCGAGAGCTGAACAAGGTCACGATACGGAACAAGTATCCATTACCTCGAATCGATGATCTGTTCAACCAACTGAGGGGAGCAACTTTCTTTTTGAAGATATATCTGAGGTCAGGGTACCATCAGCTACGTATTAGCGAGCAAGATGTTTCAAAGACTGCTTTCTTGATGAGATATGGGTCCTATGAGTTCAGAGTGATGCCATTTGGCCACACAAATGCTCCATCCGTATTCATGGACTTAATGAACCGAGTGTTTAGAGAGTTATTGGATCAGTTTGTAATCGTCTTCATAGATGACATTTGGATGTATTCACACTCCGAGGAGGAGCATGTTGAGCACTTGAGGCAGGTTCTTCAGACTCTACAAGAGCATCAGTTGTATGTTAAGTATGAGAAATGCGAGTTCTAGTTGCGAGAAGTACAGTTCTTGGGGCATGTTGTTTCTTAACAAGGGATAGAAGTTGACCCGAGTAAAGTGGCAGCGGTGAGGGTGTGGGGACAACCCACGACACCGACAGAAGTGCGTAGTTTCTTGGGATTAGCGGGATACTAGTGGAGATTCATTCGGGGGTTCTCCAAAATAGCGGGTCCATTGACGAACCTAACTCGCAAGGGGGTACCATATGTTTGGGATGATGGTTGCCAATTGGCTTTTGACAAGCTGAAAGACAAGCTTACTTCGGAACCGGTCCTTGCTTTACCTAAACCGGGCGTGGAGTACCGAGTTTACACTGATGCCTCGTTACGAGGACTTGGGGGAGTACTTCAACAGGAAGAGAAGGCTATATCTCTTTCCACCCGTAAGCTAAAGCCGCATGAGAAGAAATACCCCACCCACGACCTAGAGTTAGCAGCGGTCGTTTTCGTATTAAGGATTTGGAGGCACTATTTATTGGGAGAGAAATTCTGCTTGTTCACAGACCACAAATCACTGCAGTACCAGTTCACTTAGCGAGAACTGAATATGCGTCAGCGCAGGTGGTTAGAGTTTGTGAAGGACTATCAGTTCGACATACAGTACCATCTGGGGAAGGCCAACGTAGTTGCTGATGCGTTGAGCCATAGACCAGTAGACGATGTAGCGGACGTCTAGAAAGCAAAGTGGAAAGAGTTGGGTCACCAGGATGCAGTAGCTCATTCCTTCATAACTGTCATAACAGTGACACCCGAGATTATTACAAGGGTGATACAGGCACAGACCGCAGACCCATTTTTCCAGGAGCAGATTGTACGAATTTTAACCGAGGGTGCTGAGTCCTATTCTGTTAGTTCTGATGGGGGTTTAAGGTTTAATGGGAGATTAGTGGTTCCAGAAGGAGCAGACTTACATCATGCCGTGATGACCCAGTCCCACGGGTCCCGATTTGCAGTACATCCTGGGGGAGATAAGATGTACCAGGATATGAGGCGGCAATACTAGTGGAGTGGGATGAAAAAGGATATTGCTGAGTTCGTGTCCAAGTGTTCTACCTGCTAGCTGGTAAAGGTGGACCATCAGAAACCGTCAGGGTTGCTTCAGCCATTGGAAATACCCGCGTGGAAGTGGGAGAGTATTTCTATGGATTTTATTACAGGGTTGCCTACATCACAGCGGGGCCACGACTCCATCTGGGTGATTGTGGACCGTTTGACCAAGGTGGCTTATTTTCTGCTGGTGCGAAGAGACTATACCATGGGTCAGTATGCTCAGTTGTTCATTGCTGAGATTGTCAGATTACATGGGGTGCCCCTGAATATTATTTCAGATAGAGACAAGATTTTCGTGTCGCATTTCTGAGAAAGCTTTCAGGAGGCTATGGGTACTGAGTTGAGTTTGAGTTCAGCTTATCACCCACAAACAGATGGAAAGATAGAGCGTACTAATCATATGTTGGAGAATATATTACGCATGTGTGTTCTTGATTTTGGAGGAGGTTGGGAGCCACATCTTCCACTGGTAGAGTTCGCTTATAATAACTCTTATCAGTTCACGATTGACATGGCTCCATTCGAGGCTTTGTCTGGCAGGCCTTGTCGTTCCCCAACTTGTTGGCTAGAGGTGGTGGATAACAATTTTCTAGGACCATAGGTGATTCTGGAAACCTCCACAAGGATTGAGATGGTCAGGGGCCGCATCTGAGTATCCCAGGACAGGCAGAAAAGCTACGCCGATGCGAAACATTTCTTTCGAGAGTTTAATGTGGGGGACCAAGTATTACTGCGCGTATCTCCTATGAAAGGAGTGATGAGGTTCAGGAAGAAAGGGAAATTGGCCCCGAGGTACGTGGGACCATTTCCCATTATTGAGAGGATTGGGCCGGTAGCATAAAGATTGGGACTGCCAAAGCATTTACATCGCATTCACGATGTATTCCACATCTCATCGTTTAGACGATATCTTCGGGATGACATGGCTCACACCCACATCGCGATAGAGGAGATAGAATTACAGCCTGACAGCTCTTATGAGGTGAGATCGGTGGCTATCCTAGACCATAGAGAGAGGAGATTGAGGTCGAAGGTAGTTCCAGTTGTGCGGGTCCAGTGCGAGCATCATAACGTGGAGGAATCCACTTAGGAGCGCGAGGCAGATATGCGTAAGAGATATCCAGATTTACTCTTACCAGGTATGCCTTATTTTTTGAATTTCGGGACGAAATTCCGTTATTAGGAGGGAACTATGTAATACCCCGTATTTTTATGCTTTCTTAATTTGGGGATTTATTAAATTTAATGTGAATTATTATTTAATATAAATTCAAAAATTTATTATTTTATAATTATTAACGTGATGTGAGTTAGTAATTATGGGAAACTTGTTGAATATTACTAATGAGCAAAGTAATATATAATATTGGTTCTATTAAATGTCACGAGTGAATAGAATGACAATTTTGGAAATGTAAGTCGGTTAGCGCCTGTGTCGTATCGGGACTAAATATTAATTGATAAAAGTGAATAAATTATAGGTCCCTTGTATGGTCGTTTTGAGTGTGCCAAAGTGTCCAGAAGCGTCGAGATAGTCAGAAAAGTGTACCCGGGGGTTTAGTTTGGGTCTCAGGGCGTTTTTAGGCCTATTTAGCACCCCGGGAGGGCATTTTGAACATTTTGCATTTTGGGGTAATTAAACCCACGAAATTTATTAGGTTATATCAGCCATTTGGAATGGTCCTTCAGGGTTAGCAGAATCCAAACCTTAGAACGGCCATAGGAGAGGGAAGGAGAAAGCTTTCCAAGCAATCCAAGGCCAAAAATCCATCCGGTTGCACCGCCACCACCACCAACACGTAAATCGCGCGACGGGGAATGCAACAACACCAAATTCATCCACAAATATGAACTCTGAAATTCCCAGGAAAGTATTTATCTTGCTTATTTTTATTAGTGCATCGTTCATGTTAGTCTAGGGTGATTAGGATGAGTTTCATAGAAGAAAACCCATGTTGGAGATAGGAAAATTGCATGTAGTAATGATATGAATGATAATCTAGAAATCCCTTTCATATGTAGAGGTTTAATCACGGATTTCTAATGAATTAGAAGTAGAAATTCTTTAAAAATACTGATTAGAACCAAGTTAAAGAAAGTTCTAGGGTTCTTGAGATTGATATGAGTTTTGGCCTATTAATCCATGGTCATTGATGAAAATTCGCTTGCTTTACGTAGAAGATGTATAATATGGGTTTATACTGTTTGTAGTATGAATTTTTGGGAGTTTGGGTGTGAAAAATATAGATTTCATTGAGGTTGGATTATGAAACCCGTAACTATTAATTTGCAGAATTCGCCACACCAGTTTGATCGATCGATCGAACCAAGAGTGTCGATCGATCCACGCATCGATCGATCGAGCTCCTGCCATCGATCGATCGGCCCCTTCTGGCAGACTCATATTTCCCCTTTTTAAATAGTTGAATTAAATTTAAATGAATAATACTCCTTAGACGACCTTATTAAAAATTTTCTGGAGATAAAGAAAACCAGTAGGACTTATTAATAATTATGAGACCTTTAATGTAAGACCAGAATTGCATTTTTAGGACGTTTACATATAAGGGACGATGGAATTTTATATTAAAGGGAGAGACGCATAAGATAGTTACGATGGAAAATGGATGAGTACTTATTGAATTCTACACTTGGGAGGATAGAGTCCATGAGTGTTACGTAGTGAGTTGGAATAATCCCTCAAATTAAAGTAAGAGATGAACTGTTATACGTGATAACTAAATAATGAGAAAATAAGGATAAATGTCATAATTATGGGTTATGAGATGAACTTAAATTTGATGTGGTAATAGTAGTATATTTATATGACTGTGTTTATGCATATACTATATACGTGTGAAAATTATGCCCGCGCTACTTGCTATCCCTGAGGTTACCGTGCTGGGACAGTCTTATCTCGATGTGCCTATATGGGGGATATTGACTCGTACCCTAGAAGATAGATATCCTTGGTACAGGCTATCTGATCGATGGTCAGACGGTCCTAAGAGACGTGAGGGTGGGTGCTGACCTCTTAGAGACTTGGAATCTATGCTTCGACTCAATATTATTTGTGTATGTGTTAATACAGTTCGAGAGTGATTCCGAACTTGTTTATCCCTTAGTACGAGTGATACGGGGATTGGATAGCAGAGTATGCCAGCACCATAATTTTTATGCGGGGTGCTGTTAGAATATATATATTATACGAGTATTTAATATATATATATGAAATTCTGAAATTTGGAACTTCCTACTGTGCTTATGGTAAGTAAGAAATGAATAATGACTTCAATTTGGAAATACTTGTTTTAAAAAGTATAATATGACACAGGGAAACCTTATTGGCAAATAAGGTTTAAATGAGAACTTTGTGATCAAATGAAATTAACCTCTTAAACAGTTGAATTGCTCAGCTTAAATC
Source organism: Sambucus nigra (assembly GCA_949130495.1). NCBI lineage: Eukaryota > Viridiplantae > Streptophyta > Magnoliopsida > Dipsacales > Adoxaceae > Sambucus > Sambucus nigra. The sequence continues at coordinate 274,584,359 of OX422215.1, read as the reverse complement.
TTACGAGTAACCTAAGATAAGTTAAACCGTTGGGGAGGTTAGTACCATAGGCGTGCACATTAGAAGAGAGGTGAGAATTTCTCAATGGAGTGCCGCACTAATATGTTGTTGCATTGGCCTGTAAACATTCTAAATACTTGTTAAACAAATTTTAAATATTTTTACAACCGGGCTCTGACCTGTTTTCCACTTTTCTTCTCTCTTGTATATATATGTATATATTACAGGTACCCAACCACAAGGGTGTCTTGCATAGGATCCTTTGGAAGGAACGCGCTACAGCTTAGATGGCAGTTGCAGTCCTCTTGATTAGACGACCTCATTTCTTGATTCCATTACTAGCACTATTTATTCAGTTGGGCATGTGTCGCCCTTTCCATTATTTAGATGTTTAGTGAACATTATGATTCATTTATTTCCAGTATTTTACTCTTTAGGATTTACTATTGTTGGCATGTTTTCTTTTAAGTATTAAATGTTGGATTCATTTAGTTGGATGTTTAATTATAGAATTGTTTGTTCCAGTATAGTTGTTGTGTGATTCTTTATTTATGAATTTCTTAAAGTTTTAAATGTTGGTTTACATAAAAAAAAAAATTGGAAAGTAATGTAAAAAAAAATGGTTTTGACACTTAGCTTAATTAATTAGGGTGTTTAAATTGGAAAAATTATTTTTCGACAGTGATGCTAAGAATGAACCAACTGTTCACCTTGATTTTAATTTAATAAAGGAGTGATCGCCCGGTATTTAATTAGGCAGGGTGTCACAGGTGGTATTAGAGCATCAGGTTCTAGTGTCCTTAGGATCTGTACGGCTTATTTTGCTTTCAGCTTAACATTTTTGTTATAGAGCCCTATTTTAGGATTGTAGTATTCTTGCTTTTACAATTACGTCTTAAGCTATTTGATATTTGATAATAACTGTAGACTAATAAAATTCTTCACGTTTCAGATGCCTCCGAGACGTGTACCAAAGGATAGGTGTGCCCAAGCCGAGCAGCCAGCAGCTCCGGCTCAGGGAACGATGAATGCTAATGAGGTAGCCGCTATTGTTGCTCAGGCGGTGAATGCTGCATTAGTGGTAGTACAGCAGGCTCCACCCCAGATTTAGGTAGGGGCGCCAGTACCTGCGCAGCTTCCATCAGCATGGGAGTGGGTTAGGGATGCCTTTCAGAAGGCACATCCCCCTGAGTTCTCGGGTAGTTCAGATATCATCATCGTCATCCAATGGAAGAAATATATCAAGTGGAATCTGCCTATGTATGAGTGCACGGACGTGCAGAAATAGTGGTTGGCTTCATTTAAGCTAGTGGGGGCTGCTTTGCAGTGGTGGGAGTCCACCGCCACCTTGGAGGAAAGGGATATTATTCCGATTAAGTCATTCAGGGAGCGATTTGACCGCAAGTATTTTCCACCCGTCGTGCAAACTGAGATGAGGCGGAAGTTACTGAACTTGAAGCAGGAAAATTCTACCGTTGCTGAGTATGAGGAGGAGTTTATGAGACTTCTCACCATAGTGCCAGATGAGGCACCTACTGAGGGTAAGAAGATAATGTTGTTTGTGGACGGGTTAGCTTGGAGGATCCGACAGCATCTTATAGGGAATTTATCTTTGAGTACCTTCACAGATGTACTCAATGCTGCCTTACTACACTATCAGGATCACCGCTTCCATCTACAGGGAAGCAAGCGAGCAGGAGAGTCCGGCCAACAGGGCAGGACAGGGGGTAGTGGCACTGGTGGAGCACCGACATCCTAGGTACAGACTCGTCAGCATAAATAGAGTTCCCATCCGGGGGACCCTTCCAAGCACTTCCGAACAGGTGATTCCAGGCAAGGATTTGGGGGTTATAGGTAGGGTCAGCAGTGCCAGCCTAATCAGTAGTGGCAGCAAGGCCAACACCGTCAGCAACAGGGTCAGCAGCAGGGCCAACCATGATTTTATCATTGCCAACAGGGCTAGTGGCGGGGTGGTAACAGCCAACAGGGTCGTGGTTAATAGGGTCAGAGGGGAGGAAATTTCAAAGGCCGATGTTTCGGGTGCGGCAAGAATGGCCATAGGCGCCAGGATTGTCTAGAGGGAGAGAGAGCCCCATAGTAGCAGGGTGCCCATAATGAGCCTCATAGGCCACTTTTTCCAGCTGCTCTCCTAGTACCAGCTCAGGTACCAGCCCTACCAGCTATTCCAGCTGCTCCTGTGCAGCAGGGGTAGTTACAGTACGGGCGGGTCTATAATGTCCACCAGGCAGCAGCTCCACAGGCACCACCCGCGATTGAGGGTTTGTTTACTATCCATGGTACTATGGGTCAAATTTTATTTGATACTGGGGCGAGGCACTATTTTATAGCTACCCATTTTGCAAAGGCCTTAGGGTTATTAGCCACAGCAGAGAGCACTGTGACGTGTGTATACTCACCACTAGGAAATGGTTGGCTTATTTTCTTTATATGTCGAGGTGTGGGGGTAGAGATTGGTAGCCTAGTATTATCTGCAGACATGTTAGTCTTAGATATGCATGAGCACGATGTTATTATCAGTATGGATTGGCTCGCAGCTTACAGAGCCATGATAGATTGTTTTGGTGGGAGTATTGTCTTTGCCATTCCGGGGCAAGAGATGTTTGTAGTGGCGATGCCTCGCCTAGAGGGAGGCTAGACCGCTCATTTGTATTACATAGGGGAGGATACCTCTAAGGAGGTTATGATTCCCTTAGACTCGATCCCAGTTGTTCGTGAGTATTACGATGTATTTCAGGAGATACCAGGCCTACCCCCCAGTCGTGAGATACACTTTGTCATAGATTTACTACCGGATACTAGACCTATAGTATGCGCTCAATACTGCATGGCTCCGGTGGAGATGCGAGAGTTACGAGATCAAATAGAGTAGGTGTTAGGTCAGGGCTTCATTCGCATGAGTACCTCACCTTGTGGCGCTCCAGTCTTATTTGTGAAAAAGAGAGATGGTTCACTGAGGCTATGTGTGGACTACCGGGAGATGGACAAGGTCACGATATGGAATAAGTATCCGTTGCCTCTAATCGATGATAAGTTCGACCAGCTGAGGGGAGAAACTTTATTTTCAAAGATAGATCTGAGGTCAGGGTACCATTAGCTACGTATTAGGGAGCAGGATGTTTCAAAGACTGGTTTCTTGACAAGTATGGGTCCTATGAGTTCAGAGTGATGCCATTTATCCTCACAAATGCTCCAGCCATATTCGTGGACTTAATGAACCAAGTGTTCGGATAGTTCTTGGATCAGTTTGTAATCGTCTTCATAGATGACATTTTGATATATTCACACTCCGAGGAGGAGCATGCCGAGTACTTGAGGCAGGTTTTTCAGACTCTACGAGAGCATCAGTTGTATGCTAAGTATGAGAAATGCGAGTTCTGGTTACGGGAAGTACAATTCTTAGGGCATGTTGTTTCTGAACAAGGGATAGCAGTTGACCCGAGTAAAGTGTCAGCGGTGAGGGAGTGGCGACAACCCACGACACCGACGGAAGTGCGCAGTTTCTTGGGATTAGAAGGATACTAGAGGAAATTCATTCGGGGGTTCTCCAAAATAGCGGGTCCATTGACGAACCTAACTCGCAAGGGGGTACCATATGTTTGGGATGATGGTTGCCAATTGGCTTTTGACGAGCTGAAAGACAAGCTTACTTCGGCACCGGCCCTTGCTTTACCTAAACCAAGCGTGGAGTACCTGGTTTACACCGATGCCTCATTACGGGGACTTGGGGGAGTACTTCAGAAGGAAGAGAAGGCTATAGCTTTTGCCTCCCGCAAGATAAAGCCGCATGAGAAGAATTACCCCACCCACGACCTAGAGTTAGCAGCGGTTATTTTTGCATTAAGGATTTGGAGGCACTATTTATTGGGAGAGAAATTCCTCTTGTTCACAGACCACAAATCACTGCAGTACCTGTTCACTCAGTGAGAACTGAATATGCGTCAGCGCAGGTGGTTAGAGTTTGTGAAGGACTATCAGTTTGACATACAGTATCATCCGGGGAAGGCCAACGTAGTTGTTGATGCGTTGAGCCGTAGACCGGTAGACGATGTAGCAGACGTCTAGAAAGCAAGGTGGAAAGATTTGGGTCACCAGGACGCAGTAGCCCATTCCTTCATATCTATCATGATAGTGACACCCGAGATTATTATAAGGGTGATACAGGCATAGACCGTAGACCCATTTTGCCAGGAGCAGATTCTACGCCTTTTAGCCGAGGGTGCTGAGTCCTATTCTGTTAGTTCTGATGGGGGTTTAAGGTTTAATTGGAGATTAGTGGTTCCAGAAGGAGCAGGATTACATCATGCCGTGATGACCCAGTCCCATGGGTCCCGATTCGCAGTACATCCTGGGGGAGATAAGATGTACCAGGATATGAGGCGGCAATACTGGAGGAGTGGAATGAAAAAGGATATTGATGAGTTCGTGTCCAAGTGTTCTACTTGCGAGCTGGTAAAGGTGGACCATCAGAAACCGTGAAGGTTGCTTCAGCCATTGGAAATACCCGCGTGGAAGTGGGAGAGTATTTCCATGGATCTTATTACAGGGTTGCCTACATCACAGCGGGGCCACGACTCCATCTGGGTGATTGTGGACCGTTTGACCAAGGTGGCTTATTTTCAGCTGGTACGAACAGACTATACCATGGGTCAGTATGCTCAGTTGTTCATTGCTGAGATTGTCAGATTACATGGGGTGCCCCTGAATATTATGTCAGATATAGACAAGATTTTCGTGTCGCATTTTTGGGAAAGCTTTCAGGAGGCTATGGGTACTGAGTTGAGTTTGAGTTCAGCTTATCACCCATAAACAAATGGACACACAGAGCGTACTAATTATATGTTAGAGGAAATGCTATGCATGTGTGTTCTTGATTTTAGAGGAAGTTGGGAGCCACATCTTCCACTGGTAGAGTTCGCTTATAATAACTCTTATCAGTTCACGATTGGCATGGCTCCATTCGAGGCTTTGTATGGCAGGCCTTGTCATTCCCCAACTTGTTGGCTAGAGGTGGGGAATAACAAGTTCCTAGGACCAAAGGTGATTCAGGAAACCTCCGCGAGGATTGAGATGATCAGGGGCCGCATCCGAGTATCCCGGGACAGGAAGAAAAGCTACGCCGATGCGAAACGTTTCTTTCGAGAGTTTAATGTGGGGGACCAAGTATTACTGCGCATATCTCCTATGAAAGGAGTGATGAGGTTCGGTAAGAAAGGGAAATTGGCCCCGAGATACGTGGGACCATTTCCCATTATTGAGAGGATTGGGTCGGTAGCATAAAGATTGGAACTGCCAGAGCATTTACATCGCATTCACGATGTATTCCACATCTCGTCTATAAGACGATATCTTCGGGATGACATGGCTCACACCCACATCGCGATAGAGTAGATAGACTTACAGCCTGACTTCTCTTATGAGGAGAGACCAGTGGCTATCCTAGACCATAGCGAGAGGAGATTGAGGTCGAAGGCAGTTCCACTTCTACGGGTCCAGTGGGAGCATCATAACGTGTAGGAATCCACTTGGGAGCGCGAGGCAGATATGTGCGAGAGATATTTAGATTCATTCTTACCAGGTATGCCTTATTTTTCAAATTTCGTAACGAAATTCCTTTATTAGGGAGGAAGTATGTAATACCCCGTATTTTTATGCTTTCTTAATTTAGGGATTTATTAAATTTAATGTGAATTATTATTTCATATAAATCCGGAAATTTATTATTTTTATAGTTATTAACGTGATGTGAGTTTGTAATTATGGGAAACTTGTCTAATATTACTAATGGGCAAAGTAATATATAATATTGGTTTTGACACTTAGCTTAATTAATTAGGGTGTTTAAATTGGAAAAGTTATTTTTTGACAGTGATGCTAAGAATGAACCAACTGTTCACCTTGATTTTAATTTAATAAAGGAGTGATCGCCCGGTATTTAATTAGGCAGGGTGTCACATTCGATACGAATCAGTAAGCATGCAAAAATAGCAATGCAGTGTGCTGGGACCTGCTTGATCGATCAATCGACCAAAGGGGTCGATCAATCGATCATCATCGACAGTGGGATATTTGTTCACCATCGATTGATCGACCAAAGGGGTCGATCGATCGATCCCCTGTATTCAGGAGATATTTTGGCCTTCATTTTCTTTTCTCTTTTCTTTTCTATTTTAATTCCCACTTAGTATAAATACCAATTTTGTTGTAAATAATAGATATAAACGATTTTAGGTTACAACAACTTAGGGTTTGAGGGTTTTGGAGCGTTCTTCGTCAATTGTTCTGGATTGACACCCCATTCGGGTTGAATGTTGCACTATTCATCATCCTCTCCATGAATATATTTTTTATTTCATTCTTTCTTTCTTTCTAATTAGATTTACATGTTAGATTCACATGCTTTCTTTGCTTTTTAGTGTAGATTTATCGCGTTTATTTACTGCGTTTATTCATCTTGTTTTTAATATGCTTTCTAGGTAATTTAAATTAGGTTGTGTTTGAATGGGACTCACTCGGGTTAACGCGTTGCTTTTGTTGGTGACAGTGTTTACGGGTTTATTTCGGGTGTGATGTCCTAGTTATTACGACTAGGAGATTTGACGGGGCATATCATGTATGTCCCGTTCTTACGACCTTTCGCGCGTAATTTTCGGGATATTTGTTGACGCCAAAATCTTATTAGGCTTTTGTGAGGATTTAGGGGCGTGACAACCCTTAATTTAATTAACTGTCTAAATAAGACACATTTGTAATAACTCATCGACCCATGTAACCATTTTATACAAATTAACTCGGGTGAGGGATATTCGACGCAACCTATAGTTTTACTCGCTTTGTTAGTCTAGTTTCAATACACTTGCCTAGATTAACATTTCCCTTTTATGCATATTTTCTTTTAGTTTGTAATCACCTTTTACACTTTTATTTCGGAGTATTAAATCATATAAATTCTAGCATCTCGTCCCTGTAGATTTTCGATACTCGACTTACCACTCTACTTGCCTCGCAAGTGTAGTCGTAATTTAGGTTTGTTTGTATTAAGTAGATGAAACAAAAACAACGACCGGTGTCTGACACACGCAGCACTTTTTGCACTCGATCAAAATGGCGCCATTGTCGGGAATGAGTTTATTTTAGACTTTATTTGATTTAGTATTTCATAGTATTTTATTTCTATTTATATTATTTTCTAATCTTTTTGCAGGACTTCCACATTTGAGCACTTAGAAAAGCTTGAATTTTTCCAGCGTGCACTTACTTTGTGGAATCCGCCACTTCAAGCCATTTTTGGGGTAAGACAATTCTTTTGGTAATCCTTGTTATAATTCTCAAAATTCTCGCAAACCTATGACTTTCGGTGAATACTTAGAATTCCAAAGTATAACAAATTCAAATATGACTTTGGGCGAGTATAACGAAAGTCAAAACTTAAGTTATTGGAATTTTGATGATGATGACAATGATTTTGGACCTTTACCTCCTTATAATAGGAATTTTGAAATGAATTCAAATAGTTTTCAAAATTCCTATAATAATGAGGTTTCGTTTATGTCCGATGGTAATTTTCAAAGTTCCCATTTTCATGCATCGGCACCTCCACCTATGACATTCAGTGAGGGCTTGCGTATGTATGAAAATGAGAAAATTTAAAATCGTTATCGGGAAGAAAATCGTTCGTGGAAAATGACTTGAATTTACTTTTTGAGTTCGACGACGATTTTCTTCCGAGACTTTTGAGGTCGAAGAATGTTTTGAACCAAATGAGGTACTTGTGCCTACTTTGGAACAAACCATTCTAAACTATGACCCTTGCATAATAGATATTGAAAGTGAGGATGAAAATGACGTAATATCTATTTTCAATGAAATGATTTCTTCTTTGGCTCCCAAAGAAGAACATTTTATTGAAAATGATAGTATTTCCTTCGAAACTCAATCTTCATGCGATGATGATTCATCTCATGAGTTTGAATTTATTTCATCCTCATTTTCATTCTCTATTATCACACCATCACAAGTCCCTGATAATTCGGTTTCAAACTTTAATGTTTTAAATCTTTTCGCCGATGAGGAGTACTTACTCGAGTCGCCTTCCATGATCGCATCTTTGCCTTTGTGTGCGCCACCTCCCATTCCAATTTCAAAATCTTTGGGAGGTTCTTCGAATTTTCTCAGTCCCCACATGTTTTTGTCACCCGTTCAATCCAAACCCGCCATCGTCCCTCCAAAACTTTTAATTGACGATGGTTCCCTTCTTCCTCCTTACACATGCCTTCTGCTGTTAAAACGAAATTCATATTTTTTGAAGGGCATGCTTGTATGTGAGGGTACACCGGTAATTCTCCAAAGTCAAATCATTTTTGCGGTGGACCCTCACCTACTTAGACTTCTAGTGTATAGTTAGTGTGAAGCCTAAATAGTAGGTTGTATATAGTTAGCTTTTTATTCTTTCTGTCTTTTTATTTTAGTCTAGTGTAATTAGTTAATTTCTTATTATTTGTTTTTTCGATGCTCGGCACTAACTTGTTTTGTAAATTCTTTGGACTTGTTCTTATGGGGATCGCTCCACTTTTGGGTAATATCGCTTTTTTTCTCTCTTTAACTTGGTTCTTAATTCACATTGAGGACAATGTCAAGTTTTAAGTTAGGGGTTGTGGGAAGTTCTATCCATTTCTTTATTTAGCCCGTGTTTTTTCTCACATGTTAGTTACTTAGTATGCTTTTCTTAGAAAAAATCAAAATTTTCAAAAAAAATTTCTTTCTTTTTTCTCCTTTTTTGGGCATTTTGCCCGTGTTTTCGATGATAAATTTTAATAATTTCCTAATCCAATAGACAACCCAATGATGCATGTTCTTGATTTTAGAAGTTATTATACTTTAGTCTCCATTATTGATATTGTGAATAACTTCATGAATTAAACTTTAATCCCAAGAGCACATGCACTTTTATCATTCTATTGATTTGGTTTAAGATTTTTATAACTCGATAATATTTTATTGCATTGTATATACTTACACCGAGTAAGCTTTGTACCTTTCGTTGTTTGTGAGTGTATACATTATTCTTTCCTCTCTGAAAACGTTAAATTCGTTGGTAATCTCACTATTCTTTCATTTGATCGTTCATTAATTGAGTTCATACTTGAAATGTGTTACCTCATCATGATTTTCATATATTGTTTTGATTCGAGAATTGCGTAAACTTTTGGAATGATCATAGGCATTCTTTGTTATATCACCCATATTAGCCTTTACCTCACCTTTATATGTTTACCCTCGTCAACCCCCTTGGTCCTAAATATAGCCTTTCGTTTCACACCCCATTACCATAACCAACTCTGCATTGGAGTTTTATACCATATATACACTTTCCATACCTTTGTTTGGAATGTTGCTTGGGATTGAATGTTGTTGTTGTGATGTCGGTTGCAATGTAGGCATATGAGAGTTTGAAAAGTAAAGAAAAGAGATGTGAAAAAAGTGATGAAAAAGAGAAAGCAAAAAGAAAGAAAAAACAAAAGAAACATGAGAAAAACAATAAAACAAAAAGAAAGAGAAAGTTGTAAATGTTGTATTAGTTCAATAAGCTTTGATTACTCTCCCTGATGATATATCTAATGTCGTTTGGGAACTTATTTCCAATTTTGGTATTTCTCGCATTTTTCCATTACCCCGAGTTTTCATCCCGAACACTTTGAATTTGTACATACATTCCTTCATTTCGTACCTTAGCCTAGCCTACATTACAACCTTATTAAATTCCTATGTGATCTTAGGTTGATGTAATTTAAAAGTCATAATAGTTTTGATAATATGTGAAAATGCAATTTGCCTCTTTTAGTGTGCGGTAACTTTCATTGAGATTACATTTTTCCAGTTTATATATAGCGTTCTTCATTTGTGACATGTGTGCGACCTATTTTCCATTTACATTTACTCCTACACCCGCATGTTTCGTGTGTTACCTCCCTGTTTCGAGTGAATTTCATTTGATGAGTGTAATGCCCATGAGGATTGAATGTATGCTTGCTTTATTTAGTATCCAGTTTATATAAGTTTTTGCCAAATCATACTTTGCATGTGCTCGCTCCCCTCCCATATTTTAAGGTTTCAATTCTATGAGGTGCATTCTATAATGTTAATGATTTGAACTTTTGTTTGAATTCATTCTCTTTGCTAATAATGCGTAGGAAATCTTGTTCACAATTGTTGGGCTTGTCGCATGTTGGGTTGGGCATATTTTGAGGAAACTATGTGATGTTTGTGGGTATCATCCCTGAAAACCCTCACGAGATATCACTCGTCCACTAGGGTGACCTAGGGGTTTAACGTCTTATTGCATACGCTAAATGCAATCGAATCGCCCGTGAAAGTGGCCTTATGATTTTATACCATACTTTTGTACCATCTCCTATTTTTGGTTTGCTTGTATTTCTCGTTGCATCCTATTTCATTGCTAGGGACTAGATATGTGTAAGTTAGGGGGTGTGATACGACACAAATATTGTGTATTTCATCCCTCAAACCTATGCATTTTAGCCCCCTCGGGTATCTTATTCCCTATATTTATGCTCGTTAACCAGATAACCTCGGATTTCTACGTTAACATGTTTTGCAGGCGTTAATTGAACTTTTATAGGTATTTGGATGCTAAGTGTGAAGTTCGGAAGCATTCCACTCGATTTTTGTACGCGACCGCACGTTCAAGGGCATTTTAGGTTTTTCACAGCTTGGGCACCTGCCCTAACATCTACATGGAAGTTGTAGACTTCCTCGCAAGCTTCGCGTGGTCGTGAACGGTGCGCGATTACGATTCAGAATGAAGAAGTTATGGGAGTTTTAGCGGACGAGAAAGGCAAGATTGCAAAAACAACAATGCAGTGTGCTAGGACCTTCTTGATCGATCGATCGACCAAAGGGGTCGATTGATCGATCCTCATCAATAGTGGGATATTTGTTCACCATCGATCGATTGACCAAAGGGGTCGATCCATCGATCCCCTGTTTTCAGGAGATATTTTGGCCTTTATTTTCTTTTCTATTTTAATTCCCACTTAGTATAATTACCAATTTTTTTCTAAATAATATATATAAACGATTTTAGGTTAAAATAGCTTAGGGTTTGAGGGTTTTGGAGAGTTCTTCTTCAATTGTTCTTGGATTGACACCCCATTTGGGTTGAATGTTGCACTATTCATCATCCTCTCCATTAATATATTTTTTATTTCATTTTTTCTTGATTTCTATCTAGATTTACAGGCTTTCCTAATTAGATTCACATTCTTTCTTTACTTGCTTTCTAGTGTAGATTTATCGCGTTTATTTACTGCGTTTATTCATCTTGTTTTTAATATGCTTTCTAGGTAATTTAAATTAGGTTGTGTTTGAATGGGACTCACTCGGGTTAATGCGTTGCTTTTCTTGGTTACAGTGTTTATGGGTTTATTTTGGGTGCGTTGTCCTAGTTATTACGCCTAGGAGATTTGACGGGGCATATCATGTATGTCCCGTTCTTACGACCTTTCGCGCGTAATTTTCGGGATATTTGTTGACGCCAAAATCTTATTAGGCTTTTATGAGGATTTAGGAGCGTGACAACCCTTGATTTAATTAACTGTCTAAACGAGACACATTTGTAATAACTCATCGACCCATGTAACCATTTTATACAAATTAACTCGGGTGAGGGATATTCGACGCAACCTATAGTTTTACTCGCTTTGTTAGTCTAGTTTCAATACACTTACCTAGATTAACATTTCCCTTTTGTACATCTTTTCTTTTAGTTTGTAATCACCTTTTACACTTTTATTTCGGAGTATTAAATCATATAAATTCTAGCATATTGTCCCTGTGGATTTTTGATACCCGACTTACCGCTCTACTTACCTCGCAAGTGTAGTTGTAATTTAGGTTGGTTTGTATTGAGTAGGCGAAACGAAAAACAACGACCGACGTCTGACACGCGCCGCACTTTTCATACTCGATCACATGTCGCACCAGTATTGGTTATTACCTTATGGATGTGGGTCTGCGTCAGCTGCATTAGACAATACGGGTGCGACACATCACTGTGTCGCACCAAATGTGTCGTAAAACTGTGTCAGTGTAGAAGAACTCAATTAAAAACCCCACATACCTGAATCGAGAATGAAAAGAGACATAATAAAAGAATAACATATATTTGATTGTGGAGAGCAAGATAAATACATAGAGTAAACTACAGTAAGGTGAGAAAAAAGAACCAATTAAGAATAGAGCAAACATTAAGAATTATGAAGTAGCATAAACATATGGTGCTTGCTATACTATTCAATATTGCATGTTGCCTTCAATTTCATACCCACTGTAATAGTCCATTTATACATGTCTTTCCACTAAGTAATAACTTTGTATTTTAAATTTTGTACATTAATCTTGACTCTGTTTTGATTCTAACACCCCACTTGCTATGTCAAGTATCAACGCAGTATATCTGAAGACTATGATTATAGACTACTCTTCATCGGCATAATACCTAGGCAAAACATATAATAACATGCCAAAAAAATTCAAACATCCCAAAAATTAGTTTGACACGAAAATTTCAAGCAAAATATTATCATATAAGAAAGAAAAACACACTACTTTCATCAGAGGACCTAGGCGCTTTCTTCCCATTCTTTAAAAAATACTGCAAAATACAGATGCTACACACGGGAACAACCCCAATGAACTATTGTCTTATGAAATTCTACATTTACGATCTTCATCGAAGTTCCTTTTTCCCAAACCAAAAAGAAGCTCTGTCGTGGAGACATCCATGCTCTTCACCAAAAATTCAAACACAGTGCACTACGTCCGCCAACTAGAGATAAATATTTATGTTTATTAGAGATAAACTATTTTGTTTTTAAAGGAAAAAAAACATGAACTATTGTCTTATTTTTTGAGAGAGTTTATTAAATAAAAAACACCACCAAATGGTCCGATTTGAAATCCATAGCCCCGGTTTAAACAACAATAAATAAAAGTGGAAAAAATAATAGGTACAAAAGGAATTTGAGAGATAAGATAAACCATTTTAGGAAGCTTGTGAAGTTGTTTTATGAACCGCCTGAAGCCTTTTTGTGATGCTCGTGAACCCATTTTTTCTCTTAATTTTTTCTGCTAAAACCACGAATGAAATATACACTGTGAAACTCCCCTTAAAACAAATAAAAATCGTGGGTCATAAACTAAACAACCGATTTCTTACATAAATTGCTAAAAAATAAACAAAAAGATAAACCCGACGACGCAAAAACAGAGAGAGAGAGAGAGAGAGAGTCGGTACCCTTGAGGCGATCGAACAAAGCAAGAATAAAAAGGACTGCATGAAAAGCCTCTGAAAATTTACTTCTACGCAGGTTTGAATAACAAAAACCATAAATTAATGGAAAAAATGGATCTAAAAAAAGTCTTTATAAAATATTCACAAAATAAAGCATGAAATGAAGACTTTTACTCGCTAAACATCGATTCTTCCCTTGAAATGTCTCACATTAAGTGACACGTAATACTCCCCTTCCTTCCTTGTAGTATGCCGAAAGTTCCACCCGTGCTCTTCTCTCCACGAAGCGCACTTTTGGATCTCTTATACCATACTAACATCCTTACTCTTTGTATGCGCAAGTCGCTCTCACACTTGACTAATAATAAATCCGCTCCGGGTGTTCTTCATAATCATTTAATTTTGCTCCATTCAAGGAATACTCTTCTTGAATGGCTTCCACAGCCTTCCAATCAAGTTAGTGCGTGCTATTCTAATTGCACACTTATGTATGGATTATCGCCCCTTATGTGACATTTAATCCACTCTATCACTTCCACTTCGTTATACTAGTCCCACAAACATTTATTTCACACGTCTATTACCACGTCCCTTCGACTAAAACTATTTTAACTGTAGTTAACCAAGATGTCCACATTTTTGCAACACTCCGACCGCCCTGGGAGAGCGAACGGCGTGCTACTCATCTGTAGGACTAACTAAATTCAACGGAATAGAAGGAATAGGGCATTCAAATTCCATGACAATAAAAGAGGAATAATAATTCTCAACCTTCCTCAGATAAGTACAACAATTTTCCCAAATAGGTACAACAACCAAAATAAATCACTAACGCTCTATTCATCAAAATGATTACAGGTCATCTCTTTTGTATAATATAAAGTTCTTTCCAGATAATCCATGCTAAAAATCATTCCAACTCTTTATCATCGTTTCACTCCTCAACTCGTGGGGATAACTTTCAATTCTTTCCTACCACAAAAATCCGGCTCCAATGACCTTAAAACAAAATTCAACTTCCAACTTACATACATAATTACCTGATCCCATTTCGACCAGGGTAACGAACTCATGCAATAGTGACCAAACTTCTCCCTATTTCCAACCTTGCGCTAAGTTTCATGCGTGGGATGTCTCGCAAAGCGAAATCCAAACAAGGAACCCTCCCGATACACTACTACCTAGCATTGTCAGTTATCGAAATCCGTTAGGTCCTCCGTCCATAGTATATACCCCTTTATTCCGTCCCTTGATAGAAAAGTTACAATTTCTCCCATAATTATGCTTAACAAAGAACGTTTCACCAATTTCACTATCGTCCCGTATTGGTTGATGGTAATAGCATTCTATAAACCTCTGATACATATGATTGGAATTCTCAAAATTCCCCTTCCCTAATAATAGGGGTATAACTATTAAATCCCACATCTCTAAAGGATAAATATAACAATGCACTCTTCCTATCACTAAGTCCGGAGTGCCAAACATAATACTGCGTCAAATCTTTTCGCTCAACGGTAAGTCCCGATACATACCGAATCATACTGAAAAAGTCTATACATACATTGGCATCGAATATCTCGAGCCCACTATCTCCTCCGAAGTCTCTTGGATAGATAATATAAGTGCAATTCCAACCTTCTTATAGGTAAAGCCTCGCAAAACAAACATAAAACATGTTGCACCAATGCAACTACTCCGATAGCCTTGAAATAAATGCCCACTATCATACTACCCATTTTTATAACATTTTAACAAAGATAATATCATACTCGTGTATCGCATCACTACAACGAGTAACCTTAATAAAGTATGAAACACTTATTAATATACTCATTCATCCTCCGCGGATAGTACTAAAGAAAAATCCCGATATACTAAGGAAAAATTCACATAATGGTAACATTTATAATGATATGCATTAAACTCGTCTCACATGCTAATCTAGCAATGAACAAAATATGGTGACTCGCTCGTGTCACATAAACACGCCGCATCCTCTAAGGATACAACTTATACTTCCATCCTGGCAATCTTCTTGACTGCACAAATGGTTTTCGGACGTAACACGTCTGCCTAAACCAAAACAAAAATTATTTTTTATCGTCGTCCTTCACTAGGCACCGTATTCTTGTCCCTTTTTATCACTTTGGAAAATAATATCGTGAGGGATCTCCCTCTGCACAAAATACCTCAACACATAATCCACTTACCACTTGTCCTACTAACCAGGTTAGGATTGTCCTTCTCTCGGACTTTAGTAGATTCGATTCCTGTAAGCCATCCTGGTTGTTCCCTTAGCTTTTTAGGCCATAAAGATCATGTTACTATCTATAATAGTACTTACTGAATTTACCATCACTTGGTAAGAATTTAACTATCTGAAGAATTTAAATGGTTTTCCTGATGTGTAGCCACATCCTTTTTGTGGTGCTATACCACCATCGTTGCATTCAGTCTCATTCTCGACTAAATCCTTCGATTCCTTTAACTTCCCCCACAAAGAAGCGTTATCATCTATATTGACAAAATATGACGTTGTCAACCTCTGAATCGTTCGTCCATCAGAATTTCCTCCTCGAGTATTATCAACTATTATTACAAGTCGGTCTCCCACTTGGAGTCGTTTCCCCCACTTGTATCTACATCTTCCGATACAAAATCCGCTAACGGTTAAGATTCATATTCACGAATGGAACCTTGACATGCCTTCTCTCGATGAGTTCAGAAACACATTTGCTTCTAATCCTGAACAGTTAAGGAAGGAACATACGATCAACACTGCACCTAAGGTTCTCCTATAGACATAACATTCCATTTCTAAAATTAGTGGTTGACTCCAACCATTATAACTTCATCCCGAAAGCCAAGAAAATTTTCTCTAAATTTTCACTTTCAGTTTGCCACACTCCGTCCTATATTTAAGCCTTTGGATACTTTACCTCCTTTGGTAAACACATACAATTTTCACGTTTCTAAAATTTCCCACTGACAGTCTCTACTCGTTTTTGAAATACGTTGGGTAAGTTTACCCTCGCACCTCATTTGACTATAACAACATTTGAAAATCATTGTTGCACCTTAGTCGCCTTTCTAGTCATGGCTTCTCGTGCCATAATGGAGGTTACCTCGACTACGATCATCATCCTCGGATATATTTCATAATCTCAACTGAGCCCTACCTCCTGATGTACGCTTAACGGTCCTCTTCTGACATCCATCATCGGTCGGCACACGCACACATCCGAACGAAATTAGAATTCACTAGTGTATACACATTATAGCAGGAGAACGAAATCTCGTCAAAGGAATCGACAATCCTAAGCATAGGGCTCTATAACAAACAAAGCAACGCTGAAAGCATAATAAGCCATACAGATCCTATGGACACTAGAACCTGATGCTCTGATACCACCTGTGACACCCCGCCTAATTAAATATCGGGCGATCACTCCTTTATTAAATTAAATCAAGGTGAACAATTGGTTCATTCTTAGCATCACTGTCGTAAAATAAATTTTTCCAATTTAACACCCTAAAATAATTAAGCTAATTGTCAAAACCATATTTAAACATTACTTTCCAAATTTTATTTAAAGAAAAATTATTTATTTATTTATTAACAACATCTCTATAAATAAGAATCACACCACAATAAACCTGGAACATAATCCAATTAATTTAAAACATTCGTTAATCGAATGTCAACATGCAAAATCTAAAGTAACACAACCACTGAATAAATTCCATAGTAACAGTACTGGAAATAACTGAAATACAAATGTCCAATAATAATGAAATAATGGAAAGGGATACCATTGCCCATCTAAATGAAAATACTAAGAGTGGGTCTGAATGAACGAAGTCGTCTAATCAAGAGACCTGCAACTCCCACTTAAGCTGCAGCGCGTTCCTTCCAAGAGATCCTAAGCAAGACGCCCCTGTGGCTGGGCACCTGTAATACATACATATATATACAAGAGAGAGAGAGAGAGAGAGAGAGAGAGAGAGAGAGAGAGAGAGAGAGAGAGAGAGAGAGAGAGAAACGGGTCAGAGCCCGAAAGTGTGTTTGATTTAAAATACGTTTAGCAAGTATTTAAATTGATACAGGCTAATGCAACAACATATTAGTGCGACACTCTCTTGAGAAATTCTCACCTCTCTTCTAATGTGCACACCTATCGCACTAACCTTCCCAACGGTTTACCTTATCATTTTACCACACTAACCTTCCCAATAATTTAGCTTATCTTAAATTACTCGTAAGATTTCAAAACCGAACAATGTCATTGTTTAAAAAAAGATACTTCCAATTAGTAGCACAACTCTCGTTTTAGCTTCATTAATTTATAAAGTTTCCCAGTGTCATATTATAATTTTAAAACAAGTATTTACAATTGGAGTCATCAACAATGTCCTACTTACCAAATCACATTAGGCAGTTCCAAATCTCATAATTTCATATATATATTAACTACTCGTACAATATATATATTTTAACAGCACCCCAAATAATAACTATGGTGCGGGCATACTCTACTATCCAAACCCCATATCACTCACATTAAGGGGAATACAAATTCGGAATCACTCTCGAATTTTATTAACACATACTCAAAAAATATTGAGGCGAAGTATAGATTCCAGGTCCCTTAGGACCGTCTGAACTATCATTGCGATAGCCTGTACCAAGGATATCTATACACAAACAAAATGAGGCGAAGCATAGATTCCAAGTCTCTAAGAGGATGGCACATGCCTGCGTCTCTTAGGACCGTCTGAACTATCATTCCGATAGCCTGTACCAAGGATATCTATCTTCTAGGGTACAAGTCAATATCCCCCATAAAGGTCTCATCGAGATAAGACTGTCCCAGCGCAGAAACCTCAGGGATAGCAAGTAGCATGGGCATGATTTTCACACATAGATAGTATATGCATACACAATCATATAACTATACTAATATTACCATATCAATAATGGGTAAATTATCAATTCCCATAATTACGTCATTCACATTTATTTCACATTATATAGGTATCACGTATAGCCATTCACATCTTACTTTAATTTGAGGAACCTTTCCACTTAATATATAACGCTTCATGGATTCTATCCTCCCAATTATAAAATTCAGTAGGTATACACATTTGTCCCAAAGTAACTCTCTTACGTGTCTCTCTCTTTAAATCATAAATTTATCGACCCTTATGTAATTCTCCCAAAATACAATCTTTGCCGTACATCAAGGGTCCAAAAATCTATTCACATGTCCTACTGGTCTTCCCAATCTCCCAAAACCTTTCAGTAAGGATGTCCAAGAATTATCTCACACTAAATTGAATTTAACTCATTTAAAAAGGTAAATAGGAGTCTGCTAGGAGGGGTCGATCGATCGAACCTTCGATCGATCGATCAAACAGGTCTGCGAAAACTGCAGAATTGCAGTTACGGGTTTCCTCTACTAACATCAACAAATTTCCATATTTTCTAATCCCAATCATCCCAGAATTGATACTACTAACCCTATATCATCATAATAGGTATTTTCAACATAAAGCATGTGGATTTCTGTCATTTAATCATGGATTAACAGCTCCAATTTCATACAAAATCTCAAGAACCCTAAAATTCTCTTAAACATGGTTCTAATAATTATTTCCAAAATTCTCTTCTTATACACATCATAATTTCATGGTTTAAATTCCTCTACATGGCAAGGGTTTCCAGAATTATTAATTAGACCAATACTACATGGATTTTCCTATCATAAATCGGGTTTTCTTCCATTAAAACTCATCTTAATTACTCCTAAACTAATATGAAAGATGCATCAACGAAATAAGTAAGATAAACACTTGCCTGGGATTTTCAGAGGTCTGGTTTGGTGCCGAATTCGGTATGGTTGCGTTCCCCGTCTCGCGATCTACGCTTTGGTGGTGGCGGCGGTGCAAACCGTTGAGTTTTGGGCCTTGAATTTGCCTTGAGAGTTCTCTCCTTCCTATCCTATGGCCGTCACTTGTGTTTAGAGTTTCTAACCCTAGAAGGTAACCTAGGTATCTGATATAACTCTTCTAATTTTCGTGGGTTTAATTACCCAAAAATGTAAAATGACCAAAATGCCCTCCCGGGGTACTAATTAGGCCTAAAAACGCCCCGAGACCCACACTACACCCCCGAGTACACTTTTCTGACTATCTTGACCCTTCCGGACGCGTTGCCGCACTCAAAATGACCATATGAACAAATTATAAAATATTCACTTTTATTTATCAATAATTAGTCCCGACGCGACACGGGCGCGTCCCGACTCAAATTTTTCAAAATTGTCATTTTATTCACTCGTGACATTCAATATAATCAATACTATATATTACTTTGCTCAATAGTAATATTCAACAAATTTTCCATAATTACTAACTCTCGTCATGTTAATAATTATAACATAATTAATTTCTGGATTTTTATTAAATAATTAACTCACATTAAATTTAATAAATCCCCAAATTAATATAGCATAAAAATACGGGGTATTACATACTTCCCCCCTAATAACGGAATTTCGTCCCGAAATTAGGAGAACAAGGCATACCTGGTAATACAATTATTGGATACCCTTGTCAGTACGCAAACTATCTACATAGTACGACGCCCAATCATTATAGCTTTTTCCTCACAACAACATTATTTTACATTCTCATTGGAGACACTTCACATTGTGCTCCCACCCGACAATATTCGCATAGGTCACGCCTATACATTAAATTTCCTTATCTCACTATCATTAGGAGGCCGCACCTCACTATATGACAAACTACTCGTATTTATTCATACACAAATATCTTAATCTGAGAAGATCATATGAACATTCGACCACTCCTGACTGCGTAAAATAGACGTGGAATTCCACCATAGATATCAGATATTTTCTCGACCGATCAAAAATTTTGATTATCTACTCTCCTCTAAACATACGGAAGGAGAATAGTCGAGGTTCTTCCATAACAAAACCTTAATAAGCACCTCGTACGCGACAAACATGTACGAGTGCTTCCACAGAGCATGCTTGAAATCATCGTACCGAGATTCCAAAATTTTCTTCACATGGCTCCATTAATCTTTAATCACCATGAGCTTATTCCCTGGCTAAGGGTGATACATCCTACTCGAAACGAAATCTTATCTCCGATGGTTCCTGAAATCGCATTTCAAAGGTGGGATTCACCAATCTCATCCTGATTCAGAAATTTATACTGCGTCGGACCATGCACTGGCGCGATCCTTCCTTTCACAGGAACTCTGGGGCATACTAGTTATTATAGTAAGCCATCCCAAAGGAATATCAACCACTTCCTTCTCGGCGACTCAATTCACATGTTCGGGATAAACCCCTGATCTTGTTTTGAGGATGGCAACCCATCCAAGAATTTTACCGACTTTACCAACCTCTTCAAATTTCTGGAATTTTCAATAAACACAAAATTCTTTGGTTGATTCTCCTCTTTCAACTAAACCTTTCCTATGGACTGTGCATGTAGAGACTACTCACTGCGTCTCGCTCAACATCGATTATTCCCTTGAAATGTCTCACATTAAGTGACACGTAATACTCCCCTTCCTTCCTTGTAGTATGCCGAAAGTTCCACCCGTGCTCTTCTTTCCACGAAGCGCACTTTTGGATCTCTTATACCATACTAACATCCTTACTCTTTGTATGCGCAAGTCGCTCTCACACTTGACTAATAATAACTCCGCTCTAGGTGTTCTTCATAATCATTTAATTTTGCTCCATTCAAGGAATACTCTTCTTTAATGGCTTCCACAGCCTTCCAATCAAGTTAGGGCGTGCTATTCTAATTGCACACTTATGTATGGATTATCTCCCCTCATGTGACGTTTAATCCACTATATCACTTACACTTCGTTATACTAGTCCCACAAATATTTATTTCACACGTCTATTACCACGTCCCTTCGACTCGGACTATTTTAACTGTAGTTAACCAAGATGTCCACATTTTTGCAACACTCTGACCGCCCTGGGAGAGTGAACGGCGTGCTACTCATCTGTAGGACTAACTAAATTCAACGGAATAGAAGGAATAGGGCATTCAAATTCCATGACAATAAAAGAGGAATAATAATTCTCAACCTTCCTCAGATAAGTACAACAATTTTCCCAAATAGGTACAACAACCAAAATAAATCACTAACGCTCTATTCATCAAAATGATTACAGGTTATCTTTTTTGTATAATATAAAGTTCTTTCCGGATAATCCATGCTAAAAATCATTCCAACTCTTTATCATCGTTCCACCCCTCAACTCGTGGGGATAACTTTCAATGCTTTCCTACCACAAAAATCCGGCTCCAATGACCTTAAAACAAAATTCGACTTCCAACTTACATACATAATTACTTGATCCCATTTCGACCAGGGTACCGAACTCATGGAATAGTGACCAAACTTCTCCCTATTTCCAACCTTACGCTAAGTTTCATGCGTGGGATGTCTCGCAAAGCGAAATACAAACAAGGAACCCTCCCGATACACTACTACCTAGCATTGTCGGTTATCAAAATCCGTTAGGTCCTCCGTCCATAGTATATACCCCTTTATTCCGTCCCTTGACAGAAAAGTTACAATTTCTCCCATAATTATGCTTAATAAAGAACGTTTCACCAATTTCACTATCGTCCCGTATTGGTTGATGGTAATATCATTCTATAAAGCTTTGATACAGATGATTGGAATTCTCGAAATTCCCCTTCCCTAATAATAGGGGTATAACTATTAAATCCTACATCTCTAAAGGATAAATATAACAATGCACTCTTCCTATCACTAAGTCCGGAGTGCCAAACATAATACTGCGTCAAATATTTTCGCTCAACGGTAAGTCCCAATACATACCGAATCATACTAACAAAGTCTATACATACATTGGCATCGAATATCTCGAGCCCACTATCTCCTCCGAAGTCTCTTGGATAGATAATATAAGTGCAAGTCCAACCTTCTTACAGGTAAAGCCTCGCCAAAACAAACATAAAACATGTTGCACCAATGCAACTACTCCGATAGCCTTGCAATAAATGCCCACTATCATACTACCCATTTTTATAACATTTTAACAAAGATAATATCATACTCGTGTATCGCATCACTACAACGAGTAACCTTAATAAGGTATGAAACACTTGTTAATATACTCATTCATCCTCCGCGGATAGTAGTAAAGATAAATCCCGATATACTAAGGAAAAATTCACATGATGGTAACATTTATAATGATATGCATTAAACTCGTCTCACATGCTAATCTAGCAATGAACAAAATATGGTGACTCGCTCGTGTCACATAAACACGCCGCATCCTCTAAGGATACAACTTATACTTCCATCCTGGCAATCGTCTTGACTGCACAAATGGTTTTAGAATGTAACACATCTGCCCAAACCAAAACAAAAATTATTTTTAATCGTCGTCCTTCACTAGGCACCGTATTCTTGTCCCTTTTTATCACTTTGGAACATATTATCGTGAGGGATCTCACTCCGCACAAAATACCTCAACACATAATCCACTTACCACTTGTCCTACTAACCAGGTTAGGATTGTCCTTCTCTCGGACTTTAGTAGATTCGATTCCTGTTAGCCATCCTGGTTGTTCCCTTAGCTTTTTAGGCCATAAAGCTCATGTTACTATCTATAATAGTACTTACTGAATTTACCATCACTTGGCAAGAATTTAACTATCTGTAGCATTTAAATGGTTTTCCTGATGTGTATCCATATCCTTTTTGTGGTGCTATACCACCATCGTTGCATTCAGTCTCATTCTCGACTAAATCCTTCGATTCCTTTAACTTCCCCCACAAAGAAGCGTTAACATCTATATTGACAAAATATGACGTTGTCAACCTCTGAATCGTTCGTCCATCAGAATTTCCTCCTCGAGTATTATCAACTATTATTACAAGTCGGTCTCCCACTTGGAGTCGTTTCCCCCACTTGTATCTACATCTTTCGATACAAAATTCGCTAACGGTTAAGATTCATATTCACGAATGGACCCCTAACATGCCTTCTCTCGAAGAGTTCAGAAACACATTTGCTTCTAATCCTGAAAAGTTAAGGAAGGAACATACGGTCAACACTGCACCTAAGGTTCTCCTATAGGCATAACATTCCATTTCTAAAATTGGTGGTTGACTCCAACCATTATAACTTCGTCCCGAAAGCCAAGAAAATTTTCTCTAAATTTTCACTTTCAGTTTGCCACACTCCGTCCTATCTTTAAGCCTTTGGATACTTTACCTCCTTTGGTAAAAACATACAATTTTCGCGTTTCTAAAATTTCCCACTGACAGTATCTACACGTTTTTGTAATACATTGGGTAAGTTTAGCCTCGCACCTCATTTGACTATAACAGCATTTGAAAATCATTGCTGAACCTTAGTCGCATTTCTAGTCATGGCTTCTCGTTCCATAATGGAGGTGACCTCGACTACGGTCATCATCCTCGGATATATTTCATAATCTCAACTGAGCCCTGCCTCCTGATGTACGCTTAACGGTCCTCTTCTGACATCCGTCATCGCTCGGCACACGCACACATCCGAACGAAATTAGAATTCACTAGTGTATACACATTATAGTAGGAGAACGAAATCTCATCAAAGGAATCGACAATCCTAAACATAGGGCTCTATAACAAACAAAGCAACGCTGAAAGCATAATAAGCCGTACAGATCCTATGGACACTATAACCTGATGCTCTGATACCACCTGTGACACCCCGCCTAATTAAATACCGGGCGATCACTCCTTTATTAAATTAAATCAAGGTGAACAATTGGTTCATTCTTAGCATCACTGTCGTAAAATAAAATTTTCCAATTTAACACCCTAAAATAATTAAGCTAACTATTAAAACCATATTTAAACATTACTTTCCAAATTTTATTTAAAGAAAAATTATTTATTTATTTATTAACACATCTCAATAAATAAGAATCACACCACAATAAACCTGGAACATAATCCAATTAATTTAAAACATTCGTCAATTGAATGTCAACATGCAAAATCTAAAGTAACACAACCACTGAATAAATCCCATAGTAACAGTACTGGAAATAACTGAAATACAAATGTCCAATAATAATGAAATAATGGAAAGGGCTACACATGCCCATCTAAATGAAAATACTAAGAGTGGGTCTGAATGAACGAAGTTGTCTAATCAAGAGACCTGCAACTCCCACTTAAGCTGCAGCACGTTCCTTCCAATAGATCCTAAGCAAGACGCCCCTGTGGCTGGGCACCTGTAATACATACATATATATACAAGAGAGAGAGGGAGAGAGAGAAACGGGGTCAGAGCCCAAAAGTGTGTTTGATTTAAAATACGTTTAGCAAGTATTTAAATTGATACAGGCCAATGCAACAACATATTAGTGCGACACTCTCTTCAGAAATTCTCACCTCTCTTCTAATGTGCACACCTATCGCACTAACCTTCCCAACGGTTTACCTTATCATTTTACCACACTAACCTTCCCAATAATTTAGCTTATCTTAAATTACTCGTAAGATTTCAAAACCGAACAATATCATTGTTTAAAAAAAGATACTTCCAATTAGTAGCACAACTCTCGTTTTAGCTTCATTAATTTATAAAGTTTCCCAGTGTCATATTATACTTTTCAAACAAGTATTTACAATTTGAGTCATCAACAATGTCCTACTTACCAAATCACATTAGGCAGTTCCAAATCTCATAATTTCATATATATATTAACTACTCGTACAATATATATATTTTAACAGCACCCCAAATAATAACTATGGTGCGGGCATACTCTACTATCCAAACCCCATATCACTCACATTAATGGGAATACAAATTCAGAATCACTCTCGAATTGTATTAACACATACTCAAACAATATTGAGGCGAAGTATAGATTCCAGGTCCCTTAGGACCGTCTGAACTATCACTGCGATAGCCTGTACCAAGGATATCTATACACAAACAAAATGAGGCGAAGCATAGATTCCAAGTCTCTAAGAGAATGGCACATGCCTGCGTCTCTTAGGACCGTCTGAACTATCATTCCGATAGCCTGTACCAAGGATATCTATCTTCTAGGGTACAAGTCAATATCCCCCATAAAGGTCCCATCGAGATAAGACCGTCCCGGCGCGGAAACCTCAGGGATAGCAAGTAGCGTGGGCATGATTTTCACATATAGATAGTATATGCATACACAATCATATAACTATACTAATTTTACCATATCAATAATGGGTAAATTCTCAATTCCCATAATTACGTCATTCGCATTTATTTCACATTATATAGTTATCACGTATAGCCATTCACATCTTACTTTAATTTGAGGAACCTTTCCACTTAATATATAACGCTTCATGGATTCTATCCTCCCAATTATAAAATTCAGTAGGTATACACATTTGTCCCAAAGTAACTCTCTTACGTTTCTCTCTCTTTAAATCATAAATTTATCGACTCTTATGTAATTCTCCCAAAATACAATCTTTGCCCGACATCAAGGGTCCAAAAATCTATTCACATGTCTTACTGATCTTCCCTATCTCCCAAAACCTTTCATTAAGGATGTCCAAGAATTATCTCACACTAAATTGAATTTAACTCATTTAAAAAGGGAAATAGGAGTCTGCCAGGAGGGGTCGATCGATCGAGGTCTGGGGCTCGATCGATCGAACCTTCGATCGATTGAAGCTCTGGGCTCGATCGATCGATCAAACAGGTCTGCGAAAACTACAGAATTGCAGTTACGGGTTTCCTCTACTAACATCAACAAATTTACATATTTTCTAATCCCAATCATCCCAGAATTGATACTACTAACCCTATATCATCAAAATAGGTATTTTCAATGTAAAGCATGTGGATTTCTGTCATTTAATCATGGATTAACAGCCCCAATTTCATACAAAATCTCAAGAACCCTAAAATTCTCTTAAACATGGTTCTAACAATTATTTCCAGAATTCTCTTCTTATACACATCATAATTTCGTGTTTTAAATTCCTCTACATGGAAAGGGTTTCCAGAATTATCAATTAGACCAATATTACATGGATTTTCCTATCATAAATCGGGTTTTCTTCCATTAAAACTCATCTCAATTATTCCTAAACTAATATGAAAGACGCATCAACGAAATAAGCAAGATAAACACTTGCCTGGAATTTTCAAAGGTCTGGTTTGGTGCCGAATTCGGTATGGTTGCGTTCCCCGTCTCGCGATCTACGCGTTGATGGTGGCGGCGGTGCAAACCGTTGAGTTTTGGGCCTTGAATTTGCCTTGAGAGTTCTCTCCTTCCTCTCCTATGGCCGTCACTTGTGTTTAGAGTTTCTAACCCTAGAAGGTAACCTAGGTATCTAATATAACTCTTCTAATTTTCGTGGGTTTAATTACCCAAAAATGTAAAATGACCAAAATGCCCTCCCGGTCTACTAGTTAGGCCTAAAAACGCCCCGAGACCCAAACTACACCCCCGGGTACACTTTTCTGACTATCTTGACCCTTCCGGACTCGTTGGTGCACTCAAAACGACCATATGAACAATTTATAAAATATTCACTTTTATTTATCAATAATTAGTCCCGACGTGACACGGGCGCGTCCCGACTCAAATTTCACAAAATTGTCATTTTATTCACTCGTGACATTCAATATAATCAATATTATATATTACTTTGCTCAATTGTAATATTCAACAAATTTCCCATAATTACTAACTCTCGTCACGTTAATAATTATAACATAATTAATTTCTGGATTTTTATTAAATAATTAACTCACATTAAATTTAATAAATCCCTAAATTAATATAGCATAAAAATACGGGGTAATACAGTAGGCAGGAGCACAAACAGGGCAGAGGACGGGTGTGTGAGGTTATGTCAGGGTAGCAGTTTGGGGAGGGTAGCGGGTAACAGCAGGTTGGTGGTAGAGGGCGTGGGAACGGGAGGGTGTTGCGAGGTCAACTTGGGAGAAGTGGGGGAAGGTGTGTGGGTGTGGGGTTGGTTGGGACCAGGTGTACAGGGGTGGGGTAGTGCATGTGAAGAGGGGTTCGTGGGCTGGAGAGTGCGAGAAGGTACGGGGTTTCATGGGAACAGGGGGTTTGTGGGAGGGTAATAGGAAGATGTGAGTTGTGTAGCAGGTAAGTGGGGAAGTGTACTAATGCAATATATTAGTGGGGAAGTCAATAAGTCTATATTTAATATATATTATGCTTGTTTTCCTAGAGGGCTAACATGATAAGTTAATCAAGTTCAAATCAGATATCTCTTAACTAATGGAGTTCTTCGGATTAAAAGCATCAAGATAACCTTCCATTGATACTCGTAACCTATAACAGTAATCAATCAAGATAATGTGTCAAAGAATTTTGAGGAGTATGTAAAAAATTGAAGGCACACTATTTAGAATTTTCTGAAACATCAAATTTAAAGTACTTGTCTTCATAGTATCCACCACAATATCTATAGGGGTATATTATCTTTATCTACCCTGGTAGATATGAGAGAATATGCGGAAAGTAAAAAAGTTTCTATGGCTTATATTCAACTTCAGCTTATAGTACAGCCTGTCTTTTCATATCATGTTCTGTTCGCGTAAGTAAATTCCAGTAGATATGTAATGGTAATTCAATAGCTGGAAGAGTATAATTTTCTGTGGGTTCGAAGATTATACTAAGGAGTGTAAAAGAGTCCAATATGTTCCATCATGAGAGGTGCCACCAACAATAGGTAATAACAGTTAATACTCCTTCCAATAACAGTAAATAGGTAATATGTTCCTACTCTAGCTAAGTGATTCTCAATTAAGAGTCTCCTTCCAATAACAGTTAATACTCCCATTGGATTTCGAGCATCTGAAGGTGTAAAATACAGCGATATACATGTCGCCATCATGAAAATCCAAAAAACTCAAATATGTTTACTTTCACATCACCTACAAACCTTGATTCACAATATCTCAATATGCGTAGATTTTTTTTCTTGCAATACTTGTTAATTAAAGACCATAGAAAAAATATTAGAAGAAACGCATTAAGGGAGGTCACACTTAAATATATGTATTACATGTATTATTCATATAACAAAACCTATATATAAAGGGGGCATTCAGAAAAAAGCCCATGTTATATTATTTATTAATTGAGAATTGGTGGCGGCTGCCTAGCAGCCTCGCTAAGATCAATGAAGATCATATATTGGAACTGTTAAGGGTTAGAGAAACCCTCGATAGTTCATGCATTTTCCATTTGGCAGCTACAACTGTAGCACCAGCGACAACATATCCATGTTAACAACATTTGATCTTCAGAGAACCACATATGAGAAGATAATTGATCTTGTGCACACATACAAACTCGAAGTATTGATCAATGGAACACAATGATTCCAAACCCCCTTCTACATAATTAATAAAGAAATGCAAGGTTGATAAAATGATAACCATATATGAAAACGATTGGTGTTTGGGGGGTTTGAATCATTATATAAAAAGAATTATGAGATTGAATATTACCATTTAGATACCATCCGAAATTTGGCAGATGAATAATAAATGTTCCGTAAATCACTCTAACATAATGATACAGATAATAATAAGATACCTCCGCGAGACCATCAAGTTTCTTTGAGATTGTGCAGCTGCCAATTTAACAAACTGACAATAACATAACTTATACAAAAAGTAGTATATTAGAAAAAAACTAGCTAAGAAACCATAAATTGACAATAACATAACTTATAAGTAGCTCTCTTTCATTATACAAAATAGACATACCAGTCACCAGAGTTGCCATAATTCTGTTGTCTTAGATGTATAAATCTTTAGTTAAAGAAGTTTTCCATCGGAGATGAGGTTCTTCGTAGAGTTTTGTTGGATTTTTATTGTTAGTTGTTGTGTTGTCGATTGGAGTTTTGTTGGAGTTCTTTTCTCATAGAGTTCTGTTATCTATTGTTCAAAAAATGTCAAATTTAAGTAACTGAAATTCTTGATTTCATATTCTAAACTTATGTGAATTACTTCAACTTGACCTAATAAGACGTATGACACAAATAATGTTTTAAGAAACACGATGTAGGCTTCACATCACACAACATTTGCTTTTCCATGTTATATGACTCGATATTTCTAAAAAGAACGAATTTCAAATTGTACCAAAAATAGATGGTTACTTTAAAAAAATATGAAACAACATAAGTAAAGCATCGACAAAAATTATAAAATACCAACAGGAATCCCAAACTCACAGGGTGGTGTGACACTTCTCAAATCTTTGGAAGTGAAACATTTCTTCTCAAATATCTCAATGATCTTACCAACCAAGCCTGTCTGGAAACCATCAAACTTGATCATAATGAAGGTTAAACCGCACAGATAAAAATTAAACCATGTGAAACTCACATAAGAGGAGAGGGCGGCGCCATGGCGAGAATGGCGGTGAGGAACTCACCCAATGTGTTTTATAAATATTAAATCAATATGTACCTTGCATCATCCTCATTTTTGGACAAAATATACTCTTCAAAATACACTCTAAAGATTAAATCAATATGTACCATGTTTCGTAAACTAAAAAGGAAAAAAAGAAAACTAATCTAGCTTCTACGATGTCAAAAACCATGATCGATCCAAAACCCGATGAGCTAATGCATAACATATAAAGATTAAAACAGAAAAACGCAGCTAATGAAGCTGAGTTAACCAAACAGAAATAGATCTACCATGGGACCGTTCATGTGTAATCCTCAATCGTATTCTTATTCTCGGTAGAAATCTTGGAGGCAATCTTCTTGTCCTTTACGGTGTTCCTCATGTTGTAAGATTTGTTCTCCAAAGCATGTATTCAACACTAACCTCCATCTATTTCGAAAAAGTTAATGTCACATGTCTTCAACACTAAATAACTCTAAACCTCTGCTTCAGTATCTAATCGTGTGACTTTGCCACACTATTTGCATTCAGCTATAGATTAAATGTATTAATTTTGTGTAATACCCCGTAATTTTAAATGACTTTTAAAATGGGTTATATTTCAAATTAATGGATTAATTGGATTTTATTATTAATTAATTCATTCGGGTTTTATCCGGACGGTGGATATTAAAATGGATGATTCTGAATAATACTTAAAGATATTTAGGTAATATATGAATGTGATGTCATTGATATGACTGTATGATATAAATTCGGTAATTTATATTTTTAGTCAGACGCGGTATGGGACGTGTCTGGACTAGTTTATTAAATTAAAAAGGAAATTTATTTTATATTGATCTAATAGTCATTTCGACTGTGTCGTTGCGTCCGGAAGGTTCGAAATAGTCAGAAACGTCTATTTGGATGTTAATTTTGAGTCTCGGGTCATTTGGAAATGAATAGACAACCCGAAGGGGCATTTTGGTCCTGTTTCTAGGGGATGAATAGTGATTTAGGATTTTGGCCTATTATAAGTATTGGTAGATTAAGTGTATGTGGGTTATTCATCTCCTCTACACAAAATAGAGAATTCATCTTCCTAGAGAGAGTGAAAGAGTGCTTGGGAAGGGAAAAGCCTACTTGGGAAGGAGAAGAACAAGAACCAAGGTTCACCACCACCAACCACCACCGGAGTTTGATCGGAGAAGGGACAACCAACTGAGATATACTACACCAAAGGATCAGACCTTCAGTAAAGGCAAGTGTTTGATAATGGCAATTTAAGTTCGTATATTGTCCATGTTAGAATAGTATGAAAAGAGAAGATTATTCATGTTTGGAAGAAATAATTGAGTGATTAAATGGATTTCTGGAAACTGAAATGATTTAGGAATTAAACTCATGTTTTAGGTTGATAATAATCCACAAAATAGTCATGAATCTGTTGAAGAAATTATGAAAACCATTGATGTGTTCTTGAAGATGATATGTTGATAAATTTCTGGAAATAAGGAGATAAACATGCTTTTTAATCCAATCTCTTGATGATTCTAGGATGTTTAGAGTATTGGAAATCATTCATATATGTTGATATATCATGTAGAAAAGATTATAAGTCATTTGGGATGTTTAGACGAAGGTTTAAATGATCATAAGTTGCTAAACCCGTAGTTACAGAAAATGCAGAAAACCAGGCTGCGACCTGAGGGATCAATCGATCGACCCCTGCCTTCGATCGATCGACCTCCCCAGAATACGTAAAGTTGTTTATTTTTAAATGTTGATTCTTATACCAAACCTTTTGTGGATCTTTGGTGATTATTATTTGGATATTATGGGACTTAGAAAATATCAGTAAACCCTTGATAAGATTTGAATTAATTTGATTTGGATTCAAGTGATTAAAATGTTGAAAATTATATCGAATGGAATTTCGGTTGCTAGATTCATTTGGTAAATTCTAAATGGAGATGTATGAGGATTAAAGATAGGACCAGTAGGCGTGATTGAATATAACACCTGGGTATCCTTAAGTTTACAAGAGGGTTTAATCCTAAGTGAAAGAATATGTGTTTATAAGAGATTTGAAACTATCGGTTTTAACCTTAATTAAAAGGAAAACTAAACTCGTAGTAGTTCGGGAGAAATAATGTTATGGACCAGTAGGATATTAGTGACTTCTTACTGAATATAAGATGAAGGAAATACTATTTGAATCTTGTGAGATGGGAGTTTAGAACACATTTGGTTGAAAGAGGGTATGAGGTTATCCCGATCGCATAGTTGAAGTTGTCGGACCTCCTCGATCGACAAAGTTAAGTAGTAGTGTATTGGATGGGTTCCTTGTTTGGATTTCGCTTTGCGAGACGCTCCGCGCATGAACCTTAACGACGTCGTGAGTGGAGAGATGTTATAGGATGCGGGGATAATTAAATTATGAAGTAAAGATATGATATTTTAATACGTGGAATTTAAAAGGGATATAATGCTACGTATGGGAAATATCTTAGGGTAGTGATAATTACCTAATTGATATTATATTATAGGTATGATAATACCTATTGGATTGATTGATGATTTATGTGTATGACGTACCTAGCTTACTTGCTATCGGTGGGAGGTTTGCGCGTGAGGGAAGTCATATCCTGATGAATCCATGGGATCTTTGATTTGTCGCTCGAGAACATAGGTCTATGAAAGACTTATCGGGGAGTTGATAAGTCCGCTGACTGTGGGTACGTAGGTATGTGCGTGACCCATGGATACGAGAACTATGTTCGCCTCCAATTTGTTTGTTGTTGTTTGTGGTTCGTGGAATCTTACCGAACCTTTTAATCCCCTATTCGGCGACCTGCGATGATGGGACATGATAGCAGAGTAATGCATTGCACCGCAGATGTGACTCGGGGTGCCGTATTATATATGAATATATATAAAATGGATTAAATGATTGAATGGATATATTGTCGTTAAATTTATCTACGGTGATAATTGTAGATAACGGTGAATAGAGAAAGATAATGGAATTAAGTTAATGAATGTTTATGCTTATAGAATTGAAAAGCTTAACTCATGTTAATGAGAAACGATTCATATTAATGAGTAATGATTCATGTTAATGAGAAACTAATCATATAAAGGAGAAATGTAAATGAACAATAATGTGACGTATGGTATGGGACATACGGGGATTATGATATGGGAATGGAATTATAATATGAAGACTAGAAAAGAGGAACCATTAACTAGGAGGTTAATAGGAAACGTTAAGTGTGCACTCTAGTTGAGAGGTGAGAATAGCAAGTGAGAGTTGGATCTAACATGTACATAATAAATGCTTTATTGCACTTGTTAAATACTTGCTGTTTTAAAAATCATCTACACATTCGGTCTCTGACCCGTTTCCTTGCATATTTTCTCTTCTATTGTATCTTCTATATCAGGTGTCCAGCAACAGGGACGCCAACCATAGTTGATTGTGACGAGCTATGGAGTTTTTCTTAGACGCCTATCATCTTTTTGATTCACAGTATTCTTAGTTAGGGCATGTCGCTCAAAGGATTTCAGTTATCTTTTCTATCGAGGTCAAATACTATTGTATTCGGGTCTTTTTAATACAATTGTTATTGATGGGATTACTGTAATGGATTATTATTATTTGGGAGTGTTTATTCCAATAGCATTTAAATTCTTTTGTGTTATTTATTAGGTTATCAGTGTTGTAGAATAAAATGTGTAGTTTTATTCTTAAACTAAAAAAATGGTTTTGTTGAAACTTAAATTTGGAAAGTTTTTAACACCAGCTTAATTGGGTATTGGGTGAGTTGTAAATGTTTTCGGCAGTGATGCTAAGAATGAGCCAACTGTATATTCTGTTTTTATTTGGTATGGGACTGGCCACCCGGTATTTAATTAGGCGGGGTGTTACAGGTGGTATCAGAGCATCAGTTTCTAGTATGCTTTAGGATCTGTACGGCTTATTGTGTCTTCAGCTTAGCGTTCTTTGATGTAGAGCCCTATGAGTAGGATTATTGCTTTTCTATTTACGCCTACAAAGGTATGATGACTGCGGCCAAAGTTGCTGCAATTGTCGCTCAGGCAGTCAATGCAGCTTTAGCTGCTGTTCAGCAGGCTCCCGCACCGGCACCGATTGTGCCACCCGCGCAAGGGCAAGTGTTTCCTACTGCATGGGAACGAGCGAGGGATGCCTTTCAGAAAGCGCACCCACCTGAGTTTCAGGGAGGATCAGATGTTGTGACTGCTAGCCAATGGAAGAAAGATATCCAATGGCACTTGAGAATGATTGAATGCACTGAGGTTCAACGTCAAATACTAGCCACATTCAAGCTAGTAGGGGCAGCTTTGCAATGGTGGGAAGCTACTTGATTTAAAACAGGGAGAGAAAACTGTGGCGGAATATGAGGAAGAGTTTACGCAATTAACTAATTTGGTACCAACTGAAGTACCTACTGAGGAGAGGAGAGTCCTAATGTTCACTGATGGGTTGAACTATAAAATTTGCCAACATTTATTGGGGAATCTTTCACTACGTACGTATGGCAGATGAGGGCCATTGGACAGATAGCGGAGATCGTACTTAGGAGGTTATGAAGTATGTTCGAGTATGATGACCGTAGTCGAGGTCACCCCTATTATGGAAAAATTGAGGAGAGTCATCAGTAGAAGTTCTTGAAATGCGTGAATTGTGTATGTTCCCTAGCGAAGGCAATATATTGAAAGGCTTGGGTATATAGTGGTGTATGGTTAACTAGAACTGAAAATTTGGGGTAAAATTTTCCTTGACTCATCGGAGCAAAGTTATAATATTGGGATTCAACAACCATCACCCGCAAATGAGGGTATGTTTCCTATCTAAGGAAGTATGAGGTGTATTGATTTTTGTAGTGATTGATATTGTGTGGGAAAAAGGGTTGTTAAACTTAGCCTATGGCATCGTTATTTACGTAGACTCACTAAGGGGTGTGGGACACCTATATATTACTTTTTATCACGTGGGTTTGATTTTTATGGGATTACTTACCTTGGGCATGTCCGAGCGTGATGTGATTATCGGCATGAATTGACTTGAGGTATATGAGAGCATATGTCTGCATCTTTTCTTCTATAAGAGAGTAGATGCATAGACTCTATTTGAAATCGAAAAACCAAATTTTTGTTTTAAATAGATAAACCTGATATTTTTTTTTATAAACCAAAATTTTATATTATTGACTAAGGACCTTAGGAGTTTCGATGACCGACTACTTTAGGAAGTAGTGTATCGGGGTGGTTCCTTGTTTGGATTTCGCTTGCGAGACACCCCACGCATGAAACTAATAATCGTTGGGAGTCAAAATAAGTTAGGTCTTTGGGAAACGAGTTTATAACCTTTGCGAAACTTTTAATATTGAAAGCGGTACGAGAGGGTGTATGGGAGCCCTGGATGATTGGATTGTAGTATTTTTCATAATTGTGAGAAAGGTAAGTAATTGTGACTTCAGGATTTATTTGTTCACTACGAGAGGATCATTTTTCTCAAATTTTTTCACGAGGACGGTATAGGGAAGATTAGGTAAAGGCTAAATTTGATTCAGTTGAAACTATATGGTGAGGCTTGGCGTATAACATCGATACGGATTTTGTTAATGTGATGTATGGGCGGTACATCTTGGATTTCTTGCGATGTGAGATTTATACTCGGAGTTGACCTTACCGGTATGACTTATATTCCAGAATTTCGGGACGAAATTCTGATATAAGGGGGGAAGTATGTAATACCCCGTAATTTTAAATGACTTTTAAAATGGGTTATATTTCAAATTAATGGATTAATTGGATTTTATTATTAATTAATTCATTCGGGTTTTATCCGTACGGAGGATATTAAAATGGATGATTCTGAATATTACTTAAAGATATTTAGGTAATATATGAATGTGATGTCATTGATATGACTGTATGATATAAATTCGGTAATTTATATTTTTAGTCAGACGCGATATGGGACGTGTCGGGACTAGTTTATTAAATTAAAAAGGAAATTTATTTTCTATGGATCTAATAGTCATTTCGACTGCGTCGTTGCGTCCGGAAGGTTCGAAATAGTCAGAAAAGTCTATTTGGATGTTAATTTTGAGTCTCGGGTCATTTGGAAATGAATAGACAACCCGAAAGGGCATTTTGGTCATTTTTCTAGGGGGTGAATAGTGATTTCGGATTTTGGCCTATTATAAGTATTGGTAGATTAAGTGTATGTGGGTTATTCATCTCCTCTACACAAAATAGAGAAGTCATCTTCCTAGAGAGAGTGAAAGAGTGCTTGGGAAGGAAAAAGCCTACTTGGGAAGGAGAAGAACAAGAACCAAGGTTCACCACCACCAACCACCACCGGAGTTTGACCGGAGAAGGGACAACGAATTGAGATATACTACACCAAAGGATCAGACCTTCAGTAAAGGCAAGTGTTTGATAATGGCAATTTAAGTTCGTATATTGTCCATGTTAGAATAGTATGAGAAGAGAAGATTATTCATGTTTGGAAGAAATAATGGAGTGATTAAATGGATTTCTGGAAACTGAAATGATATAGGAATTAAACTCATATTTTAGGTTGATAATAATCCACAAAATAGTCATGAATCTGTTGAAGAAATTATGAAAACCATTGATGTGTTCTTGAAGATGATATGTTGATAAATGTCTGGAAATAAGGAGATAAACACGCTTTTTAATCCAATCCCTTGATGATTCTAGGATGTTTAGAGTATTGGAAATTGTTCATATATGTTGATATATCATGTAGTAAAGATTATAAGTCATTTAGGATGTTTAAATGAAGGTTTAAATGATCATAAGTTGCTAAACCCGTGGTTGCATAAAATGCAGAAAACCATGCTGTGACGTGAGGGATCGATCGATCGACCCCTGCCTTTGATCGATCGACCTCCCCAGAATATGTAAAGTTGTTTCTTTTTAAATGTTGATTCTTATTCCAAACCTTTTGTGGATCTTTGGTGATTATTATTTGGATATTATGGGACTTAGAAAATATCAGTAAACCCTTGATAAGATTTGAATTAATTTGATTTGGATTCAAGTGATTAAAATGTTGAAAATTATATCGAATGGAATTTCGGTTGCTAGATTCATTTGGTAAATTCTAAATGGAGATGTATGAGGATTAAAGATAGGACCAGTAGGGGTGATTGAATATAACACCTGGGTATCCTTAAGTTTACAAGAGGGTTTAATCCTAAGTGAAAGAATATGTGTTTATAACAGATTTGAAACTATCGGTTTTAACCTTAATTAAAAGGAGAACTAAACTCGTAGTAGTTCGGGAGAAATAATGTTATGGACCAGTAGGATATTAGTGACTTCTTACTGAATATAAGATGCGGGAAATCCTATTTGAATCTTGTGATATGGGAGTTTAGAACACATTTGGTTGAAAGAGGGTATGAGGTTATCCCGATCGCATAGTTGAAGTTGTCGGACCTCCTCGATCGACAAAGTTAAGTAGTAGTGTATTGGAGGGGTTCCTTGTTTGGATTTCGCTCTGCGAGACGCTCCGCGCATGAACCTTAACGACGTCGGGAGTGGAGAGATGTTATAGGATGCGAAGATAATTAAATTATGATGTAAAGATATGATATTTTAATACGTGGAATTTAAAAGGGATATAATGCTACGTATGGGAAATATCTTAGGGTAGTGATAATTACCTTATTGATATTATATTATAGGTATGATAATACCTATTGGATTGATTGATGATTTATGTGTATGACATACCTAGCTTACTTGCTATCGGTGGGAGGTTTGCGCGTGAGGGCAGTCATATCCTGATGAATCCATGGGATCTTTGATTTGTCGCTCGAGAACATAGGTCTATGAAAGATTTATCGGGGAGTTGATAAGTCCGCTGACTGTGGGTACGTAGGTATGTGCGTGACCCATGGATACGAGAACTATGTTCGCCTCCAATTTGTTTGTTGTTGTTTGTGGTTCGTGGAATCTTACCGAACCTTTTAATCCCCTATTCGGCGACCTGCGATGATGGGACATGATAGCAGAGTAATGCATTGCACCGCAGATGTGACTCGGGGTGCCGTATTATATATGAATATATATAAAATGGATTAAATGATTGAATGGATATATTGTCGTTAAATTTATCTACGGTGATAATTGTAGATAACGGTGAATAGAGAAAGATAATGGAATTAAGTTAATGAATGTTTATGCTTATAGAATTGAAAAGCTTAACTCATGTTAATGAGAAACGATTCATATTAATGAGTAATGATTCATGTTAATGAGAAACTAATCATATAAAGGAGAAATGTAAATGAACAATAATGTGACGTATGGTATGGGACATACGGGGATTATGATATGGGAATGGAATTATAATATGGAGACTAGAAAAGAGGAACCATTAACTAGGAGGTTAATAGGAAACGTTAAGTGTGCACTCTAGTTGAGAGGTGAGAATAGCAAGTGAGAGTTGGATCTAACATGTACATAATAAATGCTTTATTGCACTTGTTAAATACTTGTTGTTTTAAAAATCATCTACACATTCGGGCTTTGACCCGTTTTCTTGCATATTTTCTCTTATATTTTATCTTCTATATCAGGTGTCCAGCAACAGGGACGCCAACCATAGTTGATTGTGACGAGCTATGGAGTTTTTCTTAGACGCCTATCATCTTTTTGATTCACAGTATTCTTAGTTAGGGCATGTCGCCCAAAGGATTTCAGTTATCTTTTCTATCGAGGTCAAATACTATTGTATTCGGGTCTTTTCAATACAGTTGTTATTGATGGGATTACTGTAATGGATTAATATTATTTGGGAATGTTTATTCCAATAGAATTTAAATTCGTTTGTGTTATTTATTGGGTTATCAGTGTTGTAGAATAAAATGTGTAGTGTTATTATTAAACTCAAAAAAATGATTTTGTTCAAATTTAAATTTGGAAAGTTTTTAAAACCAGCTTAATTGGGTATTGGGTGAGTTGTAAATGTTTTCGACAGTGATGCTAAGAATGAGCCAACTGTATATTTTGTTTTAATTTGGTATGGGACTGGCCACCCGGTATTTAATTAGGCGGGGTGTTACATTTTGTCCAATATTGAATAATATTAACTCTGTGTAGCTTTGGGTATAACCGAACATTCAATCGGCACTAACATCAAAAGACTACAATGAACACAAAGTCAGGGGAAAAGTGGAAAATAACACACACAAATTTTAATTAATGTACTTGCACAGTCAAAAGAGATACATGTTCTCATAGCATGTATGACTCTCCTTTATAGAAATTCATCAAACAGTTAGTATGTAGCATGGAAAATTCATGAGAATATATTAATAAATTAATCTAAAAGATCCAAATAACTTAAAGAATATAAATGACATGACAAAAGTAAAATGTTTAAATGTTTGAAGTTAAACCGTTAAAAGGTGTATATAGAAGTAGGTATTTATGTTACATGTCAGAATCACGTATTTAGAACCAACTTCAAGTTTTAGCTATACTATATAGTCAGTACTAAACATCAAATCAGCCAGTATATCACCATCCACACAACTAAATCCATTTAAAACACTTTAAATCACAAAACCCCAACAACTAAGACCCAGAAATCGATTAGGGGGGGAAAAAACTAAGTCAGTGAGAAAGAAAACCAAATACCTTGACCATGGGACAACGTAACGATGATTGTCAGAATAAAGATTAAATCTGCTAAAGTGCTCAGATTTGCAAAATGTAAATCAAATATCATTTTTTCCCAAATACATTCGAAACCTCGATTTATTCACATTCATCATCCTATTTCGATCAAATGTTCTATTGTGAATAGGAGCAACTAAGATCCCATGTATGGAAATTGAGAATTATGCCAGTGTCATTCATTTAAATCACCAAATAAGATGCCCTGTCATAATATGAAAATTGTGAATTATCCAAAAACAAATTGTGTAAACACCCAATACAACAAGGTTATCCCAAAATCTAAAAAACTTATGTAAATTGAGAATTATGCTTGGAATGGGGAATACTTGAATTGTTATTCGGATAGAGTACGTTATCCCAAATTAAAAGTCCAACCATGTGGGAAAATGAAGATCAAAGACAAATGAGTACAGCAAATTTTCACCTTAGCAATGTCTCCCAATTGAGATGAACACGGATAAAAATATTCCTGAAATCTGTTGATGACCAAGATTTGTGGCACCTACTTTAGTACTGTAACCCGACGCTAACAATTTATTCCCGGCTGAGGCTTTAGATATCTACATCAAAATATATAAGAAATAAAAAAAGATATGAGGATAAAAGAATATTGAGAGAGATTAAATAAGTAGAGAAACGAACATAGAATATTACATACTTATGCAATTAGTATAATATTGATTTACTTTTTTTAATATAAGAACATGCCTAGTAGTGATTTCAAATACATTAAAAGTGCTGAAAAATATAACATTAATTAGGACAAAAATATGCATGACAAAATAAATTAAAAGCCACACTTATAGTTCGGTCCAATTCATGATATCCATTAACATTTTTAATTCACTTTACCCCCTGTCATGTGCTTAAAACCAAAGAAAATATAAAGTGTAGTAAATAATCTACACAACTCAAATTCAACTCGGACATCTCAACATATATCATTGATGAGTTAGTTAGCGAAAAGAACAGTTGTGAACTGAGAGATATTTCAAGATTGATTATTTATTTTTTCGCAATAATGATGGCAACCCAAACGCATCTAAATCATCATATACAGAGTATATTCTACAATCCTTCATAAAACGAAATAGAATATACCTGATTCGGCCCAACGAAACAAAGATATCCGAGTTTACCTCCAAGATTTGAATCTAAAGTTTTATAAACTGAAACACAATCAAATAACCAAATGAGCCATCAAAAATCTAAAAGCATCTGAAACACAATAAAAAATGAGCCATCAAATAACCATCTATAATTAAATGTCAAATTTTCCATTATGAAAGCCACATTATCAAACCCTAACCCACATAAAATATCTTTAACCCTAAACCATGTCAAACTTGAAAATCTAAAATCCAGAAAATAAAACCTAATTGAAAACAAATCGAAAACTCAAAATACCTCATAGATAATGGAGCGTACCTTAAACCAAAAACTCAAATGAAATCGCACCATAAGATCTGCAAATAAATCGCACCAAGATATGTGTGTCTAAGAGAGAGGGAGATTACCTCTAGAGGTGCTTGGAGAGGAGGAAGGGGAGACGTGGAGGGTAAAAGGGGGCAGCAGATGAAGGGCAGAGGAGGTGGATTTGGGAGAGGAAGAAAATGAGGAGAGGGTAAGGTTTGGGGGGGAGGGAAAAATGAGGAGAAGGGGGGTAAGGCTGGTTCAAGAGTTGATATCTCGCATTTGCAATGTCACAATGCACAAATTGTGACATGGCACAATCTGAGACCCTTAGATCGTTTCAAAAAATTCGATCTCAACCGTTGATATTTTGAAACGGTAAAATACGCTCCTCTCATATTTTATATATATATATATATATATATATATATGCACACTAAGTTTGTACATTATTTTTTTAAAATAGCCAAAAAAATATTTTTGCGTTGAGTTTTTTATGTGATATTTAAACATTCCAAGGGACCCATATAAAAATAATCAACTCAAAAAAACTTTGTTTGCTATTTTTCAAAAATCAGTCAAACTTTCGCTGTTTTTAAGTACTTTAAAAGCTGCGAAAGTTTGACTGATTTTTTAAAAATAACAGAAAAAAAAAATTTAGCTGATTTTTTTATATGGATCTGTTGAAATGTTTAAATATCACATAAAAAAATCAACTCAAAAATATATTTTTTAATATTTAAAAAAAAATGGTGCGCGACAGCACATGTGCAAACATAATTGCACAGGAGCCTGCCTCAATATATATATATATATATATATATATATATACATAGAGAGAGAGAGAGAGAGAGAGAGAGAGAGAGAGAGAGAGAGAGAGAGAGCTGTACGAAATCCTTCCTCAAATCTGAAGGCACGAAAGATAGTTTCATCGGTCCACTTTTTATACATACATTTCCTTCCTTTTACTTTTTCACTGTATGAAACAGAGACTAAATTTTACACTCAGTTCACAAGATAGTAGACCTGGCAAAATGAGGCACGACACGATAACACGAAACGAACCGACACGAAGTTATAAGTTAATGGGTTGACCCTTAATGGGTTCGGGTCATATCGGTGCCAACCCGATAAGACACGATAGTTAACGGGTCGGGTTAGGGTTGACCCCCTTCACCCGTTAATACCCGATAAAACCCGTTATGACCCATTAATTTAAGTAAATGAGATTTTTTTTGGAACTTATAGATAATTTATGTAGCATAATGTTAATTTAATCATAATGAGTTTTACTAAATAAGAGATTTAGTAATGTCAATGAATTAATGGGTCTATTTGGATTCAAAAATGAGATAATATGTCACTTGAATACAATTAAAAATAATAATTATCTTAATGGGTATTAACGAGTGAACACGACACGAAACGATAACATAACGGGTCGGGTTTGGGTATGATTTTTTCACACGATAAAAAAGTCACCCGTTTAGACACGAACCCAATAAGACCCGAACACGATAAAAAACGACACGAACACGGCTCGACACGACCCATTGACAGGTCTACAAGATAGGCCTGTAAGTGCAGTACGATGATAAACAAACTTGCCAGTATTTAACCAACTTTGGAGAAGCCGGTTTACAAAACTCAAACTCACACAATTGCTACAAGTGAAACAAGACCTGCTATGATAAATTTAAAAATATTTAACCAGTATTCCATCTCTCCGTGTGTGATCATTACATGGTTTATATCTGGAACAATTATTAATTTAACAAGTTCTCAATATGATAAATTTATCATAAAAGAAAATATGCATTGCAGTTATCTTCTCAAGTACCTGCTAGGCTGGTTCTACAAGATGAATGAACCAAATAATTTATTCGTTCCCTATAAAAGAATAGTCGGCTTCACTGCATTTCTGATTAAATAGATGAAGGTAATAAGAGGAATAATAAAATAACTAGGTTCAAATGTGATACATTAACATCAAAAATCATATTACTACCACTTTTTACCCATCAAGCAAGCAAGCAGAAAACATTACATATATTGCTTCATCTTAAGTCCATCGGCGTCATCAACATCTTTTACAGGAAAGGAAACAATGCTAACCTCAAATTAAAAGGTACAACTGTTTGCTAAAAGGAATCTGCCTCCCAACATATTAACTCGAATCTCGAAAATAATAAAAGAAAAAAATGATCATAAAAGATGCACCATTTAGTACTTGCATCACCAAAGTAGATGGAATAAGGAGTCCACTAGAATCCTCGTCCCAGGTGGTCAAAATCTAACCACCAATGAGTTTTTCTGATGAATTGAAAATATTCAATTTTCATGGAATTTGTGTTCCAAAACACACCCAACATATATATATATACCGATTTTTTTTAGGTGTGAAAATTTGACCATTTTTTTAAATTAGTAAAAAAAAAATTATTTTGAATTGATTTTTTTTTATATAGTCCCTTGAAATGTTTAAATACAATATAAAAAAAATCAAACTCAAAAATACTTTTTTTAATATTTAAAAA
Organism: Sambucus nigra; assembly: GCA_949130495.1. NCBI lineage: Eukaryota > Viridiplantae > Streptophyta > Magnoliopsida > Dipsacales > Adoxaceae > Sambucus > Sambucus nigra. The sequence continues at coordinate 274,540,830 of OX422215.1, read as the reverse complement.
GAATAGAGTTACACCAGCATACGTATGAGAGCCGCTCTATGTATATATATATATATGTGTGTGTGTGTGTATGTAACGGAATAGAGGAAAAACAATATGGTGCAAAGGTCAAACATCTTCATAGAAAAATGGTATCATGTTCATAAATGCTAAGCTCTACATGTTTAAACTAGTAACTCTCCATCTAGTCAATTCATGAAATACATTTGACAGAGAACAATCAATCCTGTTTAGCTGACCTACACAAAAAAAAGGGTCTGTTAAAATAAAATCAGGTGATGGTGTCTGTAACTCATATACTTGGATACTCTCATGAAACAAGGAATTTTGCCGATCCCCATGGATTTCAAATATGCAGATTTATAATGCGTCGATGGTGAGGTATGAACAGTATCAAAAACGAGAGACTCCATGACAATTATAGCATTTATACACATTTAAGGATGCTGGGCACTGATCATGAAGCCTGTTTCTAAGATAAATTTGTTTATAAGAGTGGCTTTTAATATGTAACTATATATCCAGGCAGTATATGATCAAATTTAGGAATGACATTGTCTTATCTAGTATCAATTGCGCTTGAATAACCCTGTCTCCCTTGAAAAGGAACTTCCTGCTAAACACAAACTTTCATGATATATGTCTCGGTGGCTATGATATAGAAGAATCTTAGAACTGCATCACAAGAATTTTCCTCATCAATCTTGGCTGACAGTGTGAGCTTCATACCATAAGCGAACCTTAAGTTTTGCGTTGCGTTAAGGAGTGTTCCAAACATGTTTGGGACTAATTAGGCATACTTTTATTTTTAGTTGGGTACTTTAGTCATTTTAGCTAATTATTTGATTAGCAAGTAATTCCTCTCATATAAATACCTATTGAGATCTCATTTGTATTCATTCTCCACTTCTTGAAATATAAGAGCTCTTTTGTTTCTTTCTCTAGAAATCATATTATCTTGATTTTTAGGTCATTGACGTGTAGTTCACGTCAAATTGGTATCAGAGCGGGTGTCACTCCAAATATTGGTGTTAGTGTGTATCAGTGTGTGTAGAATATCAAATCGTGTTGTACATTCTCAATGGCTCCGAAAAAGGCGATGCGAATTCAAGATGAGATTAACGAAGAGTTAAGACAACCATCAACAATTCAAAGAAGAATTAAAGCAGAGCAATCGTGAGATAAAACAAAATATGGATGCCATTTTTTAAATTTTGCCCAAATTACAAAATCCTAGTTCGTCCAACATTGGTCCTGAAATGATCACAAGGAAAATTTCAACCCAAGAATCCCTGGAACCCAATCTCCACAGGCCCGAAAAACAACCAGAAGCTACTGAACATCTTCCTGAACAATTTCCGGTGTAGGAACTCTCAATTCTTGGGCCGAATCCCGCCGACAAAGGTCGGATAATACCACTACTGTGTCGGACCACCATTTCGGTGGCCGACGCCACTCCACCTGCTTCCAATTCATTCGACTCTAACTGATGACCTTCAAACTCTTATTCTGGGCCATTAACAGACCAAAGAAACCCTAATTTTCCCCTATGTTGTCCAGACGATATCTCAAACGCCCAGAACATTGCTGTCCGGGGTGAACTACCAGTCCAAAAGGCCCCTCGAGGTCATTCCGACCCCGAAAACCCACTAACCCTACTACCGAGCAGCTGCCTCTCTTTTTTGGCCAATAAAAAAGCCTAACCCAACCCCATTTTTGCCAAGAACCAAATCCTACTCAAACAATAACCCTACCCGAATTGCCCAAAGCCCCAAACACAATTCCCCTCAACCAACCACCTAATCTCAATTCTATTCGACCACTCGAACCACCTGACCCCTATATTTTTTATATTTTTGAATATCAAAACGTTAATCCACGTTTGCATCCTCACGCACCACCATACATACCACCTCCCCCATCTTCCCATCATGCCCATTAACATCATAACCTCTCTCTACTTTACATCGATTCTTCTTCCTCCTCTGTGTAATACCCCGTACTTTTGACTATATTTATTTTCGGGATTAATTAATTAAATGCGTATTAATTGGAAATTAATCCGGGTTATAAATACTAACGAGATGCGAGTTGGTATTTGATTATGTGCATACATGTTTTGATATATGTATTTAGTATTATAAAATTTGTCGTGAGATTGATACACGGCATTTTAGAAATTTTGTTGAGACGCGTGGAACCGTCGCGTCACGGTGTAATATTTTGATAATAAAAGTGAATTTAAAATCTATAAACCGTATGGTCGTTTTGAGTGCGCCAACGCGTCCGGAAGGGTCGAGATAGTCAGAAAACACTATCCGGGGGTGTAGTTTGGGTTCCGGGGTATTTTTAGGCCATACCGGCAACTTAAAGGGTATTTTGGTAATTTTACATTTTGAGGAATTAAAAGTGACGAAAATTAGAGATGTAAATATGATGTGGATTAAACCCACTAAGCCCATTAGCCAAACCATATTAACCTAGAAGGCTACGTAGGTTATTAGAAGAGTTTTCTAAATTTCCCAAATCAAAACCCTAGCCACCTTAAGCCACCATTGGAGAGGAAGCTTGGAGAGAGGAGATTCTGCAGAAAAGTTCTACCAAACCTACACCAAACTCAGAGACAATCAAGGCAAGTGACTTTATTCCATTTAATTTCAGAGAATGTCTCTTCCATGTTAGAAATTGAGGAATTTTAATTGTTCTTGACAGATGAATGAAAACCCATGTAGTTTGGAGTTTAGAACTTGAAAATTTTGAAGAGAATTGCATGTAGAATGATAGGTAGATGATTTCTCTCATGTTAATTGTGATTAGAAGAAATTAAAACGGATTAAATTCTGGGATTTGATGATGATATAAATCTAGGGTTCATGTTCTTGATAAAATAGGGGAATAGTATAAAATCTTGTGATTTAATGATGTTTAGGATGCATTAATGTATTAAACGATGTTAGTATATGACCTTAGCATGTTGTAGTATGATTAGAGGACTTAAAACTCTGTTAGAACGAACTTTGGAGAAGGATTGAGGTGTTAAAAATGGTGAGAAACGTAACTTAGAAAATCTGGGAAGAAACTGGCAGCTCGTTAGAAGCCCCTACCCAGGTCGTTCGAACGAACTCGTTCGAACGAGCTTCTAACGAGTTGACCAGTCGCTGCTAACGAGAAGGGATCTCGTTCGATATCTCGTTCGAACGAGATATCGTTAGAAGGTACAGTTCGTTCGAACGAACTGGAATCTCGTTCGACCAGCCTCGTTCGAACGAGACTTCTAACGAGTCGACAGTTTGGCCCTTTTTGGACTGTTTTGATTTTTAGAGTCCCGTAAACTGGTTCGAGGGTAGAGTTAACATTCCTTGTTGATGTAAGGATAGATTTGGGACTTTTGGATTATTATGAGGAGTAAATTATATACGAGAGTTATATTCAATGAACCGTTTGGGTTGAGACGTGAGTGTCTACTACGACGTGAGAATAGATTATGGCGCGTATAATTACAAACCGGAAGAGTATAAATTGTGATAATTATAAGTTAGTACGAGAATGCGATATGTACTACGATTAAACTACTGGATTACTAAGATGTGTGATTACTTAGTATTGGTATATGAATTGTGTGTATGACATACCTACCATACTTGCTGTCACTGGAGGTTTGCGTTCGCTTAGGTCCCTCTAATCCTTGTGTTGCCCGGATTTAGACTGGTTACCTTGATGAACATAGGTCATAGAAAGACTTATTGGGATAATAATAAGTCCGCTGATCGTAGGAGCGTAGGTATGTGCGTGACCTATGTGATGTGACTGTGTTCGCCTCCACCATTTGTGATTTGTGTTATCTGGACTATTCCTGAGAGATTCGAAATATGTGATCCTTATGTACGTGATGTACTGGGATGGATAGCAGAGTATGTGTGCACTACAGCTTAGTTCTCGGGGTGCTTATATTGTATATTTATGATGTGAATAATATACACTTAATTAATGAGAACCTTCATGTTAATGATGTGAATATAATTACGATATTGTTTCGAGAAATATAACGAGTTAACTGATGGTTATATATATTTCATATTGAACATCTGAGTTACGTTACACCCCTACTTAATTACGAGCATTATTATGTTAAGAGAACCGAGTAATAAGGGTAAGACCTATGATAGTCTAGCTAGATATGTTGTCACTTAGCTAGTAGTTTGTATCACTCTAGATGGGTACTTACGTTAGGAGTGCACAGTTAGACGAGAGGTGAGAATATCATGTGAGTGCACGTCCTAACATGTACTTTGCATTTAATGTTTTAAATGTTTTTAAAGCACTTGCAGGTTTTTTTAAAATATAACTCCACATTCGGGCTCTGACCCGTTTGCTTTTCAAATCTTTTTCTTGTAAAACCATTTTAGGTGCCCAGCCACAGGGACACCAAGCATAGGATTCTCATTCAGGTGACGAGCTGTAGCTGTTTGTGGAAGCTACAGGGATTTGCTTGTAGACGCTTCTATCTTTTGGATTCCAGAGTCACTATCTATCAGTTGTAGGGCATGTTGCCCATTTCTATTTAGAGACATCTTTTACATTACAGTTTTTAGACTTTGATTTGTATTGTTTTAGCATTAGGTTATTTATTTCAGTATGGGATTGTAGTGAGGAGTTTTCCTCCTGACTTTATTTACACTATGTGATGGTTATTCGTTTTACTTCAGTATGGTGAATGGTGTTACTTATTTCTTCATTACACTTGTTGCATGTTAATCAGACTTATATTAAAATTTGGCAACTTACTTTTTAAATACTAGGTGGTTAGTAATAATTAAAATGTTTTCGACAGTGATGCTATTAAACTGAGCCAACTTGGCATTTTGAATTAATTTAATAAAGGAGTAGCTACCCGGTATTTAATTAGTCGGGGTGTCTCAGGTGGTATCAGAGCATCAGGTTCTAGTGTCCTTTAGGATCTGTACGGCTATTATGTTTCCGCTACGTTTCTTTGATATAGAACCCTATATTTTAGGACTGTTGTACTCTTTTTGTGTATGCTTCGTTCTTCAGCTATTTTAAGTTTATAAACAGCGAACTTATAAACTTTGTTCTTATTTCAGATGCCTCCACGACGTGCACGACGAGTTCCCAGGGATGCAACGCCCGAACCCCAGCCCGCTCCAGTTCAGGGCATGATGAACGCCGCTGAGGTTGCAGCTATTGTAGCCCAAGCGGTAAATGCCGCCATTGCCGTTGTTCAGCAGGCACCACCTCAGGCGCCGGTTGCCGCGCCAGTACAGGTTAATGCATTCCCGTCTGCTTGAGAGCGTGTACGTGACGCTTTTCAAAAAGCGCATCCGCCAGAGTTTGCAGGTAGCTCAGATGTGGTAGTCTCGAGCCAATGGAGGAAGGACATGCAGAGGCACTTGAGGATGTATGAGTGCACGGATGTTCAGAAGCAGGTGCTAGCTACTTTCAAGCTAGTTGGATCTGCACTACAGTGGTGGGAGTCTATTACCACCATGGAGGAGAGGGATACTCTCACGATTCAGGAGTTCTGGGTGCGGTTCGACCGCAAGTACTTTCCGTCAGCTGTTCATACAGAAATGAGGAGGAGATTGATGAGTCTGAAGCAGAAGGGCAAGACAGTGGCCGAGTATGAGGCCGAGTTCACAAATCTGTTGAACATCGTTCTAGACGAGATACCAACAGAGAAGAAGAAAATTGAGAAGTTCACCGACGGGCTGACTTGGAGAATCCGTCAGCATCTGCTAGGGAACCTATCATTGGCCACCTATTCTGATGTGGTTAACGTTGCATTGTTGCACTGCCAGGACCACCGTTTTCATATGGCCGAGGGTAAGAGGTCGGGGGAGTCTAGCCATCAGGGCAGGACTGGAGGACATGGTGCCAGGGGGGCACAATCGGGTCAGGGGCAGAGACAGAATGAGCAGGGCTCCCAGCAGGGGGATAATAAGAGGTTCCGGTCAGGGAACTACAGACAGGGACAGGGAGGTTTCCGTCAGGGCCATCAGGGTCCAAACGGCCATCAGGGCCAGCAGGGGCAGAATGGCCAGCAGTTTCACCAGGGCCAGCAGGGCCAAGGAAGGAACAGTAACGGCCACCAGGGCCGGGGACAGCAGGGGCAGAGAGGGGGGAACTTCCCTGGGAAGTGCTTTGTTTGTGGCAAGACTGGCCATAAGCGACAGGATTGTCCTGATAGGGGCAGGGCCCCACAGCAGCAGCAGCCGGGTGCTCTCCAGGAGCCACAGAGACCTATGTTTCCCGCCGCTCTTCCCGCACCGCCGCAGATGGCAGCATTGCCACCCATTCCAGCAGTCCCAGCTCAGCAGGGGCAGCTACAGTATGGACGTGTCTACAACGTCCACCAGGCTGCAGTTCCTCAGGCAGCGCCCGCGATCGAGGGTACGTTTCCTATCCATGGCACTATGGGTCGGGTATTATTTGATACGGGTGCTACACACTGATTTATAGCTACACACTTCGTGAAAGCTTTAGGATTGTTAGCTACGGCAGAGAGCACAGTGACGTGTGTCGACACACCATTGGGGAGTGGGTCACTTATTTTCTTTATATGCCGGGGAGTGGGGGTAGAGATTGGTGGTTTGGTATTGCCTGCAGACATGTTAGTGTTAGACATGCATGTTCACGATGTGATCATCGGTATGGATTGGCTCGTAGCATATAGGGCCATGATTGATTGCTTCAGCGGGAGCATTGTTTTTGCCATTCCGGGGCAAGAGATGTTTGTAGTGGCGATGCCTCGCCCAGAGGGAGGATCGACCGCTCATCTGTATTACATTGATGAGGATACCTCTAAGGAGGTAGTGATTCCTTTAGACTCTATCCCAGTCGTCAGGGAGTATTCGGATGTGTTTCAGGAGATACCAGGCTTACCACCCAGTCGAGAGATAGACTTTGTTATAGATTTGCTACCAGGTACGAGACCTATAACACGTGCACCGTACCGTATAGCTCCAGCTGAGATGAGGGAGTTACGGGATCAGATAGAGCACCTGTTAGGCCAGGACTTTATTCGCAGGAGTACCTCACCTTGGGGCGCTCCAGTTTTGTTTGTGAAGAAGAGGGACGGTTCACTGAGATTGTGTGTGGACTACTGAGAGTTGAATAAGGTCACGATACGGAATAAGTATACGTTGCCTCGAATCGATGACTTATTCGACCAGTTGAGAGGAGCTTCTTTCTTCTCGAAGATTGACTTGAGATCGGGATACCATCAGTTGCGTATTAGGGAGGAGGATGTCTCAAAGACTGCGTTCTTGTCGAGATATGGTTCTTACGAGTTTCGGGTTATGCCTTTCGGTTTGACCAACGCTCCAGCAGTGTTTATGGACTTGATGAACAGAGCGTTTAGGGATTTTCTAGATCAGTTTGTCATTGTCTTCATTGATGATATTCTGGTTTACTCCCAGACAGAGGAGGAGCACGCCGAGCATTTGAGGCAGGTTTTGCAGACACTTCGTCAGAATGAGTTGTATGCAAAATATGAGAAGTGCGGGTTTTGGCTAAAGGAAGTCCAGTTTTTAGGGCATATCATTTCCGACCGGGGAATATCTGTTGATCCGGGGAAGGTGTCAGCGGTGAGGGAGTGAGGACAGCCCACGACACCAACTGAGATTCGTAGTTTCTTGGGTCTAGCAGGATACTACAGGAGGTTTATTCGGGGTTTCTCGGAGATAGCAGGTCCTTTGACACATCTGACTCGTAAGGGTGTGCCCTACATCTGGAGTGATGCCTGTCAGTTGGCATTCGATGAATTGAAGGACAAATTGACCTCAGCACCTGTGTTAGCATTGCCGAGACCGGGAGTTGAGTATTTGGTTTACACCGATGCGTCTTTGCAAGGACTGGGAGGTGTATTACAGCAGGAGAGACAGGCCATAGCTTATGCTTCCCGTAAGCTTAAGCCTCATGAGAAGAATTACCTCACGCATGATTTGGAGTTGGCGGCAGTGGTATTTGCCCTACGGATTTGGAGGCACTATCTTTTGGGGGAGAAGTTCCAACTGTTCACGGACCACAAGTCCCTACAGTATCTATTTACGCAGAAAGAGTTGAATATGCGGCAGCGTAGGTGGCTTGAGTTTGTGAAGGACTACCAGTTCGACATCCAGTACCACCCGGGAAAGGCTAACGTGGTGGCAGACGCGTTGAGCCGTAGGCCAGCAGATGAGGTGGCAGAGGTGTGGAAGGCTAAGTGGATGGAATTGGGACACCAGGATGCAGTGGCCTGATCTTTCATGTCTGTGATGACCGTTACACCGCAGATTGTCATGAAGGTAGTACAGGCACAGGCCAATGACTCGTTCTGTCAAGAGTAGATAGTTCGATTACTAGCAGAGGGAGCCGAGTCCTATACCGTTAGCTCAGACGGGGGATTGCGCTTCAATGGGAGATTGGTAGTTCCGGAAGGGGAGGAATTGCGACATGATGTGATGGCAGAGTCGCATGGCTCACGGTTCACGGTACATCCCGGAGGGGACAAAATGTACCAAGACATGAGACGTCAGTATTGGTGGAGCGGTATGAAGAGAGATATCGCTGAGTTTGTTTCGAAATGCGCCACTTGTCAGCTTGTAAAAGTGGATCATCAGAGACTGGCAGGGTTGCTACAGCCGTTGGAGGTCCCAGTGTGGATGTGGGAGAGCATATCCATGGACTTTATTACGGGGTTACCTACGTCGCAGAGGGGTCACGACTCCGTTTGGCTAATTGTGGACAGATTGTCCAAGGTCGCTCACTTTTAACCCGTTAGGACTGATTACACTACGGGACAGTATGCTCAGCTCTTCATTTCAGAGATTGTGAGACTTCATGGTGTGCCCCTAAATATCGTGTCTGACAGAGACAAGATATTTGTTTCGAGGTTTTGGGAGAGTTTCCAGGAGGCAATGGGCACGGAATTGCGGTTGAGTACGGCTTATCATCCGCAGACTGATGGGCAGACTGAGAGCACAAATCAGATGTTGGAGGACATGCTACGCATGTGCATTATTGACTTAAGGGGTGGATTGGAGCAGTACCTTCCACTGGTGGAGTTTGCTTACAACAACTCCTATCAGTTCACTATTGGAATGGCACCGTTTGAGGCCTTGTACGGTAGGCCTTGTCGTTCCCCAGCATGTTGGTTAGAGGTGGGGGACAACAAACTGCTTGGGCCGGAAGTGATTCAGGATACTTCGGCCAGGATTGAGTTGATTCGGAGTCGCATTCGGGTAGCTCAAGACAGGCAGAAGAGTTATGCTGATGCGAAGAGATTTTTTAGGGAGTTCCAAGTGGGGGACCAGGTTTTGCTCAGGGTATCCCCAATGAAGGGGATTATGCGATTCGGGAAGAAGGGGAAGTTGGCACCGAGGTATGTGGGGCCGTTTCCTATTATTGAGCGGATCGGACCGGTTGCGTATAGACTCGGGCTACCGGAGCATTTGCATCGGATTCACGATGTGTTTCATATTTCCTCGCTAAGAAAATACCTTAGAGATGATTTGGCTCATTCTCACATTGCTGTGGAGGACATCGATCTCCAGCCGGATAGCTCCTACGAGGAGGGGCCGATTGCTATTTTGGACCGAAGCGAGAGGAAAGTGCGGTCAAAGATAGTTCTGTTAGTGCGTGTTCGGTGGCGACATCACAATGTCTAGGAGTCCACATGGGAGCGCGAGGATGAGATGCGCCATCGTTATCCAGAGCTGTTTTTAGCAGGTACTTTCTAGTTTCGAATTTCGGGACGAAATTCAGTTATTAGGGGGGAAGTATGTAATACCCCGTACTTTTGACTATATTTATTTTTGGGATTAATTAATTAAATGCGTATTAATTGGAAATTAATCCGGGTTATAAATACTAACGAGATGCGAGTTGGTATTTGATTATGTGCATACATGTTTTGATATATGTATTTAGTATTATAAAAATTTTCGTGAGATTGATGGACGGCATTTTAGAAATTTTGTTGAGACGCGTGGGACCGCCGCATCACGGTGTAATATTTTGATAATAAAAGTGAATTTAAAATCTATAAACCGTATGGTCGTTTTGAGTGCGCCAACACGTCCGGAAGGGTCGAGATAGTTAGAAAATACTACCCGGGGGTGTAGATTGGGTTCCGGGGTATTTTTAGGCCATACCGGCAACTTAAAGGGTATTTTGGTAATTTTACATTTTGAGGAATTAAAAGTGACGAAAATTAGAGATGTAAATCTGATGTGGATTAAACCCACTAAGCCCATTAGCCAAATCATATTAACCTAGAAGGCTACGTAGGTTATTAGAAGAGTTTTCTAAATTTCCCAAATCAAAACCCTAGCCACCTTAAGCCACCATTGGAGAGGAAGCTTGGAGAGAGGAGATTCTGCAGAAAAGTTCTACCAAACCTACACCAAACTCAGAGACAATCAAGGCAAGTGACTTTATTCCATTTAATTTCAGAGAATGTCTCTTCCATGTTAGAAATTGAGGAATTTTAATTGTTCTTGACAGATGAATGAAAACCCATGTAGTTTGGAGTTTAGAACTTGAAAATTTTGAAGAGAATTGCATGTAGAATGATAGGTAGATGATTTCTCTCATGTTAATTGTGATTAGAAGAAATTAAAACGGATTAAATTCTGGGATTTGATGATGATATAAATCTAGGGTTCATGTTCTTGATAAAATAGGGGAATAGTATAAAATCTTGTGATTTAATGATGTTTAGGATGCATTAATGTATTAAACGATGTTAGTATATGACCTTAGCATGTTGTAGTATGATTAGAGGACTTAAAACTCTGTTAGAACGAACTTTGGAGAAGGATTGAGGTGTTAAAAATGGTGAGAAACGTAACTTAGAAAATCTGGGAAGAAACTGGCAGCTCGTTAGAAGCCCCTACCCAGGTCGTTGGAACGAACTCGTTCGAACGAGCTTCTAACGAGTTGACCAGTTGCTGCTAACGAGAAGGGATCTCGTTCGATATCTCGTTCGAACGAGATATCGTTAGAAGGTACAGTTCGTTCGAACGAACTGGAATCTCGTTCGACCAGCCTCGTTCGAACGAGACTTCTAACGAGTCGACAGTTTGGCTCTTTTTGGACTGTTTTGATTTTTAGAGTCCCGTAAACTGGTTCGAGGGTAGAGTTAACATTCCTTGTTGATGTAAGGATAGATTTGGGACTTTTCGATTATTATGAGGAGTAAATTATATACGAGAGTTATATTCAATGAACCGTTTGGGTTGAGACGTGAGTGTCTACTACGACGTGAGAATAGATTATGGCGCGTATAATTACAAACCGGAAGAGTATAAATTGTGATAATTATAAGTTAGTACGAGAATGCGATATGTACTACGATTAAACTACTGGATTACTAAGATGTGCGATTACTTAGTATTGGTATATGAATTGTGTGTATGACATACCTACCATACTTGCTGTCACGGGAGGTTTGCGTTCGCTTAGGGCCCTCTAATCCTTGTGTTGCCCGGATTTAGACTGGTTACCTTGATGAACATAGGTCATAGAAAGACTTATTGGGATATTAATAAGTCCGCTGATCGTAGGAGCGTAGGTATGTGCGTGACCTATGTGATGTGACTGTGTTCGCCTCCACCATTTGTGATTTGTGTTATCTGGACTATTCCTGAGAGATTCGGAATATGTGATCCTTATGTACGTGATGTACCGGGATGGATAACAGAGTATGTGTGCACCACAGCTTAGTTCTCGGGGTGCTTATATTGTATATTTATGATGTGAATAATATACACTTAATTAATGAGAACCTTCATGTTAATGATGTGAATATAATTACGGTATTGTTTCGAGAAATATAACGAGTTAACTGATGGTTATATATATTGCATATTGAACATCTGAGTTACGTTAAACCCCTACTTAATTACGAGCGTTATTATGTTAAGAGAACCGAGTAATAAGGGTAAGACCTATGATAGTCTAGCTAGATATGTTGTCACTTAGCTAGTAGTTTGTATCACTCTAGATGGGTACTTACGTTAGGAGTGCACAGTTAGATGAGAGGTGAGAATATCATGTGAGTGCACGTCCTAAGATGTACTTTGCATTTAATGTTTTAAATGTTTTTAAAGCACTTGCAGGTTTTTTTAAAATATAACTCCACATTCGGGCTCTGAACCGTTTTCTTTTCAAATCTTTTTCTTGTAAAACCATTTTAGGTGCCCAGCCACAGGGACACCAAGCATAGGATTCTCATTCAGGTGACGAGCTGTAGCTGTTTGTGGAAGCTACAGGGATTTGCTTGTAGAAGCTTCTATCTTTTGGATTCCAGAGTATCTATCTATCAGTTGTAGGGCATGTTGCCCATTTCTATTTAGAGACATCTTTTACATTACAGTTTTCAGACTTTGATTTGTATTGTTTCAGCATTCGGTTTTTTATTTCAGTATGGGATTGTAGTGAGGAGTTTTCCTCCAGACTTTATTTACACTATGTGATGGTTATTCGTTTTACTTCAGTATGGTGAATGGTGTTACTTATTTCTTCATTACACTTGTTGCATGTTAATCAGACTTATATTAAAATTTGGCAACTTACTTTTTAAATACTAGGTGGTTAGTAATAATTAAAATGTTTTCGACAGTGATGCTATTAAACTGAGCCAACTTGGCATTTTGAATTAATATAATAAAGGAGTAGCTACCCGGTATTTAATTAGTCGGGGTGTCTCACTCTGACATTGGGGATACTCACCGTAATATCTTCGAGTGGATTCCCCCACCCGACGCCCATCATCCCATTCCACTACGGGATCGTCAGTGTTTCTATTGTGGAGAATGTGATCACTTAATTGGCATGTGTCCCCACTATCAGCGCGGTCTTCGAGCACTTCACATGGCCCCGCATGATCCTCCTCCTCGGTCACCACCTGTACAGATGCCACCGGTCCTGGTAGATTATGTTGCACCTGCACCAGGTGATGCGATGGGGCAATGGATCTAAAGGCTCATCAGGATAGAATCCTACTCTCATTAGCACTCTAGTAACTTTCACAGAGTCCCAATGGGAATATCCGCATAGATATATGCATATGTTCGACGGTAGATTCTCCCCGGATGATAGGGTCGATTGGCTCGCCGCTATGCAGACAGTTTTCGATTATCAGCGGTGTTAATGTAAAAAATTAAATTATATCTAATTATTTAATCACAGATAAAATAAATGAGATAAAAAAATTTTAAAGTGGTTCAGCCTTATAAGAATGGCATACGTCCACTGTTTATGTTATTGCTGACTGTTTGGGAATTCTCGATTACAAGTTTTATCAAGAAATTCCGGTCCCCTTACAATGAGGATTATACAATGTATTTATAGCCCTAAGGCTGTAATGTGAAAGGGTAATACATTAAATTCCCCTTAAGCGTATACATCTGTATGATAATAATAAGCATTTAATGCACAGTCAAACTGTTGGTTATCCTGCTATTAATGCTTTGTTCGAGGTGTAACTCGGATCGCCTAAGCTGCTCGGTACTCAAAAGTTCCTCGTAGAGTTCTTGTTGGTCGGAGCGTCTGAGTTGCTCGGGGAAACAGTGCTCCTCGTTGCAGTATGGTTCCTCAGAGTCAAGGTGTTGTTCGGAAGTGTTTGTTGTTGCCACGCAGATTGCCATGTGTCTTCACTCAATTGAGCCATGTCAGCAGACTAAATTTGGTATCAACAGAAGCCCCCAATGTTTCATAGTTCAAAATTTGAGGAGTGTGGAACATTCTTTCTCGAAATATAGTGGTTTTAAATGGTCATCCTGAAATTTAGGAGTCTTTTCTTTTGTATTTATTTCTCCTTCCAAATTCGTAGAATCGGTCTTTTTTGAATTTTTCTACCCGCTTCGATTCCCAAGCCCTTTTTGTCTTTTTAGTCGTCAGTAACGTAACCGTCTCTTTTTGTAATCATTACTTTTACCTTTTCCCAAGGCAGAGTATTTAAACGTTGTAGAAAATCCCATCGTCTTCTACTTTTTCAAGTTTGTCTCTTCGAGTTTTCCATTGTCTCTCTCTCTCCTGTGCGTTCATCTCTTTCATCATTTGTTGTCAACAGACTCATCTCTTTCCTGTAAGATTTTCTTCTTTCTCTTTGATTTCCTTCTTTCATCATGGTTTATCCTGTAGAATCGATTGATAAATTTCTCTCTGATTTCTCTATTCCCTTATGGATTATTTTGGAAGAGCTTTCTGAGCCTTCAGACTATTTTCGTTTGGCTGAGGGACATTGGTTCCCTAGTCTCTTTGTCGCTGAGTGCGGCTTTTCTTTTCCCCCAAACCCTCTATGTTTGGAATTCTGTCAATATTTTGACGTGGTTCCTATAAGAATAGCCCCCAATACATGGAGAATAGTTAACGGTGTTTATAGATTAAATCAAATTCATGGAACTCGTATAGGAATTCCTGAAATTATGTTTTGTTATAGATGGGTTGTGGGCGATAATACTTTTTATTTAAAAACTAGGTTTTTAAATAGAGCTTTAGTGGTCAATCTCTCAGATGCCAATAGGGACTACTTTGAGCATGGGGTTGTTATGAAAAATTGGCAACACCCTCCACTAACTGGAGATAATGTTTACCAGGGTCCCAGATGTCCTCCCTATGGCAATGGGATAGGTTGTTTTTATTTTATTTTCAAAATTATGCTTCTTCCGTGTTTGATAAAATGTGCCACTCATATTTTAATTTTGATTTATTTGCAGTTGACAGCAAAAGAAAATCTCCAAAAGTGGCAGATGTTAACATAAGGTATTTAAAACTTATCTGGAGTTTGCATCAGACTGTTGCCCACGAGCATATTAGGTCAGCTTCATATTTGCTTCAGTACAAGAGTTACACCTCCTCTTTTACTACTCGTCCGGTGATAAGCGACGCAGAACCAATACCAGCCTCTACAAGTTCTTCGTCTGAGTCACATATTCCTTTGAGTGAAAGGATGAAGAAAAGAAGACCTCCCACCCTTTTTGAGAAATCTGCCTCTGGTGCTGGAGAGGCAAAGAGAAGTAAGCTTGATGTCCCAGGAGAGGGGACAAAGAAAATTGATGCACCTCCTTCGGTCGCTCCTGTGAAGGTTATCGAGAAGCCCCCAGTGGCCCCGAGCAAGGCTGATGCTCCAAGCGAGGTGATTGTCATTTCTCCGACTAAGACTACCTCATTAGTCAAGAAAGTTGATGCTCCTCTGAGGAGGCTGAAGAAAAGCTCCTCTATCAATTTGGTTAAATCCATCTCTCAGCCTCCGACTAGTGGTTTTCCTACTTTTGTTCCCCCGAGCTCTGCTATGAGCTCGGTGAAGACTTGGATCATTCCCGAGATCCAAGGTATTGAAGAACACCTTTCTCGGGACACAGTTACCACATTAGCATCTATTCATATTGCTTCTGTAAGTCCTATTGTCTTAAATTTTCATTCTTTCCTTTTTTCATCTGCGTACTGACTTGCTTTCGTTTTCTTTTTACGGTTGGTGAGCGGTTTTAATACAATTCTGAAGAAAGATGAAGCTATTAAAGCTTCAAGCTCCTCGTCTGGTGTAGAGGAAGATTTGATGGGCCTGGCGCAGTCTCTGAAAGATTCTCGTCAGAAATATAACGATGACAAGGCAATTTGGGAGAAGAAGCTTAGTTCGACCTAGGAGGAGAAGGCTCAGGTTATTGAGGTCTCCAAGGGGTTGGAGAAAAAAATAAATGATTTGGAGGAGAAGAATAAAGAGCTCGAAGGGAAGCTCTAAAATGCTGGGGAGCTTGAAAATAAGCTCAAGGCTGTTGAGGAGGAGTTGGGTTAACTTCGGGAAGTAAGTCATCAGAAGGAGGAGGTTGAGAATAAATTGAAAGCTGTAAATTGGCTGTTAAAAAGTCCTTCAGCGCCGGCTGGGATAAAGGGTGGAATAAAGGTTTGGCTTCCATGATGTCGCAAGTAGAATATGGCAGCCTCAAATACTTTAGAGATGGATGGGTCGCTGTTCTGCAAGAAATGAGAATTGATGAAAATTCTGAATTATTTCAGCGACACATCCCTGGGCCCCCTCCAACTCCTGAAGACGAAGAAGAGGACGAAGCTGCCTCTGAGGAGTCTTCCATGGTGATGGGAGATCAAGTTTCTCATCCCCCAGCTATCCAGCCCACTAACGAGGAACTTCAGCAACTCGTTACTTCATCCGAGCAACTGCCAGCACTTCCCGAGTAACCCTCTGTTCCCTCCGAGCAACCTACCTCCTCATCCCAGCCTCCCGAGAAAGTTTTGGGAGACAAGGAAAAGGTGTAGAGTTGTTAGTATTTCTCTCTATATTTTATTTTTCCTTATCAAATGTAACTCTGAACTTTGTACTTCTCCTTTATAATGTAGTAAAATTTGAAGTTTCGACTATTCATACTGTTGTTTCTCTTCTTCATGCTCTGTTTGAACTCTTATTGATTATTGATTTTTCTTCCTTTACTAGTTTCTGGCCAGGATGGAATTATTGACTGCTCATGATACAAAACTATTAAGGCAATGTAATGAGTATTTCAAAGCTGGTCATACAGACATGAGTGCAGCCCAAATCATTGACATCCTCGGTGAAGATGCATCAGAGTAAGCAATTGAAGCCTATCAATATTTGAAGTGCCTGCTCGACCGTGAAGTGGCTAACAACGTAGCATACTATGATATGATTGAGGATCTCCAAGGCACTCTTGAAGAACTTTAGCAATAATATAAAGAATATACTGCCCTTTTGCACAAGGGGTACGAGAAGAAGTATCAGCAAATCATTGCCGATAAGGGATACGATAAACGATTTGCTGCTTACGATGTGAGGGAGAGAATTTTGAAGGCTGAGGTCGAAGAGCACAGACAGATAGCTGAGTTGTTAGAGCAAGAAAATAATAACCTACAAAGAGAGCTGTCTCAGTTGAAGTCTGCAGCTTCCACCTCAAACGCCTTGATCCCTGTGAATGACGATGGATTCTCTTTCTTGGAGGTCGAAAACGCCAACCTGAGGGACGAATTGGAGACCTTGAATAGAGATGGCCCTTCTACATCTTCTCGGGGACGAGCAAGAGCTCCTCGAGGATGAGCAAGTGCTGCTCAGATTTCTGTCGAGGAACAGAGAACTCAATCTGCTCTAGAGAACCAGGCCTTCCAACTGATGGCAAAGAACCATGCATTGGCTAAGATGTCTAAGAAGATCAGGAGTCTGGACAAGCAGCTTTCTATGCAGAAATCTATCTTGCAGAATAAAGAACTCTTTATAAAAAATCTCCATGAGCAACTGGAAAGATTGACATATCAATTCCACAAACAGCCCAGAGAATTGTGGATGGCTGGCTACAACGAGGCTCTCTACCATTTGGATGATCGTATCCAAAATGCAAATAATGAGGGTTACAAATAGGGATGGTTGAATGCCTTAGGTGTGTTGCAACTGGAATAGGGTCATTACCTATGGGATTACCATAATCTTGGGCTGCTCGACCTACCAGTGCCACCATTCAAGCTTGATATGAGTTGGATCCCTGCTCGGGTCATCCCTCGGTGTTTGATTTCCAAATACCTTGGCGATTACAATCTCCTTTCCAATATTGATATATCTCGTCCCGAGAACCTACTAGATCGACCATGTGTGATGAATATTAGGATGCTTAAAGATCTTAACTTCATAAATTCCCCTCATGGTTTAAATGATCCACCTACTGGCGAGGAACCTGTTTCAAAAGCAGAGGGGAAGAAACCAATAGAATAGGAATCTTGATGTAATAAATTTGTATTTCATTCTTGATGTAGTTTGTTCTACATTCAATGAAATAATTTTATTTACAAATCTTGACTACCATTGTCTTGTAATTGTAAAACACTTTACATCTGTGCATGTATATATGTTACAAAGATAACAACATTGTGTTATTTATCGATCAGCTTATTGTCGACTAGTTTGAATTTGTGGTAATCATTTGACAAAAAATGATGTTTTGTTTCTCGACCAACTTAGTAGTCATTTAAAAAGTTACGAATATCAAAAAAATTTCTCGATCACTTTCTCGTATTCATAAACTGTTTCTGACCATCCAACGTCGGTAAAATTTCCTTTTCGACCAACTATAGTTAGTGGGTTTTTTCTTACCGACCAACAGATTGCAATTTTTTGGAATTGTTTTACTTCCCGACCAACCTTAGCTGGCGTTTTCGAGAATAGATTTACTTCCCGACCAACCTTAGTTGGCGTTTTCGAGAATATATTTACTTCCTAACCAATTTTAGATGGCATTTTTAGGAATACATTTACTTCCTAACCAACCTTAGTTGGCATTTTTAGGAATACATTTACTTCCTAACCAACCTTAGTTGGCATTTTTAGGAATACATTTACTTCCTAACCAACCTTAGTTTGGCATTTTTAGGAATACATTTACTTCCTAACCAACCTTAGTTCGCATTTTTAGGAATACATTAACTTCCTAACCAACCTTAGTTGGCATTTTTAGGAATACATTTACTTCCCGACCAACCTTAGCTGGCTTTTTTGGGAATAGATTTGTTTCCCGACCAACCTTAGTTGGCATTTTGGGGAATAGATTTGAGTAGTCCGAGTTTTGCTGAGTAGTGTGTAGCACTAGTATTCCGCAAAAAAATTCCAACAAAAGGAAAGAACTGGGCAGAACGTTGTCACTTTATTCATACTGATGAAACTGCATTACACGAGAGTTTACATTACTGATAATATTCGCGCAGGTGTTCTGCATTCCATGCATTCTTAAACTCCTCCCCCTCTAAAGTTTCTATTCTGTATGTCCCTGGTCGAACAACTTCTTTAACTCACTAGGGTCCATGCTAGTTTGCTTCCAGTTTTGTGCTTTTGAATCACCTTCTTTAGCACATAGTCTCCTTCTTTCAAGTCACACTTCTTCACTCTCTTGTTGTAGAACAAAGTTGTTCGCTGCTGGTAAGCAGCATTTCTTATGGTTGCTTCTTCCCTAACCTCCTCGAGCATGTCCAGGTCTAACCTTCTCATTAAATCGCTGACAGGGGAATTGAAATTCAGTATTCTGTGTGTTGGGAGACCCAATTCGGCGGGTATAACAGCTTCACTTCCAAATTCTAGTATATATGGAGATTCCCCTGTTGCTACTTGGGGAGTAGTTCGGTAAGCCCATAGTACTGATTGTAGCTCGTTGATCCAATTTGCTTTCGCATCATCCAGTCTTTTCTTCAAGCCATTTAGTAGCGTTCTGTTTGTCACTTCAGTTTGTCTATTGCTTTGAGGATGGCCTGGCGTCGAGTGGATCTTCAAGATATTTGACTGATGACAATAGGCAGCTAACTCCTCGTTGTCAAATTGCGTTCCATGGTCTGTTATGAAAGCATGAGGAAGACCATATCGACAAATGATGTTCTTCCAAATAAATTGGTACACCTTGTCGTACGCCATATCAATGAGAGGCTCAGCCTCAACCCATTTAGTAAAATAATCCACAGCGACCACGAGATACTTAAATCTTCCCCTGGTTGTCGGTAGTGGCCCGACCAAATCTATTCCCCATATGGAAAATGGCCAAGGGGAAGTAATGGGTGTCAGTAATGCTTGGGGAGTTCTTCGGATGGAAGAGAAGCGCTGACACTTGTCACATTTCTTGGCATAGGCTATACATTCAGCTCTCATCGTCGGTCAGTAGTATCCTTGAGTCATCATTCTTTGCAAAAGTGTCCGACCTGATACATGGGCTCCACAGGACACTTCATTGACCTCTTCAATCAAATCTTTCACCTCGGTGGGATGCAAACATCTTTGCAAACCTGTTATAATTCCTCGTCTGTATAGAATACCATTAGTCAGTACATAACGAGCAGCCTTAAACTTTAGTTTTTTGGCTGCAAGTTTGTCAGTTGGTAATTCCCCTTTCTCAATATATGTCCTGATGGGATCCATCCTTAATGATCCTAAATCGAGGGTATTAAAGTTTATCATCAGATCTTCATCTATACTCCGACCAGCTAAAGCTTCAATTGGGATTGTTCTTCGTAGCTCGGTACGAGTAGCTGATGCTAATCGAGCTAGGGCGTCTGCTCTGGCATTCTCCATTCTTGGTATTCTGACCAGCTGAATAGCAGCAAATTCCTACACCATCTTCTTTACCTTTGCATGATATCTGATCATTAATTCTCCTTTGACTACATATACTCCCATTATTTGATTTATGACCAATTTTGAGTCACTGAAGACAATAACATGTTCTGCCCCCATGGTTTTTACCAAACTAAGACCTGCAATCATGGCTTCATATTCAGCCTCATTATTCAAAGCTTTGAATTGGAAACGTAGGGCGTATTCCATATGACCTCGTCCGAACTGTTCAAAACTATCCCTGTGCCACATCCTGTAGTGCAAGATGAACCATCCACATACAGACTCCATATAGGTAACTCGTCTTCAAATTTCTAATCTCACAGAGTTCCTCGGTGGAAAATTTGTTGCTTCCTTTCACCATCTCCTGATATTTCTTGATGTTCGTTGACCCTCTTTTCTTGCCCTTTTACCAACCTAAGCTGGTCTGGGCTTGAATTTGATGATTCTGTAACATCTACTTTCCCTTTTACCAAGCTAAGTTGGTCTGGGCTTGCATTTGATGATCCTGTAACATCCACAGGTTGATCAGCGAGCAACTTTTGCTCCTCGGGGGTATCAGGATAGGTGAATTCTGCTATAAAATCTGCTACTTCTTGCCCTTTTAGCGATGATCTGGGTTCATAAACTATATCAAATTCACCAAGTTCTATTGCCCAACACATCAATCTTCCTGATTTTTCTGGTTTATGAAGGGCTTGCCTCAATGGCATATCAGTATATACTACTATAGTATGAGCCTGGAAGTATGGCTTCATTCTTCTACTTGCCTCGATCAATGCTAGTGCCAATTTTTCCAGCTTTAGATATTTGATCTCTGCTCCTTGGAAAGCCTTACTTGTGTAGTATATTGTTTTTGTACTCCATTCTCCATTCTTATCAATGCCGAACTAACTGCATTCTCGGACACTGCCAGATACAAGTATAATTTTTCTCCCATCACTGGTCTGGATAATAGTGGAGGTGTTCCCAAATATTTCTTCAAGTCTTGAAAAGCCTTCTCACATTCATCATTCCACTCAAAAGTCTTTCGGAGCGTCTTGAAGAATGGGAGACATCGATCAGTTGCTCGCGATACAAATCTGTTGAGTGCTGCTACTCATCCTGTAAGACTTTGCACCTATTTCTTCGTCATTGGGGATCGCAGCCCTAACAGAGCTTTGATTTTTTCAGGGTTAGCTTCAATGCCTCGCTGATTGACGATGTACCTGAGAAACATGCCTTCTCGTACTCCAAATATGCACTTGGTCGGGTTCAGCATCATTTTGTATTTATCCAACTGATCAAAGGTTTGGCCTAAGTCAAGTAGATGGTCGGCAGCTTTCTTGCTCTTTATTAGCATATCGTCAACATAGACTTCCATATTGCAACTGATTTGTTCTACAAACACTTTGTTCATCAGCCGCTGATATGTTGCACCTGCATTTTTCAAACCAAAAGGCATAACATTATAACAATAAGTTCCCCTAGGGGTAATGAAAGAAGTACTCTCCCTGTCTTCAGGTTTCATTTTAATCTGATTGTAACCAGAATAAGCATCCATGAAGCTCAGCAGCTCGTGTCCCGAGGTAGCATCCACTAGTTTATCAATTCGGGGCAGCGAAAAGTGATCCTTTGGGCATGTTTTATTGAGGTCGGTGAAGTCTACACACATCCTACACTTGTTGTTCTTCTTTTTCACCATCACCACATTTGCTAAACAGTCTGGATATTTAACATCTTCAATAAAACAAGCTTTCTGGAGCTTCTCGACTTCCTCCTGTATAGCTTGATTCTTCTCGGGACTGAATACTCTTATTCTCTTCTTCACAGGCTTGATCTCCTTATTCACATTGAGTTCGTGACATAAGAAATTTGGATCTATCTCGGGCATATCCTCATGACTCCAGGCAAAAGTTTGCTTTCTGCTTCTTAGTAAGGTTATCAATTCCTGTTTTAGTGAGGCTTTCAACGACGAACCTACTTGAGTAGTTCATTCAGGATGCTCGTTGTCCAGAATGATGTTTTCAGTAGCTTCCACCACTTGACCCATCACGAGTTGCGACTCATCTCTAGGATCCAATGTTTTAATTTCTGCACCTTCATCCACTTGATAGGTAGTAGTCTTTTTCCTTGATTCCTCGAGTTCCTCTTGCTCGAAAGATGAATAATAGCATTCCCGAGCTACTTTCTGATCACGCTTCACAACTCCTACTCCAAAATTTGTTGGAAATTTTAGGCATTAATGTATCGTAGATGGTACAGCCTCGAACTTCTTCAATCCTACTCTTCCCATGATGATATTGTATGATGATTGAACATTCTTATCCATCACGAAGAAGCGTATTCTTTCTATTCGACAAGCAGGCCATGTACCAATAAATATATCCAATTTGATCGTCCCAAGTGGAAATACTTTCTCGCCAGCAAAACCGAGGAGGGGTCTATGATAAGGCTCCAGTTGAGATAGCTTTAGATTTAAATTATCGAAGCAAGAGTAGAACATGATGTCTGCCGAGCTACCATTATCTACCAGTACTCTTGAAATCACTACCTCCTTCATTCTCATTTTGATCACCAATGGGTCATCATGAGGATATAGAACACCTACGAGGTCGTTCTTTGAGAAACCAATGACTAATTTCTCTTTGTTTACCTTTCTCGAGCGATCCTCCTCAACTAGATTTATTCGTTGAATGTATGAGCAAGCTTGAGCCTCACAGAGGTAAGATTTTCTCTCTGCAGTAAGGTCTCCTCCTCCTGCATCTCCACCTGTAATAACATTACAGTCAAATGACCCAAAGTGTATTGAAAATACCTCTCGTTCTGGCTGCCTTGGTCTCTTGGGAAGATCGGGGTCGTCTTCTGGATCAACTTCATGGTCTCTTTTCTTGTTCTCCTCTGCAGGACGAGGAGATCTAGACCTCTCTCTTATTCAGTCGTTGTTTCTTCTTTCATTTCCACGATCAACATACTTTGTCAGTTTTCCTCGTCTGATGAGTGTTTCAATCTCATTCTGAAGAGCTATGCAATTTTTGGTCATATGGACATGATCTTTATGAAACTTGCAATATTTTGCCTTATTCCTCCTGCTAGGGTTTGCCTTCATTTTCTCTGGCCAGTTTAACTCCTCGTTGTTCTTGATTGCTTCTAAAATATGGTTGATGTCTTTCTTCAGAGGAGTATAATTATCAAATTTCTTCAATACTTCCCATGACGACCTTATTTTTGAGTGTTTGTCACTACCATTGTTCTTATGCTCTTTCTTCTTAGCTTTATCACCTTCCACCTTGGTTTCTTTGGCATCCATATTCTTCTTCGCATCCATAGCCTCCTCGACATTCATAATCTTGGCCGCTTTTCCCATTAGGTCTGACATGGTTCTAGGTAGATCTTTGGCCAAAGTGTAGTATAACTTGTTGGGCAGTATTCCACTCATCAAGGTGGTAATTGCTGTCTTTTCCTCATAATCAATGACTTCGAGTTTCTCGTTATTAAAATGAGTTATATAATCTCTGGTACTCTCACCAGATTTTTGTCTAACACTTAACAAATGCGTTACTCGTTTAACTGGCTTTGCCCTAAAATAGAAATTTCCAATGAATAACTCGGCCAGTTGAAGAAAAGTTGAGATCTTACCCCGAGGAAGATTATTATACCACATTTGAGCAGATCCGGTAAGAGTTACCGAGAATGCTCTGCATCTCATCTCATCTGGAACAGCATAGATGTCGACTGCAGCTTGGTATTGTTCTATATGAAGGACAGGGTCGGTCTTTCCATCATATTCGGGGGTCACAACAGGTGCTTTGAACTTTGATGGTGTTGAAAAATCTACAATGGCCTCGACAAAATGTGTTCCTTGAACAAAAGTTCTTTGTAGAGGGTTCTTGGCTTTAGCCATTTCCCCTAATCTATCCTCCAGCCTCTGAATAGAGCCTTTCCATGCATCATTTCCTTCCTCGAGCCTTTTGGTTTGAGCAACTGATCACGTTGATGTGGCTTCCTGGGATCTATCTTGACGAGCAGCTGGTCGCGACTGGGCAGATCCTTCCCTTAAGTCTGATGGTCGTCGAAAACTCCTCGATGCGGCTCTAGGAGGACTTTTGCTCCTCCTAGGACCTAATCGATCAAAAGGAGATACTTTGCTTAATCTTACTAGCGCACTAGTCCTTTCTAGAGAGAGAGTGATACGTTGTTCAGTATTTGTGGCTCGTGCCGACGAAGTTTGTCCAGGTTGATAAGAAAAATCTTCAGACTCCTCAGTGCGATATAAATCGGTATGCCTAGTACGCGAAGAAAGCAAATGAGTATTTCTTTGAATACTTTGCAGTCCTGAATGGGTTGGTGCACCGCCATGGAGGGTTTGTATGAGTTATTGCATAGTTTCTTGCATGACGGTCTAGCCCTGTGCCAGATTTGTTATTATTCCAGCCAAATCAGAAATATTTGGCAAAGCAGATGGATTCGGGACGAAATTCTGTTATTAGGGGGGAAGTATGTAATACCCCGTACTTTTAGGGATATTTATTTATGAGATTAATTAAATTAAATGTGAATTAATTGAGAATTAATTCGGATAAAATGCTAACGAGATGTGAGTTGGTATTTGATTATAATGTGGATATATGGCAGTATATGAATATGAAAAATATTAAAATTGTTGCGAGACTGAAATATGACAATTTGGAAAATTTTGTTGGGATGCGGGTGATAGTCGCGTCAGGAGGGTAATTATTTAAATTAAAAAGTGAATTTTATTTTTATCAATCGTATGATCATTTTGAGTGCACCAACGTGTCCGTAAGGGTCGAGATAGTCAGAAAACACTAGCCGGGAGTTTAGTTTGGGTCCCGGGGCATTTTTAGGCCAAACCAGCAACCCGGAAGGGTATTTTGGTAATTTTAAAAATTAAGGAATTAAGAACCACGATTTTTAGTATTGATTTATTTATTTTTGGTTCGGCCATTACGGCCATGATCTGCCAAAAACATAGAGGGGAGTTACGTGAGTTAGAGGAGAGGTTACAAAGAGTCCCCAAACCAAAACCACCATCCACCACCACCAATTTGGACGGAATTGTGGCCGGAATGGAGAGAGGACCAGCCCTTAAACAACAACAACGGATCAGAACATCAAATTTACAGGCAAGTGGTTTATCTTGCAAAGATTCAAAGCATATATTTTACATGTTTCTATAGAATTGGAGATTTCTCATAAATAATGAAAATTAAATGGATTTGAATGGTTTAAGTCATAATTTGGGAAGGACTTTCATGTAGGTTTATATTTGTGATGATAACAACTACGAATTTATGATTAATGAGTAGAGAATTTCGAAATTTGAAGGAATAATGGGATGTTCTTGAAGAAATAGGAAAAACTAGGTTTTATATGATTTTTGGGTAATTTGATCCATGAAAGTGATGTTATATGTTGATTTGATGAATCTAAAACGTGGGGAAAGAAGTAAACATGTTAGTAGGATGATTAGTGTATTCATTTGAGAGTTTTGGACGTTAGAATGATGATTAAGAAGAGTAAAAATATGCAAACCCATAACTGTTAAGGATTTCTGGGCTGATGCCTGCTTGATCGATCGATCACTCAAGAATGTCGATCGATCGAAGGTTCGATCGATCGACCCCTTTTTATCGATCGATCGACCCCTGCTGTATTTTGGCAATTGTTTCTCTTTAAGGTTTAATGATTATTCCAAAGCCGATGTTGGTTATTAGGAAGATTAATATGATAGTGAGGGACTTAATTAAAGTCAGTAGGGCCTTAGTTGTTATCGGAGAACGCTATAATTTATGGGATTTATTGATATTACGTACGAGGATCTACCGAGTGAGGTACGGTTAGAAAACGTTCGAATTGGAACTACATTGAGAATTGAGGATGATGTGAGATAAGGGTAGTAACGGAGGGACTTTAAGTACTGAGATAACACTTGAAGTTAATAAGAAATCTAGTAACCTTTTGAGTTAGGTTTAAGTACCCAAATTGATACGACAAGAGAGTTATCAAACGGAATATATATGATATGTAATACTCGGAATAAATTTGCCACGTACGAGATTAACTAGATGAAATGTGCGAACATCTATATTGATATATGATTACTTAGGTTGTGTGAATGGCTAGTGTATGATTTTATGTGTATGACATACCTACCATACTTTCTATCATAGGAGGTTAACGTTGGCTTAAGGCCATTTAATCTTTATGTGCTCGGATTTAGATTGGTACCTTGAGGACATAGTTCAAGAGAATGACTTATTTGTGAGTTAATAAGACAGCTGACTATGGAGCGTAGGTATGTACGTGACCATGGATATGTTGAATTATGTTCGCCTCCATTTTTGTGTGTGGTGCTTATTCTAACAATTCCTGAGAGATTCGGAATTTGTAATCCTTATGTACGTGATGTACCGGGATGGATAGCAGAGTATGTGTGCACCGCAGCTTAGCCTCGGGGTGCTTGTATTGTATATTTATGATGTGAATAATATACGGTTAAATGAAAAGGAATTAGTTATGTTTAATTGCGAGAATAATTGTAGTAACGTCTTGATGAAGATAAAAAGGGAAAACCTGCTGTGAATTGTTTTGCTAATAATTGAGAATCCGTGTTTAAGTAAAACTATCTATTCAAGTGATAACATTGGGAATTCATATTGTGAATCGAGTAGTTGGGTTAGAACTTAAGTCGGTTCAGTTAGATATAAATACCACTTAGATGGGTACTGTACGGTATAAACTAGTTAGATAGTGGCATAACTAGGATGGGTTAAAGGCATACGTTAGACGTGCACAGTAGTGGAGAGGCATGGAACTCATGTGAGAGTACGCAATTAACGCGTCTATAATATGTGATGTTCAATTGTAATTTAAATCACTTGCTAAACTTTTAAACTGTTTTCACATCGGGCTCTGACCCATTTTCCTCCAAATCTATTTTTGTAAAAACCTTTTTAGGTACCCAGCCATAAGGACACCATGCATAGGAATTCTATTCAGGTGACGAGCTGTAGCTGTTGTGGAAGTTATAGGGCCTTGACATTAGACGCCTCCTTTTCTAGTCTTGACTCCATATTCAGTTTCATCATTTGTAGGGCATGTCGCCCATTTCTTTTAGAGACATTTTATATTCAGTTATTCAGGTTGTGGATTGTAATTAATTCAGGATTCAGACTTGTTTTATTATTTCAGTTGTGGGATTGTTGTGAGGAGTATTTCCTCCAGACTCTTTATTACTTATTGATTACACTATTGAGAATTTATTGTGTATGGTTATGTTATTCTTGTATTCTTCACTTACTTCATGTTAATCAGATTTAATTTAAAATTGGCAACTCGTTTTTTTTAAATACTAGGTGGTTAGTAATCATTAAAACGTTTTCGACAGTGATGCTATTAACTGAACCAACTTGGCATTTTGTATTAATTTTAATAAAGGAGTAGCTACCCGGTATTTAATTAGACGGGGTGTCACAGGTGGTATCAGAGCATCAGGTTCTAGTGTCCTTTAGGATCTGTACGGCTTATTATGTTTCCGCTGAGCTTTCTTTTATATAGAGCCCTATGTTTAGGATTGTTGATTCCTTTAGTAAAATTTTGTTCTCCTGCTATGATGTATATGATAGCGAATCGTATTACGACCGGGTGTATTCGTGTGCCGAACAATGTAGTACGTCAGGCGAAGACAGTTGGACGAACAGCAGGAGGCAAGGATCAGTTGAGATTGTTAAATTAATTAGAGGGAAGACCGTAGTCGAGGTCACCCATATCAGGGTACGAAAGTCCTGGACGGTCCAGACGGCCAAGGCGTGACTTGTGACTTTCGGGTACAACTATAGTAGGAATGGGGTCAAATTAGACACATCCAACAAGGTTGGAATGGGAGAGAAAGAGTTAGGTGTAACATTGAAGAGAACCAACAGTAGCAATACTCGAAAGGCGAAGATGGCATGTGCTAGCCAAACGGACGTAATGTATCCAAAGGCTTGGACATATGTCGGAGTATGGCCAATCGAGAGTGAAAATTTGAAGAAAATTTTTTCTTGTCTCGTGAGAGCGGAGTTTCAATGGGGAGAACAATCACCACACTTATAAGTGGAATGTGACGTCGAGAGAAGGCGTACACGAGTGGTTTGACCATAAGTTCCTTGATCAGATATTTAGGATGAAAACGAATGTCATTCTGAACTCACACGAGAGGTCCGGACAGAGGTCACTTTGTGAGAAGAAATATAATTATTTAGTGAACCCTACACCGGGTGAAGTAGGTAAAACGGATAAGGGGATATTAAAGGGAGAATTTACATAGAAGAATTGCTAGTCCTTCTGGCAGAATTCTGCTTGGACGGTTAAAGCAAATGGTATTGTCGCATAGTGTTAATTTGGAGGTAAACATCCCCGGGTGGGGAGATACAAGAATCGAAGGCTTAATATAAAGTAAGACGGGGGAAAACAGTGTTGGTGAAGCACCACAATGGGAAGACCCAACGGAGAACCAGTTAAAATGATTCGGATAGCTGAATTACTACCGGGCAAAGGTGATTTCAGTGAGAGATGTAGAAATTCGTAGCGTGTTCCTTAGTGCCGTCAAAACTAAGGGATCAACGGAGATAGTCGTCTGAGGCGAGACTACCAACGTCAGAGAGATGGACCACCTTAACATGATTTGTGAGACAAAAGATAAGTGGAGTATGTGTAGAGGTATTTCTGTGGGGAGTGAACCCGTGCGTTATAAAAAATTTCCCGATACGAGAGTAGGGATCAAGGTATTGTTCCTGGCGAGGGCAACAGTTATTGAAATATCCGATTTGGGACAGACATGTGTGGTAAGTCCAGGAACCATTTGAGCAGTCGGGACGATTATTAGGATAGACGTATGAGTTATATACTCAGATGAGGATGCATGTTATTTGTGGCATGAATAAGTTACTACAATTGTTACAATTGTATTTTCACTTGAGAGTCGAGTTTAGTGAGTACATCAGTAAATTTATTTTATATAAGAACATTTTCCCTGATAGTGTGGGGGTTACTTTTATTGTCATCCGCGGAGGATGAATGGGTATATTAATAGCGGTTTATGCGTTATTGAAATTACTCGTTTTAGTGCTGTGTTATACGAGTATGATATGATCTTAATTATTGTGTTTTTATATAATTGTATCGATAGTGTGCTGGTATTACAAGTTTATCGAAGTTACTACCTTGGGGTAGAATGTTTTGGTTCTGGAGAGGCCCCATTTGTGAGAGGGTCGGGCTCAAAATTGTACTATTGTATATATATATGTATATATATATATAAATATTGCTGTGATTTCAAAGGCATAATGGTCTCGGATACTTAATCCTAGTATGCGCGGAGATTTAAATGTTATGATTAGTATGTAATTTATTTACTAGTTAGCAAAACGGTTTAGCTGGTTATTGAAATTAACACTCAGGATGTCGTAATAAGTATAGTGCATTATTTTATCGCCATTTAGAGATCTGGGAGTTTATACTCATAGTTGTGTACCTGGGGACGGGATTTTGAGAGCCCCGAGTATAATTGCATAGTGTATATGGAATGTGATTACCATCAATGTCAAGAGAAAAGTGTCTTTCAGAAGGAGTTCTTTGTTTATGTATAATTGCAAACTGAGATGAAACTTTGTTGTTAAAAGACAAGAGCGTAGGGGTACATATTATGGACAGGGCTTAACGGATTCCGATGACCGATAATGTTAGGTAGTAGTGTATCGGGGGGGTTCCTTGTTTGGATTTTGCTTTGCGAGACACCCCACGCATGAAACTTAGCGTAAGGTTGGTAGTAAGGAGATGTGTGACCCTTCGTTTATGATTTGGATACCTCTATCGTTATGGGAGTACGTAGTTATAACGGGAAGTTACAAGGAGTAAATTATGATGTATGACCATTAGAGCCAGTTGTTATTAAATTACGATATAAGTACTAATAATGTTGGTCTTGTCACGGCGTGTTGAAGGACGCATTGAGAATAAGGGCGATTTAGGATTTCTAATTCAGAAGCGATTGAGAACACCCAAGTTGTATAGCATCGTTGTATTTACGGTGACAATAAAGAGTTTGGGATTTGTATGAAGCGTATATAATGTTTAAAAATTGTATGGTTAGGTTATAAGGGGCGTAGACATCTTGATTTGCTAAAGTGTAAATCAAAGGAAGAAGGAACATAGACGGGAGAGATTATTACTTATGAGATTAAACGTCATAAGAAAAGGTGTAAGTGAATATCATGTGTAGTAAGTGTAGCATGTTCAAATTTGGAGAAAAGGCTGTAGAGAGCCATTTAATAAAATGATATCCCTTGAGAAGGCGAATAAATTATTATGAGCAATTTGGAGTAGAGTTACGATCAATCGAATGTTGAGGGTGACTCAAGAGTAAATAGAGTAAATAGGAGTCCGGATTTTCACAAAGAGGTGAGAAAGTGTAAGGGTCGAAACTTTGGCATACGCCAAGAGAAGCAGAGGATCGTTAAGTATCACTTAACGGGAAGGAACATTAACAAGAAAGTCAGCATTTAAAGGGGTGTAGTAAGTAGTAGAACGATTGGGTGTTAGATGATTAACCAATTAATTTTGTATCCAACCAGTGATTCCAGGGATGGAAGAGTCAAGTTAGTAAATTCCTTGAGGGGTAACAAATTCCTTCAAATACGTGAGTCTATTGTTCAGAAGGAGACAAATTGTTATATACTTGAATGATTTACACTATTAGATAGTGAACACGCCAGTACGTGGTTCGACGTAGTATTATTTAGAACTGGGATGAAATCCCCGAAATCCACATTTAGGTGGGGTGACAATAAGTAGTGGGAAATAACAATTCAAACTGAGGGTTGTATCACCAATAATCCGAGGTGCAGGCGCAAGGTGACTAACGACTGATGGATTGTATGAAAGAAATTTTTGATTCATTGCGATATTTTCAATTCCAAATCGGGTATAACTAGTGAGGTATATTGTAGTCATGAAGAGGAGATATTACCTAATGGTAGAGTTGGGGGAAAAGCACCCGTATCAATTTATGATGGACAAGGTGCTTACAAAGGTTTGTGTAACACCAACAGGATGAAGTGGTTTTCCCTTGTGTGAAAGTCACAACGTCGGGATATTTCAAGGAATGGACAAGCGTAGTCAGATGTGTTATTGATTCATCCCAGGATGGGAGTTTGGAGTTTTGATAAATGCGGGAGTTAGTAGTGAGGTGCGGACTCACAATACAAATAAAAAAAATGCGGCTAATGATGTGTAAACTATATTTATTTGAAGGTTGTTTAATAAGAGCACAACGTGAGGTGCATTTATCGAAGATTATTCTGATAAGGTATCAAGTATGTTAAATAAGCTTATTGTGAAGCGAGGGTTTTAGTGATTTGGGATTTTCTTTATAATTGTTTTGAATACTAGAGGATACCTAATTTTTCCAGGTGTGTCTTACTTATCCGAATTTCATGACGAAATTCAGTTATTAGGGGGGAAGTATGTAATACCCCGTACTTTTAGGGATATTTATTTATGGGATTAATTAAATTAAATGTGAATTAATTGAGAATTAATCCGGATAAAATTCTAACGAGATGTGAGTTGGTATTTGATTATAATGTGGATATATGACAGTATATGAATATTGAAAATATTAAAATTATCGCGAGACTGAAATACGGCAATTTGAGAAATTTTGTTGGGACGCGCGTGACAGTCGTGTCAGGAGCGTAATTATTTAAATTAAAAATTGAATTTTATTTTTATCAACCGTATGGTCATTTTGAGTGCGCCGACGTATCCGGAAGGGTCGAGATAGTCAGAAAACACTAGCTAGGAGTTTAGTTTGGGTCCCGGGGCATTTTTAGGCCAAACCGGCAACCCGGAAGGGTATTTTGGTAATTTTAAAAATTAAGGAATTAAGACCCACGATTTTTAGTGTTGATTTATTTATTTTTGGTTAGGCCATTAGGGCCATGATTAGACAAAAACATAGAGGGGAGTTACGTGAGTTAGAGGAGAGGTTACAAAGAGTCCCCAAACCAAAACCACCACCCACCACCACCAATTTGGACGGAATTGTGACCGGAATGGAGAGAGGACCAGCCCTTAAACAACAACAACGGATCAGATGAAAGAGTTGGCGCTTGCGTTCAATTAAGAAATAATACAATAACTACCATTTTTAACCCAAATTAACCCTAAGCATGCAACTAGGTGTGATTGAAACAATATGAAATCATGCACAAGATATTCAACACACAAAGTTAAGGAAAAATCCCCCACAGGGGAAAAACCATTTGTATATCACTATAATTTGTAAAAGATGATTTACAATCGGATTACAATGAAATACAGTTTGACTAAGAATTACCCTCGGGTATCGGATTCTGTAGTCGCGGCTGGAAGAAACCCTTTCCAGTAGGGCTGGCGACTGGAACTATCCCTGTCCAGTAGGGCTGCAATGAAGAGGAAGAAGCGGTCCACTTCACAAAGGGTTGAACAACAATGGTGTTCTTGGGTTACCAAAAGTGACTCACAAATGTATGGAATTTGTGTGAATCAAGGGTATGAATCAATGGACTCAAATACCATGAAGACTTAAGAGTTATGGAACTCAGAAAATCGTGTGTAAGTCTTGAGAAAACCAATTGCTGATCGTGGTTTAAATAAGGGATCGAAACCCTACAAAATCTGCTGCACGATCTGTTCGTGGTTATCCAGGGCGGACCGGTCCGGGCCTTAGGCGGATCGGTCCGATGCGGATCGGTTCGTTTTATTTGAAGCAGATTCGGTTCTCATTCGATCCGGGGCTCTCTGGACTTATGCAAGGCAGACCGGTCCGATCCTGTGCGGATCGGTCCAATGCGGATCGGTTCTTTTTATTTTGGGGCGGACCGGTCCGGTATTCTGGATTTCTGAATTTTTCTTTCTTGATTCGATACTCGGATTCCGTTGATGACGATATGAACTTGACTTTCTTCAACGGTGTTACGACTAATGACATATATAACTATGTTGGACAAAAATGTCCTTACAAATCTCCCCCTATGTCTATGCCGGAACAAACATAAAAAAATCCGAATTATCTATAATCACAATGCCTATACAAATCTACCCTTCCATGAACCCAAAACTGAAAGTGGTACAAATGACTAAGGCTGCATCGTTTGTTCTTCGAATCTTCAGAAATCTCACCGCTTTTCTCATCAGGGTGTGCATCATGGAATTATCAAGGATGTACCTACACACATGAGACAAAGCAAATACCAAGTGACGTATCGAGTTTGAAATGAGATACACATAAGCATATATATCCATTGAAGATGATATTCTCAGAATTTCAAAACTTCCCCCCATAACCAGATAATTCATTCTCCCCCTTTTTATGATGTCCCCAAATAGACAAATGAGAGAAATAAATCAAGCAATCAAGTACCGGGGTGACACAAGGTATAAAATCACACCATGAATGAACATAAAACAACCAAGTCGGTGAAGGCGTAAATGAATGGGTGTGATCAAAATTCGATAGGAAAATCAAAGCATACAAACATGACATATGTGCACGATGAATTATTGGATATTCCTAACGAATGAACTCAAATGCTTCCTTTGGTGTAAGAGATTGGCAGTATAAGATATTGACTCAATCAAATCAACAAATCAAAGCTCAAAGTGATTTCTACACCAATAACGTCCAAAATGATTTTCATGCTTTTTCAGGACTTTCAAGGAAGTGCAAACCCGTTTTCAATCTCCAACCAAACTCCCTCAGATTTATATTTTGAATAGAGGTATACTAAATTCTCAAACTTTGGAGAATTGATGGTGAAACCTAAGTGGCCCATATTTAGCATGAATTGCTTTTTATTGCCTTTTCAATTTTTTTTGGGCTCTTTTAACCTCCTAGGACCTCGGATATAAAAATTCCTCCATTTTTTAGGTCCTTTTAACAGTGGCTTTTGCGCAAAGGATAAGAATCAACTTTCGCAGCCCCTCCCCGTTATGCAAATTATCACACAGTCTCACCAAAACGGTTTTTACATGCAATCCAATATTGTCAAGTTTTGTCGCATTTTATACATTGTATAGACAGGATTGAGATGGAAACACTCAAGCCAATATGAGATTGACAAGCGCAACAATCAAATATAGCCGTGCATGTGTGCAATAAAGGATATAGGAGTCAAGCATGTAGGAAATATCACTAATTACATCTCAAGAACTCCAATCAATGTTAAGCACATGGATGAAATGATGTAGCCTCTCAAATCTCTATCAAACAGTCACATAGATATATGGAATGAAGTTGTGACTTGGCTATCTTAAATGCTCATCCATAAAAGGCAAATCTCTTTTTGGACTTTTTCAAAAATTTTATCAAAATAAAATCTTTTTGTGTTTTTCTAAAAAGAAAATCTTTTTGTTATTTTTTTTTTTTTAAAAATGAAAAAACTAACTAATGATACATGCTAGCAATAGGTTTAAAAAATGACATGATAAACAACCTATGCTAGCAATCAAGACTAGATCTCAACCGGGAGTAACGGTGGAGTTTTCTAAAGATGGTGGCATCTTTTGAACCAACTCCACTAGATCATGTGTAGTCTTGATCAAAAACTTCACTTGCTCGCGAATATGTGCAAACTCTCTATCAAAATGAGCAGGCAAAGTATCATGAGTGGGTGCATGTGCATGAATATGTGAAGTGGCATGATATGGCACAAAACCCAACTTAGAACAAAATTCCCTAAGATGTCCTCGCTTCTTGCAGTATGAGCACACATAAACCGGTCTAGGAAGCAATTTATCAACAATTTTGGGAAGAACATTCCTAGACGGACACCCATGGGACTCACTCACCATGGTGGATAAAGGCTCGGTAGCAGTCTTTAATGTGACTTGGACCTCCATTGCTTGTGTGAGGTCATCCTCGAGATGGGATACACGTGTCGTCAGACTAGACACCGTGTTGGACATGTCACCTTTTTCTCTTTTTAGCTCATCACATTCTACTTTTAACTCACGAATTCAAAGACCTAGGATCCTATTTGACCTTTTTGTTTCCATGGTCTCGATGAACAACTTTCTAAAGGCATTTTGGATCAACCTATCATCAACATTCTCATCCTCACTATCGCTTGGAGAAGTGGGCATGGCAATCTTCTTGTGCTCTCTCCTACGAATAGTGGGACACTCAAATTTCTTGTGCCCTATCCCATCGCACTCAAAACACCTTATCTCTCCAATTTTTTTCTCTCTCTCCTTTTGATTCTCACAACCCTTCTCTCTCTCTTCAAATTCTTTCTCTAAGGCGGTGATCCTAAGAACTAACGCTTTGTAACACCTCTTGGTTTCAAGAAACTCAGAATTTAACTCAGCGTATGTATGTTGAAGATCACTCTCACTCTCACTTCCTTCGCTCTCACTGTTGAGGAATCCATGTGAAGAAGCATCCTCATAGTCGTGAGAAGCATTGGAGGTGCTCACATGACTTGCCATGAACGCGGTGAAGTTACGCTCATGCGGTGACTTATCTCCATAGTCCACCGACTCGACATCACTGTCATCACTAAGGGTAGCATTCAGGGCAGTTTTCCCTTTCTCTCTATTCAGACGATTGGCACACTCAAACGCTCTATGACCCCTACCATCACATTCAAAACATCTCTCACTGTCTTTCTTAGGAGGTTCTTTGGAATCTTTGTCATTTTTCTTTTCAGAAGTATTTTTCTCAGCATTCTTTTTATCATTGAAATTTCCACTTTTCTTGAATTTGAGAATTCTTTTGAAATTTTTTGCAAACAGGGCCAAGTCATCTAAGTCAAAATCACATTCAGACTTGGATTCAAAAACTTTTTCTTTCTTTTTCTGAAAATGAGTCTTTAAAGCAATCCCATTATCCTTAGCCTTAATGGTTTTGGGAAACATGTCAATCTCATAGGTTTGAAGATCTCCTACAAGTTCTTCCAACTTAAGTGATTTCAAATTTCCCAAAGAGTTCAAAACAGTGACTTTAGGAATAAAACATTTTGGGAGGGATCTCAAAATCTTTTTAACGACACGCGTATTATCAATTACCTCACCCAAATTAAAACTAGTGTTAACGATGTCCGACAAGCGTGCAAAAAACTCATCAAAACAATCGGACTCAGACATGGTGATAGTCTCAAATTGGGTGGCCAAATTTTGTAATTTAGACTCTTTAGCAGCGTTCGTACCCTCATGGGTAAGTTGCAAAACATCCCATGCCTCCTTTGACGTGGTGCACGTCATTATGCGTTTGAACTCATCAGGTGTGACAGACCCAGAAATAGCACTCAATCCCTTAGAATTAAAGGAAGACCATCTAAATTCATCATCGGTCCACGTCGTGACAGGTTTCAAATTTGTCACGTTATCAACAGTCACGGTGGGAGGAGTCCACCCTCGTTCAACCAAAATCCAGACACGTTCGTCAATGGCTTTTAAAGCCGACCTCATACGGGCTTTCCAATAGGCGTAATTCGACCCGTCAAAAATAGGCATTTTATAATATGACTTCTCCATTTGAACACGCTCTTTTCAAAAATCAATTTATTCAGAAAATTGATATCTTAGAAAAATTTTGCGGAAAAAGGAATACGCGATAGATTAGCGTAACCTGCTCTGATACCAATTTGAAAGAGTTGGCGCTTGCGTTCAATTAAGAAATAATACAATAACTGCCATTTTTAACCCAAATTAACCCTAAGCATGCAACTAGGTGTGATTGAAACAATATGAAATCATGCACAAGATATTCAACACACAAAGTTAAGGAAAAATCCCTCACAGGGTCAAAACCATTTGTATATTACTATAATTTGTAAAAGACGATTTACAATCGGATTACAATGAAATACAGTTTGACTCAGAATTACCCTCGGGTATCGGATTCTGTAGTCGCGGCTGGAAGAAACCCTTTCCAGTAGGGCTGGCGACTGGAACTATCCCTGTCCAGTAGGGCTGCAATGAAGAGGAAGAAGCGGTCCACTTCACAAAGGGTTGAACAACAATGGTGTTCTTGGGTTACCAAAAGTGACTCACAAATGTATGGAATTTGTGTGAATCAAGGGTATGAATCAATGGACTCAAATACCATGAAGACTTAAGAGTTATGGAACTCAGAAAATCGTGTGTAAGTCTTG
Organism: Sambucus nigra; assembly: GCA_949130495.1. NCBI lineage: Eukaryota > Viridiplantae > Streptophyta > Magnoliopsida > Dipsacales > Adoxaceae > Sambucus > Sambucus nigra. Next base: position 274,503,540 of record OX422215.1, on the reverse strand, counting down.
AGAAAACCAACTGTTGATCGTGGTTTAAATAAGGGATCGAAACCCTACAAAATCTGCTGCACGATCTGTTCGTGGTTATCCAAGGTGGACCGGTCCGGGCCTTAGGCAGATCGGTCCGATGCGGATCGGTTCGTTTTATTTGAAGAAGATTCGGTTCTCATTCGATCCGGGGCTCTCTGGACTTATGCAAGGCAGACCGGTCCGGTCCTGTGCGGATCGGTCCGATGCGGATCGGTTCTTTTTATTTTGGGGTGGACCGGTCCGGTATTCTGGATTTCTGAATTTTTCTTTCTTGATTCGATACTCGGATTCCGTTGATGACGATATGAACTTGACTTTCTTCAACGGTGTTACGGCTAATGACATATATAACTATGTTGGACAAAAATGTCCTTACATCAGAACATCAAATTTACAGGCAAGTGGTTTATCTTGCAACGATTCAAAGCATATATTTTACATGTTTCTATAGAATTGGAGATTTCTTATAAATAATGAAAATTAAATGGATTTGAATGGTTTAAATCATAATTTGGGAAGGACTTTCATGTAGGTTTATATTTGTGATGATAACAACTACGAATTTATGATTAATGAGTAGAGAATTTTGAAATTTGAAGGAATAATGGGATGTTCTTGAAGAAATAGGAAAAACTAGGTTTTATATGATTTTTAGGTAATTTGATCCATGAAAGTGATGTTATATGTTGATTTGATGAATCTAAAACGTGGGGAAAGAAGTAAACATGTTAGTAGGATGATTAGTGTATTCATTTGAAAGTTTTGGACGTTAGAATGATGATTAAGAAGAGTAAAAATATGCAAACCCGTAACTGTTAAGGATTTCTGGGCTGATGCCTGCTTGATCGATCTATCGACTCAAGAATGTCGATCGATCGAAGGTTCGATCGATCGACCCCTTTTTATCGATCGATCGACCCCTGCTGTATTTTGGCAATTGTTTCTCTTTAAGGTTTAATGATTATTCCAAAGCCGATGTTGGTTATTAGGAAGATTAATATGATAGTGAGGGACTTAATTAAAGTCAGTAGGGCCTTAGTTGTTATCGGAGAACGCTATAACTTATGGGATTGATTGATATTACGTACGAGGGTCTACCGAGTGAGGTACGGTTAAAAAACGTTCGAATTGGAACTACATTGAGAATTGAGGATGATGTGAGATAAGGGCAGTAACGGAGGGACTTTAAGTACTGAGATAACACTTGAAGTTAATAAGAAATCTAGTAACCTTTTGAGTTAGGTTTAAGTACCCAAATTGATACGATGAGAGAGTTATCAAACGGAATATATATGATATGTAATACTCGGAGTAAATTTGCCACGTACGAGATTAACTAGATGAAATGTGCAAACATCTATATTGATATATGATTACTTAGGTTGTGTGAATGCCTAGTGTATGATTTTATGTGTATGACATACCTACCATACTTGCTATCACGGGAGGTTTACGTTCGCTTAGGGCCATCTAATCTTTGTGTGCCCGGATTTAGATTGGTACCTCGAGGACATAGTTCAAGAGAATGACTTATTTGTGAGTTAATAAGACAGCTGACTATGGAGCGTAGGTATGTACGTGACCATGAATATGTTGAATTATGTTCGCCTCCATTTTTGTGTGTGGTGCTTATTCTAACAATTCCTGAGAGATTCGGAATTTGTAATCCTTATGTACGTGATGTACCGGGATGGATAGTAGAGTATGTGTACACCGCAGCTTAGCCTCGGGGTGCTTGTATTGTATATTTATGATGTGAATAATATACGGTTAAATGAAAAGTAATTTGTTATGTTTAATTGCGAGAATAATTGTAGTAACGTCTTGATAAAGATAAAAAGGGAAAACCTGCTGTGAATTGTTTTGCTAATAATTGAGAATTCGTGTTTAAGTAAAACTATCTATTCAAGTGATAACATTGGGAATTCATATTGTGAATCGAGTAATTGGGTTAGAACTTAAGTCGGTTCAGTTAGATATAAATACCACTTAGATGGGTATTGTACTGTATAAACTAGTTATATAGTGGCATAACTAGGATGGGTTAAAGGCATACGTTAGACGTGCACGGTAGTGGAGAGGCAAGGAACTCATGTGAGAGTACGCAATTAACGTGTTTATAATATGTGATGTTCAATTGTAATTTAAATCACTTGCTAAACTTTTAAACTGTTTTCACATTGGGCTCTGACCCGTTTTCCTCCAAATCTATTTTTGTAAAAACCTTTTTAGGTGCCCAGCCACAAGGACACCGTGCATAGGAATTCTATTCAGGTGACGAGCTGTAGCTGTTGTGGAAGTTACAGGGCCTTGACAGTAGACGCCTCCTTTTCTAGTCTTGACTCCATATTCAGTTTCATCATTTGTAGGGCATGTCGCCCATTTCTTTTAGAGACATTTTATACTCAGTTATTCAGGTTGTGGATTGTAATTAATTCAGGATTCAGACTTGTTTTATTATTTCAGTTGTGGGATTGTTGTGAGGAGTATTTCCTCCAGACTCTTTATTACTTGTTGATTACACTATTGGGACTTTATTGTGTATGGTTATGTTATTCTTTTATTCTTCACTTACTTCATGTTAATCAGATTTAATTTAAAATTGGCAACTCATTTTTTTTAAATACTAGGTGGTTAGTAATCATTAAAATGTTTTCGACATTGATGCTATCAACTGAACCAACTTGGCATTTTGTATTAATTTTAATAAAGGAGTAGCTACCCGGTATTTAATTAGACGGGGTGTCACAGGATCGCCTAAGCTGCTCGGTACTCAAAAGTTCCTCGTAGAGTTCTTATTGGTCGGAGCGTCTGAGTTGCTCGGGGAAACAGTGCTCCTCGTTGCAATATGGTTCCTCGGAGTCAAGGTGTTGTTCGGAAGTGTTTGTTGTTGCCACGCAGATTGCCATCTGTCTTCACTCTATTGAGCCATGTGAGCAGACTAAATTTGGTATCAACAAGCGGGTTGAGGGCCGCTCATGTGTTCTTCTACCTGCCACTAAATTTTAGGGTTTTTCCTGAGTTTAGTGGAATGATCTTTGCTATCGTAGGACGGTTGCACGACTCCCTCCTATTCAGGACTAGCTCGATCTCAAGACCGCTCTTCAGGCCTCTTTTATACCCCCGACATACGAGCGAGACCTATTTACGCGCATTCAGTCTCTCCAGCAGGATACATCTTTAGTAGTGGAGTATACGGAGCAGTTCCAACTCCTCTGCACTAGAGCTCGTCTGCCTGAGACTGAGGATCAACGGATCAGCCGCTATATTCTGGGACTCCATCCACACATTCAGCGTGACCTTGGATTGAGAAAGATACCGACCTTTCTGAAGGCGATAGAGTATGCTACCAAGGTCGAGGCCTATCATTCAGCCCTAGCAGCTCCTCCAACAGCACGACCTCCGCCTCCCTTGATCTCTGTTTCCCCTGCAGCATCAGCATTGACATCTTCTGTGACTACTTCAGCTACCACCACTTACGTTGCAATCCATTCAATCCCTCCCACATTTCGGTGCTTTAACTGTGGCACTGTGGGACACCGATCTTTAGATTTCTCTCTGCCACATCGTCGATCCCAGTTAGCGATGGATCAGTCACCAGTCCCGATAAGACCGAGCATCCTCCTAGCCATGCATTGATTACAGTTTTAGAGGTTGACTCTGGTGGCGAACCTTTGAGTTCGTGGACGAAATCTTTTTGAGGAGAGGATATTGATGGGAATCTATTTTATTTTCCTTTTATTTTCATTGTATTTTCTATTTTTAGTTCTTTTTAGGCATTTTCTTTCCTTAATTAGTTTCTAAGCATGTTTGGGACTAATCAGGCATTCTTTTATTTTTAGTTGGGTATTTTATTCACTTTACCTAATTACTTGATTAGCAAGTAATTCCTCTTATATAAATACATATTGTAACCTCATTTGTATTCATTCTCCAATTCTTGAAATATAAGAACTCTTCTGTTTCTCTCTCTAGAAATTATATTGTCTTCATTTTTAGGTCACTGACATATAGTTCACGTCACTTTTGCATGAACTGACTAAGCAATAATTAAAGACAGGTATTTTTAGAATGAAAAAATCCACAAAACAAAGGACAGACCTTCGTTGATGATAAAGAGTGTCTTTCATACCATAAATTATACAAAGATTATAGTTCAAAACACGGGTTTGGCCAAAGACTCGGCCTTCAAATTTTTGAACTGCTATCATTTTCAAGCGAGACAAAATAATACACATAATAAATTATTTAATGGATAAAAAATATCGAAAAGAGAAAATTAATAGCACTTAATTAAATTGGGGAGTTGCAGATATTTGGGCCATTCCTATAAAATATGTAGCCAATCATGCCATGCCTAATTAATTTCAATAATAAAGAGTTGCTGGTAATGGTTTCAGTACATTGGGTGCCGAAACAAAGTTGACTCGGCTGAGTCATGGAACCATGTGAATTGTTTTCTTTTTCTTTTTTCGTTTTTATGTAGGATAGGGACAACACCCCCACCCACCCCACCCACCCCACCCCAAAATATGGAACCATGTGAAAAATGGCCTTTGTACCATCATTAAGCAAATGATAATGCGAATTTAACTAGGTAACACACAAATACTAGTACAACTAACACACAAATGTATAACTGACATACAAGTTTATAAGTACCTAGGACGCAAATTTAACTACCAAATAAGTCTGAAAAAATAATAATAACTACTAAACCAAATAGTAGTATTCCATGATGTCAATTATGCAATATTTAATTTGTCAAAAACAACAGGAATAACAATTAAGATGGAAAATCTCGGGAGAAAGAGTCTTTTGTGCCACCTTGGCATGAAAGAGCTTTTGTGTCATGGGAGCAGAAAAGTTTTTCCTTCCTGCCAAGCTGGTTTGTCCCACAACACACTTTATTTTGTTCCACAATTACACAAAAGTGTATATCTTTACCACATTCCAAAAGTTTTTGTTTTTCCTCCAAGTGTCTTCATCTATGAATTCCAACTTTTCTTCTAGGATAAAAGTATTCTATGATCCTATCATTTCACTTGCACCATTGTGGATGCTCTAAGTAAAATTTTCATGTTATCTTTCTATATGTGAATCTTTTTCCTTCTTTAGGCTCCTTGCACAAGCTCCATACTATCTGGAACATCTCCCGATGATCATAACTGCTTTGTCAATCTTTTCAAGGATACATATATCTCTTCCATCTTAGGATGCCTCTCGTCAAAGGAATAAAATTCAACCACTCAATCATTGACATCAATCAAACTGCACCCTGGAAATTTTCTTAACCGGGTGTCCCTCATCGCAACTTTTGACCAAGCTACATCTTCCCATCTCCGAGCATCCCCATATATATTTAAAAGCATAACATAGTTTGAAGGGTTGTCTGGTTCAAGCTCGATAAGTTGCTTAAGAGCTAGCTCAGCAAATTCGATATTTTTATGAATCCTGCAAGTCCGAAGTAAGGCTATCCAAACAACACTATATGTTTCCATCGGCATCTTCTTTATAAATTCAACATCCTGCTCCAAAAGACCAGCTCGAGCCAGCAGATCAACTACACAACCATAATACTCAATCTGAAGGGTAATTAGGTATTCATTGATCAATGAATGAAAATAGTTAAGCCCATCTTTAACTAGAACCATGTGAGAACAAGCACACAAAATGCCTACAAAAGTGATTCCATCTGGTTTTTCCCCCGCATTCTTCATCTCATGAAAAAAATGTAAGGCATCAACACCGTGACCATGCACTGCTAAGCAATTAATAATGGTGTTCCAAGATATCAAATCTTTTCTACATATGTTCTTAAAAACATTAATGGCACTCTCTATCATGCCACATTTTCCATACATGTCAATCAAAGCATTCTCGACATAAACATTCCCTTTATACCCATTGTTCTCCGCATATACATGCACCCACTTACCCAAATCAAGAGCTCCTAACCTCGAACAAACAGACAACACATTCACAAGTGTGGCATCATTAGGATGCAAAATGGACTCATTTAGCATCCTCCTAAAAGCACCAAGAACTTCAAAAAAACTTCCATTATGAGCATATCCTCCAATCAACCCATTCCAAGAGAATATATTTCTATCATTCATCTCATCAAACAACTTCTCGCACCCTTCAACATCTGTATTGTTTCCATAGCCATTCAACAAAGTATTCCAAGGCATTACATCCCTATTCGGCATGACATAAAAAAACTTCCTAGCTTCAACCATATCACCACACTCAATATACCTATAAACCATAGTATTCCACAACACAACAACCCGCTACGGCGCCAAATCAAAAATTCGCCTCGCAGACACCACATCACCATTCCAAATATACCCTTTAACCATTGCAGTCCAAGCAACAACATTCCTCACTATCATATCACTAAAAACTTTATAAGCAGACCCAATTTCCCTCCCACTACTATACATCTCAATCAATGTAGTCCCCACAAATGGGTTTTCTTTAAACCCAATCTTTACAACAAAACAATGCACTTCCTCACCTTCCCATAAAGCCAACAACTTCCCACAAGATTTCAAAACCATGTGGAATGTAAAACAATTGGGTCTTACATAAATACTATTCATGTGATTAAACAAAAGAAGTATCTCCTTGTATAGCTCATTCTGGAGATACCCTTTGAACAATGAATTCCATGGTGCTACGTTTGGGTCTGGAATTTGATCGAACATATGGCGGGAATGAGCCATTTTGTTTAGTTGGGCACATGTTGAGATGAATGGTGTAAGTATGTAGTGGTTGTGTTGGAGGTCGTGGGTCATTATTTGGGTTTGAATTTGTTGGAGATGTTTTGGGTTCTTACATTATTGAAAGATTGAGATCAACTTCTCTTCTACAAGTCTTAGAGAAGGCTTTGGGGCTAAACTTAGAAAAATCTATTCTGTTTTAAGTAGAGTTAAGATGTTTTTAGTGGTGTTCTTGTAACCACATTTGTGCTTCACTTGGAATCACATGAACTTATGATCCTTAAATACAAATTTTTTAAAGAGTACTAATGGCTATATTTACGAAATTTTGGATCCAAACTTTTACACTTTGAACTCTTGTGAAGTACTCTTGTTTATATATTAAAAGTATAATAATTTAATGCACTTTGTACATAAAATTTGATATAAATAATTGGTACACATAATATTTTCGCTTTGTAAAGATTACTTGGTTATCATCTTAAAAAATGTATAATGATGCTTCAGAAATAATATTTCATTCAAGTCCTAATTAATCGCAACAAGTAATAAATTGGATGAGTTCGGGATAAATTTTCATAAAGTTCAGACACGTAAAGGTTTAAAAGATAATATGGTTGAGATATGTGGGTTAAGCCTAACAAGTGACTAAATAATTATGACATTGTTGAATTTTCTTATAAACAACAACTAGCAACAAGATTAATGCAAAGATTAACTTAAATAGAGATTGGAGAATAAGGATCATTCCTCCGCCTTGAACTAGCAAAATCAATGGAGGAATTTGATTTAATGCACATTTAAATGATCATATTCAATTGATACCGAACATCAAACTGGAGTTCTAACTCAATGAAGAGAGATTAAAGTTTCAAGTGATTATGGTGACAAATGGGTTGATGTTGTAGTAAAGCCTTATACAATATCACTGCATGCAATGGGAAGTAAACAAATTTATAATACTATAGTATCAACATATAAGTTTTAGTTAAAATTAATCAAAACCAAATCCTAACTTTGAAGCTCAAACATACATGGTTGATGTATGATCTCTAACCTATATAACTTAGAAACTCATAGCAATTAAAGCAATTACAATGAAAGTAATTAAAGATGAGAGATACCAAGCCATAAAAGTGGGTATTGATCGCAAACTTCTTCAATAAATGTTTTTCAATCTTCACAACCAAAGAAACAAGCAAAGAACAAGCTTTAAATAACTTCCGCACAACAAATTTATGCCCAAGTAATGGGAAAACACAGAAAATTATGTTTTTATGCAAACCCTAGGAGAAAGAAAAGAGTAAATGCAAAATGGTGAAAGCTAAGTTATAATTAATTAAACGATTAATAGCAAATAAAAATCCACTTACTACTTATAATGAATGAGGAAAAATAAAATAAAAAAGAAAAATCAAAAGAAAAGAATAATATATCTCCAAGAAGGACCCAATCGATCGGGTATATGCATAGCCAATCGATCGGGGGTAAAAATGTTATCGTATACTAATTATATTAATTCGATTGATCGGTTAAAACCAATTACAATCGATCGAGGTCTTGAAAAATGACTTTTTTCTCAATTGCTTATAAAACAATGCATCTTAATGGGAACAAATATAACTCAAACATTTAGAAATCGATTAATACATCGATGGCAGCCACGCGAAGCTATGTCAAAGACCTACCACCAATCCATGAATTTCTGATGTCTAAAATCTAGAGTTTGAAATTACAAAATTTCCATTGAAGTTGAGTCTTCAAACAAAACTTTCATAAAATGTAACCAAAATTCACGCTTAACATTCTCAACACATATAAAAGCTCAAATAAACCTTGTAAAAATATATGCAATGAAAATAGAGGCTATCCAAAGTAAAAGCATGATTCTAGGAATTAATGAATGTGAGAATTTTAGAATGCGTAAATATAAGGAGAAATGAGTGCAATATTCGTGACTAATCACATCACCTAAATTACATATTGCTAGTCCCTAAAGATGAAGAAAAAAGATAACATTCCACGGGAAACACCAAAAAAAGAAAACAATGCTATAAAGTAGAGAATACCATTTTCGTGGGCACGCATTTGCATTTAACAAAATGCAACAAGTCGTTAAACCCCCTTGTTGGCCCTAGAGGCCATGGGTGATTGTTTTGGTTTGAATTAGCCGGAGTTGTTTTGGTTTCTTACATGACTAGAAGATTAAGATGAACTTTTCTTCTAGAATTCTAAGAGAAGGCTAGGGGATAAAGTTAGAAGAATTTCATGTAAAATGACCTTTCAAAACCCACAATCACCATATTAGAAACACTTGTTTTTCTCTGAAAACCTTTTATAAACGCACTCATGTGACAATTATGGGCTAAACACCTTTAGTTTGCTTAACCACCCATTTAATCCCTTCACTTTACCATTCCTTTAATTTATGGACATTAATCAATTTTTACATTACTTCTCAACTTTATCCTTTACCGAAATATTTATGAATTCATTCAAGTTAGGTCGTCTTTTCACATATTCACCATACAATCCATTTCTTGGTATGTTGCATTTTTATTATCGATTTTTTGAAATATTTCAATATCCGCATACTTCAATGGGCTCCACACTGTCGTTTATGCTACCATATGCTCTGCTCAGTAATTTTGGGTCTTTCACCCTAGGGCTCCGGGACCTCCTTAATTATTTTCGGTGTCATTCGAATCCATCATAATGTGTTTTAACATTTTACAAATTTCCACATTATTTCATTTTTTCTTTTCTCAACCGAAGACAAAACTTGAAGTTTTACCCCAACTTGTGTTACACTTTAAAATCGTCATTTCTTGCCCTTTTTACTCTAACATTGATTTTATCTCAAAATCATATTCATTTAGGACCATTTTATGTAACACCTTTTCCAACATTTTTATTTCATAAAAATATTCCACTTTACGTAAAATTATCACTTTACCCATTTGTTTCCAAACTTATCTTTTCCTCCGTTTCCACAAGTGTTTTTTCCCAAAACGGCATTAAGTTATCCATGCTGGCTTCTTAAGTGTTTTTCACTCATTGACACTTATGTAATACCTTCGAGTAACCTTCTTCTCAAGTTAAAAACATCCTTATTTCATTACTTTCTTTCTCTATGAAATCATTTAACATCTAAAGACTCCTTTTTGAGAAAATTACCATTTTCCTTTATCAACACACATAGTCTTAAAATCATGCACTTATCAATTTTTCAACACCTTTTTCACACACTTTAAGGGATGAAATATCTAATTTCATTATTTTATGTTTAAACCTAACAAAACTCTCATTAAACTTCTTTAATATGTTCAACTTCTAAATACTACAAGTTTATATGTATGAGAAGGTGGATTTTAAGTTTAACAAATCCTATCAAATGAGTCTAACATGTGATTTACTCTAAGAAATTTCATAATATTTTCACAAACATACTTTTCAAGGTAAAAGACATTTTTATTTCTTCAACACTTGAAAAAAAATGTCAATTTATAAAAAAAAAACAAATTTTCCACAAGAAAACTTTGAAACATTATTTCATAAATTACTCCCAACAAAGTAACATTCTTCTAACATTTTTATTTAATAAAAATATTTAATACCAAGTTTTCTTGAAATATATCACTTTACTCAAAACCATTGAAACCTTTTGTAAATCCATTTTTACAAGTCATAAGAAATATCATTCTTATATCATAAATGCATCCTACTCTTACAATTTTAGCTACAAGACCACTAATATGCAAAATAGAGTCTTAGACTAAGAGTAAAATTTTCTCACCTTAAATGGAGCTCCAAAATAGTGGATGAAGAAGAAGATGATGGAAACACCTCACCTACCTCCTAAGGTTGTTTTAATAAGGAGGTTGCCTAGCTTCACATGCATACTCCAAGAAAGCTCCAAGAAAAACCTCTTTCAAAACTCCCTAAATTTCTACTCTTCTTATTCCCCCGCCCCCCCCCCCCCCCCTAACAACACCTCTATAAATTCATAGCTCTACCCAATAATGGAGGAAATGGGTGTGTAAGGCGTATTTATGGTGAAATACTAGTAAAATATGGCGGCATGAGGTGGAGATATGGTGGTGGCATGGTGGAAGAGGCTTTATGGAGATAAAATATCCTTAAAACTAGAGAGAGAGAGAGAGAGAGAGAGAGGGGAATATGATTAGTTTTGGTAGGCGAAAAACTTCCCCACCTCTCTTCCTTGTCACACCCAAATGAACCCAAAAATCTACTTAAAAACTAAGCCCCAAACACAAAATACCGTTTCAAACTATCTTGGGGTGCACCAGGAGTCGACACATCATCAATCTAACAGTCCAAAATGTGCAGCACATAGGAGCAATCGATCTAAAATTTTCTGAACAGGTAGTTTGAACGAGAATGGGACCTCGTTTGAACGAGGTCTCAATCTTGTTTGATCTTGCATCGAACGACCTTCTAACGAGACAGGAAAACCTTATGAAGTGACATTTCATTAGATCCTTGTTATAACCTAACTTCGAACGATATTGGATTCTCCTTTGAACCACCTAATTCTTATTAAAATGAAACAAAGATCTCATTCGAATGACTTTCAAGTTCGTTCGATCTTGCCAAATTCCTAAAATCACCAATTTTACCCACAAACTTTCAAATAATTTATATTAAGACCAAAGAATAATCGAATAGAGATAAAAGCCCATATATTAATGATCCAATTTCCAAGGATTTCATATGGTAATAATTTAAATGGGACAAATAATAAAATATTGGGCACGAGTATTACATTCTTCACTTAGAAAATTTTGTCCGCAAAATTATCGACCCGCCAGTTCCTCAAGTTCATGGGATTTACCAACATTCATTTTAAATAATAGAAATCCTCCAACATAAAATCATCGAATTCCTTAATATCTAAGATCACTTCACATTCTCTTACACCGGAGTTATCACAAAAAGTTCAACATGCGACATGCTTTAACGCACTCCATGACTAACCATCAATATCACACAGCCATGTCGAGTCTTTGCTCACTTGATAACCGTGTGCAATCAAGTCTTAAGACTACATTTTCTAAGACCCAAAGCATACTAGTGCCTCCACTGGGAAACCCTCTCTAGTGGTCCACTCACCCAAGTATTAACCATAGTAAAACTAACATCAGATTCATCATCAAGAACCATCTCGAATCTAAGGACTACACATCGAGTTTCCTTAATTTCCCGGGTCATCATGACCATATAATTTTATATCACAAGTAACTCGTCCCATGGATCTATACACCTACCAATTCATAATTCGTTCGCCCAACTAACGCCCTCCACAAGATCCTTCCATGAACCTAGGATCACTATAGGCATCTGACTGTGAAAAACCCACTTGAGTATTACGCCAATCCACTCAGTGTGGAAAAACAACACTAAAATCTAAGTTTCCTTGAGTTCAAACACTATATAATGTCCTCAAGTCATCATCCTGCCCTTTATAACCAGAGACACAAACATCCTTATTGGCCAATTATGAGATTGCTAATTCTCAGGTAAATAAATACCATGAGCAACTGTGTGGATGAAAGCACAACCATTCGTACACAGAACCTTTATGTAATAGCAAGGACTGTTAAGATAAAGGTGTACCCAATTATCGAGCTACATTGACTATGCCAGGTCCACCCGTACTCTACCAAGCCAAATCACACCGTACAATAACATGGTATAAATCTGGGCTACCGTACTTGCAAAAACATAATTATCGATTATCAAAATTGAAAGGAACACAAGGACTAAAAATAATGAACAACCGTTTCAGAAAAATCTCATTCTCACACAAAGGACTATGAGTTATAAAAGGCGAACCTTCTCCACATGCTTTGAAGTTTACGAATTCTCCAAGATATTCTCGTTAGGTACCGACCTAGCCATACACCCGGGATCGAGTTACCAACTGTGATGAATCGGATCACAAATCGTTCATCCTCATAACAAGAAAGCCAGATATAAACCTATTGTCCTATGGGAAGTCAAATGCTTAACTTCCATCTTTAAGAATTTAGGTTTCCTCCTTACTTATTTGTTTATCGTGAGCCACCCCGGTCAATGAATGTCAATGCCCTTGTTAACACCGACCTTGTCCATCTTACCGGTGATGACATCACCAACCTACTATACCGAGGTTACTACCTGCCTTATTATATCATGAACCTGCCTTATCATATCATGATCGTATCCCACACATATCTTTAAGAAGTACCCTTTGAAGCGAAACATTTACCTTATAGTAAACATTACTTACACGAGGTCATCATCGAGCTTATCTCTAGTATCTACCCAAACTGAACTTATGTGAGGGTTACACTAGTCTCCATTGGCATTCTAAGGGTCGTAAGTACCATACAGAGCTACATTTTTTAATCCCTACTGGCTTGGTAAGATGTGCCAAAAACTAGTCCATACCTTTCTAGGGCTATCGTAACTTATGTTGTCCACACATGCCAACATTCTAATCATGCCTGGATCTCCCCCCTTGGGTGCAATTTTAATGTCTCTAATGTCACATCATTTATCTAAGTCCCGAATAAATTTCTTAGTACTCCTCGAAATCAAGTGTCACACTACCTACACTGCTCATTCCATGACAACCGGGCATCACACCCACTCACGACACAAGCTTCCAATTTCTATAAGAAGGTTACATCTCCCATCTGTGTTAATTTGGATGACAGTACCTAGCATGTCCACTATTCGAGATTTTTAAACCTTGACCATCAACCTAAGATCATTACCTGGCCTTCAATAACATCATCACTAGGACCCTAGCACTTATTCATACCAGACTTAACTGCCAAATGACACCAAACATACTCCACGTAAAAGTCCTCTAAACTCGATAAGATTTCATCATCCATGACTTTGTCATCGTAGGTGCGCTTTATGAATTTCTTAATACCCATATTGTGATTAATAGGTTCCATAAATACACTAGTATATGTTCTCATTCCCGATGACGCCACACAAAATTAGTACTACGAACATTCCAAGACTCCATTAAACCATACTCACACTAGAACTGCCTCGTATCTAGCCATTACTTAGGCTACTAAGGCATTGACACTTAGATAATAATATTATCACCCTTCCAAATGGTTGTGGCTATAAGACACATACCAAATCATAGACTGACACTAATAAGGATTTCGACAGGATATGGGATGTCGCGTACAACCTATAAGCCTCAAGGTCAACATCACTGACATCACTAGCGATCCTATTCCTCAAAATTGCACCATAACTCCTAAAACCTTAACATGGAAGACTATCTAGAGTTCACTCATAAGACTCTTTAAACATCACTGTTGCATATATAACATAGTTATCACAATTTTCTTGTAACTCTCATCAATCTTGTGAGATACAAATAATAATCAACAACCACTCAGACACTTACTTACAACAAGGGCATTTTATCGACTCTGAACAAGTACACATCCTCAATTGTTGACCAACAAGGCTCCTTATATTTACCAAACCATCAACTGTCTTAGGACACGATACTACCCCAAGGATCGAATTTGCCTAATTACATCATCATTATTATCTATCCGAATGTACTGCACCCTGAAACTCAATGTATCCTCATCACAAATCAATATTGTTCATACATGATGCTCTAGTCACCTAATATCCATGGTTGAATTTACACAACTCATGTTTCTAATTTAATGGGCATCATTAAGCCCTATCAACATCTCGACAGACCTCTCATATCATTAAGGGTTGACACACCATCACCTCACACTAAAAACCGTGGTGTCGTAATAATTGGCTCACACAGACACACGCAAATCACTAAGATGTCCAATTATAAGCACATAAGCGATTAATAATAACTAATCATGGTTGCAATCCAATTGGTAATTAATTTCCTGTTGTGTTGATCTCTTAACTCTACTGTCGAGAATCGGAATCAAAACCATCACCAATCCAGCGTGACTGGCCCAAAACTAATACTGACGTCATAAAATCCACTACCAACCTCACCACGTCACATCTGAAAGGAACCTTGAACCTAGAGCTCTGATACCATATCACTCCCATAGTCAACTTGATCATACTCGACCATTTGATGTGAAGTGCAATTAAAAAACCTACATAATGTTGCTATCATATCACTAAAAACTTTAACTATTATAGTCCAAGCAACAACATTCCTCACTATCATATCACTAAAAACTTTATAAGAAAAACTAATTTCCCTCCCGTTATTATACATCTCAATTAATGTAGTTCCGACAAATTGGTTTCCTTTAAACGCAATCTTTAACACAAAACAATGCACTTCTTCACCTTCCCATAAAAGCCAATAACTTCCCCCAAGATTTCAAAATCATGGGGAATGTAAAGTAATTGGGTCTTACATAAATAATATTCATGTGATTAAACAAAATAACCATATCCTTTTATAACTCATTTTAGAGATACCCTTTGAACAATGAATTTTGTAGTGCTATATTTAGGTCTAGAATTTGATCAAACACATGGCAGATATGAGCCATTTTGTTTAGTTGAGCACATATTGAGATGAATTATGGAAGTATGCAGTGGTTGTGTTGGAGGCTGTGGATGATTATTTGAGTTTGAATTTGTTGGAGATATTTTGGGTTCTTACACAATTTCAAGATTGAGATTTAATTCTTTTACAAGTCTAAGATAAGCCTTTGGGGTTAAATTTGAAAAATCTTTATTGTTTTGAGGAGAGAGTTAAGTTGTTTTTAGCGGAGTTCTTCTAATCTAATCACATGTGTGCTTCTTTGGGAATCACATGAACTATATATTTTAATTCCTTATGTGCCTTAAAAATAATTTTTTTGAAGTTTTTACACTTTGAACTCTTATAGATACACTAAAAATATAATATTTTAATGCACTTAATACATAAAACTTGGTGTAAATAATTGATACATATATCTTTTTTTCAAATTCTAATTTGTTATCATCTAAAAAATGTATAATGATGCTTCAAAAATAACATTTGATTCAAGTCCTAATTAATCGCAATAAGTAATAAACTGGACAAGTTCGGGATTAATTTTTAAAAAGTTTAGACACTTAAAGGTTTAAAAGACAATTTAATTGGGATATGTGGAATGAGTCTAACAACTAACTAAGCAATTATGAAATTATTGAATTTTCTTATAAGCAACTATTTGTAAGGGGATGAATACAAATATTGACTTAAATCAAGATTGCAGAATAGGGATTATTCCCCCACCTTGGACTAGCTAAATGAATAGAGATATTTGGTTTAATTTACATTTAAATGATTAAATTTAAGTGTGATCGAACATCAAACTAGAGTTCTAACTCAATGGTGAAAGATTAAAGTTTCAAGTGATTATGGTGACAAATGGGTAGATATTGTAGTAAAGTCTTAAACAGTATCATTGTGTGACAAGGGAAGTAAAAAATTTATAATACTAAAGTATGAACATACAAGTTTTAGTTAAAATTAATCGAAACCAAACCCTAGATTTGAATCTCAAACATACAAGGTGGTTGTATGATATCTAACCTATATAACATAGAAACTCATAGTAATTAGAGCAATTACATTGAAAGAAATTAAAGATGAGAGATACCACGACATAAAAGTGGGTATTGATCACAAACTTCTTTGATAAATGTTTTTCAATCTTTACAAACAAAGAAAAAAGCAAAGAACAATCTTGAAATAACTTTATACCCAAGTAATTAGGTAAAACAAAGAAAATGATGGTTTTACGCAACTCCTAAGAGAGAGAAGAGTATAAATGCAAAATGGTGAAAGCTAAATAACAATTAATTAAGAGTTAATCACAAATAACAATCCACTTACTATTTATAGTGAATGAGGAAAATGAAAAGAAAAAAGAAAAAAATTGAAAAGAAAAATATATATCTAAGAAGGAACCAATCGATCGGGCATATGAATAGCCAATCAATTGTGTGGTAAAAATGTTATTGCATATGCATTATAGTAATTCGATCGATCGGTTAAAACTAGTTCCAATTGACCGAGGTCTTAAAAAATTACCTTTTTCTCAATTTCTTGTAAAACAATGCATATTAATGGGAACAAACAAAACTCAAACATTTAGAAAACGATAAAAGACCGACGGTACCCATGCGAATCTAACTCAATGAGCTACGAAACCATAAATTTCCGCTCTCCAAAATCTAAAGTTTAAAATTACAAAATTTCCAATGAGGTTACGTCTTCTAATAGAACTTTCATGAAACTCAACAAAAATTCATGCTTAATATTCTCAACACATATAAAAACTCAAATAAACCTTGTAGAAAATATATGTAATGAAAATAAGGGTTATCCAGAGTAAGAGAATGATTCTAGGAATTAATGGATGTGGGAATGCTAGAATGCGTAAATATAAGGAAAAATAAGTGCAATATTCATGACTAATCACATCCCCAAAATTACATATTGCTAGTACCTAAAGATGAAAAAAAAATAACTATCCATGGGAGATACCCAAAATTTTTGTGGGCACACGTTTACATTTAGCAAATGTAACAAGTCATTAAACCCTTGGTGGCCCTAAAGGCCATGGGTGACTATTTTGGTTTAAATTATTCGGATTTGTTTTGGTTTCTTACATGACTAGAAGATTAAGGTGAACTTATCTTCCAGAAGTCTAAGAGAAAGCTGAGGTGTTAAAGATAGAAGAACCTTCGTTATTTTGATTATAAATTAGTTTTGAGCGGAGTTGTTATCAGTTTGTGCTTCAGTTAGAATGGAAGGATCTGGAATGTACATAACAAATATATTTCGAACTTCCTTATCCCCCTTAAAAAAAATTATAATTTATAACATGATTTTCAAAAATATTTCATTAGAGAAACTCCAAAATAAAGCTTATTTGGTTATCGTCTTTAATAATGTATATTTATGCTCCAATTTAATGTTCAAATTAATCACAACAAGTTGAATTGTACAAGTTTGGGATCAATTTTCACAAGAATTGGACCCTTATAAAGATTACTTTCTTGATATATAAAGGTATTAAACGTCATAAATACTTGGCCCAGTGGTATAAGGCTGCCACTTGGACAGTCTTGGGGTGGATTGGGTTCGGTCCCCAGTTCGATACCTGGCACTGTCAAAATAATGCTTGGCCAGTGGAAGCCACGAACCGCGGATGGGGTTTAGTCGAGGTGCGCGTAAGCTGGCCCAGACACCTCATGGTATGCTACCAAAAAAAAAGGTGTAAAATATAATTTAGTTTATATGTATGGGTTAATCCTAACAACTAACTCAAAAATAATTAAACTAGTGAATTTTTGTATAAACAACTAATGATAAGGTATTAATACAAAAATCAACATACATGAAGAATTTATATTAGGGATCAATCTCTCATCTTGGACTAGATACATGAATAAAGAAATTATGTTTAATTCACATTTGAATGATCATATTCATTTGAGACCAAACATCAAACATGTACAGTGCAAACTCAATAATGGAGTGTTAAAGTTTCAATTGATTATGGTGGTAAATGGTTTCATTTTATAGTAAAGCCTTAAACACTAACATTTCATGTCAATTGTTAAAGTTCTATATTACTCCAATATCAGCACACAAGTTTTAATTAAAATGAATCAAAACAAACCTTATCTTTGAAGCTCAAGCATCCACGGTGGGTTTATTATCCCTAACATATAAAACTTAACTACTTATAGTAATTAAGGTAGTTTTTGTGGGAGAAAGTAAATACAATAGATACCAAGCCACAAAAGTGGGTCTTGATCATACCTTATTCAACAAATTATTTTCAAGTCTTTATAAACCAAGAAACAAACAAACAAAAAACTTGCAATAACTTCCAAACAATTTAATACCTAGGTAATGAGGGAAGAAAGAAAAAATGATTAGTTTACACCAACCCTAGGAGAGATAACAGAGGAAAAATTATAAAAGTTAGGTTATAAATATTTAAGAGCTAGTTACAAATAAAAACCTACTTTCGCTATAGGAAAAAGAAAAGAAAAGGAAAAAATATCTCTACGGAGGACCCGATCGAACAAGCATATGCATAGCCGATCAATCGAGGGTACAACAGTTACTAATTGTCTATTTTAGTAATATGATCGATCGGGTATTGTAAGGGACAACCGATTCGTGTCTTGAAATATGTCATCTCTCAAATGGTTCTAAAATAATGCATCCAAATGGGAACAACCATAAATCGGCAATTTAGAATCCAATTGATGCATCATTAGAGATAACACAATTCTAACTCAACAAGTTATTCATCCATGAGTTTTCGTCTTTGAATATCAAGAGAGTGAAATTATAAAATTTTCCTTGAATTTTCCAACAAAACTTTTTTGAAATGCAGTTGAAATTTACTCTTAGCATTACCAACACTTACAAAATCTCAAAAAAACTTGTTGTGAAAACCCGCGATCCGAGATAAGGGGTGGCCAGCCCGATACTCAAACGTAACAGGAATCATGGATGGATATCATTCTCAGCATCACAAAAATAAACTGGGTATACGGGAAAACCACCCAATAAATCAGAAAACGGGTTGCCAAAAGTTTAGAAATTTAAAACCAGTTAAGAAAATTAAATTTAAACAACCCAATCTGATAAGCAAGTGGAATTCCACAAGAATATATATAATACATCTAACACGAATGTATACAAAAGGACCAAATAGGCTGTCGGTCCACAACTACATACAACATAGTACAACAGATTAATATGTTACTTATTACATTCATTAATCAAATATGAAGGTTTGGGCCACTCCCCCGAGTTAAGACCCGATAGTATCTAGAACACAAAGAAGAAAAGGTCTAATTCAAGGTCCTGTAATAATCCGCAAAATCTTACAGCCCGTCAAAAGCAAAGGGATGGAAATATCAAAACGGTCGTCCTTGCGGTGGAACACCTGAGCGGATACAATCATATACACAACAAAGAAAAGGAACCGGTCAGGGTCGGGTTCTATATGATCACCAGAAGAAATAAAAAGCATTATAGAAATGAACAGTTATGTATGGATGACAAGGATGATAATCTGGCATGATAACTATCATGTTAAACTTACATTACAATTTAAGATATTTAACTTAATTATGAAATAAAATGTCATTTACATAAGAGAAATAAAAGTAAATAACTTAAATTTAAAACCTTTGCTCATTAATCCAATTACCATAGCCTTCTTACATTCCTTATTAGGAATAAAACCATTTATTTGGTTTAATCAAGAAGATATAATTTCCTTTCATTTATTAACTTCCAAAGTTAATTATCTTTCCAAATTATCTTTCCATTCCTTAATAGGAATACCATTAGTATCAAGTGCTCTTTATGGCACATAAATCTCAATCACATGCTCTTTATGGCACGTATCCATGCTCTTTATGGCATATAACCATCAAGTCCCACTTGATGCAGAAAAGTTATATTCTTATACATATAACGATTCTAAGACCGCCCCTCCGAGTTTCCCCACTAGGCGCGCCCCTAAATGACCATCATCTTCCAGGACCTATCTATACAAGGCAACCTGGGCACCTATTGATACGTCGGGAAGCGGCCATATGCCTGCGGGAGAGTCAAGACCACACCCGGAATCCCCTCACCAACGCAAAAAACATATAAAAACCCCGCATATGGCCTAGGACTATATCCACCCTTCATTCATTAGCCAGGGGGCATCACCAAGCGCGCAAACTTCCCTTATGATGTCATTTAGAGAGGTGTGTTTAAGTAAATTAACATTTACCATTTTTAAATCTCATTACCAATTTCCATTTTCCAATAATCCATGTATTTGGTTCATTTTATTCGAACCTATCATCATTAAACAAATGGGTTCATTTTATTTGAACCAATCGTCATCAACATAGTTTGGGTTCCTTTTTACTTGAACCTATCATCATGAAATAGTTTGGTTCATCTTATTCCAACCTATCATCTTTAAACAATTTGGGTTCATTTTATTCGAGCCTATTCCCATAGAGTATTTTCATTGATATTCCTCATATTGCCAGTCTTGTCTTAGTCTCCAAATATTTATTAGGATTCTACAATTCCAAAAGTTCATATAAATCCGATAAGCCCCTAAGTCTCCAAATAATGGGCTTAAAACTCCCAAAATCCCGAAACGTTAAATAAGAGAAGTAATGCCTTAACATTATGTAATAACCAAAGTTTCTGAGCGACTATTTTATACTATTTTGCCTGATGGGCTAATTTTATAAAATAGGGGATGTTGGAGTAAATATTATTTCCCGTGAGACTTAGGGATAATATTTACTATGTTTTTCCTATTTACCATTATGAGAAGGTAAATGGCATTATATTGTGTATTATTGCGTCGTTATAGGTAAAACGACGGTTATGACCTATATATGAAATTGGGTAAAATTAATGAATTTAAAATGAAACTGGAACACAAAATAGTTCACATTTTCCCGAATGCAAAAATAGGGGGTGCGGTTGTTTTTAGAATAGTCGAGATAGTCGAAATAAGTGCCCAGTTGTAATTTTTGAGATTCGGGCATTTTTAAGGGGTTATGACTCAATTAAGTGGTTACGAGTCATTTTATGGTGTATTAGCAATTAAAAGTGGGAATTTATGTTTTGAGACCCGTATAAATCCCCCACCCCCTTTCTTTTTCTTCATTTATGTGAGAGAAGCCAAAGGAGAGAGAGAGAGAGAGAAGAGAGAGTTGGGAGAAATTGAGAGAAAGAGAGAAAATGGAAGATTTGGGCCGGATTCCGTCGCTACCGGAGGTGTTCCGAGACTACGAACCTCGAGGAAAGTTTATTACTTGCTAGATATTGATTTAATGTGATAAATCTTCATGTGTAGTTAAGTTTTGGGAAGTTTAAACCATAAATGGGTTTTGATTGATTTTGGGTGTTTAATCCTAAATCTTATAGTTTAATTTGTTTTGAAGAGAAATAATTGGTTATTTGATGTGTAGAAATGATTTTATAGTAGTATTTGTTGTTGTGGTTGGGTGAAATAGCGGGTAGAAGCTTGGATGGCTCGTTAATGGCCGAAACAGCTTCTCGGAGAAGAAGTTGTCCGCCAGGATCGATCGATCGAGCCTGGGGGATCGATCGATCGAGGCCTTTGATCGATCGACGGCCAGGGGTCGATCGATCGACCGCTTCTGAAAAGGTGAGGTTTTTCTAGTTTTGTTTTAGCCCTTTTCTTTTAGGTTCGAGGTTTAGGAACCTTCCTTTGGGAAGTAATGGGGAGTCCTAGAGGATTGTATTGGGTAGACTAATGTCCTAGGCTAAGAGTGGATATTTGGATTTACCCGAGGGCTAGTTTGTATAGGTTAATGTCCAAATGATATAGGAGGTTAACCTAAAGATAAATTGGAAGTTAAAATATTAATGTTGAGCTTTTGGGAGACACCCCTTCATGGAGACTCACTTTGAGGGGTTATGAAATTATATGAACTCTTCGAGGCTAATTTGAGGTTAGTGGCACTTTGGGTCTTAGGTCATTAATAAAATATGACTTAATAAGAATGAATTGCACATTCTAAAACTTGGTGCCAAATGGCTAAATGAATGATTTTTGGAAAAGTAAAATTGGAAGTTTTCAAAATGGAAAAAGTAATGTTTTTCATAAATGTTAATTTATGGATACACACCTCTCTAAATCGCTATCATAAGGGAAGTTGGGCGCGTTGTGGTGAAGCCCCCTGGATAATGAATGCAGGGTGGATATAGTCCCTAGGCCATGTGAGCGTTTGTGATTGTATATTTTTTTGCGCTGGTTAGGAGATTCCGGGTGTGGTCTTGACTATCCCGCAGGCACATGGCCGCTTCCCGACGTTTCGATAGGATCCCAGGTTGTCTTGGTGATAGGCCCTGGAAGATGATAGCCATTTAGGGGCGCGCACAGTGGGGAAACCCGGACGGGCGGTCTTAGAATCGTTATATATATATATATATGAATATAACTATTCTAAATCAAGTTGGACTTGATGTATGATGGGTGCCATAAAGAGCACAATGAAATGCCATAAAGAGCATGAGAAAGTTCCACAAAGAGCACGATGAAATGCCATAAAGAGCATGTAATGATGACTATATTCCTGATAAGGAAGAGATTTTTACAAATGTACAATTGAGATAAAATGCCACAAAGAGCATAGAAACTCTTATTTTATTTCCTGATAAGGAATGGAATTTCGAAATGAAATAGTATATGATGAAAGTAAAATGGTAAACATTTGATAAAATGTTGTACCATTTATATGTATATTCCTAAAGAAAGAATTAGGAATTGTGCCATTAGATGATGGATGGGTTATTTTTATATTTCTTGAGTAGCTGTAGATGTGACCTCCCACACTTATGCACACACATACATTTGTTGATTATTTCGTGCTAAGGATCTAATGGATCTCGACGATCAACCTTGCCTAAGTAGTAGTGTATCGGGGGGGTTCCTTGTTTGGATTTCGCTTTGCGAGACACCCCACGCACGAATTGGTCATAGTGTTGAGAATGGGGACAAGTTAGCCCTTAGTACTTAGGGTTAAATAGAACATCTCACGATATAGCGCTAGGTTGCTGCTAGATTGAGAGGTGAGAAATATTACTGTTATCTGCGAGAGAATTACGCACTTAACTGTCATGCATTTTTAGTCACATGGTAAACATATCAAACCGGGACCCGTATCTATATTTCTTTGTTTCTGCATATTATTTACCGTTACAGGTGCTCTTCCGCATGGACACCCGTATTTACATATTCCATACCAGTTGTCTTGGAGCTACAGCATATTGCAGATGTTGTAGGATACTTGTAGTAGACGCTCCTTTCTACTGTACTCTAGTTATGTTCAGTATATTTATTCGGGCGTGTTTTCCCAAGGTATTGCACTCATTCATTATATTGTAAATATTGAATTATAATACTCGATGTATTATTTGTATTGGTCTGTGCACCGACAGCTTATTCGGTGATTAATTATTGTATTGTCAGACTTCATTCATCGATTTTTTATACCCACCGTTTTTACAAATGGGATTGTCTAAGTGTTTTTCTTTTCTTTTCAAAATTTTAAATTTGACAGTCCGTTTTCTAAAATGATTGGTGGTTATCTAATACTATTATTTTAATCGACAGTGATGCTAATAATGGACCATCTATGATTCCTGTGATTATTGGAGTATTGGGCTGGCCACCTATTATTTTAGTAGGCGGGTTGTCACAGATGGTATCAGAGCATTAGGTTCTAGAGTCCTTAGGAATCTGTGCAGATGTTTTACGTCTTCTGCGTTTCTCTCTGTTTGATGTAGAGCCTTAGGAATAAGGTCGTTAAATTCTCTTGTGAGATTTCATTCTCCTGCTATGGTATGAGAACCCCGAAGATCTTCTGCGCGTTCGTGTGAGACTTGTAAGTCGTTAGATGAAGGGCGTTGAGGAAGGCCGTTGTGAAGGCATCATAGGAGGGGATTACTATAAGCTGTAGGTTGTGGTCGGGAATAAGGGCCGCTTTGGGGGTCTCTCCCTTTGTAGCATTGTTTTATATTGCTACCGTGACTACTAAGTACGGTGAAAATAGTTTTCCCAAGTACCGTTGTCAGTAGAGAGTGGTACTATGCTTGGGATTCCAAGCAATGTCAATTCGGAGCTGAGAGGTCCTTAACAAGGACCACATGTTGAAGTTAGGTTGGATAGAGGAAGTGTAACCTCGTTCGATGAGAACGTAAGGCCCGAGAGTTTTGTCCTAGAGATGGGTATAGGAGTGCCCAGGTGTGAAGATTGGAGGAAAATCTTCCACGCATAGGAATAAGGTTGAAGTGGCAGAAATGATAGTCGCCTCTTTATGGTGGGGTAAAATGTTTTGCTAATAGAGAGAGCCTTTCAGTGGAAATGCTAGGCTCGTAAGTAAGTGTTGGAAACACTTCTGGAGAAGTAGTGTTCATGAGACCCCATTGGTGGACATCCATTCGGGGAAGATTCGTGGAACTAAGGCCGGGGAGGTTGGTAGAATGTTCTCTTTACTGAAGAAGTCAAGGGAACTATGCGTTCTGATCTTGTCAATTGAAGATAACTGGCAAGGATGGGACTCCTAGTTGGGACATTGATGGAAGTAGTTTGTTTCAGATAAGACTAGAATGACGTGTCTTGGAACCATTGGTAGTAGCCAAGGAGGTTGGCTAATATGTTGGTGGAATTTCCAACTAGGGTGCGAGTGGTGCATTCCTTAAGTTACGATGTAGTAGTATGGTGTTAGTCCTAGATTCGGGTGTGTATATCGAGCTTGTGGTAGTATCGGTACATATTTTTATATATAGTAAGTATATTTATATGGATTCCATAATAGGGATGTTCTATATTTTCCTTTTCACTCGTTATGAGGCGAGTGGTGATATGTGTGGTATGTGCTACTTGTATAATATGTATTATACGAGTAGAGATATTCTTAGATTGGTTGGTGTGATAGCAAGCGAATAAATCGCGAGGCTATCCTATTCCTAGTTCTAGAGAAGGACTAGTTGTTCTATAATATCTCCCCTGGTTACAGTTTGAGACTTTATAGAGGTGGTTTATGGTATGTAGATAGTTTCCTTTATTTTTGTTTTTATTTTGTTTGCCTTTCTTGTGTATGATGTGCCTTATCTCCACGACCGGCTAGTTAAGGAGATTGTGTGGAGGGGTTCCTTGTTTGGATTTCGCTTCGGCGAGACGCTCCACGCATGAACCTTAACGACGTTGGGAGTGGAGAGATGTTCATTTTCTTTTCTGTTCTTTCTTTTCTTTTTCTGTTGGTCAAGTGCTGGGTTGGAAGGTTTAGCCAAGAATCACGTATATGAGTGATTAAGGGCTAAGTTGATGTGCAATATATGAGCACTATGATTGTTTTCCTTTGATCTATGTGGGGAAGACTAAGATGATGAAAGTCTGATAGAGACTTATGGTTGTGCCTTAATGAGAAGGCCATTTGTATAGAGGTATATGTGTATTTTGGAATAAAGTATTAGTGGCATCTTACTGGAAGTAAATGCCTCAGTCGATTGTTATGGTAGGACGTAGACGTAAATATGTATTAGTAGAGTTTCGAGTTAGGATTTCATCAATCTCGATCACGTGTCTTCGACCGTTACTTATCGACGACCGACAATGCGAGGTAGTAGTGTAACGGGAGGGTTCCTTGTTTGGATTTCGCTTCGGCGAGACGTCCCACGCATGAAACCGAGCTAATGTTGGAAGTTGGGAAAGGTCTTGGACACTAGGGATATATTTAGTATTATATTTATACGACTAGATTAGGATAGATAGATTGACTTTAGAATTCTTAGGACGCTAGGCCCTTAGGGCATGGGACGTTATTTTAGGAAGAAGGTTGGGAGTTGACCACAATAGGTTTGTGGGTTAACTCTAAGTAGGATTTGGTCCATAGACGAGAAATATGGGATCTCGAGCTATTCGGAATGTTAGGCCATTAGTGGTGAGGCCTCTCGTAGATAGAGGGTTACATTGGTAACCTACCTTTTGAGGAGTTGAAGTATAAGCTGACTTTTTCTCCTGCACCCGTGTGGTTATGATTGAGAGTGGATTTAACGAACGAGTCTACCAGGAACGGGAAGTACTAATACGGGAGCATGGACCTATTGTTCGTGTGTCTCACACTTTTACGAAGTGTCATCCCACGCTTGATTTAAAGTTCATAGCGGTAGTATTTGCCTTAAAGAATTAGAGGCATTTCTCCTGGGCAGGAATTTGGGACTTTTCACGAACAACAAGTTTGTGATCATGAAGGACTATCGATAGGATATTCCCTTTCTCTAAGGCAATGCGAAAGGGAGTAGTATAGGCGCCGAGTAGAAAACTGTCAGAGAGTTTATTTGTGGCATGGAATGCCAAGTGGAGTGAGCTTAACCGAGGGGACGCTAGGGTAAGAGCATTTATGTCCGTGATTGACCCTTTCACCTACTTGTGTGTAGAGAGTAGTGTGGAACGAGGACGGGTATATCCGTGGACATTTTTATCGAATTGCCGATAATGCAACGGTCATGATTCTAGTTGAGAAAACTATAGATCATTGGACCAATCGCTGCTTACTCAATGGTAACAGGCGGACTAAGTATAGGAGAGTACGCCCAGCCCTGCGTGGTGGAGTTTTTGAACTGTATGCGGTTCCTAGCGATGGTGGTGAACTGAGACGAGATATTCGTGTCAAGGTAGTGGTAAAAGTTCCAGGAAGAAATGGGAACCGTAGGGATATGGGGTATATCCTACCACCTGTAAGTGGAGGGGTGGATTTGATTTAAAGGAGAGATCGGAGTAGTAGTTTTTATGGATCAAATTTCTGTACAATAGTTCGGATCGTTTTCGATAAACATGATGCCGTGTGTAGCCTAGTATAGTTGGCAGTGTGCCTTGTCTACTCGTTGGAGTGGAAACCGCGAATAGTATATTCCTTGGACTGGGAGTGGTCCGGGAACATTTCTTTAAAGATTGGGGTCATTGAGCAAGTAGACTTTTAAGGGCTACGCCCACGCGATTAGGGTTTGTAGTATTGGGGTTAGCGATTGTAAGTTAGTATAGTTATTCCCTAGTAAGGGTGTAACGTGTTTATAAAGTAAGGAAATTTGTGCCGAGATTATGTGGGTGTCTCCTCCCGTAGTAGAAGGGTAGGATCGAAAGTTCATGAGGAATGAATTGGTGCTATGTTAGAGCACAGAGAATGTGGACTGAGATCGATAGTGATGACCTTAGTCTGTGTCCTATGGGGATGATGCACTATAGAGGGGTTTGTTAGTATGATAGCACGGTTTCTGGTATAGTATACCCTTTATATGGTTATGGGTTATGCCTGAATTTTGAGGGCAAAATTCCCCTTTAAGGGGGGGAGTATGTAACAACCCAAGTTTCTGAGCGACTATTTTATACTATTTTGCCTGATGGGCTAATTTTATAAAATAGGGGATGTTGGAGTAAATATTATTTCCCGTGAGACTTAGGGATAATATTTACTATGTTTTGCCTATTTACCATTATGAGAAGGTAAATGGCATTATATTGTGTATTATTGCGTCGTTATATGTAAAACGACGGTTATGACCTATATAAGAAATTGGGTAAAATTAATGAATTTAAAATGAAACTGGAATACAAAATAGTTCACATTTTCCCGAATGCCAAAATAGGGGGTGCGGTTATTTTTAGAATAGTCGAGATAGTCGAAATAAGTGCCCAGTTGTAATTTTTGAGATTCGGGCATTTTTAAGAGGTTATGACTCAATTAAGTGGTTACGAGTCATTTTATGGTGTATTAGCAATTAAAAGTGGGGGTTTATGTTTTGAGACCTGTATAAATCCCCCACCCCCTTTCTTTTTCTTCATTTGTGTGAGAGAAGCCAAAGGAGAGAGAGTTGGGAGAAATTGAGAGAAAGAGAGAAAATGAAAGATTTGGGCCGGATTCCGTCGCTACCGGAGGTGTTCCGAGACTACGAACCTCGAGGAAAGTTTATTACTTGCTAGATATTGATTTAATGTGATAAATCCTCATGTGTAGTTAAGTTTTGGGAAGTTTAAACCATAAATGGTATTTGATTGATTTTGGGTGTTTAATCCTAAATCTTATAGTTTAATTTGTTTTGAAGAGAAATAATTGGTTATTTGATGTGTAGAAATGATTTTATAGTAGTATTTGTTGTTGTGGTTGGGTGAAATAGCGGGTAGAAGCTTGGATGGCTCGTTAATGGTCGAAACAGCTTCTCGAAGAAGAAGTTGTCCTCCAGGATCGATCGATCGAGCCTGGGGGATCGATCGATCGAGCCTGGGGGATCGATCGATCGAGGCCTTCGATCGATCGACGGCCAGGGGTCGATCGATCGACTGCTTCTGAAAAGGTGAGGTTTTTCTATTTTTGTTTTAGCCCTTTTCTTTTAGGTTCGAGGTTTAGGAACCTTCCTTTGGGAAGTAATGGGGAGTCCTAGAGGGTTGTATTGGGTAGACTAATGTCCTAGGCTAAGAGTGAATATTTGGATTTACCCGAGGGCTAGTTTGTATAGGTTAATGTCCAAATGATATAGGAGGTTAACCTAAATATAAATTGGAAGTTAAAATATTAATGTTGAGCTTTTGGGAGACACTCCTTCATGGAGACTCACTTTGAGGGTTTATGAAATTATATGAACTCTTCGAGGCTAATTTGAGGTTAGTGGCACTTTGGGTCTTAGGTCATTAATAAAATATGACTTAATAAGAATGAATTGCACATTCTAAAACTTGGTGCCAAATGGCTAAATGAATGATTTTTGGAAAAGTAAAATTGGAAGTTTTCAAAATGGAAAAAGTAATATTTTTCATAAATGTTAATTTATGGATACACACCTCTCTAAATCGCTATCATAAGGGGAGTTGCGCGCGTTGTGGTGAAGCCCCCTGGCTAATGAATGCAGGGTGGATATAGTCCCTAGGCCATGTGAGCGTTTGTGATTGTATATTTTTCTGCGCTGGTTAGGAGATTCCGGGTGTGGTCTTGACTATCCCGCAGGCACATGGCCGCTTCCCGACGTTTCGATAGGATCCCAGGTTGTCTTGGTGATAGGCCCTGGAAGATGATAGCCATTTAGGGGCGCGCACAGTGGGGAAACCCGTACGGGCGGTCTTAGAATCGTTATATATATATATATATGAATATAACTATTCTAAATCAAGTTGGACTTGATGTATGATGGGTTCCATAAAGAGCACAATGAAATGCCATAAAGAGCATGAGAAAGTGCCACAAAGAGCACGATGAAATGCCATAAAGAGCATGTAATGATGACTATATTCCTGATAAGGAAGAGATTTTTACAAATGTATAATTGAGATAAAATGCCACAAAGAGCATAGAAACTCTGATTTTATTTCCTGATAAGGAATGGAATTTCGAAATGAAATAGTATATGATGAAAGTAAAATGGTAAACATTTGATAAAATGTTGTACCATTTATATGTATATTCCTAAAGAAAGAATTAGGAATTGTGCCATTAGATGATGGATGGGTTATTTTTATATTTCTTGAGTAGCTGTAGATGTAACCTCCCACACTTATGCACACAAATACATTTGTTGATTATTTCGTGCTAAGGATCTAATGGATCTCTACGATCAACCTTGCCTAAGTAGTAGTGTTACGGGGGGGTTCCTTGTTTGGATTTCGCTTTGCGAGATACCCCATGCACGAATTGGTCATAGTGTTGAGAATGGGGAGAAGTTAGCCCTTAGTACTTAGGGTTAACTAGAACATCTCACGATATAGCGCTAGGTTGCTGCTAGATTGAGAGGTGAGAAATATTTATGTTATCTGCGAGAGAATTACGCACTTAACTGTCATGCATTTTTAGTCACATGGTAAACATATCAAATCGGGCCCTGACCCGTATCTATATTTCTTTGTGTCTGCATATTCTTTGCCGTTACAGGTGCTCTTCCGCATGGACACCCGTATTTACATACTCCATACCAGTTGTCTTGGAGCTACAGCATATTGCGGATGTTGTAGGATACTTGTAGTAGACGCTCCTTTCTACTGTACTCTAGTTATGTTCAGTATATTTATTCGGGCGTGTTTCCCCAAGGTATTGCACTCATTCATTATATTGTAAATATTGAATTGTAATACTCGATGTATTATTTGTATTGGTCTGTGCACCGACAGCTTATTCGGTGATTAATTATTGTATTGTCATACTTCATTCATCGATTTTTTATACCCACCGTTTTTAGAAATGGGATTGTCTAAGTGTTTTTCTTTTCTTTTCAAAATTTTAAATTTGATAGTCTGTTTTCTAAAATGATTGGTGGTTATCTCATACTATTATTTTAATCGACAGTGATGCTAAGAATGGACCATCTATGATTCCTGTGATTATTGGAGTATTGGGCTGGCCACCTATTATTTTAGTAGGCGGGTTGTCACACATTACTTTAAACCTCCCCGGAATAAACCCCATATGAACCCATTTTAATCTAGGGTGGCGACCAAACTCAACTTCTACTCTAGCACTCTAAGTTTACTTCATTCAAGAAGGTTCTTAGGTCCTAAGCATAAAGAAAAAGATCAAAAATTAAACAAGAAAATAACTCAAAACTGCAGGACCCGAATTGATTCGCCTTAAGGGCTGAATCGATTCGCCCTAAGGGTTGTTACACTTGCAAAAGGTATATACAATGAAGATAGGGTTATCAAGTATAAGTAATTAGTTATAAGAATTAACGAAATGGAAATACTAGAATGCATAAATATAGGAGGCAATCAATAAAATATTCTTGACTAATCACACCCCTAACTTACACATTGCTAGTCCATAAAGATAAAGAATAAATATAATAATCCATAAGAGATACCTAAAAAAGAAACAATGCTACAAAGTAGATAATACTACTTTCGTAGGCACAAGGTTTCATTTAGCAAATTTAATAAGTTGTTAAACCATTAGGTCTCCCTAGAAGATGAGGTTTATCTTTTGAGGATTCCACAAACATCAAGTTTCCTCAAAACATTTTCCCAAAAATCCAACGTGTCAAGATCAACAATCAACAAAGATTTCAATAAGTTATTAGGAAAGTAAATGAATATTTACCCAAAGGTCCATAATTATCATCATTAATAAAATAACTTAACAAAATTGTAACCTTAAATGTGTGTGTGGTGTATGACATGTTAATTTTTTTATTCAACCAAAACTCATATAACCCAAATAATAATTAAAGCATGTTTCACTAAATCATCTTGGAATATTACATTCAACAAATGAAAGAACTCTAAATGAGGTGTACTACACTAGAGACATGCGCGCATAATGAGTAATTGTAATAGGAAGCATGGCCACACACATGTCAAAAAAAAAAAGTATTGGATAAAAAAGGAAATTTGTAATCTCATTAATGTATATCATTCATTCAAGGATGTTAAACAAACTCTAGTGGATTATCGCCTTAATATTGACATTCAAATCACATTCAACCTAGGATAGTATAGTTCATTGATATGGTTGTAATGTAGGATTAGTTAAGGATATGAAAGGAAGGGTTTTAGGATTCAAATGGGTTTAGGGAGAACCTGGGATAATGGTAAGAATTGTAAATTTCAAAATTGGAACATAAGTTCCATAAGTAATAAACATACAGATGGAGTATAAATTAATTATTTATTCAAACAATTTCGGGATTCTCACTTTTTTAATACTCATCCCTTTTCTTTTATTTTCTTTTAATTTCTTTGAATCGTAAAAATATATGCCTAACTGAAGTAGTATTTGTATACTCATATGCCCCACACATAACTATATTATCGTATTTCATGTACAAAATATATTTTGCATCTTTTTTTAGTCCTTCACGTCGTTTCGGCATAGAAAAACTATGGCATATCTTCTTCGAACTTACTTCAACTTCAAAACCCAACATCCACATGATCTTATATCAGTGTATCAATTTGGTTTAGGTATTTTTACTTTCCAATTACCTTTACACTCTGTCACATTTAAATTAAATCTTTGGTGTATTTGTGTTTTGTTTAGGTGATTAACAAATGAAAGTATACTATTCATATTAAATATACTTTTTTCATAAGTATATCAGATGATTGTTTGTGTAATGGTTCAAGCATTAATGGCTTGTTTTTATCCTAAACTATGTAAATTGGGTATCTTTACTTGTACCTTACTGCAACAAAGTTGGATTCATTGACATGATGCCATGTTGCGCTGGTCGTAGACTGCCCATAGACTTTTTACCAGTTGGGCCAAAACTACTCTCAACTTGATTTAATAGTCGATCGATGCAGTGAGAAATTTTTCATGTCATCGAAGGGAATTTTCATTGGTCACGCCTATGACTTGCGATCTAGATATTTCCTAGACTCAAGTGTTTTTTATCCCCTTGTAATGTCATCTCTCACTTTCCTTAACCTCATCCCCCAAACTTTTAAGAGACTAGGTTAAATGGGTGTTTAACTTCATAACTTATAGATATTTTGTCAAAAACTCTAGAGAAAACATTTTTAGCAAAGATACTTGAACAAGGAGGAAAAAAATTTAGAGATTTCTTATTTTTTTGTTTGATTAATCAATAGAGTTAAAATATTGTTTATCTTCTTCTCATTTCTCTTTGTGTTCTTGAAGCGTTTTATTTTCAAACTTCGATCACAAGTCATATTGAAGCTTAAAAGCTTCTACCTTTGTTCTTGAGCTAGAATAATTATATTCTTATTCTTAAAAACTTGTGTGAATACTTCAAAAACACATTGTGAGGTTTGCAAACCCAAATCATTTTAAACACTTAAAAAATAGTATCGGTGACTTCACAAAAAAGTTCATCTTCAACTTCAAGACGATTTTGATTCATGGCATAGCTTCAGAAGACAATCGACAAGTCCAAAACCGTTCACGGTTATGTAGTACTCTCCACGTATTAGCACACTCCTCAGAGGATATGGTGAGAAAGCGTTTGTAGTAGGTCATTGAATTGTATGACTATAAGTTATTATCTTCTAGTTGTAATGCTCAACCATATTTGTTGTTCCGTTTGACCATAGTTTTTTCCCATTGTGGATTTTTCCTCATATTACTTAGTTTTCTATGATTGTTTGCCTTAATTTTGCATTTAGATTTACTCATCTAAATTCAATATTAAACTTGGTGCTATCTTATTGGTAAACTTTTGACCACATAGAACTAGGTTGTCTATTTTGAATTTGAAAGGAATTATAAGAAAACATCTCTTTTATTATGAGGATAATTTTAATTGGATGCTTTTACTCCGTTCAAGGTTTTGAACACTCGACACTCTTAACTCGTGTCAAAGTCATTTGATACTACCTTTTGATTTCTTATGTGGAAAGTGTTTTAAGGATGACAAAACGAATTCTTATTTTTGTGAAAAATCTTTTTCCAATTTTTATTCCCACTAAGTTGTGAACAAGTTCTAATTTGACTAAATTTTATCTTGATTAATCCTAAACATCCATCTAGTGATTAAAGAAAGTAAAATAAAGTAAAGAATACTCAAAATGCCGGATGTACGAGCAAAACCAAAAACGGGAAAAACCTCGGACAACCCAAGCCAGAAAATCATTATGAATATGGGTTTACAAATATAGATAGTAGTCTTAATCAACGAATTGATCCACCCATGAGACTTGAGGTGACCCTAATCTTTAACAACTCCTCTCATAGTGCCCTGGCAGAAATTAACCTTCTTCCATGATGCTTGTCCACAACATACACGTTCATGTATGTCTTGGTGTACACCAATATGGCTTGTAACGTCTACGATGTTGAACACGAAAGTGAACTTCTTCGCTTCTTCACCGCAAAACTAGCAATTGATCTTGAATAAAAACCGTCTACTTGGTGCACACACAAGATCACAATAGCATATATAAGGATAACTTGGATCTTTGCAAACTCTAAGGATGTGCTTAGACTTGAAAACCTTAGAAAACTGTTGCAGAAAAATGTATTGTTTGTAAACTAAAATTTGTTATGCTCCCACTTTGAGAAAAGGACTGAAACATGCCTTAAATATTATTTTTAAGTTGGCGCATCGTTCGAGCGATATTGGTTGTCATTTGAATGAATGTTATGTCATTTAAACGATATGTCATCTCCCGTGAATGATATCCAGTGTCGTTCAAGCGACCTGGTCAATTAGAGTTTAAACAAAATACAACTCTAATCCATCCTTATCCTTATAAAACGAAGTGTAAACAAAATCAAACACTTTTGAAAATATTTCCTTATTAAAATAACATCCTTAACCACTTAAAACTTTTTTCCTAGTCCCATTAAAAATATGCATTCATACCTGAGTGATCTCGGAATGCAATTAATCTTTGAAGATGAATAAATCGCACCAAATAAACTTCGGCATAATTAAATTCCTTGAATCTTTACCGCAATGTCTTCAATTAAACTTCAACAGACTATAGTCTGTGGGATCGTGACAAATAAAAATAGTTCTATGACACCAACGTGATTTATTCCAGAAATAAGTCAAAACTACATTAAGACTCAATTGAAAATTTTGTCCTTACAAATCTCCCCCTTTGAATATTCCGGGACAAAGCCGATAGTGAAATCCCTAAGCCGAGTCGTCAAGCCGTATGACGCCTAAATTCCATCACATAAATCGAAAAATAAAAATTACAGGACAAGACTAGTACAATGTGGTCCGGTAAGCATGACCTGTCTCAGAATGTGATGTAGACTTGAAATCTCCAATATTTGCAAGCATACCTACGCACATGAGACAAACAAATACCCAGTGAAGTATGGAGGAACAAATCATAAAAACAATATGTAAAATTAAATCCAAATCACTTGTTAAGTGAGTAAGCATGATACCAACATAAGTGAATAATTCATGATACCAATTTTTATAAAATTATGAAACTCACAAAAAACTTTCACAAAAAATCCCCCTACATCACAGACATCTCTCCCCCTTTTTGTCTCGAATAGACAATCTGATGAAAAGATAAAACTACCTAGTATGAGATATACCAATAAGTAGCGTATCTTGGTAAACATGAATTAACCAGCTAAATATGATCAAGGAATGTCAAATTCATACCTAGAAAACTAATAATCACATAAAATGAATCAACAATCTAAGTAGGTGTGACTAAACGAATCAATGCAGCATAATATGTGATCATGTGAATTTGCATATAAATAAGAAGTTCAGAAGCAATCCAGTACCAAAAATATGAACAACATGCAGCATGGTACTGAAACAGTATAAACCAGAAAACCAAGCCAATCATTCAAACAAAAATCCTTATCGCTCGAACGAGAAGTCTTATCGTTAGAACAATATCTTAGCGCGACACACATATGTCGCTTGAATAAAATTGGTTCTTGCTCGAATGATAAAATGAAACTTTCCCAAAATGTCCAGAAAATCAAACACTTTTGCCAAGTGAATTTCTTTCCATAAAATAGTACTAAGAAGGGCCTGACAGATCCAAAACAGTCCCTTTTCAGTAGCCAAAATAGAAAAATCAACCAAATAACAAAGTAAGTTACATGTTAACATAGTATCAATGTGCTCAAATAGGAACATGGAATGTATGGACATGAACTACAACAAATGAATCACAATTCCAACACATCAAAATAATTAAGAATCAAACTTTATTTTAGCCATATGTTACAATTAAAGTGTGAGATTAATGAACTAAATAGTTAAACATACACACAAATTTGGAATTTTGATGATATTATAAACAATAGTGTCATGACATGATTTTTCAACATTAAGTTTCTTAGTGCAAACCCGTTTAATTTTTCCATCCAAACTCTCACAAATATATCTTATTTATCTTTTGAATGAACATAAACAAATTGGCCCAAATTTGGCATATGAATCTTTTTATTGCCTTTCCATTTTTTTCGGGCTCTTTTAAATGGTGTCTTTCACGACGAGTCAATTTTGCACTCTCGCAGCCCTTTCCCGTGAACACTCATCATTTTTTCATTTTTAATCCTCACGGTAAACGTATCTTACATGCACACCTCGTCCTTAAGTCTACTTACGCATAGATAAAAAATTAAGATAAGAACGTCTCACCAAACTCAAATATGCAAGAGATGTCAAAAATCCATATAAACTCGTGCATGTGTGCAAAGATGGCATACATACAAAGTCGAATCAAAATGCTTATCAACTTCAAAACAACCCGATAATACAATGGTTAAGATCATTCTAAGTATGAATAATTATGACAAAATGTTCTAGCCATATGGATATGTAACGACATAAATTTCTAATTGAGCCCTCTGTAGTTTTGGTCAATTCCAGACAAAAATGTTTGAGTCATAGGATAGTGTTATTGACCATCCTTCAAGCCTATGACAGGATAAAGTTGAAGACGTAGAGGCCAAGTTTAAAGCTTCATCAAAATGCCGTGTTTATTGTGCCTCGTTTCCACGTCATCAACATGGTTCCATTGCTCTTAAGGTATGAATGCATTTTAATATATATATACATAGGAGCTTGGAACATTTTATATGGGGTGTATTTTGTTTTAAACTGTTGTTTATTTTCAGAAAGATTTTATTAAAACTTTAAAACAAAGTATATAAAGTTTCTGGGCTAAAATTAAATATTTACACTTTCTGGAAGTTCGTTCGAATTGTCGTTCGAACGAGTTTTTTGTTCGAACAATAATGTCGTTCGAATGAGTTTGCCAACGAGTTCCCACATTGGCCACTGGAATGTCGTTCGAAGTGTCATCCGAACGAGAATCATGTTCCTACGATATTTCTAATAAGTTCACACTGGAACTTCGTTAGAAGGCTTGTTCGAATAAGAATTCGTTCGAACGAAAACCTCATTCGAACGAGTTTTGGCGGGAACAGTTAATTGGCAGTTTTGAGCAGTTTTTTCCCACTTTCCCACTTCTTTTCCCACTAATTTTTTACCTGAATATGTAAGTGTGGAAACCAAGTTTTTGAACATAACTTTTTCATATCCTACAACCTCCAAGAGAGAGTTTGAGATAAATATTCCAAAAGGAAAAAGTTCATTATTTTAAGTGTTGTTGTTTTTCAAGAAAAATGTTTTAAACACTTGTTTTACACCCAAAGTTTGTTTATCCAAGTTCATCCATATATATTTATACTTGCTTAGTGTTTGGTA
Organism: Sambucus nigra; assembly: GCA_949130495.1. Lineage (NCBI taxonomy): Eukaryota > Viridiplantae > Streptophyta > Magnoliopsida > Dipsacales > Adoxaceae > Sambucus > Sambucus nigra. The sequence goes on along the minus strand of OX422215.1, from coordinate 274,466,091 downwards.
CCAGTTCTTTTATCTCTACCATGTGAAGAGAAGTTTGGTTTTGCTTCTACATCCCACAAAGAAGAAGAAGTTTTCGTTAATTTACCCATTTGGAGAAAGGCTACTTGTTTGGGTGGCGGTGACCATAAAAAGTCCGATCGGTGGATTTCGAGACAACAGTGGAGCTCCATGGTTATTCGTTAGGCAGAGGTGTATACAAGAAGGAGCGTCGGGGTTTGATAGGGATCGAGTCGAGTGTTGTAAATCTCAGTGTCTTGTATTTGTAAAACCATACTTAGTGAATTTGAGGCTCGGGCCGTTCGAGATTTTTTTCCGTTGTGGGTTTTTCCCCGTACATCACGGTTTCGTGATTCATTGTTTAATTTTATCTTGCTATATCACCTAGAACGCATGCTTAGGTAAAAAGATAAAATTTGGTTTAATCACTACTTGTTTAATTTGGTGCTGAATTAAATTTCAGTAATGTGTAGTTAATTCAAGTCATTAATTTAATTTGATAAAATTGGTTTAGACTGATTTGGTAAAATTGAAAAATATTGCTTAGGCAAATTTCTAGGACTTGATTTAATTAATTGTGTATAAGTGAAATCAAATTGTGTGTGTGTTTAATCTAATTTCACTTCGTTTAATTTTAATTTGAAAAGAAATTAAAATTTGTAACTTTGTTGTTCAATTGAACCATCATCTTCGCTTCCGCATCTATTTAAAAAGGAAATTATCTTTTAGTAGTAAAGATTTTAAAATTGAGAGGCCATCGCCTTTTCAAATTGGTATCAGAGCCAAAACGATAAATTATTTTGTTAAAGATCCTTTAAAATATTTTTGGCTAAAATGGAATTTTCCCCATTCTCAAAATTTCCTAGTTTTGATGGTTCTAATTATGCGTACTCGAAAGTGCGTATGAAATCGACACTTAAATCTATCGATGAGAGGGGTTGGTTATCTATAGTTAATGGGTGGTCTCCACCAACTCATTTAGTAGATAATGAACGTATTCCCAAACCGGCCGATTGATGGAGTGAGAATGAGTTTAAACTTTCAAATTTTAATTCCCGAGGTTTAAACACCTTGTTTAGCGCTGTCACACTAGATGAATTCCGACGCATTATGACATGTGAGCCCGCTAAAGAAGCGTGGGATATTTTACAACTCACACATGAAGGTACAAGTGTCGTAAAATCTTCGAAACTCCAAAACCTCACCACTCAATTTGAAACCATCAAAATGCACGAAAAAGAAACTTTTGTTGAATTTTGTGCTAGACTTTTCAATATTGTTAATTCACCTTTTAACTTGGGAGAGAAAATACCCGACAACCGAGTAGTAAAGAAAATTTTAAGGTCCCTACCCGATAGATTTATTCCAAAAGTGACCGTTTTAAATTCTTTACCAACTTTATCCTCTACGAAATTAGAAGAGCTTGTAGATGATTTACAAACCTATGAACTGGACAAGTTTCCCTCTAAAACTGAAAAGAAAATAGAAAAGGGCGTTGCTTTAAAAGCTTAAAATTAGGAAAAATTAGTAGTATATAGTGAAATTGATAGTGACTCGGAAAATATAGCTATTTTTGCTAGAAAGTTTAGAAAATTTCTTAAATTTAACAAAGATAAATTTAAAAATGATTTTAAGAAGTTTGAAAAATTTACGCATGTCAAAGCCGAGAAGATCCCTAAAATTATTAATGAAAGCTTAAATAGGGACGAGTCAAATAAGTGTTTTGGTTGTGAAGGGTATGGCCATAGGGAAAAAGAGTGTCCCACTCAACTAAGGAGAGAGGGTAAGCAACCAATTTCTTTTAATGCCACCCTTAGTGATAGTGATTATGAAGAGGGACCCGATTCCCCCACTAAGAACAACTTTGTGGCTTTTATGGCTAGTCATGTGAGCACCAATAATGAATCTTCCCATGAATATATTCAAGCACATGACACTTTCGTGGTCAAAGTTTATGATTCCCTTATTTTTTATGGTAGTGGGAGTGAAGTAGAAAGAGAAAGTGAAAATGAAGAAGAGGTTGATGTGAGTGAACTTCAAAATATTTTTCAAGAACTTTATGAAGAATCTATCAAATTAAAAAGAGAAAATTTTAAGTTAGAAGTGAGTTTAAAAGAGCGTGTCAAGGTCATTGATGATAGTGCGTTAGTGAAAGACCTTAGGACACTAGAGAGAACTCTTCGAGAGAAGCTTGAACATGTAGAAGGAGAGAGAGATATCCTTAGAGGTTTAATGGAATCCTTGACAAAGGAGCTTCTTGAGTTTGAAGAGATAAATGTTTTATTAGAGTCTAATATTTTAGAATTAAAAAATAAATCAAAAGACTCTAGAAAAGTCAAATTTGATTTGGAATGTAGGTCCGAAAAACTAGATAAAATTTTAGGCACGATCCAAATAAAAAATGACACTTGTGGTTTAGGCTTCGATTCTTGTAATGAATCTACTCATAAAGCCAAAACCAATGTTTTAATAGAATCACCTAGGAAAGCCTTTAGAGATCAATCCTTAGGTCCCAATTTTCGACGTGTTTTTACTTGTGCACATTGTGGTCGAAAAGGTCATCTTAGGAAATTTTGTTTTGATCTTAAATGAGGTCCTAGAAAATCCCACCATAAGGAAACCAAGGTAGTCAAGATTCCTACACCCCGAGATAGTCATTCGTCATTAGTTTGGGTTAGGAAATCCGACCTGGTAGCTTTACAAGATAGGGTTTTTGATTCTCATTTACTATCACATTCTTCCTCACTTGCTAAATCTAAAGGTTGAATGTGTTAGTTTTCTTTGAATACTCTAGATTTTTGTGCTTCATATTATATATCATTGCTAGGTGTATGCATGTTTAGTCATTGCTTTATTTCATATCCAATGCTAGAAATCATGACTTGTTTATCTTTTGTATTATATTTCTTTTGTTTGCATCAAATGAAAAATACAAAACGATTTTTGATTATCATTTGGGTTTTTATCTCTTGGTAATTTAAGCTTAATAAAAAATTCAAATGATTTTTGTTTGTCTTTTGAGTATATATTTCTATTTTTGGTTAAAAATTTTCAAAAACTCAAAAAGATTTTTTTGTGTGTGTTTTAGTTTGACACACTCTATGTGTCATATACTTGTATTTGAATCCCATCTTTTTTACGCTCCCATGTGGCTAGAACTTTTACTTTACCATGCTTATTATGTTCTTTACCATGCTTACATGGAGTAGTTGGATCTTGTGTTGCTTAAATGGATTCTATTTTTATATGCCTCCTTTTCACACATGCACGAAATATTTTGAAATTTAATCGTCATATGTTATATTTGAGCTTTGTGGGGTGTTCTCCTACGAATCTTGTCATCAGCATATTTGTGACCTAGGAGGACTAGTGCATATCAAAATTCGTTGCACGTGAGATTTGTGTGAGAAATAAAAAATGTTAAAAATATAAATGTGCATGGGGAAGGGGAAGGGCTCCGAAAGGATTTATTATCCATTGCGAATAGTAAGCCACCATTTGTTTGGACCTAAAAGAAATACGTGGTCCAAGGCCCAAAAATAGAATTATGGCATTAAAAAGAAAAATAATTGCCAAGTCCTATTTTGTTTGATATATTCATTCAATTATATATGCTTATTGAGGGAGATTGGATGGTATATCAACACTTTGCACAATGTCCGTTTATCCTAGTTGTACTTGAAATGTCATGACTCTATTGGTTTGTAGAATCATCAACATGCTATGCTTTTATGCATTGTGTATGTTTGTTCCTTGAGTTCAATCTATTTTGTGACATGAGGTTATATTCAAATGTGATGCAGTTTCCAATCAAATGAGAACTCTGTGAATATATTTTAAGTGATTGGGTCTAATATTAATTGTTGCTAGTTCACACCCCAACACTTCCGTTTCCATATGACACATTTTTGCCATACAAGTGTGAAAAGCTTATCTTATTTTGTGTCATTTGTGTGTTTATATCTATATATATGTGTGTGTGCATCCTTGGTATATCTAGAGTATGTATATATATGATTTTTTTTTGTCTTTGCCTTGCTTTCTAGTCCATCTATATTTTAATTCATAATTGGTAACTATCTTGTTGCATTCTTTATTGATATCACATGCTTAATAGTTATCTATCATATTGGTATCATTTTCTTGCATCTTAGTTAGTATCCGTTATTTTTTGTATGGATTAGTTGAGTTTTTGTTTCCCATATGCTTTCATGTTCTTAGCACTCTAAGCATCATATTTAAATTAGTTTGTTATCCTTTGTCTATTCCTGAACAAAAAGGGGCAGAACGATAGGGGAGAAATGATATTTAATCCTATTGTTATCGTATCTTAGTTGAGGGAGATTTATCTTAGGGGGAGATGTATTTCTAAGTAGGTCATTTGTTTTGATAAAGGGGAGAATGAATTTATGGGGAGTAATTTCAATTGCATTTAATACTTTGATATTCCCTATGCGTTTAATGTGTTTGCTTCAGTGTACAAGAATTATATTCTAAGTGGAAACTTTCACCGGCAAAGATTTTGATCCTTGGGTTGTTTGAGTCAAGCATTGTAATTTTATTTCGGGTGGGACATTTTATTATGTCTAGTAGAGCTTAACGGCCCTTTAGGATTTTTGTTGGTTTTTTTCACAAAATAGCCAAAGGGGGAGATTTGTAAGGACACAAATTTCCAATTGAGTCCTTTGTAGTTTTGGCTTAATTATGAACAAAAATGTTTGAGTCATAGGATATTGTTATTGACCATCCTTCAAGCCTATGACATGCTAAAGTTGAAGACGTAGCGGCCAAGTTTAAATCTTCATCAAAATGTTGAGTTTATTGTGCCTCGTTTCTACGTCATCAATATGGCTCCATTACTCCTAAGGTAAGAATGCATTTTAATATATATATATATATATATATATATATATATATATATATATATATATATATATATATATATATATATAGGAGCATGGACCATTTTATATTGGGTGTATTTTTTTTTATACTGTTGTTTATTTTCAAAAAGATTTTATTAAAACTTTAAAAGAAAGTATATAAAGTTTATGGCCTAAAATCAAATATTTACACTTTCGGGAAGTTCGTTCAAATTGTCGTTCGAACGAGTTTTTCGTTTGAACAATAATGTCATTCGAACGAGTTTGCCAATGAGTTCCCACATTGGCCACTGGAATGTCGTTCGAAGTGTCGTTCGAACGAGAATCATGTTCCAAAGATATTTCCAACGAGATTTCTAATGAGTTCACACTGGAACTTCGTTAGAAGGCTCATTCGAACTAGACTTCGTTCGAACAAAAATCTTGTTCGAACGAGTTTTGGCGAAAATAGTTAATTGGTAATTTTGAGCAATTTTTTCCCACTTTTCCACTTCTTTTCCCACTAACTTTTTACCTAAATATGTAAGTACGGGAACCACGTTTTTTAACTTAACTTTTTCATATCCTACAACCTCCAAGAGAGAGTTTGAGGGAAAAATTCCAAAAGGAAAAAGTTCATTGTTTAAGTGTTGTAGTTTTTCAAGAAAAATGTTGTAAACACTTGTTTTACACCCAAAGTTTGTTTATCCAAGTTCATCCATAGATATTTATACTTGATTGGAGTTTGGCACCGGTTCTTTTATCTCTACCGTGTGAAGAGAAGTTTGGGTTTTCTTCTACATCCCACAAAGAAGAAGAAGTTTGCGTTGATTTACCCACTTGGAGAAAGGCTCCTAGTTTGGGTGGCGGTGACCATAAGAAGTCCTATCGGTTGATTCCGAAACCGCGATAGAGATCCGGGGTTATTCGCTAGGCGGAGATGTATACAAGAAGGAGCTTTGGGTATTGAGAGGGATCGAATCGAGTGTTATAAGTGTTATTATCTTGTATTTGTAAAACCATACTTAGTGGATTTGAGGCTCGGGCCGTCCGTGGTTTTTTCCTGTTGTGGGTTTTTCCTCGTACATCGTGGCGTATTGATTCATTATTTAATTCTATCTTGCAATATCACCTAGAACGCATGCTTAGGTAAAAAGATAAATTTTGGATTAATCACTACTTGCATAATTCGGTGCTAAATTAAATTTGGGTAATGTGTAGTTAATTCAAATCATTAATTTAATTTGATAAAATTAGTTTAGCCTAATTTGGTAAAATTGAAAAATATGACTTAGGCAAATTTCTAGGACTTGGGTTAATTAATTGTGTTTAAGTGAAATCAAATTGTGTGTGTGTTTAATCTAATTTTACTTCGTTTAATTTTAATTTGAAAAAAAGAAATTAAAATTTGTAAATTTATTGTTCAATTGAACCATCATCTTCGCTTTCGCATCTATTTAAAAAGGAAATTATCTATTAGTAGTAAAGATTTTAAAATTGGGGGGCCATCGCCTTTTCAGGATAATGAGAGGAAGGGGGTCCAAGCACACCGATATGCCACATCAAGTATGAAAACTCAAAAATAAAAATCGAAAATATTTTCGGACTTTTCTACATATTTTGACTCAAATAAATGCAAAATCTTTTTGTATTTTCTCAAAAAAATTCAAAAACAAAATCTTTTTGTATTCTTCTAATAAAACTCAATAAATGAAAGTATAATACAAAAATATACACATGGTAATACATTAACCTTTAGATCTAGCATGGGAAGAATCAAGTGCAACCAGATGAGAAACATGAAATTTCAGTCCTAAAGCCTCTAAGTCCAATTTCCTAACCCAAGTAGGTGTGACATAACGGGTGGGGGTTTTGGGAACCGACACAACTTTACTCCTAAACTTCCTAGGAGCATTCCGAAGGTCATAGAAAAAACATCTAAGGTGACCTTTCCTACTGCAATGGGTGCAAGTTTAAAGACGACGGGAATAATTACCAAAATAGTGACCTCTCCTCACGTTCCTTGTGGGCACTCTCACACGGTTGGTATTGGCATTGGGAATGGGAACATTGTCATCGTAGCCTATACCACATCTGTCACTTTTGACTTGGATGGTGCCTAACATCCTATCAGACGTTTTTTACCTAGATTCCAAGACAAACTTAACCTTACTCGAGTATTTCAACTTCTCCTCCACCTCATGAATCCTAGAATTAAGCACATGCCTAGATTACTCAAACTCTACCAACTCCTTTTTCAAATTCAAACCACAAGGACTATCTCTCTCTCTTTTAATGTACTCTAGTTTCTCCCTAAGTTTCTTCTCCCGTTCCCTAAGCTACTCAATCAAAGCATCATTATTTTCTATGGCATGCTCATTCAACCTAGCTTGAAATTTAGAGTTAGACTTTTTCACTTTCACTTCCTTGGTATATAACTCATTAAATGCAACTTGCAACTCTTTCACATAAATTCATCATCCTTACTCACTTGGGATTCAACGGCCTCGAAAGTGTCATGCACATGAGAATCTTCGTGGGAAGATTTATCGTTGTTGCTCACATGACATGCTAAGAAAGCAACAAACTTGATCTCATTAGGGGGACTCTCTCCTCTTCCGTATCACTATTACTTAAGGTGGAATTATATACAACTGGTTTCTTGCCCTCTTTCTTAAGTCTAGTGGGACACTCGGAAACTTTGTGACCATACCTGTCATACCCAAAATACCTATCTGACTCAACCCTTTTAAGTTTATCACTTTTATCTTTAGGGGTGGGTTCAACCTTGTTTTTCTTGAATTTCTCAAACTTTTTGCCATCTTTCATTTGCTTTTGAAACTTAAGAATTTTTTTGAATTTTTTAGGTAACAAGGCGACATTCTCAAAATCCGAATCAGATTCTTCATTCGAAACTTTAGTTTCCTCCTTCCGAGATTTCAAAGAAATGACCTTTTCTTTCTTTGTCACTTGATTGGAGGTAAACATATTGAGTTCATAGGTTTGTAAGTTACCTGCAATCTCTTATAGTTTCGTCGAATCAAGCATTTCTAAGGAGCTTAAATCATTCACTTTTGCATCAAACCTACTCGGCAAAGATCTCAAAATTTTCTTTATGACATGGTTTTCGGGAATCCTCTCACCCAAGTTAAATGACGAGTTGACAATATTAGACAACCTAGGATAAAACTCATTAAACTAGGCTTGTAAATGGATCAGATTCAGACCAGATCAGGCAAATCCAAATCCATATCCATTTATGTTAAACGGGTTCAGATCCAATCCTTTTATTAATCGGGTCGGATCAGGCAAATCCAAAGTCATATCCATTTATTTTAAGCGGATCCGGATCTGATTCGATTATTCGATGATCCATTTATGTTACACTTGATTTGCAACATTTTTATTTTCAACTCTTATTTCATAAATTTATTTTGCAAATTTTCCAAAAAATAATAATGAAATAAAGAACAATTATAATAAATATGTAAAATATATATGTAAGATATTATTAAATACAATATATATTAATTAAAATTCTATTTTATATAATTTATATGTGTGTGTGTGTATATATATATTAAAAATATTAATCGATCGGATTATTAACGGATCGGAGTATATCAATTCAAATTTGCCCCATTTAATAAACGGCTAATCGGTTAATCGTATAATTGGATAATCGGATGTTAGGCATGATCCATTTCCGCTAAAATGGATCGGATTCAGATTCAGAAAAATCTGATCCATTGACAGGCCTACATCAAACGACTTACTATCTAACATTTTAATCGTTTCAAACTGTGAAGTGAGGCTTTGTAACTTAGATGCCCTAACCGTGCTAGTACCCTCGTGAGTAAGTGCAAGTGTATCTCAAGCCTCTTTTGAAGTTTCACAAGTCATAATTCTATTATATACTCCCAGTGTGACATGTGAGGAAATTATGTGCAGACCTTTAGAGTTGTACAGTGCAAGCCTATGTTCAGCATCATTCCATGACTTAACGGGTTTCCAACTCGTGACCTCGCCCTTTAGTGTAATTGGTGGTGTCCAACCCTTTTCAATATCTAACTAAACACGCTCATTAATAGATTTTAAGGCACTTCTCATTCGAATTTTCTAATAAGCAGAATTAGTGCCATAAAAAACAGTACTCGAAAACTTTCAAAACCTCCAAAATTCATCTCGAAAAGAACAAGGGATCAAACACAATAAAAATATGTTCTATCTTTGATACCAATATGATCATCCCTTTTAGTTTCTTATGCGCAAAGTGTTTTAAGGATGACAAGATGAATTCTTATTTTTGTGAAAAATATTTTTCCAAAATTTTTAATTCCCACCAAGTTGTGAACAAATTCTAACTTAACCTAATCTTATCTTGATTAATTCGAAACATCCATCTAGGAATTAAAGAAAGTAAAATAAAGTAAAGAATACTCACAACACCAGATGTAGGAGGAAAACCACAAATGGGAAAAACCTTGGACGGCCCAATATAGACAATCACTATGAATATGGTTTTACAAAGGCAGACGATAGTCTTACTCAACGACTCGATCCACCCATGAGAATTGATGCTCCCCTGATCTTTAACCACTCATCTCACAGTGCCCATGCAGAAATTAATCTTCTTCCATGATGCCAATCCGCAACACACGCGTCCACGTATGTCTTCGTGTCCATCGATATGGCTTGTAACGTCTACGATATTGAACACGAAAGTAACCTTCTTTGCTTCTTCACCGCAAAACCAGCAATTAATCTTTAATAAAAATGTTCTACTTAGTGCATAGACAAGATCATAATTGCATATGTAATGATACCTCAAACCTTTCTAACTCTAAGGATGTGTTTAGACTTAAGAACCTTAGAAAACTGTTGCAGAAAAACATACTATTTGTAAATTGAAATTCGTTCTACACGCACTTCGAGAAAATGTCTGAAACACGCCTTAAATAATATTTTTAAGTCGGCTCATCGTTTGAGCGACATTGGCTGTCATTTGAATGAAATGCCATGTCATTCGAATGATATGTCATCTCGCACGAATGATGTCCAGTGTCGTTTAAGCGACCTGCCCAATTAGAGTTAAAACAAAATAAAATTATAATCCATCCTTATCCTTATAAAACGAAGTGAAAAAAAAAATCAAACACTTTTAAAAACATTTTTAAAATATTCCTTATTAAAATAACATTCTTAACCACTTAAAACATTTTTCCATGTCCCATTAAAAATATGCATTCATACCTAAGTGATCTCGGAATGCAATTGAACTTTGAAAATGAATAAACCACACCAAATAAACTTCGACATAATTAAATTCCTTAAAGCTTTGCCGCAGCGTCTTCATTTAAACTTTGACATGTCATAGTCTGTGTGAGATCGTGACAAATAAAAATAGACCTATGATACAAACATTTTTTGTTCTGGGAATAAGTCAAAACTACATTAAGACTCAATTGGAAATTTTTTCCTTACATCATTAAAAAAAATTTATCACCTTGAGGTTGATCCCGAGACCATTGGAACAAAATAATATCAGTTATCATTAGTATCTCATCCATATGATCGTCTTGGGTAATATTTTTTTGAAAACCCATTATACTACTCTTTCAAACCCATATTGCTCCTTTATTTTCAAAATTGGAATGGGTGTTCCGATAAACTTAACAAATTAAATGTATTACACCATGAGAGGTTTTGTTTTGAGAAAAGTAAAGGATGGAAACCTAAGGGGTGTAAAATTTTAAGGTACTAGACCCTCACTATGTCCCCCGAGAGCTAGGATAGGAGTCAGCTCATTGGGAGATTGATCATCATCCACTAGTTCTTAGTTTCACTTGTCCCCCAAAAAAATGGACTACATTTGTGGAAAGACTACGAGTCTTCTATGCCCCTATATAGCTAAATTGATTGATTCCAACGGGGCTTGTACATTAGCGAATAAAGAGTTGTGTTACTTTAATGAATGAGAGTTCAGTGGCATCATGAGGAGCATAATTCATCTTAATGTTAAAATTAGAGCCCTTCAAACTACCTACGATGCTAGATTAGATGATGAGGATTAACTCAGCTTATGGCGGTGATTCTCATTGATGATCCAAGAAATTTTCTTATATTGATAATGATATTTTAGGCCCCTCGGCCTAAAAGGGTTCGACCTCTTACACACTAAGGATCGACCTCATAAGGTCGTTTAAATTACATAAGAAATCTAATATTGTTTCCATAATGGGTATTTTAGTCATATTAAGCTTGCAAAGATGGGTGCACGTGGAGAGAATGTTCACACATTTCATTCAGCTTATAGAAGGACAGATGTCACAAATCAATAGGGACACTCTAATCAACATTCTCTGTGTGACTTGGGGAGCACATTACACCCCAAGCAACCTATAAATATATTGTGCCTTCTAAATTGTTCCATAAGTCAAGTCATTGTAAAGATTTACTATTACTCCATCAAAACACTCTCTAGAGAGAGAACTTAATTCTTTTTCTTTAATTTGAGTTGTTACCATTTCCTGTAAAACATCAGACTGGAACTGTCTATGGAAAATGATTATTAACTCAATTAATTTTCATAGATGAACTCACTCACAACCTAGTTGTAGATACATATCTGAGTTAGCTCAAATCTGGATCTATAGTGTGAAGGTTTGGGTTAAGGGTTATTGTTTCTTCATTTTTGACTCAGTTTTTGGGTATCTTATAAACTTGATCGTAATTTAATTACAATTTTGGCAGAAAACACTATTCATAATCCTATTCCTGGTATTTTGATAAAAAAAATACCACTAATTCATCTCTGAATATATTTTTTCTGTACATTTGGAAATTTTGGGTAGAAACGTTGACCCAGGTTAATAAATTTTGTGTTTGTTGTTCACTCTCTTGCTCAGTGCTTTCTGGGTTGAATTCTTCATTTGGAACACAAAACTATTGATCTAAAATGTCAGGAGGCCTACCGCCACCTGGAAGAATGCATAGGTCAAGCAATGCACCACCATCAAACATGGAAGATCTCATCAGAGCACTAAAAATAATTGCTAATCAATAGCAGATGAAGTTATAGTCATTGTCTCTTACCCAAGCATTGGTAGGAAGACCATAGGAGAAAGTCTTCAACCCCATACTCTGGTTATTAGGAGTAGTCGAAACCCTAGTGGAGATACTCTATGATCTGAGGAAAGTTAGACCATCAGGGGAGGAATGTAGAAGGATCCCGTCATCTTGAGATGTGATATGAAGGGGAGAAGCATAGTGATGAAATTCAAATGTTAAAATACGAGAAAGAATGCATGGAGTCTAAGTCACAGTCAAGAAGCCAAGACTATTCTTATCAACCAAGTAAAACCTCTTTTATACCCAAAACAATACAACTAACATGGATAAAGCATCCATCATAGTAGAGGGATAGTGCCTTTACAAAGCTCACAAAGAAGTCATCCTTTAGTAGGCTATGACTCAGACAGCATGCTCCTCCTGTTGCTTATAGTCAGTGTGACATGAGGCAGTGCCTTGAGGAATGAAGAGGAAAACTAAACCCAAGGGGTTTAACCTTTATTGGACCTAGAGGCTTATATCATACGTTGACTAATAAGAGTAGAGGGGTTCGAGGAGAGAAAGGTTTAGAGATAATCATCTGGAAAGTGATAATCATTGGAAAAGTTTCATTTAAAGGATAGAAAATAAATTGTGTAACCTGATGAAGAGTAAGACCCTTTAAGAGGGGATACATGGAAGGGTCACCCTTTGTCCTTGAGATTGTTAAATATCCAACTCTTGCAAAATTCGAACCTCTAGTGGTAATGCCAAATTATGATGGGAGATCAAATCAAATTCGTTATGTGTAAATTTATCGGTCGACACTGATATATAGTCAATTTCAGATGAAATAATATGTCGAGCATTCTCAGACACCCTCTTTGCAACAGCACCCATATGGTACACAACTCTTCCTAAGGGTAATATATGAAATATTAAAAACCTTCCCAATAAGTTCATTTTTAACTTTTTCTTCATTCTGAAACTAGCTAGGAAGGTGACCTGCCTCCTAAATGTCTGATAGAAAAAGGGAGAAACACTTAGAGACTTCATCTCCAAATTTCACAAAGCGAAGATTGAAGTTGTTAACTGCTATGAAAAGATTAAGATGGCATCCCTCATTAATGGTCTCCTGCCCGAAAAACTATATTGGATACTTTCTTAATATCCTATTACCATTATGAATAAATTTCTCGTAGAGGCCAGGAAGGTCATAGAAGTCAAAGAAAATGGCAGCCAAGAAGGGGGAGCTTAAAAAATATAGGTCACTAAAGTCTTCTTAGAATAAAGACAAAGATAAAGGATGAAATAAGTCTTAGGATAAGTTTACTAGTAACACACCCCTCACTACGAAAGTTCATCACATTTAGAATAATATTAAGGACGAGGAAGAGATCAAGTTGATGAAAAGTTGAAGTCCCCACCTAACAAGAGAAATAAAAACAAGTACTATGAATTCCGTAAAGATCGTGGCCCTGATACCTATGATTGTTATGATCTCAAGGCTCAAATTGAAAATATTATAATAAAGGGTCGGATAAAAAGATTTGTGGATCAGAACAGACATCCCCAGGGGAAAAGAAAAAGGCAGGGATCTCCAACAAAGAATAAAACGAACAAGAAGCAAGGTAAAATAACAAAGGATGGGGAATCAGATGAAGAATCCGGAGATGATGTAGATTTCCCTAAAAAGCATAAACGTCTCAAGAAAGACCTACACTTAATTTAATTTGTCACGTACGCGATTTCAGTTATTGGTGGAGGATTTGAGACAGTCGACAAAAAAACATATCTATGAGAAATAAGAGTCGGTGCTTGACAAAAGGATATAAATCATACAACGAAAAGGAAGAAGAAATTCATCCTAGGAAAGTGAACAACGATTGGTTGACCGTTAGATTTTTAAGATGTATTTCAAGAACATCCTTAACCTACATTAGGGGTGCAATCGGTACGGTATGGCCGGTAACGACCCCTTACCAACACCAGAACCACAATCTAAATGGTAAAACCGTACCATACCAATTTACCGACCGGTACATCAAAACAAAAACCAAACCGACCGATTTTTTGATTTTTTTGGTTTTTTCGGTTATTTTTGGTTTCGATAATTTCGGTTTCAATTCATTTTTTTGGTAAATACCGGAATTTCATATCGGTTTATGCATTCGATAAATCCGTTATTTCGATAATATGATTCTGGTAAAATTTTAAACTCATTTAATCGGTTAGATACATTACTTGAAACTAAAATATAATACAAATTGCACCAAAAATAAAATAAAGATCATGAAGAAACACACTAAATTTCATAGTTAATTGCGTCCAATCCATATCAATACACACTAAGCTGCATATTAAAAATTACAATACACGCTTATCAGTTTTTCGGCCATCTATTATTTTTCCGACCAAAAACGCAAAACAATTGGTACAAATTATTCTGGCCACAAACACAAAATAACAGGTATTATTCTGGCCACAAATGCAACAACCTGTTGCGGCAACCGGAACAAGTTCCTGTGAATAAGGAAAAAGAATGTACGGGATTTTGTTTAAGTTTTGGAGAAGAAGTTACCAACAAGTGTGTGCATGCTTTGGAGAAGAAGTTACCTGTGCTTTGGAGAGAGAGATTTCTGATTTGTTGTGTGCGAGAGGGAGCGGCTGATTTTTGTGTTTAAGTTTAGGGTTTGGTTTGGTTTGGTGGCATTTATCATAAGGGAAATGAATGGATGAGATTGGTTTAAAAAAATAAAAGGTCTTGATAATTGGGTATTTGTATTTTTATCAAATATAATTTTTATTTGGTAATTGTTATGGTAATAGGCGGTAAGGTTGGTACGGTATTTCGGTACGATAAATTTGGTATGTTTGGTAGGGTATTTCGGTATGGTAATTTTGGTACGGTAAATTCGATACAATAAGTGGTACGATAAATTCAATAAATCGGTTTTTTATATCTAAAAACCAAAACCAACCCAGTTTTTTATGGTATTTTCGATTTTGGTAATATCCATTTTTAGTATTTCATAATATGAAACCAAAACCATTTTTGCTCGGTCCAAAATGGTACGGTACGGTAAAACCCTGTACCGGTTCCACCCCTAACCTAAATTATTATCCATTAGTCGTAAGCCTTATGATTCATCAGTACAATATCTCTCAAATCCTCATTGATGGAGGAAACTCAACAGATGTGATATTTTGGGACAATTTCAGTGGTCTGAAGCTGAATTTGAAGTAACTCAAACCCTATCACTAACCCCTCATCGATATTAGTGGGGAGAAAGTCTTCTCGTTCAGTATGGTAGAATTAAACATTTTCATGGATAAGTGGCCAACTTATTTGATGAATGAGGTAAGCTACTTTTCCATGAACCAAAATGTGATATTGGTTTGCAACATTATTTGGTATGAGTTTCCCTAGAATAATTTGAAGTTATTTCTTTTACGGTTCATCAGATGATGAGAGTTTCTACCCATTTGGAGGGTAGGAGAGGTTTGTAGAGATTAAGTTGAATCAAGAGAATGCTACTTTACATATGTTGAACATAAGGACGCTTATAAGCAAAAGACTACTTCATACAATAATTACATCCTTGACTCGAGGGACAAGAGGAAATTGATGAAAGGTGAGGCAATCGAGTAGATAAAATCAGTGGTTATCGATGAATTTAAGTTGGTCAATGTTGTATCCTAAAATTATAAGGTCAAATGGACCAATAAAATAGTGATAACTATCAACATTACCATTAGACCCTCAAACAGCGGTAAACTCGATCGGTTCAGGTTTCACTTGGTCAGCCTCCCACCTGACCACACCCGGGAAGAGGAATCATCAGCCATATAAATAGACACAAATGGGATATTTAATAGTTACCATGCACATGAACGTGAATAAATATCCAAATGTGTATTATCGTGTAAAGATTAAATGCATCATGTATAAAGGTATTCTATCTCCTTAACTTTCTGCTACTATAAATACACTACTACTTATCTTAGCTATAGGTAACAACTTCATTCAAACCCTATAAGATGTTAATAAGAGGAATTTACTAAAACTCTAAGTCTATAGCGACATTACCTCGTGGATATAGGCACCATTCCTGGGGTTGAACCACGTTAAAATCATTGCATCTCTTTACATTTTCTTTATTTCTTTCTCATTACCTATTTATCTGTGATTATAAATGTGGGTAACTGAAGTTAATATTACTCCTTACACACATAACCCAAATTTAGACATCAATAGATTAGAGCCGTCTGTGGAAATTGACAAGTTATTGTTGTTTCCTACCAATTATTCTCAAATTCTACTTTTTAATCCCATTGTCGAGGTATGACCAACATTTCAAAAGGGAGTCTTACTGAAGGTAGTGGCTTCAGTCCTTATGAACCTCCTGGCATTAGAAAGCTTTAAAGAATCCCTTTAAACATCGCTAAGTGATAAGAAGCAATTAAAGAAACAGTAAGACAGCTTACTCAAATGCACCAAGCTAGGCCAGCTACTGTTCTATCTTTCAAAAAGGAAATGACACCTCTAACTTTCAGGAATGATATAAGCATATCCAGATACTCCAGATCTTCAAATAATAGAACCTACCACCCGGGTGTAACCTCCTCCATCGGATCCACTGATTATTATGATGGGCTCTCTCTCTCTCTCGAACGATCGAGTGTCCTAAAAAGATGAAGTAGGGGCTCTACCTTCGATCGGATAAGTCCCTGAGAAAATAGGCCACTACTATAGGTATATATCCATATCTCTAGATCGTATAGAAGATTATATCAAGTCAAGGACTAGCGTGCAAAGATCAATGCGTGATGAGAAGACTTTCCAAAAAGAGATCTCAGCACAAACGCGCGGTCGAGCCGCTAAAAATGCTTCCCATAAAACTAATCCAAATGATCATTCCTGAAAGGTTTCAATCCAGCGGTTGGATGATCGCTTGGAAGAAATGGCAAAATCTAAAAATCCCTTATAGAGTAGTTTTATAAAGGGATCACCCTTTCTTCCAGCCATTGTGGACTTACCCACACCTGCTAAATTCAAACTACTTGTGGTTATTCCTAAGTATTATGGAAAAACTAATCTTGTATTTCTTGTTGAGAAATACCAGGCTGTGACTGACATCAATTCAGTCCTAAATGAAATGCATTGTCGAGCATTTTCAAGCACAATTATCGATTCGGCACAAATTTGGTATAACAATCTACCTCAGGTGAAAATCTCTCGTTTTCAGGAACTTGCTGAGCTTTTCATCAGTAATTTCTTCCTTGAATCCAATCCCATCAAAAGGGTGGCTCATTTACTTTGTGTTTTCTAGCGACAAAGGAAAAGAACTCACAAGTATATTACTCGTTTCAACAACAAAAAGGTGAAAGTAGTAGGTTACGAAGAAAATACATATATCACTTCTTTGATGAGAAATTTTCTCCATGAGAATTTATATTATGCTCTGGCCAAAGATCCCCCTAAGACTATGACTGAGTTAATGGCTAAAGTTGGCAATGGAAGAATCCTAGTAGACTATGATTTTTTACCCCATGAGATAAAATCCTAGTAGATAATGGCAGCTCGATTGGCGTCATGTTCAATAATTACTTCATGGAATTAGTATTACGTGATAGCAAGTTGGAATCCTATCACAGACCCTTAATAGGATTCTTGGGAGAAAAGTTATATATTTTGGGGACTCGCAAATTGAAAGTTCTTATCAGCACTTGGCATGCAAGCCGAACTGAAAGGATTTATTTTTTTATCTTGGATAAGAACGTCCAATCATCCTATAATATGATCCTTAAAAGGGTCGGTTTGATAAAGTTTGAAGAAGTTCCATCTACTATCCACCAGTATATAGAGTTACCTACTCATTATGGGGTTGACGATATTAAGGGGAATCAAATTGAGGCTAGGGAATGCTATTATACTTCAGCCGACCAAGAAGAAGTAACGAAGTTTACACCCACCTTCCAGATTGAAACCCTAGAACCCTACAAGGAGACTAGTTTAGTTAAAGTAAAAGTTATGGAAACTATAGAAACAATTATTATGGATAAAGATCATTCAGAGAGAACAACGTAAATTGGTTCATCTCTAGAACCGACCCTCGAACAAGAGTTAATAAAAATTTTCAAAAAGTGAAAGAGTGTATTTTCTTAGAGTTATGAAGACATAATAGGAATCGACTCAAAATTCATATGCCATGAGTTGAATATCACCAAAAGATGCTAAGTCGATCAAACATAAGGGGCATGTGTTTAGTCTTGAGAAGAACATGTATGTTTCATTGAACATGTCAAATAGCTTAACTAGTTGGCCAACATAGTGATGGTGAAAAAGAAAAATGATAAGTGGGCCTCTAGACACCCCATTTTAGAACCCACTAACCTCTCCTTAGGTCCCTAGCACCTCCCTTCATCACTACAAACCTAAGTCATACCCTGGGTACTAACCTAGAGGCCATCGGGCACTCCTAGGCTCCGTTTGACCAAAAGTCAAACTCTTTAGCTCAACCGAGACTGAATGAATCTTCAAAGGGTACTGAAACCCCTTCCAACGGTCTACCCCGTTCACAATTCTGACTTACGGTGTGGACGAACCACTCGTTTTCCCCTAAAACTTGATCAGGAGGCCACCAGACGCTTCCGGGCTCCGTTTGACCAAAGTCAACTCTTCAGCTCGATCGAGACTGAATAAATATTCCAAGGGCACTAAAACCCCTTTCCAATGGCCCGCTCCTGGTCTAGGCCCAATTCTAACTTACGGTACAGACGAACGATCCGTTTTACTCCGAAAGGTCATCGAACACGTCCAAGCACCGGTTGACCAAAATTAACTCCCCGAACTGAGTCAAACTCTTTGGAATGTATAAGTTCATCTCCTAAACTTTCCAAAGGTCCACCCCATATGCGATTCTTCCTTACAATGAGGATGAACGATCCATTTGCGTCTGACAATCCCCCGTCCAAAGGACCGACAAGCGCTTCTGAGCCACATTTATCCTAAAGAAAGTCCCAGACCCGGGAACAGTCCTAAGGACTTTCGAAGGTCTCTGAACTAACTTTCCATCGGTTCACCCTGTGCGTAATTCGGATCAACGATTTATGTTTTATGATATTTTTTTCAAAAGAACCTGAAAGAGACTGCCAGACGACAGGTTTAAAATCCTGCCTATCGGCAGTGTGCCTAAAAACACCTGCCGATTGGCAAGACCAAACCTATGCTGATCGAAAATGATTTAGACTATAAAAATGAGGGCCTTACCTCATTTCGAAGGACCCCAAGATCTGAAATCGATCACTCTCTACGAACTCAAAAAACCTCCCTCGAAGATAGTGTGATTTCCACATCCAAATCCTTTTCCAACCTTCACTTTTCATCATCTTTTTCATCAAAATTGGTGATTTAACTACCCTTCATCATCATCCAAGTCCAAGGGTTGCTCTCCCACATTCAATATAAAGCTCAAGATCTTCAAGAAGGTCCAATTTTCTCAACCCTCTCTTCAAATTCTCCTAAATTCGCATTAACTTATTCTATTACTTAGCACTTTTATTCTCTCCATCTCACATATCCTAATATACTTTTTATTTAGTATTATTGCACATCTCTTATTTTCATATAAATAAAACCCAAAAAAAATTAAAAAAAGAGGGTTTTCTCATAAATTCCAAACGGGAATTGTCACATTTTTCTCACACTTTCCTCACAACTAAAGTACCTTTTCACACACACACACACACACACACACACATAAGAGAAGACCCCGATTGGATTTATGGGATAAACCCCACCCCTCGTTTTCTATATGAACTACGTGGACTTTGATGCCACTATAGGCTACATATGCGTCTTGGGGTAAAACTCGAGATTCGAGTCCTACTTTTTTCCATTTTATATTTTTCTAATTCTTTAACTTAATTCTCTTAGACTCTATATTTTTGCATATACATATATTTGTTCTTAGTGGCGTATTATTCCATATGCATTATCGTTCCATTATAACGATCAACGCTAGGATAATCGCGTAAATCCTATTTTATAATATTAGTTTTAGGAACATTCCTATGGATGACTCTCTTTATCTTGTAACACCCCGCCCGCCCGGGGAGAGAGAACGGAGCGCTAATGCGATAAAATAAATCCAAATCCACAAGTGACAAGGTATAGAGCATCTAAGTCCCACAACAACAAAAGATCAAACTACAAATCTCAATCTCTTCAAATTAAATACCAAATCTCTCGAATTACATACGACAACTAACTCGAAAATAAAATACAAATCTCCAAAGCTCTATACATCAAAATAATAAAAATATTTTCCAAACAATCCTTGCTAAAATCAATCTCCATGGCGCCCCCAAAATCCACACTAACCTACCACTAAAAGAAAATATGGGGAAGTACACAATACGACAAGAAAGATGCTCAACAAATACGGATTAGCAACGAATAAAACGTAACAACACGAGTACGAATATTCAATTCAAATGCAAATCTCAATAGCATTTCATCATATAATTTCTTAACAACACTTTAACCGGGTCACCAGGCCTCACCACATTCGTATATGCTTTATCAAGCCATAGCCCGAGAAACAGATATTTTGGCGGGTGCCCAACATCCGTGCCATATTAAAATCTCATGACAACGTCCTCATCAACAATATAATGATACTCCATGAATCAAAATAATTTCAACAATTATTTTCCAGATTTCAATGAATTTATCAATTCAAATATGAGTTCAATTAAACAAGAATTCAAAGAGAATGACACTCGCGAGATTTAAGGAGCATATTGTGTAAAACCCCATACCTCAAACCATGATGAGAAACCAATGATCACATCCTCAAGATCAACACAAAAGATCTACAAAATCTTCTCCAAGAACTTCCAACAAAATAGCCCCAAGAACACCTCTAATCTAAGGTTGGAATTCACAAATCTCAAGGGTCAATGTGTATATAAAAAGAAGAGGAATATAAAATATATTTACTGCCAAAATTTATGCCAAAAGTATGTTAAAAGGGTTGCCCACGACTTCTTTTTATAATGCAAAGAAATGAAGAGTTGGAATCCAAAAGACTCCTCTAAATAAGGCAAAGAAATGAAGAGTTGGAAGTCAAAACAACTCCAAGAGTTAAAAACATTTTAAAATCCTTTTTAACTTCGATTTCGAAACCGTTTGAAATTCTCGCCTTTAAAAATAATAACAAACATATTTGAGCAATAAAAATTATTTTATCAAAAACTTTATTTTCCTCCATTTTCCAGAAATTCATTAAAATAGCCCAAAAATACGCGGGTTGTTACATATCTCTTCCATGATACAAGTAGATGATTCCCATCTCCACTACATATACACATGCACACATATCACGGGGAAATAGAGGAAACTAACAACAATCCATGAGAGACCGCAAGGGAGGAATGGGTGCCTAACACCTTCCCATTCCGTAACTTAGCCTCCAAACCCTACTCGAATCATTTTGGTTTCATATGTATCAGTATGTCTTTGGATGCTGTCCTTCCGGAGGGCTCCACCTTCTTTTGTCTGTTTTGAGTAAAATAGACTATCGACTCCATCTCTCTACATTTTTCACCTCAAACATCATTGATGACGGCCAAAGCGCTCTCGAGAGGGATGCGCGGGACCAAGATCCTCTCACTACGGAGATGACCCTCATCTGCCTCTCCGCGAGGATCGAGGATGGCCACAGTGGCGACTCCGCTGGTTACATTTTCTTTAAGAGGGCTAGACTTTATTTACACGGTTGTTTTATTTTCTTATATATTCCCCTATTTTGCATGTCTCCCTTTATTATTCACGTGTACCTCATGCTTTTGCTTCTATTCACACACTTGTAGAAGATTCTCCATGTACACTTCGCACCATGTGAACCTAGGATCACATACGTTCACATATTTCACGCATCACTTATCCATGCTTGGTATGTTATTGGTACTTGGAATTTTCTCCTTATTTGGCATGATCAAGAAAGATACTCTCATCATAAGATACTAATAAGAGAATTATGTATGATTCACACGACATCACCAAAGAGCATTGGTATTGACCAAATTTTATCTCTCATATTCCATTGGCCAAGTACCTTCGACATATAAGAGAATCATGCATGATGGGAGCTGGTCCAGCAAGGCGCATTTAGCCTAGGGGTGGCAATTCGGGTTAGTCATGTCATTTTCGGGTCGCGTTAATTTGTATTCTAGTATAATTTTTGGGTACTCTTAACTCTATACAAGTTAATCGGGTCATGTTCGAGTCATTTCGGGTTATTGCCATAAACGGGTTATCGGGTCAAAAATTGCCAGCTCTAATTTAGCCCAAGCAATATGACTCTCACCTTCCATTGGCTAAGTACCTTCGATATATATCGAACGGTTCGCCCGCATCGTACCTCTTGACCGAAGTCATGACGGGACATATATCATAGGGAACCCATTCACGTACGTTGAGTATATCAAATTCGATCTCACACGTACCGTCCCCACGAGGTATCTAGTGAGTCAATTCACGTACACTCAGATATATCAATTGGCTTGTCAACACATACCGATTGCTCTTAAAAGCAAGACGTATATCGTGGAAGTCACGCCAAAGGGGGGAACCCTTTCCAATTCACCCAACCAATTGCATACCCACATATAGGTGTCAAGCCTGGGACACATATGTTAGATTGCTGTTTTCGACCTGAAACTCTGTTGAAATTCTGGGTTGGACTGCCACCCAAATTTTTGTGCATTTTCAAAACGGAACCCTGCCCGTGAGCCTGATCACAAGGCCAACCATAGCTTGACATATGTTACAAACATAACTTTTCTAGGTTCGGGTCCCGTTCGACATTTCATTTTGCATTTAGGAGAATTTAATACAAGTGAGAACATAATAATTATAATAATCATGCTGAGACCCGTCTCCCAGAAATATTTCTCCCGCCTTTATTAAAAATCCAAAAACATTTCTCCTTTCTTTATCAAAAAAAAATTCAAAAAACATTTATCCTTTCTTTATCAAAATTCCAAAAAAAATTCTCCTCTCTTTATCAAAAATCTAAAAATATTTTGTCTTTCAATCTAAAAAAATGTCAAAAATATTTTCGTTCTTTTTTTTCCCAAAAATAAACCCCATTTTATGCCTTCTCAGGTCGATTGCATGCCCTTGGCCTGGCTCCTTATTGGCTTCGTTATTTAGTCAAATAACTCTAGAGTTCCATCCGTTCCCCTACTACTTCTTTCGAGTCCATAATCCATCCACTTTCCATGGAGAACACAGATCAAGTACCAGTTGTACATACAGATCTGACGGCAGTCTTAGCTGAGCTCGTGTCCAAGATTGGCAACCTCCAAACTGAGGTCCGAGAGATGAAACGAAACTAGGTTCCTGTTCCTCAAGAGCCCGAAGCCCTATTCCCTCGTGCTATGGGTCCACCCTAGCCTATATGGGTTACCTAAGAGTATAGCACGCTCCACGTACCCCTCTTGCTAATGGTTCGCCACCTGCCTAGCTTCCCATGCCAAACCTTGCCCAGCCTGTGGCTAATATGCCAATGATCATTGATCCAAAAGAGGAAGAGTTGAACAAGGTCAAAGAAGATCTCAAGATGCTAACTAAGAAGTTTGACCAAGTCAGAATCTCTAGAAATTACATGAACTACACCCACATGTCTCCTTATCCTAAGGCAAGGTTACCCGAGAAGTTCAAGATGTCAAATATCAAGAAATTCGGAGGAATTGGACCCTCGATTGTTCATTTTCGCAGTTATCACCATTCTATGACTCTCCTAGGGGCTTCTGAAGAAGTGATAGCCCTATTATTTAAGCAAACTTTGAAGGATAGCGGCCTCTGATTGTTTTTATCTCTCGAGGAGTCCAGAATTCGTAGCTGGGAGGATGTAGCCCGAGAATTCATGTTGCAGTACAAATACAATGAAGAGCTTGAGGTCACCCATCGTGATTTAGAGCAGCTCAAACAGAACTCTGGGGAGTGAGTTAGTAACTTCATAGCCCGATGGAGGGAAAAAGTATCCACCGTGACCAATCGGCCATTCAAGGAAGAACAAGTCAACATAGTGAAGAAAAACTTATTACCTCATGTCTGAGAAACGATGGGAGGACAATACTATCCTCACTTTGGATCTCTCAGAGAAGCAGGAGTAGAAATCAAGGAAGGTCTTGCTAAAACAGAAGTTGAACCAAAGAACGTGTCCAGAGAGTTCACTCCCAGAAAATATGATAAACCTATCAATGCTGCAGTCTCAACCATCAACAACATCTCCCAACTAACCACCTCGTGCGCACCTGAAAGCCTCCCTGTTCCAATTTAAAAGGAATACATCGAACTACATGCTCCTCTTTCCAATGTTTATCAGATCCTGTTAACCCGAAACATCATCAAACCCTTGGACCCCCATCCATTGCCAAATCCACTTCCAATAAACTTCAAGGCAGATGCCCATGGTGCCTTTCACCAAACTATTGGCCATACCACCGACCAATGCATTCACCATCGAAACATAATCCAAGGTCTAATTGACTGGGATACTATTGCCCCACCAGCCAATCCTAAGACAAACAGTACTCACATCCCACTCCCAAATAATGCCAAGGCCATCTTCCTAGAAGGGAACCTAGAATTTGATCCCTCAACTCAAATCACACCCATATACTCTCCCCAAACCTCTCCAAACTTGCCCATATTTCCTCCTGCACCCTGTTAGCCTCACTGATCAGGCACTCTTACTCCTTACCAGTGCATGCATCGTTGTCCGTACCAATTCTAAAAATTGAAGTATGGAATTATCAGAAGTATTAAACCAACTCCTAGAGTTAGGGCTGAAATTTCCCTCGTAGATGATCATTGATTTCCAGAGTTTCAGTACACTATTATTATAAGCACGAAAATGGTCTCAAGAGTCAGACAGTTGGGTAGTACCGACCGATGACATCAGCCTAAATGACGTTGTCCAGATCATGGCAGAATTATTCAGGTAAACCAATAATATTTGTAGTATGACTGGTTTACTCTATACTCCGAAGCTACAAGGGCGCCTGGTCCCTTCACCCTTACATCTCCCCGCATAATGGGAGGACCTATACGAAGAAGTCAGTGAAGTTTTGGAATGCATCGACTTTACATGG
Organism: Sambucus nigra; assembly: GCA_949130495.1. Classification (NCBI taxonomy): domain Eukaryota; kingdom Viridiplantae; phylum Streptophyta; class Magnoliopsida; order Dipsacales; family Adoxaceae; genus Sambucus; species Sambucus nigra. The sequence goes on along the minus strand of OX422215.1, from coordinate 274,441,012 downwards.
AAAGAAATAATTGTTTCTTTTGGATGGGGGGGAGAATTTAAAGATTCAAATAAAGATCAAGCTTTCGATAAAACTGGCCCAATTGATAACATGTGTGGGATGATATCATTTTAAGAACTCCTCAGAGAAATAAACAAGGTGGCAGAACAACCCAAGATTGATAAGGAAATAGGGTTCATGTTCTTCCCTTCTACAGTAACTCACATGACCAAATTAGGGAGGCATTACCAGATCCCAAGCTTACCATCAGCCAATGACAAAGGGAAGGGTGTTGAAAACCTTTCTATTCTAGAGATGACCCTCGAGGAAAGAAATATCCTCTATCAACTAAAGAAAACTCAAGCTAACATTACTCTATGGGGGCTTTTCATGTCTTCCCAGCTACACAAAAATTCTTTGATCAAGTTTCTCACTGGACCCACAGTTCGTCCTTCTACCACACCAGAAGAAGTGGTAAATTTAGTCGGATCGTTGACCTCTACCCGAATGATATACTTTTCTGAAGAAGAAATCCCCATAATTGGACCAAACCACAATCATGCACTCAACATTTTCGTTGAAGTTATGGGGAAGATCATACCACTATCTCTTGAAGATAATGGATCCGTCTTGAATGTCTACCCATTAAGAACCTTCAAATGCTTAGGACTGAAGGAAAGTGACCTTGCTCTAACCTCCACTACTATACGTGCCTACGATAATACTCGTTGGGAAGTGATGGGATCCATAAAACTTGTAATAGTGGCTGGCCCTATAAACCCTGTCATTGAATTCCAAGTTATTGACATCCCAGCTTGTTTCAACCTGTTTCTTGGATGACCTGGACTCCACAATATTAAGCGTGTGTCTTCCTCGCTCCATCAGAAATTGAAGTTCTTCACCGATGAACGAGTCATCACCATTTTGGGCAATGACGACAATGACGAGGGTGCAAGTACCAGTAATCCAATCCTTGAGATACAACACGAGTCAAATGATACGCTCCTATCAAAATTCCGAGTTGAGCCACTTCTACTCCTGGTAGGGGGCCATTTCAGAGAAAGGGTTTGTCCAGAATATGACCCTCATGGCAACATCAATGTGATTCAAATGTTCAAAAATATTCACTTCATGCCTAGACTGGGGCTAGGATAAAGACAACAAGGAATACTTAAACCCATCATGCTGAAAAAAGCTTTCCCAACTTGTGGTTTGGGGTATCAACTACCAGAATAAGAGCTCATAATGATCCTCCAGTCTCGATCGAAGAGAAGACTAGACTGCATCCAGACTGTCCTAGGTGACTCCTTGAAAGGACGATTCATCAAAGAAGGTGAAGAATTCCCCTTTTGCGGCTTTTCGGAACCATAGTATGACCATACAGACAAGAAGATGAAGCCGGGAATGGAGATATTTTTCCAAGATAGCTACCCATGGGATGAAAGTTCCCAACACCATGTGCAACCCCTCATCAAAGATATCGAAGAGACTGAGGAAAGTGACTCTGAGGATTCGTTTAACGTATAGACCCTGGGGATGACACTCTGCATGGCTCATTCAAGCACTACATCACTGGATCCATCCCACCTAATTAAAGTTGCTGATACACCTCTCCTCAACGGGCATGCTGCGCCAGTTCTACGTGTTAAAATCCCACCTAACCCCAATGTTTACCCCATCTCTTCTTTTATTGTCTATCCTTGATCTAATGTATTCAAGACCTCCCTTAATGAGGTTCTCAATGTTGTTTTTCCTATCAATGAAATAAATAAAGATTTTGAGTATCTTGCTGTGCCTTATATTAATTATTTAGATTCTAATCAAACTTTTGATGATGATGATTTTGCAAATGAACAATTCTTAATTGATCTAAATAAGGTTAATAATAAACAACATAACCGCGTTCAAGTTAATGAAGAAGAATCTGTTATTGTTAACCTCGGTTTTAATAGCCAACTGCACGAGATTAGGATAGGGGCTACCCTTAATGAGCATGAGCATGCATAACTCAAAGAATTCTTAAAGGAATTCGTAGATGTCTTCGTGTGGTCCTATGACGATATGCCCGGCATCGATCCTGAAATAGCTCAACATGAGATCCTCACTCTCCCAGATTACAAGTCGATTAAACAAAAGTTGAGAAAGCTCTGCATCGAATGGTCGCTCAAAGTCAAAGATTAAGTGGTAAAATAACTGAACGTGGGCTTCATTCGAGTGATCGAATATCCCACATGTCTAGCCAACATAGTGCCTGTGCCAAAATTAGGAGGGAAAGTTTGGATGTGTGTAGACTACCGAGACTTGAACAAAGCCTCTCCAAAGGATGATTATCTGTTACCCAATATCGATATGATCGTGGAGAACACAGCCAGCCATGCTCTTAAGTCATTTGTTGATGGGACCAAATCAAAATGCACCCAGATCACCAAGAAAAAACCACGTTCATCACACCGTGGGGAACCTTTTACTACACTGTTATGCCATTTGGTCTCAAGAATGCTGGGGCTACCTACCAGAGGGCTTCCATAAACATCCTGAATGATCTGATTCATAAAGAAGTTGAGGTCTATGTGGATGATATGATCATTAAATCCAAAACTAGAGAAGGTCATAGTCCTGCTCTTTGAAAGTTATTCGAATGACTACGATGGTATCGGATGAGACTCAATCCATAGAAATGTGTCTTCGGGGTTACAAAGGGGAAACTCTTGGGATTCATGGTCAGTGAAAAGGGGATAGAAGCAGATCCTGTTAAGATGAAAGACATACTTGAGATGCCACCTCCCCGAACGGAGAAAGAAGTCTGTGGTTTCTTTGGGAAATTGCAATACATCAGTCGGTTCATCAGCCAACTAACTTCCATTTGTGAACCTATTTGCAAACTCCTCCAAAAGGATTCAACTAAGGTTTGGAACGAGGCCTGCTAAGAAGATTTTGAGAAAATCGACAATATCTGACCCAACTTCCGGTACTCATCCCACCAAAGCCTGTTCTTCCCTTGCTCCTATACCTAACCATAACCGACACTACAGCTGAGGATTTGCTAGCCCAATACCTTAAAAATTCCTGCAAAGAAAGAGCCATCTACTACGCCAATCGTAAATTGGCTAGGTACGAAGTCAACTACACTACTTTGGAAAAGGCATGTGTTGCACTGATTTAGGTAACCCAAAAGTTGAGACACTAAATGCTCACCTTCCCCATCAAACTTGTGTCCCGAATGGACCCCATCAAGTACCTTCTTGAGAAACCTACCTTATCCAGTCGAACGGCCCGGTGGTTGATGCTCCTAGACGATTTTGATATCGTGTATGTCACGCAGAAAGCTATGAAAGGAAGATCCATCTCTGAATACGTCGCTGACTACCCCATGGAAGAAGCTGATGTTTGGATCTCTGAATTCACAGTTGAGAACATCCTATGCACTGCTCAAGATGACATTCGATGGCAAATGTTCTTTGACGATGCTGGCAATAAAAAGGGATATGGCATTGGGATACTTCTGATCTCCCCATATGACTCCCACACTCCTATCGCTATCAAATTGGATTTTCCCTGCGCCAACAACATGACTGAATATGAGGAGTGTACGGTAGGCCTCAAAGTTACTCTTAAGAAATGTATCCAATGCCTAGATGTCTACGAGAATTCTGCCCTCATCATCGGTTAAGTTCTTAGAAAATTGAAAGTCAAGGACGAGAAACCCCAACCCTTCCATGCCCACTTAGAAGAACTAACCTCCTAATTCCAAGATATCACATTCCACTACTTACCTCGAGCAAAGAATAACCTAGCTGATGTCCTTACTACCTTAGAATCCATGATCGACATGCACAAAGGAATAACAATGACTCCCTTCCTAGTTCAAAAGAAAGATAAACTAACCCACTGCAACCACATTGAGATCATCACCAAAGAAGATCCCGATCTAGCCAATTGCTGGAACTAGGATATCTGGCACCTCCCCAAGCATGGTAGGTATCCCGAAGGTTCCAAAAAGAAATACCAATAAACCCTCCGAAGACTGACTACCCAGTACATCATCTATCACAAAGTACTATTCAAAAAAAACTTCGATGGAACTCATCTACACTTCATCGGAGGGGCTGAAATTGAAGAGATAATGCTAAAAATCCACAAAAAATCATACGGACCCTACATGAATGGTCATATGCTTGCCAAAAAGATCATCCGATAAGGTTACTATTGGACCACTATGATCTAGGATTGCATTGCCTATGCCTGAAGATGCCTCAAATGCCAACAGTTTTCCAACCTTCAACACCTACCTCCATGAGAATTACACAGTATGACTTCTCCCTGACCGTTCACCACTTGGGGCATTGACATCATAGTGAAGGTTACACCCAAGGCTTCCAACAGTCATGAATTCACACTAGTTATCATTGATTACTTCACCAAATGGGTCGAAGCTGAGTCATACGCAGTCCTGAACGCCAAGAAAGTGGCCAAATTCATCAGGAAGAACATCATCTGCCGATATGGGGTCCCGTACGAACTAGTGTCAAATAATAGGTTGCACTTTGAAGCAGAAGTCACATAAGTGGTCAACGAGAATGGGATTTAGAGGAACAAATCTTCTCCCTACCGACCTCAGACCAATGACACAGTTGAAACGGTCAACAAGAACCTCAAAGCAATCATCAGTAAGATGATTGAAAGCTATCGACATTGGGCCAATCGAATCCCATACGCCCTCTGGGGCAATCTGAACTTCTATTGGGGATACCCCTTACTCTCTAGTCTACGTCATGGAAGAAGTCCTACCCATTGAGCTAGAAATACCCTCGTTGTGCGTCATGCTTGAAAGCAAGGTCAGTGAAGAAGATTGGTACCAAAGTTGTCTTGATGAGCTGACCCTCCTAGATGAAAGGAGATTGAAAGTTCTATATCACATATAAGGGTACCATTGACGTATAGAGAAATCATTCAATAATAGAGTCAAGTACCGCGGTGTCCGAGAGGGGGATTTAGCCCTCAAAGAAATAGTAGAGCCGATTTGGGACCCTAGAGGTAAATTCAAGCCTAATTGGCCGCCATTCTCACCGACCTTAATGGAGAAGAGATGGCTCATCCAGTCAACCTGGACCATCTCAAGAAATTTTACCCCTAGTTCGAAATCTCAACGCGCTATGACTCTTCTCATCTCCCTTCTATTCTAAAAAAAGAACCTTCATTTCCCTCTACCCATAACTACGTGGGCCTAATCCTCTATAAAAATCATTTCCAGAAAAATTAAAACTTTTCAAAAACCCCCAAAGGTACGTAGGCAGCTCATACAACTTACACGAGCATGACCCTTTCTTTTTCACAAAAAACTATTCTTTTCTTATCTCCAAAAATGACTATTCATTCTAACATATACTTGAACAAAAGGATTATGCATGCCTTAGCGATAAGTATAGATAATTCAAAAATACAAAATTCATCAAAACGCATAGCTGGATGATCAAAAACTTGTTTATTTCACTAATAAGAAATTACAGTGAAATTACATAAGAAAAGAAACGGATAACTCCCTTCCCCCTACCTTCCTAAAAAGCCAAATAAATTCTCAAATTTATTCCCCATTATAAAACACCCCCCCTCAAGAATCTTACCCATAGATACCATAAGAGCCCGCTCCATCATCATCATCTACATCCCGGGGTCCCCAAGCTTCCCTTGCCTGTGTAGAGTGATGCAGACGCTCCATAAACCGATAAGCTCGAACCAGCCTCGAAAAAACCACAACACGTCCCTGCATGGTATCAGATAAGATAAGACACCTTTGTCCAGTCTCCACTACCAACATCTTGTTAAATACTCTTCTCCATAACCACTTCATATAATCGCTGGGGATGAGACAGACTCTCCCAACAGACTGAGAAGGACAGGTCAACGGATGCCGACTCTCCCACAAAGAGCTAAGCCGCATGCGCAGATGCTTTGTCAGATCTTCTACTAGAAAGAAGTCTAGTGTCCGAGGTGGCACGACCAGCTCCCAGTCAATTTCATAGAATCTGCCAAGGGAAATAGAAAGAGGTCTGTCTGAGACCAACCAGCCAAACGTACGGGTATTCCCCCAGCTCCAGAATAGGCAGTAGGTGTCCCCACCAAGGCACTGACCAGTGCAGATTTTGAAACAATTTCTCCCATCTTATAATATCTAGGCCAACACTGATGAAATGGCGCAAAAAAAAGTGGGAGACGAACTACAAAGGATATTTAGGAGGAGTTACCAAGAGAAATCTTTCAAATAACCACATGAATAGCATCACAGGGCTACCCCTCAGAAAGTCAGAACGGCCTTCTCGCCAGGCATCCAGGCCATTCAAAGTCACCGCCAGTATCACTGCCGCAAGATTATGACGGTATGACATCCATAAAGTAATGTCTATAAGTAATGGATCCACCAGCAATTCCCCAGTCACTAGCAGCAATTTCGAAACCAAGCCCACAATGATAGCTCCGGTATATCCATCATCACCAACCTCCAGCAAATGCAAGGACTGGAACACCGCTGTAAGGGAGATCATTCTTTTAGAAACCAGTGGCCTAGTCGCCAATGAGAAATACAAAGAAGCCCAACCAACAAAACCCTAGGAGAATAGGAAAACTCAGGTAGAGCTACAGCAATGTTGGGATTTATCCCCAGCATGACAGAAAATTCCTCATTGGTAGGATAAATCTCATCCAACCCGAAGCGGAAGACATGATCCTCGGGATACCAAAACTCGATAGCCGCTATCCGCATGTTCCACTCAATGGTTCGGTTCCGTCACAAAGAGACTCGCCGTATGTGAAAAATGACATAATAAAAATTATAAGATCACATTGCTTCTAAAGCTTCATGGTAGTTAGTAAACTCAATGCTACCAGGGAGATTCATCTTATAAGACTAAGAGATAGTAAGCAACTAAGAATGTGGAAAAATAATAAAGTGAAAGTGTGAGGAGGAAAGACCCATCCACACCCCCTTTTATACTTGGAAACTCCCAAGCCAAGACACAACACTTACAGAAATCAGAAGGAATCCTGCCCCACAAGGTACCCAAAGGCTGAAGAGAATGCCAATCAAAGCCTTGAATGATTAGACTGGACTGACCTTTCGATAGGCAGGACAAGGGGCTTACTAATCGATACCCCCCTTTTTTTGGAAACTTACCTTTTTCCTCTTTTGCCAAAATCAAAAAATAAAAAAACTCAATAAAAATAAATTGATATTCTCAACAGAATTTCAAAACCCCCTTCCATCTTTATGTAATTTATCATTGTGAATAAAACTTTCTTTCAAACTTCCAAAAATATTTCTTTTTACGGTACCAGCAGCAAAGTAAAAAGCGCATATGCATGCATTCATTACTCATAGAAGATAATAAAAAACTCCATTGCATTGCATAGATATTTTTCTGTGTTACATCAATTTTGTCAGAAATAAAGAAAAGCAAAAAAACAACGGGACTCGGCTCGAACCCACATCTCTCTCTCACCTACCCTTCCCTTCTCTCTCTAAGAGCTCCCATCCCTGCGACGCGCTCTCTTTCCTCTGTGGCGAGATGACGCACCACGACTAGTTGAACTAGACTCCTCCCCAGATGAGGCATCGACACCAAGTAAGAAGGAATAGTAACCTCGTCCCAAATATGGGCAGTCGCCGAAGATATCCATTCCCTAATGTCCCTCAGTCAAATAGTGGACACCCGGACTTGAAGCAAGAAAAGACAGAATCAGTATTAGGCAAATAAGATCAAAAGAAACCCAAAGAGAAGAACAAAAACGTTTACCATAGGATGAAGGACCTCCTTTGTCAAGCCCAAATACTCCGGGTCCATCGCATGAGGACGATGCAACATAGGCATCATCCCACCATCTGCCCACTAAATGTTGTATGAAGGAGTATGCAACCGCACAAAGGGAACCTCCGAAGTCGTCGCCGTCACAAATGTTGATGGACCACCACCGCTTTTGGAGGACCCCACTAGACGACTCAAACCCGCATGAGGAAAAGGCAGTGCATCATATATGCTAGGCGCCATCGTCATGAAGTCCATATAATCATATGGCACAGCTATGTCGGTATACAATAGATAGGACTCACTAATCATCACCATAATCCTCGCGTGCTCTGGCATCATCCGCTCTCGCCTCATAGACATAGGGGGCCTCAAAGGTGGCACCACCACCTCCTCCTCAACAATCTGTCGAACCACCCTCTCCTCGAGATACCAGGAGTGGCCAAACTCATGCGCCAGCAAATGCCTCATCTTCTCATTCACCCCAGTCGACCCCGTGTCCTGAACAGCTGTCCCCCAAGGGTAAAAGGTCACCTAAAAAATCCTTAGCAGATATAAGTCAATATGGAATCCAAGCACACAAAGACAAAGACTCTAGAAGGACAAGGTTTTACTCTATCACTAATCAGGCCATTCAAGACCTAACGCACCGCCTGCAGAGAAAGACACTTCCTCGACTATCGATTGGCCTTCCGCCATTGATACAATCGGCAAAAGTCCTCAGCAGTCTCATCCTTCAAAGTGATCAGCTGGGTATTACACCCAATAACCTCATAGAACCATGCCTGCCAAAGATAAGAATCCACAATAAAAGGAGACGCCCAAGGAAAATGAGAATGCATGAAAGAAAAATGCGTAAACTAAACCTCAAGAAGATATGAGGCTCCAGTGAAAGATTGTCGACAGCACCGGTTAAATGCATGCAGAGAAAAATAAAGGGTCGCCAAAGTCAGGCTCCCCCAATCATAGAGAGGGTTATTCGAAAACATCATCAAGTATGGAAAAATCACAAGTGGACGAAGTCACCGCTCGACGCCACTAGAAATCCCCCCAACACCAGAAAAATAAACTGTCGGGCCATCTGCCTTACCTGCAGGCCATCCTTCGCATCAATCACCTTACCTAGTAAAACATCCCTCAGCAGGGACAAACAGATAAAGTCCCCAGATACTATCCTCCCCACATCACCTAGCACCGCCTGCACCGCCTCCGGCCTCACCCACAAAGAGAGATCCACCTCTATCCGCTCTCCATCCCAGTCGAACCCCAGTAGTTGCTGCACATCTGTGGGAGTCATAGTCATCTCCCCAAAACCAAAATAGAAGGTATGGGTAGTGTCCCAACACCTCTCCCCTAAAGCACATAAGACCGTCGTCGAACGGGGCAACTCATCCAGCACAGACACCAGCCTACCAAAGCCTGTTGACGATACTACCCAATGCACCACAGGTGGAAGGTGCTCTTAGACATCCTTAAGCCCCGTCATCCCGCTGGAATGCATAATCAACAAAGAAACATCAGACTATCAAAGAAAAATAGCCTTCTCAAAATCCAAGAAAAAAGGAAATCACCAAAAAAGGATGCAAAAAGTCATTATGTAATTACATAACCACCAGGGTTCACCACCCTAGAAGAGATATAACGCGATGGCTCCCACAGTAAAGTCCGCTCATCCGTAACTCGCTCAAATGCATCAAAAGAGTTCTCATTCCCCAAAGCATGATGCGCCCAGGACCCTCCACTCCACATTCGCCCAATCATTAACAACTAACCACTCCCAGTGTGCCGCAGTGCTCACAAAAGTAGCCTTTTTTAGGTTACAGAATGTTAAGATGATTCGCAGGAGAAAATCACAGAAAGAGAGAAGGCAAGAAGATGTGAAAAATGAGGGGAACCCACCCCCTTTTTGTAGGAAGCTAAAGGTTATGTCGATTGTCACTGCACCCCCACCTACCGATCGGCACTGACCTTCCACCTTCTCAAGGCAGTCCAAAAGTCCGTGCCACTACCAAATGTCACCCTCCACACCATGCCGACCCCCCTTTAAAAATTCATACAAAAACTCCCAGAAAATACCTGAAAACCCTGAAAAATTCTCAAAAAATTCCAAAAAATCTCGAGGATTTAGAACATTTTCACCAAGAAAATTTCACACTCCCTCAAGCAGAACCCCTATTTCCTCAGCTGAACTCTCAAAATCCAAGCGAATCTCCCGCCGACAATAACCCCCATAGGACCCCTAAAGTATCCTAAACCTCATGTTATCTCTTATTCCCCCAAACTCTCAAATTTCCTCGAGTAAAATGTTCAAACCCTGGATCACCTAATCACTTCCCTAGTGGAATTTACAACATCAAATTGGTTGTTCCCCCGCTAAGTCTCCAAATGATACAAAATTTTCCTCAGCAATCAACTCCCCAGCTCAAATCAAAATCACGAGGAAATTTCGCTGGTAGAGTTCTTCGAGAACATCACAATTTAAGCCCTCGGAATTGTCTTTGACCCGCAGAATCTGTCATCACAATTTAAGCCCTCATAATTGGCTTCGACCCACAGAATTGGACATTTTTATTTAAGCCCTCGGAATTGGATTTGACCTATAGATTTGGTCATCTCAATTTAAGCCCTCATAATTGGTTTCGAGCCGCAGAGTTGGTCATCACAATTTATGCCTTCAGAATTGGTTTCGACCCGCAGAATTGGCCATCTTAATTTAAGCCCTCGGAATTGGCTTCGACCCGCAGAATTGGTCATCTTAATTTAAGCCCTTAGAATTGGCTTCGACCCGCAGAATTGGTCATCTCAATTTAAGCCCTCAGAATTGGCTTCGACCCGCAGAATTGATCACCACAATTTAAGCCCTCAGAATTGGCTTCAACCTGTAGAATTGGTCATCTCAATTTAAGCCCTCAGAATTGACTTCGACCTGCATAATTGGTCATCACAATTTAAGCCCTCAGAATTGTCTTCAACCCGCAGAATTGGTCATCTCAAATCAAGCCCACAGAATTGGCTTCGACCTACAAAATTGGCCATCACTATTTAAGCCCTCAGAATTGGCTTCGACCCGTAGAATCGATCACCCCCGACCTTGCTTTAGGTCCTCGTAATTGGCCAAAATCTTTAATCATCACTTCCTTTAGACCATCCCTAGTTTGCCCCCTTAGCTCCTCAGAATTGGCGTCGACCCTCTAAATCGATCATCCTCATCCTTAGGTCCTCAGAATCGACCTCGACCCTCTGAATTGGTCATCCTCTTTCAAAGGCATCCTGCGGTGTCTATTCGATGGCTATATTTGGTTGTAAACTCACCCGTCAAGGGGCTCCGTAGACACCCCATTCTAGCACCCCTTATCCTCTCCTTAGGTCCCTAGTACCTCCCTTTATCACTATAAACCTAAGTAAGACCCCGGGTACTAACCTAGAGGCCATCGGGCACTCCCAGGCTCCGTTTGACCAAAATTCAAACTCTTCATCTTGAACAAGACTAAATGAATGCTCAAAGTTCACTAAAACACCTTTCCAATGGTCTACCCCATGCACGATTCTGACTTACGGTGCGAACGAACGACTCTTTTCCCCTTAAAACTTGATCAGGAGGCCACCGAATGCTCCCGGGCTCCATTTGACCAAATTCAACTCTCCATCTTAACTGAGACTGATTGAATCTTCAAAGGGCACTGAACCCCCTTTCCAAAGGTCCACTCCGAGCCCAATTCTGACTTACAGTACGGACGAATGATTTATTTTACTCCGAAATATCATCGAATGCTTCCAAGCCCCGATTGACCAAGTCAACTCCCCAAACTGAGTCAAACTCTTTGTAATGTCGAATTTCATCTCCTAAACTTTCCAATGGTCCACCCCATATGCGATTCTACCTTACCATGAGGACGAACGATCCATTTGGGTCTGACGATCCCCCGTCCAAAGGATCGACAAGCGCTTTCGAGACATATTTTTCCTAAAGAGAAAAACCAGACCCGAGAATAGTCCAAGAACTTTAGATGGTATCTAAATAACTTTTCCAGCGGTTCACCCCGCACGCGATTTGGATCAACAGTTTGCGTTTTACGACCATTTTTTGAAAGAACCTGAAAGAGACTGCCAAACGGCAGGTTTAAAATCATGCCTATCGGTGGTGTGCCTAAAAACACCTGTCGATTGAAAGGACCAGACCTATGCCGATCGAAAATGCCCTGGACCTATAAAAAGGATGGCCTGACCTCATTGCAAAGGACCCCAAGATCTTAAATCCATGACTCTCAGCGAACTCAGAAAACCTACCTCGAAGACAACGTGATTTCCACATCCAAATCCTTTTCAACCTTCACTTTTCATAATCTTTTTCATCAAACTTGGTGAATTAACTACCCTTCATCATCATCCAAGTGCAAGGGCTTCTCTCCCACATTCAAGATCAAACTCAAGATCTTTAAGAAGGTCCAATTTTCTCAACCCTCTCTTGGAACTCTCCTAAATTCGCATTAACTTATTTTATTACTTAGCACTTTTATTCTCTCCATCTCACATATCCTAATATACTTTTTATTTAGTATTATTACACATCTCTTATTTTCATATAAATAAAACCCAAAAAAATAAGAATAAGTGGGTTTGCTCATAAATTCCAAACGGGAATTCTCACACTTTCCTCATAACTAAAACACCTTTTCACACACACACACACACACACACACACGCACACAAGAGAAGTCCCCGATTGGATTTATGGGATAAACCCCACCCCTTATTTTGTATACGAACTACGTGGACTTTGATGCCTTTATAGGCTACGTAGGTGTCTCGGGGTAAAACCCGAGATTTGAGTCCTACTTTTTTTTTCATTTTCTATTTTTCTAATTCTTTAACTTAATTCTCTTAGATTCTATATATTTTCATATATATATATATACATATTCTTAGTGGAATATTATTCTATACGCTTTATCGTTCCACTATAACGATCAACGCTAGGATAATCGTGTAAATCCTATTTTCTAATATTACTTTTAGGAACATTCCTATGGATGACTCGCTTTATATCTTCCATGATACAAGTGGATGATTCATATCTCCACTACATATACACATGCACACATATCACGTGGAAATAGAGGATAATAACAACAATCCATGGGAGACCGCGAGGGCGGAATGGGTGCCTAACACCTTCCTATTCCGTAACTTAGCCTCTGAACCCTACTCGAATAATTTGGTTTCGCATGTATCAGTATGTCTTTGGATGTTGTCCTTCGGGAGGGCTCTAACTTTTTTTGTCTGTTTTGGGCAAAATAGACTGGAGACTCTATCTCTCTACATTTTTCACCTCACACACGGGACCAAGATCCTCTCTCCACGGAAATGACCCTCCCTTCCCTCTCTCCGCGAGGATCGGGGATGGCCATTGGGCTAGGTGTGGTTATTTTATGGATCTGAACAAGGCCTGTCCAAAAGATCACTTCCCCCTGCCTAGAATAGATCAGTTGGTTGATGCTACATCCAAGCATGAACTATTAAACTTTGAGGATGCCTATTCAGGGTACAACTAAATCAAAATGGAGCTAGAAGACAAGGAAAAAACCTCATTCATCACCAGCCGAGGTACCTTGTATTTGAATGTCACGCCCTATAGACTTAAACATAATGGAGCCATATACCAAAGGTTGGTGAATAAAGTTTTCAAAGAACAAATTAGCAAGAACATGAAAGTGCATGTGGACTACATGCTTACTAAGAGTAAGAAGGTAGTCAACCACATTGGGGATTTTAGACAAACATTTGACCAGTGAGAAAATGTTCAAATGAAACTCAATACGGACAAATGTGTGTTTGGTGTACAAAAAGGAATGTCCCTAGGGTTTATAGTAAATCAGAGAAAAATTGAGGCCAATTCGAACAAGATCAAAGTGTTGATTGACATGCAATCTCCCTAATACAAGAAGGATGTACAAAAGTTAACTAAAAGAGTATCTCCCCTTAATAGGTTTATCTATCGAGCTAATAACAAATTCTTACCCTTCTTCAAGGTTTGAAGGAAAACTTTTTCAGTGGAATAAAGAATGTGAGAATGCCTTCTTAGAGTTGAAAAGGTACTTGGAGTCTCCACCATTGCTCTCTCGATCACTCATGGAAAAGAAGTTTTACTTATACCTGGAAGTATCTGAGATGACAGTTAACTCGGAACTCATTTGACTAGAAAATGAGGCACACAAATTAATTTTCTATATCAGAAAGGCCTTTAGAGGAACACAAATTCAGTACCCCTCACCTGGAGAAACATGCTTTAGCCTTCATTCAAGCTTCGTAAAGAATGAAGCCATATTTCTAAGCACATAATATTATGGTCTATACTGACCTAACATTGCACTAGGACATCCATAAGCCAGTGAAGTCAGGGAGATTGATGGCTTAATATGTGGAACTTCAAGAATAAGATATAAACTATGAGCCCAGGTTAACACTAAAATGTCAGGCGATGGAAGACTTCATAGCTCAGTTAACTTATGAAGAAAAGACCACCGACTTGAATTTGGGTAAAGAAAAAACAGTCGAGCAGACTTTCCAAGAAGATAACTCAATACCAAACCCATCAGAGAAAACTTTTCCAGAAGCTAGCACCAAAGTAGACAAACCAGAAACATCAATCGCATGAGAGATAACCGATCGCTACTTGGAGCAGATCCAAAAGGTTTTCAAATAGGAATCCTTGAGTGAAGGGAATTTTGGTGAAAAATTTCCTATATTGAATATGTGCATAAATGGATCCTCATGTGCAACTAATAGTGATATATGATTGATAAATAGTACCTTAGACGATATAAATGTGGAATATGCACTCCATTTTCAATTCTAAGCCTCTAATAATAAAGCAGAATACGAAGAGTTGATTGCATGCGGAACAGGTCATAGCTCACAGTGATTCCCAACTGATAGTCAATCAGGTGTTAGGGATATATGGAGTCAAAGGAAAATTAATGACAAAATATCTGCCCAAAACTTAAAGCACTATCTCCAAATTTCTAGTAGTCAGAATGGTTAAAATTCTAAGAATTGAGAACGATCGAGAAGATGTAATTGCTCAGCTGGCTTCGGTAACTAGGACAAAACTAAAGAGGACCATTCTTGTGGAAATCCTAGCCAATGAAAGCATCGACAAAGAAATTATCAACCTGATTATAGTGGACTTGGGTGCCTCATGGATGGTGTAAGGATATTTTGTCCATTATTTCTGTGTATGTCATAAGCCGTTACATCATTAAAGAAATTCAAGATCACATCGTCATCAACGGATTTGAATATCAAAGAATTCAAGGAATCAGTTTTCTGGTTAGCCGGACTGGTTCGCCTGTTTTAAAAAGGAACCAGTCCGCACCAGACCGATCTGCCAGTTTGGAAAAAGAACTAATCCGCCAATGGACCAATCCACCTCAAGCCGGACAGATCCGCTTATGATTCAATCCAGTAGATCCCATATCGATTGCGAATCGAAGAATCTCTTTTCAAAAAGGAACCGATCTGACCTCGAACCGATCTGTATCAGAAGAGAACCGATCCGCCTGGGATAAAATCGTGCAGATCGTGTTCAGATTTTTTAGGGACAGGTTTTCTTTTATAAACCAACTTCGGGGATTTGTTTAGCAAGAGTTTGATAGACGATTTTCAGAGTCCTAAATACTCTAAGTCTTCACCTTTGTGAGTCCCAAGACTCATTTTTTGATTCACATAACTTTTCAAACCCTTGTGAATCCGTTTGCAACCCAAGAACACAACTGTGTGTCTGTTCGAATCATTGTGGAGAAGACCGTCCTTCTTCTTCATTACTGCCCTCCTGGAAAGGGAAAGTTCTAGCCGCTGACTACAGATCCGATGCCTGTGGGTAATTCTATGTCACTGTATTTTCATTATAATTCGAGAAATTATATGTTACAATATTATAATGAAAATAAATGGTTTTGCCCCTTTGGGGGATTTTTCCTCACATGTGTGTGTTTGAATGTTCTTGCTTATTTCATCATCTTACTCAATCACACCTAGATGCATGTTTAGGATTTAATTGATAAAAACTGTGTTTAATTAAATAATATCTCTATTTGAATGCACCCACACTCTTTTCAAATTGGTATTAGAGTATATTACGCTAATCTATCGCGTATTCCAAATTTTCCGCAAAAAAATTTCTATGTTATCAATTTTCTGGAAAATTGATTTTTTGATAACGAGTGTGTTCATAATGGAGAAGTTATATAATAAAATTTCACTTTTTTACAGGACAAACTATGCATATTGGAAAGCCCGCATGAGATCTGTGTTAAAAGCCATTGATGAATGCGTATGGATTTTGGTTGAAAGATGGTGGCTACCTCCCTCTGTCACTGTTGAAAATGTGACCAATTTAAAACCTGTCTCCTCTTGGACTGAAGAAGAGTTTAGATGGTCACCTTTTAATTCTAAGGGCTTAAGTACTATTTTTAGGTCTGTCACACCTGATGAGTTCAAACGCATAATGACGTTCGCCACGTCAAAAGAGGCATGGGATGTTTTGCAACTTACCCATGAAGGTACTAATGTTGTGAAAGAGTCTAAACTACAAAATTTGACGACTCAATTTGAAACAATCACCATGCTTGAATCAGAATGTTTTAATGAATTTTATACTAGACTGTCTGATATTGTTAACACTAGCTTCAATCTTGGTGAACACATTCCTAATGCTAGAGTTGTGAAAAATATTCTCCGTTCTCTTCCTAAGCGTTTTATCCCTAAAGTCATTGTGCTAAATTCTATAGGTAATTTAAATACGCTAAAATTGTAGGAACTTGTAGGAGATTTGCAAACTTATGAGATTGATATGTTCCCTAAATCTGTCAAGTCTAAAGATAATGGAATCGCACTTAATGCTCAGGAGAGAAAATGTGAGGGGTCGACATGAATGAGGGATTCATCTAAAAAAATAGAGATTGATACGTCAGATTCTGAGTGTGGTTTTGATCTAGATGATTTAGCCCTGTTTGCTAAAAATTTCAAAAGAATTCTCAAATTCAAGAAAAATTGTAATTTTAAAGATAAAAAGAAGTTTGAGAAAAATAAGCTTGAAAAGAAAAATGAAAAAGTTTTTAAAGACCCTCCTAAGAAGGAAAGTGTGAGATGTTTTGAGTGTGACGGTAGGGGTCATAGAGACTTTGAGTGTGCTACTAGGCTGAACAGAGAAAAGGGCAAAGCTATCCTTAATGCTACTCTTAGTGACGACAGTGAGGTCGAGTCGGTGGATTCTCGAGATGAGTCACCGCATGAGTGTAACTTCACCACATTCATGGATAGTCATGTGAATACTTCTAGTGCTCCTCATGACGATGAGGATGCTGCTTCACAGGGACACGTCGATAGTGAGATTGATGTGAGTGAGGGGGAGGATGACACAATTGAGAGCGAGAGTGATCTCCAACGCGCCTATGCCGAGCTTTATTCTGAGTCATTCAAAATTAAAAAGCGTAACAAAGCGTTAGTCCTTAGGATCACCGCTTTAGAGGAAGACTTAAGAAAAGCGAGAGAGAGAGAGAGAGAGAGAGAGAGAGAGAGAGTCCTCCACCTGCACTACCTTAAGAGAGAGAGAATTTGCCTGTGATGAGAAAGGGAGTTTGTTTAGAGAGAGAGAAGGTTGTTTTGAGAAAGAGAGAGATGACTTGACCAAACAAGTGGCTAGTCTTACGAATGAGCTCCATTCCTCCATGGAGACTCGAAAGAAACTTGAAGCCTTTGTTTCCCAGCTTACTCATGATCTTGAGAGAACACAGGAAGTCAAGGTTCAAATCAAGGACAGATTCGGAAAGATGATCCTCGGCCCCACTGTAGGTTTTGGTGATAGGCAGGGAATAAATTATGATTGTGCCTCCACGTCCCAAATTGCACCTAGATTAGTTCCTGAGTTTACTACGACTCCTTATGGCCATTGTCAAAAACCTCAAAAGAGAGTTCGACCAAGAAAAGTAAACCAAGGTCTTCCTTTGACTGTTGTTTTGTACATATTGCAAAAGAAAAGGCCACCTTAGGGAGTTTTGCTATAGTATGGGTCGGACACGACGTACTACTGCTCCACCACAGCATACTGATGACTTTACCAGTCTGAGAGAGCGAGTTGAGTTTTTAGCTGCCACATCACAAAGTTTGATTGAGTAATTTCGACGAATGTCTTTACCGTCAATGATTGCTTCTCACATTCCAGATAACACCAACAATAATAAAGGTAAACAAAAGGTCACCACTACTTGGGTACCTAAGAAAGATGACGCGAGGGAAACCGAGTGTTCGTGTAGGGACACTATCGTTGATTTCGGCTCCCGCTCGACATGCAAAAGAACCTAAGCTACAGCTACACTTGACAAGCAAGTAGAGCGGTAAGTCGGGTATCGAGAATCCATAGGGAGTTATTGAATCTTAGATGTTAATTGTTTAATTACTTCAAGAATAAAAGTGTAAAAGGTGATAGGTGGTTATGGTGACAAAAGAAAAGAATAATTTAATGCTAAATTAAAGTAAAGCGAGGATCGGGATCGCATTCTACCAAACGGATCGAAACAACTACTAACTAGAGTTAAGGCTCGAAAGCAATCTAATCGAGCATTTTCAATTAAGCATAAACATCACGCAAGAAGGAATTTAACCCAAAGTTGCGAGATAAAACATTTAACTGAAAAATGATCACACGCGGATTAAATTCGGATTGTCGCTATAAACTCTAACGTTGCGTGACAAGGAAAGATAAATGCTTAGCAATCCAACTTTGATACGCGCGGTTTCAATTAAACGCGATTTTGCACTAAACCTAGTTTTCGGAGCTCGGGGCCCGAAAATGGCGGAAATGAAATCCCGACCCTATTTATCTAAGGGTGCATGGTGAGTTAAACTAAATTATGCTAATTAAACTAAGAAAGCAAGAATTAAAACATGTAAACTAGTTAGAAAGCATTGAAACTAAATTACAAGGCAAGAGAAGAAGAAGAACAAACTATATAAATGGAGAGGAAGTGAATAGTTCAATCTTACAAACCACATGGGTTGTCAATCCAAGAAGAAGAAGAAATGAAATCTCCACACCAAACCCTAACTAAACTATCTAATTCAGAATATATCTAAGTATATTGTTCATTACAACAAAAATCAACTTATATAGTAAGTTGTAATAAAAGAAAAGAAGAAAGAAATAAAGGAAAATATCTGCAGGGGAAAAACAGGGGATCGATCGATCGACCTCTGGTGTCAATCGATCGACAGTGTAATTCGTGGCAAAAATAAGAAGGGTCGATCGATCGACCCTTATGGTCGATCGATCGATCAAGCAGGCAGTATGCAGAATCCCCTGTTTTGGCATACAATTCAACGTCGCTCAAATCGACGTAACTTTGTCGTTATGCATCGGAATCGCGCACCGTTCATGGCCACGCGAAGCTATCGAGGAGAGCTACAACTTCCGTGAAGATGTTGGGCCAGGTGCCCAATCTGTAAAATGACTAAAATGCCCTTGAACGTGCGATTGTGTACGGGAATCGAGCGGAACGCGTCCGAACTTCATACTTAGTACCTAAATACCTACAAAAGCTCAATTAACCCCTGCAAAACATGTTAACATAGAAATCCGAGGTTGTCTGGTTAACGAGCATAAGTATAGGGATTAAGATACCCGAGGGGGCTAATAACGCGTAGGTTAACGGGTGAAATACGCAATATTTGCGTCGTATCACACCCCCTAACTTACACATTGTTAGTCCCTAGCAATGAAATAGGATGCAACAAGAAAAACAAGTAAACCAAAAGCAGGAGAAGTACAAAAGTATGGTATAAAAGTAATAAAAACGTAAGGCCACTTTCGCGGGAGATTCGATTGCATTTAGCGTATGCAATAAGCCGTTAAACCCCTAGGTTAACCTAGTGCACGAGTGTCGTCTCGTGAGGGTTTTCAGGGATGATACCCACAAACATCACATAGTTTCCTCAAAATATGCCCAACCCAACATGCGACAAACTCAACAACAACGAAAAAGATTTCAAACATGTTATTAGCAAATTGAATGAATTCAAGCTAAAGTCCGTCGTTATTAACAGGTTGAATGCACCTCAATGAATTGAAACTCTAACATGTGGTAGGGGAGTGAGCATATGCGAAGTATGATTTGGCGAAAAACTTAAATAACTCGGATACTAAAAATCAAAGCATGCATACATTCAATCCTCACGGGCATTACGCTCATCAAATGAATTCACTATGAAAAGGGAGGTAATACACGGGACATGCGGGCTTAAAGAGTAAATGTAAATGGAAACTAGGCCGCGCACATGTCACAAAATGAAGAACACAATATATAAACTGAAAAACTGTAATCTCAATGAAAGGATACCGCACACTAAAAGAGACAAAATGCATTTTCACAGATTATCAACACTATTTAAACATTTGAATTACATCTACTTAAGATCACATAGGACTTGTAATAGGGTTGTAATGTATGGCTAGGTTAAGGTACGAAATGAAGGAATGTATGTACGGATTCAAAGTGTTCGGGATGAAAACTCGGGATAATGGGAGAATGCGTGCAATAACAAAAATTGGAAAAACAAGCATTAAATGTATCATTTGGAGAGTAATCAAAGCTTATTGAACTATATACACAATATATACAACTTTCTCTTTTCTTTTTCTTTTCTTCTTTTTCTCATATTTTCTTTTGTTTTCTTTTACTTTTTGCTTTCTCTTTTTCTTCACTTTTTCGCTACTTTCTTTTCTTTGCTTATCAAACTCTCATATGCCTAAATTGCAACCGACATCATAACAACATCATTCAATCCCAAGAAACATTCCAAACAAAGGTATGTAAGGTGTATGTATGGCTTAAAAC
The DNA here is from genome assembly GCA_949130495.1 of Sambucus nigra. Classification (NCBI taxonomy): domain Eukaryota; kingdom Viridiplantae; phylum Streptophyta; class Magnoliopsida; order Dipsacales; family Adoxaceae; genus Sambucus; species Sambucus nigra. The sequence goes on along the minus strand of OX422215.1, from coordinate 274,420,347 downwards.
TCCAATTTGGAGTTGGTTATGGGATTTTGGGTAATGAAACGAAAGGCTAGTATTTAGGCTCAAAGGGGTTGACTAGGGAAACATATATGGTGAGGTCAAGGCTAATATGGGTGATATAACAAAGATTGCCTATGATCATTTCACAAAGTATACGCAATTCTCAAGTCAAAACAACATATGAAAATCATGCTCAAGTAACACATTTCAAGCATGAACTCAATTAATGAACGGTCAATGAAAGAATAGAGAGATTACCAACGAATTCAACATTTTCAAAGAGAAAAGAATAGTGTATAACACTCACAAACGACGAAAGGTACGAAGCTTACTCGGTGTAAGTATATACAATGCAACAAAAGATTCCCGAGTTATAAAAATCTTAAACCAAATCAATAGAACAAGGAAAGTGCATATGCTCATGGGATAAAGTTTAATTCATGAAGTTATTCACAATATCAATGATTTGAGGACTAAAGTCTAATAACTTCTAAAATCGAGAACATGCATCATTGAGTTGTCTATTGGATCGGGCAATTATTAAAATTTATCACTGGAAACAAGGCAAAATGCCCAACAAAGGAGAAAAAAGAAAGAAAATATTTTTGAAAATTTTCAAGTTTTTCACAAAAAGGCATACTTAGTAACTAACAAGTAAGCAAATCCATGGACAAAACAAAGAAATGGATAGAATATCCTACACCCCCTAACTTAAATGTTGCATTGTCCTCAATGCGATTTAAGAACACAACACAAAGAGAGGAAAAGAACGATATTACCCAAAATTGGAGCGATTTCCATAAGCGCGAGTCCAAAGGAATCTACAAAACAAGTTAGTACAGAGCATAGCAAAAACAAATAACAAAAAGTTAACTAATTACACTAGACTAAATTAAAAGGAAAGAAAAATAGGAAATAAAGAAAATTAAAAAGCTAACTATTTACAACCTACTATTTAGACTTCACACTAACTATACACTAGAAGTCTAAATAGTTGAGGGTCCACCAAAAAAGGGATTTGACTTTGAAAGATCAACGGTGGACCCTCCAAACCGAACATGCCTCCCGAAAGATATGAATTCCGTTTGAACAACGGAAGGCATGTGGGTGGTGAAAAAAGTGAACCATCGCCAATTTGAAATTTTGGGCGGACGATGGGGGATTTGAATAACAAGGGGGAAAGGTACACTAGAGATCCAAGAAAAGTCGATTCATCTCCCAAAGGTTTTTCAAGTGGAATGGGAGATAGTGCACACACGGGGATAGGATCCATCGAAAACAAGTCCGGTAAAGAGTCCTCGTCGAAAAAAAGTGTAGAAGTTTTAAAAGTTTCTACCGACTCATAGGAATCAACCAGTAATTCTAGTGGTTCAATGACGGAAAACGTATATGGTGATGAAACAAATTCAATCTCAATCGACTCATCGTTAGAAGGAGATTGAATTTCGGAGGAGAAAGATTCACATTCGATGAGAAATTCTCTGAAAAAGTGAGGTGAAACACAAGTTTCCACCTCCTCGTTGTTTTGTGCATAAGAATTCATCTCATCGGGAAGTGCACCTAGTCTCATTCCAGCATCATTTAAGCTTTCCAAACCTTGGGAGTAAAGAAGAAAAGTTTCTTCCAAAGTAGGCTTCCTCGGCTCAAGAGCTTCGGACTCCTCATTTGGTTGAAACTCGTCTTCGAAAGTAATGAAATGAGAATCGTCATTGGATTCGAATAGTGAATCCAACTCAAGCTCCCAATAACGATTTTCATTCCGATAAATGTTTTCAAGTCTCTCATTTTCAAGAAAATCTTGAAAATGGAAAACTTGAAAACTATCCCCAAAGTATGAATCATTAGAATAACCGTAATAACTATAATAATAGGACATGATTACCTCGTTGTTTGTAGATGGAGAATCCGAGCAAGAAAGTGAGCAACCGCGAATCAAAGTTTCTTAGCGCTCAAGTATGCTATCCTGCAAAAAAGGTTAAAACAAAGAATACAAATACAAAAGGAAAAATACTACGAAATAATAAAACAATTACTATCTAAAACACACTCCCCGGCAACGGCGCCAATTTGACGCGAGGGAAACCGAGTGTTCGTGTAGGGACACTATCGTTGATTTCGGCTCCCGCTCGACATGCAAAAGAACCTAAGCTACAGCTACACTTGACAAGCAAGTAGAGCGGTAAGTCGGGTATCGAGAATCCACAGGGAGTTATTGAATCTTAGATGTTAATTGTTTAATTACTTCAAGAATAAAAGTGTAAAAGGTGATAGGTGGTTATGGTGACCAAAGAAAAGAATAAGTTAATGCTAAATTAAAGTAAAGCGAGGATCGGGATCGCATTCTACCAAACGGAATGAAACAACTACTAACTAGAGTCAAGGCTCGAAAGCAATCTAATCGAGCATTTTCAATTAAGCATAAACATCACGCAAGAAGGAATTTAACCCAAAGTTGCGAGATAAAACATTTAACTGAAAAATGATCACACGCGGATTAAATTCGGATTGTCGCTATAAACTCTAACGTTGTGTGACAAAGAAAGATAAATGCTTAGCAATCCAACTTTGATACGCGCGGTTTCAATTAAACGCGATTTTGCACTAAACCTAGTTTTCGGAGCTCGGGGCCCGAAAATGGCGGAAATGAAATCCCGACCCTATTTATCTAAGGGTGCATGGTGAGTTAAACTAAATTATGCTAATTAAACTAAGAAAGTAAGAATTAAAACATGTAAACTAGTTAGAAAGCATTGAAACTAAATTACAAGGCAAGAGAAGAAGAAGAACAAACTATATAAATGGAGAGGAAGTGAATAGTTCAATCTTACAAACCACATGGGTTGTCAATCCAAGAAGAAGAAGAAATGAAATCTCCACACCAAACCCTAACTAAACTATCTAATTCAGAATATATCTACGTATATTGTTCATTACAACAAAAACCAACTTATATAGTAAGTTGTAATAAAAGAAAAGAAGAAAGAAATAAAGGAAAATATCTGCAGGGGAAAAACAGGGGATCGATCGATCGACCTCTGGTGTCGATCGATCGACAGTGTAATTCATGGAAAAAATAAGAAGGGTCGATTGATCGACCCTTATGGTCGATCGATCGATCAAGCAGGCAGTATGCAGAATCCCCTGTTTTGGCATACAATTCAACGTCGCTCAAATCGACGTAACTTTGTCGTTATGCATCGGAATCGCGCACCGTTCGTGGCCACGCGAAGCTAGCGAGGAGAGATACAACTTCCATGAAGATGTTGGGCCAGGTGCCCAAAATGTAAAATGACTAAAATGCCCTTGAATGTGCGATTGTGTACGGGAATCGAGCGGAACGCGTCCGAACTTCATACTTAGTACCTAAATACCTACAAAAGCTCAATTAACCCCTGCAAAACATGTTAACATAGAAATCCGAGGTTGTCTGGTTAACGAGCATAAGTATAGGGATTAAGATACCCGAGGGGGCTAATAACGCATAGGTTAACGGGTGAAATACGCAATATTTGCGTCGTATCAAAAGATAAAAAAGGCCTTTGTTGTTCATGTCGCTCTCAAAGCACATAATACCTCACATTGGTATTTTGATAGTGGGTGCTCCAGACATATGACAGGTGATGGCTCATTTTCTACGTCTCTTGAGGATTATCAGGATGGCAGAGTCACCTTTGGAGATGGGAGCAAGTCTAGAATTTTAGGGCGTGGTACTGTAGAGTTACCAGGATTTCATAAGCTAGAGAATGTTTGTACGTCAAAGGTTTAAAAGCAAACCTTCTCAACATTATCCAGCTGTGCGATGCTGACTTTGCCGTAAAGTTTGACCGGGATGCATGTAATGTCTATAATCAAGCAGGAAAACTTTTAGTGCGAGTGGTGAGGATAAAGGATAAATGTTATGGGACAGAGCCCACATCCTCACTTGTTTGCAACAGCGCCACAATCACTCCTATGGATCTGTGGCACCAACGTCTAGGTCACATGAACATTAGAGACTTATCTCGTTTAGCTAAAAAGAACCTAGTACGTGGCTTACCACTTGGAAAGCCAACTTTGACGATTTGTGGACCCTGTCAGTTGGGAAAACAAATCCGTAGCCCCCATAGGAAGTTGCATCCCATTACCACCTCTCGTGTACTTGAACTTATTGACATGGATCTTATGGGTTATACTCGCACTGAGAGTCTGGGTGGTAAGAGGTATATCCTCGTGATGGTGGATGATTTCTCCAGATACTCGATTGTAGGTTTTCTGAGGGAGAAATCCGATGCTGTGGAGTTTTTAACGACCAAGTGTCGTGTCCTGCAAAATCAACACAGTGTCACTATTAACATGATACGTAGTGACAATGGTACTGAATTTAAGGAAGCAAAGGTATATCTTGACTATGATAGCATTGGGATCAAACATGAGTTTTCTGCTGTGAAGACTCCTCAGCAAAATAGGATTGTTGACAGAAAGAATAGGACGATCCAGGAAATGGCTAGATCTATGCTTCTAGGTCGTAAGGTTTCTAGGAGATTTTGGGCAGAGGCAGTGTCTACTGCATGCCACACGGTGAATAGGGTTTATCTATGTCCACACACACTTAAGACGCCTTATGAATTATGGACTGGAAAGAAACCCAACCTTAAATATTTTCGTGTTTTGGGGAGTAAGTGCTACATCCTACGGGATAGAGAGCAATGAGGAAAGTTTGACTCCCGGAGTGATGAGGGAATTTTACTAGGGTATTCATTGAATAGTAGAGCGTACCGAGTTTTTAACCTGAAGAGCTCTAAGGTTATGGAGTCAATAAATGTCACCGTGCAAGATGACGAACCTTCAACGTTTATTGATTCTAGCCTTCAGTGTGAGGATGAGGATGTTTCTGGCAGTAATTTACTTGTCCCTCACCTACACTCAGTGGACCCTACTACTGTGTTAGGGGACACACCTCCTTGGGTTCGTAAAAGTCATGACCCTTCTGCCATTGTTGGTGATACCACTCAAGGGGTCAAGACTCGTGCTCAGCTCAAGAATGATGTTAGCCATTTTTTTTATACATCCAAAGTCGAGCCCAAGAATCACAAAGAAGCACTCTCGGATGAACACTGCATATCTTCCATGCAGGATGAGTTGCTTCAGTTTAAAAAGAATAATGTCTAGGAACTTGTCCCCCGACCTAGTGAGACTAATGTGATAGGTACCAGATAGATTTTCAAGAATAAAATGGATGAAAATGGTACCATAATCAGAAACAAGACTAGGTTGGTCGCTCAAGGCTACACACAAATAGAAGGTGTAGACTTTGGGGAGACATTTGCTCCTGTTGAGAGGCTTGAGTCCTTCCGCTTACTACTCGCCATCGCATGTCATCTGCACTTCAAGTTATATCAGATGGATGTCAAGAGTGCCTTTCTAAATGGCATTCTACAGGAGGAGGTTTACGTGGAATAACTAAAAGGGTTTGAAGACCCTAAGCACCCGAAGTACGTCTATTATCTGAGGAAAGCCTTGTATGGTTTGAAGCAAGCACCCCGTGCTTAGTATGAGAGACTTACTTCCTATGTCTTAGCACGTGGATTTAAGAGAGGGGGAGTTGACATGACGTTGTTCGTCAGGAGAAATGACGGTACTATTTTGGTTGCCCAGGTCAATGTGGAAGACATAGTCTTTGGATCCACGTGCTCCCAACATGCTCATCACTTTAAGAAAGAGATGAAAAGTGAGTTTGAGACGAGCATGGTTGGTGAGCTTACTTTCTTCCTTGGTCTCCAGGTTCATCAGCTAGAGGATGGGATGTTCATCTCCTAATCTAAGTATTCTAGAGGCCTAGTAAAGAAATTTGGTTTAGACTCTGCTAAGCATGCATGTACACCTATGAGTACCCTACCAAGCTTAGTAAGGACGCTTCAAACAAAGAAGTAGATCAAACCTTGTATCGAATTATGATAGGTAGTCTCCTCTACTTGACTGCCAGTTCTCCCGACATAGCCTTTAGTGTTGGAGTCTGTGCGCGATATCAGGCATTCCCAAAAGAGTCACATTTACTTGCTCTAAAACGTATTATTAAATACGTGAGTGGGACTCTCTCATACGGTATTTAGTATTCCTTTGATACTGATGACCGTTTATCTGCCTATTCGGATGTCGATTGGGTTGGGGATGTAGATGGTTGTAGGAGCACTTCTGGTGGGTGTGTCTATTTTGGTTCTGCTCTTGTCTCCTGGCTGAGCAAGAAGCAAAATTCCATCTCTTTGTCTACCGCGAAGGTTAAGTACATCGCCGCCGGGAGTTGTTGCATGCAACTCTTGTGGATGAAGAAAATATTGGAGGATTATGGAATTTCACAGGACACCATGACTATTTCCTGTGAAAACATGAATGAGATACACAAATCCCGCAATCCAGTCCAGCATTCGCGCACAAAGCACATCAGGATACGCGAGCACTTTATATGTCAGTTAGTTGAGGAGAAAGTCATATCCCTGAGTTTCGTACCCATCGACAGTCAGTTAGCCGATATTTTCACAAAACCTTTAGATGCCCTTATATTTGAGAGTTATAGGAAGTCTCTGGGGATCTGCACAGTTGACTGAGGGGTTGGTCTTTGACTAGGATAGGATGATATTTCATGTTCATATCATATGCTTCCTATTGCTAGTTTGTTTTAAATGTATTATTGTTTTATTGTACAGATATTTATTTATTCTTTTGAAAAATCCAAAAAGATTTTTGTGTTATAAAAATTTTAGAAAAGCTCAAAAATATTTTTATATTTTATTTGCACCTTTTATGGATGAGCATTTAAGATAGCCAAGTCACAACTTCATTATATTTATCCATGTGACTGTTTGATTGAGATTTGAGATGCTACAACATTTCATCCATGTGCTTTACATTGTTTGGAGTCCTCGAGATGTGATTAGTGATATCTTTCTACATGTTTGACTCCTATCTCCTTTATTTCACACATGCACGAATATATTTGATTATTGTACTTGTCTATCACATATTGGTTTGAGTGTTTCCATCTCGATTATGTCTATACAACTAACAATATGCGATAAAACTTGACATGATTGGAATGCATATAAAAATCGTTTTGGTGAGACTGTGTGTTTATTGGAAAATGGGGAAGGGCTACGAAAGGCTCATTTAGCCTTTGCGATTCTAAGCCACCATTAACAAGGACCTAAAAAATTGGGGAATTATATTATCCGAGGTCCAAAGAGGTTTAAAGAGCTCGGAAAAATTTAAAGGCAATAAAAATCAATATATGCCAAAATATGGGCCATTAGGTTTCACCATCAATTCTCCAAAGTTTGAGAATTTAGATCGCCTCTTTTCAAAATATAAATCTGAGGGAGTTTGGTTGGAGAATTCAAATGGGTTTGCACTTCCTTGAAAGTCCTGAAAAAGCATTAAATCATTTTGGACGTTATTGGTGTGGAAATCATTTTCAGCTTTTGTTAATTTGATTGAGTCAATGTCTCATATTACCACCTTTTTACACCAAAGGAAGATTTTGAGTGCATTCGTTAGGAGTATCTGATATTCATCATGCACATATGTCATGATTGTATGCATTGATTTTCCTATCAAATTTGATCACACCTCTACATTTCCGCTTTCATCAATTTGGTTGTTTTGTGTTCGTTCATGGTGTGATTTTTGTTTGTTTTGTTTTAAAAAAACTTAAAAAATAGTTGCTTCTTCCTTGTGACACCCCGATTTGATTGTTTGATTTATTCTTCGCATTTGTCTACTTGGGAACATCATTAAAAGGGGGAGAAAGAATTATCATACTATGGGAGAGTTTTGAAATTTTGAGTTTCTATCATAAATTGGTATATGTGTTTATATCTCATTTCAAACTCGATACGTCACTTAGTATTTGCTTTGTCTCATGTGTGTAGGTACTTCTTTGATGATATCTGAATTGCACTCCCTGATGAGAAAAAGCGTTGAGTGTGACACCCCGCCTAAATAAATATCGGGTGATCAGTCCTTTATTAAATTATAACCAAGGTGAAAGGATGGTTCATTCTTAGCATCATTATCGTAAAAATAAATTTTCCAATTAAACACCCTAAATAATTAAGCTAAGTGACCAAACCATTTTAAAACATCAATTTCCAAATTTAATTTAAAACCAATGTTTAAACCTTTTCATAATCCATAGTTTAAAATCCCACAATAACAAGACTGGAAAATAATCCAAGTAATATATGCAATCAACTAAACAATTCCAACATGAAAACTTCGAAGGAAAACATCCTAATAGTAACAATCCCAAAATATAAATACTGGAATTAGACAATCACAATCTCTGATAAAAGCAACTGAATAATGGAAAAGGGCGACACATGCCCAACTGGATAAAATAAAACTAGAAGTGGAATCAATAATGAGGTCATCTAAGCAAGAGGCCTGCAACTCCCACCTAAGCTACAGCACGTTCCTTCCAAAGGAACCTATGCAAGACGCCCCTATGGCTGGGCACCTGTAATATATACATATATATACAAGAAAGAAAAGAAAATAGGAAACAGGTCAGAGCCCGATTGGAAAACAGTTAAAAAATTAGTTTAGCAAGTATTTAAAATGCTTACCGGCTAATGAAACAATCATATTAGTGCGGTACTCTCTTGAGAAATTATCACCTCTCTTCTAATGTGAACACCTACCGCACTACTACTCCCAACAGTTTAACTTATCTTAAGTTACTCACAAGATTTCATGCCGATAATTTCTAGCGTCAAGAAAGTTAATTTTTTTATTTAAAGGCAAATTTCTCACATAAGCCTCATTTAATTATAAAGTTTCTCAGTATTTCCTTAAACTTTTCAAACACTTACATCAAAGTTGAAATAATTATTCATTGCTTTCCTACCTTTAGTCACAGTAGATAGTATCTATATTTCATGTTCATATATATATACATTAATCACACATTTAATATATATATACTATCGGCACCCCACATAAAATTTATGGTGCTGGCATACTCAGCTATCAAGTACCCCGTATCACTCGTACTAAGGGAAATACTAGTTCGGAATCACTCTCCAACTGTATTAACACAAAACACATACAAATTGAGGCGAATCATAGTTCTAAGTCACTAAGAGATCAGCACATACCCTCATGTCTCTTAGGACCATCTGACTATCAATCTGATAGCCTGTACCAATTATTCCTATAATCTAGGGTACAAGTCAATATCCCCCATAAAGGTCCCATCGAGATAAGACTGTCCCAGCGCGGTAACCTCAGTGATAGCAAGTAGCGCGGGCATTATTTTTACACATATATAGTATATACACAAACATAGTCATATATGTATACTACTATTCCCATTTCAAATTTAGGTACACCCACGACCCATACTTATGATATTCATTTTCATTGCACATTACAAGATTATCTCGTATAACGGTTTGTCTCTTTTATTCTTATTTATGGGATTATTCCAACTTACTACGTAACACTCGTGAATTCCTATCTCCCCAAGTGTAATTTCAATAGGTACTCATTTATTTTACCACGTAAATTCCTTACGAGTCTCACCCCTTAAACACACGTCCCCATTGTTCCTTAAGTGTAAAACACCTCCGTTAAATATTAATCTCGTCTTACATTAAGGGTTTCATTATTATGAAGTCCTACTTGTCTTCTTTATCTCCCAAAATATTCTAATGATAATATCCAAAAATTTCTATTCATTTAAGTTGTAACAAACTATTTAAAAAGGGGAATTTGAGTTTTCCAGGAGGAGTCGATCGATCGATGGTAGGTTCTCGATCGATCAATGGCAAGTGCTCGATCGATCGATGGCAGGTGCTCGATCAATCGATGCGTCGATCGATCGATGCTCGTGGGTCGGTCGATCGATAAAGCAGGTATGACGAAACTACAGAATTTCCAGCTACAGATTTTTTCTTCCAAAATCATCCAAACCAATATATTTTTCTTCCAAACTCCCAATAATTTATACTACAAGTGTTATATCCTCAAATAAGTGGTATTCTACGTAGGGCATGCAAATTTTCATCATGTATAACGAATTTAGAGGGGTAAAATCCATACAAATATCAAGAACCCTAATATTTTCTTTGTTTAGTTTCTTCTCATTCTTTTACCAGATTTTATAATCCTAACTTAATGCAATTTCATGGTTCAACCTCTATATGTGAATTTGAATTCCAGAATAAGTCTTATACCTATACATCATGCAATTTTGAGTCTCTAAACTAGGTTTTTCTTTCACAAAAACTAGTCCTAATCAACCCTAGACTAATATATTGACGCATTAACTGAAATAGATCAAGATAGATACTTGCCTGGGATTTCTTCATTCAGATTTGTGGAAAAGATTGGTGTGGTTGTGATCCTCGTTTCGCGATCTAACATTTGGTGGCGACGGCAGTGCAAACGGTGGAGTTCTTGGCCCAAAATTCCTTGGAAATCTTTTCCTCTTCCTCTCCAATGGCCGTCTATGGTTTATGGTTCTTCTAACCCTAGAAGATAACTCCTACGATATGATATAACCTTAGAAAAATCGTGGGTTTCCATGACCAAAAATATAAAATGCTTAAAACGCCCTCCCGGGATGTTAATTAGGCCTAGAAACGCCCTGAGACCCAAACTAAACCCTCGGGTACATTATTTTGACTATCTTGACCCTTCCGGACACATTGGCGCCCTTAAAATGACCATATGGGTGACTTATAATTTATTCACTTTTAATAGTTTGAATTTAATCCCGACACGACACAAGTGCGTCCCGATAAATTTCTAAAATTATCAAATTAGATTCTCGTGATAATTTTACTAAATACAATTACACCTCTTACTTTACCCATAAAGTAATTTGCAACAAAATTCCAATAATTACTAACTCTCATCACGCTAGTAAATATTTAAATGATTTTCTGTATTAATATTAAATTAATATTTCTAATTAAATTTAATAAATCCCCCAAAATTTAAAAGTCATAAAAATACGGGGTATTACATACTCCCCCCTAATAACGGAATTTCGTCCCGAAATTCAAAAATAAGGTATACCTGGTAAGAATAACTCTGGGTACTCTTCACGCATGTCGGCCTCACGCTCCCAAGTGGATTCCTCCACATTATGATGCTCCCACTGGACTCGTAAAAGTGGGACTACTTTCGACCTCAATATCCTTTTGCTATGATCTAGAATAGCTACTGGTCTCTCCTCATAAGAGCTATCAGGCTGTCAGTCAATCTCTTCAATCGCAATGTGGGTGTGGGCCATGTCATCCCGAAGGTATCGTCTCAACGACGAGATGTGAAATACATCGTGAATGCGGTGTAAGTGCTCTGGCAGTCTCAGGCTGTATGCTACCGGCCCAATCCTCTCGATAATGGGAAATGGTCCCATGTACCTTAGGTCCAATTTCCCTTTCTTCCCAAACCTCATCACTCCTTTCATAGGAGATACACGTAGTAATACTTGGTCCCCCACATTAAATTCACGGAAGAACCATTTTGAATCAGCGTAGCTTTTCTTCCTGTCCTGGGCTACCCGAATGCGACTCCTGATAATCTCAATCCTCGTGGAGGTTTCCTGAATCACCTCTGGTTCAAGAAACTTGTTGTCCCCCAACTCTAACCAACAAGTGGGAGAACGACAAGGCCTTCCATACAATGCCTCAAATGGATCCATGCTAATCGTGAACTGATAAGAGTTATTATAAGCAAACTCCACCAGTGGAAGATGTGGCTCCCAACCTCCTCCAAAATCAAGTACACACATGCGTAGCATATCATCCAACATCTGATTTGTACGCTCTGTTTGTCCATCTGTCTATGGGTGATAAGCTGAACTCAACTTCAACTCTGTACCCATGGCCTCTTGGAAACTCTCCCAGAAATGCGATACAAAAATCTTCTCCCTATCTGACAAAATATCCAGCGGCACCCCATGTAATCTAACAATCTCAGTAATGAATAACTAAGCATATTGTCCCATGGTATAGTCTGTCCTTACTGGCAGAAAATGAGCCACCTTGGTCAAACGGTCCACAATCACCCAGATGGAGTTGTGGCCCCGCTGTGATGTAGGCAACCCCATAATGAAATCCGTGGAAATACTCTCCCACTTCCACGTGGGTATTTCCAATAGCTGAAGCAACCCCGACAGTCTCTGGTGGTCCACTTTTACCATCTGGCAAGTATAACACTTGGACACGAACTCAGCAATGTCCTTCTTCATCCTACTCCACTAATATTGCCACCACATGTCCTAGTACATCTTATCTCACCCAGGATGCACCGCAAATCGGGACTCGTGTGACTGGGTCATCACTGCATGACATAAGTCTTCTCCTTCTAGGACCACCAATCTTCCATTAAACCTCAAACCTCCATTTAAACTACTTGAATAGGACACGGCACCCTCGGCTAAAAGCCGTATAATTTTCTCCTGGCCAAATAAGTCTATTATCTGTGCCTGTATTACTCTCGTAACAATATTGGGTGTCACCGTCATGGAAGATATGAATGAACGGGCTACCGCGTCCTAGTGACCCAACTCTTTCCACTTTGCTTTCTAGAGGTCCGCTACATCGTCTACCGGTCTATGGCTCAACGCATCAACACTATATTGGCCTTCGCCCGATGGTACTGTATGTCGAACTGATAGTCTTTCACAAACTCTAACCACCTGCGCTGACGCATATTCATCTCTCGCTGAGTGAACAGGTACTACAGTGACTTGTGGTCTGTGAACAAGAGGAATTTCTCCCCCAATAAGTAATGTCTCCATATCCTCAATGCAAAGACGACCGCTGCTAACTCTAGGTCGTGGGTGGGGTAATTCTTCTCGTGCGGCTTAAGCTTGCGAGAGGCAAAATCTATAGCCTTCTTTTCCTGCTGAAGTACTCCTCCAAGTCCCCGTAAGGAGGCATCGGTGTAAAACAGATACTCCATGCCCGGCTTGGGTAAGGCAAGGACTGGTGCCGAAGTTAGCTTGTCTTTCAGCTCATCGAAAGCCAATTGACAAGTATCGTCCCAAACATACGGTACCCCCTTGCGAGTCAGGTTCATCAATGGACCCTCTATCTTAGAGAACCCTCGAATGAATCTCCTTTAGTACCCGGATAATCCCAAGAAAATACGCACTTCCATCAGTGTCGTGGGCTGTCCCCACTCCCTCACCACTGACACTTTACACGGGTCAACCTCTATCCCCATTTCAGAAACGACATGTACCAAGAATTGCACTTACCCTAGGCAGAATCCGCACTTCTCATACTTAGCATACAACTGATGCTCTCTTAGAGTCTCAAGAACCTGTCTCAAGTGCTCAGCATGCTCCTCCTCAGCATATGAATATATTAGAATGTCATCTATGAAGACGATAACAAACTGATTCAGGAACTCTCTGAATACTCGGTTCATCAAGTCCATGAATATGGCTGGAGCATTTGTGAGTACAAATGGAATCACTCTGAACTCATAGGACCCATATCTCGTCAAGAAAGTAGTATTCGAAACATCATGCTTCCTAATACATAGTTGATGGTATCCTGACCTCAAATCTATCTTCGAAAAGAAGATTGCTCCCCTCAGCTGGTCAAACAAATCATCGATTAGAGGCAACGGATATTTGTTCCGTATCGTGACCTTGTTCAGCTCCCGGTAGTCCACACATAGTCTTAGTGAACCATCTCTCTTTTTCACAAACAACACTGGAGCGCCCCAAGGCGAGGTACTCCTACGAATGAAGACCTGACGTAATAGTTGCTCTATCTGATCTCGTAACTCTCGCATTTCCGTCGGAGCCATACGGTATGTAGCGTGTGCTATTAGTCGAGTATCCGGTAACAAATCTATGACAAAATCTATTTCTCGACTAGGGGTAGGCCTGGTATCTCTTGAAATACATCAGAATACTCACGAACGACTAGGATCGAGTCTAAGGGAATCATGATCTCCTTAGAGGTATCTTCCTCTATGTAATACAAATGAGCGGTAGAGCCCCCCTCTGGGTGAGGCATCGCCACTACAAACATCTCCTGCTCCGGAATGGCAAAGACAATACTCCCACTGAAACAATCTATCATGGCTCTATATGCCGCGAGCCAATCCATACCACTTGTAACTCTGGGTACTTCTCACACATGTCGTCCTCATGCTCCTAAGTGGATTCCTCCAGATTATGATGCTCCCACTGGACCCACACAAGTGGGACTACTTTCAACCTCAATCTCCTTTAGCTATGATCTAGAATAGCTACTAGTCTCTCCTCGTAAGAGCTATCAGGCTGTAAGTCAATCTCTTCAATCGCAATGTGGATGTGGGCCATGTCATCCCGAAGGTATCGTCTCAACGACGAGATGTGAAATAGATCGTGAATGCGGTGTAAGTGCTCTGGAAGTCCCAATCTGTATGTTATCGGCCCAATCCTCTTGATAATGGGAAATGGTCCCACGTACTTCGAGGCCAATTTCCTTTTTTTTTCCCAAACCTCATCACTTCTTTCATAGGAGATACACATAGTAATACTTGGTCCCCACATTAAATTCATGGAAGAACCATTTTGCATCGGCGTAGCGTTTCTGCCTGTCCTGGGCTACCCGAATGCGGATCCTGATAATCTCAGTCCTCATGGAGGTTTCCTGAATCACCTCTGGTCCGAGCAACTTGTTGTCCCCCACCTCTAACCAATAAGTGGGATAACGACAAGGCCTACCATACACTGCCTCAAACGTAGCCATGCCAATCGTGAACTGATAAGAGTTATTATAAGCAAACTCCACTAGTGGAAGATGTGGCTCCCAACCTCCCCCAAAATCAAGGACACACATTCGTAGCATATCCTCCAACATCTGATTTGTACGCTCTGTTTGTCCATCAGTCTGTGGGTGATAAGCTGAACTCAATCTCAACTCTGTACCCATGGCCTCCTGAAAACTCTCCCAGAAACGAGACACGAAAATTTTGTCTCTATTTGACACAATATCCAAGGGCACCCCATGTAGCCTAACAATATTAGCAATGATCAACTGAGCATACTGGCCCATGGTATAGTCTGTCCTTAGTGGTAGAAAATGATCCACCTTGGTCAAACGGTCCACAATCACCCAGATGGAGTCGTGGCCCCGCTGTGATGTAGGTAACCCCGTAATGAAATCCATGGAAATACTCTCCCACTTCCACGTGAGTATTTACAACGGCTGAAGCAACCCCGATGGTCTCTGGTGGTCCACTTTTACCATCTGGCAAGTACAACACTTGGACACGAACTCAGCAATGTCCTTCTTCATCCCACTCCACCACTATTTCCGCCTCATATCCTGGTACATCTTATCTCCCGCAGGATGCATCGCAAATCGGGACCCGTGTGAGTGGGTCATCACTGCATGACGTAAGTCTGCTCCTTCTGGGACCACCAATCTTCAATTAAACCTCAACCCTCCATCGGAACTAATTGAATAGGCCTTTCAACCAAATTTGGGTGAGCTACTCTAATCGTACCCGTATATGTATGTATATATATATGGATTATCGTTCTTCATGCGACATTTAATTCCCTCTAATAATTCCGCCTCGTTTTGCTAGTCACACAAACATATATTCCACACGTACATTCCCACATCCCTTCCACTCGGATGATTTTAACATCAGCTAACCAGGATGCCCACCTTTGTAACACCCCGACCGTCCGGGGAGAGCGAACGGAGCGCTACTCATCGAAAAAATTACCTAAATTCAACAAAATACAAGGTATAGATCATCTAAATCCCACAACAACAAAAGAGGGACTACAGATCTCAAATCTCTTCAGATAAGTACAACAATTCTCTCGAATAAATACAATAATTAAAATAAATCACTAATGATCTATACATCAAAACAAATACAAGTCTCGTCTATTGTATTAAAAATTCTTCCTAGATAATCCACACTAAAAATCATCTAAACTCCTTATTTCCCTTGTGTTCCGAACGCAGTTACAACACTTGGGTACTCTCAATCACCCTAGAAATTGAAATTTTTAAACCCTCCTATCATCGTTCCACTCCTCAACTCATGGCGATAAAATAAAACTTTCAATGCATTCTTACCACACAACCGGCTTTACTGGCCTTAAATCATAATTCAACTTCCAACTTACATATACAATTACCTGTTCCTTGTACGACTAAGGTACTGAACTCATGGACTACAGACCAGACATCTCCCTATTTCCAACCTTACGCTAAGTTTCATGCCTGGGATGTCTCGCAAAGTGAAATCCAAACAAGGAACACCCCCGATACACTACTACCTAGCATTATCGGTTATCGAAATCTGTTAGGCCCTCCGTCCATAACATATACCCCTTTACTCCGTCTCTTGACAGATAAGTTTCATTATTTCCTGTAATTAAACCTATACAAAGAACATTTCACAAATCCACTATCATCCAGTATTGGTGGTAATCACTATTTGCAAACCTCTTATACATACAATCAGGACTCTCAAAATACTGATCCCAAACATATGAGTCTAACTCTTAACTATAACCTCTCTAAAGGGTAGATATATCATTGCTTTCTACCTATCACCAAGTCCTGAGCGCTCCACAAAATAATGAGTCAAATCTTTTCGCTCAACAGTAAACCCAACATATACTGAATCATAACAACAAAGCCCATACGCACATCGGTATTGAATATCTCGAGCCCACTATCCCCTAAGAAGTCTCTAGGATAGATAATATAAGTGCGAGTCCAACCCTCTTGCAGGTGAGGCCTCGCCAGAACAAAACATGTTGCACTAATGCAACCACTCCGATAGCCTTGCAATAACTGCCTACTATCGTACTGACCATTTCTATAAAGTCGTAATCAATACTATATTATACTCGTATATCACATCACTAAAACGAGTAACCTCAATAAAGTATATAACACTATTAATATACTCACTCATCCTCCGCGGATATCACTAAGGAAAATCCCGCTACACTAGGGAAAAATATTCACATAATAATATCGTTTGTAGTTATACACATTAAACTCGTCTCACATGCTAATCTAGCAATGAACAAAATATAATGACTAGTTCATGTCACATGAAACATGCCTCATCCTTCGAGGGATGAAAGTCATACTTCTACCTTTCCATTCGTATTGGAAAATCCTTTCTCTGTGCGAGGCATTGCCACCAAACACCTTTCCTACCCCGAAATGGCAGGTATAATACTCCTACCGAAACTCTAGCATGCTAATAAAGGCCTTATACTCATGTATATCTAACATCAGTATTGACCGCGGGTAAAAATGAAGTTATCAATGTCTATATCTACACCCCTTCAAATAAAGAAAATTAAAGACTCTTTCCCCCAAATGGTGAGTCTACGCATGACACCTTACTCGCCGTCGTGACTAATAGCCCTAAAGTTCGTGAAAAATGAATAGCTATAAAATAGTGCGATGCCCCAGTACCGATTTAAAACTCAACCCATAGCACCAGGTATAAGGAACATACCTTTTATCTCTATTGGGGCCTGAGGTGCTGCTATCTGGTGGATGTTATAGATACGTTCATACTGTAATTGCCTCTGCTAAACTGAGGCTGCTGAAATGGATGGTGGAGCTGGATTCTGTGGTTTATTACTGGCACCCTACTGTCATGGGGCCCTATTCCTCTCTGGGCAATCCTGACGCATGTGGCCATTCCTTCCACATTGGAAGCACTTCCCTCGAAACTGTCTCACTTCACTACGTTGTTGACAAGTCTCACTTTTTCCTTGGTATTGTTGTCCTTGATGAGAAATTTGTGGAAAAACGATGTCAGGTTGAGGACAATCCCTCCACTTGTGACCCGGATGCACACATTTATAGTAGAGTCCCGAAATTTTTCGCTGGTCGGGTTGTAGTTTCTCCCCAGTCTGATTCAGACACGATTGATGTTTATAACCGTCCATTCCACATTTGAAACACCTCTTTGTGATTTCATTCTGACCCCGACTTTATTGGCCCTGACACTTTTGGCCCTCTACGTAAATTTTGTTACCACTGGAGCCGTCTTGGTCTTGAGGGGTTTGTTGCCGCAATTTCGGTGTCTTCGCACTATTGTCAACTTTAGTCACATGAAATTGATTAACCTCTCTAGGTATTTTGCCTCCTCTGAGCTGCATGCTGCGTTCGTGGTACTGTAAGACTACAGTCGTAACTGCTTATGCCACAATGCCTGCAAATTCGGCGATTGGTACCCTTTTCGAAAACACCTGAGGTGTGAGTTGTTATTTATCCTTAACTTCCCCAATGGCATTAGTTTGTTCATCTTGACGGGCCATCTGAAAGTTTAAAAAAAATTAATCTGGATAAGTTCAACGTTCACATCGACAAATCGCAGCACGAATTTCCAACGCATAAATATGAATACAACATTCTGAATGTTAGGGCTCTAAATCAAAAAGACGCTAAGATGAAAATGAGATAAGTCGTACAGATCCTAAAGGACACCAGAACCTGATGCTCTGATACCACCTATGACACCCCGCCTAATTAAATACCGGGTGATCAGTCCTTTATTAAATTATAACCAAGGTGAAAGGTTGGTTCATTCTTAGCATCGCTGTCGCAAAAATAACTTTTCCAATTAAACACCCTAAATAATATAGCTAAGTGACAAAACCATTTTAAAATATCAATTTCCAAATTTAATTTAAAACAAATGTTTAAACCTTTTCATAATCCATAGTTTAAAATCCCACAATAACAAGACTGGAAAATAATCCAAGTAATATAAGCAATCAACTGAACAATTACAACATGAAAACTTCGAAGGAAAATATCCTGACAGTAATTATCCCAAAATATAAATACTGGAATTAGACAATCACAATCTCTGATAAAACCAACTGAATAATGGAAAAGGGCGACACATGCCAAACTGGATAAAATAAAACTATAAGTGGAATCAATAATGAGGTCGTATAAGCAAGAGGCCTGCAACACCCACCTAAGCTGCAGCACGTTCCTTCCAAAGGATCCTATGCAAGACACCCATGTGGCTGGGCACCTGTAATATATACATATATATACAAGAGAGAAAAGAAAATAGGAAACAGGTCAGAGCCCGATTGTAAAACAGTTAAAAAAATTGTTTAGCAAGTATTTAAAATGCTTACCGGCTAATGCAACAATCATATTAGTGCGGCACTCTCTTGAGAAATTCTCACCTCTCTTCTAATGTGAACACCTACCCCACTACTACTCCCAACAGTTTAGCGTATCTTAAGTTACTCACAAGATTTCATGCCAATAATTTCTAGTGTGAAGAAAGTTAATTTTTTTATTTAAAAGAAAATTTCTCACATAAGCCTCATTTAATTATAAAGTTTCTCAGTATTTCCTCAAACTTTTCAAACACTTATATCGAAGTTGAAATAATTATTCATTGCTTGTGTCTACCTTTAGTCACAGTAGATAGTATCTATATTTCATGTTCATATATATATATACATCAATCACTCATTTAATATATATATAAATACTATCGGCACCCCACATAAAATTTATGGTGCTGGCATACTCTGCTATCAACTCCCCGTATCACTCGTACTAAGGGAAATACTAGTTCGGAATCACTCTCGAACTGTATTAACACAAAACACATACAAATTGAGGCGAAGCATAGTTCAAAGTCACTAAGAGGTCAGCACATACCCTCACGTCTCTTAGGATCGTCTAACTATCGATCCGATAGACTGTACCAAGGATTCCTATGTTCTAGAGTACAAGTTAATATCCCCCATAAAGGTCCCATCGAGATAAGACTGTCCCAGAGCGGTAACCTCAGTGATAGCAAGTAGCGTGGGCATGATTTTTACACGTATATAGTATATGCACAAACACAGTCATATATGTATACTACTATACCCATTTCAAATTTAGGTACACCCACGACCCATACTTATGCTATTCATTTTCATTGCACATTACGAGATTATCTCGTATAACGCTTTGTCTCTTTTATTCTTATTTATGGGATTATTACAACTTACTACGTAACACTCATGAATTCCTATCTCCCCAAGTGTAATTTCAGTAGGTACTCATTTATTTTACCACGTAAATTCTTTACATGCCTCACCCCTTAAACACACGTCCCCATTGTTCCTTAAGTGTAAAACACCTCCGTTAAATATTAACCTCGTCTTACATTAAGGGTTTCATTATTATAAAGTCCTACTAGTCTTCTTTATCTCCCAAAATATTCTAACGATAATATCCTTGAATTTCTATTCATATAAGTTGTAACCAACTATTTGAAAAGGTGAATTTGAGTTTTCCAGGAGTGTTCGATTGATCGATGGCAGGTGCTCAATCGATCGATGCGTTGATCGATCGATGCTCCTGGGTCGATCGATCGATCAAGCAAGTATGACGAAACTGCAGAATTTCCAGTTATGGGTTTCTTCTTCCAAAATCATCCAAACCAATATATTTGTCTTCCAAACTCCCAATGATTTATACTACAAGTGTTATGTCCTCAAATAAGTGGTATTCTACGTAGGGCATGCGAATTTTATCATGTATAACGAATTTAGAGGGGTAAAATCCATAAAAATATCAAGAACCCTAATATTTTCTTTGTTTAGTTTGTTCTCATTCTTTTACCAGATTTTATACTCCTAACTTAATGAAATTTTGTGGTTCAACCTCTACATGTGAATTTGAATTCCAGAATAAGTCTTATACATATACATCATGCAATTTTGAGTCTCCAAACTAGGTTTTTCTTTCACAAAAACTAGTCCTAATCAACCCTAGACTAATATATTGAAGCATTAACTAAAATAGAGCAAGATAGATACTTGCATGGTATTTGTTGATTCAGATTTGTGGGAAAGATTGGTGTGGTTGTGATCCTCGTTGCGCGATCTAACGTTTGGCGGCGACGGCGGTGAAACGGTGGAGTTCTTGGCCTAGAACTCCTTGGAAAGCTCTTCCTCTTCCTCTCTAATGGCCGTCTATGGTTTATGGTTCTTCTAACCCTAGAAGATGACTCCTACCATCTGATATAACCTTAGAAAAATCGTGGGATTCCATGCCCAAAAATATAAAATGCCTAAAACGCCCTCCCGGGATGTTAATTAGGCCTAGAAACGCCCCGAGACCCAAACTAAACTCCCGGGTACATTGTTTTGACTATCTCGACCCTTATGGACACATTGGCGCACTCAAAATGGCCATACAGGCGACTTATAATTTATTCACTTTTAATAGTTCAAATGAATCCCGACACGGCACAGGCGCGTCCCGATAAATTTCCAAAATTATCAATTTAGATTCTCGTGATTATTTTTCTAAATTTAATTACGCCACTTACTTTACCCATAAAGTAAATTACCACAAAATTCCAATAATTACTAACTCTTATCACATTAGTAAGTATTTAAATGATTTTTCGGATTAATATTAAATTAATGTCTCGAATTAAATTTAATAAATCCCCAAAATTAAAAGTCATAAAAATACGCGGTAATACATTGAGATTCCTGAAGAGTTAAAGACCAAACGATGAAGTCTTATTCATTTGTATCTTTCCAGTTTTGGGTTCATGGAAGGGTAGATTTGTATAGGCAATTTGATATTTGATATTTGATAATTCTGATGTTTTTATGTTTGTACCGGCATAGACATAGGGGGAGATTTGTAAGGACATTTTGTCCATTATTTCTGTGTATGTCATAATTCGTTACATCGTCCAAGAAATTCAAGATCACATCATCATCAACGGATCTGAATATCAAATAATTCAAGGAATCAGTTTTTTGATCAGCCGGACCGATCCGCCTTTTTTAAAAAGGAACCGGTCCGCACCGGACCGATCCGCCAATTTGGAAAAAGAACCAATCTGCCAACAGACCGATCCACCTCAAGCCAGACCAATCCTCTTATGCTTCAATCCATTAGACTCCGGACCGATTGCGAATCGAAGAAGCTCTTTTTAAAAAGAAACCTATATGATCTCGGACCGGTCCGGATCAGAAGCGGACCGATCCTCCTGGTGCATTCATTGATCTATAAGGAATATAGTGGAGGTTCTTATTCCCATAAATGTAGGGGTGTCGATGAATTGGGCATCCCACGTGAGTCATTTGTTATACGAGTACATTGTTTTATAGCATTTGTTCATATTTTTTTCATCTTGATTTCTAGTAGACATTATCTTGAATTGGCATTGTCGTTTCTTCGTATTGTTATTACATCGTGTTACCATTCGTGGTCCTTAGTTGAAGTGAACCATAGTGTACTGCGCTTCATCGATGGCTCATTTGTGAGAACAATCATTGCTCTTGGTGATGTGAAGGCAAGCTGATCAAGTGGTGGATCTTACATTCTGGTTGGAGAATAGCAGTGCAACTTATCACAGAGTAGCGTAGGATTGTGTCAAAATGAGCCAATCCAGATAAAGGAATGGTAGAAATAATAACAACAATAGGACTAGAGATTAAGTCGGAGGAAGGGAGAACTATGTATAATGAAAACTTCTCCCTAAGAGAAGGATAGAAAGACAGATATGTGGATATCCCCTTCTTCCCTTTTTTATGATGTTGGTCATTTAGGCTGTATGCATATTCTAGCCTGTTTAGAGATAAAGAGGAGATAAGAGCCCCAACATGACTAAGTGCGATCGGATTAAGTAATAAGGAATGACCCATTTCCTCTGAGAAATAAGATTTAATATATAATATGCACTTAATTTACCTTTAGCCTTTGTGATGTGTGGATATTTGTGCATTTTATTGGGGGGTAGAGAACTCGATCTTTGGGTAAAAACATTATGACGATGGGTTGTTCCACTTTTTGGCTTCGGGTAAACCTTTTGTGGAAGGAAAAACCATTAACGACCCTTTGGGGTGCAGAAAATAATGATGCAAAGTCGATGTGAATGTAGTGGATTAAACGACACAGTCAAAGAATGAATATTTTCACATTTATATACATTTTGTGCATAAGTATGTTGTTCATAAGAACATAAGAGGGTTTTAACTTTGTTTATTTAGCATAAACACAGGGATGATGTAGAGGAGGTAGAAGTGTAAAATTCTCCATTAATATGATAAAAGGTTTGGAAGTGTAGATACCGCATTCTAGGACCCCCTAAGTCTCCCCTTAGGTCCCTAGAACCTCCCCAATTCACTCCAAACCCTAGGTCATACTCCGAGTATCGATCTAGAGGCCATCAGGTACTCCCACTATCTATTTGACTTTGGTCAACTTCATCGTCAGAGTGAAAGCTCAACTAATCTTCTAAGGGATCTGAATCCCCTTTCCAACTATCCACCCCGTGCGTGAATCGACACAATGGATCAGACGAACGGACCATTTACTACCAAAAACCGATCTAGAGGACACTGGGCACTCCCAAGCCCCATTTTGATCCCAATCAACTTCATCTCGAAGTGAAATCTCAATGAATGTGTATGAAACCTCTTTCCAATGATCAGCCCCATGCACCAAATGGTATAACAATTCGAACGAACGATCCATTTTCCCTTAAAAATTTATTCGGAGGCTGCCAGGTGCTCCTAGGATATATTTTACCAAATTCAACTCTTCAAATCGAACCAGACTGTATGAATCTTCAAAGGGTATTGAATACCCATTCCAACAGTCTGCCTCGCGCGCGAATCAACCTTATGGTACGAACAAACGATATGTTTTACTCTGAAAGGTCACCAAATGCTTTTGGGCCCCGTTTGACCAAAGTCAACTCACTAAAATGAGAGAATATCTTTGAAAATCAAATTGCCTCACATAACCTTTCCAACAGTCATCCCAGTGCGCGATTCGAACATACGGTTTGGACGAACGATCCATCTTCGTTCAACGATATCCTATCCAAAGGATTGACACAAGTATTTTAGCGCCATTTTCCCCAAAGTAAACTCTCGAACCAGAGATAAACATAAAGGATTCTCAAAGGTCTCTTAATAACCTTTCCAATAGTATGCCCATGCGCGATTTGGACTTATGAATTACGTTTTACGAAAAAAAAATTAAAAAATCTGCATGAGACTGCTAATTGGTCGGTCCATTTTCCTGCCTATCAGCAGAGTGTCTAGGGTTACATGCCAACAAGTAGGGCAATGACAATGCCCCCTTGACCATATATGAGGAGAGCATGATCTCACCTTACAAGGCACCTCAGAAACATCAACTTCAGTGATCTCAACACCATTCTTCTTAAGACAACAAAGTTTTCTTGTTTGAAACCTTTTTCTTCATTTCATTCCCATCACTTTCACACCGAATTTAGAAAAAACTCCTCCTACACTCTTCATTCGCTTGCAAGGAATCTCATCATTAATCAAAATATACCTCTAAGTCTCCAAATAAGGTCCAAACATTCTTCTCTTTCTTGAAATTTCTTTATTTTCGCATTAGTTATTTAAATTCTTAATTTAGCTTTTACTTTAGATCATACACATATTAATCAATCCTTTATTAGTAATATTTCACATTATATATTTTCTATAAAGAAAACCCAAAACAAGAAAAAGAAGTTTACACCTATAAATTCAAACGGGATTTTTCACCACATTCTCTCAAAACTAAAATCACCTTTTTCTTACACACACATATAATAAGATACCCGTTTCAATTTATGGGATAAACCCCATCCTCATGACGCATGTGAACTACGTGGACTTTGATGCCTTTATAAGCTACGTAGGCATCTTGGTCTAAAACCCAATACTCCATTCCTATTTTCATCTTTTTTGTATTTTATCCGTACATCATTCACATATATCATACTTGGGATTCATACTTGCATTTTATCTAACACGTTATCGTTTCATCATAACAATCAATATCTTGATAAGTACACATATCATATTTTTAATTGTTTTTTAGGAACATTCCTATAGATGACCTCACTCCATCTTTTCCATGATGCGAGTCAAACGATTCTGATCTCCACACATATATACACGTGCACACACTTCACTGAGAAATTAAGAAAAATAGTAATATAATCCCATGAGAGATCGAAAGGGGGGATGGGCACCTAATAGTTTTACATTTCGTAACTTAACCCACGAACCTCTTATCTAATTTGTTTCGCAAGCATCAGTTTGTCTTTGATGTCGTTATCTCGAAGCGGCAACATGTTCGTTTACATATTTTGTACAAAATAGGTTGGACACTGTATCTCTTTACATCACCCCACATCACGACGGTCGAAGCTTTCCTAGAATGGGCGCGATACCTCTCTCTCTCTCCTCCCATCGTACGCACGAGTGCCAATCCCCGAGATGGAAAAAGAGATAAAGGTAAACCCCCAAAGCCCAGGGAGAGATAGACACAGTGACGACGCTACTGGGGATTTACTTAAGAGGTCTAGACTCTGTTTGCAGGGGTGTTGTCATTTTCTACTTGTTTGCGTATGCACCTAACTGTATGTTTCCTTTTCTCCTCTATTAATTCTTGTATATGTATGCCTCAATTTTATATAACCTCTCACTCACTTTTCACTTCACGCACTTCTAAATACTCTCCATGTAGACCTCACACTACCTACACTTGTATATAGGTTCACATATATCCACATGTTGCACACACTACTTAGAATATCATTGCTTAGGTGTCACTATCACACACCTCCACTTATCACACTTATACATGTTCACTTGTATTTATCATACACCACTCGTAGTTGATCCATGCTTAATTTCACTACCACACACTCACTTATAGATATTCACACATCACTCACTCACACGTACCCATTCTTAGTGTAATCTTCATGCTCCATGCTAGATTTATTTTTCATGATACTTGTACATTCTTCCTTATTAGTATAGTGTTCATAATGCCAAATAAAATACTCTCTCCATAATATGCTAATCAAGAATTATGCATTTTATACACTACATCACCAAGAGCATGGCAATTGACCAAAATTTTATCTCATACTAGGGGTCACATTGTGATGGGCCCTGGTCTGGCAAGGCGCAATTAGCCTAAGCAATATGACTCTCACCTTCCATTGGCCAAGTACCTTCAATGTATATCTAACGGTTTTGTCACACCCCAAACCCAATATCCATACTAATCATTTATTATTAGAATAATTAAATCATAATCTAGAGCCCATTGGAAATATAATTTATCTATCCATATTTTACTGTATAATGCGCATAATCAACATAATATTATTATTGTGCCATAACGAAATCAATATCAGAGTCATAATTTAAGCGGACATACAATACTATGATTAACTACGATAAAATTTCACAATCATCAACTCAATCCATACTAACGCAAAATATACAATGTGTGAGTAAATTAAAATCTTCAGTGTGACAATGATAAAATCCCCACATTTAAACCCCGGCTCCTTCCAACGGTGCAACTCTCAAAGTTACCGGTCATATGGTATTCTAGTTGGCAGCATAGAAACCTGAAATTGTTAAAATATAACTGTAAGCATTAAGCTTAGTGAGGTACTCCTTCCCTACAATGTAATAACAATTCTATATAGAATAAGTGGATATAAAATCCGAACAATCCTGCCCATTGGCAATAACAAATCCTGGAACATAAGTTCCAACAAATCATTGGATCTTTGTCCAATTCCAATCCTGGATCATAAGACCCAACCAATCCTGGATATTTTAATATCCAAACAAATCCTGAATACCGAAGTATTCAAACAAATCCGCTCTTAGAGCTATATTCATATTTATATATGAAACAAATCATAAGTACACTCACCTTGACAGTTTAACTGGATTTTCCCTTGCCTTTATCCTGTACTTGTTCAATCAGCTCTCCTTCCCTTCCTATCATTCTCACAATATTAGTATCATCATAAGAATATTAATAGTCCAAAGAATAACTTCAATCATAACTCAATTCATAAGCATCATATTATTCAATTCAAATCATTCATTAAAATGAAGTCCCATCTAGACTCAGGTTCTGATATCTAACATATTCAAATTACAGCCCAAACCCTTTTTAATTATTCTTGGTAATCCAATCCTTATTATATCATGTTTCCAAAACAAAAGACGGCACATCATTCCGAGTTTCCTAGAGCAAAATAAGCCTATTTCTTCACTACATAGCAAATCTGCCCTATAGGCTCTTTTATCGTTTATTCAACTTCCAGGAATTTTCATGATTTTTCTACATCATAAATTTCTATGATCTTTCACCCAACATCAGTAAACACATTGAAAAATATAAGATTAAAGTTTCATAATTTTTAAGGTTCGTTTGCTATGTCAAGCAAAACACCGAACACATGGCGGGCATATTTTCACCCTTAGGGCAGATTTCTTACCCGAACTTCAAACCCTCACCAAGGACTCATTTGTTGGTATTTTCACATGATTTTCGGATATGTCATACCTATATGAGTCCAGGTTAATATCCAATTGGAATCAATCAATTCCAGTAAGTACACGAAAATATATGGAAGTTTGAATAAACAGAGTTTCTAAACAAAGCAATTTTAGGGTTTTGTACATTCAACTTAACTTAAACCTGCATATATCCATACATATGCACCCAAGCATGAAAGTTCAATAAAAAATCAAGGATTTATATCATATAAATCGTAAATGAAAGAAAAATATCAAGATTCATGGTTGGAATTACCTTAGGGGCTTTTTCGTAATTTTCTATGAATTTTCTTCAATTTTCTCCTCACACTTTCTTCCTAAACTTCAAAACTCTCTTTCCTTAAGCTTAAAATCTCTCATGGCTGCATTTTGGCTGAATAAAGAGGTAATTCTAAGGGTTTGAGGTCGGCCAAAGCCACCACCCTTCCCAACCAATGAGAATAAAACATTTGTTGCCATATTAAGACAAAATACTACTTAACGGATGGACTACTTTGCCCTTGTTTCGTAATTTTGGGATAACTTCTCACTCGAACCTCCGTTTCACACACCGTTTGTTGTGTTACAACCATAACTCACTTGTCTACAACTATGTAGTCTTCACCTCAAGTCAATTGTTATGTCATAAAGGTCAAAACTAGCCTTAAACATGAACATTCCTACCGAAACCTTCAAAATTTTGTGTTTGTAACTAATTCGACATTTCATGCTTTTTGAAGGTAGGATTAGACTAAACATAATAAATTAACATCATGTGTATTAATGACGCACTAATCATAACACATAAGCTAGGCATGATTTAAGCATAATTAATCATAATTATATTCGGGTTGTCACAGGTTTCCCCCGCGTCATGTCGAT
This sequence comes from Sambucus nigra, assembly GCA_949130495.1. Taxonomy (NCBI): domain Eukaryota; kingdom Viridiplantae; phylum Streptophyta; class Magnoliopsida; order Dipsacales; family Adoxaceae; genus Sambucus; species Sambucus nigra. The sequence goes on along the minus strand of OX422215.1, from coordinate 274,392,104 downwards.
TGACCGAACTCACAACGAGAGTTATATAGCAAGGAACTCGTTCATCGAGTATTTCGAAGTCTCTCTCACATGTACTATCCCCACGAGGTATATAAAGAGGAAATTCACGTACACCCAAGTATATCAAATGGCTTGTCCACACGTAGCGATTGCCCTCAAAATCAAGATGTATATTGTGGAAGTCATGCTAAAACAGGGAACCTTTCCACTAATCCAACAATTGCATACCCTCATGTAGGCGTCAAACCTAGGGCACTCATATTTAGTTTTCCGGTTACTACATGAAACTCTGTCGAAATGTCGGGTCGGCACGCCACCCAAATTTTCGTATGATTTCGTCTTTTTTTCAAAATGGGACCATATCCACAATCCTGGCAACAGGTCAAATCATGTTTTACATATTTTTAAAATCCATTTTTTCCCAGGCTCGGGTGTCGTCCGACATTTTTTTTGCATTTAGGTAAACCTAATATAAGTGAAAACATGATGATGATAATAATAATAATAATAATAATAATAATAATAATAATAATAATAATAATAATAATAATAATAATAATAATAATAATAATAATAATAATAATAATAATAATAATAATAATAATAATAATAATAATAATAATAATAATAATAATAATAATAATAGTGTTGAGACTCTTCTCTCATTTTTCCTCCTTCATTACCAAAACTGCCGAAAATATTTTCCCTCCTCTTTTATCAAAATATCAAAAAACATTTTTCCCACTCTTTTATCAAAATACCAAAAACATTTTTCTTCCTTTTATAAAAAAACAAAAACATTTTATCCTCCCCTCTCCAAAATATTGTCAAAAACATTTCCTCTTTCCCAACAAAAAAACTCTTCCTTTTTTATTTTAAAAAAAATCGAGTCTTTTTCCTTCTCAGGTCGATCGCATACCCGATCCTTGGCCTGGCTCCCTATATGCTTCGCTCTTCCGTCAAACTGCTCGAAAGCTACGTTAGTTCTCCTGCTAGTTCCTTCGAGTCTGAAATCTACTGTCACCAACCCTTAATGGAAAATATAGACCAAGTACCGAATGTGCATCATAATTTGATGACGGTCCTAGTCTAACTTAACGTCAAGATTGACAACCTTTAAACCGAGGTTCGTGAGATGTAGAGAAATCGGGTCCTAATCTTTGAAGAGCCCGAGGTCCTATTCCCTCACGCAATGGGTACACCCACACCTGATCCTATTTGGGTCCTGAAAGAATATTATCATGTCCCACGTGTGCCTCCTATTAAGGGGTCGCCACCAACTCAGATCCCTATGCCCAGTCTTGCCCAGTCAGGGGCTAACCTACCAGTACCCATCAATCCGAAGGAAGAAGTGCTAAACAATGTCAAAGCGGACCTTAATCTACTAATCAAAAATTTTGACCAAGTCCAAATCTCTGGGAACTACATGGATTACACCTATATGTCTCCCTACCCTAAAGCAAGGTTATCGAAAAAGTTCAAGATGCCTAACATTGAGAAGTTTGGGGGCAATGGGCCCCCAATTGTTCATCTTCAAAGATACCATTGAGCCATAACTCTCCTAGGTTTTGTTGAGGAAATAATGGCCCAGATGTTCCAGCAGACTTTAATGGACAAAACTCTTCGTTAGTTTATATCCCTCAAGGAATCTAGAATTCGCAATTGGGAATATGATGCTCGTGAATTCATGTCATAGTAAAAATACAATAAGGAGTTGGAGGTTACACGTCGTGATCTAAAACTTCTCAAGAAGAACCCCGAAGAAACCATTAGTAATTTCATAGCAAGGTGGAGAGAGAAAGCGACCACTATGACCAAGTAGTCTTCCGAAGAGGAGAAAGTTGGTATTGTGAAGAAAAAACTCTAACCCCATGTCCGAATAATGATGGGAGGACAATATTACCCACATTGTCGAGCCCTACGGGAAGCATGAGTGGAGATGGAAGAAAGCATTGCCAAGGTAGAATCTGAGCCAAAGAAAGTTTTCGAACATTTCACTCCAAGATATATTAGAATCCTACTACAGTCTCGACCAACAACAACATCTCTTAGCATGCTACCTCTTGGGTCCCAAAGAGCTGTGCTAATCTAGTTAGAAAAGAGTACACCGAGATTTATGATCCCCTCTCTAAATTTTACCAAGTCTTGTTGGGATAAAACCTCATCAAACCTTTGGACCCTCATCCATTACCAAACCCACTTCTCAAAGAATTTAAACCCAACACCCATTATGATTTTCACCAAACTGCTGATTATACCATTAATCAGTGCTTCCATCTCTGGAATGTCATCTAAGGTTTAAGTAATCGGGGTGTCTTCGTCCAACCGACCAATCCCAAATGAAACACCACTCATAAGCCACTTCCAAACCATAAAAATGTCATCTTCCTATAGAATGACCCAATCCATCTACCGAGATTGTACCCGGTAAAGAACCCATCATACCCATATTTTCACCTAAACCCGTTAAAGTATTCCCATATTTTCTCCAACACCCTACCTATTTTTCCTACCAAGCTCTGTCACTTCTCACAAGAGCGTGTAATGTCATTCGTACTCAGTCCAAAGGGAAGGATATGGAATTTCCAGCAGTATTGAACCATCTTTTAAAATTTCGACTAGAATTTCCCTCCAAAATGACCATTGACTATCAAAAGTTCAGCATCATGTTCATGGAAGACCAAAAGTAGGCTCGGGAGTCAAATAATTGGGTGGTTCCCATTGATGAAGCTAGATTAGATAATGCACTACAGATTATGGCAGACTTGTTCTAATAGACCAATGAGATTTGCAGTATGTTCGAGTTACTCGATGCTTTAAAACAACAAGGGAAGTTGGTCCCTTCACTTATGCATCTCCCCATTGAATGGGAGGATCTATATGAAGAAGCCGTTGAGGTTGTGGAATGCATTGACTTCTCATGGCAAGATGATATCATTGCCATCGAATGAGGGGACGAGTTTGATAGCTCAGATGAAGAACCAAGCTAAGAAAATGTTAGTTCTATAATTAGTGTGTGTGTGTGTGATGAATTTTTTTGAAGATCTGCTAGGAGAAATCGACAGAGTTTATGAACAACCCAAAATAGATGAAAAAATAAGGTTTATGTTCTTCCCCTCCTTCATGAACCATATGACAAGATTTGTCAAAGTACGAATCCTCAGTCAGTAGGGATACATAAAGGAAATGGAATTGTTGAGAAGATCCTCATGCCAGAAATGACCGTCAAAGAAAGCAAGATCCTCGACCAACTCAAGAAAACTCAGGCCAACATCACCTTTTGGGGACTCTTTATGTCCTCCTAGCTACATCGAAATTCTTTGATAAAATTACTTATCGGTCCCATAGTCCTTCCTTCCACTACTCTAGAAGAAGTCGTGAACCTGTTCGGGTCCTTAACCTCTACCAAATTGCTTTCCTTCTCTAAATAAGAAATCCTAAAGTTTGATCTTAATCATAACTATGCTCTCAACATCTCCGTTGAGGTAACGAGGAAGATAGTCCCGCTCTCACTCGTCGATAACGGATCATCACTTAATGTTTTCCCGTTAAGAACCTTCAACTGCCTTAGTTTGAAATAAGTAACCTAGATCCAACTTCTGTCGCAGTGCGTGCCTATGACAACACTCATTGAGAAGTGATGGGAGACATAACACTCACAATAGGTGTTGGCCCTATAAATCCCATTATCGAGTTCCAAGTTATCAACATACCTTATTATTTTAATCTATTACTCAGTCAATCATGGCTTCACAACATCAAGGGGTTATCTTCCTCTCTCCACAAAAAATTAAAGTTCTTCGCCAAACGTCAGGTCATCACCATCCTTGGCGATGATGATAATACTGAGAATGCAAGCACCAGTAATTCGATATTAGAAATACAGCATGGGGCAAATGATATGCTCATTTTTGGCTTTCGAGTCAAACCACTTCCACTCTGAGCAAGGTATCATTTCAAAGATTGAGTTTATCTAGAGTACATCCCTCACGGTAATGTCAACTTGATACTGATATTCAAGAATATGCACTTCATGCCCAAACTGGGTCTGGGACGGTGATAACAGGGGATACTGGAACCCATAGTCCTGAAAAAGGCCTTTCCTCCATACGGCCTAGATTATTAACCATCAACAGAAGAACTCGAAATGCTCCGCTAACCACGGTTGAAGAGAAGTTTAGAAACTGCCAAGACTGTTTTGGAGGATTCCTTGAATGGGATATTCGTCAAAGAGGGTGAAGATTTTCCCTTTTGTGGGTTTCTCAAACCATTATATGATCACGTGGAAAAGAAGATGAAGCCATGGATGTAGATCTTCTTTCAATATAGTTTTTCCTGGGTGGAGGACTCCCAACATCATGTGCAACTTCTTCTTGAGAAAGAAATAGTTGTTATCGAGGTTTTTGAGGGAATTGACTCTGAGGACTCGTTCAATCTGTAGATATTGGGGCTGACATTCTGCATGATCCGTTTAAGTGCTAAATCGTCATATCCATCCATTGTGATTAAAGCTGCTGATGACCCCCTCCTCAACTCGAATGATATACCACTTCTACTTACTGAAATGCAACCCAACCCAGATGTTTATCCTATCTCTTCCTCTTTTATTGTTCCTTCTTTTTCTGATAACAGTGAAATAGAGGCCTATTTTGATGAGGTTCTAAATGCTATTTTTCCAGAGAACGAAATAAACGAAGATTTTAAGTATCTTATTATGCCTTGCATTAATTGTCTTGATTCTAATTAAACTCTTGATGATGATGATTTTGCAAATGAATAATTCTTAACTTATATTAATAAGGTCAATAAAAAACAACATAACCGCGTTCAAATTAATGAGGATGAAATTGTTGTTATCAATCTTGGTTATATTATTCAACTGTGCGAGATTAGGATAGCGTCCACCATTGACGACCATGAGTGCATGCAACTCGATGAACAGTTCATGGAATTTTTGGACGTCTTTGCATTGTTCCAACGATGACATGCCTAGCATTGATCCTAAGATAACTCAGCACGAGATTCAAACTCTCCTAGAATAAAAATCGATCAAATAAAATTACGAAAGCTCTACACCGAATGGTCGCTCAAGGTTAAAGAGGAGGTGGTTAAACAGTTGAACGTAGGCTTTCTTCGGGTGATCAAATATCCCACATGGCTAGCCAATATTGTACCTGTGCCAAAATCACGAGGGAAAGTCCACATATGCGTTGACTATTAGGATTTAAACAAGGCATCTTTGAAAGATGATTACCCACTGCCCAATATCATTATTATGGACAACATGGATAGTCATGATCTCAAGTCACTCATTATCGGGTTTTCCAAATATAATCAGATCAAGATGCTCCCTGATCATCAAGAAAAAATAGCATTCATCACCCCATGGGGAACCTTCTATCACACAGTCATGCCAGTCAGTCTAAAAAATGCAAAGGGCTGCCATAACTATATTTCATGATTTGATACAAAAAGAGGTCGATGTCTACATGGATGATATGATCATTAAGTCTAAGACTCGAGAAGGTCATGTTCTCGCCCTCCAAAAGTTCTTTGAATGGCTACGATGATACCTGATGCGACTTAACCGGTAAAAAAGCATTTTTGGCATCACCAAAGGAATGCTTTTGGGATTCATGGTTAGCGAGAAGGGGATTAAAGTATATCCTTCCAAATTAAAAGACATACTCAAAATTCCACCACCCCGAACGGAGAAGGAAGTGCGAATTCTTGGGAATATTACAATATATCAGCCAGTTCATCAACCAGTTTACCTCTATTTGTTAAACCATCTTCAAAATCCTCCTAAAAGATTCAACCAAAGTTTGTAATGAGGCTTGTCATGAATATTTTGACCGAATAAACTTATACCTTACTCGACCTCCGGTACTCATGCCACTGTAGCCTGGTCTCCCTCTACTCCTATACTTGACCGTAATAGACACTGCAGTTGGGTCTTTGCTAGCCCAATACCTTGAAGAGTCCTACAAATAAAGCCTCATTTACTATCCTAGATGTAAATTGTCCAAGTATGAAGTCAATTACATTACCTTGGAGAATCATGTGTTTCCCTTATCTAGGTCACTCAGAAATTACGACACTATATGCTCATTTTTGCTATCAAACTTGCGTCCCGAATGGATCCTATCAAATACCTTCTTGAGAAACCTTCCCTGGCCAGTCAAATGGCCTGATAGTTAATGCTGCTAGACAAGTTTGATATTGTGTATGTCATATAGAAAATCATGTAAGGAAGAGCCTTCTCTAACTACCTTGTTGATTACCTTATGGAAGAAGACGATGTTTGGATCTCCGAATTCTCGAATGAAGATATTCTTTGCACCTCTCAAGAAAACCTCTAGTATTAAATGTTCTTTGATGATGTCATCAATAAAAAAGGATACAAAATTGGGATACTCCTGATCGCCCCTGATGACTCTCACACTCCTATTGCCATCAAGATAGATTTTCTATGCACTAATAATATGATCAAATACTAGGAATGCTTCGTAGGCCTCAACGTCGCTCTCAAGAAAGGAATACAATGACTAGATGTATACAGGTACTCTGCCCTCATCATCGGCCATATTATTAGAAGATGGAAAGTCAAAGATGAAAAACTCTTACCCTTCCACACCTACCTAGAAAATCTGACCTCCTAGTTCTGAGATATCACCTTCCATTGCTTGCCCTGAGCAAGGAAAAACTTAGTTGATGCCCTTGATACCTTAGACTCCATGATCGACATGCCCGAGGGAATAACAATGGCCCCTTTCCTAGTCCAAAAATAATATAAATTGACCCACTACTACCACATTGAGCTCGTCACAGAAGATGACTCCGATATGGTCGAGTGTTGGCATTACGATATTTGACGCCTCATCAAGCACGGTCGTTAACCCGAAGATGCCAACAAAAAAGACCGAGCGAACCTCCATAAACTGTCTACCCAATACATCGTCTACAATAAAGCACTATTCAAGAGAAACTTCATTGGAACCCACTTACACTGTATCGCAGGGGCTAACATTGAAGAAATGATGCAGAAAATCCACAGTAGGGAAGGCGAAACCCATATGAGCGGTCATATGCTCGCTATGAAGATTATCCTACAGGGTTATTATTCGACCACCATGGTTCAGGATTGCACTGCCTATGTCCGAAGATACCTTAAATGCCAACAATTTACTAATCTCCAACATTTGCCTCCACGAGAATTGTACAATATGACTTCTCCCTGGTCGTTCTCCACATGGGTTGTTGATATCATAGGGAAAATCACACCCAAAGCATCCAATGGGCACGAGTTCATCCTAGTTGCCATTGATTACTCCACTAAATGGGTCGAAGCCGAGTCATATACATTATTGAATGCTAAAAAAGTAGCCAAATTCATTCAAAAGAACATCATATGTCAATACGGGGTTCCATATGATCTAGTGGCAGATAACGAATTATATTTCGAAGAAAAATTGACATAATTGGTTGACGAGTATGGGATTCAAAGACACAAATCTTCTCCCTATCGACCACAAACCAATGGTTCAGTTGAAGATTCTAATAAAAACCTCAAAGCAATCACCAGCAAGATGATTGAGAGTTATCGATATTGGGCCAATTGGATCCCTTACGCTCTCGGGGGCTACAGTACTTCAGTCTGAGCATCTACTGGGGAGACCCCTTACTCTCTCGTATACGACATGGAAGTAGTCCTACCAGTTAAACTAGAAATACCTTCATTATGCATCATTATTGAAAGAAAATTCAATAAGGAAGGCTGACATCAGAGCCATTTCGACGAGTTATTGCACTTAGATGAAAGTAGACTAAAGGCTCTATATCATTGACAATAATAATCATATACAAGGATACCATTTTCAGATGGCGCGATCATTCGATAGGAGAGCCACTTAGCCCTCAAAAAAATCATAGAACCCATTTAGGAGCCCAGAGGGAAATTCAAGCCAAACTGAAATGACCCCTACATCGTGAAAACGATCCTGTCCGGTGGCGCCTCTATGCTCACTAACCATGATGGATAAGAGATGGAGCATCCACTCAACCTGGACCGTCCTGAGAAGTTCTACCCTTAGTCCAAAATCTCGACGTGCTATGACTCCTCTCATCCCCTTATATTATTAAAAAAATATTCATTTCCCTCTACTCAGAACTACGTGGGGCCTGGTCCTCTAAAAAAAACTCTTTGAAAATGAAAATTTTCAAAACTCCCATAGGCTCATAGGTAGCTCATACGATTTACATGGGAGCAGTCTCCTTCTTTTTCACAAAATCCTATTATTTTCTTTATCCCTAAGAATGACAGTTCGTTTTATCATTTACATGAACAAAAGGATTATGTATTCCTTAGCAATTGGTATGGATAAATCAAATGTAAAACTCATCAAGAGGCACATAAATATAATTAAAATCCTTCTTTATTCCATAAAAGGGAAAATTCGGCACAATTACATGAAATATCAACAGTGGGAGTCAAATATTACCCCCTTCGCTAACCAAACTACCCTAAAAATAAACCTAAACAAACCTTCCCAAATTTATTCCCAAGAACCAAAAATAACAAAACACATCTCAATCACAAAAGCTTCATAAGTAATAACACCAGCTTCATAAAAGACCCTATCCGTAGTTTTCGGAAGACCCGATCCCATCATCATAGGCTTCTTAAGGCCCTAAAACTTCCCCATCTTGGATGGTATGCCGAAGGCACTCCATGGACCGATAAGCCCCGACCATCCTAGAGAAAACCACTGTACCCCCTCCATAGTATCTAACATGACAAACCATCTCTATCCAATCTCCTCTGCTAAGATCTTAGAAACTACCATGTTTTACAACCATTTCATATAATATTCAGAAACATGCCAAACCTTGCCAACATATTGACAAGGATAGGTTGATGACTGACGATTCTCCAACAAAGAGCCCAACCACATGCGAAAGCCTTCAATTAAATCCTCTACAAGAAAGAAATCTAGGGCACGGGAAGCCACAATTTTGTCCCATCCAACTTAATTTAGGAGTCGCTAGGGGAAATAGAATGAGGTTTGGAAAAGCATAACTAATCGAATGTACCGGTATTTCCCAGTTCTAAAATGGGCCTATAACTCCCCCCACCATGGAACTGACTAGTGAAGACATCGAGCTATGTGCTCCACAAACTAGTTTACCCAGTTCTCTATGGATGGGCCAAAGCTGATGAAATAATAAGTGAAGAAATTTGGCACAGCTGCCAAGGGATAACCAGGGGGAACCGCCAAACGGAATCTCTTAGCCAACCACATGAATAACATAACCGGACTTCCTCTCAATAAATCAAAATGACTTTCCCTCCAAGTATTTAGATTATTCAGAGTCTCCCCGGGTATTACCGCTGCAGGATTACAATGATATGACATCCACGTTGTAATAGCAGCCAATTGAGGGTCTACTATCAGGTCCCCGATCACTAGCAGTAACTTCGAAGTTAAGCCCAGGGCAACGACTCCTGTATGTCCCACATCATTAAAATACCAGAGATGCACAGAACACAGGACAATTGGGAGAGAAATCATTACCCCAGTGACCAATGGCCGAGCCGTCGAAGGAGAGATGTGCAGAAATCCTAATAACAACTTTTGAGAAGATCGAGACAATTCAGGCATGGTCGTCGTCACACTGAGATTAATCCCCAACATAGCAGAAAACTCCTCATAGGTTGTATTGACCTCGTCTAAGACAAAGCAAAAAACATGAACATCAAGATACCAAATTATATTGTCGTTGTCAGCATGTTCCAATCGATGGGACGATTAAGCCACAAAGAGACCTGGCACAAGTTAAAAGCATCGTAATCTACATTGTATAGACACGTAACTTCCAGGTTCTCGAGATATGAAGCAAATTATGAAGACATGGGAAGGGACATTTGGGAAATTCTAAGACAAAGGGTAAGAAATGAGATAGAAAGAAAAGAGAATTTGAATGGGTGAAAACCCCACCACCACCTAACCATTTTTTATACATGGAAACATGGGCTAAAAATAAGAAATTTGAGAAAATCGAATAAATGAATGCTCCACCAAGTACTTTGAAGTTGTAGAAAATACAATCAAAGCCTTAGGGTGATTTGACTAAACTCACATGCCTATGGGCAGGACAAAGGGTATGTCGGTTAGCACCCCTTTATTTTAGAAGATTCTATCTTTCCCTTTTTGTCAAATATCTAAAAAAAATTTAAAAAAAATGAATCCTTATTTCAAAAAATATTCGGGTTGTTTCTTCCTACATTATCCATTTTTACTCATCCTTCTCTCAAAACAAACTTTCCCTTGAGTTATTTAAAAATCCCATCCTTTTTACCGTCTCAGCAATAAAGTAAAAAGCGCATGTAGATTAAGTCAATAAAAGCAAAGATAAATAAATAAAAATATCATTCATTTTATATATATTGCCATTTTCTTCATTACATTTTTTCAGGAAAAACAAAGAAAATTAGAAACAGCAAAAAAGACAGTGGGTCTCAGCTCGAAAACCCATAATATCTCATCACTCTCTCTAAGACCCTCCATCCCTATGGTGAGCGCATTTATCCTAACGGAGAGTTGTGGAGCCTCCACTCCCCAATCTCGATCCCTCCGAAGAAGAAGTAGACAACCCCAAATAAGAAGGAACCGGGACCGAGTCCCTGATGTAGGCAGTCACTGAGTCCACCCAGTACTGAATGTTCCTAAGCCAAATAATCGACACCCGGACATGCTGCAAGCAAAATAATAGAGATAAAAGGAAAACAAGTCAGTGTAAAGTAAAAAAATATCTAAATAAGGACAAAGAAAGAGAACAAATATACCTTTGGCTGAAGGACATCTTCTATCAGCCCGAAAACCCCTGGATCCACCGCATTAGGGCGGTGCTGTAAGCGTAGATATCCCCCTCTAGCCAATCGGAAGTTATACGAAGGAGGGGCGAGATAAATAAAAGGAACCACCTTTGCCACTTCTGAGGATGATGCACCACATGTTCTGTGGACGAACCCCATATACCGACTCGTACCCATGACCAAAGATGTAGGAGTCGGGGGCATGGTCACCACATCATAGATACGAGAAGACACCGACCAAATCATCGTGAAATTGAGATAGTCATTCATCACCGTCATATCCGTATATGACGAATAGGGCTCTCCAACCATCATCACCTCCCTATCCTCCTCTAATATCTCCCTCGCCCGCCTCATGTACATTGAGGGCGCAGTTGGTGGGACCACTACCTCATCCTTCATAATCTGTCGAAATACTCTGTCCCCCGAGTACCAAGAGTAGTTGAACTCATGAGCCAATAGCCAACACATCTATCCATGAACCCCAGTCACCCTCGTATATTGGACTATCATCCCCTAGAGATGAAAAGTCACCTAAAATTTCCATTAAGGAATAATATTTGCATAAATAGAGAAAAATTTAAAAAAAAGGATTCAAAAGAAATAATGAGTAAACCTGATCGCTCATCAGGGTGTTCAAAACCTTATACACTACCGACAAAGAAGGAGATTACTTCGACCGTTGGTAAGACTTTTGCCATCGGTGCATCCGGCAGAAGTCCCCCACCCCCTCGTTATGTAAACCTATAAAATGGGCACTGGCCCCGATCACCTCACAAAACCACGTATGCACAGTTACAAGAGTCAACAAAAGAAAAAAAGAAAAAAGGAAATATAAGAAAATTCATAAAGAAGTGCGAGAATTACCTCTAAAATATAGTTGGCCATAGTAAAATCCTATCGACAGCACCGACTGAGAGCATCAAAAGAAGAATAAATGGTCTCCAAAGTAAGTCTCCCCCAGTCATAGAGAGGGATATTCGAAAATACCCTCAATAATGGAAAAAACCATAAGTGGACAATGTCCCCGCTCAACGCAACCAAGAACCCTCCTAAAAAGAAGAATAAATAAATGGGCCATTTGCCACACCTGCAGCCCGTCTGTCTCATCAATCCTCCGGCTCAGAAGCACCTCCCGTTGAGCAAAACTGGGGATCAAATCATCGAAGACTATCCTATCCATGCCTCCTAATACAACCCCAACCGCCTCAGGTGTCACCCTTAAAGACCGATCCACCTCAATCTGGAAACCCTTACAATTAATCCCTAGCAGTTGCTAGATGTTAATAGGAGTCATCGTCATCTCTTCAAATCCAAAATGAATGGTGTGGGTATTTTCCTAGCACCTCTCCCTACGAACGTATAAAATAGCCATAGAGTGGGGCATCTCATCCAAATCAGAAGCCAGGCGGCCTGCAGAAGAAACTACCCAGCACACTACTACCGAAAGGTGCTCCTGCACATCCATAAATCCCATCGTCACCCAGAAATGAAGCCCATCGAAGTATGTTAGTCTGCAAAAATAAATAAACCTTTTGTCAACTCAAGGAAACAAAAGAAGAAAAGGAACATCAAAGGTTATCATATTTACATATCCATTAGGGTTCCTCACCCTAGATGAACGGTTATGTGCAAGCTCACACAGAAGAGTATGATCATCAGCAACTAGATCAAATAACTCAAAGGCATTTTTGTTTCCCAATGCTAGGGTTACCCAACCAGGCCACATGAGTCATGCTACCCAAAAAAATTCCATTTCTAGGACTCAAAGAAGGAAAATAGCGTGGGAACAGATCTTAGCAAGAAAGGCCAGAAGATCTGAATGCTAGAACCTATGAAAAATGAGGAGAACTTGCTTTTTTTTATAGGAGGCCAAGGAGCATGCCAATCGGCAGTCCCCTGACACCCACCGATCGGCACCAGCCTCTTCCCCTTCCCAAAGAATCTCAAAAGTCCATGACATTGCCAAATGATAACCCTTGAACCATGTCGATCGGCAACCCCCAAAAATTTTTGTATAAAAAATCCCATAAAATGCCAGAAAATTCCCAAAATTCTTCAAAAATTCCTAAAATTGCCAAATAGATACTAGAACAATTCTTCACCAAGAAAGTCATTTTTCAAACTCTCAAAATCCCCCATCGAATTAAAAATACAATTTTATCCCTAAGTTAAACTCTAGAACAGCATGCTCGTATCCCCGAAATGTACTATAATTCCCCAACAAAATCCCAAAACCTCAAGTTATCAATTGTTTCCCTAGCAGAACTTCCAAGAAAAACTAACCCATTGGAGCTATAAGCCAATCAGATATCTCTTTGGCAACATATCAGAGAAACACAATCCTCAGCGGGACCCAAAATCAAATGCTTCCTCAGAAGGGTTAGTACCCTCCTACATCCCTAGTGGAATTTTCCAGGCTAAGGTTATCTCCTCTTAAAAGATGTAATCCCTACACAGATGTCTCTTCCCCAATAAAGTCTTAAAAGAGGCAAATTAAAGACTCTTTATAGAGAAATCCCTCGGGTTACTGCTTTAGGTTCCCAGAATTGGCCTTAACCCATTGAATTGGTCGCCTCTACTTTAGGCCCGTGGAATTCACCTCGACCCATAAAATTGGTTGCCTCTACTTTAAGCGTGTAGAATTGGCCTCGACCTGCAGAACTGGTCACCATAACTTTAGGCCCGCAGAATTGGCCTCGACCCGCAGAATTGGTCGCCTCTATTTTAAGCCCACAGAATTTGCCTCGGCTCGCAGAATATGTTGCCTCTACTTTTGGCCCGTATAATTGACCCTGACCCATATAATTGGTCACCATTAACTTTAGGCCTACAGAATTGTCCTCGGCCTGCAAAATTGGTCACCTTTAAGTTGGGTCCAAAGACTTGACCTCGATCGGCATTATTGGTCGCTTCTACTTTAGGCCCGCGAAATTGCTTACCACAACTTTAGGTCCTCAGAATTGGCCTCGACCCACAGAATTAGTCGTCATAACTTTAGGTCCGCAGAATTGGCCTCGACCCATAGAATTGGTCGCCACAACTTTAGGTCCACAAAATTGGCCTCTACCCGCATAATTGGTCACCAAAACTTTAGGTCTGCAGAATTGACCTTGACTCGCAGAATTGGCCGCCCCTACTTCAGGTCCTCAGAATTAGCCTCGAGCCGCAGAATTGGTTGTCATAACTTTAGGTCCTCAGAATCTACTTTGGCCCATAGAACCGACCATCCCAAGCATTACCTTAGGTCTACAGAATTGACCTCGACCCTCTAAAATGGTCATCCTCATCCCTTCAATCTACAAAAATGACATCATTCCCAAAACATCATGTGTTGTCTATTCAACGACTTTTTCTTATTCCAAGCTCAACTGTCGAGGGGCTCTATAGAAACCACATTCTAGGACCCTCCCCCCCCCCATTAGTCTCCCCTTAGGTCCCTAAAACCTCCCCAATTCACTATAAACCCTAGGTTATACTCTGAGCACCGATCTAGAGGCTATAAGGCGCTCCCGGGCCCTTCTTGACTCTGATAAACTTCATCATCAGAGTGAAAGCTCAATGAATCATCAAATGTCACTGAATCATCTTTACATAAATATGCCTCATGTATGAATCGACATAACAGTTAAGACAAACGGACCATTTTACTACTGAAAATTGATCTAGAGCACATCGGGTGCTCTCGGACCTCATTTTGACCCCAATCAACTTCATCATCAAAGCAAAATCTCAATGAATCTTTGAGAGGAACTAAAATATATTTCCATCTATCTTCACCATGAACAAAATGACATAACAATTCGAACAAACGATCTATTTTCCCTCAAAAATTGATCCAGAGGCCACCGGGCACTCCTGAGCTTCGTTTGACCAACGTCAACTCTTCATCTCCAAAAAAACTGAATGAATCTTTGAAGGGAACTAAATACCCTTTCCAATAGTTCACCCCGTGCATGAATCAACCTTATGGTACGGACGAACGATCCGTTTTAGTTTAAAAGGTCATCGAATGCTTCTGAGCCCCGTTTCACAAAAGTTAACTCTTCAAACCGAGTGAATCTCTTTGTAACATTAAATTTCCTCACATAACCTTTCCAATAACCTACCCTGTGAATAATTCAGACTTACAGTTTGGACAAACGATCCATCGCCATTTGATAATCTCTTATCCAAAGGACCAACGGATAATTTTGAGCCCAGTTTGACCCAAAGTCAACTCCCGAACCCGGGAGAGGCTTAAAGGCTATGAATAAACTTTCCAATGGTATGCCTCATGCATGATTTGGACTTATGGATTGAATTTCACGACCATTTTTTGGAAAATCTACACGAGATTTCCAATTAAAAGGTCCATTTCCCTACCTATCGACAGTGTGTCTAGGGTTACATACCGACGGGAAAGGGCAAGGATAATGGTGATCGATAGTCCCTTGACCATATATAAGGAGAGCATGACCTCACCTTTCAAGGCACCTCAGAAACATCAACTTCAGTGATCTCAACAACATTCTTCTTAAGTCAGCAAAGTTTCCTTATTTGAAACTTTTTTCTTCCTTTCATTCCCATCACTTTCACACCCAATTTAGCAAAAATCCTCGTTCATTCTTCATTCACTTACAAGGAAGCTCACTATCAATCAAGATCAATCTCCAAGTCTCTAAAGAAGGTCCAAACATTCTTCTCTCTCTTTAAATTTCTTTATTTTTGCCTTACTTATATAAATTCTTAATTTATCTTTTACTTTAGATCATACACATATTAATCAACCCCTTATTAGTAATATTACACATAATGTATTTTCTATAAAAAAAATAAGAAAAAGAGGGTTACACCTATAAATTCCAATGGTATTTTTCACCATATTCTCTCAAAACTAAAAACACCTTTTTCTTACACACATATAATAAAATCCCCGTTTGAATTTATGGAATAAACCCCATCCTCATGCCGCATAAAAATTACGTCGAGTTTAATGCCTTTATAGGCTACGTAGGCATCTCAGGCCAAAACCGGAGACTCGAGTTCTATTCTCATATTTTCATCATTTTCCTACTTTATCCCTACATTATTAATATATTATACTTATGATTCATACTTGAATCTTATCTAACATATATTGTGGCTTCATCATAACGATCAATATCTCGATAAGTGCACATATCATATTTTTAATTATTATTTTGGTAACATTCCTATGGATGACCTCACTCCATCGTTTCCATAATGCAAGTCAAGCAATTTCGATCTCCACTTATATATACACGCGCAAACACTTCATGGAGAATTTAAGGAAAATATTAACATAAGCCCAGGAGAGACCAAAAGGGCGGGATGGGTTCCTAACGCCTTCCCATTCGTAACTTAGCCCCCGAACCTCTGATCCAATAGGTCTCGCAAGCATCAGTTTGTCTTTGATGCTGTTCTCTTGTGGCGGCAACATGTTCTTTTGCCTGTTTTAGGCAAAATAGGTTGGTGACTCTATCTCTTTACATCTCCCCATATCTATGACGGTTGAAGTGTTCCTAGAAAGGGAATGAGACCTCTCTCTCTCTCTCTCTTCCACCACATGCACGAGCTCCAATCCTCGATATGGATAAGGAAATAAAGAAAAACCCCCAAAGCTCGGGGAGGGATGGCCACAGAAGTAGTAAAAAACTTTTCTTGGGAAGTGATGGGGATTTCCATTGCTATAAAATTGTATCGGGGCAACAAGAAGCTTTGGTAGGAGTAAGGGTCAAAGTAACCTACGGACCTATATGCCTCATAGGGATGGAAATGGGGTGGGTATTATCGGGTTCCTGCCCCGCCCAAAATCTAATGGAGTGGATTTGGGTGGCGAATGTATGGGGTGGGGGTGGGGGTGGGGGTGGGGTTAACACAAAAAACGAATCGTTGGGTTCGGGGCAGGGTATGTTTTTTTTTTTGTGTGTGTATATATATATACACCCCAATTTTCTTTTAGGGTTTCATACTCCCATTCATTTTCCATTTCTCCTCAACTGATATAAACCTAAAAGGCAAGTACATCCCCACTCCATTGACTATCACCCTCTAATCTTTCCTCCTCTGACCACCCCTCTGTCAACCATTTTTGTTCATAATCTTGATGGTGTCATTGACCACACCCCTCTTAGCCATTTTTTCTCATCACCACCATAGGTACTCTCCCCCTATATATCTATCTCTTCTCCATTTTTCTATTTTCTTTTGCTAAAATCATTTTTTGATTTTTTTTCTACAAAAAATATCTAGGTAAATCTTTAAATCATAAAAATATTTACAGAATATGGTTTTATTTTTCCTAAAAAAATCTATTCCATTATTTTCATTGATAATATTAATTGGAATAAATTTGAAACTTTGTTTCCATGAAGGTGCAAGAAACGGAAACCAATACCTTTATATCCCATCTTTATTACAATGATGTCAATGTCCATTATCAAAGATGAAAGAATGAGGTTAGGTGCTTGCTCCTATTCTTTTTGACAAATTTTTCGAATGAAATCTCTTATTTGGGGGGTGTTAGTTTGAGTTTAAAACTTTGCATATTGGGATTCCAATCAAATGAATATTGTAAGTTGGTTTCATTATTAGGCTAATAAGACAACAATTTGAGCTAATAATATATTGTTCTTTTTATTTTAATTTTTTTTGTTGTTACATCTTTGACAAACATAATCCTATTTAAAATGTTTATATGTTGTAATATTTGGCAGGGATGAGAGAGGATTCGGGGTCCCCAAGTGACACCTCGCCTATTTAAATACCGGGTGATCAATCCTTTATAAAAATAAAACATCAATATCATTTTATTCATTCTTGGAATCACTGTCGAAAAAATTTTAAAGTTTACTAACCACCTAGTATTCAAAAAGTTGGTGCCATATTTTATCTTTCATTAAACAACAACATGTGAAAATAAATGTAATAACCAAACCATACACACAGTAATATTCTGAATCCATCACAAGATAATTAGCTGAAATAAATAATACCGAATAAACCATCGGTTCCCAAGTCTAATAAAAATCCAACAAAAATAATAAACCCGAATACACAATCTGAATTGATATAAAAGTAATAGCTGAAGAGACAACGCGCCCAAATGAATAACCGAAACTAAATCCAACTCTAGGATTGAAGTACTGAAGTGTCTAATCTAGACCCTGTAAGCCTCCATAAATGCTGCAACTATGCATCCCTGGAATGAATCATCAAGCGTGGCGTCCCTATGGCTGGACACCTAAAATATTTTGGAAAAATTAACAAAATAAATTTTACACGAGTTAGAGCCCGAGAAAACCGTTTAAAAATATTTAGCAAGTATTTACATCACAGTTTAAAATCAGTTATTGATTACACGTGTTAGTTTACGCACACTCCCTTGAGTTCATCACCTCTCATCTAATGTGCACACCTAACGTCCCCTACTTATCCCACCTAGTTATGCTACCTAGCCTAACTAGACTTATTAAGTATCTAACTAACCTCTCTCAAGTTTAGCCCACCCATACCTCCCATACAGTACGCTATAGTATACCCTTAATTATTATTAAATACTTTGTTGAGTTTCTCTTTAACTCCACTCGTACTGCCCATACAACACGCTATCCACTAACTAATAATTAAAATTACCCGTATGTTTTTATTATGCCATTTAGTTTATATTTCGCACAAGTTATCACTAAATTATTTCATTAAGTTTCTCTACTTATTTTATACTTTAGATATGCTCTATCTCTTTCTATTATTACACATAAATAAAATGAACATCACTTTAGATATACTCTATCAATCACCCCTACTATAACACATAAGTAGGATAAATCACACAAGTATCTATATAAGTCTCTCTCTCTCTCTCTCTCTCTCTCTCTCTCTCTCTCTCTCTATATATATATATATATATATATATATATATATATATATATATATATATATATATATATATGTGTGTGTGTGTGTGTGTGTGTGTGTGTGTGTGTGTGTGTGTCTGTGTCTTGTGACAACCCGCCTAATGGGATACCGGGTGATCACTCCTATATCAAATTAAAACAGGAGTCACATATGGATCATCCTTAGCATCACTGTCGAAAATACATTTAATTACTAATATCCTATTAGGCGAGCGTTAAAAACTTTTACTTAACTACTCTTTTTACGATTAAAATAAAACATCCACAAGTTAATGCGTAAATGAAACTGAAATAAATTAAAATAACTGAACACTCGGTTCAAATATACAACCATATCGAATGCTGTACTGAAAGAATAAATAAATGCAATTGAGCCATTGGCTCGAATGTTTATACAGTACCTCCTATCTAGAGTACAACGATGGAAGCGGCTATCAAAAACCTGCACGCATCCACAGCTGCTGCAGCTGACGTCTGACTCGAAAGAATTTTCATCTAGGCGTCCCTGTGTCTGGACACCTATGTATATATACAATATAGCAAGAAAGGAAAAGTAGGTAAACGGGTCAGAGCCCGAGTTTTTGAAAATATTTTGCAAGTGCATAAATGCCTTATTATTTTGAAAAAGGTTTTATCTCATATTTAAGTTTGGTATCGCACTCCCATGAGATACCCCTCACCTCTCCGCTAATAGTGCACTCCTAGCGCATCTATCTAGAACATTCTAGTCAAGCTACCCTGCTAAACTAGTCTATCACCCCACCATTATCTACCCTAGATGGTCCAAGTAATGTACTAAGGGCTAAGCTTCACCCCAATCTCAACGCTATGCCATGTTCGTGCGTGGGGTGTCTCGCAAAGCGAAATCCAAACAAGGAACCCCCCCCCCCCGATACACTACTACGCGGCACGGTCGATAGTCGAGATCCGCCAGTCCCTAAGTACAGAAAGATATATAATAATATATATACCATAAGAATTAATAATATAAGAGCACTAAGGATTAAAATTCTCCCCAGTCTCAACACACTGCCATTTTCGTGCGTGGGGTGTCTCGCGAAGCGAAATCCAAATAAGGAACCCCCCCGATACACTACTATGCGGCAAGGTCGATCGTCGGGATCCATTAGACCCTCGGTACTCGATCCATCCATATATACATATTCATATTACAATATACATCCGGATCTATCTCCCGGACTGAGGATTTATATACAAGTATTTATTAATACCATTCATTTTCTCAAAACTTCCCATTTCCCTTTTTATACTCAGGAAATGTAAATATAAAAGCCAATTCATTATCATGAATTGATTTAACAAATCTTATACTTTTAAAAGCCAGTTTTATTATCATAAAAATGCTTTTCCTTTATATCATCCCATTTCCCTTTTTATACTCAGGAAATGTACCCAAAGCCATTTCCATTATCATGAAAATGCTTTGATCAAATCATGCTTCCACGTCCCTTCTTCCATCCGGGAGTGTTACCGAAGCTAAACCTTTATCCCATTTCCCTTTTTATACTCAGGAAATGTAAATTGAAGCCAATCCATTATCATGAATTGCTTCAATAAATCTAAGACCGCCCCTCCGGGTTTCCCCACTGGACGCGCCCCTAAATGGCTATCATCTTCCAGGGCCTATCTATACAAGACAACCTGGGAACCTACCAACGTCGGGAAGCGGCCATATTGCCTGCGGGAAAGTCAGGACCACACTCGGAATCCCCTAACCAGCGCAGTAATACAAATGCCCATATGGCCTAGGGACTATATCCAACCTGCTCAACAGCCAGGAAGGCTTCACCACAACGCGCGCAACTTCCCTTATGATAGCGATTTAGGGAGGTGTGTAACCATAATTTATCAATTATTAAAATCATTTATCTTTCCATTTTGAAAATATTCATTTTTATATTTTCAAAATCATTTCCATCATATCATATATATATATACTTTATTCACATAATATATATACATACCATATAGTCCTCCTAGAATATATATACGGCCATAATGGCCTATATCATCTACCGATGACCAATAATCCCAAAGATTCCCTCCGGGAATCATAATCATGCATTCATATAAGCATGATACTAAACCCAAAATATTTTCTTACTTTAACAAGTAATATATACCAAAATCCCATCTATGGATTCATTTGGATATCTCCAATTATGCTAATTCACTCTAAGTGAATATACACATATATACACTCCAAATTCCTCAAGTCCTTTAGGACATAACCCTCCATAATTTCTAATTTAGAAGGGCCTTAAACATTAAACTCAAAAAGGAGAAATAATCTTAATCTCCAAAATCTTGGGTTGAAAACAGGGCACCGGTCGACCGGTCCTAGACCCCCGGTCGACCGCGGGTTGTAAATAAGCCCACGAAACAAAGCACTAGGCCCTTTCTCCTTGACGCGGTCGACCGGCCTTAGGGGCGCAGTCGACCGGTCACACCAGGTCTCCCAAATTATTTTTCCTCAAATCCTTTTATCCAACAACCCAAATTCATTTTCGGGGTTTCTAAACTATCCCAAAAATTATCCCAAACATCTACGCAATTAATCCTAGCCGTAATTTTTCCAATTCCCGATTTGATTTCCGAGTTGATGATTTCAACCCGGAGCTGTCATCTTGTAAAAATCATATCAAATCGTAGAAAAATCAGAAAAATACGTTGTCGGTACCCACGCGACCGTATCGAAAAGATATACAACTTTCGTGTTTTGGCCGAAAGCTAAATCAATTCTTTTCCTGGCCAAAAAGCCCCCCTAAGGTGACGGGTTTACTATTCATCATCTCCTTCGAGACGATTTCGGCCATTAAAGCTTCTCCCAAGCTTTTGTCGCCTCACCCAACGTCCTACAACCTCAACCAACTACAAATACACATATATTAAGGGTTCTAAACATCCTAGAACCCAAAACCACCAATTAATTTAGATTAAAACCTAAGTTCCACAATTGAAATATTATTTGGGGTTTAATTGTTTTAACTCCCAAAAACCCGTTTTATCCACGATAACCCACCCCAAAACCATTAGGGTTTGTTTATACCAAACTACGGTATGAGATATTTATGCAAAAAGATAAATAAAGCAAGTAAACACTTGCCTCGTGGATAAAATCCGACGACCTCGAGTCGAATCCGGCAGAGTTTGACCCGAATCTCCATTTCTCCTCCTCTTTCTCCTTCCTCTCTCTCTTCTCTCTCTTTTCTTTCTTTCCTTTCTCTCTCTCTTCTTTTCTTCCCCTTTCTCCCTCTTTAAATAAGAAGAAAAGGGTTTTAAATCCTTAAAACTCAAAAACGACTCGTTTACCCAATTACGAGTTACTTTTACCTCTAAAATTATCCGAAACTCATTTTCGATAATCGGACACTCTTTTCCGACTATCTCGGACATTCCAAGACTCACGGCGCAGTCGAAATTCCCATCCAAGGTACTTGACCGTAAATCACTATTCCAACCCAAAATAAATAAATGCGGGTTTTCCAATTAAAAATCTTACCTCGTGTCGCTTTACTCAACGACGACATATAATTAAAATATTTCGACCTATATAGTCCCAAAAATAATTACAGCACCCATCGAAAATCATTCAATCCTCGAAAATCCCAAAAATTACTATTTAGGAAAATTCCTCAAATCTCCAATTTATAATTAATTATGGAATTTAATCGTCTCCAAAAAGGACGGGTTATTACATGTGTGTGTGTGTGTGTGTGTGTGTGTGTGTGTGTGTAAATACAAGTATCTATATATGTCATACACAAGTAATGCACACTTACGTACTCTGATATCAAGTCCAAGTATCTTGCGTACTAAATCAGGGGCTACTGGTTTGGAATGTCTCCTAGAACCATAATTCAAACAACGTATAATGGAGGCGAACATTGTTCCAAGCCTATGGGTCGCGCACATACCTGATGTACCCAATTGACTGTCAATACTATCGTACACCCAAATAGTCATTGTACCTAGTTTTTATTGTCTAGGGAACAAATCTAGACCTTACTGGAATTTTCAAGGTAGGATCGTCCTCTGCGTAAAACCTACCGTGATAGCAAGCATTGAAGGTATGTTCACACACAAAAGAAGCACATAATAGGCATACACATAACCTATCCATATGTAGCATATCGACATACACACAACCTATAAATATAATCCGTATAGGTATACACCCAACCAATAATATAGTCCGTATAGGTATACACACAACATATAAACAAAATCCGTATGTAATATTTATCTCTCGAATATTGAAAGTACTATTGATTCAAAATTAAAACATCTTATCGCATTTTTCCGAGTATTATTCTCTACCCAAAGGTCCCTAGTTACCCTATAAGTTATTTTAGTAGTTAATTAACTCATACACTACTAGTCTACATCATAGGTTCACTCATACTCTCCGTTATTCGTTCTTATTACCTTAAATTCATTATTTTACAATTCACGTCCAATAGGTATTCTCCTTAATTCTCTCATTATGGCAAAGCCTCAACACCACATTAGGCATACTGTAATTAAATATATACCTAATTATAGTTTATTGATGTACCGAAAGTTCCCCCCAATAATTATTCACAAATTCAGGGCTTAAACAAGGAAATTGTGTAATTATGAGTAACCGAATTGAGTCATGAATTTTCTGGCAGATCAAGCACCCTGTTGTAAAATTTTGATTTATCCATTTACAGAACTCCAAATGACCTCATTAAAATCTCATTGGAAAGATAAGACATAGAAGTTTCCAAACATCTATGGCTTGCACACTCATTCTAAGCACAATTTAAATGGCTTATGTTTAAAGTAATGTCAAAAATTCTGGCAGATTACTATGCTGACAAATCAGACACCCTATAGTAAAACGTCAATTACACCCTCTCTAGAACTCCAAAATACCTAATTCAAATCTCATTGGAAATATAAAACACAGACCTTTCCAGACATCTATGGCTCGTACTATAATTCTAAGTACAATTAAAATGGTATACATTTAAAATCACATCAAAAAATTTGGCAGATTAGCATCTTATGTTCATCAATTAAACCCTAAGTCATTCAAGATTCATGTTCTTCAACTAAGAACCCATCAAGATTCCATATTAATCATCACATAATTCTAATTTCATTTTATCTTCACATAGGGATTCATTCTACATGCAATCCTACACCGAATCATGAGTTTTATTCATTTAAGACCTAAGAACATAATTGAAATCATGAAATTGAAAACCCTACACTACACGGGTATTATAATGTAATACCCAGTATTTTCGCTTATTTGGAATTTAATTAATTTAGTAATTAATTCATTTCGTTTTAAATTACACGAGTGACGTAATTTAATTGAATTAAATAATAATGTGGTTAATTAATATTAATCGAGAGAGAAATGATGATTATTATTAGGTATTTAATTTACTAAGTGTATAGTAAATAATTTATGAAAATTATTATGCGTCATAGCGAGTGATATTGGCGTAATCAGATTTATCTCAATCGGGAGTCGCGTGTAGACTAAATTGAGGTTGAGATATGATATTTGTTTTGAGTGACCCGGATGATTATTTTGAGGTCACGAATGACTCTGGAAGGGTCAAATTAGTCTACTCTGAGGTATTGATTGGGTCCTGGAGCAATTTTAGACTAAATCGGCACCATAGGAGGGTATTTTAGCCTTTCGATAGCCAAAGGTGGAGAGAGCTATGAATTCCCTAACCTTATATCAGATGGTAGATGGGAAATGCTATGGCTAAGAGATTTGAAACAAAGGGAGATCATTACAGAGGAAGGACGAGCCATTCTTGAAGCTTAAGGGAGAGTTCTTAAGAAATTCAAGCTATTTCTTGCACCATAATCGTCATTGGAGAGTAGATTAGGATGAAGGACAAACAAACCCAACTTTAAATCATGAAATCAGATCATACCATAAGAGGCAAGTGTTTATTTATTATTTATTTTGAAGGTATAATGCCCATGTGCTTAGGGTTTCAAAATATATTAAATAAATTGATGTTCTTGGAAGAAAATAATGATTAGAACTCATGTTTTCGGTAGGAATTGCATGCAGTATGATTCAACATCTATAGAGGATAAGAAATCAAAGAGTAGGTGATTATCACAAATTAAATCTGGGTTTTATGTTGAATATGAATTAAGAACATAGAAATCTAGGTTTTTTTATGAATAGGTAATTTGATACGTTCTTGAATAGGCATCGTAAGGTTTTGATGTTAAAATTACGTTAGAAATCATCCTAGTGCATGTATATAACATTTGGGACAATTGGATTTGAGTTTGGTAAAAAATCTTGAGAGTTGTGTAAAAAGAAAATGGTTAAAAGTGTAGAAACCAAACAAAGAAGATGACCTGCAACAAAATGAATCGATTCGGCCCAAGGGAGAATCGATTTGACAACACGAACCGATTTGGTCCTAAGGCGAATCAGTTCGGTCTACCCAAATTTTCCTATTCTTCCATTTTAAGCCTAGAACTCCCATAATTTTTTCACGGAAACTTTTGTGACTTTATTAAAATATAATAAGGGACTTATTATATTACAGTAGGACTATGATGGGATTAAGACTTAGTCTTATTGAGAAAATCAAGACGAGAATTAAATGGGCATAAATTGTGGCATAATTAATTTGAGAGGATGAGAATGATTTATGGGAATTCTGAGTGAACTTGCTTTGTAGGCCAGTAGTGTATGATTGAGTTAACTACTGAATTTATATAAGGGGTAACTAGTCACCTTAGATTTGGGAATAATACTCGGATTTATAGGATAAAGATTAAAATTGCAAAACAATAAGTACGGTACGTATTCGAGTGATATATACTACATACGAAGTATAATGATTAGGTTATGTATATACCTATTGAATAAATGCATATTTAGGTTGTGTGTGTACCTATTACATTATTTGTGTTCAATGTTAACATACCCAAGTTGCTTGCTATCACGGAGGTTCCCACGTAGTGGGCGATCCCACCATGACGATTCTAGTGAGGTATGGATTTGTGCCCCAGAACATAGAACTTAGGGCGGCTCACTATGTGTCGTATATTAGTGGGACTGGCAGATAATTTGGGTACATTAGGTATGTGTGTAGCCGAAAGGCTTAGAACAATGTTCACCTCCAGTGCTTGTTATTTGATTTTGGGTTCAAGGATACATGCCGAACTAATAGTCCTTATTTTAGTATGAGAGGTACATGGACTAATAGCAGAGTATGCCTCTTTTCAGGGTGGTCATCTTGAGAGACGACGTAATTATGTATTAGTGAGATAAATATATATATAATTGAATGAATATTCTACTAACATGTGACAGTATAAAGTTAGATGGTATATATCTACATAAATGAATTAAGTAGTGAAATTTAATTAAAGGTTTAAATGAGAACATAAGAGAAATCTTAATATCAACACTAATAATGTACAAGAAACATTAACTATCGGGTAGCGTGTTGTATGGGAGGCATGGGGATAAATGTGTCGCAAGTGAGTTAGATACTTATGTATAGTTAGCATGGGTAGTACAACTAGGTGGGCTAAGTAGAAAGCGTTAGGCGTGCACTATACTTGAGAGGTGTGTAAACTCAAGAGAGTGTACGTGAACCTAACATGTGTATCTAACAACTGATTTTAAATTGTGATAAATACTTCCTAAATATTTTCAAAATGTTTTGGGTTCTAACCCTTGCTATAAATATTTTTCAAAACCTTTTAGGTGTCTAGCCATAGGGACGCCAGACTTGATGATTCATTGTAGGGACGATTAGGTGCAGCACATTAGAGGCTTGCAGGACTTGATTCGATGCTTCCATATTTCATTCCTAATGTAGGATTTCATTTATGCATCTTAGTTGGCCATGTTGTCCTATTTAGACTTTATTTATTCAGTTATTTAGTTCAGACTTATATTGGGATTCATTTATTTAATATTGATTTTATTTTGGGATTTGGACTTGTAGCCGATGGTTTATTCGACAAGACTTTTATTTATTTATTCCTTGTGATGTTTTGAACTCTATTAATTGTGTTAATGTTTTAAATTAGTTTCCACTTATTATTATTATTATTTTATTATTATTATTATTATTTGTTTAATGAAAGATAAAATTTGATAATGACTTAATTAACTAATAGGTGATTTGTAATTAATATGATTTTCGACAGTGATGCTAAGATGAACCAAATGGGAAACTTGTTTAATTTAATAAAGGATTGATCACCCAATATTTAATTCAGTGGGTTATCACATATAACTTCTTCAAAAACATACAAGATAAACACTTTTCTTTTACTTGCAGGTTTGAATTCGTTTTAGTATCATGAGGTTTCTCTCTCCTTGTTCTGATTTCGATTTCGGTACATCAGTGTTGAGAATTTATGTGGAAAGCCAAGGTTTTCTTCTCTTCTTCCTCTCTTATGGCCTCTCCCATCTCAAATTAATGTTAACCATATCCTCTAACTCAATGGGGAAGATATAACCTTTTAATTTTCGGAGTTCATCCTACCATAATCTCCTAAATGAGCGAAACTCCCTTAAATGGTGTCGGGTTGGTCTAATTTTGACCCATTCAAAAATAACCGTGACCTCTAAATCATTGCCTGAGTCACTCTATACAAATATCCTATCTTGATCTCAAATTATTCCACATGTTACTCTCGGTTGAGGTGTAATCTAATTATGTCACTATCACTCGCTACAACATCTATTAATTTCCATATTTTATTTACTACATCATAAGTAAATTTATCTCATAATATTAATCTTATTCTCTCCCGATCAATATTTAATAGTCTCATAAGTCATTCAAGATTCATGTTCTTCAACCAAGAACCCATCAAGATTCCATCTTAATCATCACATATATTCTAATTTCATTCTATCTTCACATAAGGATTCATTCTACATCCAATCCTACATCGTATCATGAGTTCTATTCATCTAAAACACAAGAACATAATTAAAATCATGAAATTGAAAACCCTACACTACATGGGTATTATAACTTCCTCAAAAACATGCAAGATAAACACTTTCCTTGTACTTGCAGGTCTGAATTCATTTTAGGATGATGAGGTTACTCTCTCCTTGTTCCAATTTCGATTCCGGTATGTCGATGATGAGAATTTATGTGGAAAGCCTAGGTTTTCTTCTCTCTCTTCCTTTCTTATAGTCTCTCCCATCTCAAATTTATGTTAACCTTATGCTCTAACTCAAAGGGGCAGATATAACCTTTTAATTTTTGGAGTTCATCCTACCATAATCTCCCAAATGATTGAAACGCCCTTAAACGGTGCCGGGTTGGTCTAATTTCAACCTCTAAATCATCATCCGAGTCACTCTATACAAATATTCTATCTTGATCTAAAATTAGTCCACATGAAACTCTCGGTTGAGGTGTAATATAATTATGTCACTATCACTCGCTACGACGTTTATTAATTTCCATATTTTATTTACTACATCCTAAGTAAATTTATCTCATAATATTAATCTTATTCTCTCCCGATCAATATTTAATAGTCACATAAGTCATTCAAGATTCATGTTATTCAACCAAGAACCCATTAAGATTCCATCTTAATCATCACATATATTTTAATTTCATTTTATCTTCACATAGGAATTCATTCTACATCCAATCCTACACTGTATCATGAGTTTTATTCATCTAAAATACAAGAACATAATTGAAATCATGAAGTTGAAAACCCTACATTACACGGGTATTATAACTTCCTCAAAAACATGAAATATAAACACTTGACTTGTACTTGCAGGTCTGAATTCATTTTAGGATGATGAGGTTACTCTCTCCTTGTTCCAATTTTGATTCCGGCACATCGATGATGAGAATTTATGTGGAAAGCCTAGGTTTTCTTCTCTCTCTTCCTCTCCTATAGTCTCTCCCATCTCAAATTTATGTTAACCCTATGCTCTAACTCAAAGGGGCAGATATAACCTTTTAATGTTTGGAGTTCATCCTACCATAATCTCCCAAATGATCGAAACGCCCTTAAACGGTGTCGGGTTGGTCTAATTTCAACCTCTAAATCATCATCCGAGTCACTCTATACAAATATTCTATCTTGATTACAAATTAGTCCACATGAAACTCTCGGTTGAGGTGTAATCTAATTACGTCACTATCACTAGCTACGACGTTTATTAATTTATATTTACTACATCCTAAGTAAATTTATCTCATAATATTAATCTTATTCTCTCCCGATCAATATTTATTAGTCACATAAGTCATTCAAGATTCATGTTATTCAACCAATAACCCATCAAGATTCCATCTTAATCATGAAATATATTCTAATTTTATTTTATATTCACATAGGGATTCAAACTACATGCAATCCTACATCGAATCACGAGTTCTATTCATCTAAAACCCAAGAACATAATTGAAATCATGAAATTGAAAACCCTACACTACATGGGTATTATAACTTCTTCAAAAAAATGCAAGATAAACACTTACCTTGTACTTTTAGGTCTGAATTAATTTTAGGATGATGAGGTTGCTCTCTCCTTGTTCTAAGTTTGATTCCGGCATGTCGGTGGTGAGATCTATGTGGAAAGCCTACGTTTTCTTCACTTTTTCCTCTCCTATAGCCACTCCCCTCTCAAATTTATGTTAAACCTAGACTCCAACTCAAAGGGGACGATATAAACTTTTAATTTTCGGAGTTCTTCCTACCTTAATCTCCCAAATGACCAAAACGCCCTTAAACGGTGTCGGGTTGGTCTAAAATTACCACGAAACTCAAAAAATACACCCGGGTATACTATTCTGACTATTTTGGCCCATTCAAAAACAACCGTGACCTCTAAATCATTATCCGAGTCACTTTATCTAAATATCCTATCCTGCACTCAAATTAGTCCACACGCGACTCTCGGTTAAGGTGTAATCTAATTATGTCACTATCACTCGCTACGACGTATATTAATTTCCATATTTTATTTACTAAATCCTAATTAAATTTATCTCATATTATTAATCTTATTCTATCCCTATTAATTCTTAATAGTCACATAATTATTCCATCAACAATAATCATTATCTCCCAAAAATATTTAATTCCATCAAATCACGGCACACCTGTAATTTAAAATTTATCGAATTAATTAATTTCAAATTACTCAAATATGCAGGGTGTTACATACTACACCCCTTACAAAGGAATTTTATCCTCAAAATTGAATAAGTCTGGTACTAACAGTTTCATATACTTCCTTATACCCTTACTCTTAAGATCACTATATACATTTCTCCCTCTCCCGATTGCGAATAATTCAAAAAGGATTCAACTACCCAGGGTTCCCATACACCCTATACCCACGCATATCCGCACAGATACTACCCGGCTATACTAGCCTTAAATCATAATATAACTATTAACTCCCAGTTATAACTACATATACGTACAATAACTAAGGTACTAAACCCATGTCCTAATGACCAAACCTCTCCCAACTTCTAACGTTCTCCAAGTTTCATTTGTTAGGATGTCTCGAAAAAAGAAATCCAAATAAGGAACCCCCCCCCTCCCCCCCGATACACTACTACCCAATGTATCTGGTCATTAAGATCCGTTAGCCCCTCAGTCCATAACATGTACCCCTAAATTATTGTCTCTTGATATATAAGGTCTACTTATCCACTCTCATGTCACTAAAGACAACATCCAAAATGATGCTTTCACTATCACTAAGTGCTCAGCTCTATATAAATAATGAGCCATCTCTCTCTACTTGACAATAAACACAGTGCACCCTGAATCACATCAGTAAAAAGTCCTTACGCACTGGTATGAAACATATATAACAAGACAACATATTCATCGAAGTCTACGATTCCATACTATCTATATATATATATATATATATATATACTTAACCCACTTTCAGGCAATGGCTCACAAAATAATATATCTCACCCTGGAATAACAAGCACGATAGTCTTATCACATAATCTACTACCGCTCAAACCATGTATATCTAGTCACTACATTTGATCATGATAAACCTTACTTTCTTAAATCTCAAAAGTACCAAATCATATTAAAAAAAATCTATAAGTGCCTACGCTCACTCTCCTACAAGCAACAGTGAAGAGTCCCACTACCCAATGATAAATACATTCATAATGAGGTTAACATCGTCAACGCAACCACTAAACCTGACTCACAATCAAATTCTAGTGTTAATAATATTATATTGTGATGAAACCATATCGCCCGATCTAGTACCATACTCATAAGGATGAAATACAAATATTACCTCCATTAGCTATCTGCCTCGCCTGGCTGACCGATTCCTGAACGTAATCCTCGCGTCGGAACTGGCCTAAGATTTGTTTTAATGGTTTAACATCTAGGGCTCCATCATGTGTTTGACTCTACCTTTATTTGGGCAATCCTTTCTTTTATGACCCAAAAAATTGACCCAAAAAATGGACCCGAAAATCTCCCTATCTTTGACCACGGCCCTGCTGGCCTCCCCATTACTCCTTTGGCCCTGACAGCCCTGAGGAACATGCTGCTGAGAACCATGTTGGCCCTGTCTAAAACCCTGACCCTCATGTTGGTAACTACCTAGCCTAAATCTCTTGGCATCATCCCCTACCGAGAGTCCTGCCCTTGGTGTCTAGACAATTGTTGCGGTGGTGCCCCACTGATACCTCTCCCTCCTGCTCCACATGTCGAACTAATTGTCCAAATCTATTTCTCACCTTTAGATTGAAACGTTGGTCCTGGTAGTGAAGTAGTGCGGCATTGACGGCATCAGTATAAGTCTCTAACACTAGATTGCCAATCAAATGTTGCTTGATCCTTCAGGCTACTCCATCTATGAACTTCATATTTTTCTTCCCTTCGTTATTTACCTCGTCTACTACAAAGTTAGCCAAATGAATGAAATCTTCCTCGTACTCTACCACCGTGTGATTCCATATCAATGAACTTCTTCCTCACTTTTGTCTGGATAGTAGATGAAAAATATTTACAATCAAACCGCTCCCAAAACTCCATGATCAACATCGTATCTCTCTTCTCAGTAGTGGTAATCGATTCCCACCACTATAGCACTGCTCCCACGAGCATAAACATAGTTAACATTTTCTTCAGTGTGTCACTTCACTCAATCTTTTGAAGATGTCACTATAGGTCCTTCTTCCATTAGCATGCTACAATCACATCTGAGCTCCCCTGAAAAGTTGGTAGGTGAACCTTCTGAAAAGCCACCCTAACCCTTTCCCACTCTGACGGATCTAGATGAACCTGAACTGCTGGTGCCACCGGCTATTGTGGTTGTGCGTGTGAAAAGTGAACTTCCATGGAAGTTATGGATGCGTTGACTATTGAGCTTCCCTCTCTTCAGCGTTCCCTGCGGTGGCTGTGGTTGTGGTTGTGGTACATGTGGCTCCTGTTGAGCTTCCCTCTCTTCACTAGTCCTTATTGATGATCTAGTTGGTCGTTCTCTCTTGGGTGGCATCTGAAATCAGATCGAATTGTATGAGTTCACCATCACATACAAAGTAATTGGCAGAAGAACGTAAATGTGCAAACGTAAAGGAATAAACAATCCTATAATAAAGCTCTACATCGAAGAACGTTGTATTGAAACATAAAAAATATGCACAAATCCAAAAGACACTAGAACCTGATACTCTGATACCATCTATGACACCCCACCTATTTAAATATTGGGTGATCAATCATTTATAAAAATAATAGGAATCCCATATATTTCATTCTTAGCATCACTATTGAAAACGTTTTAAATTTTACTAACTACCTAGTATTCAAAAGGTTGGTGCCAATTTTATCTTTCATTAAACAAAAACATGCATAAATAAATGTAATAACCAAACCACACACACAGTAATAATCTTAATCCATCACAAGATAATTAGCTAAAATAAATAATACCGAATAAACCATCTGTTCCCACGTCTAATAAAAATCCAACATAAATAATAAACCTGAATACACAGTTTGAACTAATATAAAAGTAATAGCTAAAGGGGAACCACGCCCAAATTCATAACTGAAACTGAGTCCAACTCTAGGAATGAAGTAACTGAAGCATCTAATCCAAATCCTGTAGGCCTCCACAAGTTCTACAGCTATGCATCCCTAGAATGAATCATCAAGTTTGGCATCCGTGTGGCTGGACACTTATAATATTTCAGCAAAATAGCCAAAATAAATTTTACACTTGTCAAAGCCCGAGAAAACCTTTTAAAAATATTTAGCGAGCTTTTAAATCACATTTTAAAATCAGTTATTGATTACACATGTTAGTCTGCGCACACTCCCTTGAGTTCCTCACCTCTCATCTAATGTGCACACCTAATGTCCCCTACTTATCCCAGCTAGTTATGCAACCCAGCCAAACTAGACCTCATAAGTATCTAACTAATGGCAATCAGGTTTAGCCCACCCGTACCGCCCATACAGTACACTACAATATATCCTTAGTTATCATTAAGTCCTTTATGGAGTTTCCATTTAACTCCACTCGTACCGCCCATACAACACGCTATCCACTAACAAATAATTAACATTTTCGTATGTTATTAAAGAGCCATTTAGTTTACATTTCGCATATGTTATCACTTAATTATATCATTAAGTTTCTCTACTTATTTTATACCTTAGATATGATCTATCTCTTTCCATTATTACATATAAATATAATGAACATCACTTTAGATATATGCTATCAATGTCCCTTACTGTTAAACATAAGTTGGATAAATCACACAAGTATCTATATATGTTAAAATATATATATATATATATATATATATATATATATATATATATATATGTAAATACAACATCTCCCGGACTGGCCACCGTAATGAACACTTGCGTACTCCGCTATCAATTCCAAGCACCACTCATACTAAATCAAGGACTATCGGTTCAGAATGTCTCCTTGAACCATAAATCAAACAATACACAATGGATATGAACATAGTTCCAAGCCTATGGGTCGCGCACATACTTGGTGCACCCAATTGATCGTAAATACAATCAAACACCCAGATAGTCATCGTACCTAGGTTCTATGTTCTGGGTCACAAATCCAGACCTCGCTGAAATCGTCAAGTTGGGATCGCCCTCTGCGCGGAACCTCCCATGATAACAGCGAAGGTATGTTCACACACAAAATAAGCACATAATAGGCATACAAACAACCGATCCATATGTCGCATATAGGAATACACACAACTTATAAATATAATTAGTATAGGTATAAACCCAACCTATAATATAGTCCATATTGGGATACACACAACCTATAAACAAAATCCGTAAATAATATATCTCTCTTGAATACTCAATATACTATCGATTCACAATTATAAGATCTTATCGCATTTTTCCGAGTATTGTTCTCTACCGAAAGGGCCCTAGTTACCCCTTAAGTAATTTCATGTAATACCCCGCATTTTTATCGATATTTATTTATGGGATGAATTGAATTAAATGTGAATTAATTGAGAATTAATTCGGATAAAATACGAACGAGATGTGAGTTGGTATTTGATTATAATGTGTATATATGGCAATATATGAATATTGGAACTATTGAAATTGTCGCGAGATTGAAATACGGCAATTTGGGAAATTTTGTTGGGACGCGTGTGACAGTCGCGTCAAAAATGTAATTATTTGAATTAAAAAGTGAATTTTATTTCTATCAACCGTATGATCATTTTGAGTGCGCCAACGTGTTTGGAAGGGTCGAAATAGTCAGAAAACACTAGCCGGGGGTTTAGTTTGGGTCCCGGGGCATTTTCGGGCCATACCGGCAACTTAAAAGGGTATTTTGGTAATTTTGAAATTTTGGGAATAATAACCAACGAATTTTGGGACTTAATATTAGGTTATTTTGTAACCCACTAAGCCATTACCAGCACTTAGGGCTACGGGAGATATAGGAAGAAGTGGGAGAGAAGTTAGAAGAGGTTCCCAAAGAGAAAACCACCATCTTCAACCTTGGGAGGAAATCCATAGAGAAAGGGGAGAATCAACCCATTCACCAACACCAAATTCAGAGAACTGTCTAAGGCAAGTGGTTTAATTACGTTAATTTCAAGCGAATGCTTCTTCCATGCTTAAAAATTGAGATAATTGCATTGTATTGGAAGACTTGTAAAAACCCATGTAATTTGGAGTTATAAATTCGGATTTTGATATAGGTTTGCATGTAAAATCGTTATTGGGTGTTTGAACTAAAAGAATTACTACTTTTTATGTTACAAAAACGGATTTATTTATGGAAATTGAAGACTTTAAATTTCTAGGGTTCATGTTCATAAGGTTTGGGAAAAATTGAGGAGATTTGATGATTTGATGTGGTTTAGAATGATTTGATCCCATATATATGATAATATACGACCTAAGTATGTTTAAGAATGACTAGAAGCCTTAAACTACTGTTGGAATGATGTTTAGATGTGATTAGAGGTGAAGAGAATTGGGAAAAACGTAATAGAAAATTTATGGGCTCGAAACTGTCACTTCGTTAGAAGACCTGCCCAGGTCGTTCGAACGAGCTCGTTCGAACGAGCTTCTAACGAGTTGACAGTTTGACTTCTAACGAGGGGATGTTCATTCGATGCCTTTAGTTCGAACGAGACCTCGTTAGATGCCCATTTTGTTCGAACGAACTCTCGTTCGAACAGGCCTCGTTCGAACGAGACTTCTAACGAGTTGACAGTTTGGCCTTTTTGGCCTGATTTGATTTCTAGTGTCCCGTAACCTTGTTTAATTGTAGAGATGACGTTCCCTTGATGACTAATTGAGATAGTTGGGATATTCGAGATATATTGGGGAGTAAAATATATAGAAGAATGTTCTGAACCAAATGGTAATTGTGGGTTAGGACGCGAATAACTAATTACGACGTGAGGATAATGGGTGATGTGTATATATAAACTGGGGACACGTGTATTGGTATAAGAATGAGAAGTATACCTCTAATGAATTATGGAAATTACTAAGATGTGTGCATGCTTAGTATATGTATATGATTTTATGTGTATGACATACCTACCATACTTGCTATCACGGGAGGTTTACGTTCGCTTAGGGCCATCTAATCCTTGTGTGCCCGGATTTAGATTGGTACCTTAAGAACATAATACTAGAATGACTTATTTGTGAGTTAATAAGTCAGCTGACTATGGAGCGTAGGTATGTACGTGACCCATGGATATGTTGAATTATGTTCGCCTCCATTTTTGTGCGTTGTGCTTATTCTAATAATTCCTGAGAGATTCGGAATTTGTAATCCTTATGTACGTGATGTACCGGGATGGATAGCAGAGTATGTGTGAACCGCAGCTTAGCCTCGGGGTGCTTGTATTTTATATTTATGATGTGAATGATATACGGTTAAACGAACAGACTTGTCATGTTTAATTGAGAGAATAATTTATAGTAACTCCTTGAGAAGATAAATAAGGGGATAACCTCCGGTAAATAGAAATTTTAATAATTGAAAATCCGAGTTAAGTAAAGCCTCCTATTTAATTGATAACGTTGGGAATTTAAATTGTGAATCGAGTAGAAAGGATAGTATGTGTTTTGGCCTAGTTAGATATGAGAAACACTTGTATGGGTACGGTACGTTAGGAGTGCACAAATAGTTGAGAGGTGAGTATTTCATGTGAGAGCACGTCCTAACATGTACTTTGCATTCATTATTTTAATGTTATTAAAACACTTGCTGTTTTTAAAATACTCTCCACTTTTGGGCTCTGACCCGTTTGCTTTCAAATCTATTTTTGTAAAAACCTTTTAGGTGCCCAGCCACAAGGACACCACGCATACGATTTCCATTCAGGTGACGAGCTGTAGCTGTTTGTAGAAGTTACAGGGCCTTGCTAGTAGACACTTCTTTTGTCTTGATTCCATATTCAGTTTTAATGTTTGTAGGACATGTCGCCCATTTCCTTTAGAGACATTTTATATTTCAGTTATTCAGACTTGGGTTTGTAATTAATTTAGGATGCAGAATTGTTTTATTTATTTCCATATTGGGATTGTTGCGAGGAGTATTTCCTCCAGACTCTTTAATACTTGTTGATTTCACTATTGAGACTTTATCGTGATAGGTTGTACTACATTTCTATTATTCATTTATCGCATGTTAATCGGATTTAATTTAAAATTTGACAACTTACTTTTTAAATACTAGGTGGTTAGTAATCATTAAAATGTTTTCGACAGTGATGCTATTAACTGAACCAACTTGGCATTTTGTATTGATTTAATAAAGGAGTAGCTACCCGGTATTTAATTAGTCGGGATGTCACAGGTGGTATCAGAGCATCAGGTTCTAGTGTCCTTTAGGATCTGTACGGCTTATTATGTTTCCGCTGAGCTTTCTTTGATGTAGAGCCCTATATTTTAGGACTGTTGTATTCTTTTATGTATGCTTTGCTCTTCAGCTATTTTAAGTTTATAACTGCGAACTTATAGACTTTACTCTTATTTCATATGCCTCCACGACGTGCACCACGAGTTCCTAGGGATGCACAGCCCGAGCCACAGCCAGCACCAGTACAGCGCACCATGAATGCCGCCGAGGTTACAGCTATTGTAGCCCAAGCGGTAAATGTCGCCCTAGCCGTTGTACAGCAGGCACCACCTCAGGTGCCAGTAGCCGGTCCAGTTCAGGCACATACATTCCCGTCTGCTTGGGAACGAATTCGTGAGGCTTTTCAGAAAGCACACCCACCGGAGTTCGCAGGAAGATCCGATGTTGTGGTTTCAAGTCAGTAGAGGAAGGATATTCAGAGGCACTTGAGGATGTATGAGTGCACCGATGTTCAGAGGCAGATACTATCTACTTTCAATCTAGTGGGATCTGCATTGCAGTGGTGGGAGTCCATTACCACCGCAGGGGAGAGGGACACTCTCACTATACAGGAGTTCTGGGTGCGGTTTGACCGCAAATATTTTTCGTCAGTTGTTCACACGGAAATGAGGAGGAAGTTGATGAACCTTAGACAGGAGGGAAGGACTGTGGCCGAGTATGAGGCCGAATTCATAAATTTGCTGAATATTGTTCCAGATGAGATACCGACAGAAGAGAAGAAGATCCAGAAGTTCAACGATGGATCGACATGGAAGATCCATCAGCATTTGTTAGGGAACCTTTCGTTGGCCACTTATTCAGACGTGGTTAACGCTGCACTGTTACACTGCCAGGATCACCACTTTCATATGGCTGAGAGCAAGAGATCAGGAGAGTCCAGCCATCAGGGCAGGACTGGAGGAAATGGTGCCAGTGGGGCACAATCTACTCAGGGGCAGAGGCAGGGTGACCAGGGTTCCCAGCAGGGGGATCATAAGAGTTTCAGATCGGGGAATTTTAGGTACGGACAGGGAGGTTTTAGGCAGGGCCAGCAGGGTCCGAACGGCCATCAGGGCCAGCAGGGTCAAATTGGTCAACAGAAGTAGTTTCACCAGGGCCAGCAAGGCCAGGGCAGAAATGGTAACGGTCACCAGGGTCGTGGTCAGCATGGACAGCGAGGGGGAAACTTCCAGGGAAAGTGTTTCATTTATGGTAAGATTGGCCACAAACGTCAGGATTGTCCTGATAAGGGCAGGGCCCCACAGCAGCAGCAGCAGGGTGCTCGACACGATCCACAGAGGCCTATGTTTCCCGCCGCCCTCCCAGCACCACAGATGGCAGCATTACCATCCATTCCAGCAGTCCCAGTTCAGTAGGGGCAGCTTCAGTATGGGAGAGTGTATCAGCTCCAACAGGTCGCAGCCCCACAGGATCCACCAGCCATTGAGGGTATGTTCTCTATTCAGGGGACTATGGGGCGCATTTTATTTGACACGGAGGCTACACACTGTTTTATTGCTATGAGATTTTCACGCACCATTGGGTTGTTAGACACCGCAGAGAGCACCGCTACTTGTTTAGACTCACCGTTGAGTAGGGGTTCCATGATTTCGCTTATGTGTAGAGGTGTGGGTATAGAGATCGGGAGGTTTACTTTACCCGCTGATATGTTAATGTTAGAAATGACCGAGTATGATGCCATTATTGGTATGGATTGGCTAGTTGCGTACCGAGCCATGATTGACTGTTTTAGTAGGAGTATTATCTTTGCCATTCCCGGGTAGGAGATGTTTTTAGTGGCGATGCCTCGTCCTGAGGGAGGATCGTCCACTCACTTTTATTACATAGAGGAGGAGACCTCTAAGGAAGTGGTGATACCACTTGATTCGATTCCGGTTGTTCGAGAGTTTGCCGATGTATTTCAGGATATACCTGGATTACCTCCGAGTAGAGAGATAGATTTTGTGATCGATTTGACGTCGGGCACTCGGCCTATTGCCCGCGCACCTTACCGTATGGCTCCAGCTGAGATGAGAGAGTTACGGGATCAGATTGAGCAGTTGTTGGGTCAGGGGTTTATACGGAGGAGTACTTCGCCGTGGGGTGCCCCTGTGTTGTTCGTTAAGAAGAGGGATGGATCGTTGAGATTGTGTGTAGATTACAGGGAGTTGAATAAAGTCACGATACGGAATAAGTATCCGTTGCCCCGAATCGATGACTTATTTGACCAGTTGAGAGGAGCTTCTTTCTTCTCAAATATTGATTTGCGATCGGGATACCATCAGTTGCGTATCAGGGAAGAGGACGTCTCGAAGACTGCTTTCTTAACGAGATATGGTTCTTACGAGTTTCGAGTTATGCTTTTTGGTTTGACCAACGCTCCAGCCATGTTTATGGACTTGATGAATAGGGTGTTCAGAGAGTTCTTGGAGCAATTCGTCATTATTTTCATTGATGACATTCTGGTTTACTCCGAGACAGAGGAGGAGCACGCCGAGCGTTTGAGGCAGGTTTTGCAAACGCTACATCAGAACGAGATGTATGCAAAGTATGAGAAGTGCGGGTTTTGGCTGAAAGAGGTTCAGTTTTTGGGGCATATTATTTTCGACCGGGGGATATCTGTTGATCCGGGAAAGGTATCCGCGGTGAGGGAGTGGGGACAGCCCACGACACCGACTGAGATCCGTAGTTTCTTGGGCTTAGAAGGATACTACAGGAGGTTTATTCAGGGTTTCTCCAAGATAGCGGGTCCTATGACACATCTGACTCGTAAGGGTGTGCCATTCATCTGGAGTGATTCCTGTCAGTTGGCATTCGATGAGTTGAAGGACAAGTTGACCTCAGCACCAGTGTTAGCATTGCCGAGACTGGGAGTTGAGTATCTAGTTTACACCGATGCATCCTTACAAGGACTTGGAGGTGTATTACAGCAGGAGAGTCAGGCCATAGCTTATGCTTCCCGTAAGCTTAAGCCTCACGAGAAGAATTACCCCACCCATGACTTGGAGTTAGTGGCAGTGGTATTTGCCCTTCAGATTTGGAGACATTACCTTTTGGGGGAGAAGTTTCGATTGTTCATAGACCACAAGTCCCTACAGTACCTATTCACGCAGAAGGAGTTGAATATGCGACAGCGAAGGTGGCTTAAGTTTGTGAAAGATTATCAGTTCGATATCCAATATCACCCGGGGAAGGCTAACGTGGTAGAAGACGCGTTGAGCCGTAGGCTAGTAGATGAGGTGGCAGGGGTGTGGAAGGCTAAGTGGAAAGAGTTGGGACACCAGGATGCAGTGGCTCGATCGTTCATGTCTGTGATGACTGTTACACCGCAGATTGTCACGAAGGTGGTAAAGGCCCAGACAAATGACTCGTTTTGTCAGGAGCAGATAGTTCGATTACTAGCAGAGGGAGCCGAGTCCTATACCGTTAGCTCAACGGGGGATTACGCTTCAATGGAAGACTGGTAGTTCCAGAAGGGGAGGAATTGCGACACGAGGTAATGGCAGAGTCACACGGCTCACGGTTCGCGGTACATCCCGGTGGGGACAAAATGTACCAAGACATGAGACGTCAGTATTGGTGGAGCGGGATGAAGAGAGATATTTTCGTGTTTGTTTCTAAATGCGCCACTTGTTAGCTGGTAAAAGTGGATCATCAGAGATCGGCAGGACTTCTACAGCCATTAGAGGTCCCGATGTGGATGTGGGAGAGCATCTCCATGGACTTTATCACGGGGTTACCTACGTCACAGAGGGGTCACGACTCCATTTGGGTAATTGTGGACAGGTTGACCAAAGTTGCTCATTTTCTACCCGTAAGGATAGACTACACTACGGGACAGTATGCCCAGCTTTTTATTGCAGAAATAGTGAGACTTCACGGTGTGCCGCTAAATATCGTGTCTGACCGAGACAAGATATTTGTTTCACGGTTTTGGGAGAGTTTTCAGGAGGCCATGGGCACAGAATTGCGGTTGAGTATGGCTTATCATCCGCAGATGGATGGGCAAACCGAGCGTACAAATCAGATGTTGAAGGACATGTTGCGTATGTCCATCATTGATTTTGGGGGAGGATGGGAACAGTATCTTCCACTGGTGGAGTTTTCTTACAACAACTCCTACCAGTTCACCATTGGCATGGCTCCATTTGAGGCGTTGTACGGTAGACCTTGTCGTTCCCCAGCATGTTGGTTGGAGGTGGGGGACAACAAACTACTTGGGCCGGAAGTGATTCAGGATACTTCGGCGAGGATAGAATTGATACGGAGTCGCATTCGGGTAGCTCAAGATCGGCAGAAGAGCTATGCTGATGCGAAGAGGTTCTTCAGGGAGTTCCAAGTGGGGGACCAGGTTTTACTCAGAGTATCTCCTATGAAGGGGATAATGCGATTTGGGAAGAAGGGGAAGTTGGCACCGAGATACGTGGGACCATTTCCTATCATCGAGCGGATTGGGTCTGTTGCGTATAGACTTGGGTTACCGGAGCATTTACACAGGATTCATGATGTGTTTCATATTTCCTCGCTAAGGAAATATTTTAGAGATGATTTGGCTCATTCTCACATTGCTTTGGAGGACATCAATCTCCAGCCCGATAGCTCCTACGAGGAGGGGCCG
Source organism: Sambucus nigra (assembly GCA_949130495.1). Taxonomy (NCBI): domain Eukaryota; kingdom Viridiplantae; phylum Streptophyta; class Magnoliopsida; order Dipsacales; family Adoxaceae; genus Sambucus; species Sambucus nigra. Next base: position 274,350,255 of record OX422215.1, on the reverse strand, counting down.
ATTGCTATTTTGGACCAAAGTGAGCGGAAACTGCGGTCAAAGATAGTTCCGTTAGTGCGTGTTCAGTGGCGACACCATAATGTCGAGGAGTCCACATGGGAGCACGAGGATGAGATGCGCGAACATTATCCAGAGTTATTTTTACCACGTACTTTTTAGTTCCGAATTTCAGGACGAAATTCTATTATTAGGGGGGAAGTATGTAATACCCCGCATTTTTATCGATATTTATTTATGGGATTAATTGAATTAAATGTGAATTAATTGAGAATTAATCCAGATAAAATACTAACGAGATGTGAGTTGGTTTTTGATTATAATGTGTATATATGGCAATATATGAATATTGGAACTATTGAAATTGTCGCGAGATTGAAATACGGCAATTTGGGAAATTTTATTGGGACGCGTGTGACAGTCGCGTCAGAAATGTAATTATTTGAATTAAAAAGTGAATTTTATTTCTATCAACCGTATGGTCATTTTGAGTGCGTCAACGTGTCCAGAAGGGTCAAAATAGTCAGAAAACACTAGCCGGGGGTTTAGTTTGGGTCCCGGGGCATTTTCGGGCCATACCGGCAACTTAAAAGGGTATTTTGGTAATTTTGAAATTTTGGGAATAATAACCAACGAATTTGGGGACTTAATATTAGGTTATTTTGTAACCCACTAAGCCATACCAGCACTTAACCAACTAAAGGGCTACGGGAGTTATAGGAAGAAGTGGGAGAGAAGTTAGAAGAGGTTCCCAAAGAGAAAACCACCATCTACAACCTTGGGAGGAAATCCATTGAGAAGGGGGAGAATCAACCCATTCACCAACACCAAATTCAGAGAACTATCTAAGGCAAGTGGTTTAATTACGTTAATTTCAAGCGAATGCTTCTTCCATGCTTAGAAATTGAGATAATTGCATTGTATTGGAAAACTTGTAAAAACCCATGTAATTTGGAGTTATAAATTTGGATTTTGATATAGGTTTGCATGTAGAATCGTTATTGGGTGTTTGAACTAAAAGAATTACTACTTTTTATGTTACAAAAACGGATTTATTTATGGAAATTGAAGACTTTAAATTTCTAGGGTTCATGTTCATAAGGTTTGGGAAAAATTGAGGAGATTTGATGATTTTATGTGGTTTAGAATGATTTGATCCCATATATATGATAATATACGACCTTAGTATGTTTAAGAATTACTAGAAGCCTTAAACTACTGTTGGAATGATGTTTAGATGTGATTATAGGTGAAGAGAATTGGGAAAAACGTAATAGGAAATTTCTGGGCTCGAAACTGTCACCTCGTTAGAAGACCAGCCCAGGTCGTTCGAACGAGCTTCTAACGAGTTGACAGTTTGACTTCTAACGAGGGATTGTTCGTTCGATGCCTTTAGTTCAAACGAGACCTCGTTAGACGCCCATTTCATTCGAACGAACTATCATTCGAACAGGCCTCGTTCGAACGAGACTTCTAACGAGTTGACAGTTTGGCCTTTTTGGCCTGATTTGATTTCTAGTGTCCCGTATCCTTGTTTAATTTTAGAGATGACGTTCCCTTGATGACTAATTGATATAGTTGGGATATTTGGGATATATTGGGGAGTAAAATATATAGAAGAATGTTTTGAACCAAATGGTAATTGTGGGTTAGGACGCGAATAACTAATTACGACGTGAGGATAATGGGTGATGTGTATATATAAATCGGGGACACGTGTATTGGTATAAGAATGAGAAGTATACCTCTAATGAATTATGGAAATTACTAAGATGTGTGCATGCTTAGTATATGTATATGATTTTATGTGTATGACATACCTACCATACTTGCTATCACGGGAGGTTTACGTTCGCTTAGGGCCATCTAATCCTTGTGTGCCCGGATTTAGATTGGTACCTTAAGAACATAATACTAGAATGACTTATTTGTGAGTTAATAAGTCAGCTGACTATGGAGCGTAGGTATGTACGTGACCCATGGATATGTTGAATTATGTTCGCCTCCATTTTTGTGTGTTGTGCTTATTCTAACAATTCCTGAGAGATTCAGAATTTGTAATCCTTATGTACGTGATGTACCGGTATGGATAGCAGAGTATGTGTGCACCGCAGCTTAGCCTCGGAGTGCTTGTATTGTATATTTATGATGTGAATGATATACGGTTAAACGAACAGACTTGTCATGTTTAATTGCGAGAATAATTTATAGTAACTCCTTGAGAAGATAAATAAGGTGATAACCTCCAGTAAATAGAAATGTTAATAATTGAAAATCTGAGTTAAGTAAAACCTCCTATTTAATTGATAACGTTGGGAATTTAAATTGTGAATCGAGTAGAAAGGATAGTATGTGTTTTGGCCTAGTTAGATATGAGAAACACTTGTACGGGTACGGTACGGTAGGAGTGAACAAATAGCCGAGAGGTGAGTATTTCATGTAAGAGCACGTCCTAACATGTACTTTGCATTCATTGTTTTAATGCTATTAAAACACTTGCTGTTTTTAAAATACTCTCCACTTTCGGGCTCTGACCCGTTTTCTTTCAAATCTATTTTTGTAAAAATCTTTTAGGTGCCCAGCCATAAGGACACCATGCATAGGATTTCCATTCAGGTGACGAATTGTAGCTGTTTGTGGAAGTTACAGGGCCTTGCTAGTAGACGCTTATTTTGTCTTGATTCCATATTCAGTTTTAATGTTTGTAGGGCATGTCGCCCATTTCCTTTAGAGACATTTTATATTTCAGTTATTCAGACTTGGGTTTGTAATTAATTCAGGATGCAAAATTGTTTTATTTATTTCCATATTGGGATTGTTGCGAGGAGTATTTCCTCCAGACTCTTTAATACTTGTTGATTTCACTATTGAGACTTTATCATGAATGGTTGTACTACATTTCTATTATTCATTTATCGCATGTTAATCGGATTTAATTTGAAATTTGACCACTTACTTTTTAAATACTAGGTGGTTAGTAATCATTAAAATGTTTTCGACAGTGATGCTATTAACTGAACCAACTTGGCATTTTGTATTAATTTAATAAAGGAGTAGCTACCCGGTATTTAATTAGTCGGGGTGTCACATTTCAGTAGTTAATTCACTCATACACTACTATTCTATATCATAGGTTCACTCATACTCTCCGTCATTCATTCTCATTCCCTTAAATTTATTATTTTACAACTCATGTCCAATAGGTATTCACCTTAATTCTCTCGTTATGGCTAAGCCTCAACCCCAAATTAGGCTTACTATAATTAAATATATTCATCATTATAGTTTAGATATGTCCCAAAATTTCTCCCCATTGATTATTCACAAATTCAGGTCTTAAACAAGGAAAATTAGGTAATTATGGGTAACTGAATCAAGTTGTAAATTTTTTGGAAGATAAAACACCCTGTAGTAAAATTTTGATTTCTCCATCTACAGAACTCCAGACCACCTCATTCAAATATCATTGGAAATCTAGGACATAGAACTTTTCATAAATCTACGGCTCGCACTCTAATGCTAAGCACAATCAAAATGGATTACGTTTAAAGTCATGTCTAAAATTCTGGCAGATTACTATGCTGACAGATCAGACACCCTATAGTAAAATGTCGATTACTCCCTCTGCCTAACTCCAAAATACCTGATTTAAATCTTATTGGAAAGATAATACATAGAACTTTCCAGAAATCTATGGCTTGCACTCTAATTAAAAGTATAATTGAAATGGCATACTTTTAAAATCACGTCAAAAATTCATGCAAATTGACATCTTATCTTCATCAATTAAACCATATGTCATTCAAGACTCGTGTTCTGCAATAAAGAACCCATCAAGATTACATATTAATCATCATATATATTCTAATTTCATTTTAACTTCACATAGGGATTCAATCTACGTGCAATCCTACACCGAATCATGAGTTATATTCATCTAAAACCCAAGAACATAATTCAAACCCCACACTACATGGGTATTATAACTTCAAAACTATGAAATATAAACACTTGACTTGAACTTGAAGGTCTAAATTCATTTCAGGATGATGAGGTTGCTCCCTCCTTGTTCCGATTTCGATTCCGACACGTCAGTGGTGAGAATTTATGTGGAAAGCCTAGGTTTTCTTCTCTTCTTCCTCTCCTATGGCCTCTCCCCTCTCAAATTTATGTTAACCCTAGACTTTAACTCAAAGGGGAAGATATAACCTTTTTTAATTTTTGGAGTTCTTCCTACCCTAATCTCCCAAATGATGAAAAGTCCCTTAAACGGTGTTGGGTTGGTCTAAAATTGCCTCGGGACCCAAACAATACACATGGGTATACTATTTTGACCCATTTGGAAACAGCCATGACTTCTAAATAATAATTTGAGCCACTCTACATAAATATCCTATCTTGACCTCAAATTAGTCCACATGTGACTCTCGATTGAGGTGTAATCTAATTATGTCACTATCACTCGCTACGACCTCTATTAATTTCCATATTTTATTTACTACATCCTAAGTAAATTTATCTCATAATATTAATCTTATTCTATTTCGATTACTATTTAATAGTCACATAAATATTCCATCAATAATAATCATTTTCTCCCAAAAATATTTAATTCCATCAAATCACAGCACACGTGTAATTTAAAATTTACCGAATTAATTAATTTCAAATTAGTCAAAAATACGGGGTGTTACACCCCACTGGGTTATTTAATGGGGTGAGGTCGGGGGAATGCAGAACCGAGGTCATATTGGGGTTACGAGGTCGAGTTGGGGAGGGCACCCGCTCCCCTTTTTCCATTACTAATGCCAGATGATGTTGGTAGGGTATCATTCAGCACAAATGTTGTCTATGTAGAAGAAAAGTTTAAGTAAAAAAAGAAGTTGACTCCTCATGTAAAACTCACCTCTTCCTTGACTGTAAATTCTCATATTTCAATTGTAATGTCCATGGCTTTCGATACCCTTCGAGATTTTGAGTGATATCAGGTGGGCTTGTTATTTTTATTAAACTCCCTCTTTGTTACTGAATGGATGATCATAGGGAGGGTTCGTTCCTTGCTATAGTGGTCTGCTCAACCACTTAATTGAGGAATATTTTGAGCAGCTATATGTTTTAATGCCTAAAATATCACCTTTTACATTAGTCTTGGATGAAGTTGAGCCAATGTATGAGGATTTTCCTTCCTTGCTGGGGTATTCCCCATTGGCATTAGTGGACTATATAATTGTTATCCTGAGCAAGATTGCCCATCTTCTGAATATATCCCCATGTCGATTGGAAAGGATGTTGGTTGTAGGGGCTGTAAATTTAAAGCTTATGATGCATCGTTTTTCATGACATCATGAGGAAGAAAATTACTATACGTTGGGCCAGAGAGGTGTCATGTTTTGTTTTTAACTTTATTTATGATTTTATGAACTGATGTTACTGTGATTTATAGTCGTGTGATGAATATGGCCTTAGGAATTATTGATAATTTCTTCCCTAATATGATGATCCTGGGAGATAAGTTGAACGACATAAATAGAGTGTATCAACATCCCAAGACAGATATGATGGGCAAGCCTATAATGTTTAAAATGTGTCTTTTGGAGTGTTTTTAGTTGAGTATTCCACTTTCGTGGGTTCAGGCCATGCCACGAGGATTCTTCTAAAGGATGTTGATGCCCCAATAATGAATGCCTTTGATGGAATGGTCATGATGGTTTGCTAACATACAAATACAATCGATATGTTGGGTTATTTCGTAGTGGGAAAGGACTTATCCAATCCTCCTATTTTTTCCATTTGCGTAATTACAATTGTAGTCTTTTAATCGAGTGTCCTTTTGATATTCGACATGCCTAATGAGGAAATTTGACTTGGCATAGGGCTGATTCGTGGGACTATCGTGATTTTTTCACCAGAGTTATGTATTGGATGGTTTTATGTTAGGAGATAAATTATTTTGAGGCTGCTTCCATTGTCGCGGCTACAATGTTGACAAAAAAATCATACATATCCATAAAGTTAGACTACTTACTAATGTACCGATTCGCTCATGTGGATGTCAAAGGATTCCTACAAAGGGAGACTCTTATAACATCAGTTGGCGGTGATGTGAGGTATGTGAACATGCACAATTCAGATTTGCCAGCCTATTTTACTCAATACAGGCAAAAAGGGAGCCATCTTCGAAAAGACAGTATAAAAGACAACTAGTACATGCAAGACTAAATAAGATGTGGACTCGGAGATAATGTTATGAAGTGGGAAGATGTTGGGCACCCACTCCGCACTTTTAGTCTCTCATGTGATAAAAAATATTCTCCTTCTCCTATGTATGTAAATATGTATATAATGCATAAAATTTGTCACATTTGTGAATTGTACAAAGTGAAAATATGCATGAATGTGAAATTGTGTGCGCATGTGTGTGGAAGGAAAGCATCATATACACATCATGGAAAATATGGTGATGAATCATTCTATGGAGATAATCTGACTAAGAAGTGTGTGAAAATAATTAAAGTATGAGAGGTGTCTTAAACTCGTAATACCACAATGAAGAGTGAATTCGCATAATATGGGACTGCCAATAAGGGTGAGAAAAATAACTATATGAATAAAAACATGCTATGTATGTGGACGAACTGTTAATATATAAACATGAACAAAATAAGATAAATAAATCACTCGAATCCTAAAATGACTTCGGGACTCTACATAGCCAAAAGTGGCATCAAAGATCACATAGCTCGTAGAAAAAGTAAGCTTGGGGTCTAGCCCATAATTTGAATCTAGAATATCCCTGTGAGTTTATGAACAAATTCTGAAAAATGTGAGAAAAAATGAGATAACTCTAAATTGGATTTATGGTGTAAACCCCCTTTTTATGATTTTTTTTATTTATAAATTAGACTTGAAGATTGTAAAAACGAATAAAACAAGCTAAGAATATGCTAAGAACACTAAAGTGTATTAAATGGAATTTATTAAGTAAATGAAATGGAAATGAGTTAATAACTTCAACCTCTTTTGAATTCTATTTGGGGGGTATTGTAGGTTAATTTTGGAATGTATATGATGGTGGAAGAGTGGTGGTTAAAGGTGTGATAAGGGTAATGTAACTAAATGTGGTAAAAATAATATGAGCTAAATTTGAGGAAAGTTGTTGCACTAAAATCGAGGTTAAGGTCCCTCTTAAATGAGGTCATAATTTCCTTAAATAGTAGAAACCTAAATGGATAAAAGGACTAAGTTACCCCAGGGATATGTCATACATAATGACCCCTGCCTTGTCTACTAATGGTATGATCAGACCTGTTGGGCAAGGAAGCCCCCCCTCCCCCATATGCCAATAGGCGGGAGAGGTGTCCTGCCTATTAGTAGGCATAAACGTTTTTTACAATAAAATATGAATCGTAAGTCTAATTCCTTCACAGATAGTACCGTTAGAAAGAGGATTCAGATTTTTATGAAAGTTTTTTACAAGAATCTCGAGTTCAAAAGTCCACTAAGGTCAAATATGGCTCGTAGAGTGCGCGATTATTCTCCGATTAAGGTTTGAAGAATGATCGGGGGTTCGGGATTAAAAAAATATTATTTTTACCCATAGGAAAGTATGGGGGATTAGAATTGGGTGTCTATAGAGCCCCTCGATAAGCAAGCTAAGGATAAGAGAAAGACCATCAAAAGATACACAATCAAATGAAAGATGTCAGTATTGAGTCCCTACGCATCGGACCTTATGTGGGGATTGGAGGTTAGGGCTTTGTAAAGATCCCTAAGGTAGGTTATGAACATGATGAGGTCAGAGGCCAAATGTTTTGGACCTAGGTGTAGTAGTTTTATTCTTGGAAAGGTGTAAGAGAAATTAATCATGATTCTGAGGGCTTAGAATGATGTAGTATGGGGGTTGAGACCTTATTCTCATGGATTAGGAGAGTATGTGACGATCGAAACAAAATTATAAGGTTCTATGAGTGGGTGGTAATGATTATGGGCTAATTTTGAGGGCTTAAAATGGGTGATAATGATTGTGGCATGATTTTGAGGGACAAAGTCTATTATTTAGGACCTAAGGAGTATGTGTGACCTATACGAGGATCGTGGCATAATTCTGAGGGCTTATGTCATTTCTAAAGACCTAAAGGATGTGTGTGACCAATACATGGATAACGACTTAATGGTGGACAATATAAATTCTAAGGACCTAAAGTATGCGCGCGACCAATATAGTGATCGCGACCTAATTTGGAGGGATAGAGTTAATTTTTAGGAGTTAAGGATTGTGTGCAACCAATACAGTGATCGCGGTATGAGAGCCAAGATCAATTCTAAGAACCCAAGTAGTCAATACGACCAATATGGGTATCACAGACTAATTGTGAGGTCTAAGGTCAATTATGAGGATCTAAGAAGTATGTGCGACCAATACAGGGATCGCGACTTAATTCTAAGGGCCAAGGTCAATTCTGAGGACCTAAGGAGTGTGTGCGATGAATACAGGGATTGCGGCCCAATTTTGAGGACTAATAAGCGTGTGCGACCAATACAAGGTTCATGGACTAATTTTAAGGGCAAGGTCAATTTTGAGGACTTAAGAAGTATATAAGACCAATACGTGGATCGCCGCCTAATTTTGAGGGCCAAGTTCAATTCAAAGAACCTAAGGAGTGTGTGAGACCAATACGGGGATCGCACCCTAATTTTGAGGGCCAAGGTCAATTATGAGCACTGAAGGAGTGTGTGCAACCAATACAAGGATTGCGGCCTAATTTTAAGGGACAAGGTCAATTATGAGGACCTAAAGAGTCTATGAGACCAATATGGGGATCGTGACCTATTTATGAGGCCTAAGGTTAACTCTGAGGACCTAGGGAGAATGTTTGACCAATACGAAGATCGCAACCTAATTCTGAGGGCCAAGGTTATTTTTTAGCTCTAAAAAGTGTGTGATATATTTGGAAGTGATATATGATGATATGAGAATTTTTTGAAAAGTTTTTGAATTTTTTGAGAGATTTGTTATTTTTGAATTATTTGTGTACATTTGAATTTGATGGTTTTAATGATAAATGTGCATGTTGTTGTTGTTTTGCAAATTCATATTTTTTATGATTCTCAAGTTTTTTGTATTTTTTGAGTTTTTTTCGGAGCATTTTTGGAATATTTTTGAATTTTTGTAACAAAATTGGAGGGGATGCCTATGCTTTGTGGCAGGGACACGAATTCTAAGAGTTTCCACAGGTTCTCAAGGCGTACCTACCTGTAGGCATGATTAGGGGGTGCCAGTTGTGTTCCCTTTAACCCTATATAAAGATGGATGAGACATCCTCATTTCTCACCTCTCGAACTCAAATTTTCTCTTTCTTTCTCTAAGAAGATAGTGTTATGAGATTTTTTTTTGAATTTTTTTTCGAACAATTGGAAAGTGATATACATGTTGATAATTGGGGCAGCATTGAATGGGTGAACTATGGGGCGATGTCGGTGGGTATGAAAAATGTGTATCATGGTGCCAAGCTGGTGGAGGATGAACAGGTTCTTTTGAGGGAGACTTAGATGCATTATTATACTATTGTGAAGCACCCTAGTTATTATGTAAATGTGAACTCTTTATGTAATTTCAAATTATTTTAATTTTTTCCTTTTTTTTCATTGAGTTGATTTTTATTTTTATTTTAAATTTGAGAGATATTCATGAGTTTATTTGTTTTGTAGGTGGGAGTGCCTATGGCGTCTATTCATACTCGGGGATCGATTGGGGTGAAGGTTATTTGGGATCACCTTCCGATTAAGGTGAAGATCATGGTGCAGGGTGTAGGTTTCAGAGATTTAGTGAGGGTGTTGGATGACACGTCTCGACCTTAGGCTGTGTTATGTGCCTTGGGGGAGATATAGTGGGACACTGCCCATACCTTTTGCTTCGTTGTGTGGGAGATGACGGGGATGTCTGTGCACGTTCATCAGATTCTTAGGTTGTCGGCGAGGGGACATAGATAATAGTTGATTGATCCCTTTGTTTGATGAATGTGTTAATCAAGGCGATGCTAGGGCCGATAGAAAGGGTAGGCTCGGAGGAGTCGGTCGTTGTGGCCCTTCTGAAGGACATACTGATAAGGAAGCTAGTGAATGTATAGGATAACTAATAAGTGAGGCAAGAGACACGCCTATTTATACTATTACTTCTGAGGTGTACACTTGACCAAGCGTAAATTCTTCCGAATTTAGCCTCTTAAGTTAGTAATTTTAATATCTCGAACAAAGTAATTGAATCATTTTTAGTCCATATCACTCTATTGTTCGTTTCTAACAAAATTCCCTAGTTTTTGTGTAATTGTGATAAAGATTTCAGGAATGGAATGCAATAATAGAAAAGAAGAAAATTAGAAGAAATGTAAAAGGGCAAAAGTGTAAATTCCATTCAGAATTCAGAAGCAACGTCAAAAGTGAAGTTGAAGAGCATGAGTTCACAAGAGCATAGGAAGAAACGGCATTCAAATTGGAGTTCTAGATCAAAAGATATGGTCAGTCAAAGTTTCAAGGAAAAGTCAAACTAGAAGAATTTCGGACCGATCCGGTTTGGATCCGGATCCATCCGAAATGACAAAGTCCAGTAGACCCCGGATTGTTGATGAACCGATGGAAGCAAAAAGTCCGAACCCATCCGACTAGGCCCAGACCGATCCGGTAAAAAGAAAAGAATCGATATGGTGTATTCGGACCGATCCGAGGTTGAGCCGGACCGATCCGGTAGTGTGAAATGATGACAATTAATTGTTCAATTAAAGCAGAACAACTCTTGGAAAAACGTACCAACAAGCATTATTGGCTATCAAATAGCAAATGGGTGAGCCCAATTCAAGTCGTTCCAAAAAAATCAGGAATGACAGTGGTTGAAAATGCTAAGGGAGAATTAATACCTCAACGCACCACCACCGGGTGGCGTGTTTGCATTGACTACCGAAAGCTCAATGCCGGAACTCGAAAAGATCATTTTCCCTTACCGTTTATCGATCAAGTGATTGAACGAGTGGCGGGCCATCCTTACTATTGTTTTCTAGATGGGTATTCCGGATATAACCAGATTGAAGTGGATGTACTTGATCAAGAAAAAACGACTTTTACATGTCCGTTTGGTACGTTTGCCTATAAACGTATGCCATTTGGGTTATGTAATGCGCCAGCTACTTTTCAAAGGTGCATGTTAAGTCTCTTTAGCGACATGATTGAAAAAGGTCTTGAGGTGTTCACGGACGATTTCAGCGTTTTTGGACCATCTTTTGACCAATGTTTAGCTAATCTTGAAAGAGTTCTATTTCGATGTGTGGAAAAAGACTTAGTCCTCAATTGGGAGAAATGCCATTTTATGGTTACCGAGGGTGTAGTTTTAGGCCACATAGTCTCATCTAGGGGAATTGAAGTTGATCGAGCCAAAATTGAAGTAATAGTTGGGTTACCCCCGCCAAAATCACTTAAAGATGTGAGGGCCTTTCTAGGCCATGCTGGATTTTATAGGAGGTTTATCAAAGACTTTAGCGCCATCGCTAGACCTTTGAGTAACCTTCTCATGAAAGACACTCCATTTGAGTGGAATAAAGCATGTCAAGAAGCTTTTGATAAACTAAAAAGCATGCTTGTTTCCGCACCTATCATGCAAGCTCCTGATTGGTCACTACCATTTGAGCTTATGTGTGATGCAAGTGATTATGCTATTGGGGCTGTTCTTGGACAGAGGAAAGACAAGAAAGCTCATGTTATTTACTATGCTAGTAGAACATTATCTGGCCCTCAGCTTAATTACTCTACTACAGAGAAAGAGTTACTAGCAGTCGTTTTTGCTCTCGACAAATTTCGCTCGTACATTGTTGGGTCACCTATCATATGCTTCACTGATCATTCGGCACTTAAATATCTCTTGAGTAAAAAAGATGCCAAACCCCGACTAATCAAGTGGATCCTACTCCTACAAGAGTTTAATCTCTCGATTCAAGATAAGAAAGGAGTAGAAAACGTCGTTGCGGACCATTTGTCGCGCCTCTCGTCCGACGTGCCTATTGATCCCATTCCCATAGACGAGTATTTCTCGGATGAAAATTTATTTGCTACTTCTTCTCTCCCTTGGTTTGCGGATATAGTTAATTATCTTGTCACTGGAATCGTTCCATCTAGTTGGACTCCGCAAGAGAGAAGGAAGTTCATTACTTGGTCACGCATGTTCTTTTATGATAATCCCTATTTATTTAAGTATTGTGCTGACCAAATCATCCGGAGATGTGTACCCGATGAAGAAATTCAAGGGGTAATTCGATTTTGTCATACGGAAGCATGTGGAGGTCATTTTTCTAAAAATAAAACTGCTGCGAAAATCCTTCAAAGTGGTCTCTATTGGCCCACAATCTTCCGGGATGTGAATGTTTTTTGTAAATCATGCAATAGATGCCAAAGAATGGGTGCTATTACACGCCGTGACATGATGCCATTAACCCCCATTTTAGTATTGGAGTTGTTTGATTGTTGGGGTATTGACTTCATGGGCCCATTTCCACCTTCTTTTGGTTTTCTATACATCCTCGTTGCTGTAGATTACGTCTCAAAATGGGTTGAGGCGATAGCTACAAGGACGAATGACAGCAAAGTGGTGATAAAATTTATTCAAGAAAATATACTTTCTCGTTTTGGTATGCCTAAGGCCATAATCAGTGATAATGGATCTCATTTTTGCAATAGGCCTATGGAGAAACTAATGCGGAAGTATGGAATTGTCCATAAAGTTGGAACAACTTATCACCCTCAATCGAATGGCCAAGCCGAGCTTGCTAATCGGGAAATTAAAAATATCTGGGAAAAGACAGTCGATCCTAATAGGAAAGATTGGTCTATCAGATTAAATGATGCACTTTGGGCCTATAGAACCGCATACAAGAATCCCCTTGGGATGTCCCCATTTTGATTTGTGTATGGCAAACCTTGTCATCTTCCGGTAAAAATCGAACACAAAGCCTATTGGGCTATCAAAAGGGTGAATTTCAGTATGGATAAAACCGGTAAAACACGTAAACTTCAGTTGAATGAGTTGGAAGAAATACGCAATGATGCGTATGAAAGTGCTAAAATATCCAAGGACCGAATGAAACGAGTTCATGACGGAATCATTCGTAAAAAAGAATTTCATTCGGGACAAAAAGTACTTCTCTACAACTCGAGGTTGCATTTATTTCCCGGAAAATTGCAGTCACGATGGTCAGGTCCATTCATTGTGAAAGAGGTATTTCCCCATGGAGTTGTTGAACTCATAGATGAGAAAGGGGGAACCACATTTAAAGTTAATGGGCATCGTCTCAAGCCCTACTTGGAAGCAAATGTCAAGGAAGCCGACACCATCTGGCTGTCAGACCCCATTTATGGGGGTTGACTGAACGACAAGAGGTGAGGTCGTCTCACCCCCGACATGTATGGGGTGATTGTAGTACATAGTAGTCTTAGAAACTAGGAGTTTTAGGTTTGAGTCAGTCCCGGGGTTGAGAATCCGAAGGGTAAGGGGTAGTTCATCTTCGATGAGCATTAAAGATAGTCTGTAGTGTTAGGAGTGGAAAATTCATGTTTGGAAGAGAGAATAGGAGCAATTTTTTGAAGAAAAGAAGAGAGAGGAAGAATTTAGAAAATCAGCAGACCGGATCGGTCCGGCTGATATTAAAAGAACCGATCCGGTTAGGCGGATAGGTCCGGTCCCAAAACCGAATCGGTCCGGTGGTCTGCAGAATTCATTTCCCAAGATCCACCTCTTCGATCCACACCTCTTCACTTTCCCTAATCCCTTCACTTCCTTCAAAAATTCATCCAAATTCATCCACCCTTTCATTCCCTCCAAACTCCTACTCACCCACTATAAATACACCCATCACCCTACCCATTTTCTTCACACCTTCACCTACACTTATCTTCTCTTCTCCATTACTGTTTCTATCCTCCATATCCATGGCTTCTCCTCAGAAGTACACTTCCATTGAAGTCCTTCCCGACGGACATGGAGAGTACCGTTCCCGCCGTGAATCAAATTGGTGTCGCAAATTTTTCAGCCCTGCGCGCAAAATTCATATTGAACGACAAGTGTTATGGGATCAAATGCCCAATTCTGTCACCGCCCTTTTCCTATCACGGGCTGGTGCCGTTTCTTCAATGAACCATATGAGGCAGTTTGGGAAAACGAAGTGTGGCAGTTTTACGGATCTCTTGTTCGTACCGCTGAATTTGAATCCCAAGCCTATGTGGATTCCATCCCTATCCCATTCTCACTTGACCTTGTGGCGCAAAAGCTAGAGTCTTTTGGTGTGATCACTCCTGCCCAATTTGATTATCCGGGTCTTGAGCCCGTTCTCTCTAAGGAGGTTTGTATCTCGCGAATCCAGCCTGGTGCGGTTTGGAATACCGAGACCTTTCCAGTCGGCCGCTTATCCGACAAGGCACGCTTCACCTTTAATATCGTTTGTGACAATATCTTGCAAACATCCAATGATTCGATAATGAGGCCTCGCCAAGCCACTATGATGTATCATCTATTCGACCCGGCGACCGTGATCAATTTGGCCCGGACATTTTACACCGATATCCTTTTTGTGGCTTATGATAAAAAGGGTCGCGCTCCTCTTCCTTATGGTCGACTCATTACATCCATGCTTTGGGATGCCGGGATTGCACCACCTCAAGATCTTATCAACTTGCCTAAGCCTTTAGGTCAAGAGTCCCGCACTCGAAGTGAGCGGCAAATTCAGCTAGTCCGTGCAAGGCGCGGTGGCGATTCGAGTGACGAAGAGAGTGACGAGGAGGATGTTGAGATGGGGGAAGGTGACGAGGAAGAGTATGATAAGACGGCTGATCCGGATTATGTTCCGGTTGGTACGGGCTTAACTGAGCGTGTTCTCTCTCTTGAAACGCGTTTTGACGCACATGTGTCCTCCTACGAGAGGGACATGAGTTTGGTCCTGCGTATGCAGGCCGACTTGTATCGTCTCCAGGCGGGACCCGAGGCCCCTATCCCTCCTTACTATTATAATCCATATGATCCTACTGCTCCCAGTACTTCCCATCCCCCACCCGCCCCTTAGGCTGCCCTCTCCCCTTTTAGGATTTTTCTATCTATGTTTGTTTTTTTCTTTTATTTGTTTCCACAGTATTGTCACAGTTTGTAATATATAGTTTTAGTCTATTATTGGCTTGTTTTAGTTCTCGCACTCTTTCTGTTATCTTCTTTCTCTCTTATCCTTTGATTGAGGACAATGCAAATCATTAAGTTAGGGGGGATGACAGGTGCGTATTCATAAAACTTCGCCTATTATAAAAAATAAAAAAATAAAAAATAAAATAAAAAAAACCAAAAATATTTTTGTTCAAAATAAATAAAAATTGGAATTTAAATTTTTCAAAAATATCACCTTTATTCTGTTTTAAGTCTCAAATTGTTAATAATCAATTGAACTAAGCCAAAATTAACCAAAGATGGAAATTGAAAGAAAATTGACGACTTTACGAATAAGTGTGGAGATTAGTCCAACCCGGTGAGATTTCGAGCCTATTGATCTTTATGAGTTTTTAAATCAATCCGAGTTTATGATTAACTCAAAGTTCTTTTCAGTATTTTAATAAGTCATTGATGATCTCAATCCTTTGTTTTGATCGGTTATGGGAAATGTGTGAAATGTTGTCTCGAAATTCGTGCTAAATATATCTCTAAACTTAATTAATCTCGAGATGCATATGGTAATGTGATTAGCAATTTGGACAATGAAGTAGGCCCTCATTTGTTACCAAAAAATATTAGCCATAAAAAATTGTGAAAAACAAAATTATCCCTTTGCAACCCACTTTGAGCCTAATAAAATATTTCTCTTTCGTTTGATAACCCGAAAAACCAAAATAGCCCGGAATTGTGAAAATTGAGAAAATTCATCAAGTAAGTCCAAATTGTGCAAAAAAAAAGGGGGCAAGAAAAGAAAAAGAGAAAAAAAAGAAAGAGAAAAATGAGCAAATGCCCGAAAAAGCACTAATGGACATCATAAGGACATTTTCCAATTCCGAACAGCCATCCATTCCCATTTTCACCCTTTACACCTTTTAACCCGAAAAGTCCTAACCGAGTCCAAATGGCGAAATTAATTACCGCGTGGAGAGCTAAGACATAAAAAGATAATATGAGAGATTAAATGGTGTGAACTAGAGGTGATGTTCCCATTTCCAAATAACCATACTCCGATGATGAGATCTTATCACCATAAATTTCCTTCTTTTCAATTTTGTATGCTTGAATTTGTGTCCATTATATTTACTCTTTATATCATGCATACTGAGAGAAAAATAACCACATTCCGAGTGATTCGTTTGTGAGTGCAATCTGTAAGAATTTGAATCAAAACGAATTTTCGGAAAGTAACGTAATGATTAATCGATGGAAATTTGAGGTTTAATTTTTGTCTTTGCACACACACACTATGGTTTGAGACAGTTGAATATGAGTTGATGTTGATTATTTTTAGAAAATTTTAAATTGTACAATTTTTAAATATTTTGATATTTATTTGAGTCAATAAAGAATTTTGTGGGTATATTCACTGCAAACCCTCACGAGACAAAACTCGTCCTACTAGGGTAACCTAGGGGTTTAAAGGCTTGTTGCATATGCTCAATGCAATCGCGTGCCTGCGAAAGTGGAATTTTATTTTAATAAAGGAATTTTCAAGAGTTGAGTTT
Source organism: Sambucus nigra (assembly GCA_949130495.1). Taxonomy (NCBI): domain Eukaryota; kingdom Viridiplantae; phylum Streptophyta; class Magnoliopsida; order Dipsacales; family Adoxaceae; genus Sambucus; species Sambucus nigra. The sequence continues at coordinate 274,333,527 of OX422215.1, read as the reverse complement.
TGGTTAGATTCAGATACATTGCCCGGGACGTGCAAAGTCCTAAGTTAGGGGGATTTGACCAAGCGTAAATTCTTTCGAATTTAGCCCCTTAAGTTAGTAATTTTAATATCTCGAACAAAGTAATTGAATCATTTTTAGTCCATATCACTCTATTGTTCGTTTCTAACAAAATTCCCTAGTTTTTGTGTAATTGTGATAAAGATTTCAGGAATGGAATGCAATAATAGAAAAAAAGAAAATTAGAAGAAATGTAAAAGGGAAAAAGTGTAAATTCCATTCAGAATTCAGAAGCAACGTCAAAAGTGAAGTTGAAGAGCATGAGTTCACAAGAGCATAGGAAGAAACGGCATTCAAATTGGAGTTTTAGATCAAAAGATATGGTCAGTCAAAGTTTCAAGGAAAAGTCAAACTAGAAGAATTTCGGACCGATCCGGTTTGGATCCGGATCCATCCGAAATGACAAAGTCCAGTAGACCCCGGATTGTTGACAAACCGATGGAAGCAAAAAGTCCGGACCCATCCGACTAGGCCCAGACCGATCCGGTAAAAAGAAAAGAACCGATCCGGTGTATTCGGACCGATCCGAGGTTCAGCCGGACCGATCCGGTAGTGTGAAATGCTGACAATTAATTGTTCAATTAAAGCAGAGCAACTCTTGGAAAAACGTACCAACAAGCATTATTGGCTATCAATTTCGATACTTGGTATTATAAAAGCTAGTTCCCTATATCATTTGAAGAGAGAATAGACCAACCAAGAAAGTAGAGAGAGAATTGTAGCAATTTGTTAGTTGTTGGTAGATTACAAATTATCTAAAGAATTTGAGAGTTAGTTGTTGAGAGTAATATTCAGAAGTTTAAATTCCTTTCATAAGAACCTTAGTTTGTACTGCTGATTAAGGAGAAGTTATCTGGATTTCAATTTCAATTACTTTCCTGCTGCTGAATTCAAGTAATATCATTCTATTCTCTGTTACTTTATTATTTGCAGATTTATTTCCCATGTATTGTAGTTCCATAATTCTGAATATGAATTTGTTCTTCAATCCAATCATGAGTAGCTAAATTTCCCAAGGGTTGGGGTACATGAACTCAATCCAAGGAAGATTATCTATGTAGAAAACAGAGGATAAATTACAATATTGATTGAATCGTGAAAGAAAATTTATACAAAAACTGTCAATCTTTTAATCTCTCTTGCCCTAGGTACTTGAGATGTTTAAGAAAGCTTTGCTAGTATAATTTATCATTCACTGCTTTATACCTATTTTTTATTTCATATGATGCGGGAATGAACCTCATATATGTAATGCTTAGAAGTTATAAAGGCTGGATCTAATCAATTATTTTAATTTACAAATCTAGTATTCTCTATGATAATTTGCTAAGGATTGAGGGATTGTATTCTACCCTGTTTTCTCCCATTGGATTAAAAAGTTTTTCCTGCAATTTTTAGTCTGTTTTCATTAAAATTTCCAGTTTGCTTTTGTTAAGAAAAGTTTTATTTCGCTAGAAATCTTCCAAAATCATTAATCATCTTTTTGTTTATTTTAAGAAATCATTTTCAGATCTAATAATTTTCCTGATTACTATTTGACATTTTCCTTCCCTGTGGATTCGATCCCGACTTACCGGGTTATTACTTGAACGATAGGTTTGCACTTGAACCTAGAGTGAATGTACTTTTAAGACAAATTTTAGTGTGCGTCAACACTGCTGGCGAAGAGCATTGATGACGTCCATCTATGGTTCCTTCCTTTTTATGGGACTTTAGACGGATCTACAACTATGACAGGGGGAGCTTGTTTTTGATGACGCTGTATGCTGCCTTGGATTCCTTTAGCCAAAACAATTGGCCTTCTTTTACTGGAGCATTGCATCTATCAGAGGTAACTCTACTATTTTGAATTGTTTTCTCATTCATTTTGTAATTTTGTGATATCTTTTTGAATGTTTTTGTATTTTTTATATTTCAAGTACGATTTTATTAGATGATTCGGTACAACACCCAATTGATGAGTTTGAAGCAGGTGGAGGACCATGCATGGCCTATAATGAGGAGTTGGATGAAGGAGAACGGGGTCTCCAAGACCTTACCGTCTTTCAAGGATGTGAGAGTTGTTCTGAATGCCCTAATGAGTGACCATGTTGCTTTTTTATTGCTTATTTTTGTATTTATTTTATTTTTTTAATTATACTTGAATTGTATTTTGATGACTGAATTGATTATTGGACATGTGACATTCTTCCTTTGAGGTCAGTCAATGTATGGTATGGGGTTACTGGCTTCCATGATCAGATGCATTGATTTCTCTCGCCTGAGTATGGGAACTAATTATACCTAGGGGAGAATATGGTGAGGCTAATCATGTAGGAAGAGGTGATAGATCCTCCAGTGAATCCCTCTTTCTATATGAGGGATCCAAAGAATATGACAAATGAGCCGAGGGTGGTGTCAATCATGAGGGAGGACTACTCCACCTATACAAATCCGATGGCAGTGCACGACTAATTGGATTTTATGACGAGTTGGTTGATTCCACCATCTATCTATGGTTTGAAGGGAGCTCCACCTCCGTCGACTAGGATAGGAGGTAATGGGGCACTAGGTTCATCGGGCCCCACTTTAGGGAGTGGTGTCGGGGCAACGAAGATTCCTCCCCTTTGTGAGTATGGGTTGCCTTTACGATATTTGTAATTAGAGGAAAAGGATGAGATAGATATTCCTCATCATCCTCACATGGTGTTATGTCAGCAGAGGACTTCTTGCTAGGGGTAGGGGTTCTTACCTTCTGCCTTAGTTTCTACATTATGATTCTTGGACTTCATACATTTACTGATTTTTTTATTTCTTCTTGCTCTTTCTTTGTAGAACATATTTTTTAGGTCATCTTGGGTATGGGATATCCGAGACCGAATGGCTTCTGTGGTTGATCATATTTGGGTGATGGCACATTCGTGCGTTGTTCCTTTAGAAGTTTTTAATGATTCCATTCCGTCCTCAAGATCTAGGAGTGGGGACTCTTCCTCTTGCCTTCGTGTTAAGTTCCCTCTCTGTGTTCATTGATGATTTTGGTGGCTTTTTTTAAGGTTTATGAAGAAAGTAATGTGATTATATAATGTTAACTATAACACATTCAACATGTGCCCAGTCACTTTTTGGCGTAATTATTCAATTAATTGAAGTCTTATAGAGGTGTCCCTATAATTTTGGTATCATGAGGACGACATCTTCCCTATCAAACAGGACGAGGTGTATCCAAACTATAAGGAATTCTCTGTTATGTCGGATATTCACCCTCATGTTCCTTCCACAGTGTCTAAATTTTCTCATTCTCTAGAGGAAGTATTAAGTGAATTGTTGTCGAGATGATTTAGAATGCAATTCGAGTGTCACTATCACGATACCGATTTACTCGTCCTTAGATTAAGTATGACGCGGGCTTGAACCCCGTATACGTAATGCTTGGAAGTACTAAATTCTGGGTTAAATTAATCAGTTAAATTCACGATTAGTATTTTACCGGTAATACACTAGGGTTGGGGGATTGTATTCCCGTCCTGTTTTTCCCATCACATAATTTACAGTTTTAAATCATCTTTCATTCATATTTTAGGTAATTTAGTATAATTGCATCTTTTCATAATTGCACTTAGTTGTAGTCAATTCTCGAAACCAAATTATTTTTCCTTTCTTTTTAAAGTCAAGTTAGGGTTAACAATCTTACCTTTGTCGTCACGTTCACTCGTCCTAGTTCCCTGGGGATTCGATACCCAAACTAGCCACTATACTCCGTAAGAGTGTAGTTATAGTTTAGGTTTTTGTATTGTGGTTGGAAGCCGATAACAACGACTAGCGTATTACACGGACGCGCAATTTCCGACTCGATCATGGAGCTCCGGTGGATCCAAATCCCATTTATCTAATATTCTCTTAATTTCAGAGGTCCGCGCTAGCAGCACCCTTCAACTACTACTCACCCCAAATCATAGCTTTGATGAAAGTCATTGAAGCTCCAACAATGGGTATGGGTAGTGGTTGGGATTGAATGTCGCTAGCGTAAACCTTTAAAGATATGGTGATTTTGAAAAAAAAGAGGTTTGGATCTACCGTGTGTGTGTGTATATATATATATATTGTGTACTATTAACTCAGTAAATGTTACTGTTTGTGAAAATGTTATATATATTGTGTAATATTAACTCAGTAAATGTTATTGTTTGTAAAAATGTTATATATATAAAACTATTTCATAAATATATTAACACAGTAAGTGTTATTGTTTGTGAAAATGTCGCAGATATAAAACTATTCGTAACTGTTAATGTTTGTGAAAATATCACAGATATAAAACTATTTCATTTTCTAGTGTATACAATAAAGTTTAATATCTATGACATTTTTACAAACAATAGCATTTATTGTGTTATCACATTTTATATATATATATATATATATATATATATATATATATATATATATATATGCTCATATTTTTAAAGCTCTACCCCATCGGCACCTAATGTCACCCCTACTTACCCCAAATCGGCGCTCCAGAGGATCCAGATCCCATTTATCCAATCTTATTTTCAAAGGTCCACGCCAGCGGCACTCCATGACACTCTGGTGGATCCAAAACCCATTTATTAAAAAGTCTTTTATTTTCAAAGGTCCGCACCAGCGGCACCATATGCCACCCTTACCCACCCAAAATCAGAGCTCTGATAATGGTCGTTGAAGCTCCAACAACGGTGGTAAGGATTGGATGCCGCTAGCGCGAACCTTTAAATATAAGGTAATTTTGAAAAAAGAGGGTTTGGATCCACCGGATCTATATATATATATATATATATATATATACTGTCTAATATTATCATAGTAAATGTTATCGTCTGTTTGTGAAAATGTCACATATATAAAATTATTTCATATTCTAGTGCATACAGTAAAGTTTACTGTTTGTGTAAAAAAAATGAAATTTTATAAGCTTCATGGATCTTGTTTGATAGATCTCGTCGAGCAGATTTCAAAAATAGTAATTTTGCGAAAAACGAATTTGTGAATCAAAAGTTATGATCATTTTAAGATTAAAAAAAAATCCAACCACTTATGTAACTTCCTAAAGGAAGTTACGGATGATTAGTTATAAAAGAGTAAAATTATGAAAAAATTCCCTAAAAATATGGAATATCACCTAATTGATTGTTGAAAAGTCAATAGAACTTATATGAATATTGACCCGAAAAATGAGACTTAAATATAACTATCTCAGGAAAAAAAAACTCCTCCTTTCCTCCCCAAAGTGGCGGTTACTTACGATTTATTATTATTACAAATCCTCACAATCTAAATTCTAAAAGCGATACGTTACTAATGCAAACTGATATGCTCTTCAGTCACGAATCTCACTCGAATGAAAAACCCAACAACAAAATCGAAACTGGCAAAGTTTTTTCTTGGGACTTAACTGATCACCGAATGATCCAACAACAATTAAATCTCATGACAGTTCAACGATGACGTTGTTGTTGCAAATAATTGTGACACCCCGCCTAATTAAACATCGGGTGATCAGGCCTTTATTAAATTAAAATAGGTTTCTCAAATGGTTCATTCTTAGCATCACTATCGAAAACTTTTTAATTACTAATCCCCTAAGTAAAATTAGACCGGTGCCAAATTTTATCTTTCTTAAAATAGATAAATCAACCATGCGGAACAAAGTACAAATAATCATGTACTATAATTCAAACATCAAAGTAAAAGTACAACAGAACAAAAGTATTACCGAATAAACCATCGGCTAAAAATCCCAAACAACAAAAGAATAACCACTAGTCTGAAACTAACATCTGAGACTAATACCGGACCACAAGTCCATACATAGAAGAGTGCGAGATCCTGTGCTAGATCTGAATGAGAGATATCGTCTAGTCAAATCCTGTAAGCATCCACTGTGCTACAGCTCCGAGTCTGGAATGGAATCATCACACATGGCGTCCCTGTGGCTGGACACCTAAAAGGTTTTGAAAATATTTTATAGCAAGAGTTAGTACTCAAAACATTTTGAAAATATTTAGCAAGCGTTTATCACAATATAAAATGCGGTTATTGATTACACATGTTAGGTTCTCGTACACTCTCTTGAGTTAACTCACCCCTCATCTTTGGTGCACACCTAACGTTCCACACTTAGTTTGTCTAGCCATACTTCTCAAGCTAACTAAAACCAAAGTAGTAAACTGAACTTATCTGTACCCAAGTTCCAGTACTGCCCATACAGTACAACCGTTTTACTAACATCTCGCGTATGTTAATTAATTCTCAAGTAACATTACATCTATGTTATTTTTCAAGACTTCTCATTTAGCTTCACTACTAAAATTACTACAATTTTCACAATAGTTGACTTTCCCACTTATGTAATTAAGTTTCGCTACTTGAATTACTAAATAGATTTTCTCTATCTAAAGGTTCATTTCGAAATTAAGTTTCACTACTTAACTTACCAATTCAGTATGTATCTTTAAATACACAATATATCAATCTACTAATACACGGAAGTAGAATATCATCAGGTATATATATTTCACACACAATATATACTAAATATTAGTCAGTGCTATTTTGCCCCTTTTATACACGTAAAGGACTCTTGGTTCGGAATGATTCATCGACCCCAAGTAAGAATTGGTTCGGCATGATACATCGACCCCAATTATTTTAAAAATATATATATACACATATTCTGGTTCGGGACTCTCTCATCGCGACACCAGTTTAAAGTTTGGTTCGGTATTTCTCATCGACCCCAAACTTATAATAACTTTATGTTAGTTCGGAATGTCTCATCGACCCTAACATAATTAATTTAGGTATAATCTCTCTACCTAAAAGATCACATAATTCAGTAGGTACACACCCGACCTATTAATCATATACGTACGTAATATTTTAATCTCATATATTTACCGTACAATATTCGATTTACGATTTATCTCATTAATCGTATTTATTTGAGTATTCACACAACTCTAAGGGTCCTAGTTACCCCTTACATATAATTTCAGTAGTTATTGCTTACCCTACTGGTCTATTACTTAAATTGAATTTACTTCGTCCCGTAACTCAATTTCCGAAGTCCCCGATACTCTACTAAATCGGATTATTCTCCTCGGTCCATAATCCAAGCCCTACACCCAATGGCCTTATTGGACCTCAACAATATACCTACTGGTCTTATTCTTACTCCCATATCAGTATAATGTAAATCCTAGAATACCCATTCATTCCCTAACTCAACGAAGGATTAAACACAAAATTTTCGGGAAAACAGCTTGCGTCGATCGATCGACGGCTGGGTTCGATCGATCGACATAGTCGATCGATCGATAGTTCAAGATCGATCGATCGATCGATCGAACAGGGACAGACGCAGTTTGTCTTCTTCGTTATCCTCTCCTCCATTGACAAATTTCCAAACTCCATTATTGTCCACCAAACTTTTACCCAACGATCCTAACATATTTCCACATATACTAGGACAGTTTCTAACGTGTCAATTACATCAAAACTCCAATTACTTTAAAGAAATAATGAATTAAAACCCAGAATTTCTTGAAACCCTAGTTATGGTGTTCTTCCCATATTATCATTCAAAATCGAGATTTTTATTCCGAAAATCATCAAGTCTAATCTGAATATTAATCCTCTACATAGTTTAAATCATTCTACATGCGATTCCTATCCCAACATGCTTAAATATCATCTTTCTCCAATCAAAATATTGATTTAAACAAAACTATTCAAAAACCCTACATATGAGTATTATAACTTTATAAATTTGCAATAAACAACTTGCCTTATGATCAGTAGGGTCTGATTTTGTGGTTCTTGTTGATGATTGATGATCTTCATCCTTCAATCCTTCTTCCCCAACAAGTTGATTGTAGAAACCCCTTTGAATCCTTCCCAAATCTTCTTTTTGCTTTAGAAAGTGGTGCCTCTCCTCTCTCTAATGGTATTGGTGTTGTCATGGGTGTTCTAACCCTAATTCCTCTATCATACGGCTGATATAAAACTCTAAATTTCGTAGGTCTCCATACCCTCTTATGTTAAAAGACCAAAACGCCCCCGAACGGTCTCGGTTTAGTCCAAAATTGCCCCAAGACTCAACTAGTACCCCCGGGTATACTATTTTGACTAATTTGACCCTTCCGGACTCATTGGTGACCTCTAAATTATCATTTGAGTCACTTAAAAAATATTACTCGTTCTCACCCCAACACGGTCTACACGCGTTAAGTAACTATTTACCACTCGCACTAAGTAAATAAAAATGATGCAATATATACCGGTATCTATCTTTCGATTAATATACCATAATTACAATTTTAAATAAAACTCTTTAAATTACTACTCTTACGTAATTTAAATCAAGACGATATTTTCTCATTTAATTCTCCAATCTAATTAAATGGAATATTCAGAAATACGGGGTATTACATACTTCCCCCCTTGCAAAGGAATTTCGTCCTCGAAATTAGGATAAGGCTGGTATTAAGGCTAAGGACCTTAAGTATAATTGCACCCTCTAATACCCAATACCAAATCATAATATCCTAACAGTCATCCCAAGCACATAACCACGTTACCCATGCCGCACATATCATAATTAAGTCCCACTACTTAATTTCTCCATAGATTTTCCCAATCCAACGTTAATTCTTGAAATTAAGTTTCTCCCTACTTAATTTACCCATTTGATGTATATCTCTATATAACATCTAAGTGTCTACTATCACTCATAAGTAGAATATTATAAGGTATATATTTCACACACTATATATACTTTAAGGAAAAATTGGTCCGGCAAAAAAAAAATCATCGGCCCCAATAATCTTATCATTTACTTTGGTCCGGGAATTCCTCGACCCCAAGGTAAATGTAATGCACATGTCGTTTTAGACCTTCCGTCTTTCCCAATATTTATCATTGATTTGGTTCAAAAAATATCGGCCCCAAATCGATCCCCCATGTATTGGTCCGGAACATCATCGACCCCAATACAGAGATTAAGCACACTTACTATCGTACATAAGTAGTAAAAATCAATAGGTATATATATCTTACACATAACATATACTACCAACACTTATTTTATAATCACCCCCCTTCTATAACACTTTTGGGGTTATTGGCTCGGAATTCCACCTCAATCACCAATAGTTATTAATTACTTGTCTCGGGATCACATCTCGAGCACCAATATGTGTATATATATCTCATCGCACATGAGTAGACAATTGTGAGCCATATATTTCACATTTCATATACTTTAAAATGTCACACTCCAATAGAATGTCCTCATATCACGCATTAAGGACTAAAGGTTCGAAATGTCTCCTCTAACCACACCCAAAGTACATGTATTGTTCGTAATCGGTACCCACGAACCTAATCCTCATGTACAGTCCATATAGGCGCTCACTCTACCTATAAATATGCTCTTATAGGCATACATTCAACCTATGAATTGATCAGTGGGCTTCTCCAAAATTCCACTATCATAAGGGCGTATTATCATTCTTTCTCACTAACATTGAGTCGTAGGTGGCACAACGTAATCAAAATAAAACTTTATCTCTATTCCTTCCTGACCTTCTCTCACAGGGTGGAATTTTAGGATTTCATCCTGATTTACAATCATGTAGAGCGTCACTGTGCACTCTCCCTTATCAACTACATACTAATCCATCCCGGTCACCCCATTTCGCTACCCCCAACGAAATGTTGGCTTAATTATGATGTTCACAACCCATCAATAATTTATAAGTCTGTCTCCTCATTCCATCATTGGGAATGTGGGTTCACTACCACATTCCGGTTGTTCATTTCGAGTCTATCTTGTCTATTAACTAGAGGTGTATCTGGAGACAATCTCACTACGTCTCTCCTCAACATCACTTCCCACTTACGTCATCTTTCCTGAAGTGGTACTCTATTCCCCTTTCTCTCCAGGTTTATTATTCTTTACAATTCGTGCACTCTTCGCAATTGGCGCACTTTTTGGGTTGGTTACTTTATAAGGATCAACATTTTAGTAACACATAAGTCACTTACAACACTCAGTCAAGTAGCACCTTGCGCTACTTATTCACCACAGTTAGGTCTCCCATATCAAGAGATAACCTTTGAACGGTTTCCCACTGACTTTCATCCCATAGGGTGTGCTGGATCTCTCAGCACATATAATCTTGGATCATCGTCAATCTCCCATGACGTTCAACCCATTTCATCGATACGACTTGTTTCTTAATTTCCCCAACGTCGTACAAAATATTTTGCATCCCTCTATCTCGGATGTCTAAGGAATCCAATTGACTAGGGTGCCCATACACCCTTTTCTCCGGGTACATTTGCAAAAACATTGCAAATGTCGCACCCGTAACATGCTTTTCTTCAACTCTAGCCTAGTCTACACGACGTGACTACAATCTTGTGGGTATTCTCAATACCCTAGAGACAAAAAATCAAATCTTTGCCCATAAAGTCCCACTTATCCCTTCGTGGTGAGGTAAGCCTTTCAGTGTTTCTCCACAACACTACCGGCTCCACTGATGTCCTAGCATCTAACAATGTCTCTTCTCCTGACGTGCATAAAAATTCAGTCGTATTCCCTTTCGTAACAGAACATAAACAAGGGACTTCTCCCCATGTATTCTTACTTAGCATTATCGGAACAACACATAGTCGATATGCTCAAATTCGATTTCTCGACAATATGTGCAACCATACTCCAATATTTCTAAAGGAGTCAAGTGGCACCGCGCTTATACTATCACTAAGTCTTTAGCACTAACTACAACAGCGAGCTCGATCTCTCCGCTCAGCAGTCATACCACAAACATTGACTCACATCATTTAGGTTCCCACACACCGAAATCAATTACTAACAGATGTTCATAATCTCCGAAGTTTCTCACATTTTGATGAATAATGACAACTCGACCCTTTTTTCAGGTGAGGAGTCGTTATATACCCCATTCACTCGAGGCTAAAACTCATATACTTCCTTATCCATCGCTCTGGTGATTTAGATGGTTCCCGGACATAACACGCTTGTCCTCTCCGGAATGCAAAACTTATTGGAGTTATTATTTCTTCAAATAACTTCCAGTAAAAATAAAACGCGTGGCCCTAGAATCCACACTAAACATCTTTTCAAAAAATTCCTGACTCCAGGCCATGCTGATCGATTTGGGTACCCCTCCTCTCGGACTGGATAGTCTCGATCCTGAACACTATCATCTTGATTCCCTTAGTTCTTCTGACCAAGAGGAACGCACTATGGGACTTAACAGTCCCGACTTAGGATCTAATCTTTAAATCCTCTAGTGGGTTTTCACTTATGGCTTGCACCAGCCCCATTACATTCAGTCTTACTCTTTGACTAAATCTCTAACTCCCTTAGCTCCGCCCACCCAAGAGCATTAACCTCAGCCTTGTAGGAAGAACCATATTGTCTTCATATACATAAGTCGTTCAAGAAGAGTTTTACCAAAAATTGCGAGCTATGACTCGGGAGTCCATTTTCTCAAGGGCTCTTTTCCCTTATACCTATCTCATCGGTACAAGTTCACTTCACAGGATAAATTTTTTTCTCACGATTGGCCTCCACCAGGCTTTCACGTGAGGGGTTCATATATTCCCATTCACTACACTTCTGAATCATCATTGGAGAACTTTGCGGTTAAACTATACGTAAAGTTCTTCTATTTATATATACGGACCCTCGGTCTGAATGTAGTGACTGGTATCCCCGCCACGTTGCCTGAAAATTTACTCACATTTTCCACTTCTAAGTATTTCTACTCCGTCCTAAATGCCAAAACTTCTGGACATACTACTTCCGTTGGTTAACATGCACAGTCGCCGTTTTATCACATTTACGGCACGTTCTCATCAAATTTTTCTTCAAACCTACTCCCACTATCACTGCATTGGGCGGTCTAGACTAGCATTACTCTTGTCGTCGCGACACTTGGAAAATGCCTGCTATGCCTCAACAACCCTTGCAGCAGTTACTTCCATTACCCGCTAGGAGTGACCTCGACCATGGTCATCTCTCCTATGATTGCCATCTTCGAACACCCCATGCTTTATGCCGAGCTCCTCCCTCCTATAGTCCTGCTAACGCCAATGCTGGACCTACCACCATATTTGACGTACCGTCCCCAATCGGACTCGTATATACGTCTATTAAATAGCAAGAGAACGTAAACTACGTACGTAAAGGAGTACAATCATCCTAAGATAGGGCTCTATATCAATCAAACGATACGCTAAAAACGTAGTAAGCCGTACAGATCCTATGGACACTAGAACCTGATGCTCTGATACCATCTGTGACACCCCGCCAAATTAAACATTGGGTGATCAGGCCTTCATTAAATTAAAACATGTTTCTCAAATGGTTCATTCTTAGCATCACTGTCGAAAACTTTTTAATTACAAATCCCCTAAGTAAAATTAGACCGGTGCCAAATTTTATCTTTCTTAAAACAGATAAATCAACCATGCGGAACAAAGTACAAATAATCATGTACTATAATTCAAACATCAAAGTAAAAGTACAACAGAACAAAAGTATTACCGAATAAACCATCGGCTAAAAATCCCAAACAACAAAAGAATAACCACTAGTCTGAAACTAACATCTGAGACTAATACCGGACCACAAGTCCATACATAGAAGAGTGCGAGATCCTGTGCTAGATCTGAATGAGAGATATCGTCTAGTCAAATCCTGTAAGCATCCACTGTGCTACAGCTCCGAGTCTGGAATGGAATCATCACACATGGCGTCCCTGTGGCTGGACACCTAAAAGGTTTTGAAAATATTTTATAGCAAGAGTTAGTACTCAAAACATTTTGAAAATATTTAGCAAGCGTTTATCACAATATAAAATGCGGTTATTGATTGCACATGTTAGGTTCTCGTACACTCTCTTGAGTTAACTCACCCCTCATCTTTGGTGCACACCTAACGTTCCACACTTAGTTTGTCTAGCCATACTTCTCAAGCTAACTAAAACCAAAGTAGTAAACTGAACTTATCTGTACCCAAGTTCCAGTACCGCCCATACAGTACAACCGTTTTACTAACATCTCGCGTATGTTAATTAATTCTCAAGTAACATTACATCTATGTTATTTTTCAAGACTTCTCATTTAGCTTCACTACTAAAATTACTACAATTTTCACAATAGTTGACTTTCCCACTTATGTAATTAAGTTTCGCTACTTGAATTACTAAATAGATTTTCTCTATCTAAAGGTTCATTTCGAAATTAAGTTTCACTACTTAACTTACCAATTCAGTATGTATCTTTAAATACACAATATATCAATCTACTAATACACGGAAGTAGAATATCATCAGGTATATATATTTCACACACAATATATACTAAATATTAGTCACTACTATTTTGCCCCTTTTATACACGTAAAGGACTCTTGGTTCGGAATGAGTCATCGACCCCAAGTAAGAATTGGTTCGGCATGATACATCGACCCCAATTATTTTAAAAATATATATATACACATATTCTGGTTCGGGACTCTCTCATCGCGACACCAGTTTAAAGTTTGGTTCGGTATTTCTCATCGACCCCAAACTTATAATAACTTTATGTTAGTTCGGAATGTCTCATCGACCCTAACATAATTAATTTAGGTATAATCTCTATACCTAAAAGATCACATAATTCAGTAGGTACACGCCCGACCTATTAATCATATACGTACGTAATATTTTAATCTCATATATTTACCGTACAATATTCGCTTTACGATTTATCTCATTAATCGTATTTATTTGAGTATTCACACAACTCTAAGGGTCCTAGTTACCCCTTACATATAATTTCAGTAGTTATTGTTTACCCTACTGGTCTATTACTTAAATTGAATTTACTTCGCCCCGTAACTCAATTTCCGAAGTCCCCGATACTCTACTAAATCGGATTATTCTCCTCGGTCCATAATCCAAGCCCTACACCCAATGGCCTTATTGGACCTCAACAATATACCTACTGGTCTTATTCTTACTCCCATATCAGTATAATGTAAATCCTAGAATACCCATTCATTCCCGAACTCAACGAAGGATTAAACACAAAATTTTCGGGAAAACAGCTTGCGTCGATCGATCGACGACTGGGTTCGATCGATCGACATAGTCGATCGATCGATAGTTCAAGATCGATCGATCGATCGAACAGGGACAGACGCAGTCTGTCTTCTTCGTTGAACCTCTCCTCCATTAACAAATTTTCAAACTCCATTGTTGTCCACCAAACTTTTACCCAACGATCCTAACATATTTCCACATATACTAGGACAGTTTCTAACGTGTCAATTACATCAAAACTCCAATTACTTTAAAGAAATAATGAATTAAAACCCAGAATTTCTTGAAACCCTAGTTATGGTGTTCTTCCCATATTATCATTCAAAATCCAGATTTTTATTCCGAAAATCATCAAGTCTAATCTGAATATTAATCCTCTACATAGTTTAAATCATTCTACATGCGATTCCTATCCCAACATGCTTAAATATCATCTTTCTCCAATCAAAATATTGATTTAAACAAAACTATTCAAAAACCCTACACATGGGTATTATAACTTTATAAATTTGCAATAAACAACTTGCCTTATGATCAGTAGGGTCTGATTTCGTGGTTCTTGTTGATGATTGATGATCTTCATCCTTCAATCCTTCTTCCCCAACAAGTTGATGGTAGAAACCCCTTTGAATCCTTCCCAAATCTTCTTTTTGCTTTAGAAAGTGGTGCCTCTCCTCTCTCTAATGGTATTGGTGTTGTCATGGGTGTTCTAAACCTAATTCCTCTATCATATGGCTGATATAAAACTCTAAATTTCGTAGGTCTCCATACCCTCTTATGTTAAAAGACCAAAACGCCCCCGAACGGTCTCGGTTTAGTCCAAAATTGCCCCGGGACTCAACTAGTACCCCCGGGTATACTATTTTGACTAATTTGACCCTTCCGGACTCATTGGTGACCTCTAAATTATCATTTGAGTCACTTAAAAAATATTACTCGTTCTCACCCCAACACGGTCTACACGCGTTAAGTAACTATTTACCACTCTCACTAAGTAAATAAAAATGATGCAATATATACCGGTATCTATCTTTCGATTAATATACCATAATTACAATTTTAAATAAAACTCTTTAAATTACTACTCTTACGTAATTTAAATCAAGACGATATTTTCTCATTTAATTCTCCAATCTAATTAAATGGAATATTCAGAAATACGGGGTATTACAATAATATATGCAAAATAAACGAAAAAACCCAAATTCGAAATAAATAAAATTAGAAGGACTTATCGATCGAGGTTTGTGTTTGACACAAAGTCCTAAAGGTAAAATTACTCGCTGATATTTGTAGTTGTCAGCCTCGTGAACAGACACCTCCCAGAATTCAACGATCAGATTTACACACCAGCTTTGTGTTAAATCTTTGAACTCTCAGGATACACCAGCACTCCCAAAAAAATACCGAAAAGTAGAAAGTAGGAAAATAATTTTTGCAGAGAAAGTGGGAGAGATAGAATTTTTCTGTATATTTTTTTCAAAGCTGTAACCTATATTTTATACAAAAAAATGATCAAAAACGTGGGTAGGATTTTTAGCCAACTAACCCACTAATATCTCCACTAACGGGTAGTTTACTTAGAATATGAGACTAAGTCAAAAATTAAAAACGAATTAATAAAAGGGTAAAAATTTTGGGCACTCAAGAGAAGTCCAAAGCTCCAAAGACACCAAGGCCCAATCAAATATTATTAATGTTTAGTGCCTCTTTTAGTGATTGAACCCATGACCTCAAGCATTAAAACCCATAAACTTACCACTAGACCACTTGTCTCAACTTATTTAGTTCATTCAAAATAAATATATATACCAATATACCAAAAGAATTGAAGGCATAGATAAAGATGTCGGCGTGGGCAAAAAAAATCTTTGAATGTATGGATGTTGGTGGGCATTTATGATCGTTTTATAGGGGTGCTGGAGAGAGAGATACCGACTTAATAGTGAGGAAGGAGAGGAATATTTCTTGAGATTTTTAGGTTTTCAAACCATTCATTTTATGCAGAGTAAAAAGGATATGAAGACTCAAGTTACACTCACCTAAAAAAAGAGTCAAGTTTATCAAAAGACGTTAAGGGGAGCAGCGCCGGTCCTAAGATTGGGAGTGTCATGTGCGAAAATCAATTTAGGGGCCTTCTAAAAAAATATTATACAAAAATATTAAATACCTAAAATGAGCCCCCAAAAAATTAAACTTATTTTTTAGGGCCCTATTTTAGTTGGGTGAGATTTTTGAGTAGTTGAATCATCATTTGTATAGATTGTTTTTTGATAGTTAAAAAAAGGGGCCCTTAAAAATTGACATTTTTAATATACATAAAATATTTTTGGCCCCTATAATATACATACAGGTGCCTACTCTAAAATGAGCCCTGTGTCATTATCCATTTGACACATCGCCAGGGCGGCCATGAAGGGGAGGTGGGCAAGAGGAAATGACCACCTGATAAAGTTAATGGCTTTAAAATGCCACGTGGATGGGATAAGAATTGAACAATATTAATAAGTGTATTTTGTTTTATAAAATTTAATAGATACACTGTTCCACTTTTTTTTTCTCCCGGTTATTATTCTATCCATAAAATCCGTTTTGGTATTATACGTATAATAGTTTCATGTTATGCATTTGAATAATTATTATTTTTCCCTTTTCCAGGTACAATATAAATTGGAATCATGGGTTGCTTCCTCAAACTTGGGAAGACCCATCACTAGCAAACCCGGAACTTGAGGGGGAATTTGGAGATAACGATTCAAGTATATTACCTCCTGTTTCAATATTTTGCTCTTCTTACGTGCTAAAACATTATTTGCAATCAAATGCCTAATCAATCACCCCTCAAAAAGAAAAAGGAAATCCAAATTTAAAATTTCCGATTTTATTTATACTGGTGGACTGTTCAAATTTCAGTTGACGTTGTTGACATTGGTGAAACTCATGGGAAAATTGGCCAAATTTTAAATGTCAAACCCTTAGATGCTTTAGCTATGATTGATGAGGGAGAACTTCACTGGAAAATAATCGCAATATCATTGGATGACCCAAAGGCTTCACTTGTTAATGATGTTGAGAAGCATTTCCCGGTATGTTTTGTTTAGGTAATTTCTATTTTTTTCTTCATAAAATGTGTAGTTGAACGTGTATAATGTGTAGTATATCTTAAAAAGGTCATGCAATTTTCAGGCTGGTTATGCATGTTACTCACACACGTAATGTTTCACACAAAATTTAACACAGTTTCACAAACTGCATAGTAGGGTTGGCAAATGGGCGGGTGTAAGTGGATTTGGTCGGGTTGATAAAAGTTAGGGCTCGTTTGGGAGTTTTGAAGAGAAAATAAAGGAAAGAAAAATTTTATTCGGAGAGAAAAAAAAAGAAGTGAAAGTTAATAAAAGAGAAAAGAAAAGAAGAGAAAAAAAGAAAGGAGTTTGGGTGAGAAAAAAAATAATTTTCTTTCTTGTGTTTGGGAGTTTGGAAGGAAAATAATTTTTTTAAGGGGAAGAAAGAATAATTCATTAAAAAAATTCATTTCTCTTCATATCCACCCCACCCCCACCCACACACACATAGACCTCCAACTTCCTCAAAAATATCCTCCCCCATAGGTGGAGAGGAAGCCCCAGTAATCATATCCAACTCGGCTCGAATATATCGTGCTCCATAGAACAAAAATCCAAAGGGTGACACTGTCCAGTTTCATCCAAACTAGATTATAAATAAACCTTTTTCGAAAAATAATCATCTCCACCTCATCCTTCGAAGAAAACATGAATAAAAATAAATAATTATAACCAAACTCTGGATAGTAAAACCAAACCATACCGATTTACCACCCGGTACACAAAAATCAATACCAATACTAAATCGACCGGTATTTCGATTTTTTCGGTAATTCGATTTTTTTTTGTTTCGGTAAATCTGGTTTCATTTCGGGTTTTTTCGGTAAATATTGAAATTAAAAGTCGGTTTTATACATTCGGTAAATTTGGTAGAAGTGTCAATCTTTTAAAGCCCGCCAAAAACAGCACAAAAAATATTCCTAAAAGCCCCTAAAACAACCGTAAAAATTGTCCAAACTACCTCTTAAGGCCCCCCCAAAAATAGCACTAAAAGCAGCATTATAAATAGCACTAAAAGCCCCCAAAAAATGCCCTAAAAATGGGCTCAACACTTACGGTTTTAATTTTTTTGGTTAGTTTTATACTTGAAAAATGAATGGTGGAGATAAGTTTAAAATTAAGGGTGTTGATTTCTTTATAAAAATTATTTTTGCATTGGTTATTATTTTTTGTTTTTAAGTTGGTAATTGGTATGGTAAATCGGTGCGGTAAATGGGTACGATAATTTCGGTAAATTAGTTTTTTAAATATTAAAACCAAAACAAATCGACTCTTTTACGGTAATTTCGGTTTCAGTAAAATCGATTTTTGGTATTTTAATATATGAAATCAAAATCATTTTTTTCGGACCAAAATGGTACGATACGATAAAAACCATACCGCTTCCACCCCTGCCCCCACTTGGACCATTACTCACGACCACCTTTGCCCTAGATTTTGGCATAGTTTGAATGGCAAATACTTGTAGGTAATATTTTCCACTATTCCTTCCCATATTTCCAACCTCCCGAGCCACCTTTGTAGTTGACTATGCCATAGGCACAGCACCACCGATCCCGGCTTATGTAAGATCACACCCTCATAACTCCACCATTCACATTCCACAAGCTCAGACAACTAAAACTCTGACCGAAAACCTCTCTCTTTGATACTAACTATAAAAAGAACCTTCCTTATTCTCTATAGTATGTGCACACAATCACCTATCTAGACTTGTTCCTTCTGTTTCTATTAAATCTGCCACAGCTCCTAGATTCTTCAAAACAGCAACGACTCAAACAATATACTTCTCCTTTTATCCAAAAAAATGTGGATGAATATTCTTTCCCTCTTTCCCACAGAATAAATCTATGACTTTTTCCATATACCTCTTTACTAAGATCAAAGGTCTTTTAACCTGCTTGGAAAAAACTCTCTTTAACTACTCTCTTTATCCATGAAAATGTTATATTATTGAGTAAGTTTTCACCCTGTGAATCTCAGTTTGTAGACATTATTTTTTGGGGACCAGACTGTTGACTTGAAATTGGCGTACCCATTTTTTAGCTGTTTTTTATGATAATGTAATAGCTCCATTGTTATAACTAAATTTGACAGACTTCTTGAATTGTGAGGAAATTTTCAGGCCCTACAAGTTTCTTGTGTCCTCAATTTTTGAATTTGGAAAATTAACTTCAATCCTAATAGTAGATGTGACACCCCATATTTTTTAACAACTAGGTTGATCAAGACTATTTATTAAAGTTATCGTTTATCAAATTAATATAAATACCATCCTTAGCATGAAGTAGAAACAAAGATCAACACTAAACCAAAGTAAAAATCAACATGATAAATCCTCAAATACTAATATATAATGAATAAGAGTTGATTACATCACCAAGTAAAGTTTATACTTCCTGGCAGCAACTGACACATAAAAATCCTCTAAAATTAAATTTATCTTTTACAATTGAGTACAAATACAAAGAATAAAGTAAACCTCGCACCTCTCAAAATAAATTAAGTAAATCTAGAAGTATGTACGACCCCAACATCTTCAAATTTAGGTGATGAACGGAACGGAAGATAATGTGCTTGAGTAAGAAACTAGGTTGGGTATACGGGAGCACCTGCAATAACATGGGTGAGGCCCGCCGCAACAAGATAATAGCTACGCACTAAAGTAGTGAAACTATCAATCACGAGTATAAATAATAAACTTTGGAGTTATTAAAATAGATCATTTTACCGCACACTTAATGGTGTCAAATAATTGGAGTTAAGTATTTTTAATGGCTAAACTCTAACATTTCTCATATAAGCAAAATTGACTAAATAAAGGGAAACTTCTAAAATTTATCATACAAGTCCTTAAATGTAACTATGTTACAAACTCAACTGGATTCGCGCACACTGTATCACATCTTAGTTGTTCGCATGCTGCCATTCTCACGGTAAAACTACATTCATTTGCATGGTTAAAACTGCGTCCATTCACAGAGTGCACGAAAACCAAAGTCGACCAGAAACGGATTTTTACACTCCCTGTCCCAAGCCCAGAATTTAAATCACCATTTTTTCTTAAAACTAAATTATATGGCCCAATACCCCCCAGATATAGTCTAGGAGAGTTGTTAAAAGTCAATTTATACTTAATAATTTTACTTTCTCATATATACTTGTGAGACCTAATATATAATGTCATAACCAAGCGTTACATTACAATTCAAATGAAAATATGCCATTACATGTAAAGAAATGGTCTACCACGCGATTCCATTCAAATAGGAACATTTGAAAGGGAATCTATAATTCTCTACCCAATTCTATTAAACTAATTTAAGCTAAACATAAAATTTCATGAATTGATAAACTAAGTTAAGCTACATAGTAAATTTCAAGAATTGAGTTATTTATTTTTGTATAAAAGTCACCATTTTTTAATTTATGAAAACTTGTTTGGGTAGAAATCATTATTTACATCATAAGCGGAGACAATATAATTATCTTTCCTTCAATGATGAACACTAAATCCCAAAAGAAAGATAGAAGAAATTCCTTTGAAAAATCCTTTGCAATTACTCCTCAAAATCCCCAATTTGCGTAAATAAGCTCCCAGTGATGTAGAAAATAGCCCCTTGAGAGAATAGTTGAATTGTTCTTTCAAAAGTTGTAGGTTTTTATTTAGAAGAGAAAAGAGATAATTTGTGGGCTGGGAGAGTGTGAGTTTTTGGAGATCATAGGGTTTTATATTAATTCTCTACTTCTTATGCTTTTACTCTTTTGTACTTAACCCTACCTTCCTCTCCAAGTATGATTCAATTCTCTTATTAACCTTATCGACACAACTAATTACATTACTTAGTTTTCAAATAATAATTTAAAAATTCTTATTTAACTATCATAATTAAACATTTTAAATTTTACTCTTTTCTCAAATAAAAATTCAACTTGCACTTAACTCCAAATAAATTTCAAAGTTTTCTTTTCCACTTAAATAATTAATAAGTTACTTAAAATAATTATAAATTTTAGTTTTTAACTTAAAGTAAATATGTCAAATTTTATGAAAATCCGATTTGACTAATTATTTTAATTAATTAAATTACTTTCTATTTACGACATATTATAATCTTCCCTTCTAACAAAAAGAATTTCGTCCTCAGAATTAATAACAAATTTCTTATTTAATTGAGTCAAAAATCATATCATCTCATAAGTTAAAAACTATATCCTCGTATAAAATGAGCCAAACTATCTCCTTATATAAAATGTGTCAAACTATGTAACGCCCCAACCTAGATTTAAGGGTTAATAAAGGATCAACCCGATCCAGCTCGCGCATTAATTGTGAAGTACAATGGAACAGCCTAAATAATATTTCTAATCCAGTATTATTATTATTTAACTTTACACTTATTAGCATGTGATTTCAATTTTCATCAAACTACGTGATGTGACCCAAGGGGAGTGCCTCCAAGGGCAAGTAAACAGATGCAATTGAAGTACTTACATGTATAACGCTCTCAAAATACGGGACAACATACGACCTGCCTTATCAAAGAAGCAGGAGTGAGACGAATGCTCAATGAGAATATATGCAAATGGAGTATAGAAGCGAATGGCAAAAAGAATACCCACACGCTATAACCACATGCATGTGAAAATATGTATATATCTACATATATACCTTTGAAAATACATGTCCCAAAGTATTAAATCGTTTTATTCCAAAAACGCTATTTGAGACCGTTTATTCTCCTTGTCTTTTCAAAATAATCATTTTATATATTTATGCTTAAAACTAGCTTATGCTTCCCATTAACTCATCCGGTTAAATAATTTACAATTGCTGGAAAAACCTTTCATTCTCTTTCAAAACGTTTATTGCTCAACGTTCATTAACTCACACCAGAGTTGCTTAATCATTACTTAAGACTCTCTTTCAACACATGCGCACATCGTGTTAGAAAATATTCGTTAACAGTGAAAGGTTTATATAACACGCACTTGTGTTATTATGGGTTTTAACCTCATTAGGTAGCTTAATTACCCATTAAGTCACTTTTGCTTAACCATTTCGCTTTTCTCATTGACATTAATCATTATTCTCAAATTACTTGCTCATATTACATCAATTGGAACCTTAAACATTAACATAAGTTAGGTTATTTTCTTCTTATAACCCATTTCTTATCATGTTCTCGATTACATCATTACCTTTGAGATTTTTCCAACATACACGGACACCATGGCCTCTCACCACTGGTATCCGCTGCCATATGCTACTGCAGTTACTTTGGGGTCTTTCACCGCTAGGGACGTCATACATGTTTGGAATATATTCTATTTTAAGAGAGTTGAAAAAGAACTATCTCGTTGAAAGTTTCTATACATCTGTTCTTTCTCAACGCATTTCTTTAGACAATACTCCGTTTTTTCCGCTTTTCGAATGGTAAATATTTCTCAGAACAAGGAGTGTGAATCAAACCCATGTTAGAATTTTGTTTTAATTATTTTTCTGGCATCATCCGAATATTCCGTTATCTTTTCAATGGGTTCAAATTTATTCCAATGTTCACATTAATCCACATTTACAGGCCAAAGCCAAAGTCCCGGACTTAACCATCCATTTTTCCATTAATACATGGAAATTTATTTATTTCTCCTTCAAGTCCTTTATTTACACACACGTTGATTTTATACCAAAAATAATTCACGCTTTAGGACTTAATTCATTTTCACCCACACTAGTGTAAAAACATTCATCAATATTTTTAATTCATAAAAATGATCCACTTAAGTAAATTTATCAATTTATCCTTTTATTTTCAAAACTTGCAATTTAGTTCTTTAACAAGTGTCATTTTTCGAAAATGGTAATTTAAATTTTCGACTCAAAACTTAAACTCATTTAGACATTTTTAACACTTGTTCAATACCTTATTTTACTAAACTTTCATATTTAACACTCCAACACCTTTTATATAGAATTTCACACACTTTTCATATTAAAGTCCCATTTGACACATAGTTGATAGGTATAATTTTTGGGGTTTTTTTTTCATCTTATTGCCAATTTTTTCAATATTCAAGCATTTGACATTCTTACTTTTCACACCTTGATTAACACACTTTATTTATGACTTTTTGTATTTCAATAACTACTCAGCCATTCATTTCAATTTTAGCCTTCTTTACTTTCATTATCAACTTTTACACCACAACTTTATGAAAAATCTAACTTTTCACCTATTTACACCTTAAACCCAATTTATTTCTTCATGAATTTTACCCACTTTAAATAACTCATTAAGGTAAAAGTCCCATTTTTACACTCATCATCATTATTCAAGTAGAAAAAGACACTTTAATCTCATAAAATGGATTTAACAAGCCTAAAGTATTTCCTTGCATAAAATCACATTATTTACCTTTAAAACATCATTATACACACTTTATTTTATAAAATATTCAAGACATGCATTCCAAAATTTCCACAATGTCAAAACTCATTTTAAATCATTTTTTTGAAACACAATTCATACCAAATGATAAAAGTGCAACTAATTAACCCATAGATGCAAACTATAACTAATCCTACTCATATTAAGCCTAATACAAGCTGTTAAATATGCTGAAATTTAATCAACTCCAAACCCACTTTAAAGTTAGTGTTTTCCACCTCAAAGATCTCTGAAAAATGGTGGAAGAGAGGAAGAAGATGGGTGACTCACCCACCTTCAAAGGTGACCTTAAAGAGAGTCACAAAAGATTCACCAAGCAATATCCAAGAAGCTCTATTAAAGACCCACGAAATGCTTCTATTTCATTCAAAAAATCTCCTTAAAACCTTCCATCAACTCCATGAACTTCATCATCTTCAACTCAACAATACCCACTTTGGTTTAATGGTGTTAAAAGGTGGTTATAGGCTTTTTAATGGTGTTTTCACGGTGGTTTAAGGTGGTGTAAGGAGGTGTACTACTCTGGAGAAAATTACACTTACGATAGGGAGCATTGTAGAGCGAGAGAAAGAGGCTACAATCTGATGTAAAACTATTTGGAGCCCTGGTGCCCCATCTCTTTCCCTCTTATAATCACACCTTCCAAGCCCTAAAAAAAAATCATTTTTTTCTTTACATGGCATTTTCTATATATTTTTAGCGTCTCATATATATGGTCATCTAATTTTTTTTACCTTCCAATAGTCCTAAACAATTCGCGCAAAGTTGAGTTTTCGGAGTTTCACTTACCGTCAAAAGGTGCTAAATTAAATTTTATATTTGTTTTTTGTGTTTTTTCTCTACATGGTATTTTACTTATATTCGTAGGGCTCCACATATGTAATCATACTATTTTTATTCCTCTCCAATTGTCCTATAAAAATCGTTCAAGTTCACGTCCTGTGCGATGCGTGTTGACAAAAATTCATCTAAAATGAATTTAAATGAATTTTTCCAAAGACGTCAAAGAAGGGAAAGCTGATCGGAATTAAATTTTACATTTTTTGGTTGATTTTCAGATTTCTCGGAGCACTTTCATATTTTGACGAAAATAATTTTTTTATTATTTTTTTACCTTTGACCCAATGGTATTTTATATGTTTTTTTTACCTTTTAAAAGTGGTCATTTCGATATTTAGGGCCACGATGCATCCTACAAAAGTCGCACAAAGTTACATATCATGCGCGTGTAATACCCCATATTTTTATGGCTTTTTAAATTGGGGGATTTATTAAATTTAGGGTGAGTTATTAATTTAATATAAATCCAAAAATTAATTATTTTTATAATTACTAACGTGACAAGAATTAGTAATCATTGAAAACTTGTTGAATATTACTAATGAGCAAAGTAATACATAATATTGGTTCTATCAAATGCCACGAGTGAATAAAATGACAATCTTGAAAATTTAAGTCGGGACGCGCCTGTGTCGTATCGGGACTAAATGTTGATTGATAAAAGTGAATAAATTACAAATCACCCGTATGGTCACTTCGAGTGCGTCAAAGTGTTCGGAAGGGTCGAGATAGTCAAAATAATATACCCGGGAGTTTAGTTTGGGTCTCGGAGCATTTTTAGGCCTAATTAACACCCCGGGAGGGCGTTTTGGACACTTTACATTTTTAAGCCTGGAAACCCACGAAAATTGTAAGGTTATATCAGATGCTTAGGGTTGTCCTCTAGGGTTAACACAACCAAAAACAAGAGACGGCCATTGGAGAAGGAAAGAGAGAGCTTGCCCAAGAGTTCTAGGCCAAGAACTCCTCCGTTTGCGTCGCCGTCGTCGCCAAACGATAGATCGCGTAACGAGGATCACCACCACACCGATTTCAGCCACAAATCAGATACAAAAATCCCCAGGCAAGTATTTATCTTGCTTAATTTCGTTAGTGCTTTATTCATGTTAGTTTAGGATTGATTAGGATGAATTTTTATGAAAGAAAACCCATGTTGGAGATTAGAAATTTGCATGTTGTAGTGATATAAACAATAATCTGGAAATCCTTTTCACATGTAGAGGTTTAACCACGGATTTATGATGGATTAGAAGTAGAAATTCTGGAAAAATAATGATTTGAATCAAGTTAAAGGAATTTTTAGGGTTCATGAGAATTGTATAAATTTTGGCACTTTTAATCCATGATTTTTTATGAAAACTCACATGCCTTGCGTAGAATATTGTCCATTTGGGTTTAGAAGGTTTGTGGTATAAATTTCTGGGAGTTTGGGAGTTAAAAATTTGGATTTTGATGATGTTGAATGATAGAACCCGTAACTGGTATTCTGCAGATTCGCCATACCTGTTTGATCGATCAATCGAACCAGGAGTATCGATCGATCGAGCTCCTGCCATCGATCGATCGACCCCTCCTGGAAGACTCATATTTCCCCTTCTAAATAGTTGAATTCAATTTAAATGAGTAATAATCTTTGGACATCCTTATTAAAATATTTTGGGAGATAAAGAAGACCAGTAGGACTTATTAAAAATATGAAACCTTTAATGTAAGACGATATTTACATTTTTACGGGGATGTTTACATATAAGGGCCGCTGGAACTATGTATTAAAGGGGGAGACGCGTAAGGTAGGTACGTTGAAAAATAAATGAGTACCTACTGAAATTACACTTGGGAGGATAGAAATCCACGAGTGTCACTTGATAAGTTGGAATAATTCCACAAATTAAGAAAGAGGCAAGCGTTATACGTGATAACTAAATAACGAGTAATAAGGACAAATAACATAATTATGGGTCATGAGTATGTACCTAAACTTGATATGGTAATACTAGTTTATTTATATGACTGTGTTTATGCATATACTATATACGTGTAAAAATCATGCCCGCGCTACTTGCTATCCATGAGGTTACCGCGTTGGGACAGTCTTATCTCGATGGGACCTTTATGGGGGATATTGACTGGTACCCTAGAAGATAGAAATCCTTTGGTACAGTCTATCGGATCGATAGTCAGACGGTCCTAAGAGACGTGAGGGCATGTGCTGACCTCTTAAAGACTTGGAAACTATGCTTCGCCTCAATATTGTTTGTGTTTTGTTTCAATACAGTTCGAGAGTGATTCCGAACTTGTATTCCCCTTAGTACGAGTGATACGGGGACTGGATAGCAGAGTATGCCCGCACCATAATTTTTATGTGGGGTGCTGTTAGAATATATATATTATATGAGTATTTAATGTATATATTTAATCCTGGAATTTTGGAAATACCTACTGTGTTTATGGTAAGTAAGAAATGAATATTTATTTCAAATTGAAAATGGGTGTTTCAAAAGTATAATATGTTACTGAGAAACTTTATTAGCAAATAAAGTTTAAATGAGAACTTTGTTGTTAAATGAAATTAACCTCTTAAACAATTGAATTTGTCAGTTTAAATCTTACGAGCAACCTAAGATAAGATAAGTTAAACCGTTGGGAAGGTTAGTGCGATAGGCATGCACATTAGAAGAGATGTGAGAAATTCTCAAGGGAGTGACGCACTAATATGTTGTTGCATTGGCCAATAACATTTTAAATACTTGCTAAACAAATTTTAAATCATTTTTACAATCGGGCTCTGACCCGTTTCCACTTTCTTTTCTCTCTTGTATATATGTATATATTACAGGTGCCCAGCCACAGGGGCGTCTTGCATAGGATCCTTTGGAAGGAAACGCGTTGTAGTTTAGGTGGGAGTTGTAGGCCTCTTGCTTAGACGACCTCATTTGTTGATTCCACTTCTATCACTATTTATTCAGTTGGGCATGTGTCGCCCTTTTTCCATTGTTCAGTTGTTTATCGGATATTGTGATTTGTTTGGGATTTATTACTGTCAGGATGTTTTTCCTTTAAGTTTTAATGTTGGAATTACTTAGTTGGATGTTTAATTAATTGGATTGTTTGTTCCAGTATATTTGTTGGTTGATTCTTAAATTATGAATTATATAAAGTTTTAAATTATTGGTTTTAAATAAAATTTGGAAAGTAATGTCTAAAATGGTTTTGACACTTAGCTTAATTATTTAGGGTGTTTAAATTGGAAAATTTATTTTACGACAGTGATGCTAAGAATGAATCGACCGTTCACCTTGATTATAATTTAATAAAGGACTGATCACCCGGTATTTAATTAGGCGGGGTGTCACAGCGCGTCGCGTGCCACCCAAATTACTGCATTATTAATCATTCCTTTATATTTTCGCATCAAACTCAACCATCATACTTACTATGACTATTAGAACTTAAATATGCATCCATGAGAACCATGAGATGTGGGAATTTTTCTCCTTAATTACTCTTCGCAATGTGTCACTTTTCGTGCCATTTGGCGTAATTCTCTTATATATTTATTCCTCAAATTTTCTTCTCAACAAAATATTTTGATTATCATTAAATACTTATTTTTCTAGGGCGGGGTATTAGATTCTTTCCTCCTTATGGAACTTCGTCCTTGAAATTCATGGTCATTAACCTTAGAATCCAGTTACCTATAATCAGTTTCCAATCCAAGGGCATCCTCAACATTATGGTCTAAAACCCAAAGATTTTATTTTCATCAATTACATTACTAACCCAATTATGGTGAACCTTAAGGTCTTACTAATAATCCCAAGCATGCCTAACTCGTTTCTCTAAACAAAATCTTGAAATGATCAATACTCAACGAATATCGTACTATCACCAATGAACTCATTATCATGGACCATTCCTACGTTAGGGTTCACAACTTACATTTCCTCAAATAATCTTGGATCGTGCCTAGCGTAGGCTGATACAACCTCAATATCACTAGAAATCACATCATCAATCATGAGACGATCATCTAATCCCATTGGACTACCCAATCGATATCTCTTACGAGATCCTTACAATAACCTAGAGTCATACTAGGTATCACAACGCAAATATACACGAGTAATCACATCCTCAATCCGTACAATTTTAAGCAAAGTGCTACACTGACATCTAATGTTTTATTAGGTTCTAATACTCATAATATCTTTTAGTTGTAACCTCAAAATCCACGACCACGTCATATCTAGCTACACCGGTTAAGTAACGAAACATGTTAACCTTATGCAACAAAATAACAGATGAAAACAACATGTAACAAACGCGAGACCACGCGTACACACAAATTAGGGTTAAACAAAGGTGCCTCCGAAAAAGAGCGTACTCATATACCGTTATGCATCAACCTCAACCTGACATATCCCATATCACTACTTAGATTATGCAGTGCTACACCTGAATCACAACTGAATAACAACTTCCCACTATCGATATCAAGAAGATATAAGGAATGCAACAGTTCAAGTGACTGCTATGCCAAAGAAAATAATCAAATCCCGACAACGAACTGTGCAACACAGAGTATGAGCCCACAAAGTACACTTGAAATCTATACTCTCACCAATATTTGCTAAAGTCTTAGCCTTTCCACATACCCTCTCCTGTCCCTTTAACCCTGACGGGTCCTAATCGTGAATCATCCATCCTTGTAGAATGAACGATGTGCGAAATCAATTTTCTTTGGGAAGTTGAAATGCTAGGCTTCCCTCCTTAAGACAAATACCACCCTCCCATTACTGGCAAGAACAACCATCTGAACCAAGTGAAATTACATTTTTTCAATGCTTATCGTTAGCCACTGACCTATCATACCTAGGCCTGTGACACCCCGCCTAATAAATACTGGGTGATCAGTCCTTTATTAAATTATAATCAAGGTGAACGGTTGGTTCATTCTTAGCATCATTGTCTCAAAAATAACTTTTCCAATTTAAGCACCCTTAATAATTAAGCTAAGTGTCAAAACCATTTTTAGACATCAATTTCCAAATTTTATTTTAAAAACCAACATTTAAAACTTTACATAATTCATAGTTAAGGAATCACACAACAACTATACTGGAACATATGATCCAAATAATTAAACATCTAACTAATTAATTCCAACTTTAAAACTTAAAGGAAAACATCCTGACAGTAATAAATCCCAAAGTATAAATAGTGAAAATAAATGAATCACAATCTTCGATAAAACAACTGAATAATGAAGAAGGGCGACACATGCCCAACGGAATAAATAGTGCTAGAAGTGGAATCAACAATGAGGTCGTCTAAGCAAGAGGCCTGCAACTCCCACCTAAGCTGCAGCACGTTCCTTTTAAATGATCCTATGCAAGACGCCCCTGTGGCTGGGCACCTGTAATATATACATATATATACAAGAGAGAAGAGAAAGTAGAAAACGGGTCAGAGCCCGATTGTAAAACAGTTTAAAATTAGTTTAGCAAGTATTTAAAATGCTTACTGGACAATGCAACCAACATATTAGTGCGGTACTCCCTTAAGAAATTCTCACCTCTCTTCTAATGTGCACACCTATCGCACTAATATTCTCAACAGTTTAACTTATCTTAGCTTAAATTTCTCTTGAGGTTTAAAGCCGACAATTTCAAATGTTAAGGAGGTTAATTTTTATTTAATAGCACAAATCTCACATAAGACTTATTTGATAATAAAGTTTCTTAATAATATATCGTACTTTTCATACACTTATTCCCCAGTTGAAATAATTATTCTTTCATTACATACCATAGTCACAGCAGGTAGTTCCCAAATTCCAGATTTAGATATATATATATAAATACTCATATAATATATATATATATATATATATATATATATATATATATATATATTCTAACAGCACCCCACATAAAATCTATGGTGCGGGCATACTCTGATATCCAGTCCCCGTATCAGTCGTACTAAGGGGAATACTAGTTCGGAATCACTCTCGAACTTTACTTACATAAAACACATACAAATTGAGGCGAAGCATAGTTCCAAGTCACTAAGAGGTCAGCACATACCCTCACGTCTCTTAGGACCGTCTGACCATCGATCTGATAGCCTATACCAAGGATTCCTATGTTCTAGGGTACTAGTCAATATCCCCGATAAAGGTCCCATCGAGATAAGACTGTCCCAGCGCGGTAACCTCAGGGATAGCAAGTAGTGCGGGCATGATTTTTACACGTATATAATATATCCATAAACACAATCATATATGTATACTACTATTCCCATATCAAATTTAGGTACACTCACTCGCACGACCCATAATTATGATATTTATCCTTATTACTCATTATATATTTATTACGTATAACGTTTGTCTCTTATTTTAATTTGTGGGATTATTCCAACTTATTAAGTGACACTCGTGGATTCCTATCTTTCCAAGTGTAATTTCAGTAGGTACTCATTTATTTTACAACGTAACTTTCTTACGAGTCTCACCCTTTACCACATATTCCCATTGTCCCTTATATGTAAAACATCCCCGTGAAAAGTTAATCTCGTCTTACATTAAAGGTTCCATATTTTTCATATGTCCTACTGGTTTTCTTTATATCCCAAAATGTTCTGACATTAATATCCAAGAATGTCTAATCATTTAAGTTGGAACAACCTATAAAAAGGTAATGTGAGTTATGAAGGAGGGGTCGATCAATCTATGGCAGATGTTCGATCGATCGAAGCATCGATCGATCGATACTCTAAGGTCGATCGATCGATCAAGCAGGTATGGCAAATCTGCATAATTTCCAGTTACGGGTTTTCTCTTCCAACATCATCCAAAATGATATATTTGACTACCAAACTCCCAATAATTTCAACTACAAGTATTATAACCTCAAATAAGTGATTTCCTACATCAAGCATGCGGATTTTCATCATGAATAACAAATTAAAAGCGCATAATCCATAAAAACATCAAGAACCCTAATATTTCTTTTGTTTGGTTTCTTCCCATCCTTTTACCAGATTTCATACTCTTTAAATTACTATAGTTTCATGGTTCAACCTCTACATATTAATTGGGTTTCCAGAATACATCTATTACTCATACAACATGCGAATTCAAATCTCCAAATAGGTTTTTCTTTCACAAACATTAGTCCTAATCAATCCTAGGCTAATAATATTGGAGCATTAACTAAAATAGAGCAAGATAGATACTTGCCTGAGAATTTTTGGTTCATATTTGTGGAGATTTTGGTGTGGTTGTGACCCTCGTTGTACGATCTAATGTTTGGCGGCGACGGCGGTGCAAACGGTGGAGTTCTTAGCCTAGAACTCCTTGGAAAACCTCTCCTCTTCCTATCCAATGGCCGTCTTTGGTTTATGGTGTTTCTAACCCTAGAAGGTGACTCTTACCATCTGATATTCCCTTAGAAGTTTCGTGGGTTTTCAGGCCCAAAAATGTAAAATGTCCAAAACGCCCTCCCGGGGTGTTAATTAGGCCTAAAAATGCCCCGAGACCCAAACTAAACCCCCGGGTAAATTATTTTGACTATCTCGGCCCTTCCGGACACATTTACGCACTCAAAATTACCATACGGGTGACTTATAATTTAATTACATTTTAATAGTGTAAGGACACAAATTTCCAATTGAGTCCATATATAGTTTTGGCTCAATTCCGGACAAAAACATTTTTTCATAGGATTTTATTTAATTGTAATATTCAAGACCTATGAAGTGTTTGTTGAAGACGTAGCGGCAAAGAGTATAAATCATCATCACCATGCCGTAGTTTATGTGCCTCGTTTGTACGTCATCAACTAAGGTTCCATGCTCCCAAGGTATGAATGTAATTATATGTATATAGGAGCTTGGAACAATGTTTATTTGGGTGTTAGGTTTAATAAAAGCCATGTTTATTTCAGAAATCATTTAAAAAGAACTTTATATTAATATATATAAATGTTTCTGGGCCAAAATAGAATTTAACAAAAATTTCTGAAACTCGTTCGAAATTTCGTTCGAACGAGATTTTTCGTTCGAACCAAACTTCGTTCGAACGAGACTGCTTTCTAACCTAACTGGTCAGTCGTTAGATAAGTCGTTCGAACGACTTTCTCGTTCTAACGAGATATCTAGCGAGGTTCTAACGAGCCCAGGCTGGTCGCTCGTTAGAAACCTCGTTCGAACGACAGTCAAAGTCGTTCGAACGAGAATGCCAGGCGGGAACAGTTTTGAGCAGTTTTTTGGCAGTTTTCTCCCATGATCCCCACTTGTTTTTTAACCAACTTTTTCCAGCCTTATGAGGGACGGGAATCACATTTTTCCTACTAACTTTTCCATTCCATATCCAACTCTTAGAGAGAGTTTGAGAGCAAATTTAATTAGGGAAAATGTTCATGTTTTGAGTGTTAATTTTTTAATGGAAAATTCATATACACTCTAGTTTACACCCATTGTTGTTTATTCCAAGTTCTATATATACATATCCTTACTTGGAGTTTTTTTGGCACCGGTTTTCTCTACCGAATTCAAGAGACATTTCGGGTTTGCTTCTACACCCCATCACAAAGAAGATCTTTGTTGAGATTCTACCCGTTTGGAGAAAGGCTCCATGTTCGGGTGACGGTGACCGTTTAAAGTCCTATCGGTGTATTCCGAGACCACGGTGGAGCTCCGTTGGTTATCCGCTAATTGGAGGTTGATACAAGAAGGAGCATCATGGCTTGAGAGGGTTCGAGTTTAGGAAGTAAGTCTTTTGTCTTGTATTTTGTAATACCGTTTTTAGTGGATTTGAGGCTAGGGCCGTCCCGAGGTTTTTTCCCGTTAGTGGGTTTTTTCCTCGTATATCGCGGTGTAGTGTGACATTGTTTATTTTATCTTGCACTTCATTTAGAACGCATGCTTTAGGTTTAATTCAAGATAAAATTCGGTTTAATTATCACACTCATTTAATTTGGGACTTAAATTAAATATTGGGTAAATTTGGTTTATTCTAGTCACTTGACAAAATTGGTTTCGCCTAACTTTGGATATAATTGTTAATCATGACTTAGGCAAATTCTAGGACTTGAATTAAATTGTGTTTTAATTTGTTTCTTAAGATATTAAAACCCGGCCTTGTTATTTTGTTGAAACCATCTCAACATTTGTTTGAAAAAGGAAATTATATTTTAATTTGACATTATTAATCACCGGGAATCCAACTGCGTTTTCAAATTGGTATCAGAGCCAAAAACGATAAATTATTTCGTTAAGATCCTTTCATTTTTGGCTAAATATGGATTTTTCCCCATTTTCAAAATTTCCTATTTTTGATGGTTCTAACTACGCGTATTGGAAAGCGCGAATGAAATCGGCACTTAAATCTATCGATGAACGTGTTTGGATGTCTGTTGTTAATGGTTGGACCCCACCAACACATTTAATTGAAAATGAACGTGTTCCCAAACCCGTCGATAGATGGACTGAAAATGAGTTTAAGCTAGCAAATTTTAATTCCCGTGGTTTAAATGCATTATTTAGCGCTGTCACACCGGATGAATTCCGACGTATTATGACGTGTGAAACCGCTAAAGAAACTTGGGATATTTTACAATTAACTCATGAAGGAACTAGTGTCGTTAAAGCTTCAAAACTCCAAAACCTCACCACTCAATTTGAAACTATCAAAATGGATGAAAAAGAAACTTTTGATAAATTTTATGCTAGACTTTCTGATATTGTTAATTCATCCTTTAACTTGGGAGAGAAAATACCTGACGGCCGTGTTGTAAAGAAAATTTTGAGGTCACTACCCGATAGATTCATTCCAAAGGTGACTGTTTTAAATTGTTTACCCACTTTAGCCTCTACGAAATTAGAAGAGCTTGTAGGTGATTTACAAACCTATGAACTAGATATGTTTCCCTCTAAAACTGAAAAGAAAATTGAAAAGGGCGTTGCTTTAAAAGCCCGCAAAGAGGTTAAACAAGTAGTAGAGAGCGATAGTGATAGTGACTCGGAAGATATGGCTTTGTTTGCTCGTAAATTTAGAAAATTTCTTAAATTTAACAAAGATAAAGTTAAAAATGATTTTAAGAAATTTGAATCTTCTAAACATGATAAAAATGAGAAGATTTCTAAAGCCGATAAGATCCCTAAACCTAGTAATGAAAATATTGATAGGGACGAGTCTAATAAGTGTTTTGGTTGTGAAGGTTATGGCCATAGGGCTTATGAGTGCCCCACTAAACTAAGGAAAGATGGTAAGCGACCTATTTCATATAATGCGACCCTTAGTGATAGTGATAAGGAAGAGAAGCCCGAATCCCCCACTAAGAAAAATTTTGTGGCTTTTATGGCACATGTGAGTGATAATGAGAACTCATCGGATGATGAAATTATAGCACATGCCACTTCCAAGGTCATTGTACATGATTCTCTTATTTTTTATGATAGTGAGAGTGAAGAAGAAAGAGAGAGTGAAAATGAAGAAGAGGTTAATATGAGTGAACTTCAAAATGCTTTTCATGAATTATATAAAGAATCTATTAAATTGAAAAGAGCTAATTTGAAGTTAGAAGCGAGTTTAAGAGAGAGTGTCAAGGTCATTGATGAAAGTGCCTTAATAGAAGACCTTAGGACACATGAGAGAACTCTTCAAGAGAAGCTTAACTATGTAGAAGGCGAGAGAGATAGCCTTAGGGGTTTAATGGAATCCTTGAAAAAGGAGCTTCTTGGTTTTGAAGAGCGAAATGTTTTACTAGAATCTAAAATTTTAGAATTGGAAAATAAATTAAAAGATTCTAGTAATGTCAAATTTGATTTGGAGTGTCGTTCGGAAAAACTAGATAAAATGTTAGGAACGGTCCAAATTAAAAATGACACTTTTGGTTTAGGCTTCAATTCTTGTAATGATTATAACCCTAAAGTCAAAACCAATGTTTTAGGAGAATC
Organism: Sambucus nigra; assembly: GCA_949130495.1. Taxonomy (NCBI): domain Eukaryota; kingdom Viridiplantae; phylum Streptophyta; class Magnoliopsida; order Dipsacales; family Adoxaceae; genus Sambucus; species Sambucus nigra. The sequence goes on along the minus strand of OX422215.1, from coordinate 274,297,953 downwards.
TTCTAGGAATGCATTTAATGATCACTCCTTAGATAAATCTTTTCGACATTCTCTTACTTGTACACATTGTGGTCGACAAGGTCATCTTAGGAAATTTTGTTTAGATCTTAAACGAATTCCTAGAAAATCCCATAGTAAAGTAACCACGATAGCTAATGTTCCTACACCCCAAGATAGTAATTCTTCATTAATTTGGGTTAGGAAATCCGACTTGGTTGCCTTACAACATAGGGATTTTGATTCTCATTTACTTTCACATGCTTCCTCCCTTGCTAGATCTAAAGGATAAATGTGTTAGTGTTTGCATACTTTAGCGTTTGTACTTCATGCTATATTCATATGCTAAATGTATGCTTGTTTAGTCATTTTCTAGTCATTGCCTATTTTCATATCTCATGCTAGAAATCATGACTTGTTTATCTTTTTGTATTATATTTTGTGTTTGATTTAACTGAAAAATATAAAAAGATTTTTGTTTATCATTTGTGTTTTATTTATTTCATTTAAGCTTAATGAAAAATACAAATGATTTTTGTTTGTCCTTTTGAGTAAATCTTTATTTTTGATTAAAAATGTTAAAAACTCAAAAAGATTTTGTTTTTGTGTGTATTTTTGTTTGACACACTTTATGTGGCATATATTTGTGTTTGAATCCTATCGTTTACGCTTCCATGTGGCTAGAACTTTTGGTTTAGATTTTCAATCCTTAAAATGTTCTTTACCATGTTTTATATGGAGTAGTTGGATTTTGTATTGTCTAAATGGATTCTATTTCTATATGCCTCTATTCACACATGCACGAGCTCTTTTGAAATCTTAATGTCACATGTTATATTTGAGCTTTTTGAGGTGTTCTCCTATCAATCTAGTCATCTACATACCTATGACCTAGGAGGACTAGTGCATGTCAAAATCCGTTGCATGTGAGATTTGTGCGAAAAATGAAAACATGATAAATTAATATATGCACGGGGAAGGGATCCGAAAGGATGAATTAAGTCCTTTGCGATAGTAAGCCACCGTTGATTGGATCTAAAAGAAATACGTGATCCCAAGGCCTAAAAACAGAATATTTGGCATTAAACAAAAAGTAATTGCCAAGGCCTATGTTTGTTTGATATATTCATTCACAAACAAAAGAATATATATGCTCATTGAGGGAGAATTGGATGGTATATCAACGGTTTGCACAATGTCCATTTATCCTAGTTGTCTTTAATGTCATGACTCTATTTGGTTTGTAGAATCATCATCATGCTAGGCTTGTATGCATTGTGTATGTTTGTTCATTGAGTTCAATCTTTATATTGTCACATGAGGTTATATTTAACTGTGATGAAGTTTGCAATCAAATGAGAACTCCGTGAACGTTTCCTAAGTGTTTGGGTCTAAATTTAATTATTGCTAGTTCACACCCCTACACTTCCGTTTCCATATGACACATTTTTGCCATACGAGTGTGCAAACTTATTGTATTTTGTGTCATGTGTGTGTTTATATCTATATATATGCAAGTTCTATATTGGTATATTTCTAATGTCTATATATATGATATTCGTTTATCTTTGCCTTGTTTTTAATTGCCCATATGCTTTCATGTCTTAACACTTTAAGCTTTCACATGCGGTTTATTAGTTCTTTATCCTTTGCCTATTCCCGAACAAAAAAGGGGGAGAATGATGATAGGGGGAGAAATGGTATCTAATCCTATTATTATCGTATCTTCGTTTTCGTATCTTCGTTTGGGGGAGATTTATCTTAGGGGGAGACGTCTTTCTAAGTAGGTCATGTGTTTAAAGGGAGAATTAATTTAGGGGGAGTAAATAATTAATTGCATTTAATATTTTGATATTCCCTATGCATTTGATGAGTTTGCTTAAGTGTGCAGGAATTATTATAAAGCGGCATCTTTCTATGGCAAAGAGTTTAATACCTGGGTTGAGTCAAGATTGGGCGGGTTATGCTTTGAGTCTAGTAGAGCTTGACGGCCTTTTAGGATTTTTGTTTGGTTTTTGTCCCGGAATAGCCAAAGGGGGAGATTTGTAAGGACACAAATTTCCAATTGAGTCCATATATAGTTTTGGCTCAATTCCGGACAAAAACATTTTTTCATAGGATTTTATTTAATTGTAATATTCAAGACCTATGAAGTGTTTGTTGAAGACGAAGCGGCAAAGAGTATAAAGCATCATCACCATGCCGTAGTTTATGTGCCTCGTTTGTACGTCATCAACTAAGGTTCCATGCTCCCAAGGTATGAATGTGATTATATGTATATAGGAGCTTGGAACAATGTTTATTTGGGTGTTAGGTTTAATAAAAGCCATGTTTATTTCAGAAATCATTTAAAAAGAACTTTATATTAATATATATAAATGTTTCTGGGCCAAAATAGAATTTAACAAAAATTTCTGAAACTCGTTCGAACGAGATTTTTCGTTCGAACCAAACTTCGTTCGAACGAGACTGCTTTCTAACCTAACTGGTCAGTCGTTAGATAAGTCGTTCGAACGACTTTCTCGTTCTAACGAGATATCTAACGAGGTTCTAACGAGCCCAGGCTGGTCGCTCGTTAGAAACCTCGTTCGAACGACAGTCAAAGTCGTTCGAACGAGAATGCCAGGCGGGAACAGTTTTGAGCAGTTTTTTGGCAGTTTTCTCCCATGATCCCCACTTGTTTTCTAACCAACTTTTTCCAACCTTATGAGGGACGGGAATCGCATTTTTCCTACTAACTTTTCCATTCCATATCCAACTCTTAGAGAGAGTTTGAGAGCAAATTTAATTAGGGAAAATGTTCATGTTTTGAGTGTTAATTTTTTAATGGAAAATTCATATACACTCTAGTTTACACCCATTGTTGTTTATTCCAAGTTCTATATATACATATCCTTACTTGGAGTTTTTTTGGCACCGGTTTTCTCTACCGAATTCAAGAGACATTTCGGGTTTGCTTCTACACCCCATCACAAAGAAGATCTTTGTTGAGATTCTACCCGTTTGGAGAAAGGCTCCATGTTCGGGTGACGGTGACCGTTTAAAGTCCTATCGGTGTATTCCAAGACCACGGTGGAGCTCCGTTGGTTATCCGCTAATTGGAGGTTGATACAAGAAGGAGCATCACGGCTTGAGAGGGTTCGAGTTTAGGAAGTAAGTCTTTTGTCTTGTATTTTGTAATACCGTTTTTAGTGGATTTGAGGCTAGGGCCGTCCCGAGGTTTTTTCCCGTTAGTGGGTTTTTTCCTCGTATATCGCGGTGTAGTGTGACATTGTTTATTTTATCTTGCACTTCATTTAGAACGCATGCTTTAGGTTTAATTCAAGATAAAATTCGGTTTAATTATCACACTCATTTAATTTGGGACTTAAATTAAATATTGGGTAAATTTGGTTTATTCTAGTCACTTGACAAAATTGGTTTCGCCTAACTTTGGATATAATTGTTAATCATGACTTAGGCAAATTCTAGGACTTGAATTAAATTGTGTTTTAATTTGTTTCTTAAGATATTAAAACCCGGCCTTGTTATTTTGTTGAAACCATCTCAACGCTTCCGCATTTGTTTGAAAAAGGAAATTATATTTTAATTCGACATTATTAATCACCGGGGATCCAACTGCGTTTTCAAATAGTCCAAAATTTAATCCCGACACGACACAAGCGTGTCCCGATAAATTTTCAAAATTATCAAATTAGATTCTCATGATAATTTTACTAATCATAATTACACCACTTACTTTACCCATAAAGTAACTTATAGCAAAAATAATTACTAACTCTCATCACGCTAGTAAGTATTTAAATAATTTTTCGGATTAATATTAATTTAATATCTCTAATTAAATTTAATAAATCCCCCAAAATTAAAAGTTATAAAAATACGGGGTATTACAAGGCCTTCAAAATTTCAACAAGCGATAACTAACCTCAATTTTTGGGATCACTCATAATAAGTGAAACATAATGCTCACATAGTTTCAGACATTCAACTCATGAACCCCTGCTATGACTCTTAGCAACATCCTACGTGATCCCAAATCATAACCATCTTAATGGCATCTCAAGCTTTCAAGCATTACCCATGCCTAAGACCTAATGATTTCCTCATTAGAGCCATACCCAGCCATACAGGTGGCACTCGTAATTGCTATAATCAAGCCTAACACCCCATCCCAAGTTCTATCTTTAAACCATGATGAACATCCTTGTGCTCAAAGTCTCCCAAGGGCATAACCTAACACTTATCAGCCTATTTTCGACATTATCCTCCAAGGTCATCTCATGGAACATGCTCACAATCTGATTCATGGAACTAGCTCTGAGGCACTGCCACAAGTCCATATGACTTAACTACACTACAATTATTAATGATCTATCATCTCTATGTAAACTTCAATGCAACAATGATTTCCAAATGCTTCATGGGCGATGACATCAACCTCAATCATCTCTCTAAACAACTTACACATCTATCACGAGAAATCACAAGTCATATCGTGGTCTATGCTACACAACCTTGAATTTATTACTACAAAATTATTATCACTAGTATTAATATATCATTAGTCAAACCTTAGTACTTATCTCCAAAGAGTAATTAACCCAAATTCACATGAATGTCCAAAATGCCAACCCAAAGTCAAATTCACTAGACCACATTATTTAATCCTCAATGAGTGTTCAACCAAAATAACTAAATTGCCTCGCTATGGAAACATCCTTCTATGTGCTAATTTACAAGCTAACACAACTATATATTTTGGTAGGATACGATATGGGACGTCAGGTATTGCCTATAAACACTAAGGCTCACACCACAAATGCCACAAGGGATCCTATTCGTCAATTCCACATTATTATCTCTAAGACTATAAATTAATACCACCAGAGTTTAAGTAGGATATAGGACATCAGGTATTTCCTAAAAGGAGGCTAACCTTAGTGACGCCAAAAAGTCCTATTCTAGAACATCATAAAGCTAGTACTTAATGCTGAATCACCAATATTTTCTCGGTTCACGCTTAGGTTGCCTCCATCATTATAATCATCTAAGCCCCAATCGTTATTAAGATACATAAAGCGTTCTCACTACAGAATCAACGCTCTTAAACATACTACTCCATTAACTAATCTCCATAGATGGATCTACAAGCTTTCTAACTAGGTTGTAATGAACACTAGTTGATGTTTCCATTACCACTAAGGCTACTCGCATGAGCAAAGTTGTGACACAATACATCTTACGCAAAAGATCACAGTGTTACCGCTATTGGTCTACACTGACACCCATGACTACACTGACACCGCTATTGGTCTTACACATCCACATAAGAAATGCCGCAGAACATGAATGGCTACTAACTTAGATGTTCAGTATCTCATAAAGAATTTCACATCGTGCTAATGTCCTTGACTTCACCGTCCAGGATACGAACTAAAAATGTCACTAATCCAGCGTTACTGGAACAAACCAACATCAATGTCGAGAAGATCCACTACCAACCTCTCCACATCACACCCTAAAGGAACATTGAACTTAAAGCTATGATACCAAGTTCTAACGCCCCAACCCGGATTTAAGGTTTAATAAAGGATCAACCCGATTTAGCTCACGCGTTAATTGTGAAGTGCAATGGAACAACCTAAATAATATTTATAATCCAGTTTTATTATTATTTAACATTACACTTATGTGATTCCAATTTTCATCAAACTACGTGATGTGACCCAAGGGAAGTGCCCCCAAGGATATGTAAACAAAACTATTAATGTAAATGCAATTTAAGTACTTACATGTATAATGCTCTCAAAATACGGGACTACGTATGACATGTCATAACAAAGAAGAGGAAGTGAGTCGAATGCTCAGTGGGAATTTATACAAATGCAGTATAAAAGCGAATGGCAGAAAGAATAATCACACGCCATAACCACATGCATGTGAAAATACGTATATATCTACATATATACCTTTGAAAATATATGTTCTAATGTATTAAACCAATTTATCCTAAAAATGTTCTTTGATACCATTTATTCTCATTAACTTTTTAAAATAATCACTTTGTATCTTTGTGCTTAAAACTAGATAATTCCTCCCATTAACTTACCCAGTTAAACAATTTACAATTGTTGGAAAAACCTTTCATTCACTTTCAAAACGTTTATTACTCAACGTTCATTAACTCACACTAGAGTTGCTTAATCATTACTTGAGACTTTCTTTCAACACACGTGCACATCGTGTTAAAAAATATTTGTTAATAGTGAAAGCCTTATATAACACGCACACTTGTGTTATTATGATTTTAAACCTCACTAGGTAACTTAATTACCCATTAAGTCACCTTGCTTAACCATTTTTCTTTTCTTATGGACATCAATCATTATTCTCAAATTACTTGTCCAGATTACATTAATTGAAACCTTAAACATTTACATAAGTTAGGTTATTTCCATATTATAACCCATTTCTTATCATGTTCCCGATTAAATCATTACCTTTGGGATTTTGCCAACATACACAGACTTCATGGCCTCTCACCACGGGTCTCCGCCGCCATATGCTACTACAGTTACTTTGGGGTCTTTCACCACTAGGGGCGTTATGCCCATCTTAATTGTTTTCTCGGCATCATCCGAATATTCCATCAATGTGTTCAACATTATTCCAATGTTCACATTATTATACATTTACGAGCCAAAGCCAAAGGCCCATACTCACTGTTCTAAAAAACCCGCCTAAGCTCCGCCTAGGCTTAAGGCTTGGGAGAAACGCTTCGCCTTACGCTTTTCACGCCTTATTCTTGGTAAAACCCTTAAGGCACACTTTTTTCTAAAAACAACAATGATTTAGTGAAGCGATGTCGCCTTTTAAAGAATTTGTTTACAAACCGAACCATTATCTCATCCAAAATAATCAAATAGTATTTTAATTTGCATATATTCAAACATATTTTTATGATCTGTGCAATTTTTGTATTTTAATAGCCTTGTTATGTTTAAAAAATATTAAAATTTATTATGAAGGCCTAAACGCCTTTTCACGCCTTTTTACGCCTAGGCCCGCCTAGGCTTCTAAGGCTTAAGGCTTGGCCTCTACGCCTCAATCACGCCCCGCGTTTTTTAGAACCTTGCCCGTACTTAACCATCCCTTTCTCCATTAACACTAGAAATTTATATATTTATCCTTCAAATCCTTTATTTACACATACGTTGATTTTATACCAAAAATTTTTCACACTTTAGGACTTAATTTATTTTCACACACACTAGTGTAAAAATATTCATTAACATTTTTAATTTATAAAAATATTTCACTTTAAGTAAATTTATCAATTTACCCTTTTATTGCCAAAACTTGCAATTTAGTTCTTTAACAAGTGTCATTTTTCAAAATTGGTAATTTAAGTTTTTGACTCAATACTTAAACTCATTTAGCCATTTTTAACACGTGTTCAATACCTTATTTTACTAAACTTTCACATTTAACACTCCAACACCTTTTATATATAATTTCACACATTTTGCATAGGAAAGTCCCATTTCACACATAGTTGATATGTACACTTTTTTTCTTAGTTTTTTTTTTCATCTTATTACCCATTTTGCCAATATATCAAGCATTTGATATTCTTACAATTCACACCTTGATCTGCACGCTTTATTTATGACTTTGTGCATTTCAATACCAAATTAGCCATTTATTTCAAGTTTAGTCTTCTTTACTTTAATTATCAACTTTTACACCACAACTTTATGAAAAACCTAACTTTTCACCTATTTACACCTTATACCCAATTTAGTTCTTCATGAGTTTTACCCACTTTATATAACCCGTTAAAGTGAAAGTCCCCTTTTTACACTCATCATCATTATTCAAGTAGAAAATTACACTTTAATCTCATAAAATGGCTAAACAAGCCTAAAGCATTTTTTTGCACAAAATCACATTATTTACTAGGGGTGTGTACGGGTCGGTTCGGTTCGGTTTTGGACTGCAATTCAGACCGAACCGATCGGTTCGGTTTTGGAAAAAATCAGACCGAAACCGAACCGACGATGAAAAAAACCGCCGGTTTCGGTTCACATCGATTTCGGTTCGGTTCGGTTTCGGTTCGGTTTTAACCGATTTTCAGTTTTGGTCGGTTTTTTGTTGGTCGGTTTTCGGTTTTGGTCGGTTTTGGAGGTTGGTTAATGGTGTTTGGATATAAAAATAAAAGATATTTAAGGGTTTTTTAATATATAATATTGATGTCGGTTTGGTTCGGTTCGAATCGGTTTTTTCTTTGTCTAAAGCGACAACCGAACCGATATTGTCGGTTTTTTAAATCCTTAAACCGCAAACCGAACCGGGCTAAAAAAACCGCCGATTTCGGTTCGGTTCGGGCCGGTTCGGTTCGGTTTTCGGTTCGGTCGGTTTTTTTGTACACCCCTATTATTTACCTTTAAAACATCATTATAACACACTTTATTGTATAAAATGTTCAAGACATACATTTTAAAAATTTTACATTTTCAAAACTCATTTTAAATCACTTCTTTGAAACACAATTCATACCAAATGATAGAAGTGCAACTAATTAACCCATAGATACAAAATGTAAGTAATCGTACTCATACTAAGCCTAATACAAGTAGTTAAACATGCTGAAATTTAATAAAATTCAAACCCACTTTAATGTTAGAGTTTCCACCTCAAAGATTTTTAAAAATAGTGTAAGAGAGGAAGAACATAGGTGAGTCTCCCGCCTTCGAAGGTGGCCTTAAAGGGAGTCATAAAATCTCCACCAAACAAGCTCCAAGAAGCCCTAACAAATACCCATGAAATACTTCTATTTCTTCCAAGAAACCTTCCAACAACTCCATGAACTTTATCTTCTTCAACTTAACAGTACCCAATTTGGTTTCTATAGTGTTAGGAGGTGGTTCTAGGCTTTTTAATGGTGTTTTCATGGTGGTTTAAGGTAGTGTAAGGAGGTGTATTGGTTTGGAGAAGATTTCACTTGGGGTGGGGAGCATTATAAAGTGAAAGAGAGAGCTCACAATCTGATGCAGAAATGATTGGAGTCTAGAGCACCGCCTCTTTCCCTCATATACTCACACCTTCTAAGCCCTGAAAAAAAATTCCATTTTTTTTCTTTACGTGATATTTTTCTATGTAATTTTAGGGTCTCATATATATGGTCATTTTATTTTTTCAACCAATACTCGTAAACAATTCGCGCAAAATTGGCATGACTGACATCATGGGTTGTCCCCAATTTAGCACGACTGGCACCTTACTCGAGTACACTGAAAGGCCTTTATATGACACAATATGGCTAAAAAATATGACACCCCGCATATTAAAAGAACTGGTGGCCATCCCTCTACTAAAATAACACGAGAGTCTCATATGGCTCACTCTTGTCATCACTATCGAAATTTAATTAATTACTAACCACCTATTAGTTTAAAAGGCAGTGTCAAATTTTGACCTTTAAATAAGTTACAAAAATAAACCATTCACCACAATCTCATTCACAATAGCAATATACATAGACAATACAATGTAAAAATATGAATGTGAAAGTAATTAAAATCAATTACCGAACAAATCATCAGTTAATAATTGTGACACCCCACCCAATTAAATATCGGGTGATCAGTCCTTTATAAAATTTAAAACAGAATGTTCGGTTGGTTCATTCTTAGCATCACTGTCGAAAACGCAATAACTTATTTAATCACCTAATATAATTAAGTTAAGTTTCAAAACATTTTCTTTATTAATTAAAAACCACTTATTTACCAAACCAAGTTATTTGATGTAAAACATCCACGCACAATTAATTAATACAAATACTAAATCAGAATCGCATGCTGAAATAAATATGACTGGATAAAACATCCCAGTTCAAAACTCTAAACCAAAACAATAGTAGCCATCAATCCAAATGAACATGAACGAGAAATAGAGTAATATAATCTCTGAAACTGTCTAAAGAAGGGGCAAAACATGACCTAATGAAAATGTCATAATGAATAGGAATGAAATAATCGAAGCGTCTAAACAAAGTCATACAGCTCCCACAACAGCTACAGCATGCCACGCAATCCAAAACTCTAAGCCTGATGTCCCTGTGGCTAAGCACCTGATATAATATATATATATAGCAAGAGAGAGAGAAGATGCAAGAAACGGGTCAGAGCCCGTTGTGTAAAAATATTTGTTTAAGCAAGTATTTAAAATTTGCAGTAAAGCAAGTATCAAGTACATGTTAGTTCGAACTCTCTCTTGATAATCTCACCCCTCTTCTATTGTGCACGCCTAACGCGTATCTAAATTTTCTCCTTAGCTATACCTCTCAATATAACTAGTCTGAATCCATCCTAATAGTATTTACCCTCACTATTAGTCAACCCGTATCGCCCATACAATACGTTATCCAATTAGCCTATGACGAAAAGCTAATTAATACATTTTCCATTTTCATAATAATTCAAGTATACGATTAAAATTTTCTTAACAAGTTTTCATACCCACATTCATTATTATACACATTAGATTGATTCTCAATTCTCATACATATATACATATAGTCACATCGGCCCTATATATATATATATATATATATATATATATATATATATATATATATATATATATATATATATAACATGATACTACACCCCCGGGCTATATCCCATTAGTGCACCTAATCAACATATTGTACCCCCGGGTTATCACCCTTTAGTACACTTATTTAAATAATCTTGTACCCCCGAGTTATCACCCATTAGTACGCTTACAATACATTTCTGTACCCCCGGGTTATCATCCATTAGTACACTTTAATAATAAGATTCTCACACCCCCGGGTTATCACCCATTGGTGCTTTTAATAATAATAATACATAATAGGCATACACACGTCCTATTATAATAAATAGGTATTTCCCTCAGCTACATATATGCTTCTCTTACGCATTTTAATTTCATCGCTCAGTAATAGTTATTTGGATTATTATCCCTCTCGAAATCTCTACGGTATGTTCTCTCCGTACCGAATTCATTAAAGGATTTAGTCCCTCATACTTCTTCTGAAATTTTTTCTTACTTAAGTTTATTATTTAGAAATATTTCTCTCATCTCTGAGCTAATAAACTCAAAACTGGGCCCTAAAAGAAATTATCAAAATTTCACTATGTCACTCGAACGAGATGGCAAGTCGTTTGAACGACTGCCAGATGTCGCTCGAACGACTTCGCCCGAGATTGCAATCTCGCTCGAACGACTTCGAGCGACTTCGCGCGAGAATTCGTTATTCGTCCCCTGCCCAAATTTTCCAACGTTTTCCACCATTTTTAACCTCAAATCTTCTCATTCAACACTCTAAACTCCAAACAAACAGTTCTACATCGAACCCCATCAATAACATATGAATTCTAACATCCTAAAATCATCAATTCATTACGAATCATTCACAAAACGTGAAATCCCCAATTTAAATTTATCAAAACCCTAGTTCTTCCAATACATGTTCAAGAAGCCATAATTTCCAGATTTGTTCTACATATAAATTCCTTAAAATGTGATTTCCACTCTACATCCATTAAGGGTTTCAATCTAATAAATCACAGAATTTATTTACACATTCAAATTCCTCAATTTCACCATTTTTATATCCTATAACATAATCCTAACAATCCTACACTAACATGAATCAAATCAATACCGAAATATAGCAAGTTATAAACACTTGCCTTGAGTGAGTAGTCTAATTTCTGGATGTTGTTGGTATGGGTGTGTTCCCCTCGTCCCGATCTACACGGTGGTGGTGGTGGTGGTTGTGCAAGGTGATGTCGATGTAGCCCTCTATTTCGACTATCTGGACCCTTCCGGACTCAACGGTACACTCGAAATCATCATACGAGTTACTAAAAATAATTGATATATTTATTCCATCAATTTAGTCCCGACACGACTCACACGCGCGTCTGACTTAATTCACTAAATTGTCGTATTATTATCTCTTGACAATTTATCAAAGTGTATAGTTCCATATTACATATCGCACAGTAATATTAAACTAATAAGTATTAACCCTTAGCACGCTAGTTAATATTTAATTTTATTAGATCCGGATTAATTAACAATTTAATTCTTCACATTTAAATTTAATTAATCCCGCTGTAATAAATATCCATTAATTATTTAAATCATCAAAAATGTGGGGTATTACAATAATAATACAGTACAATCATCCAACTGAACTAAATAAAATTGAAAGTAAATAAATCTAATAAAAGGAGCGACATGCTCAAACAACAATTGGAATAAAATATAATCTAAGATAGAAATAATAGAATCGGCTACTCCAAATCCTGTAAGCCTTCACATCAGCTGCAGCTACGTGATCCCTGAAAGAAGCAACATTCTTATCTTCCATATGGTTGGACGCCTAAAAAAATTTAAAACTATTTGATGCAGGTCAGAACCCAAAACCTTTACAAAAATATTTAGCAAGTGAATAAATTGCAGTAATGAAATGTAAAGCAATTTTCCATATTTAAATTGGTACACACACTCATGAGATAATCCTCGCACCTCATCTACTATGTGCACCTAATGTATACTCTTAACCCTCCTAGTTATGCTACGCAGCCTAACTAGTATCAACACGTGTCTTAGCCTCATATGCTAACCTTCTACCCATAGTATGACACATTCAATTATTAAAGGTTTAAATTCTTAGTTAGTAATCACACACGTTACATCATTTCAAATCCCATCATTAAATGATGCATATAACTTTGCCTCGATTATTAATTTAATTTTCACACATTAATAAAAATTGACCGTATAATAATCACATTTATATACATATTTCCATATCCCACATTATACATATACAAATATATCACTCACTATATACGTATAACCACATTCCCCAAAGCATTACCACTCGGATGCATTCTCTAAAAGTCTATAATGCACCAAGGCATACACACAAAATCCTGGGTGACCAAGTCGGACTCTCACACCGAGCTCGATGAATAGTAAACGTAGTGGAGGCGGCCATAGTGATTCTATAGTGAGTCAAAACCATACCATAATTATCTCACTTTGAACTCTCAACTCTCAAGGGCACATGCACGACGCTATGACTTGGGGTCAATACTAAGCCTACTGTCATTCGCCAGGAAAGATCACCCACATCGCGCAACTTCCGTTGATAGCACAAGAGTGGTATGTTTATATAATTATATCATGCACACAGATACTATTATTCATATATGTGTTGTCCCTATATATATATATATATATATATATATATATATATATATATATATATATATATATTCACAAGATCTAGCTAACCGTGCCTATGTCATTCATGGCACTAACCTATAATCCTTGAGTCAAAACCCGACTCGTGAATGCATAAGTAGTCACTTGCTTAATTAATTCACACATATCATAATAATTATTCTGGACACTAAGTTATTCTTCTCTAGCCCATAGCCTAACCCTTTCTGAAATTCCAACACAAGTTCATAAATCATAGCCCGAGTGTTGTTCACCCTATAACACCCGTGAATCCATACTCGGATTTGATTTTCAACTCAAAATTTTGATTTAAGACACCCTTTCGTAGAAAATTCATAATTAATTAAAAAAAATCGGAAAAATACGAAACTGGAGGACACGTGTTCGTATAAAGAAGATCTAGCTTCCTGACTTGGGCTAAATAGGGAACCAAACCGGTTCAACCAGGGGACGAACCAGTTAGCCCAAAAAATTCTGCAAAAACAGACCTGCTATGATTTTAACACGAGTTTCTCTAAATTTCCACCCCAAAATGAATCCAAACTTCATCCCAAAGATATATAATCTTAACCCATCAATTATTAACATGAACATATGTATTTAATTGTCTCAAATCATCAAAAACTAAATTTACTCATGGGATTCACATCATTCTTTTTCTAGCAATAATTATTTCATAACTTCTAATGAAATTCCTAAATTGTCCATCAAGATTTCATCTTTTCGATTCAAGTTCGTATCTTTGCACTCAAGATCAATATATACAATTCTCATTCTTAGTTTTATCCAACAAGAACTAATTTTCATGTAGGATTTTCATCTAACGAAGATCGTAAGAGCATCACCATGTTCATCTTTCAAAAATCCCTTTTTTCCATATAAATTCGACACCCAAAATTTATTTCCTTGTCTACCAAATTTGGATATGAATCGTAAACTTAAAAAAACACACAGCAAGTTTAAACACTTCCCTTGAATGAGGAATGGATGTGAATCTTCTTCTTTGTGGGGTTGAATCAAGCCAAGAACTCCTAAGAATTGCCTCCAATTAGTCTCCCCTTGGATTCCCTTGTGTTTTATCCCTTTTTTCTCACTAATTAAGCCCTCAATTATTTTCCTCCCAACCCTTAACCTATTATTTGAATCCCAAATCCCAAAATTAGGTTAACCCTATAGTGTAAAATGACCCGCATGCCCCCAAGTGGGTCCCGACTAGTCTAAAAAGTTGCCCCAAGTACCCAATTACAACCCTCGGTACCTAATTTTGACTATTTCGACCCATCCCGGGTCATCCGTGCACTCAAAATAGCCATATGAGTCACCTATCTTCAATTTACTACCTTATTCCCAATACGACCCCATACGCACGTCCCGAATAAGATCTTGTTGATCCGTCGCTTTTACCCACGTATGACGTAATATAAAATAATACAATTTCATTTACTTATCACACAAGTAAATTAAATCACATAAACATTAATCCATTTCTCATTAATTAATAAATATTTAAATTTATTTTATATCTCAAATTAATTAAATTAATGTGACACATATAATATAGATATTCTCATAAATACGTGGTGTTATGCAAAACTTCACTTCCCATCTCCAAAATTTATATTTGGAGAACTTACATAAAGTTTATGCTCCCTTAATGTCTGCAATGTAATCCATAATGATTGGTCGTGATCCTTCTCAGTCCGTGAATAGATTAAAACATCATCAATAAAGACAATGATGAATTGGTCCAAATATGATCTAAACACCCGATTCATTAAGTCCATGAATACTGTTAAGGTATTAGTCAACCCAAAAGGCATCACTCGAATCAAGAAGGTTGTCTTGACCACATCCTCCTTTTGCACCCTCAACTACTAATAAACGGATTACAAATTAATCTTTGAAAAGAAATAAGCTCCCTCCAACTGATAAAAAAGATCACAAATCCTCAGCGGTGGATACTTGTTCTTTATAGTCACCTTATTCAACTAACAATAGTCGATACACAGTCTCAACGAACCATCTTTCTTGTTTACAAACAACACTGGCGCACTCCAAAGTGAAGGTCGTGATGGATAAACCCTTGTTTTAACAACTATTTAATCTGGTCTTTGAGTTCCTCTATCTCCATAGGGGCCATACAATACATCGTTCTAGTTATCGTCTTAGTGACTGGTGTTAGTCTCCTTACTTCGTGATGAGCCTAGAATCTCATCTAATATGTTGGTGAACTTTTGAACTATATGAACCATATCTAGGGATGTTGTCATCTCCTCCCAAGTATCCTCATTAATAAAAGACAAGTGGGTAGTAGCCTCATCCTTGCGTCTAGGCCTAGCATCCAAATACATCTCATGTCCTGGTATAGAAAATGCAATTGCTCTACCTACACAGCAAATCTGAGACTGGTATGTAGACAACCAATCCATCCCCAAAATTGTTGGATCAGAAGTCCAAGGGTCTATTAAAAATGCCTATAGATTGAACCATAAAAAAATACACATACATGAAATCCTTCAAAGCGGAATTAAGATCTACCTTTCGAGATCTATTTGACTTGATCTAATTTTTGCGCGAATAGAATATGTGATGATAGTTGATCAAGAACGCAGGCTCGATGCACCTCACGGTCTTCTATTGTAACCCTGATATGAACAATCACGAGTAGAGGGTACTTCGTAACCACCTTCGTTCCTCCTCTTTCCTCTTTGCTTCCTCTCTTTCTCACAAGTCTGAATTTAGGTCTTTTGAGTATCAAAGAGTGACAGTTAGGTTAAGAAAGAATGAGCCTTAGGTGCATATATATAGTCTACAGTGGGGACCCTAAGGAGAGATAAGGATGTGGCTCCTAATGGGCATGAGAAAACCTAATCCTTGTCGGATCCTAATATCAGACCCTTAATTATAATTAATACCACTAAATAACTATAATTGCAACTCCACTCCTTAACTCAAAATTATATTTCAAGTTCCTCGTTATTAATTACTTAATTCTCCCCATGTTAATCTTATATACCCATTAATAAAATAAATTATTGATAATTTATTTGATTAACTTCTTGAAGTCCCTGAGCGATCCAATTTAACTTATTTGTAGTGTCAGAGTAACATAATCCACATGTAGGGTTTTGGCACATACAAAACTTATAAGCATCTCAAGGGGTATCACCAGTCTTTATACCGATACATGTATTCCATTAATAAAAGACTTTCACCATACAATCATCACCATTGCCCAATCTATCAAGATTATTGATCCAATAATGAATCTCACCCGAAAGGTCAAACCAATAAATAACTAGTGCATTTGTCCATTAATCATACTCGAATTAAGAGACTTAGGTAAACCTAATAATCACGAGGTTTACATTGTCTTATAAAATCAGTATAAAGACAATGACCTGAAGGTGGTCCCATTTAATACACATAAAGTGTACTAGCACAATAAGTTAAAACTATACATTTTTTCGTAATTAACATATACCTACTAAAATATTGTGCTACGTCTCTATTGATGGTGTGTCCAGTTCCATATAAGACTTTGGACGATAAAACTTATATTCTATAAGAACTGGTGATCTAATCCTTTGTGTGTAAGTCGTACTCTACACACCAGAACACCTACTGAGCAGAATAAAATACATCGGAAATATATAAAATAATGAAAAAATTATGTCCATGCATGATTCTCATAAATGGGTCCCACCTAATAGACCCTATCATACTACAGCTTGGGTTGAGGTGTTAAAGCTAGTGCCTGCTGCCAAGGAGCTGGAAGAACTGGAACCTGGTGCTGCCTTTGCAGCTGCTATTTTGGTCCCCTTTTTCAAACTCCTTCCTATATTTAGTAGGCTCTTTTCAAAGCATATACGAGGCATCCACCATTTGTGTGTACATAGTGTATGTTGAGTTCTCCATTAAAATCCATCGTACATGGTATATGAGACCTTTTCATGAAACACCCGATTCTTTTCTTCTTTGCATTCCATTTCTCTGGAGTAACCAATACCAAACATGTAAATTTTTCCCATACTCTAATACAATATGAGTTCCCATGCTCGAGTAGAAGAAACTCTAACTTCTTATGTAAACGAATCGTTTTGGGAAATTACTTATTGTTGAATCTCATAAAAATCTTTGATTACCCTTCACTAGACGTATTACTAGATAAGTTCTAAGAGTCTTACGCTTAATATCTCATAACTCTCGACCAAACTAAAACCCATGTGTGGGATGCCTCAAGAATAAAATCCAAATAAGGAACCCCCTTGATACACTTCGGTCTAGTTATGCCGTTCGTCAGGATAACTGGCAATAGACTCCCTAACAACCGTACCCTATTATGAGAATGAAAAGGAAACAAACGTATTAAATAATGTTGTGCAAAAAACTAGAATGGACCTATGGAACCTATATTGCCTAGGACCATGACCATGATCTGACACCAACTGTGATAACCCGTAACTTTTAATAATTAGGTTGATCAAATCTATTTATTAAAAGTTGGAGTTTGTTAAAACAATTAAAACACCATCATTAGCGTGGAGTATAAATAAATATTAATGATAAACCAATGTAAAAATTGACATGAGAAATCCTCAAATACTAATATTTAGTGATTAAGAGTTGATTACATCATCAAGTAAAATCTATACTGCCTGATAATAACTGATGCATACAAATCCTCTCAAATTCAATTTATCTTTTACAACTGAGTACAAATACGAAGAATAAAGTAAACTTCGCATCTCTCAAAATAAATGAAGTATATATTAAAGTATGTACAATCCCTACATCTTCAAACCTTGGTGATGAATGTAACGAAAGACAGTGTGCATGAGTAAAAAACTAGGTAAGGTACACGAAAGCACCTCACTACACCAAAAGGCTTATTTTGTAACGGATTTATTTTTCTATTTGTAACGGATTTTATCCATTAAAAATTTGTAATGGTTAAAAACTGTTACAAATCAAATATAACCATTGGAATATATTATTAATCATTGCAATATATCAATAAAAAGGAAGAAAAAACTAAAAAAAACATAGAGGAAGTCGGGCGGGATTTATTCCCCCCCAATTCCCAAACCTTTCCCCCCAATACCCGTCCCACTCCCTCTCCGCCTCTCCTCACCGACTTGTGTCTCTGGTGCTGACGGCGTCCAAGATCCTTTACAAGGAGCCTAATTGCATTATGATGGATGATTGCGATCCTGATTCCAGCGTTGTGGTGGTGGGAGACTTGCACGGGTGATGTTTTGTTTCTTTTAAGGGATGTTGGGTTTCCGACAGAAGATAGGTTCTTTGTGTTTAATGGGGATTATGTTGATAGAGGGGCCTTAAGACCTTCCTTATCTTGGATTGGAAGGTATAATATTTTAAATAAATTATTATCTTCTACTTAAAAAAAATCGAATCTTTTATTGTGTTGTGCATGGGGGTCTTATCAATATCTATGTTTTGTATTATTTGTTGCTTTCTTGGCAATTGTTACACTTGAAAAAAGAAAAAAAAATAGAGAGTCGATCCTTTATTGCGTGATTTAGTTGATTGAATGCAAGTTAGATTGTATCAAGAAATAGTGACTTATAAGGGTAGTTTTCTTGTCTTTTGCAGTTTTCTATGTCATAAATCTAACTAGTATGTAGGTAGATAGGTATATGTGTTTGATCGATTGTTGTAAATGGTTATAAATTCTAAAAATTTTCTTCTACTTTTGAATTGCAGTGCAGTTCCATGAGTTCTAAATTTTAGGGAGAGCTCTCCCTTCGGAGACATATGAATACCCCAAAATTTACCGTATGAAGCTTTAGGTCACTAATGAGCTTCGTGCCGAATCCAAGTTTTGATACCACGTTTTATATGTATTTTTTTATTGTCTATGTAATGAATCTTATTAATTGGTGGTGTTGATATAATCTTATGAAATTTAGGTTATTTTTGTTGGTCATGTACTTTTAAAGGAAGCTTAAGAAGGTGAAGAAGAGCATTGGTGATTGGTGAGATACTTTCCATCAATGAGGTAAATTATAATAATATATCACTTGATCTTTGTTACATGTTGGGATGTCTCTGAATTGCTTCCTAGTTATGAAATAAAAAAGATTCAATTTTTATGTTACATATATTCAACTAACTATGCCAAATAATTTTTCCCTTTTGCTTTCCCAAAATCTTAATTTGAAACGTACCTAAAAAGATTTTACCTTTGCTAACCAATACCCTTAATTGTGCCCTTTTCATTAAACTACAAGATATTCTTGTCCCACTAGGTGTACTATACTCCTAATACACTATTAAAAATTAATTTCAATGTGAAAAACTGATTCTTTTCTTCTTGACCAAATTGTAGGATTTGTTGTTCAACGGTTGAGCTAATGACTCATAAGTTTTTAGTGTGGTTGTCATATTTTTATAGATTTGATAATGTTGTTTATATTTAATAGACATTTTTCGAAGAAATGTCTTATGATCATAGCATTAACTTAACTTTTGGGTAAAATTACTATTCATAATTGAAGTGATTCTCTTAATAAATAGTTTCATGAATTTAAGGACATTAACTTCTTTTAAATGTTGTGGTCATGTAGTTAATTTGACAACTATTTGTAAGGGTGAAACCTGATTCAAGGATTATTGATCTGCTAAGGTTCATGAATATGTTCATTAGTAGTTTCTAGTTTTTGGCAATTCTTGAATTACAGGATAATGAATTTCGTACTTTTGCATACCAGTTTATTATCCATTGGAGTTGGCATTTATTATAATATTTACATGTTCTTATGTTTTATGTTTTTAGTGTGTGTGTGTGTGTGTGTGTGTGTGTGTGTGTGTGTGTGTGTGTACGTGCATGTCTTTATGATTCCTTACTAACATGATAAGTGTGTATAGTTTTTCTTATGTTAAATTTATCACTTGAAGTATCTTTAAATGATAAATTCAATTATCTCGAGATATTTTTTTATCCTTGACCTTTGTAGTGTTTTCGGGGGACTTTTTATCTCTAAAGTAAGGTTTATGAGACGGACTTGATATGTTAAGTAAGTTCATTTTGAGTTTGATATTGTAAAATCAATCAACTTACGCCTTCAATCAATTCGACTTGCAGTTGATATGTAAGAACGGGAAGGGCTTGTTCTTTACAAGGAGGGGTGAAATTTTTTCTAGGACTACTAATATAAGATTTTATTTGTCTTTTTTTTAATTACAGAATTGATTGTTGGGTTTTATTTCATTGATGAATTTACTTACCATAAATCGTATAGGTTGGTTATTTTAGATAACTTACCTAAGGAATAATCTAGGTATAAATAGATCGCCCGAGTCGATTTGATTGAAGATTTTAGGTGAACACAACATATCTATGAGGGCAGAGAGTCTAGTCACCCACCTCAAGTAGCAACATTTTAAAATTTTGATCATCAAATTTCCCATCTCTTACCAAGTACTTAACGCATTATTTCCAAACCTGATAAAAATTATGGATAGATTCTCCATCGAGGACGAGGTAGTTTGATTGACAAGATAAACTATTAGGGTGCTTTAACATCAAAGATAGAAAAAGATTGAAATTAGTACATACATTTTTTGAAAATAGTTTTAATAGTTAATACAGATTACTATTATTTGTTGTTGATCAAATCTGACATCACTAGTTATTTGTTTTTTTTAGTTAGCACCAAGTAGACACAGTTATAATATGTTGTTGATTCAATTTCTTGTTGTTTATGCATTTTTGACAAATTTGTAACCACTTGTGTGTTTCAATTTTTCGAAGGTGGGATCCAAACTCTCGCAATTACAGAAGCTTTTGGGGAATTCAGGTTAAAACTGTGGATACGTCAACCGATCTAAACACGTTTTTTCTTTGTGATTAATAATTTTTCTCAAGTTGTTAAATTCAATTCTAAGCGTATTATAAACTATATCATTTTCATTGTGCCAGATCTGGAAAACCTCAGCTCGCTCATACTCTATACGTTTCTACACAGGTTATTTTCTATCTTAATTGGCTCATGGAAATTTTGAGGGCTGAAAATTTTTATGGCCTGACATTGTTTAGATCTAATACTCTAGTGCAATTGTTGTTAAAAGGTTGACGTTAATTACTACTTATCGACTAACTAAGTTCAAAAAATGAATGACAATACTTTATAGCATTGATCATACTGTAGCTATTAATCAAATGGGATTTGTTACAAGAAAATCTTGATTTATTAAGATAATATGTGTATATCATTTAAGAGAAACAATCTTTCTTTAAATTCAGAGTGTTAAAAATTGAACTTGGATTAATATATCTTTCTAATTATTGCAGTTTCCCACTAATGTGAGAGGAAAGAATGGAAGGGTTGCTTACATTGATATTGAGGAAACTTTGTATCCTTGGCTATTTGGTGTTCTCTCTTATGGATATTCAAATGGGCGCCCACTTGTCTCTTTTATGTTATTTAATCATTTATGATTACACATTTACTAAAGTTGATTTTGTTCAGCCGGTTCTTATTGGCAAATATGAAGATTACTTTTGGGAGAATGAAGTCTACTTTTGCAAGGAATATCATGAAGACTACTTTTGAAAGAATAATATATTTAGAACTTTAATGATGTTAGAATCCGTTTCAAATTTATGGTTAAAAGCTTGATGGTTTATCTTGTACTACATTTTTTTGGGGAATTTTAATGTTTATGAATGAAATATAGTTTTAGATCGGTTTAATATCACTGAAATTTATTTGTTTAATGAAAAATTATTATTAATAATTTTTCAAAATATAATGACATTACTAATAGATTTTAACCGTTACAAATAAAAACATATGTTACAAATATATGACACTACCATTTGTAATAGTTTTTATCCGTTACAAATTCTATATTTGCAACGGGTCAAAACCGTTACAATTTAATGAATCTGTTACTAACACATGGGGTGTGTACCATCTCCAAATCCGTTATAAAATAAATTGTAACGGTTTTAGTATGTTACAAATTAAGATTTTCTAACGGATTTTATCCGTTACAAATTTTGTTAGTAAAATAAATAACGCCAATTTTCTAACGGATTTAATCCGTTACAAATATTTTTTGTAACGGTTTTTGCCCGTTACAATAGACCTGTTTTGGTGTAGTGCCTGCAATAACACGTTGGGTCAGGCCCACCGCAACAAGATAATAGTTATGCACTCAAGTAGTAAAACTACAAATCTTGAGTGTAAATAATAAACTCAACAGTTATTAAAATAAATATTTTTACCTCATACTTAACGGTGTCAAATCATTGGAGTTAAGTATTTTTAATGCCTCTGTTTTAAACTCCAACATTTCCCATATAAGTAGAATTGACTAAGTAAAGGGTCACTTCTAAAATTTATCATATAAGTCCTTAAATGTCACCATGTTACAAACTCCATTTGATCCGTGGGCACGATACCACATCTCCGTCGTTCGCACGGTAAAACTATATATGTTTGCACGCCCAGTTCGTGTGGTTAAAACTACGTCAATTCGCACGGTACACAAAAATCAAAGTCAACCAGAAATAGACTTTTACACCCCTTGTTCCAAACCCATAATTTAAATCACCATTTTTTCTTAAAATAAAATTTTATGCCTCAATACCCCCCCCCCCAACCCCCCACCCCTCAAATATGGTCTAAGAGAGTTGTCAAAGTCAATCCATACTTACTAATTTCACTTTCTCATACATACTTTTGAGATTTTAATATATAATGCCATAAACAAGCATTACATTACAATTTAAAAGGAAATATGTCATTACATGCAAAGAAATAGTTTGCGACATTATTCCATTCAAATAGGAACATATAAAAGGGAATATATAATCCTCTACCAAATTCAATTAAACTAATTCAAGTTAAACATGAAATCTCAAGAATTGGTAAACTAACTTAAGCTACACATGAAATTCAAGAATTGGGTTTATTAACTTATGTACAAAAATAATTATTTTTCAAAGTATCAAATAACACTAATCATTTCTACACCATTTTTATAATTTATGCAAACTTGTTTTGGTAGAAATCATTATTTGCATCATGAGAGGAAAGAGTATAATTATCTTGCATTGAATGATGAACATTAAATCCCAAAAGAATGACATAAGAAATTTTTTTGAAAAATCCCTTGTAATTGCTCCTCAAAATTTTCAGTTTCGGTAAAGAAGCTCTCAATGATGTAGAAAAGAGCCCCTCTGAGAAAATAATTGAATTGTTCTCCCAAAAATTGTAAGGATTTTTGTTTAGAATAGAAAAAAGATAATTTGTGGGTTGGGGGATTGTGGGTTTTTGGAGGGTGTAGTTTTTATATTAATTCTCTACTTATGCTTTTACTCTTTTGTCCTTAACCCTACCTTCCTCTCCAAGTATGCTTCAATTCCCTTATTAACCTTACCAACCCAATTAATTACATTACTTAGTTTTCAAATAATAATTTAAAAATCCTTCTTTAACTTAAATTCTAATTAAACATTTTAAATTTTTTTCTTTTCTCAACTAAAAACTCTACTTCCAATTAACTCCAAATAAATTTCAAAGTTTTCTTTTCCACTTAAATAATTATAAAAAAAATTACCTAAATAATTATAAAATTTCAATATTTCATTTAAAGTAACTATTCAATTTTTTTCCAAAATTTGATTTAACTAATTATTTTAAATTTTCGTGGTATTACAATAAATAGTCCTGGAATTGTATTGTCAATTAAGTACAATAGATTAAAGGATAAATTACACCATACTCCCTTGATCTATGTCAAGTTACGGGTCACCCCTCTCATCTAATAAACTGGACAAACCCCCTCTAAACTTATGAGCCGTTGTAGCTAACCCAAAATATTGGGTTTTAGGGTATCTAGTGTAATAAAATATCTAAAATGCCCTCACCAATTTATAATCGATTTATAAGATGAAAATGCCCTCTACAAACGCACCTAGACTTAAAACACAACTATGCTCAAAATTAAATCAAACTAACACACATCTAAAAAATGGGGAAAAAGGAGGTTTATACCAAAAAGTCCCTCGAATATTATTTTAATACACAATTAGTCCAACTCTTTTACTTTGTTCCAAAAATTCCCTTACCATATAAAAACATTCAAAAAAAAGGAGCTCCGGTGAGAGTCGCTAGAGTTCCAGCAGTGGGGGTGGGGTGGGGGTGGATTGTGGGGGGGGGGGGAGGAAGGGGGGGTGAATGTCGTTAGCGCGGACCATTAAAATTAAAAAAAATATTAGTTAATTGGGTTTTTGAGGGACTTTTTGGAACGAAGTAAAAGAGTTGGACTAAATGTGTATTAAAACGTATTTGAGAGACTTTTTGGTATTTAATAAAAAAAATCATCTTAAAATGAGATGAAAAAAATTCAAATGCAAGCAATACGTAAGGTTTTGTTTGTTTTTTCATCTAAATCTAAAGTCTGAAATTTGAATTTGAAAAATACGTTTGTTTTTATATCTGAATGGACATCTGAATGAATATAATTAGTCTGAAATCTGAATCTGAAAAATACGTTTATTTTTATGTCTGAAAGAACCTCTGAATAAATATATTTAGACTAATTTAAATTTCAGATTTTGACTTCAGAGGTTCATTTACCTCTTAATCATTCAAAATAAAAATAGTCGTTAGTCCCTTAATCATTTGAAAAAAAAAACACCATGCAGTGACGGAGGGACGAGTGGGGGTGTAGCACCCACAGAATTTTTTTTTAAAAAAATTAATTTTTATATTTATATAAAGTTTTGGGTATAAATTGAAAATATAGTAACTTATTGGGCATAAATGTAATTTGCAAAACTTTAACTCAGACTTAACCTACCTAACACAACACGTCTCTCTACTCTATAGTCCACAAACACAACACAGTTGAAAAAATTGGGGAGCTTACTTACGGCCCTTCCTGCCTCCACTGTCCCTATCTCCACTGTCCCTATCCATCCCTGCCGCTGACTCCACCGTCTCCTGCTCGGCTGCCTCCCTCCACCATCTCCATCCCCTGTTTTGTTGTCAAAGATCAAAGGTATTAATACCCCCGGTTTTGTTGTCAAAGCTCATACCATATTGTTTTTAGTTTTGTTGTCAAAGATTATATAATATTCCTTATATTTGTGGACCATATTGCTTAAATTTGTATTAGTATTCTTTGGGGTTTAAATTTGTATTGGATTTCTTTTCGGGTTTAAATTTATATTGGTATTTTTGGGGGTTTAAAGGCAGTGGTGACAGACAATGGTGGGTTTTGAAAAAAAAATTGGGATTTAAATTTAGGGTTTGATTTGATATTGTAGGATTGAATTACGGAGAAGTATTTTAAAAAAAATGATTTAAATGAGATTATCATTCAACGCTTTCAAAAAATGGCAGGTCGTCGAGGATAATTGTAATTGTAACCGTACAAAAAAAATTCAGTCGAATATTATGTTTTTTTTGTGTTATGCTTATTAAAAATATTCTTGATTTAAATTTGGGACCGAAATGTTGATTTAAATATTTATTTCTCTTTTCATTAGATTAAAAAAATTCCGTTATTATGTCAAAAAATAAACAATAAAAACTCAAAAAATTCGCCGTCCCCGACACCATGTGATACCCACAATTTAACTACCCTTAACTCTCACTCTTCCCCCCTCTCTTTCATCTCACCACCTCTCATTCAACATTAAACCTCTCTCTCACACTCTGATTCATGGTTCAAACTCTCGGCATCAGTCTCGGTATCGGACACCCGATTTTCAACTCGGTCGCTGTATCGGGCGATACGCAAAGATACGCTATTTAGAGAGCACAAAAAATTCTGAAAAAAATATAGAAAATTTTAAAAAAATAAAATTAACAAAGTGGACCAATGATGTACATTTAACCCCATCATTCAATATGCATTGCATTGTAGAACTGGTTATACTGAACCGCGGCAGAGTTGTCAGATTTAATATTGCATAGTAAATCAATAATAATATTGAAAACAATCTAATGTCACATAAGCTTAGATAAAAAATTTGTATGGAAGATAAATAGGAATGATTACAATGTTTCATCATTTTCATCTCCCTATCTAGTTGCGGTATCGATCATACGGATTTGGATAGGGGTAATTTCTTTCAGTTGGGTAAGGAAAGAAATATGAACCATATTGCTGCTCAGATGGCTGGGATGACTGGCTAGATGATCTATAATTTGGAAATTGTGGTTGACGATCTCCCGATTGATTACCGTGATGATAATATCCAAAACCTCTATACCCAGAACTATCAGTTGAAGACCCACCATATTGCGTCCCTTAATTATATCCATAATAATCACCACCTGTTGTGCCGCTAATAGTAAATCCATAATGGTCTCTATAACGATCATAGTAACCACCTTTACTAGTACTAGTACTAGTACTAGTAGATCTTAGAAGTTGTGCCGGACCATAATTATCTGTGCCACTCCCACTCCCAGAGATACTATGTCTTCCACCGTGGTATGCATGATCCGTCATTAAACCCATTGCCCGTAGTTGATCATCAAGACGTTGTTGATCATATCCGCTTGAATACTCGTCACTACTAGGGAATCTCGTTAAATTGTCTAAATGCCTTCGTTGTTCACTTATTCTCGGGCGATAACCATGATCTATGTCTTGCGTGGCATAGTAGTTTTCATCTCCTTATGCCCATGGCATACCACCATCATGCTGTGTACCATTATTGTAAGAACCACCACTTTGGTGGCTACCACCAACTCCACTCCTTTGTCGGCTACCACTTGATGTTCCCTTACTAACATCTCCCTTGCCACCACCTTGATCATCATCATCATCATCATCGTCGTCGTCGTCATCGTCCTAATCTTCTACATGATTATCATAAGTACCAGGAATATCTTGCCAACTATCATCACCACCATGATCATTATCAGAACTGGAAAGAACACTGACCGGTGTCGGTTGATTATGACCCTCCCCCCCCCCCCCCCCCCCCGTCGTCCTTCCCCTTTGCTTTGTTGAATACATTCATCCAACCAGTCTAAGTCATCGGTTGGTAAGACCCCTTCATCATTCTCTCGGGTCCACTCATCCAATATGTCATCCTCCTCAAATATTAAATTCAAGTCTATTGGATTGTAGAAATCTTCGGTCTCTTGCATGTACATCAGATTCCTAACTTTAAGTCTCTAATTGTAATTCACATACACCAATTTATGTAATTTTTTTATTGCCAATCGGTTGCGAAGTTTTGTATGGATGAGAGACCATGTGCTCCAATTCCTCTCACAACCCGGAGATGAGCATGTTTTACTCAGTACTTTGATAGCAATGCGCCTAAGATTGAAAAATGCGTTACTAAAGCCGTTTATTGAAAATAAACTATTTAAGTAACTCCGAGTTGTTTTTTGAAGAAACTCTTTTCTTAAATCAAAAAGATTAATCACAAGACGTGTTTAATAAAACAGTATGTACGAGATCTTATTCAAGATTTAGGCAACAAGTTTAAAAGATAATTTAAACAAGTTTTAAACACAGCACAACCAAGAATGAGATGAGAAAATGTAGAAGACTTCTGTTCACAATTTTTTATGTGGTAAAACCTCACCAATTGAGGAAACATCCACGACTCCCTCTACGGAGTAAAATGAAAAATCCACTAAAACAAATATATGAGTTAGAAACTATATAACTAACATGCAAACAACTCAGACCTATATAAGTTTAGGAATGTACCCTCTGGTGTCCTTAAACTTCTCTATAGTTCTGATTGTAGATGTAGTTCTCCCAGTTTGTCAACTTCTGATTTGTTCCAGCACTTTACGTCGACTTATGTTCTCAAGATCTTATCACCAACACTTTTCGTGTTGTAGGGTGTAAGTGTTTGTGAAGGTGCTTTCTAACACATGCATGCACACACACACACTTATTAATTACAAACAGTCCTAACAAATTACAGTTACACTATATGCAGTGATCTTTTCTTTTTCTTTCTTCTTAGAAAACTTTGAACCTTTTTGACCTTTCAAACTATCCCAGAATCCACGGATACCTTGCTAGGAAGACAGACAAGGTCTTAATCAATCTCAGAATTTAAACCAAAAACTTTTTGAGATTGAAAACCTCCAAGTGAGATTCCAAACTAGGTCAAGGGTTTAGTTTACAAGAACAAGAAACAGGAAGCATTTATTGTTGATTTTAAAGTAAGAAAACGTTTTAGACAAAAATAATCAACAATATATTTCTCAAGATAAGAAATAAAATGAAACTAAGTGTAATGTAACATGAATAACTCAGATCTGAGATTTCTATGGAAACAGAAACTAGATCTAAGTAGAAGTCTAAGTTGGAAACAAGATCTCACGAACACAAGGTTACAGCAACCAAAATAACTCAACTCAAACTCTCAAACACTCAAGAACACTCAGGTTGGTGTTTTTGTCTATGGTGTTTTGAAGAAGTGTTTGGGTTAGGTTTTTAAGAGGATTTGGACGAAGTTAGGGTTTCTAACTTTTTTTCTCTCTCTGGTTTTCTCTCTTCTCTCTCTTCTCTCTTCTCTCAATACTTTGAGGAAATGAAATGGCAAAAAGTCTTCGAAGGCTGAGAATAGAGGCCTTTTTATAGCGAGAGGAGAAGGTTCGAGATATCTGATCAAAACCAAGGGTTGAGATCGAGTCAATTTAAATTGACTTGAATCTAAGGGCTCACACAAGGCGGTGCTTAAACGAGCGTTGATTGGCTTAAAAAGTTACACGGGGATTCATCAAGGCAACATGCAGACCATTGATAAGAAATGATCCAAGGGCTCATAACACACGCGACTATTGTCTCTGTAAAGAAACACAAATCTAACCAATCAGGGGGCAACAGGTGTTGGCCAGTTATGGGATGTTAAACGCGCGTCAAAACTAATTACAAAGCACACCCTGAAGTCTCTGCCGCTTTTGGATTCTACCCAAGGTAACATTAGGCGATAAAATACAACAAGTCATATTTGGAGATTGACCCCAAAACTTTTAAAACAAGTTTTAATTATTAAAAACATGATTTAAAAATTGTTTAAAAAATCCCAAAAAATTATTAAAAATCAAACTTAGGGATTTAAACACACACAACACATGTACACACATAATTATGCAATATGACATGCAAAAATGAATTCCACTGTGTGTGAGTGTTGGCAATAGGTTCTTGATCAAAGCAAGAAAGAGAGATGAATAGGCAATCCAACTTCTGAGGCTCTTTGGTTTCTAGGAAGACACAATTTTGTCACAATTTCCAAACTAGATGAGCACTTATACAATATAGACTCAAGTGAGTCAAATGTATAAGGGCTTCAATCTCCCCCTATGGAAATATGAAACAAAATCTCCTTTGAGTCAACTAGGACTCGTAGGGCAACAAGAAAAAATAAGAAAAACTTATTCCTATAAAAATTCTATCTACCCAATACCTAGAAATCAAATAGTACATAACTCAACTAACTACATTTGAATACCCTATTACAACTGTTGAGAGTAACTGTACAAAAAGAACCTGCAATAAATCACTAAGATCAAGCTGTTTAGAATATGTAAGAGTTGAATAGACTCAAATTTCTCCCCCATTTTGTCTCAAATGGACAAAGGGAAAAACTTGGATAAATAGCAAAAAGATTAGTCAGCATAAACCATACCAATAGATTTACGTAATGAAATGAATCTATTATAATCTAGAGGTTTGGTAAACATATCTGCGAGTTGTAGATCAGTAGGAAGATAATTGATTTCTAATTACTTAGATTCAACTAATTCACGTATAAAATGATGTCTTATTTTAATATGCTTTGTTCGCGAGTGTTGAACAGGATTTTTAGAAATATTAATCGTACTTTGATTATCACAATAGAGATGTAATTGGTTTTCTTTAATACCATAATCACTTAGCATTTGTTTAAGCCACATTAATTGAGCACAACAGCTGCCAGTGGCTATGTATTCAGATTCAGGTGTTGAGAGTGATGTGAAGTTTTGTTTTTTACTACTCCATCCTACCAAGTTATTACCTATATAATAACATGCTCCTGAAGTGCTTTTACTATCATCAGTATACCCAGTCCAGTCAGCATCAGTGTACCCAATTATAGTGCTTGGTGTGTCATTAGTGTACCAAAGTCCTAGATTTAGAGTGCCATTTACATATTTAATGATACGTTTAACAGCATTCAAGTGGCTCTCTTTAGGGTTACTTTGATATCGAGCACATACACAAACAGCATACATAATATCAGGACGTGAGGCAGTAAGATATAGTAAAGTGCCTATCATACTATGATATAGAGTAGGATCTACAGATGGTCCATTTTCATCTTTAAAAAGTTTTAGCGTAGTACTCATGGGCGTTTTAGCATTTTTAGCACTCTCAAGGCCGAATTTCTTAACCATCTCTAAAGCGTACTTATATTGCGAAACAAATAATCCTTCTGGATTTTGTTTGACTTGGAGACCTAGGAAGAACTACAACTCCCCCATAAGGGACATCTGAAATTCCTTACTCATAATTTCAGAAAAGGATTTTATACATATACTTGTGCAATAGTAATGTGTTTGTCAAAATGTTTGACAAATAGAGTTTGGTCATTTCCACCTCTTTTGAAACCTTTATCCAAAAGAAAACTGGAAAGATGCTCATACAAAGCTCTAGGAGCTTGTTTAAGGCCATACAAAGCCTTTTTTAGACGAAATATATGATTGGATGCTTAGGGTCAATGAACCCTTTAGGTTGTTCTACATAGGTTTCCTCAGCCAGTATTTCATTAAGGAACGTAGATTTGACATCCATTTGATATAATGTAAAACGCATGTGACAAGCTATAGCGAAAAGCAGACGAACTGATTCTAAATGAGTAACAGGGGCAAAGGTTTTGTTAAAATCAATTCCTTCTATCTGGGAGTATCCTTGAGCAACTAATCTAGCTTTATTTCTAATTATTATCCCATTTTCATCAGTTTTATTTTTGAAAATCCAACGAGTACCAACAACCTTTTTGTGATCAGGACGTGGAACAAGATACCATACATCATGAATGACAAATTGTAAAAGTTCATCCTGCATAGCAGAAATCCAGTGAGAGTCATTCAATGCCTCATTTACATTCTTTGGTTCCACAAGGGAAACAAAACATGCATAATGTGCATAATTTCTAAGTTGGGATCTTGTACGCTCTGGCTCACTAGGGCTGCCAACAATGTTGTTTATGGGATGATCTTTAGAAACCCAGTTAGGTACTTCAAGTGTCTCAATAGGTAATGAATTATCTATTTCAGAAGGGTCATTTTCTAAAATATTTGAAGACTCTTCTTCGACAGGTAATTCACCAGTCTTTCTTTCTACAGTAGTGTCACTAACAATTACATTTATGGATTCCATCATGGTTTTAGTGCGAAGATTATACACTCGATAAGCTCTACTGTTAGGCGAGTATCCTAGAAATATGGCTTTATCTCCCCGGCTCTCAAATTTAGATAAATGTTCCCTATCTTTGCATACATAACAAGTACTGCCAAAGGTTCTAAGGTATTTGAGATTAGGCTTCTTATTGTACCAAAGTTCATAAGGGGTTTGTTTGGAATTCTTTCTAAGATAGACCCTATTAATGATGTGACACGCAGTACGAATAGATTCTACCCAAAAATATTTAGGTAAGTTCTTGGCATGTAACATGACACGTGCCATCTCTTGCAAGGTACGATTCTTTCTCTCGGTGATACCATTTTGTTGAGGAGTCTTGGGAGCACTAAACTCGTGTTTGTAACCATTATAGTCACAGTATTCTACAATACCAGTGTCTTTGAATTCACCACCTCTATCACTACGGATTCGATTTACTTGAATGTCCTTTTTATTTTTAATCCTAAGAAGAATTTTTAGGAAGGTTTGAAAAGTGTCAGACTTTTGTTTTAAAAAGGCTACCCAAGTAAATCTGGTGAAGTCATCAACCATAACTAGGATATAACTGTGTCCACAAAGGCTAACAGTTTGGGAAGGACCCATTAGGTCCGTATGGATGAGTTATAAGGGATTAGAGGTGAGAATATCTTTGACTTTCTTATGAGGGGCCTTAACAATTTTACCTTCTTGACAGGAACCACAAACAATATTATGAATGGGTTTAATTTTTGGAATTCCTCTTACTATGTCTTGAGTAGACAATTTACTAAGATTATCGTAATTTATGTGACCCATTCTGTTATGCCATATCTCGTTGTCATCCATTCTGGCAACATTACAAATTTCAGAATTGTTCTTGACAGTGTAACAGTTGTCAGGAGTTCTGAATCCAGTAATTATGCATTCACCTTTTTCATTTAAAATCTTGCAATTGTTCTTTGAAAAGGTAACAGTATGGTCTGAGTCACAAAATTGCGAAATGCTAAGTAAGTTGGCCTTTAGACCTTTAACTAGAAGAACATCTTTAAGAATAGGAAGCCCGTCTTCTTGGAGAGTTCATTTGCCTATGATTTGAGATGAAACTCCGTCACCAAAAATAACTTTACCACCAGCAAATCTGGTTTTGTTTAAAAGTTTAGATTCATCTCCAGTCATGTGCTTAGAACATCCAGAGTCTAAATACCAACCAGATGATGTGTGTTCGGCTTTTAAAGCAGTAACCACAATATTACACTTCATATGAGGTAATAGATCATCTTTTCTAATCCAAATTGCTCTAGTTTTCATTTTGCGCTTATTAGCTCTCAACTCATAGAATTTGCGAGCATTAGATTTTTGCTGAAAAATGTTTTGCGCATGATTTTGAATTTTGTGAAAGACTTGAGCATTTGGTTTAGGAAAATGTTTGGGATTCCTTCGAGGAAATGTTCTTTTAGGTTTGGTCTTTCTCTTTCTATAGTTAGAGTTTTTATCTGGCTGTCTAGGAAGTATATAATTGTTTCGACTCCTCCTAGAATAATTAAAGTTCTGGTAAGTACGAGGATTGTAGATAGGCTTAACAAGTCTCCTAGCATAGCAACCATCGAAAGAGTGACCATATATGTCACAGTAGGAGCAATAAAGATTGCTCAAGATTGGGGTCTCCTTAGGAAAGTCTCTAAACAAAGGTTTTATAGAGTTTTGAGCCTGAACTCTATTCCTAGGTGTGACAGTCTTGAATGCAGACTCGCTCTTTCTAATAGAAGGGCAGACGTATTTAGCCTTAGGTGAACTTTCATGTCTAGAGTGACTATATTCCCCAATGTTAAAACTTTGATTTTTTGAATCAAACTTAGTTTTTAGAGAATGAAAGTCTGGGCATGTTTCAATAGGTCTTTTGCCTCCTGACACAAACTTGATAGTTTCAAAAGATTTTGTTTGTGTTTTCAAATTGGGACAAAAACCTATACCAGTTCGATCATCAGAATTGGTTTTAGATTCAGCAACAAATTCATCAAAACAGTTAGAATTATTTTCAAATTTTGTAAATTTTTTGAAAACAGTTGCTGTCTTTTCTTTGGTTTGTTCCAATTCTAACAATGTCCCTTTGTATTTTTTCTCCGGAATTTCATTTGTTTCAGTCAAATTTTTCAGTTTTTCATCAAAAACTTTAATTTCACTTTCATGAGTTAAACATTGGATAATGTACTCTTCAGCATTCAGTTTAACCATCAGGCTTAAATCTTCCAATTTCTTGGTAAGATCTTTAACAGTCTTCTCTAGTCTAGCGCTTTTCTTGAGAGTCTTAGTGTAAAGTGTGTGAATGTCTGGGAGCTCTTCATTGTCCGAGTCACTAAGTGTGGTGTGTGGAGTGACCCCTAACGATTCATTTGTTAAACTCACACACCCATTGACATCGTCATTATCGCCATCCCTTTGACTCACACACCCCGAGGTAGAACATGCAACATTCTTAGTAATCAAAGCATCTAAACCAGTAATAACCACATTCGAATTATCAGTCATAGAGTTATTTGGTTCATCCTCATTAACAAACATAGGCATGTCATCATTATAAATAATCTTAGCAAAGAAAGACATGCAAGGATCAAAAGCATCTGATGACTCAGGTTCCTCATTTTCAGAGTCACTTGAATCATCCCATGTTTTGCAGATGTTAGCTCTAGTGTGTTTGTTTTGAGTGTTCAAATTAACTCTACAGTCTTGTGCAATGTGCCCCAGTTTACTACATCTATAGCATTCAGTCTTCTTAAGGTCTCTATTAGGTTTAGCGTGAGAGTCCTTATGATTTTTGTCATTGTTTTTCTCATGAGGTCTGTGACTAGAAGGAGTTAGATAATTTGACTTGCCTTGTTTATTTGCCACTTTTTTTCTAAACTTAATGATTTTCTTGAACTGTTTTGTCATTAAGGCAATATGATTGTCCAGACTCCCTATATCGCAGTCCTCATCAGATTCATCATTGGTAGTATTAAACTCAGGCTTAATCAATTTAGAAGAGAAGCTTAGATTGGAACTAGTCTGTTTCCTATGGGATGGGGTTAATTGTTTCTTAAATTCCAGTTCCATTTCCACAGTTCTTAATTTATTACTGAGTAATTCAGGAGTGAGATTTACATCACACATTTCCTCAATAGCATATCTTTTGTTATCAAACTTCTGTGGCAATGATCTCAGAATTTTAGATACAATTTCTTGTCTATCATAGGTTATCCCATTAGCATGCAGTTTGGTCACAATATCAGTCAGGTTCATATAGAAGTCATCAAATGATTCAGTCTCAGACATAATTAAGGAGTTATACTGCTGGATAAGCATTTGGGTTTTAGCACCCTTAACTCTAGTGTCTCCTTCATGTGCAGTGACTAAGGTGTCCCAAGCTTCCTTAGAAGTGGTACAGGATGAGATTCTTTTGAACTCATGTTCATTTATAGACATAAATATAGCATTCTTTCCTTTATTATTATTTCGAGAAACTTGTTTCTCTTCTTGAGTGAACTCACTTAGAGCTTTCATAACCCTCTCATTACTTCCTTCGTTGGCTGGTTTAGTAGGAAAAGTATAACCATTTTCAACAATGTCCCAGACATAATCTCCCAAAGTTCCTTGAATGAAAGCAATCATCCTTACTTTCCAGTAAGCAAAATTGGTTCCATCAAAGATTAGAGGTCTGGTCAAGTTACCAAATCTTTCATTTTTCTCGTTCATATTTGATTTTCAAAAAACAATTTCAGAAACACAGGATCTCTTTAAAAGAAGTTTACAAAGCTCTGATACCAATTGAAAAATGCGTTACTAAAGTCGTTTATTGAAAATAAACTATTTAAGTAACTCCGAGTTGTTTTTTGAAGAAACTCTTTTCTTAAATCAAAAAGATTAATCACAAGACGTGTTTAATAAAACAGTATGTACGAGATCTTATTCAAGATTTAGGCAACAAGTTTAAAAGATAATTTAAACAAGTTTTAAACACAGCACAACCAAGAATGAGATGAGAAAATGTAGAAGACTTCTGTTCATAATTTTTTACGTAGTAAAACCTCACCAATTGAGGAAACATCCACGACTCCCTCTACGGAGTAAAATGAAAAATCCACTAAAACAAATATATGAGTTAGAAACTATATAACTAACATGCAAACAACTCAGACCTATATAAGTTTAGGAATGTACCCTCTGGTGTCCTTAAACTTCTCTGTAGTTCTGATTGTAGATGTAGTTCTCCCAGTTTGTCAACTTCTGATTTGTTCCAGCACTTTACGTCGACTTATGTTCTCAAGATCTTATCACCAACACTTTTCGTGTTGTAAGGTGTAAGTGTTTGTGAAGGTGCTTTCTAACACATGCATGCACACACACACACTTATTAATTACAAACAGTCCTAACAAATTACAGTTACACTATATGCAGTGATCTTTTCTTTTTCTTTCTTCTTAGAAAACTTTGAACCTTTTTGACCTTTCAAACTATCCCATAATCCACGGATACCTTGCTAGGAAGACAGACAAGGTCTTAATCAATCTCAGAATTTAAAACAAAAACTTTTTGAGATTGAAAACCTCCAAGTGAGATTCCAAACAAGGTCAAGGGTTTAGTTTACAAGAACAAGAAACGAGAAGCATTTATTGTTGATTTTAAAGTAAGAAAACGTTTTAGACAAAAATAATCAACAATATATTTCTCAAGATGAGAAATAAAATGAAACTAAGTGTAATGTAACATGAATAACTCAGATGTGAGATTTCTATGGAAACAGAAACTAGATCTAAGTAGAAGTCTAAGTTGGAAACAAGATCTCACGAACACAAGGTTACAGCAACCAAAATAACTCAACTCAAACTCTCAAACACTCAAGAACACTCAGGTTGGTGTTTTTGGCTATGGTGTTTTGAAGAAGTGTTTGGATTAGGTTTTTAAGAGGATTTAGACGAAG
This sequence comes from Sambucus nigra, assembly GCA_949130495.1. Lineage (NCBI taxonomy): Eukaryota > Viridiplantae > Streptophyta > Magnoliopsida > Dipsacales > Adoxaceae > Sambucus > Sambucus nigra. The sequence continues at coordinate 274,261,291 of OX422215.1, read as the reverse complement.
TTAGGGTTTCTAACTTTTTTTCTCTCTCTGGTTTTCTCTCTTCTCTCTCTTCTCTCTTCTCTCTCCTCTCTCAATACTTTGAGGAAATGAAATGGCAAAAAGTCTTCGAAGGTGAGAATAGAGGCCTTTTTATAGCGAGAGGAGAAGGTTCGAGATATCTGATCAAAATCAAGGGCTGGGATCGAGTCAATTTAGATTGACTTGAATCTAAGGGCTCACACAAGGCGGTGCTTAAACGAGCGTTGATTGGCTTAAAAAGTTACACGGGGATTCATGAAGGCAACATGCAGACCATTGATAAGAAATGATCCAAGGGCTCATAACACACGCGACTATTGTCTCTGTAAAGAAACACAAGTCTAACCAATCAGGGGGCAACAGGTGTTGGCCAGTTATGCGATGTTAAACGCGCGTCAAAACTAATTACAAAGCACACCCTGAAGTCTCTGCCGCTTTTGGATTCTACCCAAGGTAACATTAGGCCATAAAATACAACAAGTCATATTTGGAGATTGACCCCAAAACTTTTAAAACAGGTTTTAATTATTAAAAACATGATTTAAAAATTGTTTAAAAAATCCCAAAAAATTATTAAAAATCAAACTTAGGGATTTAAACACACACAACACATGTACACACATAATTATGCAATATGACATGCAAAAATGAATTCTACTGTGTGTGAGTGTTGGCAATAGGTTCTTGATCAAAGCAAGAGAGAGAGATGAATAGGCAATCCAACTTCTGAGGCTCTTTGGTTTCTAGGAAGACACAATTTTGTCACAATTTCCAAACTAGATGAGCACTTATACAATATAGACTCAAGTGAGTCAAATGTATAAGGGCTTCAAAGATTGGGTGCATCCTCACCGTAATTTTTCCACCACTCAGCTGGAAGAGAAGATTTGACTGCTTGCTTGGTAAGATCTGAGTCAAACTCCCCTCTCCTATCCGTAAAGAGTTTAACCTAAAAGGCAAACAAATTAATTTAAAAACAATACATATATAAAATAAATATAACTCAATGGAAACAAATGTGATACCTCATTTATTGCCAAGGCTTGTTTTTGTACGTCTGGATCTAGCCTTTTGATGACCTCTTTTAGTCCGGCTCTTATTTCGGGATGGTTTGAAAAATTGGATGAATACTGAAACACTGGATTTAAGAAATATCCCGCGGCATGCAAGTGTCGGTGCAATTGTCTCTCCCATCTTCCATCGATCACTTGCCAATACTTCTTCCAGTTTTTAACACCCGCCTGGATTGCTAGTTTTGCTTTATCCACCCCTTCGTAAATGATAGAGAGTGTAAGATTTTTATCTTGATCTACTATCTTCAAAAGCAATACTAAGGGCTCCATAATCTTGGCAACTTCGGCAGCCCGTTGCCAAAATCGATCTGCCAGAATTAAATTCGACACTTTAGTGGCCGCACTCCTTTGGGTCCTCTCACGGTTGAATTCACGCCATTCATTCGTAGTACACATTCGCTTCAACTCAGACTGATAGCGAATGAGACTCTCAAGGGTAATAAACTCGGTAGCAAATCTCGTAATGCCTGGTCTTAGCAACTCCCTACCTCTGGTATACTCCTTCATTAAATTCACAACTTTTTTTACTGTTATATATGAACGAAGTAATTGATTTGGCATCATTCAATACCGACTTGATTGACTTCATATTTCTAATTTCCTCGAGCATCAAGTCAAGACAGTGTGCTGCACAAGGTGACCAAAATAAGTGTCTCCTATTCGCCATCAATAACGCGCCAGCCGCCTTAAAATTTGGCTCGTTATCAGTGACAATATGTACGACGTGAGCCTCATCAATTTCCTCCACAACTTTATCCATAAGGGAAAAAATATAATCCGCCGACTTGATTTTGTTAGTTGTGTCAACAGAAGTGTGAAATATCATATTACGATCACAGTATACCAAGAAGTTTATGATAGGCTTCTTCGTCCTTGAACTCCACCCGTCACACATGATTGTACAACCATACTCGGGCCATTTCTCCTTTAGAGTTGCTATGTATGCATCCACCTCTTCTACCTCCTCATCCAAGTAAACACCTCCAATCTGATAACCCTTAGGGCCTTTAATCCCTGGACCCTCCGTAGCAATCGTATCAATCATATGTTGATAGGCAGGTCCACTATCAGCAGCATGAAACGGGATGGCATTAAAGTGAAAGAACTTGCTAATGGCCTTCCCAACCTTCTTGACTCCATCTGTAGAGAACATGGATTTGACAGTTTTCTGACTAGACTTCCTCGACCTAAACATGGAAGGGTCAATTCCTTGAGCAGGCAATTCAACCCCCTGTCTCAATGATCACGATCGTGACACGTGTGGTCGCTTAAGCCCAGATGTAGATGGTCTTGCCCCGAAAACTGAATGTCTATGTTGTTGTCCTACCATTCTCCGACTTTCTTTCATAGCAGCTTTCAACTGTGCTAATTCTAAACGGGTGATATCATCTTCATTACCGTCATCACTATCTTCACTGGCATCATCTTCATGATAGTATTTTGTTTGCTCTCGCAAATTCTCTACTTGTTTCTCCTTCTTCCTGTTCTCAAGGGCCCGTTGCTTCATACCATCTGCTAGAATTTTTTTAATATTAGTTGCTATCTCCCGAGGTACATGACGACAAGGTTCGGCATTCCCTTGTACACCTGCCAAGTGTTCTTTTAGTCTTGTTACACCACCACTACAAACCTTGCCACAATAATTGCAAGCAACATTCCTCTTATCTCCACCAATGGCAGTGCCATGTTCCCATCCAATATCTAATTTTGGAGCCATTCTACAAATAACATTAAAAAAATAGAGTTAAAACATCCAATATTTTTTGTAACAATTTTTATAACATTTAAAAAAATAACATTTTTATAACATTTTCGTTAAAAAATAACATTTTTGTAACATTTTTTATAACATTTTAAAATATAACATTTTTATTACATTTTCTTTAAAAAGTATTTTTATAACATTTTTGTAACATTTAATATTTTTTGTAACAATTTTTATAACATTTAAAAAAATAGCATTTTTATAACATTTTCGTTAAAAAATAACATTTTTGTAACATTTTAAAAAATAACATTTTTATTACATTTTCTTTAAAAAGTATTTTTATAACATTTTTGTAACATTTAATATTTTTTGTAACAATTTTTATAACATTTAAAAAAATAGCATTTTTATAACATTTTCGTTAAAAAATAACATTTTTGTAACATTTTTTATAACATTTTAAAATATAACATTTTTATTACATTTTCTTTAAAAAGTATTTTTATAACATTTTTGTAACATTTAATATTTTTTGTAACATTTTTTATAACATTTAAAAAAATAGCATTTTTTATAACATTTTCGTTAAAAAATAACATTTTTGTAACATTTTTTATAACATTTTAAAAAATAACATTTTTATTACATTTTCTTTAAAAAGTATTTTTATAACATTTTTGTAACATTAAATATTTTTTGTAACAATTTTTATAACATTTAAAAAAATAGCATTTTTATAACATATTCGTTAAAAAATAACATTTTTGTAACATTTTTTATAACATTTTAAAATATAACATTTTTATTACATTTTCTTTAAAAAAAGTATTTTTATAACATTTTTGTAACATTTAAGATATTTTGTAACATTTTTTATAACATTTAAAAAAATAGCATTTTTATAACATTTTCGTTAAAAAATAACATTTTTGTAACATTTTAAAATATAACATTTTTATTACATTTTCTTTAAAAAGTATTTTTATAACATTTTTGTAACATTTAATATTTTTTGTAACATTTAAAAAAATAACATTTTTGTAACATTTTTTATAACATTTTAAAAAATAAGATTTTTATTACATTTTTAGCAAGAGTCAACATTTTTTGTAACATTTTTTTGAAAAAATAACATTTAAAAAAAACAGCATTTTTTGTAACATTTTTTTTGAAAAAATAACATTTTTTTGTAAAATTTAGAATAAACAACATTTTTAACTCCTAAATACCCACAGCACAACACTTAACAAACACATGCACAGCATTTGTTAATACCCAAACACACGCACAACACTTATTAACAAACACACGCACAGCACTACTTAACACAAAACACGTGCACAACATTTAAAAAGAAAAAAAAAACGCAAATACCTAATTACCCCAAAATCGGCCCTTACCACACACCGCAAACCACACACGCCCCACAGAAAAAGAAAAGAAAAGAGAGAAAGAGGGTTTGGAAGATTTCGGCCATACCTGATTTACAGCTGAAGATTCTGGAGATATTGTATACTGAAGATATTGTATAGCTGAAGATTCTTGATTTACAGCTCAAGATTTTGTATACTGAAGATTTGGAGGATGGTTTGATTTATCGTCGAGGATTTCTTTCAACCCGTGACTTTCTTTCGTCTTTTACAGACAAATATGCTGCGAAAAGGTATGTCCATCCAAACCCGTGAGATTCTTTTACTTTTCTATGTTTTTTACTCCATCTCTCTTGCTTTTTACATCAACTCGGTTGACTCGGACCGAAACGCCCGATATTTCGTACATTTAACTCGTACCGTCCGATTTATCGGCGAGTTAGGGCCAACTCGGCCGATTTGTAATTTTTTTCATAACGTGACTCGGTTTCGTATCGTTGGCTGCCGATTCCAAGTTAACTCGGTCGAGTCTTTGAACCATGCTCTGATTTCACCATCTCTTACTCACCATTAAAATCTCTTTTGCTTTCTAATCTCACCATCTCTCCCCCGTCCCACACGTTTCTTCAACCCTCTCTCCAAATCCATATAAAATCTTAACCGGAATCCTAATGTGATGTATTTTTTAGAATTCCCCAAATCCGTGAAAAACCTTAACCTCGGTCCTTATCAAACTTGTGAAACATTATTGTGGGTGCAATATTTTGTTTTTTGGTTCAACAACAATGCTGAAATATATTAAATTTGCATTACAAAACAAAACAAGTTTCAATTTTTTTTTACTGGGGGTTATTAGTTGTACACCTGGCAAAATGAGTCACGAAGTTATAAATTAATGGGTGAATTCTTAATGGGTTCGAGTCATATTAGTAATAGTTAACGGATCGGGTTAAGGTTGACCTTCTTCACCCGTTAATACTCGATATAACCCGTTAAGATTCATAAGTAAATAAAATATATTGTTGAGAGTTATAAAGAGTTTATGTAGCTTAATTTTACTTTATTCGCAACGAATTTTACTAAATGAGAGAGTTAATAATGTCGATGAATTAATGGGTGTAATTGTGCTTAAAAATAAGTTAATATGTTAACTTGTATACGTTTCAAAATAATTCATTATTTTAATGGGTAATAACTGGTGAATATGACATGATACATTAAGATAACGGGTTAGGTTTGAATATGATTTTTTCACATGATAAAAAAATTACTCGTTTAGACACGAATTCGATAAGACTCAATCATAATAAAAATCGATACGAACACAACTCGACATGACCCGTTGCCAGGATTAGTTGGTGGGTCGGCATTTCTTAAGTATAAGTTATTTAAATATTCAATCAATTTTTTTTGAAAAAAACTTGAGTTGAATAGAAAATACAAAAAAACACGATCATTGCATTTTCAGAACATTTTTCATCTAGAAAGTATGGTTGGGCTGAATTTTTTATGGTTAGTGGGAAAAACATCCATCAAGAAAGTATGGTTGGGCGGAATTTTTTATGGTTAGTGGGATTAACATCACGACACTTGACTTCAACTGAATAGATTGTTAGCAGACCTTTTATTTTAGGGGTTTTTTTTAAAAAAATGTCGTCATAATGATCAAAGTGTATAAAAATAGAACACTTCATATAATTTTATAAATTTAATTCTTGTACTAAAAATACCATGAAAAATTATAAAAAATAGTACCGCTGGCGCGGACTAAAAAAATAAAGGTATTATATCACAGAGACTAGATTTATAAATGTTATTGTACCACAGGGAGTAGATTTATAAACTTAAAAAGCGTTGTCCTAAAAATTCAAATATAGGAAGGAACAAGACCTTTACATTAATTCTCTATTTATTTTATTTTTTTCATCTCAATCAATCTGAAGTCCGAAGTTTAAATCTGAAAAATGTATTTGTTTTTATATCTGAATGGATCTATGAATGAATATATTTATACTGATTCAGATTTTAAATTTAGATTTCATATTTAGATTTTAGAGATACATTTACCTCTTAATCATTTAGAGTCAGAAATAGCCATTAACCTCTTAATTATTTAAAAAATAAAAACTATTTGATATCTATTAAGTTTAAATGGTTCAAATTCAGAATTAGAAGGTAAAAACAAACAACACATAATAAACAAAAACTATTTTGTACAGTTACCTAAAATACAATTTTTTTTCCCAGCTAATTAAAAGTAAAAAGAAAAGTTGGTTAATGCAGTATTAAGTATTAAACTATGATTCATAAATAATATAAAATGTGTTAATCTTTCATCCTAAACCACGTTTATGTCTCTAGAAACTGCTAAATTTGCCGATCTACTAGAATCGCTTGAACCAGTTAAAGGTACACGAATAATTAGGCATGTGTTTTGCCATGTTGAGAAAAAGGAAGTTTGGGTGAAAAAATGTGACTTAGCAATTGAGAGTCCCAAATTTTCAGAACTCGTATATTTTTACAATTTGAAAATTAGAGAATTAAGGTAAAGGGCATGTTCATTTATATTTGAATTTTTAGGACAATGCTTTTTAAATTTATAAATCTAGTTCATATCGTACAATAACATTTATCTGTATAATCCCTTTGGAGTTAGGAGTTCATTTTTTGGATTCGGGACAGCGGCACTATTTTTCATAGTGTTTTAGTCATTTTTTAGTACAAGGACTAAATTTATAAAAATTATATGAATGTCCTATTTTTATACACTTTGAGAATTATGAGGACCTTTCTCCAAAATTCCCTTTGAAAATTTCAGATATATCCTATTCACATAGTTTTTAGAAAGTTTTGAGAAAATGTGACGTATAATCCGTTCGCAAAATCTGCAATGGCAGTAAGACCGTGCAACAAATACACTGATCCATGTGGAAGATTCACATAAATTTCTAATACTAAAAGTTGTCATTAATTAAACAAACAAAAACTTGAAAGAGTCCTACGCCTATACAGATTTGCGACACATTTGGTGCGACATAATGACATGTCGCACCAGTATTGGCTATTGGCGCTAGCGCGAACCCACATCCACAAGGCAATAAGCAACACATCGCTATGTCGCACCACTCCGTGTCGCAAATCTGTGTCGCCTTGTATTATTGACCTTGAAAAAGGACAAACCCCTGTTAAAACTAAATCTAACTTCAGATGAACACACACAAAATTGTTCAGAAATATTTTGGTCAACTCAGCTCGCCATAGTTTTAGAAAAGTAGTATTAAAAAATTGTTCAGAAATTTACCAATGCTTTCCAATGTCATTCCATTTCTTCTTCTTTTTTTTTTATTTTTTTTTTTCAGAAATCAGAATATTGAGAATATCATAAATGTTCCATGCTAAATTCAAGAAGCCAGACATAAATCAGAAATATCATTATCTCTCTGTTTATTTAAGTACCAATGTTATGAAAATATTCTAATCACTAAAAAAACTATAAACAATATCTCCAAACAAGAGGCAACATATCAAAGCATGAAAATCAGACTCCTGTCAGACCTAGCATAACTTGACATTCCTGTCAGATCTAGCAAAACTTAACTCATAATTCAGGCAAAACAAGGAATTACGACTGAGCAGAACATTCTGTGGTTTCTACAGTCTTCTCTTCAAGCAGCAGCGACAATGCCGTGTTCGACTCCTCATTTGTCCTCTCTTCATTGGACGATGTTGTGTTTGACTCCTCATTTACCATGGCTGTATCCTTGATTTCTTCATTGGATCTGTCTACACTGGAAAATAATTGCTGCCAAAATACAAGGTTACAAATTTGTACAAATAAGAATACCCTTCGTTACATGATTTCTTCTTCATATAGATAGATATATGATCTATGGGGCAATTACTTAGAAGTACATTTTGTGCTACAACCCTTCCTATCTGATAGAAAAGGATCCCATGATCCTGAACCGATCTTACCTGGGATCGCAAATCCCAAGTTTGTCTATGAAGAGGGAATCTAACTGTATTAGTGTCTATAATTGATTTCTTCTATGTAATACTAATTGATAGGGCCTCATTGGTAAGTGCTACAAGATCTCGTGCATTGGAACCCATGGTTATGGACCCGATTTCTAAGATCAAACAATAGCATCAATTCTTTGGCGTCACACATGGATGGAATCGGGAGTATAAATTGGCTCCAATTTTTCCAATATATTCTCTACCAATGTAATGACCACACAAGGAAGTAAACTAAAATAAAATAACATTACCTATGAACCATATTCCAGCTGCCAAAAACAGAATAGACGTTAGAACCATATTCTCTACCGATTGTTAACACTATCCTGTAATGTGACAACAAAAGCTGATTTACTTGCAGATATGTATGCCTATAATAAAAACATATTGAAAGTTCACTTTTTTTTTCCTTTCAACTTAGGCTAAACAATATTTATCCAAGAAAATAAACCTGGAAAACTCCAACAAGGGGAGAGGAAGGTACGTAGCCAAAGATGTGTATTGAGACAGTGGACATGGCCACAGATAATGGTCTCATACTTGGTTTGACACAATGTAGGCATACATAATTTACAGGACCCTGCAGTTGCAAATATGGAACAGGCATATACCATGTCAATAATCAGATTTCATTCATGACTTATAAGAGACAAAGCCAATGTCCATAAGAATCCAAACATAATAATGTAGTAACATTTAACAAAACAAAAGAAATGGAAATATAATTACACTTAGACCCCGTTTGGCAACCCAATTCCAAGGCTTGGAATTGGAAGGCCAATTTCAATTCCGTGGAATTAAAATTGGCCTTCCAATTCCATTTTTATGACTTGAAATTGGGTTGCCAAACGGGCCCTTAATAACCTCTTTTTTAACTTAAAAAAAGGAGATGCAGCCAAAGATGCATATTGAGAAGCACAAAAAACAAGATATGTAACTAAATAAAGGCATGTATTTCACGCCCCTAAGAACCTATAATAGAGTGGAAATTCTGCTAACATCTAATAAGGTTGCCCTTTCACAGGTAGAACTCAATTGGATGTAATTGAACATATCATGAATACAACTTCATCTCCTAACAGGCAAGTCAGAAACTCAAAAATATTTGCATGTAATATCTACCGATAGTGGTTCATGAACAGAAATGACCAAACATAAATTTTAACTAAGTGAAGGTAATAATATGCGTAATTTTAGTCTCAATTTACAATGAGAAGTCAGTATGCAACCGGACAGCCACGAAGATATAAATCAGGTATATCAGGAACTAAGAGAATACCCAGGACATCTACGAAGATATAAATGGCAACTATAGGACAAATAGGTAGAAGAAAAACATGATCAACCGGGGAACTATCATCAGTGAATGGAGGTGCAAGGCTCACAAGGGAGGCCTCTCCAACACCCACACGCCTAAAAAAAACTAAAAAGAAAAATAAGAAAGAAAACAATACTTTATGACTAGTCGGAAAAAATCACGAGTCATAACCGATCCTCAGAAGGGTGAAGATCAGAAATTAGAAATCAATTAATAAACCACAACTAGAAGTTGTAGCAACAATCCAGACTGACAATCCGACTCCAAGAAGCCTGAATATATTGACACTATAAAGTTCATTTACACAAACGAAAAGGTAGTAGTTGATTAAAACAAATATCATCTTCTCTACATAATGCGTCGAAAAAGTGGTGTTGACATTTTCCATCTTGTCTTCAATCCTTAGTCACTAGTTCAATGGGCTGATACTTCAACCTTTAATGCATCAAAATAAGTATAACTAGTTGTAAATCCGTGTGATGCGCAGGCGAGGCTATCACTGACAGTTGATCTACGTTTGAGATGAGAAAATGTTCAACTTGCTACGTGAGTATACCTTATTTACATACTTAAGAAGACCTAACAAACTATAAATAGGAACATCAAAATTTTAAAAATTTCATAAAATTATTATTCTCAAATCTAAGAACACTGAACCGATATATAACATTTGCAAGAAACGAAAAAAACAAAAATCAGATTTGTGAAAAAAATCAAATAAATGATTCTCACAATCAAATAACTTAAAATCCAATCATCGTCAATACACCAAAAAATAAAATAGCTAATTTTTTTTTGGAATTTAGAGAACCTTGAGACTTCAAAATGTCTATGAGAGAGATACGAGGATAACAACAAATAATAAATGTATACCAGAAATAGAAAGTTTGTGTTGGTAAGGTTTGTGTTGCTCACATGTGTTTTAATAATTTGAAAGTAAAATACCAATGAGGGAAAGATGAATAAAATAGCAACTCATATAGCCAAACCAAATCTGATCTGCTAAGCTATAGATCGCTAGTGTTACAGAATACCCACCCACCCCTCCTTTTTCTTCCCCAAACTTTATAAACCTACCATACAAACAAAATGCCATTATGTAACAATTTAGACTAACATAGCTAATATCACATAAACCTTCAAATACTTGACAAAAAAATGTAATCCTTAAAATTAAAACAAAAAAACTTCCATTTTACATACACTATCACATCAATTGAAAGACCGACAGACGTATATGCTACAAAATTGATTTCTACAGTCATTATTTGCACCGACAACATTTGCCAATTCAGTTTTCTATTTTAACCATTTCACTTGCACCTTCTTCCCCATTCTACATTCCTCCCCAACCAAAAAGCGTCGTCCCCAGCCCAACTCCAACTTTAACTCCCAAATTCCATCTTTTTCTAGATCTCTAAAAAAGCAGATACTATGTTTTTACCAACACAAAGTTATAATAGTGTATTGAATTTTTTCCTTACCCAAATCGTTGATTTCTGTGAAGATAAAAGGAGTATCAATTGCTTAGTTTAAGGATGTTTTCATACAGCAAATGCCCTCACACCTGATTTCTGATGGGGGATTATGATGTAGGAGCATAGGGCTATAGTTGTCTTTTAGCATTTTTCTTTATTTTTCTTTTTTTAGCCCCTTAGTATAAATTGCTAAGGAGGTCCTCATTGCATCACTTTTGCCCATTTGAGATTAAGAGACTAGAGAGAGAAATAATTGAAACTCCCATATTTTCCATGTTGTTGTTGTTGTTGTGTAGTTAACCTCTTTATTTTATGCTTCTGCACCCTAATCTACATCAAATTGGTATCAGAGCGTGGTTTGTTCTTGGATCAGCCATGACTATCGAGGATTGGAAAACAAATTGGGTCCACCCGAATGAATTTCAACCGAACCCTAATACCCAAATCAATTCCTCACATAGCTACTAATACCCCACCTAACCCTACCTAAATCCATCACCACCCCACACGAGGTTGTCAAGAGAGGCGGAACCACCCATATTCCGGCCGACCAACAAAATACACACCAAGCTGCCCAGATCCAGCTGCCAGCAAGGCTAGAACGGCCAGACCGCCCCGACCCGAAGTTCAACCCGTCGGATCAACTCTGCCGAGGGTCACCCGCTCCAACCGGCCCTCATAAACACACAAAAAAAAAAAAAACAGAAAGCCCTCTGAGGACCTCGCCTGTCTCAACCGACCCATTCTGGCCCCAGTTTACACCCGCCGATTCAATCCAAACCTCCAAGAGACCCAAGACAGTGCGCCGAAGCCCCTAGGGCTGTTAAAGAAGGTTCAGGTCAACAAAAAAAGGAAGGTCGTGTTCATTAGCACCGATCCATGCAATTCAGCCTCGGATTGCGCCCAAATCAACTGAAACCCCAATTAACGACTCCAGTTCAGAAATTAAACCCCATTTTAACCCCAATCCAAACCCTAATCAAATTTCCCAACACAAACTCAAACCCAATTCATCCTTACTTCCTTCCCAAGGAACCCTAACCCTTACGCCTCCTAAAAACCCTAATTCTTTGTACAAAGGATGCACCTCTTTGGGTATCCTACCCACCCCACCCAATGTGCCTTTAGCCACCGCACAATCCATTTGTTGTCAACGCGACTCTTTTTGTCATTCTCAAGCGAAACTCGTCGATATCTCTACCTCCTATACTCGTACCGTTATGATTACGGCCTCGATGGATGTCCAATCACCTCCTTCTTGTGATGATGCATGGATTCGAACGAGTATCATTTTTACTCGTTGCACCGAGAAGGGAAGGTTATGCACGGTGATCATTGACGAGGGCGGCAGTGACAATTTGATTGAACAAAAGATGGTAGATAAACTAAAGCTTCCCACGGAGTTATTGGCTACACCATGCCGTATTGGGTGGTTGTGTAGCAGAGCCACAGTTGCCCCTAGCCGACAATGTCGAGTTGCCTTCTCTATTGGGGATTATCATAACGAGGTTCTGTGTACCATTGTCGACATGCACGTATGCCACTTGCTTTTGGGGAGGCCATGGCAGTTTGACCGTAGTAACGTGCATGATGGTCGAGCCAACACTTACTCTTTTACACATGGAGGGCGAAGCTTTCTTCTTCGCCCCATGCATCCGTTTCCGATGACTCGACCCTCAACCCTACTTGTTTTGCATGAGGAGTTAGCCACCGAGACGGCAGAGACGGGGATGTGTTATGCTCTTATTAGTCCCATCATCACTCCGGAGGCATCCGTTCCGCCATGTGTTCAGCGTTTATTGGATTCTTACAGTGATGTGTGTACTCCCCCAGACGAGCTTCCTCCACTTCAAGACATTCAGCATGCATGCGATTGACTTCATCCCAAGGGCACAGCTCCCCAACCTTTCCCACTATCGCATGCCCCCTATAGTGCACGCAGAGCTACAGCAACAGGTCACCGAGTTATATGACAAGGGGTATATACGAGAGAGCATGTCTCCTTGTGCGGTTCCGGCACTTTTAGCACCCAAGAAGGACGGGAGTTGGCGTATGTGCATAGATAGCTATGCCATTATTAAAATCACGGTGAAGTATCGGTTTTCAATTCCGCGGCTCGAGGATATGTTGGACCAGCTTCATGGAGCGACGATATTCTCCAAGTTGGATTTGAAGAGTGGGTATCACCAAATACGTATGAGGCCGGGTGATGAATGGAAGACAACTTTCAAGACCAGGGATGGACTTTATGAGTGGACCATGATGCCTTTTGGAATATCCAATGCCCCATCCACGTTCATGCGGGTGATGACTCGGACTTTGCGCCCATTCTTAAGTAAGTTCATTGGTGTATTTTGATGATATCCTAATTTATAATCGATCCGAGGAGGAGCTTCTGGAGGTTTTACGAGTCGAATGCTTTTTCCTTACGTTGAAAAAGTGTGCTTTTATGGTTCCATCAGTGACTTTTTTGGGTTATGTGGTATCAGGAGATGGCGTTCGTGTGGATGTCGTCAAGATTAAGGCGATTGTGGATTGACCCACCCCCACTTCAGTGACACAGGTTCGTAGTTTTCATGGCCTTGCGGGGTTTTATCGGCGTTTCATAGCAGGGTTCAGCACGGTTATGGCTCCTCTCACAGATTTGATGGGTACTTCGTCGATAGCTGAGTTCAGATGGACTGATAGGGCCTTCACACGTATCAAGGAGCTGATGACGACGGATCCTATCCTTTCTTTGCCAGACTTTGATCAGTTGTTTGAACTGTCTTGCGATGTTTGCACGACAGGGGTGGGCACTGTTTTGAGTCATAATGGGAAGCCCATTGCATTTTTTAGTCAGAAACTGACAGGTGCGGCCCTACACTACTCTACTTATGACTTGGAGTTCTACGCGGTTGTGAAAGCCATGAAGTTTTGATCACCCTACCTCCTCCATAAGGAGTTTGTGATTAAGTCGGACCATGAGGCCCTGCGATTCCTCCATAGCCAGCAGCGTATTAGTGATCAACACGCAAAGTGGACGGCTTACCTTCAGCGTTATACCTTCCACCTATAGCCTGGAACGGAAAACATAGTAGCGGATGTACTTAACCGACGTGCTCATGCCTTAGTGACCTTGTGGAGTAAGGTTTTTGGGTTTAATGAGATTCGCGACCTCTATCCGGTCGACGTGGAGTTAGGGCCCATTTATGCCGCTTGCCAGCAGGCAAGGGTGCATCAGACGAGTACTTATTACAGGATGAATTTTTGCACCGAGGGAAAGCTGTGTGTATTCCTTCTTCTTTCTTGCAAGAGAAGATTATTTCTAAGATTCATTAAGGCGGTTTAGCGGGTCACGTGGGGCAAGTTCGCACCCGTGCTTTGCTACGAGACCGATTTTATTAGACCACCATGAGACGGGATACTAATGTTTTCATCCGCCGTTATTTTACTTGTCAGACGGCCAAGGGTCAACACTCCAATGCCGGATTGTACACTCCCCAGCTGATACCCGAGCGCCCGTGGCAGGACGTTTCGATAGATTTCATTGTGAGCCTCCCCAGTACTTTCAGTGGGCATGATTTTATTATGGTGGTCGTTGATAGATTCTCCAAGATGTCGCATTTCTTTCCATGTTCTCGCACGACTGATGCTTCTCATGTAGCGACCTTATATTTCTGTGAGATTGTCCGCTTGCACGGTGTCCCCCGTAGCATTACTTCTGATCGAGATGTCTGCTTTACCGGACATTTTTGGCAGACATTATGACGCCTATTACGGACGGAGCTCCAGTTTTCCACTGCCTTTCATCTACAGACCGATGGCTAGACAAAGGTGGTCAACCGGAGTGTGGGAGATCTTTTGCGTTGTTTGACATCTGATGACACACCCCAACCCAGTTACTTATAATTAAGTTTGAAAGTCAAAGTGAGTCAAACCATAATTAATCTAACCAAACCCATAATCACGAGTTTTGATTTCAGAGTCATCATTGTAAATCCATATAACTGAAAACCTTTTTACAACATCAAAGTAATCATGTCCATAAAAACTTTCTTGAAGGATAAGTTAACTTAATTACATCATTTACATTTACACAAAATCATAGTTTCTCCCATTCCTGGCTAACCCAACCCGACCTCCTAGATTTGGCAGTGACATCGCGTTACCTGAAAAATTGTGAACATAGGAACCGTGAGCAAAATAGCCCAGTGAATGCATCACTACTATACTACTGCATAAATTTACATGCAATATATCATGTCCATATAATTATGAATTAACTTATCCGGCTCATTCATAATGAATGACCAACTTTTCCAAATCATGATTCACATATCCTGTCTAAATAGACAATTCTTCCCCATTCCTGGTCGAGGAGTAACCCGTCTTTAATAGACAAATCTCCCCCATTCCGGGTCGGGAAGTAACCTCCCATTTCGGTAAACCGAAATGAACAATTTCATATTCATTATATTCTGATCATATCAACAACACGATACAAATATCTCTTTTCAGTGAGTACACTCACCTTGGTTGACAACTATGTATTCACGTTTTCTTCTGGTGGAGCTGAACTGGGTTGATTAGACCTTACACCTGTCAATCCAACTAAATCAGTACGGAACCTCAATCATAAATATTATCCAAACATAATTATGGAACTTTCCATGACTATACATCAACAATATAATTCCAATTAAGTCACATTCCATAAAACATAGGTAAAGGCAAAACAATGATATACATGTTGATAAAGTTACGGACATTCAACCGTAGGAAATACCTCATAAGGAATTTATTACCAAAAATTAAATTATACTTCTCAATGTATATACACATGAAACATGTACTCAAAGTACCCTTTGTAAGGACGAAATACAAACATTCATTCAAGGGGTACCCAGTATGGCCTGAAATTATTGTCTTACATACTAAACCATCCTATATTCCTAAATTGTACAAATACAGGGGTCCAACCTCATCAATATGAAAACATATATGAATATACTATCCAGTACAAGTGACAGTGTAATTTTTTCAAGCTTCCTAGGGCAAGTTATGACCATTTCTCTACAACACAAGAAATCTGCCCTACAAGCTTCTCTATTGTTCCTTCAACTTGCAAGAATTTTCATAATTTTTCTACAGAATAACTTTCTATGATTTTCAAACTATTTCCAGTACACATACTGAATAGTACTGAATTAAAGTTTCATAATTTTTTACTTCATTTGCTATCTCAAAAGCTTGACTAAACTTAGGGCATACCGAAATCAAGTATACAAACAGCAACTATGTACCAACTTGAAATCATCATCCACAAGGAGATAAATTCTAATTTTCAGATATGATGTGAATATATGAGTCTAATTTCATATCCAATTGGAATTTCTCAATTACAGTAAGCACACAAAGAGATATGCAAGTTTGAATACAAGGGGTTTCAATACAAAGCATTTTTTAAGGGTTTATGCATTCAACTTAACTTAAACTTGCATATATTCATACATATGCACCCAAGCATGAAAGGTCAATAAACAAATCAAGGATTTATATCATATAAATCATAAATATATGAAAAATAACAAGATTTGCAATTAGGATTACCTTCGGGACGTTTACGTAATTTCTATGGATTTTTCTACACTTTTTCTCCTCACTTTTCTTCCTAAACTTCTACCTTCTCTTTCCTTAAGCTTAAAACCCTTTCATGGCTGATTTTGGCTGAAGGATAAGTCTATTTCAAGGGTATAAGGTCGGCCAAGGCTGCCTCCCAAGCCAACCAATCAAATTAAACCATTTGGTTTAATAAAAGACAATTTACCACTTAAAGGGAATTGACCAAATTGCCCCTTGTTCGTAAATTCGGTATAACTCTTTACTCGGGCATCCATTTGATGATCCGTTTGTTGTGTTACAACCCTAACTCACATGTCTACAACTATCTAGTTTTCACCTCAAGTCATTTATAATGTGATAAGGGTCAAAACTAGTCTCTTACAGGGACATTTCTACCGAAAACAACAAAATATTGTGTTCGTAAATAATTCGACCTTTCATGATTTATGAAAGTAGGATTATAATAAACATAATCAATTAACATTAGATATACTAATAACACATTATTCATATCACATAAGATAAGCATGATTTAAATATAATTTATCATAATTATATTCGGGCTATCACAACTTCCCCCCCTAGAAAATTTCGTCCCCGAAATTTAATATAAATGTCACTTACCAAACAAATGGGGATACTGTTTCCTCATACTATCCTTCGTTTCCCAAGTTGCTTCTTTAACTCCATGGCTCATCCACATAACTTTAACTAAGGGAATAACTTTATTTCTCAATACTTGCTCCTTACGATCAATAATTTCCATTGGTTCCTCGATGTACGACAAGTTTTCCTTCAGTTCAATTGGTTGAGTTTTCAACTGATGAGATGGATCTGCCAAATACTTACGAAGCATCGATACATGAAACACATCATGTAAACGGGATAAATCTGGAGGTAATGCTAATCTATATGCGAGGTTCCCAATTCTTTCCAACACCTCATATGGTCCAATGTATCTTGGACTTAGTTTCCCCTTTTTCCCAAACCTCATGACGCCTTTCCATGGTGAAATACGTAGGAATACAAAATCCCCCTTTTGAAATTCCAATGGATGCTTCCTCTTATCTGCATAAATTTTCTGCCTTCTTTGCGCTATCTTTATCCGTTCCCGAATCATTTTGATCTTTTCAGTTGTCATATCTATCAATTCCGGACCCAAAATTTTCCTTTCACCTACTTCATCCCAACACAAAGGCGTCCTACATCTCCTCCCGTATAAGGCTTCATAAGGAGCCATACCAATGGTGGACTGATAACTATTATTATACGAGAATTCCATCAATGGCAAATGATCATCCCAACTACCTTTGAAGTCAAATACACAAGCTCGTAACATGTCTTCTAATATTTGAATCGTCCTTTCAGATTGCCCATCGGTTTGTGGATGAAATGCAGTGCTGAACTTCAAACTTGTGCCCATGGCATTCTGTAAACGGGGCCAAAACTTAGAAGTGAATGTTGGATCTCTATCTGATACAATTGACACCGGTGCCCCATGTAAACAGATAATCTCATCAACGTACATACGTGCATACTTGTCAACAGTGTAGGTGGTCTTAACTGGGAGAAAATGAGCTGACTTCGTCAATCGGTCTACAATCACCCAAATAGAATCATGCCCCTTTGGTGACCGGGGTAATCCTGTAACAAAGTCCATCGTTATATGCTCCTACTTCCATTCCGGAATAGGCAAAGACTGCAATAATCCTGCCGGCTTCTGATGCTCTGCTTTCACTTGCTGGCATACTAAACATTTAGCTACGAACTCTGCAATCTCACGTTTCATATTGTTCCACCAGTAATATTCTTTCAAATCTCTGTACATTTTGGTACCTCCCGGATGCATAGAGTAAATAGAACTATGTGCCTCTTCTAATATATCTTTCTTTATGGGTGGATCATTCGGTACACAAATCCTATTTTTATAACACAACGATTCATCATTCTTAATCTCAAAGTCACTCTCTCTACCATCCCGAACTTCTTGTTTCTTCTTCTCAACGAATGGATCACTGATCTGCAAATTTCGTATGCGTTCTGCCAATAAAGGTCTCACTGTGACATGTGCTAATAATCCTCCGCTTTTTGAAAACTTCAATTCAATCCCCATCGATGCCAAGTCAAGAATATTTCCAACACGGGCACACCGTATGCAACCAAGCATCCCTGATGATTTTCGACTCAAAGCATCTGCTACCACATTGGCCTTCCCAGGATGATGATGAATGGTACAGTCATAGTCTTTAATCAGCTCTATCCAACGCCTCTGTCTCAAATTCAGTTCTTTCTGTGTAAACAAGTATTTCAAACTTTGATGATCTGTAAATATCTCACAAGTTTCTCCATACAAGTAATGTCTCCGTAACTTTAAAGCAAAAACAATGGTTGCTAGCTCCAAATCATGTGTAGGGTAATTTCGTTCATGCGTCTTTAATTGTATGGAAGCATATGCTATTGCCTTCCCATTCTGCATAAGAACACATCCTAACCCCTGAAATGACGCGTCTGTATAGATCACAAAAGACTCATTCCCACATGGAATAGTAAGTATAGGGGCTGAAACCAATCGATTCTTTAATTCTTTAAAACTCCTCTCGCATTCTTCATCCCATACAAACTTCACTTCTTTACGAGTCAACTTTGTCAGTGGTAATGCTATTGCTAAAAATCCCTTAATGAATCTGCGATAGTAACCTGCCAATCCTAGGAAACTCCTAATTTCTGTCACATTCTTAGGACTCTCCCATTCAACAATTGCTTTCACCTTCTTTGGATCAACATATATCCCATTTCCCGAGACAATGTGCCCTAAAAACACAATTTCATTCAACCAAAACTCACACTTGCTGAATTTAGCAAACAATTTCTTCTTTCTCAAAATCTGCAATACAAGTCTCAAATGCTTCTCATGTTCCTCCATGCTACGCGAGTAAATCAACACATCGTCTATGAATACAATCACAAAGGAATCAATGAAAGGGTGGAATACCCGATTCATCAAATCCATAAAAACTGCTGGAGCATTAGTCAATCCAAAAACTCATAGTGCCCATATCGAGTCCGAAAAGCTATTTTGGAAATATCGCTATCCTTCACTTTCAGTTGGTGGTAACCCGATCTCAAATCAATCTTTGAAAAGACTGTGGCCCCCTGTAATTGGTCAAACAAGCCATCAATACGAGGTAGAGGGTACTTATTTCTAATGGTCACCTTATTCAACTGCCGATAATCAATACATAATCGCATTGTCCCATCTTTCTTTTTCACAAATAACACCGGTGCTCCCCATGGAGAAACACTAGGTCGAATGAAACCTCTGCTTATCAGATCTTGTAATTGCAATTTTAATTCTTTCAACTCTGCTGGTGCCATTCTATATGGAGCAAGAGAAATTGGACCAGTACCTGGAATTAATTCAATAGAAGACTCTACTTCCCTATCGGGTGGCAGTCCTGGCAATTCCTCTGGGAAGACATCAGAAAATTCTCTAACCACTGGTATATCTTCAACTTTAAGTGCTTCCTTACTAACATCAACCACATACCCTAAATACCCCGTACAACCCTTACTCAATAACTTTCTACTCTTTATTGCTGAGATAAGACAATTAGGGACAACATTCCTTTCCCCTATAAACTGGAACTTGGGTTCACCAGGAAGATGAAATGTAACTTCTTTTCGAAAACAATCAATGGAAGCATGGTATGATGATAACCAATCCATCCCCAATATAATATCAAAATCTCGAATGGCCAACGGTATCAAATCAACATAGAAATATCGTTCCCCCATTCGTAAGATACAATCTTTATAAACATGCTCAACCAGAATCACACTTTCCATTGGGGTAGAAATATATAAGGCACAATTGAGAAATGAACATGGTCTACCCAAATATGAAACAATATCTAATGCCACAAATGAATGCGTAGATCCAGGATCAATGAGTGCATATAGATCTTTATTTGCAATAAAAAGTTTACCTGTAACCACTTCAGGTGTAGCATGGGCATCTTGCAATGTCATCGCAAACACTCTTCCTCCTTCCTTCGATCCACTTGCTTGTCCTGTATCTCTTACCCTGGTGGCACTGCTTGGAGAGGATCCTTTATGAGGCCCCACACTACTGACTGAAATCGCTCTTGATAACATCGGACAATTCTTTCTCAGATGGCCCTTCTGATGACAGTTGAAACATTCTATATTCAGTAGCTTTGGGCAATTTCTCTTTACATGACCCGATGTCCCACAAAAGAAACAAACATTTGGATCTCCTTGCGATGAAACTCTTGAACCTCTTCCACCACTTGCTTCACCCCTTTGAAAACTACTTCCCATGCCTCTACCATGCTGGAATTTCTGCCCTCCAAGTCTCGAATATTCTGTATCACTACCCTTTTGATAACTTGGATTGAATATGCTTCTCTTTACACCTCGTTCTCGATTCCCTCTAGCTTCATTCACGTCCCTTTCTACTAGCATGGCTTTGTTCACCAAGGCTGAATAATTAACAGTCTCTAAAGCCGATAGCCTTGATTTAATAACTAACTCTAGTCCATCGAGAAATCGGCTGCACATATCTTCCTCATTCCGTATAAACCTTGAAGCAAAACGAGATAAGGCTGTAAGTTTAGCTTCATATTCTCTAACTGTCATACTCCCCTGATTCAACATGAAATATTCCTTCTCCTTTTGTTTTTTATACATTGGGGGAAAATATTTGTCATACAAGGCTTTAACAAAAGCATCCCATGAGATCACATTCCCGCCTCCTGGAGTAATCAACAAATGTTTCGTGCCATCCCACCAGTACTTAGCTTGTCCTTTCAGCATATACGCCGCCAAGGTCACCTGTTGATTTTCAGGCATCCTCATTACCCCAAAGATAAGTTCAATTTCTTTAACCCATTCTTCTGCCTCTGCTGGATCAACTGCTCCTTCAAATGAGGGTGGGTTCATCTTAATAAATTTCTCATGTGAAGGTACTCCTTTCTTCCCGGTGTATCACCTCCTCAGCCCTAGCCAAGGCTTGTGCCTCCAGTTGCCTGGTCTGTTGTTCTTCCACATGAGCCATAAATCTAGCTTGTTGCTCTACCATTAGAGTCATAGCACGTGCCATTTTTTGCATGTCTGTCAATTGTTCTTGCTCGGGTTCTACATTTCCATGAACAGGTTGCTCAATCTCCGTTTCTGCTGCCATATTTGAAGCCTCATCTTCTATTCCCACATTCACATTCCCCCATTCCATTCTCTTATATCTGAAATGAATCAAAGATATAACAACATGCAGATATACATATCTTTCCTAACATGATCGTTAGTATCAAATAAAATATATTTCTGACATTCACGGCCAAATCTAGACTCTTCTCACTCCAGAAGCTCAAAAACCTAGGCTCTGATACCAAAAGCTGACACACCCCAACCCAGTTACTTATAATTAAGTTTGAAAGTCAAAGTGAGTCAAACCATAATTAATCTAACCAAACCCATAATCACGAGTTTTGATTTCAGAGTCATCATTGTAAATCCATATAACTGAAAACCTTTTTACAACATCAGAATAATCATGTCCATAAAAACTTTCTTGAAGGATAAGTTAACTTAATTACATCATTTACATTTACACAAAATCATAGTTTCTCCCATTCCTGGCTAACCCAACCCGACCTCCTAGATTTGGCAGTGACATCGCGTTACCTGAAAAATTGTGAACATAGGAACCGTGAGCAAAATAGCCCAGTGAATGCATCACTACTATACTACTGCATAAATTTACATGCAATATATCATGTCCATATAATTATGAATTAACTTATCCGGCTCATTCATAATGAATGACCAACTTTTCCGAATCATGATTCACATATCCTGTCTAAATAGACAATTCTTCCCCATTCCTGGTCGAGGAGTAACCCCTGTCTTTAATAGACAAATCTCCCCCATTCCGGGTCGGGGAGTAACCTCCCATTTCGATAAACCGAAATGAACAATTTCATATTCATTATATTCTGATCATATCAACAACACAATACAAATATCTCTTTTCAGTGAGTACACTCACCTTGGTTGACAACTATGTATTCACGTTTTCTTCTGGTGGAGCTGAACTGGGTTGATTAGACCTTACACCTGTCAATCCAACTAAATCAGTACGGAACCTCAATCATAAATATTATCCAAACATAATTATGGAACTTTCCATGACTATACATCAACAATATAATTCCAATTAAGTCACATTCCATAAAACATAGGTAAAGGCAAAACAATGATATACATGTTGATAAAGTTACGGACATTCAACCGTAGGAAATACCTCATAAGGAATTTATTACCAAAAATTAAATTATACTTCTCAATGTATATACACATGAAACATGTACTCAAAGTACCCTTTGTAAGGACGAAATACAAACATTCATTCAAGGGGTACCCAGTATGGCCTGAAATTATTGTCTTACATACTTAACCATCCTATATTCCTAAATTGTACAAATACAGGGGTCCAACCTCATCAATATGAAAGCATATATGAATATACTATCCAGTACAAGTGACGGTGTAATTTTTTCAAGCTTCCTAGGGCAAGTTATGACCATTTCTCTACAACACAAGAAATCTGCCCTACAAGCTCCTCTATTGTTCCTTCAACTTGCAAGAATTTTCATAATTTTTCTACAGAATAACTTTCTATGATTTTCAAACTATTTCCAGTACACATACTGAATAGTAATGAATTAAAGTTTCATAATTTTTTGACTTCATTTGCTATCTCAAAAGCTTGACTAAACTTAGGGCATACCGAAATCAAGTATACAAACAGCAACTATGTACCAACTTGAAATCATCATCCACAAGGAGATAAATTCTAATTTTCAGATATGATATGAATATATGAGTCTAATTCCATATCCAATTGGAATTTCTCAATTACAGTAAGCACACAAAGAGATATGCAAGTTTGAATACAAGGGGTTTCAATACAAAGCAATTTTCAAGGGTTTATGCCTTTAAATTAAATTAAACATGCATATATTCATACATATGCACCCAAACATGAAAGGTCAATAAACAAATCAAGGATTTATATCATATAAATCATAAATATATGAAAAATAACAAGATTTGCAATTAGGATTACCTTCGGGACGTTTACGTAATTTCTACGAATTTTTCTACACTTTTTCTCCTCACTTTTCTTCCTAAACTTCTACCTTCTCTTTCCTTAAGCTTAAAACCCTTTCATGGCTGATTTTGGCTGAAGGATAAGTCTATTTCAAGGGTATAAGGTCGGCCAAGGCTGCCTCTCAAGCCAACCAATCAAATTAAACCATTTGGTTTAATAAAAGACAATTTACCACTTAAAGGGAATTGACCAAATTGCCCCTTGTTCGTAAATTCGGTATAACTCTTTACTCGGGCATCCATTTGATGATCCGTTTGTTGTGTTACAACCCTAACTCACATGTCTACAACTATCTAGTTTTCACCTCAAGTCATTTATAATGTGATAAGGGTCAAAACTAGTCTCTTACAGGGACATTTCTACCGAAAACAACAAAATATTGTGTTCGTAAATAATTCGACCTTTCATGATTTATGAAAGTAGGATTATAATAAACATAATCAATTAACATTAGATATACTAATAACACATTATTCATATCACATAAGATAAGCATGATTTAAATATAATTTATCATAATTATATTCGGGCTGTCACATCTGAGCACCCCCGTAGGTGGGATCTGGTGATTGCTCAAGCTGAGTTGGCTTTCAACAACGCCACCAACCGTTCTACCGATTTCTCTCCTTTCCAGATTGTGTTAGGTCAGTCTCCCACCCTGCCTATTGACCTTGTCGAGCTTCCACCAACAATCCCTACATGCCCTTCTGTTGAGGAGTTTGCAGCCCATTTGACTTCCATACAGGCAGATGTCCGTTCTCGCCTCTAGTCCATTTTCGCTTCTTACAAAGAAGCGACGGATGTCCATCGTCGTTTCGTTTCCTACCAGCCACGTGACTTGGTCATGGTGTACCTCCAGAAACAACGGCGTGCCGATAAAGGCAACAAGCTTCTTATGTGCCGTTTTGGACCGTATCCTATTATCCGCGCTTGTGGGACGAATGCATATGAGGTTGATCTTCCTCCAGAGTTTCATATGTATCGTACCTTTAATGTGGCGTACCTGTCTCCTTTTTGCGGTACCCATCCTCCTCCCATTCCTCTTCCGCCTTCGCCGGATCAGCAAGTCCGCTCTCATGTCGATCATATTGAGGGCATACTTGACTCCGTTTTTGTCTCCTCTGCCTCAGGTGATTACACACGCTATTTAGTCCGTTGGGTTGGCCGCCCGGCCGCTGAGGACTCTTGGATTACTGAGGCGACTTTACAGCATGTTGATCCTGATTTCTTTCGCCAGTATTCCGTCTATATGGATTCCTCTTATAAGGGGAGAGTGATGCAGGAGCATATGGCTATAGTTGTCTTTTAGCATTTTTCTTTATTTTCCTTTTTTTAGCCCCTTGGTATAAATAGCTAAGGAGGTCCTCATTGTATCACTTTTGCCCATTTGAGATTAAGAGATTAGAGAGAGAAATAATTGAAACTCCCGTATTTTCCATGTTGTTGTATAGTTAACTTCTTTATTTTACGCTTCTGCACCCCAATCTACATCAGATTAATTGAGTTGTTACCACAGTGATGGATCCGAGGAGAGGTGCATTTCGAATAGTTGGAAACCCAAGCGACTGATATGTGGAGTAATCAATCAATCAACAAAAATGGGAGACAGAAAAATAAATATAGTGGGGAAAAGATGAAAGCGTTTTGTGGTTAAAGATTGAATGCCATGAGACACAATATGATGAAAGTGCATTAAAGCTCCGTGTAGAGCATTTTATAATATACAAGTGTAATCATAATTTGACTTTGGCAAACTCATAAGAAAATTTACATTTTTATTATACTTGTTCTCGGCTTGTCGGGTACGGAATGTCCAAAATGTGAAAACTACCAACGGTGCGTGCATTTCTAATTTGTAGCAGTAATCTTGTTGGCATCATTGAAAAAAATAAAAAGTACACTTGTTGGAATCATTGAAAAAAATAAAAAGTAAAGTCTAAGAAACATTACTGGTAACAAAAAGGCAATATATTATGACATTTGTAAACTTCATAAAACGATCATATTCAATATTCTAATGAGTTGAGTAAATAAAGCCAAAGTTGCAAGTTGTTGAGAAAAGTAATTAAAACATGATGTAACAATGTGATAAATATGATTTTCCATTGAAAATATCAAGCAAAAAAGCGGTCATACATGCGTGGAGGCTGTAACAAAGTGTTGAAACTTCAATCGTGCTGATTAGTCGACCTGCAAAAAGTAGAATTTTACGGTAGAATAAAAGCATATGATATTCAACCAAGCGATAAAAGCATAAACAAAAGAATACTCCATAGTGAAAGCATCAAGAGTTTATTGTAGTATAAATAATGAAAATTTATACAATTAAAAGATGGGTATTGAAGATATGACATGGGTTTAATCCTAATTATCAAAAAAGTAAAGTAGCACTACACATTATTACCACTAAAGTAAGTTTAATATAATTCTAAACATAAATTTATGAAATTAATGACGATAAAATACACTTAAAAGACATGTACGAAAAAGTTATAAAAAAGAACTTGAGAAGAAGACCTTTTTTTTAACTTAACTCAATGACTGGATAATTGTCAATAATTTGAGCAATAACTAAATAGATAAAGAACAATAGATCAAATTATAAAACATGAAAACAACACAATCTCCTTATTGTTAGTTGTAATCCATGCTGTGTGGAAAAAAATGAAATAAAAAAATCACTTAACAATAAATTAATTTTTTCACGTATTAACTCGGAGCTCGTGAGCAGCGGCATTACATATCATTGCAATGAATGACCATTTAACGAGTAGGGATAAAGATTCCATTGTCAAATTACAAATCTAGTCCGATTGAAACATAATGGGGTCGCAAGAAATTCATATATAATAAAAATGAATTGCGTTCAAGGTAACATCATTATTGTATTGGCCTTTTATACAATTCAAAATTGTAATTCTATTGCGAAAATTCGGGTGTCCTCATATGTAAATGTACAAGGAGAAATGGCTAAAAAGTAAACAACCAGCAAATGATCACTCCCAAATATATATCATATATACCAGAGTAAGGTTTGTTACATCTTACCTGCCAAATGTTCTCACATTATGCGGATGTTATGACCATGTCCAAGCCTTGTTGAACCTATCAAATATCCAAAAGTCAAACAAATTGCATTGTAACAATATTAAAAATACATCAAAAGATTAAAAAAGGAATCATGTGTCAAAAATTACTTTCTATCGAGTGCCTTTATATTATTATAAATTCTTTAGCTAGAATTTTATGGAACATTTAGATATTCTCAAAGCCGGTACATACAATAAACTGTCTGGCAAATAATATAAACAAATATTTATATGTTCTACCAAAGAAACAATAATTATGAGTTGGTTACAAAGGGAATTAGCTTGTACAGTTTTGGTCCTTCTAAAGGGAGTTAAACATCTATGATGTTTGATTCTTCTTTGAGGTAGACTTTCCCACTTTACAAAATATGTGCCTTGCGGATTAAGTGAGACAATTTTATTGGTCTGAATTAAAAGAGTAAGAATAATTTGATTATACATTTTAACTGAAGGAAATTGTTTCTACCCTTTGTTTGAGATTGTGCACACCAACCTTTTGACAAATGTTACTCTTGAAATTTTATTTCTATTTTTTAAATAATAATGTGAACTTTAGTAGATATCATTTAATTATTTTTTATTATAATTTCCCCCATAAAATTTTTTGTGTTTTTCCATAAGAAAGATTCAAGAAAATCAAGGACCATTCAATGTTTTTAGAAACCAGCTCTATGGATGAAATGTCCGTAAGAAGATTTTTCCGTCGCTCCAAAAATTATGGCTCTTATTAAAAGGCATGATATCAATCTAAATATGCATAACCGAATGCAATGTTTCCAATGGCTCGGCGGCTTCTCAGCTCCTTCTCAGACCTTGATACGTCCACCCCAACTGTCACCCCTGTTATAGATGTCCTTCCGACTCCACTAGCTTCATCATTTTTCATTTATTCTTAGTAAACCAAACTACCAGTTGATTAATCAAATGATTTTTTATTTTATCAAGTATATGTTAGTTACCTGCAAGTCTATGGAGAGTCTTAAGACCTATTGAAGAGTAATCAAAAAACATTACAGCAGCTAAGATAGAGAGCCATGATAACTTGTGGAAGTTTGGTATTTGACTGAGAGCTATTTGGATGGCTGCAAATATGATCATGAATGGGTAGTTCGATATCAAACACTTGGCATTATGACCGTGTTTGTGAAAACAATTCAATCTCTTCACCGCCCTGAGATGAGTAAAGCAGACATGATGATAATTAATTGAACAAGAAACAATTTTTTTGTTCTCCCCCCTCCCACCCACCCCTCAACAAAAAAAAAAAAGCAAGGATCCCTTTCAGTGTGTGTGGATTAGGGAGGGGTGAAGGGTGTTTGGAAATAAGGGGGTTTACTGCGGTAATCTAGTTGTGTTGATATAACCTTTAATAAAAGGGTTTGAGGGGACATAAATTAGGTAATTCAGGAGGTGGAAAAGGCATTAGGGAAAGGGAAGATGAAAGGCCTGTTTGGAGAAAGAGAAGGGTACTGGGTTGCTGTCGATTGATGTTTCACATAAGAGAGAGAAAAAGAGGGGAGTTGGATTGGCGTGTTAAGACGGGAGAAGGTTTAAAGTTTTGTTGGCACCTGGACAACCTCAAACAAACGGAACATTTAACATTTGTAGGGCGTTTTAGATTAATAAAGATACCTCTTCGCCAAGGATGCAAATAAGGCGATGCCGCAAGGAGTCCCTTGTGGCATACCTGTATAGCTGAAAAAACAGATTTTGTATGAAATTCCCCTAGAATATTTTTTAAAGAAAACACTTGAATATGAATTTTGTGGCAAAGACCTCATTCTAAAGACTGGCACAAGAAGCTCTTTGCAACAAAATTGATAGTGGTTCTTTTTCAATTTTCTTTCTCTCTTGCATAAAAAATAGTCATGCACCCCCTTAATGATGCAATTTTGGCAAGAAATCTCTAGTGTACTTCAATGCAAAGCAAACGCCTTTAACTATGAATTTTGTTGCGAAGACCCTTCTGGGAACTCTTTACATCTTGTTACAGGAGGCTTTTTGTAACCAGGGCAAAGCAAACTCCTTTAACCAGATGCGTGATATTCCAAAAAGCAAATAGAGACACGTACTTCTTAGCAGTAGACCATGAAGGGCAAGAGCAAGACGAAGCTGATAATGCCGTGGGAGTTGTCACCATGTTCGTATCAATGGACAACTAAAATGAGTTTCAATCTATATACCAGAAACACATAACTCAATGATTTTGTTCTGGTATCTCTCAGGCAACTCTTTATTGGCAGAGCTTGTGGACGGTTTTTTTTTGTTGTTGTTTTTCCTCTTCATTTTCTCCAAATGATAATCTTCATCTTACTCAGCAGCACTTGGCCCACGAGTTGATTTTCAACCAAATGGTTTACTATTCAGATGAAGATGAAGATTTTCAATCAAGATGAAGATTTTCAAACAAATGGTTTACAATCCAATTTCTCGGACACGAGTTGATTTTCTTGACATGCAAAACCCGGAAAAGCAGTAGTGTTATTTTCCCTTTCTTGGTTCAAGACCTCGATCATCCAGGGAGATAACTCAGCGCCATCACTCTTATAACCAACTTGTTTCAGTAAATCACCAGCAGCTTTTCTGAGGGTGACATCATCTTCACCAAAATAAAGCCTTAAAAGAAATTGGATAGCAAACCATCTTGGAAAGAACTTATTTGGCTGTTCTCCATCTTGATGAGGAAGTAGAGGAGAGAGAGACTTCATGATGCTCGAGTAGGTGTCCGTACATACCCACATATAGATATAAGAGAGAGTTCCTAAACCAAGAGGGAGTAGGAGTAAGATTAAAAGTAGGAGAAGGATAATGCAGTGTAGTTCAGGAGGGACTCGATATTCTTGTAGAGCCAGAACAGTCGGTAAGAAATGAAACCAAGTTTAATTTTAAAAATGGGTATGTTCTTGAGGTATGTTTAATGAAACATGTTGGAGAGCCTCACTATATATATATATATATATATATATATATACACACTAATTTATCAAAATAAGTTTAATACCTCTCCATTAAGGATGGAAAATGTTGGAAATGCCGTGAGAAGTCCAACCGTAAAAGCGGAAGAAATAACTCCATCTTCAAAGCTGGTCAAGTTAACCCCCCAAGCCCCACCCACCCCGCATACAATAAGAGCTTAAAAAGAAAGGAAGAAGAATATATACAAAAAAAGATAAAATTGGTCAAAAGATATGATATACATTTAAAGAGGATGAGAATATAGAGTGATGATGATATGGTAGTATTCTATGATACTTAATGCACTAGTTGCAAACACCATATGGAATATACAACATTACCTGAGTGGAAAATAATGGCATTTCACCTAGTGAGAAAAAAAGCTATGAACACATATAGGTTCCTGAACCAAAAGGCACTGCAGCAAAAAATTAACCCCAGAAATGTGGCCACTGGAAGAAGCTGCCAAAATAACAAAGACTTCATCAAAACAAACCCAAAATAGACTATGTTAGGTAACTTGTTTTGGCATTATCAACATAATGTCACATGAAAAAGGAAAAGAGATTTTTGGCATTATCCCACTTCTTCCAGCTTATCACTTGATGGTTAGAAAAAGTAAAAAGAGGTGCGGAAAAACAGTGGCTCTCAACTCAACAAAGCCTTTTCCCAATTACTTGGGGCCGCTGGAAAAATGATGGCTATCTTAAATAACAAAGCTTTTTTACTTACCCCAATTTATAATACCATATTTGACATAACCCCCAGTTTCACAATCTCTTAGACATAGTCTCAAAATTTTTAACACCGTTAGAGATCCATGTTTCATAATTAGGCTTAACCTCCAACTCCATTTTTTTACCAAAATACCCTCATTTCATCTTCTTCCCCAAATCAAAACCCTAACTTCTCATCCAACACTAAACTCACCACCTCTTCCTCCACCACCATCTCTTCCACCTCCACCTCCATCACAGTCACCAATTAACCACCGCCACCCCTCTCAACACCACCCAGCACCTCCTCACCCAATACCACCACAGAGCTCACCTCCACCCCCATCACAACTGCCAAAATTATCTTTCTAACTTTGATGGCATAAATAAAACAAAACAAAAAAACAAAAAAGTAGGTATTATTAATTATGCAACAAACTAAAATGACTGAGGTAACTCTGGACATAATCAATGATAAAGAACCATCGGCCGTGATTGATCTTGAACCGGAGAGGAGAGCATGAGAACCATCGGCCGTGATTGATCATTGGTGTCTAAAACAGATGGTTTAAGAAATTTGTTCGAAGAATCAGGTGGTGGTGGCCTGCATATCTGATGACATCGATCCAGTGATTGAACCGGAGAGCTGGGGAATTCGGTGTCTCGGGAGCTTGAAGACCTGGCCATTCGAGAACGTTTGTAGGTCATTGTCGTTAGTTAGGGTTTAAGTGTGATCTAGCGAGAGACTAGGGGTGTGGGATGAAAATCGGATCCATTAAAGAGGAGTAAGTAGTGGGTGTGATGGGGGTGGAGGTGAGCTCTGTGGTGGTCTTGAGGGAGGAGGTGGTGAGTGGTGTTGAGACGGGTGGCGGTGGTTAATTGGTGACAGTGATGGAGATGGAGGAGGTGGTAGGTTTAGGCCTCGTTTGGGAGTTTGGGAGAGAAAAGAAAGAAAAGGAAAATTTTATTATGAAAAAAAAGAAAAGAAGAGAAAGTTAATAGGAGAGAAAAGAAAAGAAGAGAAAAGAAAGGAGTTTGGGAGAGAAAATAAAATAATTTTCTTTCTTGCGTTTGGGAGTTTGGAAGGAAAATAAATTTTTTAAGAGGAAGAAGGAACAATTCATTAAAAAACTTTCCTTTCTCTCCATTTCTTTCCGATTTGGAAAGAAAGTTTTGGAGAGAAAGGAAGAGAAAGTTTTTTAAAAATTTTCCTTTCTTTTCTCTCCTTTTAAACTCCCAAACGAGAGAAAGTCACTTTCTTTCCTACTTAAACTCTCAAACGAAGGAAAGGAAACACACTTTCTCTTCCTTTCTTTTCTTTTCTCTCCAAAAACAGAACTCGCAAACGAGGCCTTAGTCTTGGATGAGAAGTTAGGGTTTTGATTTGGGGAAGAAGATGAAATGAGGATATTCTAGTAAAAAATTTAGCCTAATTATGAAACACGGATTTTTTAACAGATCTCTAACGGTGTTAAAAATTTAGGGGTTATGTCTAAGAAATTATAAAACCGCGGGTTATGTCAAATACGGTATTATAAACTGGGGGTTAAGTCAAAAAAGCCCTTAAAAGTTCACCAAAAGTTCGTAAAAGATTTAAGATATTAGGATATAAAGAAATCTCAAATATCACAATGAAAATAATTTAGCACGTAATAAAGACGTGGAAAAAAAACCTCATGGTTATCTACCTTGAAATTATGTATAAATGTAATCATAAATGAAAATTTGAGTTTATATACCTTGAAAGCATTGGATATTGTGGAAGTCATGCAATCTAGAACATAGCCTCATGTTAGTGTTTCCAATATTCCACATACCAATGTAATTCCTCCAAACACCACGCCAGCATCTCTGTAAAAGATGAACAAAAAGAAGGAAAGGCAATTAATTTATATTTTCTCCAAAAGCATATTTAATGTCCAAAACGAAAGCCAAAAAAAAAAGTTAAGAGAAAAAGGAATGAAGACATTATGTATAAAATAGTATAAAATGTTTTAACTTTTTTTTGGCAAGTATATATGTATGTAATGTCACCATATAAACGTGATATTGCAAGCTCACCATGTGATATTGCAATAACCAGCCTTAGGTCCCCAATATGAATATGCCCAACTGAAAAAATTGTATGCCACATAACCTGAAAATAGCAATTCAAGTGGAGGAATTAGTGAAGTTATCATCCACATTGTTAAACTCATCTAGTCCCAAAGGTGAATAAGCTCCAACTGGCAAAGGAATTAATAAATGTGCTCGGCCCTACTCCAAAACGAGGTCATCTCAGTAGTAATCTGCTCGGCCAATTTGATTAATAGTCGTTGCATCCGTTTAAATAAGGTTGGACACACCATACGTTCCTATGGGCGCTTACACACAAGACGTCCCCTATTAATCACATGGGATTATAACAACGTATATGTTACAACTTGATTATCCACGCACTTATCAATAAGGCCAGCCCGTGACCCAAGGCGCCTTGACTTATTATTATGATAAACATATATCTTCAGGTGTAACTGCCCAACTTATAAGGGCAATCCACCTATCCTCCTGTGCATATCCGTAAGTACCTATAAATGGGGCAATAACCTACAATAGGAGGGGACCTTCGCTGATATCTTCTCAAGCCACGAGTTGTATCAGTAACCTTAATTGAAACCCTGTCAACAAGTGCAATAATAAACCAGTAACACCATGGACGAAGGTTTTCGTAAAGGGCCGAACTCATAAAATTATTGTGTTTTCTTTATCTCTCATCCCCATTCTCTATATTACCATTATTCCTCTCTTGATCGTTTTACTTGCTATTTGTTGTCTCCATTTTTGGACATCAACAAATTGGTGCCGTCTGTGAGAAATTCGTAATAAAATCCATTGCAATTCCTACCCAAATACATTTATTCAAATACATAGCTGAGACATTTTAAAATGGCGGATAATCCTGAGAGCAGTTTCATGGCGGAAGTTCAGACATCGCCTACCCCTACCGGGGGCGGCGACCTACACAACATACTGATGAGCCTCGCTAAAGGGCAAGAGGTGATTGAGGAAAGTGTCAGGCAATTGACACACACCCTCCAGACGAGACAGTGCAACCCAATCCGAATAACGTGACCCCCGGACCCGAGATATCAAGGAGCGATAAAAGACGACCTCCCCAACACCTCACAAGGAGCGACATCAAGAGTACCATAGGCAAGTGATGGAGAATCCCAGGAGGCTGTACTTGGAATCCTATGGAAACACCAGTTCCTCCTGGCGGACCGGGTCACAACGGGATCGGACGTATCGCTCCAGAGCTACCTCCTCCATTCAGCCACCCAGCCACTTTGATGACCAATCATATTCAGAGGAGCGTCCCAGCGTGCTTGAAAAATTTAGCTGGGGCTCAACGTTTGATCGGCTAGGCCCACGTTGCAACCGCTGGCAAGCGGCAGTGGCCGCACGCGATTACTCCCGGAGGGATGAGTCAGGAAGGTCCGTCACCAGAGGCTCTCGCCGATTTGCTAGAGCCTCGGTCGTAGCCAAGAGCAAACGTCCAAGGAGGAGAGCTCGGCCGAAAGCCGAGGACGATCAAGAAGGCCAAATGAAGGCAATATCCAAGGCGATAACCAACCATGGAAAGGATCCATTCAGCGCCTAGAGGACCGCCTGGGAGAGATATCCAAGTCAAAGAACCCCCTGTAGAGGGATTTCACCGAAGGATCCCCCTTTGTCCCTTCTGTCGTGGCATATCCTACGCCAGCCAAATTCAAACCATCGGTTATCACGCCAAAGTACGATGGGAAGACGGATCCCATTTTGCATATCGAACAATACCAAGCCGATGTAGTCATTTATTCCATCACAGATGAAATGAGGTGCCGAGCATTCTCCATCACCATAATTGACTCTGCCCAAATCTGGTATAACAATCTGCCTCGGGGGGTGACAAAAAAATTTCAGAAGTTGGCCGACCTATTTGTTGGCAATTTCTGCTTTGGTGCAAAACCAGGGAAACAAATTGCCCATCTGCTCGGCATTCGCCAGAGGGAATATGAGAGCACCCGCAATTATATTACGCGGTTCAACACCGAGAAGTTGAAAGTGGTGGATTACAAAGAGCCAACTATTATTACGGCTCTTGTGAGTGGATTGCTACCATGAAAGTTATTTTGGGCGTTAGCCAAGGAGCTGCCCAAAACCATGACTGAACTACTGGCCAAAGCAGGGAAAATTATGAATGCAGAAGAGGCGATGACAGCCAAAGAATCTGACGGTTCAAAGCCATCGACTGGCAAGAACAACGACAAAAAGGAGCAAAGGAAAAAAAAGGCTGACAAAACAAGGAAGTACAACGAGTACACGCCCCTCACAATTGGCGTCCACCGCATCCTAGGGGAAATCTGGGAGAGCAAAGACCTCCGATGGGCAGAAAAACTGAAAATGCCAGCAAATAAGAGGGATAGAAGCAAGTATTGCGAATTCCACAAGGACCACGATCACAATACAGACCATTGTATAGCTCTGAAGAATGAGATCGAAGTCTTAATCAAGAGGGGCAAGCTGTCCAAATAGGTGGATGGAAGCGGCCGAGTAAATCCTGAAGAAAGCAAGGTCAAGAGACGGTCAGAATCTCCCTGCCGAAGGACGACCAACAAGAAAAGGATGAGGGACGACGGCTCGGATGACGACCCAGATCTCCCTAAAAAACCCAAAGAACCTATACGCGACGTCGGCATGATATCATTTTACTGTCATTTCATCGCTGGAGGTGGAACCGGTGGGGGAGAAGACCCCGCAGAAAGGAAGGCCTATCTGAATGAGGCCCAAGCTTGCGAGCATACACAGGTAAACCTGACAGCATCCAGATAAACAACCCCGCAAGGTGAACAAGGACAAACTAATCGTCGGCTTCTCAAAGGACGACCTGTCTGGGGTATTGTACCACCCTGACGACCCTCTGGTCGTCACAATGGTCATCCAAGAAGGTCGGGTGGCCAGGATCCTGGTGGATAATGTAAGCTCTGCAGATGTGATGTTCTACAGTTGTTACAAGAAGTTAAAGCTCCAGGGCATAGAGCTAACACCTTACCATCAGCCTTTAATCGGATTTTTAGGAGAAATGGTGTACTCTCTGGGGACGGTGGAGGTGGAAGTCGTGGTCGATACTTGGCCGATCAACCGAACAGAGAAAATAAGCTTCTTTCTCCTCGATAAGAATGTACTTTCAGCCTACAATATGATCTTTGGGAGGATCGGCCTGAAAAAGTTCGAAGTCATCCCATTTACTATACATCAGTGAAGTAGGTGTTGTCAAAGGTAATCAAAAGGTAGCGCGTGAATTCTATTTCATTTCAGCTAACCAGGAAGAACAGAAGAAGTTGACGACTAGGGGTGGCAATTTTTGACACGACACGATAACCCGACACGAACTCGACACGAAGTTAGCGGGTTTGGGTTGACGATTTCTTGACACGAACCCGAATATGACACGACCCGCCAACACGAATAATAAACGGGTTGGGTTAGTGTCAAACACGTTTAACTCGAAAATGACACGAATAGACCCGTTTAACTCGTATTTTATGGAGATTATATTAGATAATTTATATATCTTGATAGACATTCTATAAAATTCATGGAGAATTGGATGATAACATATTTATGTGTTGCAAGAAGTTGAAATTAATTAAATTTAAGTTATTGTAGGCCTATGAGTGGTATGATTGGTTAAGAGAGAAGAAAAAAAATATTTTATATTTTACTTAATGGGTTATGCGGGTCAACCCGAACACGACACGATAATAAATAGGTCGGGTTAGTGTTTGCTCATATGACACGATTAGTTAAATGGGTCAGGTTAGGATTGACTAATATTGACACGAACCCGACATGGCACGACCCGAACACGACACGACACACACGAATTGCCACCCCTATTGACGACCACCTATCACATCGAAACTATCGATCCCCGAGATGAAGCAAAACTGGTCAATGGGCAGTCCCACTTGACGCCGATCATCCAGAACAAACAATTCAAATCGGGTCGTCTTTAAATCCGCTTTTGAAGCAAGAACTCATAAACTTCCTGCAGCAACGCAAGAATGTGTTCGTATGGAGCCACGAAGACATGCTTGGAATAGATCCTGACTTCATGTACCACGAATTGAATGTGATGGAAGGGGCCAAGCCAGTCAAGCAGAAACGGAGGATTTTTTATGCTGACAAGAACTTCGCAGTTCAGGAAGAGGTCCGCAAACTACAGAAAGCCAACTTCATCGACGAAGTCAGATACCCGGAGTGGTTGGCTAACATGGTAATGGTGCGCAAGAAAAACGACTAATGGAAAATGTGTGTCAATTTTACCGACCTAAACAAGGCCTGCCCAAAAGATTATTTCCCGCTACCACAGATTGACCATCTGGTCGACGCCACGGCGGGCCGCGAGCTCCTCAGTTTCATGGACGCATACTCTGGTTACAGACAGATCAGGATGAAGATCTCCAGCAGGGAAAATACGTCCTTTATAATCGACAGAGGTACCTATTGTTATAATGTTATGCTGTTTGGTCTTAAAAATGCAAGAGCCCCCTACCAGAGGCTCGTAAACAAAGTTTTCGAAGACCAAATTGGGGTTAACATGGAGGTTTATGTGTACGACATGCTTACTAAGAGCAAGGTGGCCACCGACCACATTAAAAACCTCGGGTAAACCTTCCACAAATTGGAGAAGTACCAGATGAAGTTGAATCCCGCCAAGTGTGTTCGGGGTAAAGGAAGGCATGTTCCTAGGCTTTATCGTTAACCAGGGGGTATTGAAGCTAACCCGACAAGATCCAGGCTCTGCTCAACATGAAGTCTCCCACAACGAAGAAGGACGTGCATAGGCTAACAGGGCGAGTGGCTGCACTGAACAGGTTATGTAACAACCCAGGCTTTTGAGCGACTATTTTATATTATTTTGCCCGATAAGCTAATTTTATAAAATAGGGGAAGTTCGAGTAAATATTATTTCCCGTGATATTAAGGGATAATATTTACTATGTTTTGTCTATTTGTCGTTATGAGAAGGTAAATAGCATTATATTGTGTTTTATTGCGTCGTTATATGTAAAACGACGGTTATGACCTATATTTAAATTGGAGTAAAATTAATGAAATAAAATGAAATTGGAACATAAAAATAGTTCACGTTATTCCGAATGCCAAAATAGGGGGTGCGGTTGTTTTTAGAATAGTCGAGATAGTCCAAATAAGTGCCAAGTTGTATTTTTGAGTTTTGGGCACTTTTGATGGGTTATAACTCAATTATGTGGTTACGAGTCATTTTAATGGTGTATTAACACTTAAAAGAGGGGTATTAATGTTTTAGAACCCGTATAAGTCTCCCCACCCCTTTTTTTATTTCTCATTTGTGGTATAAACCGAGAGAGAGAGAGAGAGAGAGAGAGAGAGTTGGGAGAAATGGAGAAAAAGAGAGAAAAATAGAGATTTGAGCCGGAATCCATTGCTACCGGAGGAGAATCCGAGACTACAAACCTGAGGCAAGTTTCTTACTTGCTAGATATTGATTTAATGTGATAATTTGCATGTATAGTTAGTTTTTGGGAGATTTAAACCATTTTTTTGGGTTTGGGGGGTTTTTGGTGATTAAACCCTTAAATCTTTGATTTAATTTGATTTGAGGAATATATATTAGTTATTAATTGTGTAGAAGTGATTTGGGAGAATAAATTGTGGTTGTTGTTGAAAGAAATTGGAAAATTAGGGTTTTGGGGATTTTAGGGTTCTTAAACCCGTAGCCCAAATTGGGCATATTCTGCAGAGCCGAATCGATTCGCCCCTACCGAATCGATTCGGCAAGGGGGAAAGTGTCAGGTCTGGTTTGACCGAATCGATTCGGACCACGCGAATCGATTCGGGGTTATGTAGAATGCCAGGGTCTTCTTGTTTGAATCGATTCGGCCCTTCCGAATCGATTCATTTTCAAGACCGAATCGATTCGGCCAGGGCGAATCGATTCGGAATGCCTGCATTTTTAGGATGTTTTTCCAGCTTAGTTTTTATCCCCTTTCTTTTAGGTTCGAGGTTTAGGAACCTTCTTTTGGGAAGTAATAAAGTGTCCTAGAGGGTTGTGTTGGGTAGACAAATGTCCTAGACTAGCATGGGAATATTTGGGCTTATCCCAAGGGTTAGCTTATGTAGGTTAATGTCCGAATGATATAGGAAGTTAACCTAAAATTAATAGAAGGTAAAAATGTTAATGTTGAGACTTTTGAGAGACAATTATTGAGGGAGACTCACTTTGATGGCTTAGGATATTGTGTTGAACTCTTGGAGGCTAGTCTGAGGATAATGGCACTTCGGGTCTTAGGTCATTCATATAATATGACTTAATGAGAATGAAATACACATTCCAAAACTTAGTACTTAATGGCTAAGTATAAATGGTTTTTGAGAATGTAAAAGTGAATGATTTCAAAATGGAAAAAAATGATTTTTATAAATGTTAATTTATGGATACACACCTCTTTAAATAGGGAAGTTACGTGCGTATGGTGAAGCCCCTTGGCTAATGAATGCAGGGTGGATATAGTCCTAGGCCATATAAGAGATTATTGTATGTTTTCTGCGCTGGTAAGGTGATTCTGGGTGTGGTCATGACTCTCCCGCAGGCATATGGCCGCTTCCCGACGTTTCGTTAGGATCCCGGTTTGTCTTGGTGATAGGCCCTGGAAGATGATAGCCATTTAGGGGCGCGCACAGTGGGAAAACCCGGACGGGCGGTCTTAGAGAACGTTATATGATATGATATATAATTGTGGATAATAATGTAGGACACTACTGTTATTAAAGCATTTTATGATAATGAAATGGCTTTAAATTACATTTCCCGAATGGAAGAAGAAAATGGGACGTTAAATATATTTTCCGGATGGAAGAAGGAAAATGGAAAGTTATGAAAAGAGAAGGTAAAGCATTTTTATGATAATAAAACTTGCTTTAAATATGTATTTTTCCTGGATGGAAGAAAGGAAATAAAATTGGAAATGAGATTAAATTGGTAAACATTTGATTAAATGAATTGCCATATATGTATTTCCTAAAGAAATTAGGAACTGTGCCTTTAGATGGTGAATGAAATTGTTATGTGTACGTAATTAGATGAATATGTATATATTGATTTCGTGCTGAGGGTTTAATGGATCTCGACGATCAACCTTGCCTATTAGTAGTGTATCGGGGGGGTTCCTTGTTTGGATTTCGCTTCACGAGACACCCCACGCACGAATAGGGTGTTGAGACTGGGGAGAAGTTAGCCCTTAGTACTTGGGTTAACTAGAGCATTTTCATTGATATTGCGCTAGGTTGTGCTTTTAGATTGAGAGGTGAGAAATATTATTGTTAATTGCGAGAGAATTACTCACTTAACTGTCATGCATTTTAGTCATATGGTAATCATATCAAACCGGGCCCTGACCCGTTTATATTTCTTTGTTTTTGCATATACTCCTTGCCGTACAGGTGCTCTACCGCAAGGACACCCAAATTTACATTTCCTTTCCACTTGTAATGGAGCTATAGCATATTGCGGATGTTATAGGATATTTGTTATAGACGCTTCTTTCCATTGTACTATAGTTATGTTCAATTATTTATTCGGGCATGTTGCCCACGCTTTGCATTCATTTATTATATTGTAATAATTGAATTGTAATACTCGGTGTAACTATCTGTATTGGTCTGTTCACCGACAGCTTATTTGATGATTATTTATTATAGTCTTTCCGTTACTCGTCGATTTTTGGTATCCACCGTTTTTGCAAATGGGATTGTCTGAATGTTTTTCTTTTATTTACAAAATTTTAAATTTGACAGTCCATTTTTTAAAATGATTGGTGGTTATCTCGTACTATTAATTTAATCGACAGTGATGCTAAGAATGGACCATTTATGATTCCTGTGATTATTAGAGTATTTGGCTGGCCACCTATTATTTTAGTAGGCGGGTTGTCACAGGTTCGTCTCTAGGGACACTGAGAAGTGCTTTCCTTTCTTTAAAGTGTTGCGAAAGTCGTTCAAATGGAATGAAGAATGCGAAAACGCGTTCATAGAACTGAAGCATTACATGGGTTCCCCACCTCTCTTATCACGACCGGTAGTTGGCGAAAAACTCTACCTATATCTCGCAATGTCCGAATCAACTGTTAGTTCGGTGCTGGTGAGGCAAGAGGAAGGGGTCCAGAAACCAGTTTATTATACCAGCAGAGCGTACCAGAGGATGAGGTTCAATACCCTCGAAGGGAGAAATTGGAGTTAGCATTAAGAGAAGCTTCGCAAAGGATGAAGTCGTACTTCCAAGCCACACTATTGTGATCTACACGGATCTGCCTCTCCGGCAAGTCCTACATAAACCAAAAAGTCTAGTCGGCTCATGGGCTGGGCGCGTATGATATACAGTATGAACCAAGGACCGCTATAAAAGGGGAAGTGTTGGCGAATTTCATCGTCGAGTTCACCTACGAGGAAAAATCATCCGAGCAGACTCCCTCAAGAGAAAGCTCAGCAATGAACAGATACACCCGGAGGAAACCATAAA
Organism: Sambucus nigra; assembly: GCA_949130495.1. Classification (NCBI taxonomy): domain Eukaryota; kingdom Viridiplantae; phylum Streptophyta; class Magnoliopsida; order Dipsacales; family Adoxaceae; genus Sambucus; species Sambucus nigra. The sequence continues at coordinate 274,220,168 of OX422215.1, read as the reverse complement.
TCCTAGCAGCACCGAGCAGACTCCCAAGGGAGAAAGATCCCTTAAGGAAGCAAAAGGATAGTGTGACGAGTCCCATCGCAAACTTTTTAGGTTCCCCAAAATGGAAGAAGCAGATTTCAACCAAGACAACGCTATATGAAACTGTATGTTGATGGGCAGGGACGGAGCCCGAAATTGTAATGAGTGGGGGCTAATTTAGTAAGGAATACCGGGGGTTCGGGGGCGGGAGCCCTCGAGCCGAATTTTTTTCAGGTCATTTCTTACTTATAGCATATAATTACTCATATTTTAACAAGATAAATAGACAATCAATTACAAATAATAAAAACACATCATAATAAATTAAATTTATTCGTTACCATTTTTTTAAGTACTTCTCCATCATAATATACTCATGTGAGAATAAATGGAATTTTTAACGAGTGTTCGTAATATTTAACGGACATAACGGCCTAAAAATAGCTCCGTTAAAAATGGCATCAAATATGATATTTTTATATATCAAATTAATATACTCGACACTGTGATTCCAACTGTACGTCCCACACATTTTTTCGAATTACTGTTAACAAGTTATTAATTTTTAAAGTTTTATTGCAATAAAATAATAAGGTAAATCCCACATCCTCCGGCCTCATCCCTCTCTCTCCTCCTAAACCTACACACGCACACATGAGCAACCCTGCTCTCTCTCTCTCTCGGTCAACAGCAGACACACGACCAACCATGTATACACACCCCTGTACACATATGCACACACACTGGTAACCCATACACACGCATATATGTATATATATGTAGCTATATATACATGGTTATATATATATTTAGCAAAAATGGAGACCCAGCAAGACATCTGCATGTATATACTAATTATTATTTTATTTTTTAAAAGTTGTGGGGGCTATAGCCCCCACTGGGCCTGCTATCCCTCTGTCCCTGTTGATGGGTCATCTTGTTCGTCAGGAAGTGGCGCAGGTATTATCATCGCCACGCCTGACAAGATAGACGTAGAATATGCACCGCTTTTTCAATTTGAAGCCTCCAATAACGAAGCAGAGTACGAGGCCTTAATTTCCAGACTAAGTTTATCTTCATCCATGGGAGCCGACCACATTTCAGCACATAGCGACTCCCAGCTAGCTGTCAACCAGATATTAGGGGTTTACGAAGCTAGGGAGGAGTCCATGGAAAAATACCTGGCCATTGTACAGCAAAGGTTGGAAGGATTCATGGAGGCGAAAATAGTAAGAATCCCCAGGTTGGAGAACGTCTGGCTAGGTTGGCCTCGGCGACAAAGACATCTTTAAGAAGGGCAATACCAATTGAAGTGCTGGCACATAATAGCATCGAGGAAGATCCACACAAACCCTTGTACGACCTCATAGGTCGCGAACGACCTCATAGGTCGCTAACGAGGCGGTCGGTTACATCCATTGTACGACCTCACAGGTCGCGAACAAGGTGGTCGGCTAAAAGGTTGTACGACCTCATAGGTCGCGAACAGTTAGACTTGTATAAACTCGTTCTCACAGGTTTACCAAACCCTTGTACGATCTCATAGGTCGCGAACAATGTGGTCGACTACATCTATTGTACAACCTCACAGGTCGCGAACAAGGCGGTCGGCTAAAAGGTCGTACGACCTCATATGTCGCGAGCAGTTATACTTGTATAAACTTGTTCTCATAAGTTTACCAAACCCTTGTACGACCTCATAGGCCACAAACGAGGTGGTCGGCTACATCCATTGTACGACCTCACAGGTCGCAAATAATGTGGTCGGCTACTAGGTTGTACGACCTCATGGGTCGCGAACAGTAATACTTGTGCAAACTTATTATCATAGGTATTTAACCTAAACACTCTGTACGACCTCACGAGTTGTGAACAGAAAGGCACCAAATATTATTTTCACCGAAGTAACAAGGTATAAACAAGCAAATTGGCAAGCCATATTTAAACAAAGAAACAGGAATGCAATCAAAATAGTTTCATAAATGGGGTTTCCAAAAATACAGAGCCGTTCTTAAGCAAAAACAAGATGAACATAAAAAATCCACAGAAGTTTATCAAACATGGGCATCAGCTTGCGGATCACCACCTTCTTCTCCAGCCAAGTTTGTAGCCTCTTTATCATCTCATTGCCACCCGTTCACTGTCTCGGCGATATCGGGGTAATAAGTTGCCACCCTCTTCTTCAACTCCTCGTACCTGTCCAGAAAGTAACCAAGGCATTCAGTGTTGAATTCAGCCAAAGGCTTGTAAGCTTCAAACAGTTGCGGTACCGACAGAAGCAAGGGCATCCCGAGCAGCTTGTAACTCCGAAGCGAGGGCAAACTTTTATTTTTCAAACTTCTCTCTCTCTCATTCAAGCTCTGAATCTTAGCATCATCGGTGTCAAACTTCTCCTTGAGAAGGGTGTTCTCATTTTCCACCTTGCTCATGTCTTCCGTCTTCATCATCAATTGCTTGTCCCGCTCCTTCAGTTCAGTCGAAACCTTGTCCTACCCAACCTTCAAGGTCTTGTTCTCCTCGGCAAGTTCGTTATAGGCTACATGGTTCACCAAGGATTTCTCCCGCAAAATAGTGCAAGCTATTGACCCTTGGAAAGATAAAAGGGGAACGCAATCAAGACATAACATCAACACCAAAAGTAACGAAAAGTAAAAAATTCATACCACTGACAATCGATGTTGTGCTAGAGTCCACAAGGAATCTAGGTGGGCACACCTAAAGAACTAAAAGTCCTTCACATGACCCAAGTAACCAAACAGATCGACAACATTTTTGGCATGATAGAAAATGGAGTTCGGGTAGGCCTTCAGATCTTCATAGGTCACCTTGTGCTCAGGATCAAACTCAAATTCAGGAACCTTGCCGTAACGAGAAGTATGGCATGGACCAGAGGCACGACCAGACTCCGAGGTACTAACTAGTCCCTTCAACAACTTGCGCAAGGGCTGAATGTCTTCCTCTCCCCCCCGGAGGTCTCTTGTCTCCAGCGGATGGATCCATGGGGGCTTTACCCTTGGCTTTGGCGGCGGCTGCAGCTTCCTGCTGGTGAGTGGCTTGGTAGGCTGCCTTAAATGCAACAGACTGCTAGGCCCCAGGTTGCTTTGGGCCAGCACCGGCTTTTTTTTGCCTAGTCTCCGCTAAGGCATTGCGATTAATGAGACGATGGGCCATTCCCAGTGTTTCCTCGGATTGATGCTACTCAAAACCTGAGAAGATGACACACGTAGACATCAGCATATAAACTAAAAAATAGAAAGAGGAAAAGTGAGGTGCTAGTGTAGCTTACCTGCTTCAACACTTCCTACAGGTTGATCACCTGTGTCAAGATGAGTCTACTGCGCCACACAACCCTCCAATGGCAGCTTAAACTCTAATGGGACCCTACCACCAGGAGGATTATGGTACCCAACAGTAATGAATTTCTCACTAAACAAATTCTCAAATTTAGGAGGCTTCTTTTCACAATACGTCACAACAAGGTCAACCAAAGACTTGGGCAGCTTGGGGGCTCGCTTCACTGAAATAAGCAAAACAGAATAGTAATGTCAGAATAATAAGACGACCAGAATGAAGAAAAGGGATATCAAATTATAGAAAGGGTTCTACTTATGTCGTTAGGCCCATTCCATTCCCTGGGAACCTTGCACGACCTGTCCCGCTCATGGGACCTAAATTCCCAGTCTCCTTTTATGAACACATATTGGCCCTTCCAGCTATGGTTACTAGACTGCACTACAGCAACCATCCTATATTAGGACTTCCGAGCAGAAAAGTAGTAATATCCGGGGGCTTTGGCATTGTACACATATCTGAAGATATCCCCCGTCAAATTAAACCCCGTTCTAAGTTTCCAAAACATCATAGCCCCCAGTATGGCCCTATAGGCGTTGGGAGGCAGTTGGGTAAGAGTCAGGCCATAACCCCTCAAAATAGAACGGATAGTGGGATGAAGAGGTAGCCTCAACCCCACTTGAAGAGACCACAAGGGAGGGCAAATCTCCACAGCATCCTTTACAGAGTAACATCTCTCTGACACGCTAGGCATTCTAGTTTGGATAGCTATGGGAAGTGAAAATCTCCCTCTCATCACCTCAAGTTCCTCCTCACTTACAGTGCACTGATACCAACGAGCATTAGTTTCAACAAGATTATAAGTATTAGAAGACCCAGCAGGGTCCTCTTCCTCTTCGTCCGAAGTCTCAGCATGGGACCCCTCAGCAGAAAGATGGGGACCCACACTTTTCTGTCTAATATCTTCAGCCCTGTCAGTAGCAGGCTCCTCAAAAAGAGAATCGAGATTGATGAGATCCATATCAATAATGTTCACACAATCACCCTCAACGGAGGGGGGAATGATAGGGACAGTATCAGAAGTTTCTAAAATAGGAAAGAAATATAAGGAACACCAGTGTCAACAGAATAACCACAACTAGAGGGAGTCTTAGGGGTATAAAAAGGGTGGCCAGGCTCTTCCTCTGGTCTAATCATTTGCAAAGGACGGGGAAACCTCCTCTCTGTAATCCTAGGACGCTTCGACTCAAGACCACAAATGAAGTTGTAAATTCTTTAAACGTGTGGGGGAAAACTCATACGTCCTCCTATTTTCTTTCTACTAAACCTAGGTCAACCAACTCAATGGTCGTCTAACGTCACTATCTCTGGACAACAGCAAGAAACCAACTAACAAATTATAAGAATGAAGAAACCCTAGCTAGAGCAATGAAAGTGTACCTGATAAAGTAAATTAATGGTGGGTTAAGCTACGAAAAGCAGAGAAGGAACCATTGTGATATTTTTGGCGGAAAAAGGATTGAGCTCACAAGAACGATTGAAGCAACGCTCGAATATTTCTCTCTTCAGCTCTGTGCAAATACCCAAAGTGACGAAATGAGATAAATGGTGTGTATTTATACTCTTTGATAAAAGGATCGAAAAGACGCAGTACCCCAAACGTCAACAAATCTGCAGAAATGAAACGGTGGTGCAGAGTATCAGTACGCATGTCCAGTCGCTATCATTACAAAGAAGACGCTTCGGCTGCCTGACACGGGTCCTTCAGACGTTTTAAAAAAAACAAAAGAAATTTGCGCGGCCTAGGCTGATCAAAGCAAGCCAACCACAAACGTCTTAATACGAACAACATGTAACACCTCATCTACTCACCCTACATCAAGTTGTAGAGTTCGTGCAAGAGGTCTTGGGGCTTTCTGTTATACCCATCTAGTCCCAAAGTGAATAAGCTCCAAGTGTCAAAGGAATTAATAAATGTGCTTGGCCCTACTCCAAAACGAGGTCGTCTCAGTAATAATCTGCTCGGGCAATTTGATTAATAGTCGCTCCATCCGTTTAAATAAGGCTGGACACACCATATGTTCCTATGGGCGGTTACACACAAGACGTCCTCAATTTATCACATGGGATTATAACAACGTATCCGTTATAACTTAATTATCCACGCACTTATTAATAAGGGAAGCCTGTGACCCAAGGCACCTTGATTTATTATTATGATAAACATGTATCTTTAGGTGTAACTGTTCGGCTTATAAGGGCAATCCACCTGTCCTCCTGTGCATATCCGTAAGTACCTATAAATAGGGCAATAACCCACAATAGGAGGGGACCTTCGCTGATATCTTCTCAAGCCACGAGTTGGATCAGTAACCCTAAATGTAACCTTGTCAACAAGTGCAATAATAAACTAGTAACACCGTGGACGTAGGTTTCCTTAAAGGGCCGAGCCACGTAAAATCATTGTGTTTTCTCTGTCTCTAATCCCCATTCTCTATAACCATTATTCCTCTCTTGATCGTTTTACTTATTATTTGTTGTCTCCATTTTTGGACATCAACACACATTATACATGAGTAATTTCTAAAATAAATATTTTGTTGTTGAGGCCTAGCTTTACCAAGCAACAAGTACATATACAAAAATTAGTCATCACCTAAATAGGAGTTTGTCCAAATTTTAGAAGATCGTATCTATAAAGACATAACGACATAAACCTTGTCAAGGAGGAGCACTTTCATCTCTTCCCAATTTTATAGAGTTGGTTGAGCTTAGTGCACGCACATTTAGATGTGCAAAAAAAATAGTCATAGAAACAAGCCAATTTATAGATCATATATGCTTTGATAGGGATATGATATCATTGATATGCAACTATAAATAACATATAGGGAGGTTCAAGAGGAGATTTTTACATAGAAGCTTTCTTAGAGGCTTGACTTGTGACCTCTTCCTTTATGGAAATTGCCACCCTTTCATCATTGGAAACATCTACATTCACAAAAACCATATCAATCAAATTAGGATGGCCTTCATTGCTCATTTGGTTTGAGTTTTGCTTTCTGGGAATTCTAACATGGCATGTCAAGAGTTTGAAAACAATATGATCGATACCTTTCCTAAAATCAAACTTCACATGCAAATTTACTGATATAGATACCCAAAAAGCACAAACCCATACCAAAATGCTCCTTAACCTATTGGCAGGAAGTACGGATACACTAAAGAACATTTAGCCTTTATTATTCACAACTACAATACACTAACCTAATCTCACTTTCACAAGTATGCACTTAACATAAAAATCAAAATTGAGGACTAATAATGCTCTGTTTGGCAGAAGGATGGAAAAGTGAAAGAAAAGAAAAGAGCATTTGTTATACCATGGTCTCCCTAACACAGCTAATGATTTCAATTGTCATCCTGACCTCTTCAACATTAGATAACACCATGCAATGCAGAAAATATCAATAAAATTGCAAATGATACTAAATGACTCTCATACAACATCTTTAACTTCCGAAACAGCTGTCACTGCATCTCTAGGTCCAGCTGGAGAAAACCCTGTATAAACAAATTGCTTGGGAAAACTGGAAAAAAAGGATCCTAGAAAATATCACGCACATTAAACTCAAAATCCACCTTTCATCTGCAATGGTTTCACCACATATCCTAAAATAGCAAACGGAAGCATCAAAATTGCTTCCCCAAAGAAAGCATAACGCCAATTAAAATGCATTCCAACCTATAAAAAAAAAGAGTCCTGAAATTTAATACATTGACTAAACAAGTGATGGAAGAAAACAATATGTTTTATTAATAAAGTAGCAGTCTAATGTGCAGAGTTGCTATAAATCCACAGATGATCATGAGATACTCTTTAGCAAAAAAAAAACATTAAATGTTATAGGAGACAACACAATGTACTTACCAATCCACCATAAATATAACCGATTGCAACTCCAGCTGGTATATACACATGTAAAATATCCCCAGCCAAGCCATTTACTGGACAAAAGATAAAAATTTAGATTATGTACTTTTAGGACTTAAAATAATATTGATTATGGATATAGGACAACAAACATTTCGTTTCCATTTTTAGTCCCTATTTTCAAATTAAAGGGACACGTGGCATGCTGTGATTGGTTGACGTTTTATGAATATGGATCTGCGCCAGCGGCTTTATTCAAAAATAGGAACTAAAACTATAAATAAAATATTCGTTGTCTTATTTCCAAAATACATAATACAATAGGTCCTAAATTTACAAAGCCCCGTAAAATTCTACATAAAAAGATATAATAAAATGTAACAGAAGGTAAAACAAAATATTGGGTCATTTTAATCTTAAGTACCTCACTGATGTTGGTTTAAACTCTTGCACCTATTCTTTTTAAAAACTGGATTAACTATTTACTCTGTTAATGTCCAGTGTGGTGATGTACCTTTGCACAGTGGCGGAGCCACGTAGGGCCGTGGCCCCGGTTGAAGTTTTCAAAAAATATATATATATATAGGATTTTTCAGGTATTATTTTTATGTATTTATATATTTTTTGTATGTGGTAGAAATTTTATGTATGTGGAGTTGTATAGTTTAGTTTTTTGTATGTCGAGTTATTCATTTTAATTCTTTGTATGTATGTGTAGTTTAATTTGAAGTTATTCAATGATCAATTTAAATAGGGGCATATACCAAATAGTCCCTCAAACTTTTTTTAGTACACGTTTAATGCAAACCTTTTTATTTTGTACGATTAACAAGAGACTTTTTGGTACAAAATAAAAGGCTTAGACTAAATGTGTATTAAAAATTATTTGGGGGACTTTTTAGTATTTGATCCATTCAAATATGTGGTGATATATGTAATCCGAAATATGTGGTATTTTTTAAATCTGAAGTCTTGGAGAAATTAATTAAATATTGTTAATAATGATTGAGAGTAATTGTTTGAGCATTATAAAGCCATAATTTATGTAAAATTAGAAATAACCCAACAAAAATTCATCTCGGTGGCTTCCGTCCCCGAACCCCTGACAACCCTCGAAACGTTCGCGTATATAATTTTGAACTGATTTCCCCCCGGTTGGACCGTAATCCTGAATCCGGCACTACCTTTGCACATGAACTTTTAAAAATAAAATAATATAAAGACAGATGTAATCAATTCTAGAACTGAAAAAGAAATATATAACAACATTTGGAAGATCTTGAGAACATAATGGGGTTAAGAACTTGCATTCAACTGAAACTCTCTGAAAGCGTAGAACACCATGAAGCAATCTGAAAACAATATCGACTGGTGGTGGTCCATAAACAGAAATGACCAAACATTTCATTTTTCACAAAGATATAAAATGAAAACTTTAGGGAAAATAGGTAGAAGCAAAACTTGAGCAACTGGGGCATTATCATCAGTGAATGGAGATGCACGGATTACAAAAGAGGCCTCGCCGACACCCCCAAGCCTAAAAGAAAAAAAAGAAATAAAATAAGAGTGAAAACCAAACTTTAAGACTAGTGAGAAAAATTAATCATGGGTTAGAACAGACCTTAAAAGTTATTTAAATCAATTTACTTTCATGCTACATAGGGGTGTGCACGGGTCGGTTCGGTTCGGTTTTGGACCGCAATTCAGACCGAACCGATCGATTCGGTTTTGGAAAAAATCAGACCGAACCCGAACCGACGATGAAAAAAACCGCCGGTTTCGATTCACATCGGTTTCGGTTCGGTTCGGTTTGAACCGATTTTCAGTTTTGGTCGGTTTTTTGTAGATCGGTTTTCGGTTTTGGAGGTTGGTTTATGGTGTTTGGATATAAAAATAAAAGATATTTAAGGGTTTTTTAATATATAATATTGATGTCGGTTCGGTTCGGTTCGAATCGGTTTTTTCTTTGTCTAAACCGACAACCGAACCGATATTGTCGGTTTTTTAAATCCTTAAACCGCAAACCGAACCGGGCTAAAAAAAATCGTCGGTTTCTGTTCGGTTCGGGCCGGTTCGGTTCGGTCGGTTTTTTTGCACACCCCTAAGGCTACATATTGTAATGGACCAGAAATCAATTGATACACCCCCAACCAGTCGACTTTCCAGACCGACAATCTTGATTCCAATAAGCCTAAATGGATTGACGCTGCAAGGTTCATACTAAATAAATTGGGGAATATGGAACATTTTTTTAATAGGATCTATCGTAACATTTTTTTTAAATGTCATATTTGTATATATAGTGAATATTTATTATATATTTATAAATAGGATCTATTGAAACGAAAAAAATTCATGGGATTTGATGGAGCAAAAAAAATATGTTATGACCTATTGAACTACATACTTAGTAAACGGGACTAGTTGATAAAAAACTTTTACCTTACAACATTGACCTCAAGTACAAACTTTTTGGTTTCTCTAAAGAATAGATGTAAATAGCTTCACATTAGTAAGCTATCAAATCCAAGATCTGAAAAGGACGGAATATTTTTCTCAAAAAAGAAATTCTACAAGGAAATGTCATATACATAATGAAATTCTACAAGGAAGTGGTGAGATGTTTATAAAAAAATTCGATGGCAAAAAATGCACCTATTTTTCAAATATGCATTTCACTCACTTTCTTGTTGAATATTGTGAATTGCAATTGACAGTTTGAGCAATTCACAGATTCAGAGACAAATAAAATTAGAATCAGATGGCGGCGATGATCGATTGCGAACCCAATGTTATTGATAAAAATGAAGGTATAAAGATGATGATTGAAGATGAAACGATGATCACATCAAACACATAAGAGACAAAGGTTTTTAAAGTGGTTCGGCTATGAATAAAGCCTACATCCACTGTTATTTTATTCCCAGGGGTGTACAATAGCACAATATGTTGTAGAGAGAGAGATGTGTATCTTGTGTATGGTGTCTCTTAGTTGTCCGTCCCCCCTTTGGCTAAGGGAATACATGTATTTACAGTGATGGGAGTTAAAAAGATACAATGTCTTTATACATTCAGACATTTATATCTATATACAATGAATATAACTGTTGGCCTTCTATGGTGGTTGGTCTTCCTTGAGTTGCTTGGTATGCTATGTGTTGGTTGGTATGCCGACTAACTCTCCTCGGGTGCCGACCAACTCTCCTCGGGTGCCGAATAAGTATAAATATTACCACGTAGGATGACATGTGTCCTTTACTGATTGGTCCTCGTAAATGGAGAATTTTTGCGTCAACGGTCATCAAAATAAACCAAAGAAGAAGAAAAAATGGCAATTCCGTCAACATTTCATCAAACGATACCAAATTTAAGATTCGGTCGATAAAATTATCTTTAAAGAGTTACCATCAATTTTAAATAGCGAGGTGGTGCAAGAAAAAATTCTAGTGGATTGTTGGCATAATATAAAATATATGAAAAGGGTCATTTGGCTGCAACACCAGATTCTTATGACAATTAGTAAACTTTTATGAATGTTCCATGATCATTCAATAGGAATCTAACCACATTCTTGTTGGAATTGAATATTTGGACAGCAATTTTTGAGCAACTTTGAGCTCAATTAAGGTGGTACCCACACCCCGATAATTGTGGGACCATATACAAACGCGTTCTCCTCCGCAAGGAGATTAACGTAGTTTATTCACATATCCAATTTCATTAAGTTATGAATGATAAATTTTTCCCCAAAGTGGCTCAAAAAATAATGAAAGTTAATGAATTGGGTATGTTTTAATTCTTGTCCCACATCGAAAGAGTAGTGAAAAATTGATGAGTTAATAACACCCTAAGTATGGACTAAGGCTTGGATGCCTTGGGGTATCCTAACTCATTGAAGGGGAGATAGCCTACACTATGCATGTATTGGGCTTGGCCCAAAATCCCGCGTGCACCGTCCGGCCGGCCGGCCGGCTCGGTTTGGTTCGAGCTTGGGCTTATATAATGCCAACAGTGAGCAGTTAAAAATGAAATTAACTGTCAAGCAGTTAATCCCAACAGTTAGTCACTTCGCTATATATATATTCTTGACTCCCTCCATTTTTTAACTAATGAAAAACAAAACGACAATTCCCTCCTGCATTCCAGAAAACCAAAAATATTTTCTGCATTTACTATTCATCCTGTCCAGTTTATGGTTTGAGAAAAGACACAGAATTGAGTTCGATGGAATCAATTCATAACCGTGCTTCTTGATTTGATTCGAAATCCGTTCTATCTTAGGAGACAGTAATTCTAGCCTTAAAGCACTATAGATGGAATTAATTTGTCTTAAGAAAACTGTAAGTGAGATACCACATGGCTCAGATTCTTTTTCTAATTTTATTATTTCTCTACAGATTCAAGTAAGTTCTTTCATTTCTGTAATTTCATTTTATTTCTGTAATTATTATAATAATTCGTAATTTTGTACTTTTGTGTTAATTAAATAGTAGACATAACAATCTTAAGATAAATTAAGTTTTTCCACTGTTTATATGTATACAGAATTTTCTTTAATTACAACAATTTTATTAGTGTAAAATAATTAAGTTTTACAGAAAATTAGAATTAAATATTATTTTATTACATAAATTTAATAAAACAGTTACTGTTAGAGAAATTAATTTCTACACTATTAAATTTTTGTTAAATCTGTTTATATAAGTTTTTTTAATCTTAAAATTATAATTTTGTTTTGTACGGAATTTTTAATATTAAAAACAAGTGAGACACGGATTTTTTTTACTTAGACTAATATAAACTAGTGTTTAATAATTTAGTCTAATTCTGTGACATAGAATTCTTAGTATTGTGTAGAATTTTTTTTTATTCTATATTATATAATTCCGAAATTATTTAAAATTCTTGTTAGAATTCAGTTAATCTTAATTATATTTGGAGAAAATTGGTGTACAAAATTTTGTATTCTGTTTTGATAATTTCATTACAAATGAATACTATCATTGATAAAAAAATTGTTTTTGTAACAGAAATGGAATCAGAAAATATAATCACCGTTCCACCACCTACCGTGAATATTCCACCTACTGTGAATGTGACACGTGCTCCTTTTGTTGCCCCCGTAACCATGCCACATAGGGAGAAAGCGGAAAAATTTATCGGGGCTAATTTCAAACGTTGGCAAGGACAGGTGTACTTTTACCTCACGACTTTTCAACTGGCAAGGTTCATGTATGAGGATTGTCCACTTTTGAAAGAAGGCGAAGAGACTGAAAATGTTGCTGCTGTTGAAGCATGGAAATATTTTGATTATCTGTGCCGTAATTACATCCTGACGTATATGGACAAGACACTGTATTACGTGTATAGCACTATGAAAACTGCAAAAGAATTCTGGAATTCTTTGGAGAAGTACAAAACTGAAGACGCTGGTATGAATAAATTCATCGTGGGTCGTTTTCTAGACTTCAAAATGATCGACTCCAAGCCGGTTATTGCACAAGTTTAAGAACTTGAGGTTATTTTTCATGACATTCATGCCGAAGGAATGTCAGTCAGTGACACATTTCAAGTGGATGCAATAATTGAAAAATTGCCTCCATCTTGGAAGTTATTTAAAAATTATCTCAAGCACAAACGCATGGAGATGAATGTTGAAGAATTGGTAGTTCGACTGCGGATTGAAGAAGACAACCGTGAATCTCAAAAGAAAAGTGGGAAGAACATCATGGAGTCCAAGGCTCATGTGGTTGAAGGTCCTAAATCCAAACGTAAGCGTTATGGGGAAGGAACATTTAAGTAAAGAAAGAAGTTCAAAGGCAAATGCTACAATTGCGGCAAGCTAGGACACCGGTCAAGCGAGTGTCGCAAACCAAAGAACGCTAAGAAGCAAAATGCTCAAGCAAATGTCACGGAGGGTGAGAACATTTCTGATGGTATCGCAGACGTAAATCTTTCTACTATTGTCTCTGAATGTAACTTAGTAGGAAATACCAAGTAATGGTGGGTGGATACTGGGGCTACTCGCCACTTTTTTGCAAACAAATGGATGTTCACTAGTTATAAAGCTTTTGAAAATGAGGAGACTCTCTTTATGGGAAACTCTTCGAGTTCTAAAGTTGTGGGACAAGGAAAGATTATTCTGAAGATGACCTAACAATGTGTTGCATGTGCCTGACATCCGAAAAAATCTGATTTTCGGATCACTTCTAAGTAAGAATGGGTTTAAGCTTGTGTTTGTTTCTGATAAATTTGTATTGTCTAAAAATGATGTGTATGTGGGAAAGGGCTACCTGTCTGAGGGGCTCTTTAAAATGAATGTAATGACATTAATGCCTAAGGCATCCTCTATGAATGGAAATTCTAGTTCTACTTATATGATTGACCAACCAAATATTTGGCAGGCTAGATTAGGACATGTTAATTTTGATACCTTGTGTAGATTATAAATGTGATATTTGTGTGGAATCAAAATTAGTTAGATTACCTTTTCATTCTATTGAAAGGATAATTGAACCACTAGATTTAATTCACACAGATATTTGTGATTTAAAATTTATACAAACTAGAGGTGGGAAAAAGTATTTTATTACTTTTATTGATTATTGCACAAAATATTGCTATGTATATTTATTACATAGTAAAGATGAGACTATTAATACATTTAAATAATATAATAATGAAGTTGAGAATCAATTAAGCAAAAAGATAAAGGCTATTAGGAGTGATTGAGGAGGTGAATATGAATAGCCGTTTGAGGAATTTTGTTCTGAAAATGGGATTATTCATCAAACCACAACTCCATATTCTCCTCAATCGAATGGAATTGCTGAGCGCAAAAATCGTACATTGAAGAAGATGATGAACTCTATGTTAATAAGTTCAGGAGCTCCCCAAAATTTGTGGGGGGAAGCCTTATTATCTGTTAATTATATTCTTAACAAAGTACCACACAAGAAAACTCATAAGACGCCTTATGAGTTATGGAAAGGTCGAAGACCTTGCTATAAATATTTATGAGTGTGGGGATGCTTAGCCAATATAGTGGTTCCTAACCTAAAAAGTTTAAAATAGGGCCAAAGACCGTTGACTGTGTATTTATTGGTTATGCTACTAATAGCAGTGCATACCATTTCTTAGTTTGTAAATCTGAGATTTTGGATATTTATGTAAATACGATTATTGAATCGAGGGACGCTTTATTTTTTGAAAATGAATTCCCGTATAACATGACCCGGGAATCAGGTTCTTCTAAAAGGGAAAATCAAGATACTATAAGTGGTACTCATCAACCTATTGAACCAATAGAGGATGAACCAAGACGTAGTAAAAGAGCAAGAACCTCGACTTCTTTCGGTCCAAATTTTCTAACGTATTTGCTAGAAAATGAACCTCAATCGTACAAAGAAGCAATATCCTTACTCGATGCTTCTAATTGGAAAGAAGCAATTAATATTGAAATTGAATCTATATTATAAAATCACACATGGGAACTAGTGGATCTTTCACCGGGTTCAAAATCGTTAGGTTATAAATGGATCTTCAAAAAGTAGTTGAAGGCGGATGGTTCAATTGATAAATATAAAGCTAGACTTATAGATAAAGACTATAGGCAAAAGGAAGGGTTGAATTACTTCGACATATACTCACCGGTAACAAGAATTACGTTCATTCGGATGTTAATAACAATAACTGCTATTAATGGACTTGAAATACATCAAATGGATGTAAAAACCGCATTCTTAAACGCTGAACTTGATAAGGAAATTTATATGGAGCAACCTGAAGGGTTCAAGGCTCCCGGATAAGAAGGAAAAGTATGTAAGCTTATTAAATCACTTTACGGATTAAAACAATCACCCAAGCAATGGCATGAAAAATTTGACAATGCAATGTTATAAAACGGCTTCAAAATTAATGAATGCGATAAATGTGTTTATTTTAAATACATTAAAAATAGATATGTAATTATGTGCCTCTATTTTGATGATATCCTTATCATTGGTAGTAACCTGAAAATTGTCAAAACTATAAAACAAATATTAAGTAGTCGATTTGACATGAAAGATATGGGTATCGCCGATGTTATATTAGGAATTAAAATTTCTAAAACATCGGATGGACTTATATTATCTCAATCTCATTATATAGAGAAAGTACTTGAAAAATTAAAGAGTTATGATATCAGTCCTACCAAGACACCTGTAGATGTAAATTTACATCTAGAAAAAAATAATGGTGAAAGCGTATCTCAACTAGAGTACTCTCGTATTATTGGCAGTTTTATGTATATCACGAACTGTACATGACTGTACATAGCATACTCAATAAGTAAGCTAAGTCGAATTACGAGTAATCCAGGGAGAGATCACTGGAAGGCAATATTAAGAGTTTTGGGTTATTTAAAATACACTCAAAACTATGGATTGTACTACTCAAAATATCCAGTTGTTCTTAAAGGACATTGCGATGCAAATTAGATACCTGATACAAAAGACTCTAAGTCTACGAGTGGGTATGTATTTATCCTTGGAGGTGCAGTCATATCTTGGAAATCCTCAAAATAAACGTGCATTGCTAGATCGATAATGGAATCCAAATTCATTGCACTAGACAAAGCTAGAGAATAAGCTGAATGGCTTCAAAATTTCTTTGAGGATGTTCAAATTGGTCGAAATATGTTCCCGCAATATATATACATTTCAATAGCCAATCGACGATTGGAAGGGCACAGAATCATATGTATAACAAAAAGTCACGGCATATTCGTCGTCGATATAATACCGTTAGACAACTTCTCTCAAACGGAATTATCTCAATTGCCCATGTAAAGTGAAAATATAATACAACGGATCCACTAACGAAAGGTTTAAACCGAGGCCAAGTTGAAAGATCATCAGGAGGAATGGGTCTAAAGCCTATAAATAAATAAGAATCAATATAGTGGCAACCCAACCTGGCTGATTGGAGATCCCAAGATCTAAGTTCAGTGGGCAAACCGAACTACATTGTGTATATGTCATTGAATGAGGTTGAATGATGTTAGAATAGGATTTAAAAGCTTGGGAGAAGCTTTAATGGCTGAAACAACTTCTCGGAGAAGAAGCTATTTGGATCGATCGATTGATCGACGGCATAGGGTCGATTGATCGACCCTTCAGGATTTTTGACAGTTTCGGCTAGTGTTGTTTAAATGGGATAAATTCTAAATTTAATCGTTTCTAGCTTATTTATTTGAGGAAATAAAGATTCATTTAGGGAATTAATATCTAGCCATTTGAGGAATTTATGGGGGCTAGGAGGGTGCTATAATCGTGTGGCACTAAAAGTATATTTTCGAGGAAAATAAATAAATTGAGCAATTAGACAATTGGGGTTCCCAAAAATAGAGTGGGGACTTCTAAATTATTATTGGAGTGAGATGTATACCTTGGGTTAATTGAGTAAAATCCAGGACTTATTTATTTAGGGGTGTTCGGGACGAGTAACACCCGAGGGAGTATTTCAGCGGGCAATTATATATAGATAATTGTGCACGTAGAAAATGTAATTATATGCCGATTGATTGAGAAAACCCTACGAGGCGACTAGTATGAAATTTGGGATATAGACTAAAGAGGATTTAGCGGTTATCCGATACGTCTATTGACGACGGTTATTATAGGTGGTGCGATACTTATGGAATTAAGATAAGTCGATAGTATACTTATCTAGTTAGTACGAATTTGTATATGCGGGTATAAATATAAATCCTTAAAAGTGATTAAGGTACGAGTTATATATATATATCAAGTGAGAGAATACTTATAAGTATTAGTATTATAAGTGTATGAATACTTAAATACTATTACTAACGGGAACATTCGGGGTTATTGGCTATCGCCATATGAGACTTGGCAATTATAGCCACATATACATTTGAGGAGTGATATAGATTATATATACGATGTGATTACATTATATATATTATGATACGAATGCATATATATCTGTGCGTGATTGGTATATTTGTATCTTAGAGGCTGTTTCCACTGGTTTTCCTTTAGCATAGGGTTGGAACAACCAGATTATTTATATTTCTCTAATGCAATCCAAGGAGGTTGCGCGATGTGGGTGAATCCACTGGCTTGAGGAGCAGGGATATATCCCCAGGTCATCTCGTCCAGCGTTCGAGTGCGATGTGTGTGTACTCCACTTGCATAGGGAATATGATCACCTCCACCGTTGTGTATATTTTTACCATGACTATGAGTGAGTCTGGCTTGGTACCGAGGTATAGTGAGTAAACTCGGATTCAGATAAGCACTATGAGACTACATCCTCGAGTTATAGCTCGGTGGGATGGTTATTATGCTTGTGATTGTAATAAGTATAATTATATTCGTTGAGATATTATATATAAGGTGAAAAGAATGATAAGGTATTATTCCCTTTTCGGTATATATTTATATATATATATATATATATATATATATATATATATATATATATATATATATATATATATATATATATATATATATGAGTTATATATATACGTTGTGTGCTGAGGGCCTAATGGATCTCGACGAACAACATTGCCAGGTAGTAGTGTATCCGGGGGGTTTCTTATTCGGATTTCGCTTCGTGAGACATCCCACGCACGAACGTAGCGCAGTGTTGGGAATGGGGAGAAGTTTAGCCCTTAGTACTCGGGTTAATTAGGATTTTTAGAAATTTGGTGTAACAGATTAGTTAGGCAGGGTAGCTTAACTAGGTTGTTTAAAAAGAGTGCGATAGGTGTGCACTACTAGAAGAGGGGTGAGGGGTATCTCATGGGAGTGCGATACCGATTTAAATATGAGATAAATCACATTTTAAAAATATAGCATTTATGCACTTGCAGAACATTTTCAAACTCGGGATCTAACCCATTTTTCTCTATTTTCCTCTCTTACTATATATATATATATATATATATATATATATATATAGGTGTCCAGACACAGGGACGCCTGGATGATAATTCCTTGGAGTCGGACATTTGCTGCAGCAGCTGTGGATGCATGCAAGTTTAGTGTAGACGCTTCTATCTTTGTAATCTAGATAGGAGGTACCGTAGAAAATCTCAGGCCGAAAGCCCAATTGTATTTAATTATTCTTTTACCGCACTTTGATTTACGGCTATTCTATTTGGTTGTACTATGTTAAACCGAGTGCTCGATTATTTTATTTTATTTTATTTTCAGTTTCAGTTTCATAAATAAACTTTGTGGATGTTTTGTTTGAATGGTTTGTTTAAAAAGATTAGTTAAATAAAATTTTGACACCAACCCAATAGGTTATTAGTAATTAAATTGGTTTTCGACAGTGATGCTAAGAATGAACTATATGAGACTCCTGTTTTAATTTGGTACATAATTGATCGCCCGATATTTTATTAGGTGGGGTGTCATATCTAAGTGGTGTATTGCAGGATACTCTTTATGGAAGTCACCTACGTGTGTAAGAAGGGGGGCACTTCTATGAGAATAATGTAAGGCAAATTCTCTAAAATACTCACGGAACCAAGTGGTGTTCATGGCCAAAATGAGCACAAACGTGAGAACCAACTGTGTTGAAGAATTATTGTGTGAATACTGTTGTCTAGGTTTACAAAAATAGTTGATATTTCAAGGATATACAGTCTAATGATTAACCAAGTAAATTCGATAGTATATCACTAAAGAAAGTTCAAGTCCACTAGGCTACTTCTCCCGATGCAATAAATTTTCAACTTTACTCAAACCTGTGTCTGCATCTGGCCCACACCAAAATGAGCTACCACCACCTTTCCAAAGCCTACTGTGACACCCCTCCTCTTTTAATACCGGGTGATCAATCGTTTATTAAAATAAAACAAGAATCCAGTATGATTTCTGATTAGGCATAAATTCTTCCCATTTATCCTCTTAATTTAGAGGCTTTTATCGCTCTGCAAAGTGTAAATCGAGTGGATTTATCTCATATCACTGCTATTGACATTTTCTAATTAGTACGCCAAGTTCCGTGTATCTTTTATCTATTTTGCAGGTATTCAATGCACACAAGGAAGGAGAGAATCAAAATAAAAGTCTAAGACCTCATGCCTACAAGTGCTTAGGAATAATCGGCATCCTAATCTGAGCTCCGGATCAAAAGTTACAAGTCTTCAAAAATTACAAGGAGGAAAAGTTCCAGAAAAGATGGAACCAAATCGAAGGGCTATAAAAAATGAACCGATCCTATCATGGGAAAACTTCCTGTGAAGCATAAAGAGATGGAGCTGAATCGAAGAGGAAATAAATGAACCAAACCGGTCCAGGGAAAAACTTCTATCAAAGATGGAATCGAATCGAATCGAATCACCTTAACAGGATCGGTTCGGGTATCGAAGATTTAGATTTATCCACTTGAAAAAAAAGAGTCTTGTATGGTTGAAACTCTTATAAATTCGCGGTGTATAAATTTTAAACACCTCCCAGACATTGAGGGAGGCTTCTAATTCGTTAGAGAAACATTGTAATTAATTTAGAGAAGACAACAACAAGAAACCCTAGTTTGATTCCAATTTTGGAGTTTAAGTAAATTTGTTTCAATTCTTCCTTTCATTATCGCAGTAGTTATTTCTTTAGTTAGTAATTTCATTCTTCTTCATCTTAAGTTTGTAGTTAAAATATTTTCTTCTAGTTTTAATATGTCCCGCTAAGTTTTCAAGGGTTGGGGTGCATGAACCCCACCCGATGTAATTCATGATTGTGGAAATAGAAGTTGGAATTAAAACCTTAGATGAATTGTATCATAGTTAATACGATATTGCTTTAGTTCATCCTTTGCTTACATACTGTGCGGGCTACGATCCCTCATATATGTAATACTTAGGAGAAATAAAGCCCGGGTTTTAATTAATCCATTGCTTACATACTGTGCGGGCTACGATCCCTCATATATGTAATACTTAGAAACATTAAAAATCGGATTCATTTAAAGCTTTAATTCTGAATCTAGTATCCTACGAAGTGAATTACTAGGGTGTGGGGGATTGTAACCCGACCTATCTTTCTCATCTCATAGTTAAAGTTTTAGTTAAATCGTCATTAGTCTTTTCCTTAATTTGGCGTAATTGCATTTTATTTTTTCATAATTTCATTAATTAATCATTTTCAAAAATTGCATCTAGTTGTAGTTTTTTCACAATTCAAATCACCGTTTCATTCTTTTTAGAGTCAAAGTTAGGTTACCTTCGTCTTTCCAACGTCGTTACGACTTTGTTCGTCCTGTTTTCTTGAGTATTGATACCCGACTTATCGGATTATTACTTGAGAGACAGGCTTGCACTTAAGCCTAAATAGCACGCACACTAGATACATTTGTGGTCGCGTCAAGTTTTTAGCGCCATTGCCGGGGATTTAGGTAGACTTAGGTTAGATCAACTCAATCTAAAACTTTAACCAAGAAAATCCAAAAACATAAATATATATATATATATATATATATATATATAATTCATCATCTCGTAAAAGCCTTTAATGCAAAATCCTGAAGATACTCAGACTCCTGACAATACTCCAACCAGAATCCACGAAAATCCAATCATTGAGTACAACTCTGAAAGCCCCCACACACCTCGCTTTCCACAATTCTGGTTTCCCATTCCTACTCCTGAGCACTCTATCAGTAGCTACACCCTGAGTCAAAATTCGAGTCATACATCTAGGACACCGAGTGAGTACACAGAGTCATTTGAAGAGAGTGCGATGTTTTATGCAACGAGTTTTAGTACTGGAGAGGGAGATCTCCCCCATCTTTCTATGAAAGACTTAATATTTTCTGAGCGGACTGTCACCCCTGGTTGCATTTTACTTCCGTATACCGCCGGTTAGTTCCACTTTCACAATGGAATGATATAGATTCTCCCTACGTTTCATAGCATGGATTCAGAGAAACCATAACTTCATATTCGTCAGTTCAAAGAGGCATGTGACACATTTAGTGATCAAGCTTGCACGCAAGATGTCGTTCGCCTAAAGATTTTTCCTTTTTCCTTAAAGGATAAAGCCAAGACCTGGCGATGGTCTCTACCCTTGAACTCCGTCACTTCCTGGAGAGATATGCAGTTTAAGTTTGTCTCAAAATTCTATCCACGGCACAAGACCAACACTGCTAAAACTCAAATTCAAGCTTTTCGATAGCACGATAATGAGTCTTTTGACAGATGTTGGGAACGTTTCCAAGAGTTAGTAAGGGCATGCCCCCATCATGGTTTTGACAAACACCTAGTCACATCTTTCCTCCATAATGGGTTGACAATAGCTTCCAAACAACTTGTGGAAACAATATGTGAAAGACCCTTTTGGAATTTAAACTCATGCGATGCCGAGGCCCATCTTAAGTATCTCGTAGAGATTACTCAAGCATGGGTCACATCTGATCCCAACCAAGCTCGACCTAGACAACCATCTATCAATTAGACTGCATCCAGTCTATACCATTTGGATAGCAATACCTTAAAAAACCATCGATTCGATCAGTTTCAGAGAGATATGAAAGAGTGGTTTGATGGTCGGTTGAGAACATCTCCGGATCTAGCCATGTTCGAAAGAAAAAGTGTCTAGCTATTTGTGAGGCGGGCCACTCCACAAAGGCATGCCCGACGATTTTTGCCTATAAGGCCATGCACATTGAGCAGGTGGATGCTATAGGAGGATTAAAGGAGAATTTTAATGCCTCGCATGGGAACTCTTACAACCCTTCGTGGAGAAACCACCCTGGTTTCAACTATGGACAATCACAAGCTACGATGAACCCATATTCACAGGTTGTCCCACCTTCACCACCTCCTTAATACCAATAAGCACCACCACCTCCAGCTCCATATGTAGCTCCACCGCGGAGGAACCTCAAGGATATAATGAACCAATTCATAAATTCTCAAGGTGCAAACAATGCTCGATATGAACACTTATTCGCTGAAATAAATGTAAACATCTCCAAGATGTAATTCGCATTGGGCATCCAAGAGAAGGGAAGGCTTCCTGCCCAAGTCCAAAGACCTCCCCAAGGTCAACCTAGTGTTAGCTCCACCTCTATCGAACAGCAGGAGCACTGCCAAGCGATAACCAGTCTTCATAGTGGAAGAGTTGTTGATTTATCACCTCCCCCACATGACATTTCAAAAGACAAGGAGAATTCGCCCGGCACGAAAGAGGCCAAAGATATCTCCTTGAACGAGAGTGAAAAGGAAAACATTAGTGAGATCGAGGTAGTTGTAAAACCACCCTCCGCTGCACTATGTCCTCAAAGATTGGTTCCTTCCCATAAAAGGACCATAAGTTAAGAAGTGTTAGAAGTGCATAAGAACGTAAAGTTGAACTTACCTTTCCTCGATGCAATAAGGCAAATTCCATCCTATGCAAAAGTCATAAAAGATTTATTGATAGTCAAGAGGAGGATGAAGGTGAAGAAGAATATGTTTCTAGCACAAAATGTGAGCTCATTCATTCTTAATGATCTCGCACCTAAATATAAAGATCGCGGTGCCCCCACCATTTCCTGCACCATTGGAGAGAACAAATTTGAAAAAGCCTTACTCGATTTGGGGGCAAGTGTCAATATCCTCCCCCATTAAATTTATAGGAAACTTGATCTAGGTGATCTTAAGCCCACAAGGATCACTCTCCAGTTAGCGGATCGAACCGTGAAGATACCAAGGGGTATAGTTGAGGACGTGATAGTCCAAGTAGACATTTTCTACTAGTTTTATCATTTGGGACACGGATCCCTCATTTGCCTCGAAAAATTATGTTTCCATCATCCTTGGATGCCCATTATTAGCTACGACTAACACAGTGATTAATATTATAAATGGGCAGATGCAACTCACTTTTTAGAATATGACTTTAGAAATAAACATCTTCAACATAGCCCAACAAGTAGGGGAAGAAGATGATCTTCACACAGTGAGCTTAATTGAGGAGATTGTAGAAGAATAATTTGAGGAAAATTACTGTGGAGATGCCTTAGAAGCTTGCCTAACTTCTAGTCATGAGAGCGAGGGATCCTACACCGAGTTTGAGAGGGAGATAGAGGAGTTGAGAGGTAATGATGCTAAAAATAGCACCACCCTTCAAGGTGTTTGTAAGCTCGAATTAGTGATGACAATGGCAGCACAGGAGAGTATACGTATATGTGTGTAAGTAGAAGGAGGTGAGGAGAAGAGGATGAACACTTGAATATAAGTGGTTCAGCCAATCTGGCCTACGTCCACTGTGATTGTGTGTGAGTAATATCACTGAATGAAGGCTCTAATGGCCATGGATACAAACTCTCAAGCTTTCTCTCTCTACTGTATAAAATGACAGAGTTTTAGCTAGGGTTGTAATTTTGGATCCCTTTACAAGGTAGAGGATGACCTCTATATATAGTACTTATGGGGTGTAATGTACCCCCAAGCATGCAATGGGCATGTGCATGAGGATCGAACCAATATGAGAATGACACCTGGCTGATCTTATGTAGATAATGATGACCTCAATATTCCCTCATGTGAGGGGAATGATTAAGTTATAACTGATTTGCCCACGTGTTCCAAACTTTACATATGCTTGTAAATGCTCGGTCCTGTGTCCTTGACTGGTGTAACCTCGGCCTGGATGAGTACGAGATTGCTGGAATCGATTATAGCTGCTTTATCTTGTCTCTAATCGTGATGACCTCGGCCCGAAGGGCTGGCCGAGGTTAGGTGTGAGGTAGTTGTAATATCGGCTGAGGCTGATGATGACGTTGGCAGCTGATTAAGCCCACGAGACTCTGATCTCGACTGATAAAGAGATGAGGTTGGTGTATGAGGGGCCGACCTTATAAGAGACGACCTTGTTGATGGTTGTTATAAGCTTCTTGTTAACTTATCAGTGGATGAGATGACGTTGATACTGGAGAAGGCCTAGGTCGAGGCACAATGTGATGATCTATGAGCTGAGGTCGAGGCTGAGCTGCTGTATGAGAGTTTTGAGGATGACGCAGAGGCCAACGTCTTATATTCTGACCCTTATCTGGACGACCCTACCAATGATTAGCCATGGTCGACCCTACTGAGGCTGACCCTTATCTAGACGACCCTGCCAATGATTAAGCCATGGTCGACCTTACTGAGGCCGACCCTTATCTGGACTACCTTGTTGAGGATTAAGCCGTGGCCGACCCTGCTGAGGTCGACCCTTATCTGGATAACCCCGCCAATTATTAAGCCGTGGCCGACCCTACTGAGATCGACCCTTATCTGGACAACCCTATTGAGGATTTAGCTGTGGCTGACCCTGCTGAGGCTAACCCTTATCTGTATGATCCCGCCAATGATTAAGTCGTGGCCAACCCTACTAAAGCCAACCCTTATCTGGATGACCCTACTGAGGATTAAGCCGTGGCCGACCCTTATCTGAATGAACCCACTAATGATTAAGCCGTGGTCGACCCTTATCTGGATGACCCTGTTGAGGATTAAGTCGTGGCCAACCCTACTGAGGTCGGCCCTTATCTGAATGAATCTGCTGAGGATTAAGCCATGGCTAACACTACTGAGGCTGACCCTTATCTGGATGACCCCACCAATGATATATGAGGCTCTTATGATGAATCAACCGTGAGATATGATGCCCGTCGTCCTAAGAGATGAGGGTACATTTTGGTCATATCAATTACCCCCTAGCCCTTAGTCTTCAATGTAGATAGAAGACTGAGGGATAAAGTATCTTTGGGCTGAGAACTTGATGAGACATTCTTTTATATAGTGGACAAGGTTAGGGGTTCTTGGGTCATAAGACCTCTGATGCTTAAATCCTTCTCTGTACTTTGCACAAATTGATGGTACCACTATTGGTCGGCCTTAGCTGAGGGGTCCTTTCTAGGATGAGACAGAGATAATAAGCTAGTCTTTTGGCAGGATGAGCTGTGTTCGTCTAAGTCGAGATGATGAGCCCTTCTTCTAATAGAATAGTTACTGGCAATGAGATCATTGGATGTAATATTATGAACGAGGCTGAGGCTTCATGCGTCGACCCCCAGGCCGAGTCATAATATCTCTGTCATATGATTTTTCAAGGTCGGCCTTGGCCGAGGGGTCCCAAGCTTGGACAAGATTATACTTGGGCATATCAATGATGTTTGTCTCTAACCAAACCAATGGTTTTCAAAGTATGAGATCACCAAGTTAATGATGTTTCAGATATGAGATCACCAAGTTAATAATGTTTGTCTCAGATATGAGGCCACCAAGTTAATGATGTTAACTCTCATGTCACCAAGTTAATGATGTTTATCTGAAATATGAGGCCACCAAGTTAATGATGTTAACTCTCATGTCACCCAGTTAATGATAATTCAGATATGAGATCACCACGTTAATGATGTTTGTCTCAGATATGAGGCCACCAAGTTAATGATGTTAACTCTCATGTCACCAAGTTAATGATGTTTCAGATATGAGATCACCAAGTTAATAATGTTTTAGATATGAGATCACCAAGTTAATGATGTTTCAGATATGAGATCACCAAGTTAATGATGTTTAAGGTCTGATGTCATCCAATTATGATATTTCACCTCAGACCTTGTCACCAAATTATGATGTTTAAGGTCTGAGGTCATCAAACTAAGATGTTACCCTCATAAATCTTACCAAATTAATGATGTTAAAGGTCCGAGGTCATCCAATTATGATGTTTCACCTCATACCTTGTCACCAAATTATAATGTTTAGGGTCTGAGGTCATCAAACTAAGATGTTTCACCTCCTAATTTTATCACCAAATTATGAAGTTTAAGGTCTGAGGTAATCCAATTATGATGTTTCACCTCAGACCTTATCACCAAATAATGGTGTTTAAGGTCTGAGGTCATCCAATTATGATATTTTACCTCAGACCTTGTCACTAAATTATGATGTTTAAGGTCTGAGGTCATCCAATTATGATGTTTCACCTCAGACCTTGTCACCAAATAATGATGTTTAAGGAATGAGGTTATCTAATTATGATGTTTCACCTCAGACCTTGTCACCAAATAGTGATGTTTAAGGTCTGAGGTCATCAAACTAAGATGTTACTCTCATAAATTTCACCAAATTAATGATGTTTAAGGTCTGAGGTCATTCATAAAGATCTGATTTTAGCCTGAATACGCATCCATGAAGCTCATAAGTTCATACCTCACCGTGGCATCTACCATCTGATCAATTCGAGGTAAGGGATAACTGTCTTTTGGGCAAAACTTGTTCAGGTCAGTGAATTCTACGCACATCCTCTATCTTTCATTGGCTTTGGGCACAATGACGACGTTAGATAACCACTTTGGGTATATAACCTCCCTTATAAATTCTGCCTCTTACAACTTTCTGACTTCTTCCTTGATAACATCATATTTTTCCCTGGAGTAAACTCTTCATCTTTGTTTGATTGGATTATCATCTTCTGCCACCTTGAGTTTGTGGCACATAACCTCCGGGTCGATGCCAGGCATGTCTACGTGGCTCCAAGCGAAGACACTCTCCCCCTTCTTCAAAAATCGTATGATCTCTTTGTAACACCCCGTATTTTTTGTACTTTTAATATTTAATTAATTCGGGAATTTTAAATTACTGGTGTATTGTAATTTTAATTGAATTAATTATGGCAAAATATATATTTAAATATTAATCGGGGAGTGAATGGTTAATGTTTAGGGAAATTTATTTACTAAGTGAATAGTAATAATTTAATTACGTCATTTCGAGTATTAATGACAAGGTATACACTTAGCCCAGCCGGGAGTCGGTATAGACTAAATTGAGTGTGAGATAAGGATTTTTATAAATTAATTCGGACGCCAATTCTGAGTGCGCGGTTGAGTCCGGATGGGTCGAGATAGTCAGAAAAGAGTACCCAGGGGTAGTAATTGGGTCTCGGGCCCACACGGGGTGAGGGTTTTTAACCTAAGTGAGGGATTAGGAAATCAGTAGCCAACACAATTCTAAACCTAGGGGTTGAGAGGGGATTTGGGGGAAAGCAAATCAAGAACAAATTGGAGATTTTTGGAGCCAAATTGAGGGACTACGCCAACGGATCTGACACTACGAACACTTACAGGAAAGTGGTTAACTGTTTTGATTCTTAAAGTGTGATAATCAATTCATATCATAGTGATGTGTAAACCAAAATTCATTTTTGGGGATAAATGGGTACGAAAAGGGGGTTTTGATAATGGAACCATTGAATGAAATTTTAGGTAAGAATTAGTTGTGATATATAATTCTGAGTATGATTATCTGGTTTGAATGAGAAAAATCGGAATATAAAAGGATGTAATGTGAATTTGAAATTTGGATTATACCCTAGAAATTTGTGTTCTTGAGTGGGCCAAGATTTATAATGTTAATGATGTTAAAAGGTTTAGATTATGTTTGTGGTTCATGAGAAATGTTATAAGATGATTAATAGACTGATTTGGGGTTGGTTTTTGGAGAAAGAAACCTTGAAATCTCGTTAATGGTGGAATTCAGCGAGGAAGGAGCGCTGGCACGAAGGGATCGATCGATCGATCGGGGGCTTCGATCGATCGACGATGGGAAATTCTGGGCAGTTCGGCCTTGGGTGAGGTATAAGGGGGAATTAATTATAAAAATAATTTCCATACAATTATTAGTGGTAAATAATTGTGAAGCAAATATTCCTAGCAATTATGGGAGGAAGTAATTGGGACTAGGATAAATTTACGTGGGACATTTAATGGATAAATTTGAGGGACTTTATTCCAAAATAGTGAGGTACGGATCAAGTGAGTGAATCCGGGTATATTGGTAAAGCGACCCAAGGAAGTGAATTAAGTTTGGAGATAAACTAAGTAATTTGGAGCCGGGATATAGACTCGGAAACTATTTAATTTCGGGCCAAGTGAATCGAGTCCGGGTATGTTAATAATTATAGGCAAATATAATTGGGAAAATTCTAGAAATAAAGGTGTCACACATTGTAGGCAAAAATGTGGGTATTATATTATGAGATGTAAATTGGACCAAGTGAGTGAGTCCGGGTATGTTGGTTAAGTGACATCAAGGTATTAAATTAATTATAGAGAGAAAGTAATTAGTTTGGAGTCGGAACATTGACTCGGAAATGTGGAGGTAAGGGCCAAGTGAGAGAGTCCGGGGATAATGGTTGGGTGACACCAAGTTATTAAATTAATAAATGTGATAATTAATTTAATTAGAGACGGATTGCAGACTCGGATATGTGCTAATTAATTAATGTGTAAATTAATTAAATAAAAGTCGGATTGTAGACTCGGGTAAGTATTAAATTAATGGGTGTAATAATTAATTTAATTAGAGTTGGACGATAGACTCGGGGAGATATTAAATTAATGGGTGTAATAATTAATTTAATTAGAGTTGGACTATAGACTCGGGGAAGTATTAAATTAATGGGTGTAATAATTAATTTAATTAGAGTTGGACGATAGACTCGGGGAGATATTAAATTAATGGGTGTAATAATTAATTTAATTAGAGTTGGACTATAGACTCGGGGAGATATTAAATTAAATTGTGCGATAGTTAATTTAATTAGAGTTGGACGATAGACTCGGGGAGATATTAAATTAATATGTGCGATAGTTAATTTAATTAGAGTTGGACGATAGACTCGGGAAGATATTAAATTAATATGTGTGTTAGTTAATTTAATTAGAGTTGGGTGGTAGACTCGGGGAGATATTAAATTAATAGGTGTGTTAATTAATTTAATTGGAGTCGAGCCACAGACTCAGGAAATTTAAGGCAGTATACGGGATATTTGAGTACACGGTAAAGCCGGAGTTTATATTATATATATACGGTGTAGTGATAGTATATATATATATATATATATATATATATATATATATATATATATATATATATATATATATATATGTGTGTGTGTGTGTGTGTGTGTGTGTGTGATAGTAAATATCAGTGACTAGATATTTATTCAATTTAAATACTCTAATGCTATCAAGGGAGGTTGCGCAATGTGGGTGAATCCCCTAGCTTGAGGAGTAGGGCGAGTATATCCCCAGGTCATAGCGTCCGGTACATGGGTGAGGAGATTATCTCACTTTCAGGAAGGAATATGACCGCCTCCAATTCGTTATGTAGTAGACCAGATTGGTGAGCGAATCCAACTTGGAAAACTAGGTTTTGTGAGCACACCTAGTGAGATGGCATTTTAGAGTGAATCATCCGGTGAGGGTATACTCGAAAGGATAGATACGCGTATGATATATGTGTGGATGTTAGTAAAGGTACGTATAATATGGTAGTAAATATTATATGTAGGTGAATAATACAATGTGTGATGTATTTACCTTATATAACTCGGGTTACAGTTATATGTTGTTAATTAATGAGAAATTAATTAAGTTATTCATTTGTGGGAATAATACAGTGTGTGATGTATTTACTTTATATAACTTGTGAGACGGTTATATGCTACTATTTAAGAGGAATTAATTAAGTTAATGAAGAGATAACTTATAATTCAAGAAATTATTATACTCGGGTTAGAGTAATATGGTAAGGAAAGGTTATATCAGGACTAGTTGGACGGGGTAGTACAACTAGGCGGGGTTAAGGTAACCGGTAGGTGTGCACAATAGTGGAGGGGTGAGAATGTCCTCAAGGGAGTGCGACACTAACTTAAATATGAAGCGCATTCATGCATTTTAAATTATTGCAGTTAATTCACTTGCTAAATATTTTCAAAATGTTTTGGGTTCTAACCCTTGCTATAAAACTATTTTCAAAACCTTTTAGGTGTCCAGCCACAGGGACGCCAGGATTGATATTCTATTCCAGGGACACGGAGCTGCAGCATATGTGGATGCTAGCAGGAGTTTGGATTAAACGCATCATTCATTCATTCCTAGAGTAGGAATCTTGTATCAATCTCAGTTTTATTTAGGGCTTGTCGCCCAGACTTCTCGGTACAGTTTTCAGGTGTAATTCATTCAGGTGTTGAATTATTGTATTGGATTATTTATTTGGTGGCCAGTGATTTATTCAGAAAGTTGTGTATATATGATTCAGTTTATTTTCATTCAGTTGTGTGAATGGTTTATATTTTTATTCCGCATGTATTGTTTTGTTTAATTAAAAAGTTAAAATTGGCACCAGTTTTTGGAATACTAGGTGGTTAGTAAGTTTTAAAAAGTTTTCGACAGTGATGCTAAGGATGATCCAACTGGGATTCCTGTTTTAATTTGGTATAGGAGTGATCACCCGGTATTTTATTAGGCGGGGTGTCACACTCTTCCTTGATCTTCGGTTTTAAGGCCTTGCCGATTTGGACGGTTTTTTTCGGTTCGTCCTCATTGAGGACGATGAATTCTACCTCTTTCGCGGACTCTCCTTTATTTAATTTTGTTTCGTCCCTAGGATCAAGTGTGTCAATGTTATATGTGGTAGTTGCCCTCTTATGGGCCTCTCTATCTTTGGCTGAGTTGAAGTAGCATTCCCATGCCGAGGTCTGGTCACCCTTCACTTCCCCTACCCCATAGGGGTCAGGAATTTTAGCATTTGGTGTAACGTCGACGACACGGCCTCAAACTCCTTAAGAGTTACTCGTCATATGATGAGGTTGTATGACTAGAAGACGTTCTCATCCATAACAAAAAAATTGATCTTTCGAGTCAACCTCTTAGGCTACTCGTCTCCCATTCGTTCATCCATATCATACATACCCAATGGATGGACATTTTCACCGCTGAAGCCCATCAACGAATGATGATAGGCTGCCAACCTTGCTCTGCTGAGGCCTAGGCTCTTAAAACAGGGCCATAATATTACATCTGATAAGCTTCCTCTATCTACGAGGATTCTCTGTACCTCACATCCATGCACTCTTGTTGTAATTACCAAAGAGTCATCATGCGGAGCTAAGATACCTTTGAAGTTGAGTCATGAGAATCTAACTATAAGAGTATCCATGCTTACCTTCTTCCTTTCCTGCTTAGCCTCTGAAGACACCAGATTCATAACCTCCACTTTGGTTACTGGCTTAGCCTCTACCACATGAGCTTTATGGTCGACTACTTCAGAGCCACCCCTACTAATCCTCCACATATGGTGTTAACACCGAAGGAGATTATTCCAACCCTCTTCATCGGTGTATTATCATTATTCGGTGGGAGGTCTGGATTATCCTCATCATCATCAGCATCTGAGTTATCATCTCTTCTCGCTGGGGTGTTATCTCGAAATCTATCGTTTCTCTTCTTTTTAGGGTCATCTCTTCCCCTCTTAGGAGCCTTACCATCGATATACTTCCTCAGCATTTTGGACTTCAACATCTTCTTGATTTCATCCCTCAAAGCAAAGAACTTGTCTGTCACAAGGTTGTGGTCTTAGTGGAACTCTCACCATAGGTTCTTGTTCCTCTTATGCGGAGGAGCCTTCAGCTTCTCTGACCATCTCACAGACCGGTCATTCTTGATCTCGTTGAGGATGTGCTCACAACTCATAGTTAGAGGAGTATAGTGTGCAAACTTTTCATCTACAGACCTTTTTTTTCTATCTTTCTTTCTTTGGAACTTCCCGCTGTCGCTTCCATTCTCATCCTCATACTTTACGGCCATAGCCTCTTCATCGTTCATGACCTTTCCTGCAGTTGCCAATAGTTCTGCCATGGACTTGGGAGGGTCTTCCGTAATCTTCCATAGCAACTTCCTCTTCTGGAGTCCTCCATTGAGGGCTGTCATGGCTATATTATCTTCTTAATCTTTAACTTCCAATTTTTCTTTGTTGAATCTAGCAATGTAGTCTCTTAGGCTCTCGTTCTTGCCTTGTTTGACGTATAGCAAATGAGTGGTCTTCTTTTGAGGTCTTACCCCAAAACAGAAACTGTGAATGAAACGTTCAGCCAAGCCCTTAAAGTTCTCAATTGAGTTCTTCGGAAGATAGGTAAACCAGACATGTGCCACTCCTGTTAAAGTTCCAGAGAAGGCTCGGCACTTTATCTTATCTGAAATTGAATAAATGTCCACCACAGACTGGTACATCTTAATATGATAAACATGGTTGGTACTACCATCATACTTGGGAGACACTATAGGTGGCTTGAACTTAGCAGGGGTTGGGAAGTTCACTATCTTAGCCATGAATGGGGAGCCCTCTGAGAAACCTCTTTGTAGTGGGTCCCAGATTTTGATGAGGTGTCCTATCTTCTCTTCAAGATGTTGGATGGAGTCATTCCATGGCCTAGCAACATCGTCCTGGCTGAGGTTATCCCCAGCCACCTCCAAGGGGTGGACTGAGGGTTCCCCAGCTGCAGCACAACGTCGACTGTTTACCTCCTGGCTATAGTCTCGGCCATGTTAGTGTCAGCTAGGCCGAGGTCGATGTTACCCATTTCCCCTCTGTGACCCTGCTACACTTATTGATATTGATAACCTTTGTCTTAGGTCATTTATTGGTTCAAGCCTTTCAAAGTCCCACCCTCTACTCAAGCGATCAAAGGTTGATCCTCTTGGTTGGGAAATATTGTCTCTTTTGTTCATACAGCCTCAACTTTGATGGATAGGATGTACAGTGTTGTTCAAAACCTCATACGGTTTCCAGCAGTCCTTTGGAGCATCTTCTACCTCCATATCATCATACCTATCCTCAGGGCAAGGGTGTCCTTGCCTCCCCAGGTGCAAACGCCTAGGGTCAGCAACGTCCCTCCTCCGTTGAGGTGTAGGTTGGTCTTTTTGCGGAGCTTGGGGTGGTCCCCTGGATTCAGGATGGGGCTGAGCAGCCACTGGAGTGGCCTCATCATATTTTGACTCAGCTGTGCAAATTGATCCTTCATCGCTTGCTACATTGCTGCCAAGGATTTCAAGGCTGCCACCACCTCAGCCATTTCAGACTGGGGTGGTGCCTGACTGGAACTAGGCCCTCTAGCACCAGGTGGTGGAGGAGGTGGTAGTAACTCCGATGACATACGTTGAAACTGAAGCTCGTGAAGAAGGTGAGATTAAAAACTCTATAGGAGCTCTTACAATGGTGGTTTAAATCCAGCAACGGTGGGGTTGGACCACCACCAGAGAATCCGGTGAAGAGTAAGCTAAGATAGGAAGTAGATGACTATCTTCTCTTCCCACAGACGATGCCGAAATGATGACACTAAAAATAGCACCACCCTTCAAGGTGTTTGTAAGCTCAAATTAGTGATGACAATAGTAACACATGAGAGTATATGTATATGTGTGTATATAGAAGGAGGTGAGGAGAAGAGGATGAACACTTGAATATAAGTGGTTTACCAATTTATCCTACATCCACTGTGACTGTGTGTGAGTAATATCACTGAATGAAGGCTCTAATGGCCATGGATACAAACTCTCAAGCTTTATTTCTCTACTGTATAAAATGACAGAGTTTCAGCTAGGGTTATAATTTTGGATCCCTTTACAAGGTAGAGGATGACCTCTATATATAGTGTTTAGGGGGTGTAATGTAACCCCTAAGCATGCAATGAGAATGTGCATGAGGATCGAACCAATATGAGAATGACACCTGGCTGATCTTATGTAGATAATGATGACCTCAATATTCCCTCGCGTGAGGGGAATGATTCAATTATAATTGATTTTCCCACGTGTTCCAAACCTTACATGTGCTTGTAAATGTTTGGCTCTGTGTCCTTGACTGATGTAACATCGGCCTGGACGAGTACGAGGTTGGTGGAATCGGTTGTAGTTACTTTGTATTGTCTCTAATCGTGATGACCTCAACCTGGAGGGCTGGCTGAGGTTAGGTATGAGGTAGTTATAACATCGGCTGAGGCTGATGATGACGTTAGCAGTTGATTAAGCCCGTGAGACTCTGCTGACCTCGGCTGATGAAGAAATGAGGTTGGTGTATGAGAGGTCGACCTTATGAGAGACAAACTTACTGATGGTTATCATAAGCTTCTTGTCAACTCGGCTATGGCTGAGATGCCATTGATGCTGGAGAAGGCCGAGGCTGAGGCACAATGTGATGATCTATGAGCTAAGGTCGAGGCTGAGCTGTTGTATGAGAGTTATGAGGCTGACGTTGATGCCAACGTTTTCTGTGCCGACCCTTATCTGGACGACCTTGACAATAATTAGCCATGGTCGACCCTACTGAGGCCGACCCTTATCTGGACGACCTTGCCAATGATTAAGCTGTGGCCGACCCTATTGAGGCCGACCCTTATCTCGACGACCCTACTGAGGATTAAGTCATGGCCGACCCTGCTGAGGCCAACCCTTATCTGGATGACTCTGCCAATTATTAAGCCGTGGATGACCCTACTGAGGCCGACCCTTATCTAGAAGACCCTGTTGAGGATTTCGCCATGGCCGACCCTACTGAGGCCGACCCTTAGCTGGATGACCCTGCTGAGGATTTAGCCGTGGCCGACCCTGCTGAGGTCGACCCTTATCTGGATGACCCCGCCAATGATTAAGCCATGGCCGACCCTACTGAAGCCAACCCTTATCTGGACGACCCTGCTGAGGATTAAGCCGTGGCCGACCTTTATCTGGATGACCTCGCCAATGATTAAGCTGTGGCCGACCCTACTGAGGTTGACCCTTATCTGGACGAGCATGCTGAGGATTAAGCCATGGCCGACCTTACTGAGGCCGACCCTTATCTAGATGACCCTATTGAGGATTAAGCTATGGTCGATCCTGCTGAGGCCGACCCTTATCTAGATTACCCTACCAATGATATGTGAGGATCTTGTAATGAATTGGCCGTGAGATGTGATGCCCATCGTCCTAAGAGAAGAGGGTACATTTTGGTCATATCAAGAGGCTTACTCGATGAGAGAGCGTCGAACGAGGATACGAGAGATGTTAATTGGATTTCTCGATTCGAGGAGTCACTTCCAAATGAAGAACGCATTGTGCCCTCTAGCGACACATACCCGACTCTCGAATTGAAGAAACTACCCTCCAATGTTAAATATGCTTTCCTAGGTGAAAGTGAGATATTTTCTGTTATTGTCTCCTCTAGCTTAGAAGAAGAGCAAAAGGGTAAATTATTAAAATTTTTGAGGAAGCACCAAGGTTCTTTTGGTTGGTGTATAGTTGATCTAAAGGGGATAAGCCCTCTAATTTGCACCCATAAGATTCACCTCGAGGAGGGCGTTAAGCCTTTGAGAGAAATGAAAAGACGGCTAAAACCCACAATGAAAGATGTGGTAAGGGCTGAAATGATAAAATTATTGGATTCCGGGATTATTTACCCAATCTCAGATAGCAAGTGGGTGAGCCCCATTCAAGCCGTCCCGAAAAAGTCGGGCATCACTGTGATTGAAAATGCCAAGGTAGAGTTAGTTCCCCAACGTACCACCACTGGGTGGCGCATTTGCATTGATTATCGAAAACTCAATGCAGGAACTGTGAAAGATCATTTCCCCTTGCCATTTATCAATCAAATGGTTGAAAGAGTAGCGGGCCACCCTTATTATTGCTTCTTAGATGGTTATTACAGATATAACCAAATTGAGGTAGATGTACTTAATCAAGAGAAAAAAACTTTCACTTTCCCCTTTAGAACGTTTGCCTACAAACGTATGCCATTTGGTTTGTGTAATGCGCCGGTGACCTTTCAAAGGTATATATTGAGCTTATTCAGTGATATCGTTGAGAGAGGGCTAGAGGTGTTTATGGTCGACTTTAGTGTTTTTGGCACCTCCTTCGACCTATGTTTAGTCAATCTTGAGAAAGTACTAGCCCGATGTGTGGAAAAGAACTTAGTGCTGAATTGGGAAAAATGTCATTTCATGGTAACCGAGGGTATAGTTCTTGGCCACATCGTGTCATCTAAAGGGATCGAGGTTGATCGAGCAAAAATAGATGTCATAGCTGACCTACCCCCACCTAAATCTCTGAAAGACGTGCGCTCTTTCTTGGTCCACGTGGGGTTTTATCGAAGGTTCATTAAGGACTTTAGTGCCATCGCTAGACCCTTAAGAAATCTTCTTATGAAGGATACCCCATTTGAGTGGACGAAAACATGTCAAAGCGCTTTTGAGAAACTGAAAAACATGCTTGTGTCTGCTCCCATTATGCAAGCTCCGGATTGGTCCTTACCATTCGAGCTTATGTGTGATGCTAACGATTATGCGATAGGGGATGTTTTGGGCCAAAGAAACGACAATAAGGCTCATGTCATCTACTATGCTAGCCGGACCCTTACCAGACCACAACTCAATTACTGCACCACGGAGAAGGAGTTGCTAGCGATAGTATTTTCTCTTGACAAGTTTCGGTCCTATCTTATCGGTTCTTCCATCACCTGTTTCAACGACCACGCGGCTTTAAAATATTTACTTGCGTAGAAAGATGCAAATATGCACCTCATAAGGTGGATCCTACTCCGACAAGAGTTTAATCTCTCCATTAAAGACAAAAAAGGAGTAGAAAATGTCGTTGCCGATCACTTATCACGACTTTCGTCTAACGTACCTAGTGATCCTGCACCCATAGACGAGTATTTTCTGGATGAGCAACTCTTTTGCCACCTCTTCTTTGCCCTGATTTGCGGATATAGTGAATTATCTTGTCACGAGAGCCGTCCCTCCTGATTGGACACCGCGAGATAATAATATGTTCATCACTTGGTTGCGTATGTTTTTCTATGATGATCCATTAATTTTTAAATATTACGCTGATCAAATCATCCGATGATGCGTACCGGATGATGAAATTCCAAATGTCATCAAATTCTGTCATTCGGAAGTATGTGGAGGCCACTTTTCCGTGAAAAATACAACCGCTAAAATTCTCCAAAGTGGTTTGTGCTGTCCCATAATGTTTCGGGATGTGAACAATTATTGCAAATCTTATGACAAGTGTCAATGGATGAGAGCGATTACTCGACGAGACATGATGCCATTAACCCTGATATCATCATTGAGATTTTTGATTGCTTGGGTATTGACTTTATGGGCCCTTTTCCCCCGTCCTTTGGATACCTATACATCCTATTCGCGGTAGACTATGTTTCTAAATAGGTGGAAGCTATAGCTACCAAGACTAATGACAATAAAGTGGTGATAAAATTCCTGCACAAACACATACTTTCTCGCTTCAGTGCACCTAAAGCGGTAATCAGTGATAACGACACACACTTTTGCAACAAGCCGTTTAAAAAACTTATGAAAAAGTATGGTGTCATTCACAAGGTAGGAACAACATATCACCCACAAATGAATGGACAGGCTGAATTGGCAAATCGTGAAATCAAGCACATACTAGAGAAGACAGTCAACCCCGACCGGAAAGATTGGTCCCTTTAATTGAATGATTCGTTATGGGCCTACCGTACCGCATACAAGAACCCACTCGGAATGTCCCCATTTCGCTTTGTGTATGGCAAACCTTGCCATCTTCCTGTTGAGTTAGATCACAAAGAGTATTGGGCAATTAAGAGGTTAAATTATGATATGGATAAAGTCGGTGAAGCTCGCAAGCTTCAACTAAATGAGTTAGAGGAGATATGCAATGATGCGTATGAGAATGCCAAGATTTCAAAAGCCCCGGATGAAACTAGCTCATGATAAGATTATTCGACGAAAAGAGTTTCAATCGGGACAAAAGGCACTCCGCTATAACTCCCGGCTTCATCTATTTCTGGGTAAATTGCGGTCTCGATGGACTGGTCCATCTGTTGTGAGAAGCGTTTTCCCCCACGGAGCAGTAGAATTAGAAGATCTAAAAGGGGGGAAAGCGTTCAAAGTCAATGGACAGCGTCTAAATCTATATGTTGAGGCCTGCGTAGAAGAGATCGACACCATTTGGTTGTCGGACCCCATTTACAGGGTAGAGTGAGCTTGAACTGAGAGGTCGTCGCACCCCCGAAGCGTATGGGGTGATTTCTTGTGTATAGTAGTTATGCGTAGGTAGAATAGTTAGAGTCCGTAGGTAGGATACGAGAGGGTAGGATTAGGATTAGGCACACCAGCACGCACTTTGTAAGGGAGTCAAGGAATTCCAAGTGTGAGAATAAGTAAGAAAGTGTCTGAAAATTCGAGGGTGCGAGATTTTATTTTCAGCTTTCTGAGTGGAGAGAGTTCTGCCTGAGGCGAAACGAACCGAATCTGCTTAACCGGATCGGTTCGGTTGTGATAAATCGAAAAAATAAAAATCCCAAAACCGGATCGATTCTTCCTTGTACCGGATCGGTTCGGATTCTGCAGTTTTACCTCCTCCTGAGATACCTCCCCCATCCCTAATCCCTTAATTTCCCTCCTTTCACACCCTTCTTTCCCTTCAAACGTCCTTCCTTTCTTTCCCTCCAAATTCTTCCCCCCAAATCCACCCCCACCTATAAATTCCACCTCTACCCTACCATTCCTCCACACCTCCACCACAAATTCCATATCTTGACCTTTATCTCCCATTTCACCCACCCCCAGAACTTCCCATGGTAAATCCCGGTCTACCCCCAAAATACATGTCTACCAAGGTCCTTCCTAACGGTAACGGGGAATACCGCTCTCACATGGAGCGCATTTGGTGTGATTTTTTTTTAGCATATCCCGCTAACTTCACATCGAGAGCGTAGTTAACAGGGACGAGTTGCCCCGTTTGGTCACCACTCTTTTCAGTCGATGGGGGTGGACACAATATCTCGCCGAACCACACAATGTCGTGTGGGCCGATGAGGTTCGATCTTTTTATGGCTCTCTCATCCTCACGGGCAAGTTTGAGGGCCAAGCTTTTGTAAACGGACGCCCCACCCATTACTCCTTGGCTATTCTGTCCCACAAACTTTATTCCAAGGGAGTCCAAACTCGGACGTCTTTTACTACCCCGTCAATTACCCCACCATCTCGAAACAGCCATGCATCGATCGTCTCGCCCCCAACGAGATTTGGTAAAGGGGCACCTTCCCCATGGGATGCCTCAATGATAAGGCGTGCATTACATTTCATATCGTTTGCACCAACTTGCTTCAAACCACAAATGACTCGGCGATGCGCCCTCGCCAAGCTACCCTCGTCTACCACCTTTTTTTATCCCAACTTCACTATCAATCTTGCCCGCGTGATATACACCAATATTTTTTATGCGGCTTTGGAGCAAAAAGGTGCGGTTCCCCTCCCATATGCACGTCTCATCACCTCCATTCTTGCCGATGTCGATATCCAGCCACCTCGAGCCTCTCTACGCCTCCCGGAGCCCATTGGGAAAGCATCACGGAATAGGTGTGCCCAGTAAAGGGCAACCCTTCGAGTAGCATGGTAAGTGGTTGATGTAAATGAAGATGAGGCGATCAATGTTGAAGAGAATGTGGCTGAGGATGTCTTGATGGGTGGGGCAATTGAAGAAGAGTACGACGAAGACGACGACTTAGATTTTGAGCCACCGGGTGCAGACTTTGATAGTCGCCTTTCGGCGGTGGAAACCCGATTTGACGGCTTCCTCACACAATATCAACGGGATCAAGAGGCCTACCAAAGGGATACGAGCATGATGCATCATCTCCAAACTTACTTGTACGAGCTCAACTTCGGTGGACCCCCTCCAAGCTTCTTCTATGACCTGTATAATCCCAGCGCGCCCGTACCCTCCCATCCACCTCCCCGGTGAAGCCCATTGCTGTTGTTACTGTTTGTTATTGTTGGTTGTGTCGTGTTGGCTGTTTAAAAATTTTGGTTGTGTCTTTCTCCCCTCTCCTTTGTAACACAGGTTCTCAATATCTATAAAAATCTGCATTTCTTTTTTATTTGTTCGTACTTTTCGTTCGCTTTGAGTTAGATTTTCGTCCTTTTTGCTTGAGGACAATGCAAAAGTCTAAGTTAGGAGGGTAACAAGTGCATCGTTTTAAAACTTCATAAATTTTCAAAAATGCCCAGAAATTTAAAAAAAAAAAAGTTGGAAAATCAAAAAATATTTTTCTTCAAACTAAATAAAAATTAGATTTCAAAATTTTCGAAAATATCATCAAAATTTGGTTTAAAGTCTCAAATTGTAAAAACACAACACACAAAGCCGAAATTGACCAAAATGGAAATTGAGAGAACGTAGATGATTTAGCAAATAAATGTGGAGATTAACAAACCCGGTGAGATTCAAACATTTTCCTATAGTGTGTTTGTAAATCAATCCGAGCTAATTGTTAACTCAATGTTCGTTTCAGCGTTTTAATAAATCGTCGAGGATCTCAATCCTTACACTTTGACCGGTTATGGGAAATGTGTGTGATGTTGCCTTAAAAAACGTGCTAAGTAAATCTCTAAATTAAATTAACCTCGAGACACATATGGTAACGCAATTAGTATTTTGAACAATGAAGTAGGCCCTCGTTTGTCACCCAAAAATATTGGCCAGAAAAAGTAGCGAAAAATTATCCCTTTTGTAAACCAAAAATTGAGCCAAAGAAATTTTTTCCTTTCGTTTGATAACTCGAAGAACCCCAAATTGGCCCAGAATTGTGAAAATTGATAATCCCATAAATTAAGTCCGAAAAGTGCATAAAAAGGGGCAAGAAAAGAATAGATATGCTCAACAAAAATAACAAGAAAAGGTGGAAAATAGAAAAAAAAGAAAAAAAATGAGCAAAAGCCCGAAAAAGCACTAATGGACATCATAAGAATATTTTCTAATTTCGAAGTTCACAACCATTCCTATATTACCCAATACACCCTTAACCCGAAAAAGTCCTAACTGAGTCCAAATTGTGAAATTGGTTACCGCGTGGAGAGCTAAAATACCAAAAGATAATAAACGAGATTAAAGATATGAATTAGAGGCAATGTTACCATTTTCTTATAACCGTAATCCAATGACGAGATCCGTTTATCATAAAAGTTCGTCTTTCTATTTGTGTGCATGAACTTGGTTCCAATGCATTTACTCTTATAAATCACGCATACCGAGAGAAAATAGCCACCATTCCGAGAGATTCATTTGCGAGATCATCCCGTGAGATTTTGAAATCAAAACGAATTTTTGGATAAGTAACGTAATGGTCAATCGGTGGAAATTCGCGGTTAAATTTCTGGCTTCGCACACACGCACTATGATTTGAGACTCTTGAACATGAATTGATGATGACTATTTTCTAGAAAAGTTTGAGTTATACAATTTTTGCGTATTTTGAGTTTTCTTTTAGTCGAATTTTGTGGGTATATTCGCTGCAAACCCTCACGAGACACAACTCGTCCTACTAGGGTAACCTAGGGTCTTAAAGGCTTGTTGCATACGCTAAATACAATCGCTCGCCCGTGAAAGAGGTATTCTATCCCATTTTAGAGTTGGATCATGTTTTGAATCTTTTATATTGCTCGGGACGATCAAAGTTCTAAGTTAGGGGAGTTTGATTAGGCATAAATTCTTCCCTATTATCCCCTTAATTTAGGGGCTTTTATCGCTCTGCAAAGTGTAAATCAAGTGGATTTATCTCATATCACTGCTATTGACATTTCCTAATTAGTACGCCAAGTTTCGTGTATCTCCTATCTATTTTGCAGGTATTCAGTGCACACAAGGAAGGAGAGAATCAAAATGTAAGTCGATGACATCACGCCTACAAGTGCTTAGGAAGAATGACATCCTAATCCGAGCTCCAGATCAAAAGTTACAAGTCTTCAAAAATTACAAGGTGGAAAAGTTCCTGAAAAGATGGAACCGAATCGAAGGGCTTGAAAAAATGATCCGATCCTGTCCTGGGAAAACTTCATGTGAAGCACGAAGAGATGGAACCGAACCTAAGAGGAAATAAATGAACCGAACTGGATCAGGGAAAAACTTCTGTCAAAGATGGAACAGAACCGCCTTAACAGGATCGGTTTGGGTATCGAAGATTTGGATTTATCCACTAGAAAAATAAGATTATTGTATGGTTAAAACTCTTCGAAATTCGTAAAGTATAAATTTTAAACACCTCCCAGACATTGAGGGAGGCTTCTAATTCGTTAGAGAAGCATTGTAATTAATTTAGAGAAGACAATAACAAGAAACCCTAGTTTGATCCCAATTTTGTAGTTCAAGTAAAATTGTTTCAATTCTTGCTTTCATTATTGCAGTAGTTATTTCTTTAGTTAGTAATTTCATTCTTCTTCATCTTAAGTTTGTAGTTAAAATTTTTTCTTTCATTCAAAACATGTTTTCTTCTAGTTTTAATATGTCTGACTAAGTTTTCAAGGGTTGGGGTGCATGAACCCCACCCGATGTAATTCATGATAGTGGAAATAGAAGTTGGAATTAAAACCTTAGATGAATTGTATCATAGTTAATACGATACTACTTTAGTTAATCCTTTGCTTACATACTGTGCGGGCTACGATCCCTCATATGTGTAATACTTAGGAGAAATAAAGCCCGAGTTTTAATTTATCCTTTGCTTACATATTGTGCGGGCTACGATCCCTCATATACGTAATACTTAGGAGCATTAAAAATCGGATTCATTTAAAGCTTTAATTCTGAATCTAGTATCGTACGAAGTGAATTACTAGGGTGTGGGGGATTGTAACCCGACTTATCTTTCTCATCTCATAGTTAAAGTTTTAGTTAAATCATCATTAGTCTTTTCCTTAATTTAGAGTAATTGCAATTTATTTTTTCATAATTTTCATAATTAATAATTTTAAAAAGTTGAATCTAGTTGTAGTTGTTTCACAATTCAAATCACCGTTTCGTTTTTTTTAGAGTCAAAGTTTGGTTACCTTCGTCTTTCCAACGTCGTTACGACTTCGTTCGTCCTGTTTTCCTGAGTATCGATACCCGACTTATCGGATTATTACTTGAGCGACAAGCTTGCACTTGATCCTAAATAGCATGCACACTAGACACATTTGTGGTCGCGACAAGTTTTTGGCACCGTTGCCGGGGATTTAGGTGGACTTAGGTTAGATCAACTCAATCTAAAACATTGACCAAGAAAATCCAAAAACATATATATATATATATATATATATATATATATATATATATAAATCATCATCTCGCAAAAGCCTTTAATGCAAAATCCTGAACATACTCAGACTCCAGACAATACTTCAACTAGAATCCATGTAAATGCAATCGTTGAGTACAACTCTGAAAGCCCCCACACACCTCGCGTTCCATAATTCTGGTTTCCAATTCCTACTCATGAGCACTCTATCAGTAGCTACACCCTAAGTCAAACTTCGAGTCACACATCTAGGACACCGAGTGAGTACACAGAGTCACTGGAAGAGAGTGCGATGTCTGACGCAACGAGTTTCGGTACTGGAGAGGGAGATCTCCCCTATCGTCCTATGAAAGACTTAGTTTTTCCTGAGCGGACTGTCACCCCTGGATGAATTTTAATTCCGTATACTGCTGGTCAGTTCCACTTTCGCAATGGAATGATACAGATTCTCCCCACGTTTCATGGCATGGATTCGGAGAAACCATACCTGCATATTCATGAGTTCGAAGAGGAGTGTGACACATTTAGTGATCAAGCTTGCACGCAAGATGTCATTCGCCTAAAGCTTTTTCCTTTTTCCTTAAGGGATAAAGCCAAGACCTGGCTATGGTCTATACCCCCGAACTCCGTCACTTCCCGGAGAGATATGCAGTATAAGTTTATCTCAAAATTCTATCCACAACACAAGACCAACTCTGCTAAAACTCAAATTCAATCTTTTCGACAACATGATAATGAGTCTTTTAACAGATATTGGGAACGTTTCTAAGAGTTAGTAAGTGCATGCCACCATCATGGTTTTGACAAACACCTAGTGATATCTTCCTTCCATAATGGGTTGATAATAGCTTCCAAACAACTTGTGCAAATAATGTGTGAAAGACCCTCTTGGGATTTAAACTCATACGATGCCGAGGTCCTTCTTAAGTATGTCGCAGAGACTACTCAAGTATGGGACACATCTGATCCCAACTAAGCTCGGCCTAGACGACCATCTATCAATAAGACTGCATCTGGTCTATACCATTTGGATAACAATACCTTAATAGACCGTCGATTCGATCAGTTTCAGAGAGATATGAATGAGTGGTTTGATGGTCGGTTGAGAAATATCTCCTGATCCAACCATGATTCGAAAGAAAAAGTGTGTGCTATCTGTGAGGTGGGCCACTCCACAAAGTCATGCCCGACGATTTTTGCCTACAAGGCCATGCACACTGAGCAGATGGATGCTATAG
Source organism: Sambucus nigra (assembly GCA_949130495.1). Lineage (NCBI taxonomy): Eukaryota > Viridiplantae > Streptophyta > Magnoliopsida > Dipsacales > Adoxaceae > Sambucus > Sambucus nigra. Next base: position 274,175,758 of record OX422215.1, on the reverse strand, counting down.
GAGGATTCAAGGGGAATTTTAATGCCCCTCATGGGAACTCTTACAACCCTTAGTGGAGAAACCACCCTGGTTTCAACTATGGACAACCACAAGCTATGATGAACAAACATTCACAGGATGTCCTCAATACCAACAAGCACCACCACCTCCAGCTCCATATGTATCTCCACCACGGAGGAGCCTCGAGGATACAATGAAGCAATTCATAAATTCTCAAGGTGCAAACAATGCTCGATATGAACGTTTATTCGCCGAAATAAATGCAAACATTTCCAAGATGCAATTTTTATTGAGCATCCAAAAGAGGGGCAAGTTTCCTGCCCAAGGCCAAAGACCTCCCTAAGGTCAACCTAGTGTTAGATCCACCTCTACCGAACAGCAGGAGCACTGCCAAGTGATAACCACTCTTCGTAGTGGAAGAGTTATTGATTTATCACCTTCCCCATACGACATTTCAAAAGACAGGGAGAATTCTCCCGGCACGAAAGAGGCCAAACATATCTCCTTGAACGAGAGTGAAAAGGAAAACACTAGTGAGATCGAGGTAGTTGTAAAACCACCCTTCGCTGCACCATTTCCTCAAAGATTGGTTCCTGCCCATAAAAGGACCATATAAAAGTATCATAAGTGAAGAAGTGTTAGAAGTGCTTAAGAACGTGAAGTTGAACTTACCTTTCCTCGATGCAATAAGGTAAATTCCATCCTATGCAAAAGTCGTAAAAGACTTATTGACAGTCAAGAGGTGGATAAATAAGAACGTGTTTCTAGCAGAAAGTGTGAGCTCAGTCCTTCTTAATGATCTCACACCTAAATATAAATATCGCGGTGCCCCCACCATTTCCTGCACCATTGGAGAGAACAAATTCGAAAAAGCCTTACTCGATTTGGGGGCAAGTGTCATTATCCTCCCCTATTCGATTTATACGAAACTTGATCTGGGTGATCTTAAGCCCACAAGGATCACTCTCCAGTTAGCGGATCGGACCGTGAAGATAGGAAGGGGTATAATTGAGGACATGATAATCCAAGTAGACACTTTCTATTTCTCGATAGATTTTGTCATTTGGGACACGAATCCTTCCGTTGCCTCGAAAAATCATGTTCCCATCATCCTTGGACGCCCATTCTTAGCTACAGCTAACGCAGTTTTCAATACTAGAAATGGGCAGATGCAACTCACTTTTAGGAATTTGACTTTAGAAACAAACATCTTCAACATAGCCCAACAAGCAGGGGAAGAAGATGATCTTCACGCGGTGAGCTTAATTGAGGAGATCGTAGAAGAACACTTTGAGGAAAATTAATGTGGAGACGCCTTAGAAGCTTGCCTTGCTTCTAGTCATGAGAGTTAGGGAGCTTACACCGAGTTTGAGAGGGAGATAGAGAAGTTGAGAGGCTTACTCAATGAGAGATCGTCGGACAAGGACGCGAGAGATTTTAATTGGATTTCTCGATTCGAGGACTTACCGCCAAGGGAAGCACGCATGGTGCCCTCTAGAGACACATTCTCGACTCTTGAATTGAAGAAACTACCCTCCAATGTTAAATATGATTTCCTAGGTGAAAGTGAGACATTTCCTGTTATTGTCTCCTCTAGCTTAGATGAAGAGCAAGAGGGTAAATTATTAAAAATTTTGAGGAAGCACCAAGGTGATTTTGCTTGGTGTATAGCTCATCTAAAGGGGATAAGCCCTCTAATTTGCACCCATAAGATTCACCTCGAGGAGGACATTAAGACTTTGAGAAATGTAAAGACGGATAAACCCCACAATAAAAGATGTAGTAAGGGTTGAAATGATAAAATTGTTGGATGCCGGGATTATTTACCCTATCTTGGATAGCAAGTGGGTGATCCCCATTCAAATCGTCCTAAAGAAGTCGGACATGAATGTGATTGAAAATGCCAAGGGAAAGTTAGTTCCCCAACGTACCACCACTGGGTGGCGCGTTTGCATTGATTACCGGAAACTCAATGCGGTAACTATGAAAGATCATTTCACCTTACCATTTATTGATCAAATGCTTGAAAGAGTAGCGGGCCACCCTTATTATTTCTTCTTATATGGTTATTCCATATATAACCAAATTGAGGTAGATGTACTTGATCAAGAGAAAATAACTTTCACTTGCCCCTTTGGAACGTTTGCCTACAAACGTATGCCATTTGTTTTGTGTAATGCACCGGCGACCTTTCAAAGATGTATGTTGAGGTTATTCAGTGACATGGTTGAGAGAGGGCTAGAGGTGTTCATGGACGACTTTAGTGTTTTTGGTACCTCATGTGAGGGAATATTTTGTCATCATGGCCTACTTGTGATATGACCATATGTCCACACTGGATTAGCTAAGAACAATGCATTCATGCATACAACATGCTTGGAGGGGTAAACTATACCCCCTAAGCACTATATATACATTTCATCTTCTTCATTGTAAAGGATGAATTAATTCAAACCCTAGCTAAAACTCTGCTCATTTTTCGACATAAGAGAGAGAGAGAGAGAAAGAGCTTGTGTTGTAACTAGGCCATGAGAGCCATACTTACTAGTGGATTTCACTCACACACACACAATGGACGTAGGCTCCGACTGAACCACTTAAATCCAGGTGTTCATCCTCTTTAGCCCATCTCCTTCTCTATTGATTTACTGTTTGATTATTTCCATTGTTATATACACGTTTGAGCTTCATACATTTGTGACATGGTGATACCATTTTTAGTATCATCAGTTTCGCACTGTTTGCGGGAAAGAGTATCATTATCTCCTCCCTTTTCTAGCTTGTCTTCGCCAGAGTCTCTGGCGGTGAACCAGTTATCCCCTCACGTGGAGTTGTTTCACCATTGAAAGAGTTCTTATTGAGATACAAGGCTTTTTCTCTTCAACTATAGCTCATCTATAAGATTTAATATATGCATCAAAATTTCCACCACCACCACCACTAGCTGGTGGTCCTAGTTCCAAAAATGCACCTCCTCATTCAGAAATGGCTGAAGTAGCAAAAGCATTGAAATCCTTAGCAATAAGCTAACAGGAAATACAAGAGCAGCTGACTGCCTTCAGCCAGAATGTGTTAATTAGGTCAGCGGGAGACTTACCGAAGATGCTTACTTCGGCAGCTGAGGAGCATCATCAGGGGCTAGGGAACCACCCCAGGCACCTCGCAAGGATCTACCTCCTCTTCAACGACGGAGGGACATTACTGACCCTAGGAGTTTATGCCTAGGGAGGTAAGGCCAACCTTTCCCTGAGGACTATTATGATGATTATGAGGCTGAAGATGCTCAAGTTGATTGTTGGGATCCATACTAAGTATTTGGGAATACGGTATGCCCCATCCAAGGAAGTTGAGGTCATGATAAGAGGTCGAGTCCTGATGCCCGACTACATGGTTTAGCTTTTGACCGATTCAGTAGAGGGTCAGCCTCTGAAAGGCTCGACCGAGTTAGTGATGTGAGAGAAAGGCTATCTAGGTCAAGGATCAATGCTGACTCAAGGAGGGTGGATGCAGACGGCCAACCCCCGTATGTTCGAGATGAGGGCCAGTGAGAGATAAATAGCCAACTTAGGACAATAGTAGGGGAACCCTCAGTTCGTCCGATTGAGGTAGTAGGGGATAACATTGGCCAGGATGACATTATTGAAACGACCGAGAGGCCTTGTAATGACTTTATTCAAAGGCTAGAAAATAAGATTGGATACATGCTTAAGAGCCTGACCCCTTACAGAGGGGATACTCATAAGGTTCTCCTTTTGTGATAAAAATAGTCAACTTACCAACCCCTGCCAAATTCAAGCCATCGACTTTTACTCCAAATTATGATGGGAGTACCAATCCTGTGCACCATGTAGAGATGTACCAGTCAGCTGCAGACATCTAGTCCATCTCAGATGAGATGAAATATCAAGAATTCCCAAGCACTTTGATTGGAGATGCCCATATATGGTTCACCTCGCTCCCGAAGAACTCCATTGAAAATTTCAAGCAACTCACTGAAGGATTCATCCACAACTTCTGATTTGGGATAAGACCCCAGAAGAAGACTACTCACCTGTTGTACGTTAAGCAGGGAAAGAATGAGAGTCTCAAGGAGTACATCATGAGGTTTAATAAATATAAGTTGGAAGTGGAGAATTATGAGGAAAGCATTGCGATGACAACGTTAATAGGAGGCTTGCAGAAAGGGAAAATAGTTTGGAAGCTTGCTGAGGATCCACCAAAGTCTATGGCCAAGCTATTGGCGACGGTCGACAAGGTCATGAATACCGAGGAAGCTATGGCAACTAGGTATGAGGATGAAATGGGGACTAGCAGTGGGAGCAAGTTTAAGAAGAAGAATAAATATGGAAAGAAGAGATTAACTGATGATAAGTTTATCGGGTAAACTCCTCTCACGGTCAGTTGCGAGCACGTTTTGAATGAGATCAATAATGATTGGTCCCTAAGATGGCCTTAGAATCTAAAATCTCCCTCTTATAAAAGGAATAAAATTTTATGGTGTGAATTTCACCAAGATCACAAGGACTTAACCGACAAGTGTTTCGCCCTGAAAGATGAGATTGGGAAGATGCCTAAGGCTGGGAAGCTAAGGAAGTATGTGAGCAGTGATGGCTCAAAGAGAGGATGAGATAACCCCTAAAAAAAAGGGTCGATAATTGCAGGGAAGATGTCCCAGGGAAGATGGATGACGCCTCAGATGACGGTGATAATGATGACCCAGACCTGCCACCAAAGGACAATGATCTAAAAGGTCGACTCCACATGATCTCCTTCGATGTGAAGATGATCTGTTGAGGCCTAACAGGGGGTGGTGCAAAAGTGGCTGACCATAAGGCGCACGTGGCTGAGGCTAAGGCCCTTCCCAAGGTTGAAGATGTTAACTCGATCGAAGTAAGCACAAAGTTAGAGAAAAGAAAGAAGGTAGATATGGATACCTTAATTGTGGGTTTTCAAGACTTGACCTCAAGGGAATCCTAGCTCCTCAGAATGACCCTTTGGTAATTACAACTAGAGTGCATGGGTATGACATAGCGAGGATATTATTCAAGGGGGGAAGTTCGGCTGACATTATGTTTTGGCTTTGTTTCAAAGGTATGGGACTCAACGAAAAGAGGCTCATCCCTTATCATCAACCTCTAATAGGGTTCAGTGTTGATAAGGTGCACCCATTGGGAATGTATGAAATGGAGATTAGAATGGGAGATGTCTATCCTAAGAGGCTAACAAAGAAGGTCAATTTCGTTGTGATGGATGAAAGTGTATTCTCGGCTTAAAACATTATCATGGGAAAAGTGGCTTTCAAGGAATTTGAGGTCGTACCATACACTGTACACCAAATGGTAAAATTCTTGACCCCTTATAGGGTAGGGGTACATGGTGATCAAGTGTTGGCACGTGAATGATACTTCAACTCAGCCAAAGAGAGGGAAGCTCACAAGAAAGAAACTATGACCTACAGTATTGATACCCTGGATCTCAAGGATAAGACCAAATTGAAGAAAGGGGAAGCTGTGAAAGCGGTAGAATCCATCGTCCTCCGTGAGGACGAGCCAAAAAAACCATCCAAGTCGACAAAGCTCTAAGAGGAGATATTAAAGAAGAGCTACTCAAACTCTTAAGAGAGAGGTAGAGTATCTTTACGTGGAGTCACGAGGATATGCTGGGCAGATCTTGAACTTTTTTGCTATAAACTAAATATGGACGATGATGCTAAGCCAATATAATAGAAGAGAAGAATCTATTCCTGGGAGAAATATGAGGTCATTTGGGAAGAAGTAAAGAAGGTGGAAAAAGATGACTTCATAGGAGAGGTGATATATCTTGATTGGATAGCTAATGCAGTTATCGTTCCCAAAGCTAATGGGAAGCGGAGAATGTGTGTGGACTTTATCAATCCGAACAAGGCTTGCCCCAAGGATATCTTCCCTTTGCCCAGAATCAATCAGATGGTTGATGCCACAGCAGGCCATAAGCTGATGAGTTTTATGATGCCTACTTGGGCTATAATCAGATATCCATGCACCCGATCGATTAGGATAAGACTACCTTCATCATCGACAAGGAGACCTACTGCTATAAGGTCATGCCCATCGATTTGAAAAATGCTGGAGCTACCTATCAGAGGCTTGTCAAAAATATGTTTGACTATCAAATTGGGAAGACGATGGAAGTCTATGTTGATGATATGCTTACTTAAAGTCTCAAAGCTGACACCCATGTGGCCGACCTCAGGCAAACTTTTGACATGTTGGATGGATACAAGATGAAAATTAACCCTATTAAGTTTCGTGTTCGGCGTAGGAGCAGGAAACTTCTTGGGCTTCATCGTAAATCAGAGGGGGATAGAGGCCAATCCAGCAAAGATCAAGGACTTAATGGAGATGAAGACTCCAACTTCGATTAAGGATGTACAGAGGTTGATGGGGAGAGTGGCGACACTTAACAGGTTTGTATCCAGAGCCACCGATAAATGTCTTCCATTTTTTAAAGTTCTTAGAAAAGCTTTCGAATGGAATGAGGAATGTGATAAGTCTTTCCAAGAGTTGAAGTCCTACCTCGGCACGCCCTTATTATTGTCACGACCTGTCCAAGGGGAAATACTATATGTATATCTAGCAGTCTTAGAGTCGGCCATTAGCGCTGCCATCGGAAGAGATGAGGATAGAGTACGGAAGCCGATTTATTTCAACAGTAAGGCGCTCCAAGGGGCCGAACAGAGGTACCTTAGGATGGAAAAATTGTCTTATGCTCACGCTTTAAGGAAGATGAAGCCGTACTTCTAGGCCCACATAATGTTCGTCCTAACAGACTCTCCACTTTGACAGGTCATCCACAAGCCTGAGAAGTCGAGGAGACCTTGGAGAGTTTGATATCATCTATCAGCCTAGAGTGGCCATCAAAAGGCAAGCGTTAGTAAAATTCATGGCCAAGTACACTTAGGACGAGGCCGACTGTAAAAATTTTAAGACTACTGGCTGTGAGCAAGGAAAACGTGTAAGCTATCCCTTGGACAAGGATGAGACAAGTTCAACGAAGGGTAAAGTATTTAAGAATGAAGAGGAATGATATCTATTCAAAAATGGAGCCTTGGTAGAAGGTAATTTCTTTGAGAATGGAATAGTGTGGAGCCTCTTTATCGACGGGTCCTTTTGCGAGAGTGGAAGTGGTGCAGGCCCGATTGTGTCAGCACCAGACGAAATAAATATTGAATATGCATTGAGGTTCAGTTTTAAGGCCTCCAATAATAAGTCCGAATATGAAGCTCTCTTAGTAGGTCTCTCCTTGGCTCGGGATCTGAATGTCGGCCAACTCCTAGTTCACAGTGATTCAAGATAGGTGGTGAACCAGATATTAGGAGCATATGAGGCAAAAGACGACATGATGGCCAAATATTTTGAGAAAGTGAGGTTAGTGCTGAAGAATTTTAAAAAGGTGAAGTTAAAGAGGATACTTCGGCTGGATAATGGCCGAATCGACTCCCTTGCAAGATTGGCCTCAACTACAAGAACGGAGATAAAGAAGACGATGCTTGTAAAAATCTTACATCGACCGACCATTGAGGATGAGGACAACACTCCGGAGTCTTATTTGAATTTAAACATGGGAGTCTCCTTGATAGATCCTCTCATCAGGTACATAAAGAATGGGGAATTACCAGAATTACAGACCAAGAAAAGAAAGTTGAGATATAAAGCTGCTAAGTTCTCCATCATAGGAGACACTTTATACAAGAAAGGGTTTCTTTTTCTGCTCAGATGTGTCCATCCATCTGAGGTAGCATACATCCTGAAGGACATGCATGAAGTATCCTGCTCCAGTCACGTTAGGGGAAGATCTTTGGCTCAGAGGATTATTACTCAGGGGTATTGGTGGCCGACCTTGGCCAAGGACGCTGCAGCATATGTCAAGAAGTGAGATAAGTGCCAGAGGTTTGCTACCATCCCCTACTAGCCTCATCAACCTCTAACCTCCATCACCTCTCCTTGGTCATTTGCAGTATGAGAATTTATTTGGTAGGACCCTTGCCCAGAGTTATGAATAATTATCGTTATCTGATTGTGGTGATAGATTACTTTTCAAAGTGGGTGGAGGCCAGGTCGATGATTACAATTATGGAGCAGAAGACCTTCCATTTCATCTAGAAAAATATCATCTGCAGGTACAGCCTACCCAACACCCTTATTTCCAATCATGGGACACAACTTAAGAACGTCTCCTTAGAAAACTATTGCGAAAGGGTTGGCATCAAGAAATTATTCTCCACTCCTGGACGGTCCCAAGCTAATGGGCCGACGGACGTGACAAATCGAATGATTCTTGATGAAATTAAGAATAAGTTAGAAGATGCAAAGGGAAGATGGATCGAGGAATTATACGTTGTTTTATGGGCCTACAGAACAATGAAGAGGACCCCTATCGGGGAAACCCCATTTATTCTTGCTTATGGCTCAGAGGTAGTCATGCTTGCGAAAATAAGTCTACCTACTCATAGGGTTCATATATATAACCCTAAAAATAACAGTGATGATCGGAGGCTTGATTTAGATCTTATAGAATAAAGAAGAGAAGACGCTGAAGTTAGGCAAACTATCTACCAATAAAGAACAACAAGATTTTACAATAAGTGAGTAAAGGCGCTCCCACTGAAGGTAGGGGACTTGGTACTAAAGAAGACATGGCAGAAACCCAATAAACATCAACCAAATTAGCATGGCCCATACAAAGTAGTCTAAGAGGTGGCACCGGGAGCGTATAGATTAGAAAACTTGGAAGGAGAGCCATTCTCTAACCCGTGGAATGCTGACCACCTCAAGAAATATTACCAATGAGATCATAAGCCTACTTTATTTTTCCAATTCTAATATAATACACGTGTATGAGACTCGGATGAATGAAATTCAAATGAAATCCAAGTTTTCCCTCATATGATTATCTATGCAGATATTTGTTTGTATGTATCAACTCATCTTAAGCTACAAAACATCATTCGTGATGAAGTAAGCTTAAGTTGCCTCGGTGATACGACAGTCCAGATGGGGTCAACTTCATCCATGAACTGCCAACAACATCGAAGGGCATATATATTAAACAACATAATTTATTGAATGCAAATTTTAAATCACTTATTTGTGGTTGTTATTAAACATCATTAATTTGGTGAATTTACTCACTCGGGCGAGACGATAGTGCATGGATGGGATGACCCTCCATACACTCTCAAAATGACGAGGGAGGATTTGTGCCTGAACACCATAATTTGGTGAATGCAAATTTTAAATCACTTAGTTATGATTGTTATTAAATATCGGTAATTTGGTGAATTTACTCTCTCGGTCGAGACGATAGTGCATGGACAAGACGACACTCTCCATACACTCTCAAAACGATAAGGGATGACTTATGCCTAAACACCATAAGTTGGTGAATGAAAATTTCAAAATGGGTGGGATGACCTTCCATACACTCTTAAAAAGATGAAGGAGGACTTATGCCTTATAAATCACTAATCATGGTTATTATTTAAAGACGTAATTGATTTGGTGAAATTACTCCTTCTCCTAGGACGATAGCTCATGGATGAGATGAGGGAGGAATTTATTATGATAAATTTATGGTTAATTTATAACATTCAAACATTTGGGGGACAACACAATAACATAATTAAGGCATGCAAGCAAAAGCAAGAGAGAATACAAATAAGAGGGTAATAAAAGATTTCATTTCATAAAATTAAAAGTACAGAGTCAACAAAAGAGTTCATGTACATAACAAGAAAAAGTATAAAAAAAAAGAAGGGTATCCACCAAAGACGGCCACCCTATTGTTTTGGCTTAGTACGAACGACAACCTCAGCCCCACCATCAGCTGCATCAGCATTGCCTCCCTCAACTACATTAGGGTTAAACGATGTCCCCTATCCTTCAGTCGTGGCCAAAGACTCAACATATGACAAAACCTCTGCCAAAAGGGGGTCCTCAAGGTTAGTAGTTTCTAACGATGGGCGAATCAAAGATACTGCATCAATAAATTTTAGGAAGATCCATCTGTAGGACGTCTTTATCCCTCTCTCTAAGTATTCTAGGCCGAAACCCTGAAACTCATCTGAGGTCTTATAAACTTCAACAGCATCAACCTTGGCCTTCTTGACTGCTACAACAAGGTCAGCCTTAAAATTTGTGGCTTGATTCTTCAAAGCTTCATCCCTCTCCTTGATGATGCCATTCCTGGTTTCCAATTGAAGTTTGAGCTCGTATATGGCCCTTTTGTGGTTACCTTGAAGGTTCGCTAACTGAGTTCGGAGGTTGGCCTCAACTTGAATCTCCCTATCGACATCTAAAATTTTTTGGTGGTTCTCAGCCATCCATTTGATGGCTGAGGTCAGGAAATAAACAGATTATAAAAATGAAGACAAATTAAGATAAAAATGAAATATCATCAAATGTAGGATGAGAATTAAATGTACGAGGATGATACTTATGCCATATGATGGAGGCCAAAATCATAAATTTTGGCAGGGGCCATCTTGGCAAAAAATTCGTAGTTGACCGTCGAAGGAGCTGCAAATATGGAAGCCTTTGCATCCCTGATATTGATGATCAAAGAAGTAGGGTCAACCTTCAGTTGTGCTAAGTTGGAGAACTAGAAATCTCCGATAGATGATGATGAGCCGACATTTGAGCCTAATGCAGTCTCGATGACTCCCACCCTCGGCCTTGTATTGGGGTTGGGGCGAGTGTCAACAGGGACCTCAGTACCCTTCCTCTTACGAGAGGCATCAGTAGAAGCCTCCCCAGCCGTGGTCTTCTTTGGGGCATTTGTTTGTTCTTCTTCTTTCCCAAGCTAGCCAATAGACTTGGTGCCGTCTTTTCCTAAATATCATCTGGTATGTTAGGAGGATGACCTATAAGAGAAGACAACATGTTAGTATAATTAATATATGAGACGAGGGAAGACTTGAAGGAAAAATAACTCACATAGCTCTTCAAATGGGTCAACCCCCAGACCAAACTCTTTAAGGTATTTAGGGGTCATGAGGTCTTCAAATTTAGGAAGAGCACCCTCTACTCCCTGCCCTCTCAAATAGTCAATCACGTCCTTTTCGTCATGGTTGAGGCTAGGGTCTAACCTTACCATCATGGAAGGATTTGACCAAGTGTGTGGAACCCTCGGTTCATCCTTATCAGGGTCGGCCTTGGTCGGGAATTCCAAGGCCC